>JARWMC010000018.1:6338805-7719639 GCA_029959065.1 Colias behrii
AGGGTACCTCTAAATCAGGCTGAATTTCTTAGACGAAATTACCTAACGCGCGGAAATATTATATCATTTTTGTTTGAATCCCAGAATATTCGCCGCACACACGAATGCCTTATCGTGAGTTTTTGTTACACTTCATTGTGCCAAAATGATAACAAATATAAAATACAATAGAAATACTAAGAATATGAATAGGTACGTGAATTTCATTCTTATAGACACGTTATTTACCTATTTATTATGATGTTCCTTCAATATCATCACCAAAGAAAATTCGATTTACATAAACAATATTACTTCTTCTTTTTATCTTTTTAGTTGCGGTTAAAGATTTAAAAACGTATTAAAATAAAACCATCTAAATTATAATATGATTTCTGAATAAGCAACATAAACAAACAAAGTAAGAAACCAGTGGACTATAACATAATCCAGCAATTAACACGACATTCCTTGTTGTGTATAATCATGAAAAATTAGCTCAGCTTTAAATGAAGCGGCCTTATTAATCATAAAAACTCTTGCAGTGAATAGCCCTAAACAGTGAAATAAACAAAAGCGGAACTATTTAAATGTTTATTTTCAAAACTGCCGGTTTCAAACAAGAAAACTTTGCATTATTGTCGTTTTAAAACAGAACAATCTTTGATCGTTTCGCTTTCCAGTATTTTCATACTCTTAACTGGTAGGAACTAAGAAGGCTTCTTGCAGGAAACGAGTTGGCATATCGCCAATTTCTTTGTCTTGTTAAGGCTTTTTAAATGTCAGTGAGAATGTTTCCATTATGGAATTAGTTTAAACTTGCCTATTTGTCTGTCTACTGAAGTCGCACTTATGAGTTTTTGTTTTAAATAGGATAAAAACTTTAACAAATTCTAAATAACTAGCTTAGTAGTTCTGCCTAATTAGGCATTCAAAGATTTTACCAATTAAAATTTTAATATTTTTAATGAAATGAAAACAAATATAATTTAAAGAATACACCTTGCTTGTGCTTTTACAGTATTATTTACCTTAAAACTTGAAATTCACTTAATTATATTACATGACCTTTTATCGAATTTTAATCACTTTTGCATACCGCTTCTTGTATTGTATTTTACAAAATCATATTATAAATTTCGTGTATCTAGTTTCAGTGTTCCAAATTGTATCCAATGCAAGGTGCGGCTAAACTGTGCAAGGTGTGGAATAAAAGGTAAAGATAGGAAATTGGATACCTTTTAAGTAGCGTTACTTAGCAATATTTTACGTGATTCCGAAATGTTCCGAAGAAAGATTGTTTTGAGTGGAATGTTAACGTTGAGTCGATTAAAGCTTTTGAATTTGTGAAAAACCATCAAAACAGAGTTGTTAGCAGTATGCCGGTTGAAGTACTTTACTTTTTAATTTAATGTAATTTTGAAAATGACTTAAAACTGATATTGAATTCCATAACATATTATAAAAAAAAAAATAAATATGTTTTAAGCCACATAAATACTTTACGTAATCAATGTTTATTTTTATGTCTTCATTATTTTAGTGAAGCCAGATTATCATAAAAACCAGGTCTTAGCCTACATGAAATTGTATTTAGTGTATTAACTATTGATGTTTTAGTACAGATGCAAATCTTAATGGGCGTGGGTGATTAATTGATTAAATGATACAAGATAAAACGCTTCATGATTTGCGTGCTATGAGTTATAGTCAGTAATTTGAATTCGTAGATTCATTACCGTGAAATACGTGAATGATTTTCCATTAATATTTTAAAACAGTTGATAATAACTTTTATGTATATTATCGAGCACATATAAATAAAAATGTGTTTTTAATGATAATAGTGTCGATTTAAAATCTTATTTCTGCTTATTTTTTACGCATAAACGATTAGTTACTTTATATTTTTCACTGTTGACTCTATCATTCTGAGTTCTGACGGTAGAATATATAAATACTATTTTTCAACTGCAATGCACACATATAAATAAAAACTAAGTATATTCAGAGGTGATGTGGTGTTATTATTTTCGTTAAAAAGGATCAAAATATACGCTATAAAGTGGAGCGAGTAATTTATTTCAAGAAAGAGGCTCTTGACGAGACAAAGTGATAGTCTGGCGTAATGCCAGACGGTGATGCGAAATGGCAATAGTTACGTTAAACGTCTGACGAATGAAAACTTCATATATATTACTTTAAGGATCTGTTTAACGCCTGAATAAAAGATGAAATAATTATACGACGAAATGAAAGGGCTGAATTATTTTGGCTTGAAATATTTTATTTATTACTTTTGATATGAAAGTAGTTCTTAATTTTATAAAGACCAACGACTTGATACAGTGGTAAATGCGTGAGCGTAGTACTGCGAGGTCGTGGGTTCGATTCCCGGTGGAGACGCAGAAAATTTCGCGGTCTGGCGGCAAACAATAGGCTGATCACTTGAAGAAATTCGATCAGTGACACAGATGGATGAATAATACATCTGCCATAATATACCCAACAGGGTACATACTACATAAGATTTCGCTTTTCATATAAAACTATTATAAAAAACCAGGATGATACAATATTAAAAAAAATATCAAGTTATAACCCAAGAATGACTGAGCAGAATTTAGTTAAACTGTTTCTATGTAAATCACGAATGCAGTTAATATCTGACCAAGTAGTTCTACATATTACATTTTGATCGTATATTACTAGATTCCCGTTCAAAGTAATTTTGTATTGGTTCTGTATTGTGAACTAAGTCTGCGCTTCTAAAGCAATCAAAGATGGCACTAAAGTTTAGAGGTGAACAACTGAACAAGAACGTGACATCTGGAGTTAATCACATATTGAGAATTATAGGGACACCTATTGTCCCTAATTATATGTTGGTTGTACATTTGTGTATACAGTATGGATAAAGTGCAATTCAGTTTTTAAAGTAACAAACAGATTGTTTTAACTATCTGTTTTTATAAAGAAACTGTCCAAATTTTGTCAACTTTTGACCAATCCATTCTTTTTCTACAGTTTTCTAATTTTTTCGTATGAATTGCTATACCAAGCCATAAAAGCTTATCCACAAATAAATAACAATATCAAGTGGTAGAGCACGGCATAAATAAATAAAATAAATAAATAAAGCTTTTATTAATTCCTTTACTTATATCTAATTACAAATTTTGTTGTTAGTGTGGTTAGTATTAACATTATTCTTATTTCTCTATAACAATTCTATTTTTTAAATATTAATTTAAGTGTTAGTTAATTAGTATTTCTAATTGTAATAGTATGTAATTAAATATAATAAGGACCGCTTTTTGCGGTAAAAGCCTCCTCCAATTTCTTCCACTCATCCCTGTTCTTAGCTAATCTAGTCCAAAGGGCACCTGCATGATTTTTGATATCATCACTCCATCGTGTGATTGGTCTTCTCCTCTTACGCTTTTTATAAAAAGGTGTCCAATTTATTACCGAATGTGACCATCTGTCATCTCTCAATCTGCACAGGTGACCTGCCCATTTCCACTTCAATTTACAGACATATCTTATTGCATCTTGAGCTTTCGTTCTTTTTCTTATATCACTATTTCGTATTCTATCCTTAAGTTTAATATTCAAAAAGCTTCGTTCCATGCCTCGTTGGCAGATGCTAATTCTGTTTAAATGCTGTTTTGCAAGGGGCCATGTTTGACATGCATACGTTAGGCAAGGTGTAAGACATATGTACATGGCTTTAGCTTTTAGTGGAATTGGTATTTGTCCTTTGAAAATCTCTTTCATAGCCCAATATTTATTCCATGTTTGCTTGACTCTTCTTTCTATTTCTTTTTCGTTGCATAGCTTAAATGAGATAAGATGTCCGAGGTAAATGTAGTCTTCAACATATTCTATAGGAGTTTCATTTATTGTGACTTGTAACTGGTGGCTGTTTGTTATAATCTTAGTTTTTTCCTGATTTATATTTAAACCTGCTTTTTTGCTATATTTATTTAGCGATTCTATCATTGTTTGCAATTCTCTTACATTTTCTGACAACAGAACTATGTCGTCTGCAAATCTCAGGTGCGATAAATATCGTCCATTGATTTTGAGACCATATGACTCCCAATTTAGCTGGCTGAAGATATATTCTAGTACTGATATAAAGATTTTTGCTGAAAGTGGATCCCCTTGTTTAACACCACGGTTAATCTTGAATTTTGGTCCTTGTATATCTAATTTTACTCTAGCATAGCTGTTTTCATATATTGTTTTTATAATTGATATGTATGTGTCGTTGACACCTTGAGCTTTTAATGCTTTCCATATAGTACTATGTAGAGCACGGCATACGAAAATTTAAAAATTGTAGAAAAAATCGTTTTTACACAGGAAAAGTCGGGGCGAGCGGCTAGTATAAAATAAATAGAGATGTCACGACCCTTCATATAAAAATGTACATGAATTTTTTGCATACAAATATCATGAACCTCAACTTTAACTTGACATGCAAAAAATGCATATGGAACGTTTCTATAATATCAGCAATTACTTAAAGTGCATTTTTGCTACACTTCAATTTATTTACATATGCAAATGCAATTACATTAGAGATCTCTTTACGTATAAAATTTGAATTGTTAATAATAAAGCTCAGTATTCATTCGTACACTGTCTCTCGTAATTTGCAATGCAATATTGTACAATTATCGAAACTTCATTATTTATACAGTGCTAATAAATTCTATCGTAAACACCTAGCGTAAAATTAGTTATGATTTATGGCTGATGTAAACAAATGCAATAATTTAACTAATTTACAGCTATACAGTACACATGCACTGATCAATAGTTTGCACTAAAAATAGTATAAATTACTTATATTAAATATAATATAGAATATATGTAGGCTTTATATTATATTATTAAATAAATATAATATAAAACCTACATAATTAAATGAATTTGTTGTTGATAATAATAACATTAGTAACGACTTAATCTTGATTTTTATCGATATTCCCATGAAATGTCCCTCTACAAATTGTATCTATACAACTACCAGATTATAATAAAAAACATGTTGTGTATTTAATATTATAAAAAGTATTAACTATAGAATAAGCGAGACATCTTAAATAAACTCATAAGTTCTAACTAAATTTCAATAAAATCTGAGAATTTAGACTTGAATACTCCGACAGAGCGTAGGCAATTATAATAAAACATTTCAAAGGATTTTCGTTTCTGCCATTGAAATACTTTCAAAATCCAAATAATCTTATCATAATACTCTTGTAGACTAATAAATTCATAATTATTTATACAATTTGAATTCGCAGAATGAACAAAAATTTATATGTATCGTTTTTTGCCACCTGATGTCCTAAAGTTTTTTAATAACGCATCGTTCAACCCCTACTTTTAGTTCGAGATCACGTCTCAAAGTTTTCGATTGGCTGCTGCTTTCCTGAATAATGTTCTCCGCAGTTCTCATCTGGCATGCTTGACGTCATAGCTCATGTATATCTGTGAAAAATACGTCTATATTTTGCAGACGAAATTTTGAAATAATCCTATGATCTGTTTATAAGTTTCTAGTTGAAGTATAAAATAAATTTTGATTGAAATTATATTAAGATTTCTTTTACCTTAATAAGATTTAGAAAAAAAACGAATTACCTATGTCAAAAGAACAGTTTTTGATATTTAAGTTTTAAATTATGACAGTATTGAATTATTTATTTACCTTAATTGAAAGTATTGTATTTTTAAACTCAGGGCTAAATTAGTAATTTTCCACTAACGCAAAGAACGCCGAAGATACAAAAAATCGAAGAAGGAGAGAATAATCCTCTTAATAAGGTACCATTACCTAAGTCTATCTTTGTGGAAGATTTTATTCCTTTTTGAATTAACGAACATATAACCGGTCAAATGCGGGTGTAAAAGAGTATAATAATATACAGATATTTAATTTATGATTCTATAATATTTTTTTTATAATTCTGTTTTGTTTCCATTGTATTATACGTATGCATACTAGCCTGGTTGATAGATCATAGATGTAACATGTCACCAAACTTTTTCATAACTACTTGGACATAAACCGTTTCATCATAGTTTACTTTTAGCTAATTTTAACTTACTTATGCGATCATACTTACAAGTTCGATCCCTTGAACATTCACAATCTGAAGCCTTAACTATCGAGCCACCACACTGAAACACTCGTGATATATTATGACAATTTTATAGTATAATTTTGCAGCATTAAACTGCAGTCAGTTTGATCTCGAACCATTAACCTGAAACTGAACAGCTATAAATGTGAAGAATACGTGACTGTATGACATTGTATTTTATTGTAACAGACCCGTGAAATGTCAAGAGGAAATTGTCTTTCTCTTGTAGGAGAGATAAAAATGAAATTGTAACTTTACACTCATTTATGTGGAGAAATTTAGTTTCTTTCATGTCGAAGAAACGAGTGGATCTTTATTTGATTCGTTGTTTGTAGAATATCACAATTATAAGTAGACTTTGTTGTTTTGAAACGTCGCTGTATTGAACTTATGAAAATCTATACTAATATTATAAATACTAATATTATAAAGAGTAAAGGTTTGTAATTATGTATGTATGTATGGTTTTCACGCATAAACTACTGGACCGATTTCAAAAATTCTTTCACCATTAGCTGCATCTTCACTGAGCAACATAGGCTATATTGCATTTTCAAAAAAATTAGAGATCCTTACCAAAAATGCAATAATTTAACCCAAGGTGTAAAAAATTCCTTAATAAAAATTCTGCCTCGCGTGCGCTGCGGAATCTATTCCTTGAAGTACGAGGATGGTTCTTATGAAAAAAAAACGTAAACTTGTAAGTACCACGGGCGAAGCCGGGGCGGACCGCTAGTAATTAGATATTATGTACCTGATAGAATAGAGTCAAAGTGAAAACAACATAACTAACGATGACGAATCAGAAGTTAAAAAATCATAGAAAAAAACAAACTAATGTTTTCGTGTGGAAATTGTTACGGTAATGTGAAGTAGGTATATTTTTTTCACCTCACAATGATTCCCTCTCAGCACGCTCTTAAAGCATTTCTATTGTTTTAAATGGGGAAATGACAATACAAGGCTGAAGTCATGCCTATCAGTCTGTTTTTAGACACCCTACATTTACTATTGTTTTTTTATACAAAGTGATCCTTTAGGCTTTACATTCAAATTCAGGCGCGACGGGTTTCCATTTAGACATAAGCTATAATAAAAATAACTACGTTAAAAACAACCGACTTCAAAAACGGAAAAGTAAAAAATAAAAAAGATTTGATATTATTAATTACTACATATTATTTAGATGTGCTATTTACTAAAAAGGTTTGATGTCGGTGCACGGGCTTAATACTAATTAGTGCTTAGTGCTTTTAGCGTTTTTAACGTAGTTATTTTTATTTAATACTTTTTAGTGTATGTTTCAACACGAATCAAACGAGCCCAAACTCGATAAAGTTGAGTCAATATATTACTGAGTTCCTATGGCCACCTTCCGATTCCATCATCAAATCAGCTCTATGTCATGATAGTGTTTCATCGCTATCCAATTTATATACGTATACAAAATTTCAGCTCAATCGGTTACCGAGAAGTGAATCAAAGTTACTTGCTACATTTCAATTAAGTCATCGAGATTAGACAAAAATGCTCATAAAATAAAAACTACTGGGCCTATCCGAATAAAATTTTATGGGACCAATTCGACACCATTCCGCATCAAACAAAAAAAGAATCACGTAAATCGGTTCAGAAACCTCGGAGTAATCGGTGTACATACATAAAAAAAACATACCGGCCGAATTGATAACCTCCTCCTTTTTTTTGAAGTCGGTTAAAAACACCTTTGGTTTGTCATACCTTTCAATTTAGGTACCGTATTTTACCCAATGCATGGTAAAATGTAGTTTTATCAAATTATTGCATATTTTTCCTATAGACATAGACCTGAAACAAACAAAACGCGTGCTGTAAATCGTAATTTCATAATTTGCTTAGGATTAAAACATTAATTAAAAATTAATCCTTCATACAGGCGAGCGAGCGAAACGTAAATAATAATTTTAGACGGCTGTGCCGCGGAGTTATACAAAGTTAGTATCGAGTTGAGAGTGGCGTCCGTCGCCACATATTTGTTTGTCGAAAATACGTGAGTTTAACCGGCGTAAATTAATTACATGTTTGCCCTGCTGTAATTACGCAGTTCACGTGCTTCTGATGCAACTCAATATGACCCAGTTTTTACATAATGCGAACGAACTGGCGCATGTTAAACGCTGAATAATTAGGGAGATTTAAACGGTCATGGAAACAACGTAATTATCGGCGACGAGCCTGATTGTTCTCCGATTCAGATCGTATCTTTATTGATATTATCTATTGAGAAACTCGAAATCCACTTGAAATTCAAATTATTAATTTAGTATCGTATTTACGTACGCGTGAACAACCGCCGTTAATTTTATAGCCTACCTACTGTAAATTCTGAAACATTCAAAGCTAAATTAATTTAGTTAGTAAAATACATATTTACTTAATGGTATTCGACTAAGCTTACAACATGTCACGCGTGAGTATGTATTGTGTAATTTAAATGTTACTGAACGATCTAAAAAGAGGTGACGTTTGAAAAACGTCGCGGAATGAGAGGTCACCGCATTTTGTTACCCGTCACTGCTAAAACCCTATTCTGCTCAATCCTTGTACAGAGTGACGTGTGACAGCGTTTTTAGTTATTCTCTGAATTGGGCGTATTCGTTTATTCTAACTGTCAATTTGGTTGTTTGTTAGTGCTTTTAGTGCAGAAAGGTCTATTTCGACGACTTAATGATACGTCGAAATAATATTTTGGTAAATGTTAAAAATGAAGATGTGTGCAAAAAAAAACATACGTTATATTAACATTTATATTGCACATATAGCACTATTTACTAAGACATTGATTTGAATAATTCTTATAAGTAATGTGAATATAGGTACATAAAAGATGCAGTTATACATCTTTTAATAATAATTGTTAATACCCTTCGGAGCCGGGTATTATCGTATGTGGTTTGAGTACACGGGCGAATACATAAATATTTTGTGTTTACGAGGTAAGGTCAGGTCGGGATCCAGGATGCTTCCATGCATAAAAGGCGATATACTAATGCATTGGTATACACAGGTATACTACAATTCAGAACTTAATAATATGTTATATGAACCCATGCCCAATAAGAACCAATATTTAACGGTACATTACAGAACAAAGCATGAAAATAAATTACGACAATTAATGCTATTTTGTGCATCAATACAGGTATGCAACCGGACACATCAACCTAGTATTGTAAGTGAAATGGAGCATTTACCGTAATTGTCCATTCGCGAGTGCATTTCACGAGATAGCTACGTAAAATTACACACTCCGAGTTGTGGTCGAATGTTGCTTTTGCAAATATTTCCCGACTAAAGCCAGCCATTACCTTTACGCTCTTCTGAAGAAATACAATTGTTTTTAACTCGCCCTATAAACGTTATTGTTATTGCAATGTAAGTGTGGCAAGTTGAGATTTCAACTGCTTTACTGTGGGAAATGATCGTTAGATGCAAGTGGTTATAATGTTATCATATTAATGCAATTAAGTAGAACTATGGAGGTAGAAGTGGTTTCATTTATTATATTAAATGTCATTTAATGTTATTATATTAAATGTAGTTCTATCAAGAAGTAAACATAAAAGCTATTCAATACCTATATTATAAATGCATCTCATAATACACTATAATCAAAAGCTCTACATAATTTTGAAATGCTGTAACGAGTGTGCATTTACCTCAAAATGTAACGTTAACATAAAAACGAATCTAAATCACGAAATTTCATAGTTTCATAATGACAGTGCATAAAAATATTTCTAAATAAATAGAGACGAAGTGTTTCCAAACATTTCTGCACATTATGCTTCAAAGTAAAATCTCACATTCACGAAACTTCTAAAATAGCGCGGGAAATATAACGTGCAATATGGAAAAGATTAAAAAGAATCCCAACGTTTACAATCTTTTAAAAGTAGAATAAAAAATAACATATAGCATTTAAAAGTAGTGTCTAGACATAGTCGTAAAAGCAAGTATTTTTACGGGTCTTAAAATTCTGTTGACATGGTAAGAAAGGATTAAAATTAAGGGTTATCGAACGATATTTTTAAAGCACTAAAACTCTGTTATCGTTCGCGCGGGACAATGTTAAATGAAAATCAAATACGACTAATAAACTATACAATAAAAAAGGTCAATTTTAAATGAATGGCGATATACATTTATTATTATAATATATAATATACAATTACATAGACTTTATTCATCTATTTTTCTTAAAATATAGATAATATTTCAAATAGATATCGCTTCTAATTTTAAACTGGAATGCCACCTCGCAATTAGTTTGAAAAAATAATAATATAAAAGCAATCAAATGATATTTTATTTACTTAAGTATTTTACAGTTTCCATTCAAAGTCTGAGTAGTTTAAAGTTCTTTTTACACGTCATAATCTACACTAATATTATAAAGAGGAACACTTTGTTTGTTTGTTTGATTGTAATGAATAGGCTCATAAACTACTGGACCGATTTTGATGAAATTTGGCACAGATAATCTTTAGACCCTGAGAAAGAACATAGGCTATCTTTTATTGCGAAATATGTACCACGGGCGAAGCCGGGGCGGACCGCTAGTAATTAATAAACCACTAGAGGTTTGAGCATTGCATGTCGGTTCACGGCTCACAGCGCGCCAGACAGACACAAAGTTTGTTTCGTATTAACCTGAATTAGCTTTTTAACGTTCACTTTGGTTATGCAAACATTTCTATTGAAACTTTAAATCCATGTGGTATAGAAAAAACCTTTTTTACTTTAAAAACTTTTTTCACGATCATTTAGTTAATACTTACAAATTATTAAATTATTTATTTCAAACTTGAAAGCAATTTTTAATACAGACCATAGAAAAGTAAAAAGAAATGAAAATAAAGATTATACTTTCTTATTTAGGATTTAACAAACGTAAAATGGATAGATTATATAAAAGTGGCTTGAAAAAGACCGCTTTTAGATTAAAGTAAAATTAATCAAAGTATTTTCGGTGAGGTATTTTTGGTTAAGATAAATATTTAATTGGAACTCTAAATTATTTTACATAGAGCTGTAATTGAAATGAACATCAAATAATAAATTCTATCATCTGTTCAAACATTACTCTTTGATCACGGCGAGAGTTTATTATGATAATGTCAATTAGGAATTCTAAATTCAACTGTTACATTCGTAATTCGTATCGTAGATGAGAATGGAGTAAGTGTATTTCTTAATTACAACATTTACATTGGGAGAGTAATATTATATGTATTGTATTGTATGTAAGTGTAAAATAAAAACATTAAGTCGCAATATTCGAAAGAAATTTATATTTATACAAAGGATATTTTTTTACAATTCTCAAACTGCTTTTAGTAATACAGGACTTATTCGCTTTTACATAGATTTGGTTAATACTTAAAAATATTTTGTACATTTGAACACTTTACTATATAATTTATTTTCTTCGTTTTCCATCATTGAATTAGTTCTGAAGTCGACTTACATTGCTTACATATTCAGTACTTTCACTCAACTCCTTTGACGCTTTGTAAGAAAGTGGCCATTGTACTTGACATTGTAGGAAACTACTCTTAATGAACTCTTCAAGGTCAAAGCTTTACTGAGGAAAGTCGAACTCCCTCAGAAAATCGATATCAGTGAACACAGATTTAGTATCGCATGTTTAGCTAGTCGACTCAGCTCATTAAAATCTCCTTGAAACTCTAATTAAGCACTGTTTAAAGTATTCAGCCATTTCGACGTCGACACAGACCGTCTGCATCTCAATTATGCAATACAATCTCATTTTAATATCATCTCTTGAAAAAGCAATTAGAAGAAATTTAAAAGTGTTTCGGAAGCGTCCATCGAAAACTATTTTTGTAATTTGTCGCTTCCAAGAATTTAGGGCGTGTTTTTGCCTCGTTAAATTGTACGTCTATTAAATTTGAGATGTTTGTAATTCATTCTACTAATAATACAAGTCGGAAAGTTTGTATAATGATAAATTGTTTTTCTCTTTCTTGAAAACAATTACTGATGTTTGCAATACTTTTAGATTATGAACTGAATTAATACACACTACGTTTAATTCCTTAACTAGTACTAAATATATAAGAAATATTGTGCTTGGAATTTTTCATACAAAAATTGCGCTACGCTCACATTGGTATGAAGAAAATTGTCATGTTGTTATTTCATATTTGTTCAGTACTTGGTTGGATGATTGGAGGTATTTATTTGTAAATATTTTCCTTCTAATCCAACAATCAATTCTTTGATACAACATACTCGAACTTTGCAAGAAAATGTTCTATTGCTTTTTATGTAAGGGTATGTTGGATTATATGGTTGTAAAAAATCGGAAACATAATATTAACTTGACGGTTCTTAGTAAAAGAGATTAAGAGCAATTCTGCGTATTTTGCAGTTTAATCAACTTAATCTTTTATTCCATCACATACCCTGCATTCGTTACATTACTTCACATAACTTTGTATTAACAAAATATATACACAATTTTATCATCGTATACTTCGAACAATATAGGGGCTTCATGCAAAGTTCATGATAGTAACTTTGAAGCCAAGTAAAGGAACTTTGTACAGATACCTAGCTTTGTTCCTCTCCGCCATGCGTCCCTTACTTGTTAATCCCTTTAGGATCGCGCATCCATTGTGAGCTTAAAGATTTTTGGAATCAAGTTCACACCCACATTTAGCTTACGAGGATTTCTTTTGTATCTTATTCGCTCTTTCCCAAGAATATTTAAACAGCAAATAAAGATTTAGCAAATCATACTAGTAACTCGGGAACAACAACAATATTCAAGTAAATCTCTCGAGTTAAATGACAATTCGCAATATTATTTAGAAGAAGATTACTCAAGTGATATAAAACTCGGAACTTGTAACACTGTTCATTTTGTCCCATTTCTCGGTATTAGTAGCACGGAGCGATTAGCGTGCAAACTTTGTAAAACAATAAAGACTTGACTAATGTTAAGCAGATAGGAAGCCCTCCTGAATAGCCGACTCAAATATTCTTACTTCAAAAAGAAGTCATTAGGGAACTTTGGACTTTGCAACGCCCGCGGAGAATAAAATTATATTTTCTGAGGATAGGGGAAACAATAACACTCCGATTTTGTTTAGTTTCTTCGTATCGAATTATTTGAAAGAATTCCCAAGAAATTACAAAGTTTTTATTGATGCCATAAAAGGTATTATCAAAGGTAATATTATGGAGATATAAAGCTTAAGGGTAAATGGTTGTTTTTGAATTTAAGTATGAAGTTTTATTTGCAAAGTATGGCAATCCCAGATAAATTGTTTCAAAATTCCTTTGAACGCTACATTTATCTGTTATTTACCTATCCTCGATTGTTTCTAGATTTTATCGTATTATACGGTTACAAACTTACAGCATACTTACACTTTCACTAATTAATTATGGATACATTTTTAACAAGGAAAAAAAATAGAGTAAGTTAGTATAAAATACATAAAAATGACAAAAACAAATTTAATTGAATGAAATTTACGCAGCAGTGAATTTTACGCGCCATAATTCGTACACTACATAAATGCCCAATAAAAAAGGGCCGTTTCTTGCGGGCCAAGTGTAACAAGGAGGAAGGAAGACATCGCCGTGACGTTAGTTTGATATACGAGCGGGTCCTTTTGTGTGATACTCGTTAATACGGAAACACAATGCGTCGCCGACAGCTCAGAGTTACGCTCGACTTAAGAATTCTGCGTGTGACAATGACGCGTGTCGCAAATTATTCGCCGGTTTTAAAACTGCCGCATAGTTTGAGATTTGAGCTCATTAGAGGAAGGTCGTTACACTGTCTGTTTATCTTTTACGTTATTTGATTTATGGTTGACACTTTATGTACACAATCTGTATACAAATATTAATGTTTACATCTTGGTTTACATTAATCAAGTTGTATTTTCTTAACGAGTAAAACAAACGTACGATTTATGCCACTTTTTGTTAAAAAATAAAGTTCAAAGATTATTTAAAATACAGACTAGAATATTATTTAATAATCGGATATCGTAATTTGTTCTCAACAAATTAAGATAGTAGAAATGGATCGTAATAACGCAAATTGGGTCATATGGCCACCGGGGACGTTACATGTTCACAGAAGATAGAAGAAAAGATATTTCAACTGGTAAATTTGATTATTTTATATGTGCAAAATAGTACTAAGAATAATTTATTGGTCTGCTTACATTTGATTATAAGGTTGAGTACAGATAAAAAAGTTTGAGATTCGCTCCAAACGTTTGGAATCAGCGATCACTGTAAGAGCATTAAGTATTTTATAATTTATATCTCATTCTCACATCGCGAGCCTATTATAACAAGAATGATCCGCGAGCTTATTCTTGTTTATATTATTATTTTATAATTATCTTTCCTAAAATTATTCCTAATATCGTCAATACGCAAAAATATTGTTGATACCTGGGGCCTAAGTCGTCATTGTTCTTTACGGGTCCAAATTGTATGTAAAAAACGACACAATATACTTTTTATTTTTCATTATTTGAACAAAAAGCTCGTTTTTTTCCCGGAAAAAGAAAACTAAAATCTTACTCATGTAGGGAAGAAACTTACAAAGTAAAATCCATACGCTAACAAATAGGCGAGCGTATTAATAAAAGGATTTCAAATTAAAAGGCTCCGAGCGTCTCGTGGTTAGGGAGGGTACAAACGCTTAGAAAATAATTGTATGCACATAATTATTTGTGCAATGCCTGCTTTGTACGGTCGGACACTCCGGAACAAAGCGAGACTTTGGCAAAGCTCTTACTGGATAACTGAACGCTAGAAGAGCCAGTATATGTTGCGGATAATCGTTTTACTTGTGATATAGTGGCTCCGGCGTTCATTTATAATGTCACTCGAATTTGGTTAGAGTAATTACGTCTTTGTGCTTACTTACGAGGTGGTTGCTCTTGGATGTTCGGTTGTTAGCGTTAAAGAGCAAATGTTTAGAACGGGGATAAAGCGTTGATTTCGTTGTAAATAATACTGTTTAAGTTATCTCCACGTGGATGATGACATAACTGTATCAATTACGTCGCTTTCCAATGAAGTTGTAAACTACTGAATACGTTTGTGAATAAGTTCAGTTCTGGGATATCAATGCGCGTCGGTAGAGCGTAGGTGACTTTCATAGAACCAATGTAATTGACTAATTATTGTTACTCATTAGTTCATTTGCTTTAATGGATGTTATTCGACGTTAAAAACACTTTATTTAATAGACTTGTCTAGGTTTATAATAATCATGAGACAAAGAAAAGGCTTCTGTAATCTACATCCAGGTTCTTAATTACGAAATTTCTTAAGTTCTGTATATTTCAAAATTAGTACATTTATATTGATGCTTATACTATGTATATTTAATTTAGCTGAAACCCGTTATTTCGTCCGCGTAAAATGATATTTTATGCGAGCCATCCTGGCTTTATTTTTAAATAAAAATAGTCTACATTATTCTTTCAAATCTTGTATGTTATTTCTATTTTAATAGGAATGTTCTTTACTTTAGTATGCATATATTTATTTAATATCAAATTACTTTGAAGTTACAAAGATGCACTTGAATCGTATTTAGTTATATTGATTTGAATACAAGTTAAATCAACTAATTCCCTGCAGTATTGGTTACTCGAGAGGTCAAATATTAGAGGTTACTTAGTGTAAGGCAAATAAACCGCAATTGAATGCTTTAATAGTCTGACTTCGAAGTAATTTCAATTGAAATATTTATAAAGCAATATCTTGGAAATGTTATATAAATTTATTCTCTCGTTATTAGTTGAAGACGTTAATTTAGTTTCAGCTTACAAATTGTTAATAACATTTTTGATGGTTACCTATCTTAATCTCGAATCTTAATATTCCGAATATCATAATCCCGAAAATGTTTGGACATTTTTTCATAACCCCAAATTTTAAAATTTCGAAGTTTTGTTTGCCGTATAATCGCAACTCCGAATTTCATTTGCCCATTTCTTCATTTGTACGACGTTTTACAACCCAGACGAATGATTTCCAGACACACAAAATCTAAATGCACAAAATCCAGATGACCGTAATCCATATGCACGAAAGTCAGATTTTTAAATCACAAATTTTTGAAATACAGTTAATTGATATCCAGACAAACAATGTCCAGATTTTTGAAATTCAAATAAACGATATCCAGAAAAACGAATCCTTCCAGGAGGTCGCAGCACGAATTTAACCTAACCTACTGAATAGATTTTAACACTTAAACCTTTCTGTAATGGGCAAGTAAAACAATAGCGAGTCGGTTCTGGCACTCGCCGGCCGCTGCCGCGGCACGCTCGCTTCGCTCGCTCGGCTCGTGCGTGGGGGTCGCAGTTCAAACCTAACCTAACCTACTGAGTCGAATTTGACACTTAAACCTGTCTGTAATGAACAAGTAAAATAATAGCGAGTCGGTTCTGGCACTCGCCGGCCGCTGCCGCGGCACGCTCGCTTCGCTCGCTCGGCTCGTGCGTGGGGGTCGCAGTTCAAACCTAACCTAACCTACTGAATCGAATTTCACACTTAAACCTGTCTGTAATGGGCAAGTAAAAAAATAGCGAGTCGGTTCTGGCACTCGCCGGCCGCTGCCGCGGCACGCTCGCTTCGCTCGCTCGGCTCGTGCGTGGGGGTCGCAGTTCAAACCTAACCTAACCTACTGAGTCGAATTTGGCACTTAAACCTGTCTGTAATGGACAAGTAAAACAATAAATTTACTTACTGGTAAAGTTTATTTTCAGGCGATAGTAAAGGTATAATCACGATTGTATGGGAACCAAATAAAAAGATTATGAAAATCTTGCAATAGTTTATCTGTTATACGATTATATGAGAAACAAATAAAAAGATTATGAAAATTTGGTAATAGTTTATTTGGAAAATGGTACGATGGGAAACAAAAAAAAGTATTCTGAGAATCTGGTATAACTATATCTGGATTATGAGAATACTGGAAACAAAAAAATACTTTTTAAAAATCTGGTTTTGGTGCATCTGGAAATTGATTCATCTGGGAAATTAAAAAAGGAATTTTAAAAAGTTGTCATTCATTACATCTGTCTTTTAAAAGTTCTAACAACCGTTTTCGGGGTTTTAAGATTCGGGTAATAGAAATTCGAGTTTTCAACAGGTTACCATTTTTGATATCATAAGCTTGAAATAATTTTATAATACAAAATATTATATTGTATAAATAATTTGCTGAAAGCAATATATACCTATTTAATATAAATACATACATTTTGCTTTTATTTTATTGTATAATTGTTATTTCATTAAAGCTTCATTAATTCATCTTTAAAGATCTAGTTTTTCTCTATACTATGAACAACGAAGAGACTTTAATCATTACTTACCGCGTTTTACCGTGAAAGGTTCCCTAAACTACAAATTAAGATTGCTAGTAAAGGGTATGGTGTCCTATTTTGATGACGGTCTTTTACGCAGGGACCACGTTTTATGTACGTATCTTTTGCAAAGTGACCTTAATAACCCGTACCTAAGCTTAATTTTTACAAGCCATAGAAACCAGTGGACCCTTGTTAAAGTAACTAATAAATTGAAACGTAAGGACAAGGTTTTGTCATTAATTGTTGTTTGCTTTGTAATTGAACGTGTGTGTGTGTTTCAAGAGTTTGTTCAAATGGTTGATGTCGTAGTCAATTGTAAATGTATGTGTGAATTTCATAGCAAATAGGGGCTTGTAAATAATAAAAGATTTGAACCAAAAACATCTTATTTTTTTTTTTTTTTGATATAGGATAGCAAACGAGCAGACGCGTCGCCTGATGTTAAGCGATACACGCCGCCCATAAGCATCCACTCCACTGGGAGTGGATGTGTTGCTGTCCTTAAAGGGATTTGGAAGGAGTTAGGGAGAAGGGGCGAGGATGGGAGGGAATGAGGATAGGGAAGGAGAGGATGGGTTGGGGATGGGAAGGGATGTGGGCCTCCGGACCCCTCACTCACCGTACGGAACGCGACAGTAAACTGTCACTATGGCGCCGATATTCTGTGAGGGTGTGGTACCTTCCCCGGTGCGAGCGTGGCCCAATTCGTGCCGAAGCATGCTCGACTCCCACTCTAAAAATCTCTAAAAATCTTATACCAAAATGTCCTTTATTCACATATTGATTTTTAAACTCCCGTCTAGGTATACATCTATACTTAGCAGCACTACATTTAAAATCACTTTCCAAGGAAATTGAGAAAATTTTTAATTCATTATTTCGTAAAAATGGTGAAACGTTCGTGCCGTGTAACGTATTTACTAACCCACGCAAAATAATATTAACAAAAATAATGTAAGAAACAATGGGCTAATAAAATATTTTGTTAAGTATACAACAACTCGGATTGAAATAGACTGAGACAAAAAGTTAGAAAATTGGCTGAGCCAATTTGTCTCTACATGGCATTTCAAACTTTAAATGACAAAAAAATGTCTTACCTTGTTTATTTTTTTGACAAATTATCGATAACGAAATTATACAAACTGTCTCGGGTCATACTGTTATCTTTAAATTAATCTCGCTCATCTTTATACACAGTTGCTTTTTTCCCACCTTCAAAGTTAAATAGAAAAATAATAAACTACTGCATCCATAAATTTTGCATCTTTGTGGACTCGCGACGAAAACCGCAGGTGTTTCATTATTCCGTTTTAATGGCGTCAACGGCATTGGGTTATACGTCACGGCACAAATAACGTTGCACGCTTGAATAGGATTCCATATATCAGTACATATTACAGGCGGTTCTTTATTAACCGCGGCGTGTTTTCGCATTACACTGTTCCATTTTTTATTTAAATCATGGTTAATGTAGTACATTGCTTTATTGAAATTCTAGAGACATTTTGTGTAGGATGATGACAAATTTCTTGCTCGAAATAGCGTACAAATATTCCAAATATATATTGCAATATCAATCAATTTACATCCGAAATATGATAACGTAGAGCTACGAACTAGAAGCAATTCTTATTTTTCTTTCCTTCTTTGGTATATTTACTGTTTTTGTTACTTGTTGTAAAACTAGTTATGATTTTATATTTTTCTTACAAAAAGTTGTATAAACAAAATCACTAGACGCAAATAAACTAAATATTAACTAAAAAGTACGATCACAATATAATACCATTAAATATTGTTTTGTACGAAACTATTGTATTGGTATTGTATATATTTCGTTATTTTTGACAATTAGTAAATAATATTATTTTTGTATATAAAGTTACAAACAACTACAGAACACACAGTAATATGGTTGTACCTACGTTTCTATATTTTTAGGGAATAAGGAAAAAATATATGTGGGGATGGTGTGAATTAAAACGCCAAAATTAGCCCAATCAATTTATTTCCCTTAGACACCGGTTATAAAAATACATTTTAACAATCCTCCATTTCTTAGTACCAAAAAAACACAAAGTAATCTGTCATAGATAATCATCGTTCTACAGTCTACAGATAACATATTCACAGATTCTTAATAGAAAAAACACAGACTAAAAATAAAAGTAGTTATGAAATACAATCTTAGGGCGTATTCAGAAAGAAAGCTTGAAACTTATAAGCGCTTATAAGCGCTTATCGGCGCTTATAAGCGCTGGTTACCCGCGCAGGAAAATATATGAACATGCGCTTATAAGCGCTGATAGGCGCCGACAAGTTCCAACAAGTTTCAACAAACTTGTCGGCGCCGATCAGCGCTTATAAGCGCATGTTCATATATTTTCCTGCGCGGGTTACCAGCGCTTATAAGCGCCGATAAGCGCTTATAAGCGCTTATAAGTTTCAAGCTTTCTTTCTGAATACGCCCTTAATTTATCCTATTCCCACACGGTCATCCTGCAGAATCATCTGTCCCAGATGAGTCAACAGTCGCTACCCATGGCTTCATCATATCAGCTGAGCTTGAGGTTCTCAGAGGTCCTTCACCCTGACCTATCTTCCTTAAGTTATATCGTTCATTTCTCTTCTTCTCAATAACTTCATACGGGCCGAGGTATTTTGGATAAAGTTTATAACCTTGTACAAATTGTGTCCTTTTAATCGCTACTAAATCACCTACTTCGTAATTATTTGACTTCTTTCTATTTTTATTATAATTTTTAACATTTTCATCTTGTATATTCTGAATATTTGCTTTCGCCATCCTTCTTAGTTCTTCACGGTCGTTGTAAAAATGTTGCTGAAACTCTTCCTGTATTTTATTGTAAATATCATCATCTTTATCATTCATTTTGATTCCTGTTAAAAGTTGGAAAGGTGACATCTTTATATACTTCTCTGATATGTGTTATTCAAACATCTTTGCAATTTACTAATATGTTTATACCATTTTGTAGGGTCGTCTGATGATAATTTGCTTAAAACTTCAATAATAATTCTATGTATTCTCTCAACTTGACCATTTCCTCTCGGTTGACCAGTTGTGATCGTATGATGCATAATTCCTTCTTCTTCGCAGTATTCTTTAATAATGTTGGATGTAAATGAAGTGTTGTGGTCGCTTATGATTCGTTGCGGCGAGCCAAACGGCTGTTGTTGAATATTTAATTTATCTATTACTTCATTGGTGGATAGTGTCTTTGTCGGATAAATCCATGTAAACTTTGTGAATCCATCTACAACGGTAAGAATGTACCTATTTATAATTTTTATTGGTGGATGTCAACGGTCCTAGATGATCAATATGGTAAGTAGACAATGGTAAATCACTTTTATCTATTACATGTAGAAATCCCTCCTTCTTTCCTCTTTTATTTGAATTAAGTATACATTCCACGCAATTATCAATGTTTGTTTTAATCTTTTCCTTTAAATTCTCCATATAATAATTTCTATTTATTAATTCCTCAGTTTTAACACAACCAAAATATCCGTTTTCATGATGTTTTCTTATAATTTCATTTTGCATTTTCTTAGGTACAACCATTAATTTATTTCCATCCTTAATCTTCCATAACATTCCATTCTCTAAAACATAGTCATCATAAGATTCCTTTTCTAATACTTTCATTATTAGTTTTATTTGCAGATCATCTTCTTGAGCTCTTCGCAGACGTGCTGCGGTATCGGTAAGTACAATTATATTCTTTATAGGCTGTCGGCTGAGAGCATCTGCATGTTTCATCCTTGCTGCAGGCCGATGTTCAATCGTATAGTCATATTCTTCAAGTAAGAGTGCCCAGCGAGCTACTCTAGGAGGTAAGTCTTTTTTCTGCAATGTCATAGTCAAGTCTGTAACAATTTTAAATTTAATACCTAGCAAGTATACTCTGAACTTCTTAACAGCTTCAACAATAGCTAATATTTCTAAATAATAACTGTGATACTTTTTTTCAGTAACGGATGTCTTCTTGCTCATGTAGTAAATGGGATGCATCTTATTATCTGTTAAACTCCTTTGCAACAATACAGCACCATATCCTTCAGCACTTGCATCTGTGTGCAGTTCTGTTTCTAAATTCGGATCATAAATCTTCAAGACTGGAGATTGACATACATATAATAAACTTTAATTTCTGAAATGCTTTTTCACAGTCTAAGTTAAAATTAAAAACAGTACCTTTCTTTAGTAGATCAGTCAGAGGTTTTGCTATTAATGAATAATCCTTTATAAATTATCTAAAATAACCTGTTAGTCCGAGGAAACTTTGAAGTGACTTTATATTGTGAGGAGTCTGAAAATGTTCTACAGCGGCAATTTTCTCCACTGAAGGTTTAATTTCACCTTCTGAAACAATATAACCCAAGTAATTAATACTTTTTTGCATAAAATAACATTTGTCCCAGTTAAATAATAAACCATACTCTTTAGCTCTCTCAAATACTTTTTGTAAATTAACAAATCCTTCCTCTGCAGATTGAAATGGTAAAATGAGATCGTCGAGATATGATAGAACAATACCATCCATAATAAGGTCCTGAAAAATGTCATTAATAAATCTCTGAAAAACAGAAGGAGCAGTGCATAAGCCAAAAGGCATCTTAATAAATTCATATTGACCTCGTGGTGTTACAAATGATGTATACTTCTGACTATTAATATGAACATTCACATGTAAAAATCCATTTTTTAAATCAAGCGAGGTAAACATTTTAGCATAAGTTAATCTGTCTAATTGATCTTCAATGAGTGGTAGTGGATATCTTTCTTTAATAATTTTCTTATTCAATTTCCTGTAATTAACGCACAATCTATAGTTTCCATTCTTCTTTTTTGCAAGCACAATAGGACTAGCATAATCAGACTTACTTGTTTTTATTATTCCTTCATCAAGCCATTCTTTAATCTGTTTGTCAACAATGTTAAGCTCCAAAGGTGACAATCGTCGTGGATTCTGATAAACTGGTACATCATCGGTTAATAATATTTTAAGTTTTACATTTGATTCTTTAGTACATCTTTTGGGGTTATATTCTTTTATAATATTCTGTATTTTATTCTTATATTCTTTGTTTTCAATATTTGTGATATCTTCATTTTCATTCTCTAGCATTGTAAGGTGTAATATTCTTGTTGCAGTGATAGTTCCAGACTTAAAATTGATTTCTACTTCTTTCAGTACAGGATTTCCTAATATAATGTTGACAGGGATAGCGCCATCATAAACAACATAAAATAAAGTTTCAAAATAACAATCATCAATTTCAATTTTTGCTGTGAGAGATCCTTTTGTATAAATTTCCTTTTCAGCTATTCCAGTTAAAGTTTCTGTGGTTCCTGAACTATAAGATAACAACTTTTCACCTTGAATCTTCCAAAAATAAGACATAATTATTAAATTAGCATCGCTTCCGGTATCAATCAGGGCTTCTACATCAATATTGTTTATTTTCAGCTTCTTAAAAGGTCTCACACCAATATTATTCTTAGTTGACATAATTTCCAAACTCTTCTTTATACTTTTAGAACATTCAGTTGATTTATGGCCAAACAAGTTGCATTTAAAGCATTTAATGCCTTTAGTACAATTAGGCGACTCATGATCTAAATCTCCACAATTGAAATAGTCTGGGATACATCGCCCATTTTTGCGAGTGATTACTATCAAGCTAATTTTCCGTGAGTAGCTTTATTTTGATGAGACGCCCAATAATTTCCTGTACGGAACTCTCGATTGTGGTAGCCAACAGAGGTAACAAGGATAAAATATGTCGATTCTATGGTTCTCAAATATTTATTACTAACTGATTTTTTTTTTGTTCAATCTCAAGATAATTATCTAAATTATTCGAAAAAATATTTGTCCTACAAAATCTATGGTTTGATCAAAGA
Source organism: Colias behrii (assembly GCA_029959065.1). NCBI lineage: Eukaryota > Metazoa > Arthropoda > Insecta > Lepidoptera > Pieridae > Colias > Colias behrii. Next base: position 6,362,319 of record JARWMC010000018.1, read on the forward strand.
GTCCCCTCTTTCCAATGTGTATCGATAACGAGGTCATCATAAATGATTACTAACCAGCTGATTTTTTTTTGTTCACTTAGTTAATATTTATATAATTCAACAGACATATTGTCCTACAAATTGCGTGGTACGTTATCCTGGTCCTACGCTTAGAAATTGTTGATACCACGAGACCATTTTTTTCATTACTAACTGTAGGACAAAAATATTACATAATAGGTTAGTGTGTTCTCTGCCCAAATGAAACAACGTCCTACAAGAAAACAGGTATGTATCACTAGTCCGACAAGAATTGTAATTTTTTCGTTTTCCTATTTGTAAAATAAGATACAGTGAAAAAAAGCTTTTTAAAATTTAAACAACTTTATTTTTTAGTAAACCAGGTACAAAAATTTGTGAATATAAAAGTTAATCTTCATCAGATTCATCTGATAAATCTTCGCTACTAACATCGCTGTCATTTTCATCTGTTTCACTTTCCTCACTCGTGATATCTGACTCTGTAATAACATGAAAAAATTAAGTAAATTATATAATAATGAATAATCAATCATTAAATAATAATAGTATTATTAGGGTACCTTGTAAGTCAGAGGATAATTCTTCAAATGATGGACTTTGGGGACCATCAAACCAATAATATTGATATTTACCATCAATTATTGTCCATCCAAAATTTTCTGGCAATTTTTCCGTGGGGCACCGCAAGTGTGCATTACACCATACATTGCAGATGAATACAGTTCGTTTAATTTGTTGCAACAATTCTTGATTTGTTGGTGGCAAACTGGAAGGATCATATTCTACGATTTTTTGTTTTAAAATTTTTTCATCGTCATTTTTTGATTTATACCCTTTTTCAAATAACTCATACCGTCCTTTGTTCAGATCATTTTTTGTTTTTAATGAATACATTCTGCATACATACTCTTCAATAATTTGAACTACCTCATTCGTTGTTGTTAATTCTGTATTTTTAATTCGTAGAAGTTGAATAAAAGCCTCTTGAAAATTTTCATTTTGCTTTAAAATACTGAAAGGTTTCTTTTTTCCTTTACGAAAGAAAGCAGGATTGTAATCATTCCCTGTAAAAATATGGCATATGGCGAGTGAACAAGATAATTGATCTCCAAGCTTGGCATAAATTTCATTTTTTTTATCAATTTTTTTATCAATTTTTTGTTGAATTTAAATTGACGATTATTAATTTTTCTAACTTCTTTTAAATTTTTGAAAATAATCAAATCGAGATATTGTATCATTGCTACCTCTGTTAGCTACCACAATTGAGAATTTTCGCATAGGAAATAGTTGGGCGACTCATCGAAACGAAGCTATTCACGAAGATTCAGCTTGATAGTAATTATTTTTATATCAAGGATCTGTACTACAACTTTTTAGCGTAGGACCGGGATAACGTACCACGCAATTTGTAGGACAATATGTCTGTTGAATTTTATAAATATTAACTAAGTGAACAAAAAAAAAAATCAGCTGGTTAGTAATCATTTATGATGACCTCGTTATCGATACACATTGGAAAGAGGGGACTCTTTGATCAAACCATAGATTTTGTAGGACAAATATTTTTTCGAATAATTTAGATAATTATCTTGAGATTGAATAAAAAAAAAATCAGTTAGTAATAAATATTTGAGAACCATAGAATCGACATATTTTATCCTTGTTACCTCTGTTAGCTACCACAATCGAGAGTTCCGTACAGGAAATTATTGGGCGTCTCATCAAAATAAAGCTACTCGCGGAAAATTAGCTTGATAGTAATCACTCGCAAAAATGGGCGATGTATCCCAGACTAAAACATCTCTTTACTCGTAATGTTTTTTTGAATTTTCATGCCAATGGACTTTGATGCTGAATTACTTTGAATCTTATTAGGTGAATATGATTTTTTCTTAATTTCTGAATAAATGTCTAACTTCTTTCTGAATTCTTTAATGTTACAAGCGTCATATAAAATATTTTTGTTGGACTCACTGTCTTTAATACCGTCGATGACATATTCCATCAGGGCTTCATCTTCAACATTCCCAAGTACTGCTAGTTCCTTCATATGTAAAAAATATTGCTGATGAGTCTCATTCACCTTCATCCGGCGTGTTGAAAGTCTCTTGTGAACAGTTGCACTGTTCAACTTCTTACCAAATTCCTCGCGGAGCTCAGACTTAAGTGTATCCCACGTGGTGGTCCCACTTAGTGAACGTAAAAATAGCTTGGCGGTTCCCGTGAGGAGCCGCTTCGAAAATATGAGTTTTTCTATTTCGCCCCATTGCAATAAAGAGGAAACATCTTCAAAATCTTTTATAAAAGTTTCGATGCCATAAGCATCATCACCCGAAAATGGCGTCATTGATTTCTCCAAGTCATTGAAGGAAATACGCGGCGATGGTTCACCACAATCATCTTCATCTTTTAGTCGTTTCGGCGGCATGTTGAATAATGTAAATAATAAGTTTTATATAGTCTTCAAGTCGTAATCGTATAATCATAAGCTTCTTTAAATCTTAGTCTTCTTAGTTCATAATTCGTAAAGTCTTAATCTGGTTTAATCACCGGCATCATAATCTTCCGCTGTTTTTCTTTATTCCACCATCCCGGACGAGCCCCCAAATTATGTGGGGATGGTGTGAATTAAAACGCCAAAATTAGCCCAATCAATTTATTTCCCTTAGACACCGGTTATAAAAATACATTTTAACAATCCTCCATTTCTTAGTACCAAAAAAACACAAAGTAATCTGTCATAGATAATCATCGTTCTACAGTCTACAGATAACATATTCACAGATTCTTAATAGAAAAAACACAGACTAAAAATAAAAGTAGTTATGAAATACAATCACCAATCTTAATTTATCCTATTCCCACATATATACAATTTGATAGAAAACACGAAGTTATTTCCCGTTTTCCCCTGATGCTGATAAATTTGCGAGGCGCTGGTATAGAACGAAATATTCAAGAACACCATATAAGTGAATACAATAATAATAAAATTATGTAAATACGAACTTAGAGGGGTGCCGCATTGAGGCTAATAACATTGTATACGATTATGTTGCTTGGTTTAATATTTTAATCTTTGAAAAGTTTCCAGTTACTTTAAACGTTGTTATATAGGGAAAATTTAAAGTTCGACGGTAAAATGCTTCTTAATTGTGTCTTACATGAAATGTAGGCTTTGTTAGCGTTGCTGTATTTAAAAACTGCTCTTTTTTTCATTGCTTTTGTAAATACTCGATTTTATTGGGATTTTGTTTATTGTTTTTACTTGACGTATATAATTATTTATTATTTAACTTTGAAGTTTGAAGATTGAATTTCGTTTAACATTTGTAAAGAACGTTAAAAGTGAGAGCTAAACAATTTTGGCGCAATTATACAGAACGATGAAATCAATGGCCCCGCAAATAAAATTATAAACGAAGTAAGTGCGTAATAAAATGAAAATTGCCTTCCATTACCGGAGTTGCCGAATATTTACCTACTGCGCGAAGACAATTAAAAATAAAAGATGCAAAAACTGACAGAGAAAAAGTAAAGGGCTCTGAAAAAGTTCCATTATTGGCGGGTTACAAATGAGAACAGAACCCGGCGTTATCCCGGTTATCTTCCTGGGAACAGGCCGATGTTGCAGATGAGAATTTTATGAACAATCATTCTTGCTAAGTTTTAAATGATTATAAAATTTTAAGCGAAGGAATTGCTAGGAGAGACGCGATGATGCTCTATCATTTTCGAAATTGCTCGAGTCAGCTCGAATGAATGATACTGCAAAACTTTACCACTAATTACATTTACTACTGTGGCGTATTAATAAAAATATATTTTATATAATAGAGGTGAAAGACAGTAATTCAGTCGACCATAATATATTAATGTGGAGTGGACTTTTGTCTAAAACATAATATAACCACAATTATTGTGTTAATTCCACTCCCAATGAGTATTGAAATATGATCAACGTTTGCCGGGTCCGCTAGTATTAAAAAATATATGGCCACGGTGCCACATGGTCCATCTTTTAATTTTCTAAAAATAAGATTTTTTTTGTGTATTTGTTATAACTGTATCAAGAAATTTCAAGTCTTGTCTGAAATTCTCAAACAAATTTAGTTTAAAATTAACGAAAAATTTTTTGAGGGAACAGTCTGGATGGAAAATAACTAAGACATTAGGCAATTATGAAATAAGTGGTAAAGTAATTTATCTGAAAGTTTACGCAGAATGCCGCTTTAAGGATTTCCAGGGTTTATCCCATTGAATCCCAAAATCATGTAGGAATGTAAGAAAATACGTACACATTATAAACACAAATAATTCAAGTTTAAGTAGATATCCTTTGTAATTATTATCTAACAAACAGAAAAATGAGACGCATGGGAGTAGCTAAGTATAACAGACAAATACAAATATTTATCCGAAACTGTAGGTGCAATTCCGACAAGACATATAAATTGTGTTTTTAAGCTTTTGAATATTAAGTGAATGAATAATTTTTTATGAACATCACTTGATTTAAAATATTCGAACGCATTCAATTATATACCTATTCTATGTATTCTGTGATATTTTTATCTTTATATGAGCAACGAAACAGTCAACTTTGCACGAATTCAAAGGGAATATTTAAATTTACATTAAACGTAAGTTAATTACAAAACTGTATGCGTTTCAAGTATCCTTTAATTTACAAATAAACATATTTCATGGGAAGCAAAAGGTCATAAATGGGTTTTATTAAACTAGTCTTGTTTATTTAAGAGACAAAATAAATATTATTCTGTATTAAGCGATTGAGAAAATAACAACGGAACTACGATTGTTTTAAGAGATAGCATACGCTCGTTTAAGTAGATAGGGGGCGATGATTTAGGAACAATGATAATGTTAGCGTTTACAAACGTAAATAACCTGCTTTCTTGGCTTCAACTGTGAACGTTGTTTGCTGTTTTGAAAACATAAATAATATACGGATAAGTTATGCGTTCAGGTTTTAATTATAAAACGTAAACATCATTTCGTATAAAAGTATTTTTAGACTTCACTATCGGAATGCAAACATAATGTTTAATCATCGATCTAAATATTTACTCCAAAACCAAGTGGAGATAAATCGGCGGTGATGGCAAAGTATTTTTTTTAAAGAGCAACATCAAGATACAACTTGAAATACAAGGGAAAATCAGAAAGCACTTACAAAAAGACATGCAATCACACCGTAATTTTATTGTTTACTGTGTGTTAAACATGCTTGCCAAATAAACCATGCCTACACAAACCTCAGACTAAAGCAATACTAAGTCCAAATAGCGGTGTCCCATGTATTTTGTTTCCTCAAATTGCACACCCTGTGAATACCGTGTGTTCAAGCGTAATATTCTGTTAACGTGTAATTAGGTTCAGTGTTTCCACTTCCATATGGTCAGTCCTGCCGGTAACTGCTCTCATGCACGTAAAGGTCACATTTACTGCTTCGCGTTCCCAAATGAGCTTTAAATAGATATAGCGTATAGTTTTCAGTGCTGTTATTATACAGGGTGGATTTTTCGGTGGTGTTAATGGATTTTTTGTGTAGCGCTTTTGTGATGGTTTGATTGATTTCTGTTGAATGGTTATTCAATATTTGTGTTATTGTAGTATGTTTGGAAGAAAATTAATATGACAAAGTCCGTTTAGCTGTTTTCCAAAGTACCTACCAAACATTAAATATGAACACTTTCACATATTTTAATAGTTTAGTAAGATAATTTTATTTTTGAAGTTTAATTACTGTTGTTCACTTGATATTATTTTTCATTAAAACACCCACATCACGTAAAGTAAGAAAACAGCGATAGTCGGGTTTTAAAACGATTGTCTCAGAGATGTGGTGAAGAAGGTTAAGTGTGGAGAGCTCGTTAAACTGGCTAACGTTTCTTGTGGAGCCCTTATTAAAACTGCTAGAACGTGAGCGACCTCGTAAAGGACAAAGGGCACACAAAAAGCGACATACTATCATACAATGATACTCATATAATCTTGTAAGCCCCATACGTTCTTTAGAATTCACGTTAATTGTACTATTTTTTGCTCTCAAATGTTGATGGATATTTGATGACCGAAAAGTTGGATGAAATGTGATGTTTAGTGGGAGATGAAGTTATTATATTATGTCATAAAATTTACATATTAGCTTTCAGTTTACAGCCTTTTTGAGCACATTTTATTTAAAGAAAATGTATGTGGAAAGATATCTATTTCGAAAAACATTTTCGTATGTGAATATACTTTTAGAAATGAAATGAAAGTCTTTTGCATTTCAGTCTATCAATAAATCTGGTTTAAAATAACTTGTAAATACATTAATTTTAACATAAAACAGAAATGTATTTATAAAGGGATATACTTAATACAAGTAATAAATATGAGGGAATGTAACAGAAAACTGTAATTAGCCTTTATATTCCGTTTTCATTTGAGTGTGACCCAAACCTTCAGCTTAATCTAATTCGTGTCGAAATAAACTGGAATCTCGCTATACAATCTCAATGATCTCTTTAATTATATTATCCCAGGTATATAAGAAAACACGATGTAAAGCTTAAAAGCGATTTATAACATAATTTCCGTTAAATTTAAGGAAGGCCCTAAATTACGCCTTAATAAGATTTTAAAGATCAAAACAATTGCGATTTCATTCACGTAATTCTATCTTTATTAAGTGAAATTTTCTTTATGGCTTCCGAGACGAATATTTTAACCCGAATAAATTAATACCGCCTACATTTGTTGAACGTTATTAACCTTATACAATACTGGTTTGCGAATTTCTTTATTTGAAAAGGTTTTAACATTAATTACAACTCGCTTGAAAATACATTCACGACATTGAATAATAACATTGAATTTTAATGATTGTTTCTATTGACATTTTAAATATTGCTTTATTAAATTATTACTTACATTTTGATTCATTAACAACATCGCATAATAATAAACTACAAAAAAATAAGACCACAAAAATATAGAAAGAACAGTAATTCGCAAACAATCCCATCACCGCCAGTCGGCTGGTCACCCAATATTTTGCAAATGCGGACATAATTCCCCGTACACCGCTAGTGCAACCCAGATGCTTTATGATCCGGACAGCACACAGCTATGTTTAAATGCTGCGGCATGTGGACAGGAGTACATCGAATGATTTAGAGTTTTCATTTCACTATTGTTTATTTTACAGTACATTTCAGTCCGCTGACCTATGACGTAATGGACGAAATATTATGTGTTCAATCAATATGTCTAATTCAAACAGTGGTTTGTATTTAATGAATATTTTTTTGATTTGACTGACCGGTTGGCTTGGTGGGTAGTGACCTTGCCTTCCAAGCCAGAGGTCAGGCAAATATTTGTATGATGAACATAGATGGTTGCTCTATGTCTGGGTGTTATTTATCTATATAAGTATTTATTAAAAATTAATAAATGTATGTTTATCAGCCACCTGGTTTCCATAACACAAGCGAATGCTTAGTATGGGATCGGATTGTGCCGTGCGCGTGTGTGAAAATTATCCTGAAATATTATATTTAATTATTTTATATAAAGTCTCTGTTGTTATACTTTTATGTATGTGAAAGGAAAAATAATAAAAAGAAATTTATATCGTATCCTAACTTCAACAAAGAACCAAATAATTTATTCATTTTTAATTTCAATTACAGAGATCTCGTTAACTTCTTAAACGGAGTTTATTTTGTAACAGAATGTCCGCGTCAGTGAATTTTCAAACCCATAAATTAATTGTTTTAAACTAATAACACAAAATTACGGGCAAAAATAGCGTAGGAAGTTTTATACGAAATCCTAGCTACACTTAAATATTCTAATATAATGTTACATTGACTACCTACATGATTTTGATTAGCTCTAATTAGGCTCGTAGCAAAGGACCTGAGGTAAAAAGGGCTACTTAATGTCATAGATGGTCGAGTTTTAGAAGCCACACACTAATATGTTTTTACAATCGCCCAATGGTAATAAAACAGGGATGGGACTGAGATTAAGCTCGTTTATCATTCGCTTTGATGGCCCTTTTTGCAGTAATCATTCATTTTCCTTCCGCCGGTTTTAGCTTTCTTTGCGTTTAAATAACGCTTTGTTGTGTGGTTAACTTTTTCGTTTTTATGATACCTACCTTTGATTAATAAACCCCATGTGTCAGTATTGATCAATGTTTAACATTAGCTTTAAAAGTTCGAACAAACGACATGCGAGTGAATAAACGACATTATTTATTTTTCGTTTCATTCCGTCTGAGTACGTTTTTGATAAAAAGCGTGTAAGAAGAACGTCAAGTGGTATAAATAATATGGAACAATAATTTATAGCCAGTTTCATTCACTACAATTATCACTAGACGTAAGTTAGAGCGCTCGCAATAAAAGGGAATGACCATAAATTCTCGTCACGCCGAAGTGGACTCTAGTGTGGTTATAATAAAAAAAATCCCTTTAGACAATTTTCCATTACCGTCGTCCATTGTTGGGTCAGTCGGTGGACAGCGTTTTATGGCCCAGAGCTGTGTCGTAAGTTCTTATTAAACCGTAGGGAACGCACTACCTCGCTTAATTGATTTAGAGACTGGAGGATCACTTTTTGTACCCTACCAATTATTTAGACTTAACCTTAAAAAAGCTCCCAATTGTTAGAAGAAGGCTAAGAAAGAAATAGCACTGTCCACTTATAAGATTTCAAAGTGCTGTATTGATTGTGACTGAAGAGACACCATATTCTGAAACCAATGTTCATTTAATATAAATCAAACAAACAGTTCATGTGATAGGTATACATGGAATATGTTAAAACATACATGCTGTAGCTTTTTGTTCAAAATAATGTTAAATATAATTAATGAAAATTCATTAAAACATAAACCAAATATTACTATGTTAGTGAAACATAAATATTTGTTCATCTAAAAATAAATTTGTTTCGGTACAGTATCGTTTTAACGGATACAGAATTGTTTATTTACGAAGTGTTTTCTTTACTATGAAGGTAATAAGGCAGGTGAAGTCTGTAGCTTAGCTACGGATTATTATTGTCAGTCAAAAGTCGGCTTTTACTCTTCAAGCTTAAAATTTATTGTTATAATAGATACTTGTTTTAATAGTGGTATAATAGGTATTTTTGTTAGGTGGCGTTACAGGTGCTTTGACAGACTTTATATATCAAGCAAACTTGATTTTAAATTGATTTATCCTCTCAACCACCGAGCGGCCAGATCCGACCGCGACACAATAGATTTTCTATTGTGTCTGTGATTCCGGGGCCTGATGGATTAATACCAATAATATGTCCCACACCACATAGGTAGGTACATAAGAATTTACCTATATGTCATTTATCTCCATCGCTTGAGACACGTTCAATTTAGTTGAGCCCGGACTGTTTGGAAGTCATAATATTATGATGTATTTTTTACCATGGCATTGTGAAAGCCGATACTTAATTACTTATTTCGTTATAGACTGTGAACACAAACACATTCATAATATCACGCAACATTTGTTATTATCTATACTAATATTATAAAGCTGAAGAGTTTGTTTGTTTGAACGCGCTAATCTCAGGAACTACTGGTCCGATTTGAAAAATTCTTTCGGTGTTAGATAGCCCATTTATCGAGGAAGGCTCGATAAATGGGCTAAATTATATATCATCACGCTAAGACCAAGAGTAGCGGAGCAATGCGGGTGAAACCGCGGAGCACAGCTAGTTATAAAATAAAATTACAATTTAATATTTCATAACTTACGAATTTTGTTTCCTAATGTGTCGATTTTCACATCTTTTTAGTTTCGTATTCTGCGAAAGAAATTGCAAACGGCTTTTAGTGATGAATTCTAAATTTAAAAATAAATAGCAGCAGCTTCTTTTTAGCATAGAAAAGTTAGTTAGTTCATCTCTCTTAGCTTTACATGTAGATTTGTTTACCAACTTGTATATCACAGTTCTATGCTCATTTCTTATGCCGTGCAACGCTACGATAAAAAATAAAAACTATTTCTTGTTCGTACTTGTAAAATGTATTAAACCGCAGTGGAGCAAGGAAATACTGGAGCCCCATTTTTGTTATATTACTTGCTTACATTGTTATATTTTATTGTACGATATTTTGTGGCTCTACATTATTTTTGACAAAATGCAATAGAAAATATGTTTTACGTGTACTAAAATAAAATAAATTAAAATATATACCTTCTTAAAGATTTTAAAAGAAACAATTCCTCATATGTATCGGGTCATCAAATTATAAGATTTGACTGAAAAGGTAGTCATGTTAATAAGCAAATATTGTAATAAGAAAAAGAAAGCATTTAGACTTTGAAGTTACCATTATCACAAAATGATTATCAAGCATCATCACGTTACGTTTTATGGCACAAACGTGACGGTACTCTAAATATTCAAATTTAAAGGATTTTTGTGAGCATAATCCGATCCTGCTTTCAGAGTTCTTTCGAGAACTGCAGAAATGTTTGCTTATTCCACAGCGTCTACGTCAATTCCAATTTTTTATAGCCAACTAGTGTAAGATTGCCAATTTAGACGCTATTTTTAAATGTAACATTTAAATTTATTTATTTTATTTTATTTATTTATTTATTTATTTAGAAAACAAGCTTTCACATTCATTTAAAACACAATTTTGCGATGCGAAACCTTACGAGGTTTGTAGCAACGCTCACAGTCGCATAAACACCGTTTCTTATTCGCAAGGAAGACAAAAGATGTGCCTACATAAACCGGTTCCTTATCTATTCATGAATACAAATACAGGGTGTTCATTGCAATGATGTTTTTTATGTTCATTTTATTGTTTTTATTAATTCGTGAAAATATCTTTTGTATATTCTTTTGTAGTTTTTAATATTAACGACCTTCGTGACTTTTCGTGGCATCGAGTTAAGTATAGTGGGTAATAAGAGATTTGACGTGCGCTTCCCATAAAAATTATGTACTTTAGGAATCATTAATTTATTGTTAGTTATTTGTCTGGTAGCAAACTGATGCGAAATGGGATTTTGAAAGTTTATGTTATGAAATTGTTCTATGAGAAAAAACTTTTGAAACATTTGTTTTATTGGCAGTACATTACAATAGCTAAATAGTTCGAGAGGTTTATCTTTAAACTTGTTTTTAATATTAATAGGTAAAATTTTTTTGATTATTCTTAGTTGTAAATTTGCGATCCTATCTATGTAAGTATTAAATGTGCGTCCATAACTTGTGATACCGTACTGTATTATCGATTCTGCCAATGATCTGTAGACACAAAGAAGAATTTTGTATGGTACTTTATTTCTGATGATATATAATTTTGAGAGTATGGCCCTAAGTTTTTCACACAGATCATCTATATGATGGTTCCAATTAAACCTATTATCAACAATTAGTCCTAAGTAAGTATAGTAAGGCACTTGGTCTACACCAGTCTTTCCCAACGTGGGCGATAACGCCCCCTTGTGGGCGCTGCAGGCCTAAAGGGGGGCGGTAAGAGACCCAGAAAAAAAAGGGGGCGTTGTGTAGGGCTTTGGGGTCGATTTATAATTTCATCTACCTAGCTAGGAAGACTCTTAGAAACCGACTGAGCTCTCGACTTCGAGAGTCGACATCTTGTGAACATCAACTAATATTAATTAAGATATAGCTCAAAATCGGTTCGATATAATAGACCGCGGGCAATCATGTTTTAACAAGTTTTTGTTAAATAATCCGATTTGTACATTCCTGTATCAATCGGCTGGTTCTATAATACTTGTTCTTGCTTGTCGAGTACGATTGGGCGTCGAATGAGATAAACGAGTTTATGCACGTTTGATGTCTTATTCCTGTTGGTGCGTGCTGCTTATGCAATCCTATATAAACGACGTAAATTTATTTTATTTTCATTTGCGGTTTCGCGCATAATAGATAAGCAGTACTTGATTTCAACACTTACGTATTTCTCAAAACAAAACAATGTCGGAAGTAAAAAAGAAGAGACGGCAATACTCTGCGGAATATATTAAATTCGGATTTATTGAAAATCCCACAAACCCGTCGTCGCCTTTGTGTCTTCTATGTCTAAAAACATTTTCGAACGAAGCAATGAAGCCTTCAAGACTGCAAGATCATTTGAATAAAATGCATCCAGATAAGAAAGACAAGAATGTAGCATATTTTCAAGACCTAGAGAAGAAGCATAATACTCAGCCAAGTGTATCAAAACTATTTTCGGCGGCTGCTAAGCAAGATGACGACGGACTTCGAGCTTCGTACAATATCTCTTTGTTAATTGCTCAAAAAGGCAAACCACACAACATCGGAGAAGAGTTAATTTTGCCAGCAATAAAGGAAGTAATAACTACTGTGCTTCATAAACCGGCCGCAGATATTATCCGAAAAATTCCTTTGAGTAATAATTCTGTGCAAAGACGAATTGATGAAATGGCTGAAAACATTGAAGAATCATTGTGCAATCATCTGAGGACTAGTCAATTCTCAATTCAGCTCGATGAGTCCACTTTACCAACTAATGAAGCGTTGTTGCTATCTTACGGGAGGTTTATTAAAGATGAGAAAATACGTGAAGAACTATTGTTTGCCAGAAATTTGGAGACAGATACAAAAGGCGAAACCATATTCAATACATTGGAAAAGTTTTGTGAAGAGAAAGAGATTCCTTTGAAAAATATTATATCAGTTGCTACGGATGGCGCTCCGGCTATGACAGGGCGCCATAAAGGCTTCATAGCGTACTTAAAGAATAAAATTCCAGATGTCCTTGCTATACATTGCGTTATTCATAGACAACATTTGGTTGCTAGAAACTTAAGTGAACGACTATTTCAATCACTGCAATATGTCATCAAAGCAGTCAATAAATAGCAGCTCGTAGCAGCTCTTTGAATGATAGATTATTTCATCAGCTTTGTGCTACTAATGACGAAGATTTCAACCGTTTGTTGCTTCATACTGAAGTTCGTTGGCTGTCAAGAGGCAATTGTCTGATTCGATTTTACAACCTGTTTGACTCTGTGATAGAGTTCTTGGAAACTAAAGATACAGAACTGCGCAACAATCTCATAACATCAAAGAATGATATAGCTTACATGACAGACCTGTATAAACTGTTCAACGACATGAACCTCCAACTGCAAGGCGATGAACTAAATTTAATTAAAACAAAAAATGTCGTTGCTGCTTTCGCAGCCAAACTGCTTCTGCACAAAAAGAATATGGGCAGACGTGAGTTTCACAATTTTCCGAATTTATCAGTATTTTGCAGTAACGACGACTTGTTTGCCTACTGCCAACATTTGGAAAACCTCCACATTGACTTCACCGAACGATACCAGGACATTTTAAACTTGGAAATACCAGACTGGGTGTTGGATCCGTTTTCAAATATCAACACAGCAATGTCACCTCAGCTGGAAGAAGAACTTATAGAATTGACAACAAACGAAGAAACAAAAATCAAGTTTAAAAATGGATATCAAGAATTTTGGCTACAAAAACCGATCCCACAATTGTACCCTGGATTGTGGTCAATTGTTCAACGATTCTTGATAGCATTCCCATCGTCATATTTGTGTGAACGTGGATTTAGTGCTGTGGCAACGCTGCTTACTAAAAAGAGAAATCGTTTGCGTGTTACCGAACGTGGCGACTTGCGGCTGTTTTTGAGTAAATTGGAACCTGATATCAACAAACTTATTGAACAGCATCAGATTCAACCTTCACATTAGTTTTTATATAAGAATTGATTATGTTTGTTTTATTTTCAATAAAAGATACTCTACTATAAAGTTGCGTTTCAATAATCAGTTATAAGTACTTAGCGTTTTTTAAGTATGTTTAAAAAGGGGGGCGTTAAAAAATAATTTATTCTTAAAGTGGGCAGTAGACAAAAAAAGGTTGGGAACCCCTGGTCTACACATTCACACGAGCAGTCCGAGTTATAATATGTAGCCTTGTGAAGACATACGTGATTATGTGCAATGATTTTAAAATTATTAAAGTTTTTCAAATGGCTCGAGCATGAGACGTTTACGAATGGCTTGTTTATAAGGTTCATTGTTGTTCGATCGAATTAATGTAATACGTATCGTTAATCTACGAACTGATTTTGACTGTCAATTGTTTCTAACTGCAGTGAATTATGCTATGATCATGATTTATTTATTTATATCTTGACTCGTAGTCAGTCAGCGGCCCGTACTACCATTTTAAGTTTTTAAGAAAGATATTTCAATCCTCTGGATGGAATCAATCAATTACAATGTTTTACAATACAACAACAATAAAATGACAATAAAAGTACAAAACAATCACTATGGAAACTTCAAACTTTTATAGATACAAGGGAATTGGAATTTGTTGTATGAATGAACAGTATGTATAAAGAATTTGCCTTTATACATACTGGATATAACATATTCTCCAAAAATATTGAACATTGTACAATTTTACAGAGTAAAACAACACAGAGAATAAAAAAAGACTTTAAAAGATAACTCTTATTCAATGTGTGTTTAATATAGTGACAAAACAGTACTTGGATTAGTGAGTTTTCTTAACTTATATAGTCTTACGACATTTAGTTATATGGTTAGCGCTTAAGCCAGTTCTGTGAAGCCCTTCAAGCTACGTGCAAAGTAGTATTACTTTACTTAGATGCTTAGTTTGCTTCCAAGTATGAAGTTGGTGATGCTATAGGTAACTTCTACACGTAAGATTGACCTACATAATATAATGTTATTTGAAGAAAATGGATATTACCTATACACATTTTATCGAAACTAAATTATTGATTTTCATAGTAAAAATAAATAATTATTATATTATAAACAAGGCGTTAATTTGTAACATGGTTTTATAAAATTATGTAATATGAGTCTGTGGTCTGCGGTAAGCGTATAAAAATTACATAAAATGTTCTTAATTTTATGTAATGTGTATGTTCCTAAATTATGTATGTGTTTTTAAAATTAATAAATAGACCGCCTTCTTGGTACAGTGGATGACGCGTGAGCGTAGAACCGAGGGGTCCTAAGTAACTATTCTCTAATGATTAGAGACACAGATTAGAGTCTAATCTGTGTCCTGGGTTCGATTCCCGGTGAAGACGAAGAAAAAAAAATTCGCGGTCTGGCAGGACACGGAAGGCTGATCACCTACGCATAATGCATCTACACTTTACCCCACTAGAGAGAATGGGACTTCACTCACTTCACTTTTAAAATTAATACGATAAGAAAAATACTCTTATAAAAGAAATTGAATAAACCTATTAAAGACCAACGTGACTAATCCCTTTTTTTGATGTTTACACAAAAAAAAAACAACTTACATTGACATCTTTAATTAAAACTGTATTCAAACGTTCTCAATGTCACCCAAGACATGTAATAGTTAGTTTTGAATGGAATATAGGCAAGCCGTCACCGTGATCCACCCTTTATAAGGGCTCTTTCGACCCTTCCTGTCACAGGTGGCAACTAAGGACGTAGCCTAAAGATATTTTGGATTTGCAATTGTTCATAGGGACCTTGACGTGTGACACTCGTGCAAATGCTTTTAGCAATACGTCCAAATTAGCAGTGAGATAAGAGATGTTATTTTTCATTTGTTATTCTCAAATGCTTAGAGGGATACAAGTGTTGTTAGTGTTGCTAAGACTGGACTTATTTGATCATGTTTTGAAAGCTTATGGTATTAAATATAGAATGAACGTAGAATGTGTACATACTAATTGCATAGGCTTCGTTTTAGAATTTAGAACAATAATGCATGTGCTACTTGTAAAAAGTTTTTCACTGAACCTGGTGGATAATACGCACGTCGTAAGAGATTAAAATTTTAATGAAAATATTAATCTAAACAAACAATTTTCCATTATTTATGATGACAGTGTCATTAAGAAACTTTCTTTCTTAATTGAAGTTTTGTGTCATTAATTAAAAAATACAAGAGACAAGAAGAGATTTACATTGAGGTGCATTCGCCTCAGTTCAACGTAATGTAAAAGAAAAGAAATTAAAACTATACGATTTATTATGTATGAAAATAGCCAAGGAGTTTCGTAGGGTAATTCTGTCTGGAATCCGTTTCGTATTTAAATTAAAAGTGGTAAAAAGTGTAGAGTTTGTAACTGTGTAAAATAAAAAGATACAAAAAGCGGAGTTGCAGTCTCACAGCAAATACTGGAAATAAAGTTATATTCAAATGCTAAAGCACTGTAAAAGGGAATGAGGAAATTTATAAGAAGTGACAAGTTCTATTGAAATATAATTTATTTAGTTTTGAGTCATTGCGGGCCAAATTTCGAAGATTTATTTATTTTAATCGTTAAGCTATATATCATAAAGTATCAGTGAAGGGTGTCATTTTATCATCACCACGATCTTTGGATGTGGGGATCGCGACGCTTGTAAGCGGCAAAAATGTTGTTTTCGGCAGAATTTTTTTATCGCACTCTAGAGATAAGTGCGAGGGAGTTTTATTAACGAAAGTTCAAAGAGAGAAAGATTAGGCCTCCTCGTCTGTACGGTTTGTTGAGTTGCTTGTTTCTAAGCTTTTGAGACATGCTGTGTTTAAATATGTATACAATGGTGAATGCAGTAAAAATGGGGATTTCATTTAGGGAAATTTCCTATCGTAAATTTTATTTTTCAATAAGAATATGATATCCCAAAGAGCAATTTTATTGAAATAAGATAAAGAAAAAACGATTTTTTGTAAATACAACTGACTTTTTGCTTTATTTTCATTACTAGTCAAGAGAAAAGTAAAACGATTTACATAACAAAAATGGTTACACAAATTGCTCAACATTTGTTAGAAAGAAAAGCAAACTCAACAATCGCTAATAATTACGAAAAATAGTTCCCATTAAAACATAGCTGTGACCTCAATACTTTTGAATAGGTAGTTAGGAATGCCGGCCTAGAAACGGTGGTGAATGCCCAGGAAGATGCCAATTGAAAGGGACAAATATATGGTTGAAAACCTCTATTTTAAGGAACATGATATATTTATTTATTTGAGCTACCAATTTTACAACCATTGGGTTAGTGGAACACTCAATTTTGGTATAAAATACGCAGATGATTAAATTAAAACTTATAAAACAACGTCTTATAAGACTATTACCAAAAATAGACAGCGTATGTTCTCATTTATCTAGAAATATTTTTTGTTAAAAAACTTTGTTGTACCTTTTTTTAATTAAAAACTATTAACGAATTTTTTTTGGTAGAAATAACATTGTAAATTGTAACGTCGATAAATAAATAATATAGGTAATGAAAGTTTGCTAAAGATGTAAGTAAAAAAAAGTTACTGTGTATTCCTTCTGTCCTTTTTTAGATGAATTAATCGCACTCTTAGAAAGCTTGTGGGCGCCGCTTGAAATTAATTCTTAATGATGATAGAAACGTGTATCGATGAATATAATAAGACTAGCTGTGCCCTGCGGTTTTACCCGCATTGCTACGCTCCTGTTGGTCTTAGGTTGATGATATACTTCCTCGATAAATGGACTATCTAATACCGAAAGAATTTTTCAAATCAGACCAGTAGCTTCTACTATACACTACTCACAAACAAACAAACAAACTCTTCAGCTTTATAATATTAGTATAGATGATAAAAAAGAGTTATTATTTGATTCTTTTCAGTACAATAATTTATTATTAGAAAGTGGTATGGTTACTTTCTATATTTGTAAACGACATCGATAAACTTGGTTTCAATAAAGGCCGTAGCAACAAGATATTTATACGACTAATCAAGAAAGCAGAATTGTTTTATAATAAACTGCTATGAATGAATATTTATTAAATTTAATTATATACATAATATTTTGTAAGCATTGATAAAGATTGTAAAGCGAAGATTATCGGAATTTCCTTTAGATAATCTCATAATAAATCGTTTTATTAAAATAAACGTGTACAGTGTACACCGTTTATTTATAATCATCCCCGTAATCAGCTTGTTATTAGTAATAATTATTAAAAAGACATTAATGAAAGCAATCTATAAAGGAGCGAAGTTTTATTGTTTTTGTACCATCCATGTGTGGATGGATGTAAGTGATTTTTCTATTTTCCAATGAAGCTTTACAATCGGATCAAGTAAGAAAAATTATAGAAGACGAGGAAAAGCAAAGTGAAAGAAAACCAACACCGCAAAAACCGTGCAATTGCAACTGAGTAAGAAACTTATGAGATTTTATTTGAAAACATGTATTGCTTTTGGATTGCTTTAATATTTATTTAAAGAGATGAGGAAATATGTGGAATTATTTTTGCGAACTTTACGGTTATTATGTATTTTTTTAAATAATCGATTACGTAATAACCATGTTATTTAAACTCATATTAAAAGGTAGAAGAAGGAGTCAAAAGTACTTGTTCGATTTGAAAAGTGATTTGGCGTGTTAAAAGACGCAGGTAGACAAGGCACAGCTACACGTAGAAGGCATTATTTTATGTATATGTTAACGGAAATGTATGTAATCCGTCATTGTATAAAATTCCTAGGAAATGTATGTAATTCCTAAAATCGCACGGAAATGTGTGAAATAAATTATTTTATACACATTTCCTAGGAAATCTATACATTTCCTAAATAGCAATCGGAAATGTAAAACATCTAAGATATTGGAAGGTACGCGTGACGAGGGGTGTGTATGTCGCAGTCGGATTGTATAATCCGCCGTATTACAAACGGCCGGCATTTTGTAATATGCCGAAAATTCGTAATCAGAAATTTTTGGTTTGGATAAGGGGGTGGGTTAGGTTAGGTTCGTGTTTTTTTAAAACTACACAGAAATAGGAGCCCCACGAAGTGGGGCTCCGTCGGCTCACGACCGTCTTTTTGTAGAATTTTGGAAAAAGACGAATTTCAGCATATTACAAAATGCCGGCCGTTTGTCATACGGCGGATTATACAATCCGACTGCGACATGTACACGGGGACAGTGGGACGAGGGGACTGATTACTTACCAACTGAACATTTGATTTGATTGAATATAAGTTGACTTAAGAAATGTTAATTAGTAAGATAATATGAACATATTATTATTATTTTACGGTAAGACTGTTACCCGATTATCTCAATAAGTGCTATAATAAAAAAATAACAACGTGTTTTATTACAGAAATCATTTATTTTATACATTTCCTAATACGATATTGGAATTGTATACAATTCCTAGGAAGATTATACATTTCCTAGGATATCTATGCATTAAATAGTTTATTAAACAATATTTTATACATTTCCTAAATGGTATCGGAATTGTACACATTTCCTAGGATTTGTATACAATTCCTTGATTTCATACATTTCCGGTAACATATACATCAAACATTACTATGGTTTGTTAAGAATCAATAGAAATAGTTTCGTATTATTGGTATTATCGTACTCAAGTTAAAATTATTTATTCTTGTCGAACCTTTCAGGCTAGACCAATATTTTTTCTGACAATTCGTGATCTAATACCATAAAGAGTATTGGTATACTTAATGTAGTTGCGAGGAACCTTATCAAATATAACAAATGGATAACAAAGGAATGTCATGCATCAAGTACAATAAAATATGAATGGTCGTTAAAAATCTATTTTCTCTAAGCCGAAATGCGAGCAAAATGTTAATTTATCGTACACCTAGCCAAGTTTCGCGTAGTTTATGAGATCAGGTACGTTAATGTTCTGTCCTTTAGTTTATTATCCCTATTAATATACATAGCACATGTACTAAATGTACATGTGTGACGTCGTTATGTGTTAAAGCCTGGTTTTAGTACTTGGTTAGTTTATAGCGAAGATGTAGAGAACTGTAATTAATATAACATGATATAATATTACCTCAGGCTATATGTGATATTGGTCTAACGATTTTTGTGTGAGAAAATTCCACCGAATATTGTATGGCTTTACAGAGTAGGTTTTGGGCAATTTATGGATGATAGGCTCTTGAATACATTGAAATAACAAAAATGTACTTTAAATTTCGGTTGATGACGCTGAAAAAGGTGACAGGATTTGATATGAGAGATTATGCAATATTTTCGATTTCAAAATTATTTTACATTACGGTGTTATAACATATAAGTTAAATAAACCAAAACATACAATAATCTGAATCAAGCTGATTATATAATTCGATTTATACCTTACAAAAGGCAAGCCTCAATGTCACACCATGTTGATTTAATAATGTTTAATACAAACATTCAACGGGTGTTAATCTAAGTGTATTTCAGTTCCTCGTGTAATATGTGGGAAGGTACTGCAGGAGTTTACATAATGGCGTTGGAAAATTGCCGTACTTAGGCCCAGATGCCAGAACCCAAGGGCAGGCTCTTAAACGATTTCCCTTCGCTCAAGGGCTGTCTACGAAAACTACTTTTTCGGCAGGGCAGCGCCATGAATATTATAGGCATGAGTGAATTAAATTAATATCAGTTGATGTGATGTATTTGGACTGTCATCGTTTAATTATACTTTTATGTGCAAACTGTTGGTATGTCTAAATTAAAAAAAAAGAATCGGGATTGATTGTAAATACTTTAATGTTATAATTTTATTTATTTCAGGTAACAATGTACTGACAGTTTAAAGAGCTTAAGTTACATAAAACCACCGCTCTAAAATTAATGCTACTCAATTGTTATATTCCATACATTTTGTCGAAAGGTACAAACTGATTTACTCATTTTACCACAACATCATAATATTTAATTCTAGTTCGTAGTATTGGATCAATTATATTGAGGCGTTATAAATCTCACAACCTTGAATAGTCACGTTTGCTTAAAAGCTTAGCTTCGTTCAATACCCTTAATAATGAATTATACAATTTCTGTTTAATCGAATATAATTTTGTTATATTTAAGTGTGCATATATCCAGATATAAATAGTTTAGGTCATTAAAAGAGAAAGGAAAGTTACTGCTCGGATACAATTAAATGTGGTGGGTCTAATTATATGGAGTTCGCTCCATTTGAAAAAAATAGTGTACGTGATAAATCCTGATGCAAAACTACGAGGTGTTTAACATCTGCTTGCGTAATTGTAATTCCATTAATTGAAACGTTTTTAATCCTTAGTATACTGTATAGTTGTAGCAGTCGTCACTACCGTGTTTAATATTTTTAAACCAGGCATTAGCATGATCTTGATTCATTCCATTTGAAAAAATTAGTTAAACGTACCCACCTTTTATTTATGAAAGGAGGATCTCAAGGCTTTAAATTTTATAATCTAATATTATCCCAATAGACACTATTACGAGGTGAAGCCACAACTTCAAATGTAAATTCTAACGTCACGTATATTGTAGAGAAGGCAAAACACGTCACCTGAGAGAAGACGACGCCACTCATCCACAACAATTAGTTTTAGATGTATTGCCAATCTAATAATGGATTCAGAAGTACGAATATGTAAGGCAGGAATACGTAGGAGCTTCATGGGCACCTTACTTGTAGTGCAGAATAATATACTTCTATATTCAGATAATATGTTACGGCTACGAAGACAATGCACTGTAAGAGTAGTTACTAATTAATGATAATGATTCTTGTTGTCTTGTGTGCTTACTTTCTCGGAACTTGAAACATTTAGTACCTTTATCTGAACGGTACGAATTCTTGATTATTTTGCGAAACAATAAAAATAATAATAATTGCGTTTAAAATCGGTTATAAAAGGCTTTAATTTCTAAAAAATAATCCATTAGTCATCTCGAGTGACATAATTATACCATTAAGCGCGTCACACACGGTGAAGAAACTATAATATTTTATCTTAAGATTCTCTAATATAAAACGTTATAGTATCTTAAGGTATCCGGTATCAGCGTTCTGACCATCATTTTTCTTTTTGTCATTGCGTACTAAGACCCCTGTAGAACCGCCATCCTGTTACAAATGACCCACAAATAAAATATCACAATAAAATATCACAAATAAAGTATCTTCACCGTGTGTGACGCGCTTTAGCCTGATTTATTCGCAATCATTCAAACTCCACCTCACCAACGCACCATTTTGTCAAAAATCAATACTCTAAACTCAGGGAGCCTTACAATTTCTCCAATTGTAAGCTATTACTATAATTGGTCTAATACTTGGCGGAATATCATGTCATCTCGGCTGACAGGCGTAGTAAAATTGCATTAAAGTTGGCGGCCGACGTGGTATATTCCAATCCATTTGTGAGACCAAACTACTATTTGGGAAATTTTAAGTTGCATTTTTATTTCAGTTTTCGTGAATTGCCCACGTGTGTTAATTGCGTGGATGTATTTGTTAAAGGGAGTATGCATTTTCTTGTTATGATGTAGGAAGAAAAGCCGCCTCTTTTATTCCTACATCATTTCAGATTCAAAATGATTTTAATTCTCAAAACAGGTGATACAAAAATAGTTTTTTTGTAAATGTTTTGGTGTATCTAATGAGTAGGTATTTTCTGGGCAGTGTGAGTGTGACTGTCTTAAATAATATAATGAATGAATCGTGTTTAAAAGCTGTTAACTTGTCTAAGTCTAAGAGTTAAAGGAATGTACCTACGTCAAGGATAGCATATTTCTATGTATGAAGGTTTTTAATGAAAAGCATTACCTATATCTACAAATATTTTTATTTCAATGAATTCGTTTTAAAATCTATTTCATAAACTCATATTGAACATTTATTTATTTTCTTTTATTTTTAAACCTTCTAGTTGCAGTATTAGAAAAATAAATTAAGATTGCGTTTCAAAATTTACAAAAATCCCCGCGATTTAATTGAATTGAAGTTGATTAGTTCACGCTGCAAGCGTCTGGCATCTGTCTGCTATATTGGTTATTTGGAAAATCTTCAAAATGAATTTAGTCGCAACCCAAAATTTTTTTGGAGTTATATTAAATCAAAACGTGGCGGTACTGGTGCATATCCGGCTCTTATGACTGACGGTGAGGTGACAACTTCAGATGGTTCCCATATCTGTGAGCTTTTCTCTTCATATTTTGGTTCTATATATACAAATGATAGTGGAGACTCTTACAATAACTGCATAGAGTCTGAATATTTCTTTAATATTAGGAATAATAGTCCGTTTAGTGCCACCACAGATCGATAATGATACGATTTTGAAAAAACTTAAATCACTCGATAAAAATAAAGGAGCTGGGCCCGATGGAATTCCCTCAATTTTTGTGGTTGAATGTGCTAAACAGTTGACTGTGCCTCTCTCATTTATTTATAATAGATCTCTCAAAACTGGATGCTTTCCGTTATATTGGAAATCAGCCAAGGTGGTACCAATACATAAGTCAGGCCCTCAGAATTCTATTCAAAACTATAGACCAATGTCCATTTTGTCCACATTTGCTAAAGTTTTGGAAGCTTTAATTTGTCCCTTCCTCCAAAATCACTTCAAATTGTTCTTACATGATGTCCAACATGGCTTTGTACCTTCACGATCAACAACAACCAATCTTGTAGATTTTTGTGAAACTTTAATTGAATCACTGGATTCTAGGAAACAGGTTGACGTTGTATATACTGACTTCAGTAAGGCTTTCGACCGGGTGAGTCATAGTGTCTTGGTTGCCAAACTGTCAGCTTACGGTATATCCAACATATTTTTGGAATGGTTTAAATCATATTTATCTAGTCGCAATTTTTTGTGGTGGTCAATGGATTCAATTCATCTTCTAAAAGAATTACGTCTGGTGTTCCACAGGGCTCTCATTTAGGGCCTCTTCTTTTCAACTTTTTCATTAAAGATATCGTCACTACCGTAAAATCATCGAAATCTTATCTATATGCCGATGATCTGAAAATATCTAAAGAAATTAATTCAATAGAAGACTGTATCAGACTTCAATCAGATCTCGAGAGCATTGCTTCTTGGTGCCAAAATAATGGCATGGTATTAAATTTAGATAAGTGCCACTTTATTACTTTTTCACGAAAAAGCACCAACGTCGCGTACACATATAGTATCAATGGCACTTCTCTTCAGAGACTGAACCAAGTTAAAGATCTGGGCATTGTTTTTGATGCTAAGTTAACTTTCGTTCCTCATATAGAGTACATTACCTCCCGGGCATATAAAATGCTAGGATTTTTAATTAGAAATATAAAAGTATTTCGGGATAATAACTTAAACATTTCGCTATACAACTCATTAGTACGAAGCATTTTGGAATACGGATCGGTGGTTTGGAGACCTCACTATGCGACACACATGTTAAGAATAGAGCGAATTCAAAAAAGATTTATTTGGCATTTAATTTATTCAAACGGACTATCAAGAAATAGTTAGCGTTCCTATACTAATAGACTGGCATTTTTCAATATGACTTCTTTAGAGGAACGGCAAATTTTAATCGATCTTATTTTTGCATTAAAATTGTTAAATAATAAAATTGACTGCCCTCAACTTTTGAATAAAGTAAATTTTCGTGTCCCTAGTAGGTATCCCCGAAAGCAAATTGATCCACTTGTTCCACCAGTCCGTAGGTGTAAGTTCGGAGCCAACTCTCCTATTCCAAGACTGTGCAAGATGGTAAATAAATATGGTGATATGATCGATATTAATAATACATCTCTCCGAACTGTTCGTAAATTGTTTGTATGTAAGCTTAATGGATAGCATGTAGTCCTAGTTATTAAAAATTATTATTTTTATTATATACATTTATTTTTGCCTTTGTTCTCTTTATAATTTAATGTTGTTTTTTCTCTTCTCGCTGTAGAGTACACAATTAAAATTGTCAGTTTGTGTAATTTATATTTGCATGTTGTGAATACCTATAATTGTTTGTTACATTTAGAAGAATATAATAAGACTGTAATTAATAAATTAATGAAACAATGTAAACAAACGTTGGTATTTCTAATAAATAAATAAATAAATAAATAAATTACTATCACCGGTGGAGCGAATATTAAATTATTAATTAGATTATTAAGTCCCGAAATATGATCCAATCAAATACAAATACGCAATAATTAGGCCAATTTGCGTTTCAAAATTATTCAGTGTGAATTTTAATGCACGCCAAACAAATATTTGCAGATGTTTAAATATATTATGCAAAAACAGGCTTAGTGTTTTTACACTGCATTGTATCATTTTTTTGCGCTTTTAACATGCTTTCGTCACTTACAATTATTACAGGTATCTTCATTTGAGAACTGCAGTAGCATAATTACTTGATATTTAGTTTCATTGTTTGTTTGACAATGCTGTATGGAAATGGACCAAAAACTGTATTGATGCAGCGTCGCGCTGAATGTTAACATCAAAAGGCAAAGGGAATGCGGATTGCGCGACGCAAGTGTTAATGGACATCAACGCTACAACCCCAATTTGATTGTCCATTCACCTAAACTAGGTTAGCTTTTGTGGACTTCGAATAAAACTCTTCTCAGTTGTTACTTACGCCGTGAACAATAGCATTTTTTGCAACAGGGACATAATACCCGATAGTTTAATGGTTTACAAGTGCGCAGCTCCGAAACGCTGGAACTATGCAACAATACAAAACAATGAAGAGAAACTAGTGAACTATGAGCAATAATTGTTGATGTAATTCAAGAACGGTTCGGTCAATCTATGGCCAACCGATCCTATTGTTGGGAAAATAGTAGTATCGGGATATCCATTTCAATTATTTAGTTTGTAACATTGTTGGAATTCGAACTTTGGTATTGATTCCATAAAGGGGATTTTGGATCTTAATTAATTTCTTGTTATATTATCATGACATCGATTTATTAAATTGTTAACACTGTCATTGAATATTGCTATTTACACATACATTTTAAGAGCACTTAATAAATCCAGAACTTAAGGAATTAGGAATTCTTAGCTATCCCGGAATTTTAAATAGTTTAGGATTAGATTAATAAAAGCACCCCGAATTTGGATAAAATAAAGTCGCGCCAGTCTTTAATTTATCTTTCTTGAATTATGATCTGGATGGATTTAATTACATTAATCATTTTCTAACGCTAATTAACCTTAATTGTCGTCACGGTTCATAAACTTTTAATCAAAAACTGAGATTTGAATATTATTACCTAATATAAAATATATATTTAATGTTTTCCTTAAAATTAATGGCAAGGGTACAATTTATTAATTTCCGTTAAAATTTTTAGTTTTAGCAAAAATATTGTTTATTAAAGGATTAAAATAATTTTGAGGCTGTAGACGATATATATTTGTCACCTGCGTAATGCGTAAAACATTATTTATAATGTTAACATGAACTCCGTAACGTTAACTTGTTGAACGACGATGAAATACTGTAACTTCATTCTTGAGACGCAAAGTTGTGAAATTTATATTTAAGATCGTACAAAGTTAAACTCGTTTCATAAACTCCACAGTTTTAGATACAACGGTAGCGAAAACAAGCGACGGTAAAGCGAGACATTCTACAATTTTAGAAATTTTCACACAAAAGTTTGTAATTTCGTCGGCACTCGGACGTACGGCGCCGTAAATCACTGAAATTGCCCTTCCTCAGAAGATTGTAAACTTTCTAAGTTAAAAGAGGCGATTATTATAATTACAATAACAGTTTTTAAATAAATTAACTACAAGGTCTAGTTATGTAAATAAGGGTTTGCTCCGCGCTGCCGTAAATTCCAATTGTGTGCTGTGAATTCAAATAAATATTTTATGGGCAATTAGAATACAATTTCAAATGCAGTGAGTAAGAAGTCTTATGTTAAATGTTAAATAAGTGGTGTCGTATTGTAGTTGTACGTCTATCCTTCATTGTACATTAGATATTATCTCAAACAGCGTGCAAGATGTATTTTTACCTATCTACCATAAAAAAAATTCTTTATTCCTATTGATAAAGCTGACTATAGAAAAATACTTTACACAAACATGGGTATACACTATACAAGTATACATTTGTACAACATTATCCTCATAGCTTGTCTATGATACTTTATGATGGCAATAATAAAGTGTTCTAAAAATAAACGCGGCGATCCCAAGTGTCATCCCCTATAATATATCGAGTGCATAACTCGGGGCTCAGGTGCCATGACATAAGTATGGTATCACTAACCAGGGATTGTTGCCATAAACCATAGAATTTAGTGCCGGTTACCGCGTAAACTTTGCGGTCACCGCGACGCAAAAAATGCTTTTAAGTTCCGGATTATTTTGCTGAATTCTACACGAAACTACAGTTATTTAATATAATTCTAGACCTTTTTCTTGTTTACGTGCTCTGAGAATAAATATTTACACAGTTGTACTGTATAGTTGGATTCAGAATAGGATAGATTCCAAGGAAACTATTAAATTTGGTTATATTGGATATACTTGGTATTATTGGGAGTCTATACGACTTCCTGTACCTTAAGTAAACTAGAAAATGTATTGTTTCTTACAATTATTAGTGCTGTAGTCACGGAGTCAGGAATAATTTTCTGGGAACAGCGGCACATTTTATATATATACTGTGTTTTATATGTACTTTTTACCTCTGATACATAGAATCAAATAATATGACATCTTTTGTGTACTAAATATATTTTTAAATAGCCATTCAATTTCCGAATTAGACTGCCGAAATTACTAAATAAAACGTATTCTAATTGAAAATCGCTGTCGTTATTTAACAAAAAATATGCTCGATAGTTGGGATAAAATCGAATACACAAACGATTAAATTGAGCACTCTAAAAGTAATCCACGCTTGTTATTTACGTCATTAGAGAGATATAATATATTGTGGGCGAAATAATTTAACATCTATCCTTCTTAATTGCACCCCATTAAAACGGAGATGTTGTGAGATTAAAGTTTAGATCGAGATAGAATCACCTGCTATATGTTTTAATGATGGGGCCGATATGTTATTATACATTATAGTTACAAACTTGTATATGTTTTACATAATAATATGTGCTTTTCAGTGTAACAATAACGAAGAACGAACGAAAATTCAATGATGTTTCAGTATGTGTGATTAGGTACATGATATCTCGATTGAGTCAAAGATCTAATGCAAAATCTACCGGCAGTTTTAATAACACAGATTAAAATATATGATAAAATTTTTTGCTCTATAATATTTGGCTGTACATAATACTCGTATACCTAAACATAAGTTTAGGTATAGGAGTTATATACCTAAACTTATGTTAACATAGTGGTGAACTGTTAAATAATAAAAACCATATTAATAAAATTTGTAACTGTAATTGAGTTATAGACAGATTTTTAACGTGTAATTTAGATCTAATTCTACAATTTAATTTCTAAAATGAGTTATGAAGGTCTCAAACTACAGCTATTATATGATATAAAAAGCGAGAGCGGTCACACATCAATCTATGTCGCGTGCAATATGAACTGAATCATTTTACCAAACTTTTTTATCGCCACATTACTTTTATCGTCTCCGTAAGTTTATTTATAACTTTTTCTAATACTCTAGAATATTATTGGACAGGACTTTATTTTTATTATGAGATGGAAATTAGGAGGCTTATATTATTACAACTCATTATTTCCTTTCATATGCTTTTTATCAGTAAAAGTTTGAGTAATCTGGGCTTTGATGTAGCCAAAAAGCTAATTTAAATACTTTCCTCATATGTGTATTTTACACACATTTACAAATATTCCAGTTTCAGCTAGATGTTTATGAGACGGAAATTAGAATTTGTTCTCCTATCATACATCCTACATCGACGTTTCGTAGAGAAGTTTATTTTTTCTAACTAATATGTAATTGAAAATAAATACATATGTAATTTTGGTACTTTAATAATATAATTTTATTATTATGTAGATAAATGCTGTCGTATCATCCACGTGTAAATAAGTTATTTTATTTACATAATTCCTTATTAAGTTTTTCGTTCTGAATTAAAATCAACCTCAAACCGCAACACCGATCATTAACATCGATATAAAACAATAAAGAAAATAAAATGAAAAATTAACTAAAATGAAGTCTGTAGTGGAGTGAAAGATTAATTATGAAATTTTAATCGTATGCATGAAATATGTTCAACACGCCTATGATTAAAAATAATAAACTGTTGTTCGTAACGAAAAATATAATTTAAAGTTAATTTCAAAAACAACTGTTTTAATTGGAAAATATTTAGACGTGAAGCATTTCGCGTTTTGCTTTTAATAAAAACAATGTTTGTACGCAGTTTTGTAGAGTTATAACTCTTTTTTAAATTTAATTGTAATTTCTTAACAATAACGTAACGTAATTCTCTTGTCTCAATGTTAGTTACCTGCATACTTCTTCGAAACGGCTGCACCAATTTTCATGATATTTTTATGCATATAGGGTAGGTTTGAGAATCGACTAGCATTTATTTTTTATACCCAGTGATAAGAGTAAGAAAGAACAACGTTTACTGGGACAACAAGTAATATAAAATAGCAGCTTTACAGAAAGCTACTTACAAAAAAAATATAATAATAAAACATTAGCCGAAAAGAAAAGGCTAATTGTTTAATGTTCACTATATTCCTTAAAATAATTCCGTCAAATGTTTCAAAACTATTACTACAAATTATCTTTCATAGTAACCGTGCGAACATGACATGAATACAGGCAAACTTGTAAATACAATAGGAGTAAAAATCCAATTACGAAATACAAGCGCTTAACTCGCTTTGTTAAATTAAAAATTAACCTTAATGACATCGTAATTACTTATGTTTGTTTAACCAGTGCGATACTGGGAGTTTTTGTTTTATTTCGTTTATTTAGTTTGCGCTTTATTGTCACAGTTTCGGTCGTTTGTTCTTGTGTTATTTAATATGTTTGTCATTTTCTGTTGTGATCATTTTGTTCGTGACAGATTTTTTGTGGACTTATTTCTGCTTAAATATTTAACTGTCACAATATTTATTTACTAAAAACACTAGCTTTTCACCTTCAGTTCCACGCGTATTCAAAGGAAAACCCGCATAGTTCCTGTTCCCGTCTGATTTTCGGCATAAAAAACAATTCTACGTGCTAATCCAATTTATCCTCACTGTGTGAGCCAAATTTGATGAAAATCGGTTCGGCAGTTTTTGCGCTAAGGAGTTACAAACAAACATAAACTTACGCATTTATAATATTAGTACTAGGATTACAGTACAATGAAAACCACCAAAAATATAAGTATTAACATCCACTTGATTAGTAAGAGATTCATTAGCAAGTGATACGACCTAAATTAAGTATCATTTAATGTTAAAAGAAAAAAGCTAATCAATAATGAATAATTCATTCTGAACTTGGCGAAGATAAGTATGCTTAATAAAATGGATGAACTTAACTATGGAAAAGAAAGTTTCAGCAGATCGGTTTTAAATCCGAAAAGAACAAATTGTGTTACATGCTATTAACAGCTTTTCTTTAATTAGAAAAATCATTTAGAAATGACTTGGACTCGTATAACAAGTGAAATATAGTAACTATCAAACTTATTTTTAGTGTTTCAAAGTGGCCTATTATTTAAAAATCTTTCAGTTTTCTGAACATTATGATTATGTATCGAAAATTGCCATTGTTTGATTTAAAAATTTACAATAAATAAACATGAAGTGCAAATGAATAACTGAAATGAAAATGTTACTTTCGTAATGTTATACTCTAACGTGCATTCATAAATTAAAACTTAACAGTAAAACTAACATAGAATACATTATAAAAACTTTGTAATTGATAGTGGATTAGAAATGCAGCGCCGAAATTTGCCGTTGGACTCAATCGCACGGTCCCAAATTAAATCGCATATTCGGCTTATGAATGGAATATTATGAAGTTAATTTTGTTTAATAACTAGAGTTTCTCCCCGGGGTTAATTGGTTCGGGACCGGAAACTTTGCGAGCCATTTGTGGTTTTCTGATTTGACTTGTACAAGCGCAGGTTAACGTCCCAATTGGACCTGTGTCACACGGGACTTTGGGATATTAATGAGTCATTTTCTAATAGATTGCATGAAAAATAATTATAATGTAGGTATACTGTAATACTCCCGCGATTGGAAAACTTTTAAATTTTATTTCTTACTTTGAGAACGAGGTTCATTTTAATTATAATCACAACATCAGAATAGTTACAACGGTTAACGGTTAAAAATAAAATCAAAATTGATCGTACGTAATAGAAGCGTAATATCCTAGGTACCTTTCAAGGAAATTTATGATGAATATGAACAGTATTTATTACAAATCCGGTATTTAAAAAATAATATTATAAAGCAGTACGTGTTTTTGATCCAAATCCTAATAATATAAATAAATAAATAATAAATAAATAATAATAAATCTGATCCGATCCAATCATTATAAAACTTTTCATTCATTATGATATGTCATAATTTGAAACGCGATTCTATTTTAAAACTACGTTTATTAAAATTCACACGAAACATTTTAGTTCAGAGGTGGTATAAATTTACATTTTGTGCAATCTATTTGCAGTATAGAGCTCCTAAATTAATTAGTGAACATATAGTTTGGGTACAGACCGTTGTAACTATTCTGATGTTGTGATTATAATTAAAATGAACCTCGTTCTCAAAGTAAGGATTAATTAAGTACAGTTGTCGACAAAATTTCGGTTGCTACGTACAGCCGTCCGTTTTAGTAGGGGAGCCCAGGATGCTAAATGTGGATTTACTTGAGCGTCACGGGAACCTATTAGAATTGGTAGATTAGACCATAGCGAGAAAAAAAGGTCCTATAATGTTTTCACTTTTAGCGGTGGGGAAGGGTTTTTTGATTTTTTTTAATTTAAAAAAGAAAAAAATTGGCTTGGAAATACTCAAGCGCGTTAGATATTGATATTTTGCATGCTCCAGGACGTCACTGAAAAAAAGTATACGTTAATCTGACGATTTAAGTGGCGATTTAATCGCTATGAAGAAAGGGTAAAAAATTAAAGTAATATTATTCGAGCGCGTCAGATTAATATATGGGGGGGGTTAATTACAATAAAAGAAGTCCCCATTTCGCTAATCTGACGATTCGAGCTCAACCTTAGGGAATTATGGATTATTCAAATTTTCCAGCGGGGCCCCTGAGCGCACCCACCAACCATAACTCCTCATATTGACTAGAGGTACTAATGAATAGCTAAGGTACCGTCCCTTATAGTAATCTGACGCGCTCGAGTAAATCCCAAAATCCCCTCTTGGGCTCCCCTACTATTTGTACGCGCAAATGACAAGAGAAATTAAATAATTTCGCTATACAACGTTTCGAAGGTTCTACGCTGAGAACAATTAACAACTGTCAAAAATTTGTTAGGTTTTAATTAAATATATATAATTGTGTTAGAATTTCCGCGTAATTCTAATCTTTGCAAGGGAAGCTGGTATTACAAGATCGTTAGAACACCCGGCATACATTTTATTAAAACTGTTTTTGGTGAAGACAATTATTATGATATTAAAAACAAATAAACATTCGTAGGTCACGTTTTTATTCTCATAACACGTGTTTATTTTATTTTACCATTTGACTTTCTAAAAAACTAAAATAAATTGAACGTATTTTTTTTCAGGTTTATCTTAATGAAACGAACTATAAATTAGTAACTGTCACCCTTCTGTCACCTTAATAAAACAAAAAAAAAAAAATCATTTACTTTAAATTCGTTACACTATTAAATACATATAAAACACGTAGATGTGAGTTGGTATGTGAGTAAAACAATACGATGAACCACATGACTCTACAATATGCAAATTAATTATACTTAAATTCCATTACACGAAAAGCTCGTAATTTATTTATCCTTATAATCTAGTAATCCATGTTAAACAGGCATGAAGAGATTAAGTCGCAATTTGTTAAGGTCAGACGACAGAGGGCGTGGATCGCGCGACACCTACGTGTGACAGACATGGGTTCAACATGTTGCTAAATCATACTTCGGTCACGCACGCTTTCGCACGCTTTTATGAATTCATTATTTTATGCTCAATTCGTTATACTGCCCTTAATTAAGCGAATCGCTTTTGAGTTTCAATTTTGATGTGGGTTTTCTCGCTTTATGAGGTTACGGC
The DNA here is from genome assembly GCA_029959065.1 of Colias behrii. Classification (NCBI taxonomy): domain Eukaryota; kingdom Metazoa; phylum Arthropoda; class Insecta; order Lepidoptera; family Pieridae; genus Colias; species Colias behrii. The sequence continues at coordinate 6,395,460 of JARWMC010000018.1, forward strand.
GCTTGTCTCCTTTATAATTTACCATTAGCACGTGTTGCGGTTTAGAATTTAAATTTGGGTTAATGTTTTGCGTTGCGTGGAATAAATTGAAACGAACTATTATAATTGTTTTGGAAAGCGCTTTCAATAATAATTTGCGTGGTGTTTAAGTGATTGTAGATTTCATCAGCACTGAAATGCCTTAATTTTCGTTTCACTTACGTTTGAGACGATTTATGCGGGTGTAGTTCGGTAAATCGATACGCTAGTGAGGCAGCGATTCGCGTCACATCACTAACGAACCGTACCTTCACCTAAGTTTGTCAGCTCTTAACAAGCTAGGTGTAATGACATTAAACTAGGCGTACGAATTCCGTAAGCCAATATTTATTCTAACGTATAATTTGCTTATTATTTGATATTTTGTATGTTTTACCTTTCTCCGTGTTTAGAAATAAATGTAAAAGCCTTAAATGATTACAAATCATAATATACATTTTATTCTGAAACATCTAATTTTTGATGATTCATATGAATGAATCATCAAAAATTAGAGTTAAATCGTCGTAATATGTTTTCAATAATTTTCTGTTTTTTTTTTTTTATTAATTTGATTAATTATATTATGTTTCACAAAGTATTTCATATTACCTTTCGTATCATAACTCTTTGGTACAGCTCGGGCCATTCCATAATTTTGGATTTCAAAATGGGTGCGCCTCGTATTTTAGGAGCCTAACAATTCTCATAGGTCTTCTGTCGTAGCAATATTACGTTTGTGAATCCTAAGCCTTTATTGTATATCGTCACTTCCACGACGTTCCGCTTCATCTTCCAGCCTACATATTCTGCCCAGTGTAGAATGTGGGCACACGTTCTTTATGCTTCGTTAACTACCTACGCTTATTGCAAGCTTACAGCGTCTGCTTTCCATTAATTCATATGTTTAAGGGCTTGGTCTAGTAGTGCAAACAAATGCATCCTGTCATCCTATATGTAAATAATACAAATGTACTAAGGGAAAGTTGCTCCACTTAATTTTTAAAAATTAAATCATTCGTATGCATAATTTAATATTCGTAATAAGTACCAAAAATGACAATTTGAAACAATTTTCGTGAAAATTACACCGGGTGATTTTTTTTATCAGTACACAAAATTTGCGAATACGTTCTATTGATATCTTCAACTTCATGTTTATATAACTGATCAACTTTTACAAAGAAATTTGGACGAAATATAAAAAAAAAATAAGCTTTCCATACAAAATGCATAACTCAACTAGTGAAAGTTGTTCAGTTTCACTAATAAAACGGATAAACAAATTTTTTATATAATAAAAAAAAATGTAATGTTTGTGTAAAAAATTATAAAATAGAAAAATGCGCAAATGAAAACAAAAGATATTTATTTCTGACTAGCTTCCGCCCGCGACTCCATCCGCGCGGATGTCGGTCTTCGTGTGGATGGTTTATTTCTCCATTTTGAACTGGGAAGACGTTTCTCACTAAATTAATATTAGACGATCATGATTCACTCCAGTCCAAACAGCAAATAAGCAGACGTATTTTTCAAACGAAAAATAAACATTTTTGGAACTTCAAAAAAAAATTATATTATAAGAAAATTTATGAGCTTACTTTTAGTTTTAAAGAAATATACATCCCTTTACTGACACCCCGTAAAATAACGAAATTGTTGCCAATCACCTTTGTAATCTATTTGGTTTCATTAACTTTATGTTCGAAGATAATTTTTTTCTAGTTTTTTTCGTTTATTTTCCATATCGAAATCAAATGTTTAAAAATACGAATATTTGCACAAAACTAAGATAAAAATAATCAATTAACAAAAATATTAAATTTAATGAAGTAGAGCAACTTTCACTTCGGTATGAAGGAAAATCGAGCGTAGAGCACACGTCAGAACGCTCCGGCCCAAGGAGCGCGACTAAAGAAATTCGCTAGGATTTTTCCTAATTATTTTAAATATTTTTTTAATATTTAAAGAATTATCAAAATTCAAAAAAAAAAAAAATTTTAAAGGATTAATACTCATTGGTCTGCAACCAACTCGAATAAATTAATGGAAAAAATAACTTTTAGCAGTATTTAACAATAGTTTTTTGTAAGGCAAAAAAAGGGAAATTTAATGAATTTATAACGTTCTAATTAGGAAAATCATAAGTTTTTCGGCAATTGTATTCAGCAGATTTTAATTACGACTATATAAGGATAATAATGCGCTGATCAAATTGTATAGATTGTAATCGGTTGCAACGTAGTGAGTGCACAAAGTTAGCTCGAAATGTCTTTGGGGGAAAGAGACTTATCTTGAAGGCCTGATTAAGGTAACATAAAGTAACTTTATAAATGTGAAAAAATTCACGCGCATTGAGTATATAACACTAATTGATAAACAAGAAAAAAAAATTCAGCTTATCATTTCAATAGCCGGGAAAAAATTGTCAAATAACTTGTTGAAAACGCAATTTTGCTAGACTGCAGCCTTAATGACGTAAGCACAAATCTTGCAGCCTGTACATGTACGTACCTCTGCCGTTCTATGTGGCAACTGCAGTCCATATATAATTATAAGAGAAATGTAAAAAATCATTGTTTAATTCATAAGTGTTTGAGAAGATTTTTATTCAATTAAAAATTGGAATTCGGATAAGAATTCAAATACATTTCGTTGTTCTTTACCTTATCATAGAACGCATTCAAACATTAAAAAAATATACATCAGCACTATATTATTATTTACTGCGTGCCATAAGCCATTTTTCCATAATGCACAGCAAAAGCGATAAAGTATCATAATGTAAGTAATAAAAGAAATAAACCAGCTGAATAGCACTAAAAGGGAAAACATTCATATATCGAATAGCTATATACTTCAATAAAACTCGCCAGTTAAGTGGAAGGTGTATTTTTATATCGCATATGAATAAACTCTTGAGTCACGCTAAGGTTCGATTCTGTTTAAGCTCGGTGCAAGGGATTCGTTTTGTAATACAGAGAGAAGTCGCTTTATTCTAATAGTTTATGTACACAATATATTTTGAACCAACTGATTTTCTTTTGGAACCTAGTTTGATTTTAGCAAATAAAAAATCTAAAAACAATATGATGCGTGCTTGTCTGCTCGCAATTTACTGGGAATTTTTTTATGTGAACACGTCCTTGTGACAATTAAAAACACAACAAAAAAGGAGTAGCAAAATCTATTCAACTATTCACGCGTGAAAACACATTGAGTTAATATGTACAGTACTTACATGGTAACTCAATGTGAAAACATGGACAAGTGAAATAAGGATTTATTATTATATAAAACTTTTACAAGTAGCTGTACGTAAACAATGTCACTCTGTTATGAATATAAATTACAAAATACACAAACACGTCTAATCGTAGATACTTGTGTATTTTATGTTTCAGCTGTGAAAAGTATTCAGTAAAATTCCAATCAAAATATTCAACAAATAGATTTCGTAAACAGTTTCCGCATAACTGGTTAATGTAAACATAACCTTTCCAAAGGGCGTAAATTAAAATTATGTTTGAATTTATTTTCGATTTTATTTATATTTTATCATAGTTCAAGCCCTTTTCGATTGGTTATTGGTTATTTTGTATAACAGGGAGAAATAATAATATTATTTATAAAATCGGTCTCTTCGTAAATAATTTTCAAATGCTAAAATGGTTTTAGAGATGTTTGTATTTACTTGCAATTAAATCACGTAAATTTTACTTAGTAATCCTTCAAATACAAATTGCTTTGATGCCAGCTTTTTAAAGACTAATGAATGAAAATGACTACCAAATCTTATCTTTAACTGGTTTGAAAACAAAGAAGCCATGGTTTATTTTTGTTCTTTTTTTTGCTTTAATTCTTTATTATTATTTGGCTGCATTTTTTAATCATTCAATTTATCATTTTAATTGAGTAATAAGCTAAAGAAAGCGGCGTATTATCCTGAAATTGTGAAACTTTATACAATTATACTATTTAATATTGTTACAAATTATAACATATTTATAAAATCCATTACATAATAATTTGTACTTGTGAGCTAATTTCGCTTCATTAGTTCTTGTTATATAAGTGAAAAATACGGCGCTATGAATTAACTTGAAACACGCGAAAAGAATGTTTCTCGGAAAAGTACTTAGAGACTTTCCTTTATTTACACTTTATCTTATAGTTCTAATGCATTTCTTTCTTATTTTCTAATATAATAACGATTTACAGTGAACTATACAACAGTTTATTGCATGAAGAAGAATATTGTGACTCAAATATATTATCATTTTAGAACTAGGAACTATTTTCATTTATTAATAGCAATGGAAATAATTGAATTACTAGACAAATATGTATACAACATTTATGTTTGGCGCTTGTTATTCTGTATTCTCTTTTCACGTTTCACCCTATTTTCAGTCAAGTATTTTAATGTTTGATACAAACTTGTAAAGCACGTTTCGTGGAAATTACATGTTTACCGTATTCAACTCTTTCCGAAGCCAGCAATTATGAGCGACGCTTAAAACTGCGTTATAGAATAGCTGATGATATAATAAAGGCCGATGGCTAGTCGAGTCACGTGCCTTCGCCTCTGGGAGCGCTCCCTCGCTGACTCTCTGACCGATTTCGAGGCTTCACGTGAGATGGATTCGAATTGAATAATCTATTTTGGTCGGCGTCTGTTCCACGTTATGATTGAACATGCAAGCTTTGATACCAAAAAGGTTTAAAATCGCTTCAATTTTTCAACGTGGGAACAAAGGCGAATTTTATGATATCTATCAAAAATAATTGAACGGGTTGAAATAAAAACTTGTAATCGATAGGTCATAAACATTTTGTACAAAATATAAAATGTAATGTTGATTCAAGCATACATTTTTAAGATGAAACAATTAAGGTATCCGGCTAATTCAATTAATGTAAATTACCTTTTGAAGAATGGATAAATATTCATCAGAAATCAAACATCGAAAAAAGAAAAACAAAACCATCAAGAAACCTTTTTAAATATACATGCAGTATATTGTAGCGTTTCAAATTTGGTAATGTATTATCGAAAAGCGAAGATGGATTACTTTTAGAACAGTCTCGCAAGTTATGACCGGCAGTTTGGGTGGGTGTGGAGTTACCAAAACTATAGAGTGCAAGAGCTTTTGCCTATTTTGTTGGTGGTTGAAATTAAAGGCAATAATTGAAGATAATATAATATGTATAATATATAAATTGTTTTAAATTAATTATTTTTAGACGTGATCCCAAAGCTATGTTGGATAGCGACTGGGAACTGAATACAATATCATGATTCGCAGATCGGTTTCGAATCCTAGTATGGTTAAACAAATATTGCTGACACTACTAAACATTTTATTGGTAGGCACAAGATAAAAAAGTGGTTTTATTATAACACGTTGCACACTTTAATATACTAACAAATAGATAGTTTATTAACTTTTCGGTATCAGAAAGGCAACGAGTGGAAAGGGCAACTAAAATACATCTCTTCTCAAACTGTTCTATCCAGACTGGCGACTTGACGTTTATAATCTCACGTAAGAAGGTATAATTTAAATTAATCTAATGTCTCCCAACTCTGTACTTAAGTAAGTACTATAATTTACTTACACGGTACTAAGTATGATTTTAATTAAGGATTGCGACTGCTTTAACTGAAAAGAAGTATTTTAGACTCTTGAGTGTTTTATCAAACATCTGACTAATGGCTACTCTATGAAAAAATATAATCCATGTGATAAGAAAGACATAGTAAAATCGAGGTAGTCGTAAGTCAGAAAATTGAATAGGAAGTACATTATCTTGAAGTATAAAGCAATGATTAAAAGCTGAGCGCAATCTGCTCAGAAGACTAGCAATGGAACGAGATTTCCTGTTGACCTTTTTAACAAAGACAACAATAAACGCACAAGTTGGTATCCAGAGGGTGTTCACAACAACACTGTAATGGGGTCAGGGATCGAGTCTCAGACGCAATATAAGCTGTAGAAACTTGACATAAATTAAAAATATTTACAAGATATCGCATAATACAATGTATATTAATAGGGTTAAGTGTCTCATTAAGGCTGAAGACATAATATTGGAACATTGTTTCCAACGAATTGGAATAAAATGTAAAATGAAATTATTTTGTATTTAATTTTTTTAATTGTGGCTGAAATTTCTGTTACATCCTTAATGAAGTTATAATAACAATTGGACAAATATTCATTATTTGCTTCAAATTCTGGGTAAAGACATATTATAATACATGTACCGAATAAAGATTTACTTTTAAAAGTAACGTACCTATTAGATTGCGTTATTTCAAAAGTAACTGTTCTATCAATAATAATGAAATTCAATACAATTTTCCGCAACATTCTCTTCGACTATTCCGCTCAGTTTTTCGGACGTGAATCAAACGGTTCGCGTGATCGTACTCGTTTAAAGCAGCCTACTCGATGCGGCAACTTCACTATGTATGCGAGCTTTTTATAGCTACGTAATAACTAGCTTTTCGTTCGAGACACCTCCGTAATTTCAGTTTTGATTTGTTTACTAATGGTCGTGTACGTAAACGCCGGTTGAATTTTAACTTTTTGTAACGTGTGATTAAATACGAGTTGTACAATGTACGGGTGGCTATAGTTTATAAATCAATATTACTTACAAGCGATGGAACATCACATAAAATACAATATTTTATCATACTTGGTTCAAATCTATCAAATTCTTTTAGTTCTATAGGAGATCGTGTAATAATATTATTAATATATAATATAATATTATTATTTGTATTAAATATTTTCAAAAAGTAATAATAGATAATGCTTTACTATTTTTGTAAATATTCTCATAAGAATGATATTTAATAAGACAGTCCAAGGTTAAAACTAAACGAACAGCGGGGTCTAGAAGATTCAATTAATATATTTTGACGATGCTAACATGTATAATTATTGTTTACTAACGGTCCGCCCCGGCTTCGCCCGTGGTACATATTTCGCAATAAAAGGTAGCCTATGTTCTTTCTCAGGGTCTAAAGATTATCTGAGCCAAATTTCATCAAAATCGGTCCAGTAGTTTATGCGTGAAAACCATACATACATACATACATACAAACCTTTCCTCTTTATAATATTAGTATAGATTAAGAAAGTTATGCTGGTGGGTGTACACTGTACAAGTAAACAACATCAAGCAGATGCCAAATATCTTAAATATTATTCCGAGACGAGAGAGTTTCCAAGTAACCCATAATTTCATTATATTACTTCAATTATTTCGTGTATTTAATTTTCGTTTTTAATCTTTTGCATAATTTACTATAACACTGAAATAAAACGAGATAGCAAATATTATTAAAGCAAAAACACAATTGCATCGTTATCTAGGCAACATTTTCGTATACAAATTGAATAGCTGAGTGTCTGAGCGCAATGATGTCCCAATGCAGCGATATTCTGGATACAATTGCAACATTCAATATAAATGCAATTTTTATTTATACTTGCTCTTATACGCAGTCGAAGTACGTATATAGTGCACATAAGGGTGAATTTGATATTGTAAATGCACGCTCGAATCGTACAATTTTTTCCTTGAATTTCCTTGAGATTGTGGAAGTAAAAGGTACGCAAATAGCACAATATTTCAGGGATTCGAATCTATCTTCCATTCTTATAGAACTAGTATGAATTTTATTGAACAAAGCTATTAATTTATATCTCATATTAATTAACGATTTTAATTTAATTCAGTGAAGAAAAAGATCGTGTGGAATCTGGTATGTCCAAGAATGACATGCTCGACATCTGCCAACCCGCACTTGACCAAAGTGGTGTATTATAATAATAATTATTATAACTTATAACAAAGCAATGTGAGGCTTACAATCAACTCCCATGTCCATTGTCTAGTGTTTAAATAGTACGCACAAACCAATTTTCTTGGCAATTTTCTTCTCAAACAGTGGGCAGATTTATTCGTGTACATTATGCCAATAATGTTTGTCTAATACAATTAGCACTCAATAAAGTCTGATCTGTTTCCGAGAATTTCTGTGTCCCGATTACATTATGTTAATTAAATACAGGTATGGGACCCACGCGTGAACTAGCAGTGTTAATTAATGCTAAATATATATAAATTGCGATCTCTAAACCACCAACGTAAAAAAACACCAGTATTTTAGTACAGAAAATTGTACAAATGCATATTTTTATAAGGCTGATTGTTAAGCAAGAGCCGTTTTTCCCGAGTCTATTTTTCCTTACAAATGGTCTTCATAAAATGTTATTAATTTTCAGTTTATTGATATTGATTATTGATGGGTTTAGATTTGAAATAAATGAAATACCGGTAGGCGGTAACGTAAATTGCTACAAGATAATATATTTTTTTAAACAACGCATTAATCAATAGATATTTTAATATTAATATCACCTTACAATAAATATTCTATGATGCTTATGATTGACACCGAGAAGCCCTCAAATGATCAAAATTAAATCTAATTATAAATCAATCACGATTTTCGGTGTCATAGCACCAATTAACTATAATCCATCATTTATTGGAATTTTTGACACGCGGCTTCTTAACGGTCTCTGTTGAGTTTTGAATTAACATTTTGTTAAACGTGGTTTGGTAGTTAGTCACCTGTGCCATATAACCGTTGATTAGGTACTCTAACAATAATATATCTGTATTAGTAGTTTGTATCTAAAAGTATTTTTGCATGTTCAAAACCACGAAAAGTTTAATATAGGTAGACTAGGTTTGGGTTATAGGAATTCGCCATACATAATTGAAATTAAGATTATGATAATTAACTCTTTATGAGGAACATACTAAACAGTTAAGAGGATCTTTTATAACTGAATTGGAAGATTTTTTTCTTTATAAAATGAGTCATCATCCATCAAGTCCAGCTTTTTCTAAATAAAAATTCACCTATATTCATTAACTAGGTCACATTAGGTAAGCGCTCCAGCTGAATGGATAAGGTCAAAAATTATCATAATGCATGCCTCGTTTCCGTGATTTTGAGTATAAATTAAGGAATATGGAGGCTCAATTTACTGAATACATTTTCAAAGGAATATAAAAGACGTTATACCCTAAAGCTCACTCAATGGTAATATAAACCATAGAATAATATAATATAAACTCGCTGTTTGTATTCTGTATTCAAACACAATTCGTTAATTATATTAAACGTCGGTTTGATCACATAATTATTTTAATTAAAAACCAGTGTATTCGCTATAGAGTTTGAGAAAGAGTTATTTGCAAATTTATGGTGAAATTTGCGATAAATAACCTCAAAATTATAATTGGAACGAAATTGAAAAATGGAAGCAATAATAAAACCAAATTAAATAAAAACAGGAAAAGAATGCTGCCATTGAAAGGTAGATTTAATTACGCAAATCATTGACCTGTATTCACTATAACAAGATGTATAAAATCAACGATGACGGCTCTGAAAGTAACTAATGTGATTGGATGTTGTCAATCGAACTTGTTATGCATTCGGCAGAGATGGAAATGAGCACGTCACAATAGAATTCATACAGCATATAACTGAATACTGATGTTAAGGCTTTGTGCTGCGGATTGAGTTTTGCTGTTTCGTTTAGTCTTTTTGAAGTTGTACATGCTTTACATACTTTGCGCCTTGCGGTGTTCTAAATTTTAAAAACTACGTTTGTAGCTTTGACAAGATGTATCGGCACAGCTTTGAACGATATTAAGAGGTTGGCTAACGCATTTGTGTAGTTTTTATAAAATAATTAGTTATTATTATATAACTACTTACAAACATAGTATAGGCAGAAACTATACACACAATATATATTTTTTATTCATTTACTACCCGATCATAACGCTATTTTATAAGCGGCGTAGGTCATATTCACCGAGCGAAGTCAGAACTTAACCTCCTGACCGAATTTTAGAAACGGTGACTAGAAAGCTTATGCAGAAGAAAACACAGATATGAACAATTATTACTGTACTTCCTATATTTCAACAAATCCATAGGTCGATATGACCAGGGAGAAATCAGGCGCAAAACGAACAGTGTTCCGTTCCGTTCTCTTCAAACTTCATGAGTCATGACTGTTATTGAAATTTTAACATTTCAAATTACATTTTTACTCATACATCGTATATTATTGAAAATGGTAATCATACTAAAACTAGGTTACAATGGATATAAATAAACATAGCTGTTCATTCGCTTTATTTACCTACGCATCCAAAATGTAGGTACATCTATCTCCTTCCGTTGAAGCGCTTTTAAGAGCAATTAATAAAATATTAATTCGTTTCACAGATAACATTTATAAATTATGTATAGAGCAAACAGAGAAGTCCAATTAACTGAGCCGAGATAAATGTTGGCACTAAACGGGAGCCAGTTTAGTCAGTGGTTTTACTTCGTTATATTTTTTTAGAATTCCGCTTTGCTTTTAAACGTGAATGTTTAAATCATTTTTTATTTTATTTTGTAACAGTAGTAAGTAGTATATCGTTATTTGTATCTAAGATATACGAATAAATTATATAACCGCGAATGGGTATATTTTGGCGAAGATAATCCGAAGTATCCATTTTGAAACACTCTGTTATTAAATTATTCAAAACTCAGAACATAAACATAAATAGGTAATTCACAACGTAAAATCAATCAACAAAGTATCTAAGATGTACCATTTACATATTATGAATATGATTAATATTTGTAGGTAGCAAGATAAAAAAAAAAAAAAAAAATTCACCCGTTTTTATTTAATCTGTCAACGTTTAACATACAGAACCACAATTTCGAATCACCCGCTACCGTCTTCGTTTCATTAAATTACTTTTGTAATGAATAAATGTATTACACGGGGGATTCCTTTCTTTACTTTTTTCCTTCCTTATTTTATTATAAACCGTAGAAAAGTGTCTTATGCTTTAAGTTATTTTTTATCTAGGGCGTAATAAATTTTATCCCGGTTCTCCCTTTATGAAATAATTTTAAATGTAAATGAACTGGCTTCAGTATCGTGTCCCTAATCGTATAATGAATAGAAATGACAAAGAGGAATCTTTAATAACTAAATCAAACAATTTCTGTCTATGTAGGTTCGTCAAATATTTAAAATGAATTATTGCCGAAATTGAGAAGTATGTAACATCATATTAGCTATCGTATTACCTATTATAAAGAAAACATCAAAACAATGCACATAATATATTTGTTAAATTCTATGACATTTAAAAGTTATTCTTATATTTAGATAATATTTTAATCAAATTAATAAAGTTTAATTATTACAATGTAATTTATTTGAATTATAAGTAATAATAATATAATAATCTGTAGAATGCCATGAAAATTGTCTATAGTCTGTGGTCAATAAAAAAAAAATGAGCGGTGCGCGGGAAATGAATAAAGACTCGGAGCAATTAACAAAATAAAGATGTCAAATTAAATTAAAGTTTTTTGTGTATTTAATAAAGCGTTATTAATTAATTAAAATTGGTATGTACTATAAGGTTATTAATTTTAATAATGCGTCACACCAATGATTAAGCGTAGAAACGAGGACGGCGTAGGTACTATTAATATTTAATTGTACCCGTTATATATAGAAGTGAGTGAGTAATATTAGTAAAAAGTTAAATGGTCAAAGTCTTTATTAATTTAAATAAATAGTCGCTCGTATTAAAAATACTAGGTAATACTAATTTTAAATACAATCAGTTTAAAAAACAAAGACTAATTTTTGCACATAGGTTATCTAGTCTAGAATAGAAAATAAGTTGTTGTTGCATGTTTTGATTTTTAACGAGTACTTCAAAAAAATAAAAAAGACCATTCCAAACATACAACTAAATTCATATTTATTTGATACTGTATTTTATGTCCATGGTAAATTATTTTTATTTCTTTCTATATATTCATACTTTGTTTGACGTAGTTCGAAGTATCACTTTGGTAGTTTTGTCGTACTACACTTAACTTCGCTAGTTGATTCTCGACACTCATATATTTTATTCTCTTACAGTATCAACAGTGGATGTGGATGCCGTGCTTGGTCGGACTGCTTCCCTGCCGTGTGACGTCACACCCGATGGCAACGAGGACAGAGTCTACATGGTGCTATGGTTTCGGAAGAGTGGCGGGAAACCGATATACAGGTAATTTAAACTATTTTTTTTTTATAAAACCTATAGACTGAAACTACATAGCTTCAGTCTATAGGCTTATGTAAATTGTATACTGATATGATACTTTTAATACAAAGGCTTTTAAACATAACTGGGTGTTAGGACCAATACAATTTTAAACATTTCCATTCTTGTCTCAAATTACTGAGAAGCCTTATTGCGGTAAAACGATAGTTTGTTCAAATTTTTACATTTTATTCTATGGTATATAAATTGTATGGGTGCTTCAATATAATTGAATAACAAACTTCGCGATTTTTAAGGAAACTCGATTGCGAATGTTGAATACACATTTAATTAATAATATTAAGACGGGGCTAATGAACCGTTCGAACACCTTAAGTGGATGAACGGAAGCCGAATAGAGTCGATCCAATTAGCATTTAGAAAATAACAAGGAAACACACTTAAGATGTTTTACAATGAAATTACACTTGATTTGAACGGACTTCCATCCCTTATTAGAGCACCTTTGTCCCTGACTGAACGGGCAGCGTCACTCAATCGTAAACAGAGAATTAGCCCCTGAAAGCTCTTAGGAAATCCATTACCCATTGTCCTGTTAAATTCTAATCTTGTGGAGAAAATGTGGACCGTTTAAATAAGATTCTGCAGGGAAAAAAGTGTATACCGTCCTTTATACCTTCACGAATATAATGACTTCCTATTAGCATTATTACATCGTGTCTTCAGGAAAAATAATGTATTTTATCCTACTAATACAATATTATACGACGTGGATTACGACCTCCAATACTTAAAAAATAAATACTTACAATTAATATGTTTTTTTGTAGTACCTATGTTTTAAAATCGTATATTATTGATTCAATACATTGATATCACATTGATATAAAATTTTATGAAAAAGGTCTTGTTATAAAATAAAACGCCAAAAATTTTAAAGGTATGTTAGTGGCTGCGTAAGTTATATCGTGAAAACATTATCGACCACCCATTATATGAAACTGGGATGAAATCTATTATGTTATGGATATGCGTTTGGTTTTAAAAATCGCGTCAGAATCATTTTCATGTTCAACGATATAATATGAAACTACCACATTTACTATGGAGCAATTTAAAAATTGCAAAAACATTATCCCTTCTATCAAATTTTTGATTCGTTGCCAATAAACTTATATATTCAAGAAACATACCTTCTTGTTATGGTTTTTATTGTTTCTGAACGACAATTGTTAACGATGTTTAATTGCTAATAATGCAGTCTGCATTGTAAATAATCTACTTATTAAATTATGGAACTGAATTTTAATTGTGCTGCATTTCAAAGGCGCAGTATTATTTTTTGCTCTGAATTATAATTCAGAGCACATAATAATATATAGTATTGTCTATGCAAAAATTATTATAGTATTTAGTAGCTGGCTTTTTGCTGTCATTTTATGCATTGAATCGTTAATTATAAGCAAAAATGAACGAAAAACGATGTAACACATTCGTGTTTATTATAAGAACACATTTTTGTATATTACCTACATTATATTGCAAACAGATATGCGATTGCGAAAGAAAAACCTTATTTTTCGCTTAAGACATGATGTCACATTTTACAAGGATAATGCCTCCATAAAAAGCGTCATCTTTATTGTTTTTACCTAAAAATAATCTCGCAAAGCCCATTTCTGTATAAATTAGGTAAAGGTTGGAAAAATGAGAAAACGTACACTGTCCGGAAATTGAAAAACTTCCCAGTCTCCTTATTTTATCCTAGAATTGGACAGGTATTTGTGTCTGTCTGAAAATAAATTGATCACGCATTATCTGACCATTTACGCACCTTTGTTGAGAAAGCGTTATTTTCTTTATATTTTTTTTGGGAATAACAGATAAAATATAAGTACTTAAAGGGTTGCAATATGGTTGCAATTAAACGGTTACAATGTGTCAACGGTGCATTTCATATACCCCTTCTGGCTTCTGATTATATTTAACAAAGTTTGTAATCAGTCGACAGGTATGGCAGTTGACTTACCTAGATTAAACTTACAAACACGTCCAACAAGCGTCCAACATCTTCTACAAATATTTTTTAGCACTTAAAAATAAAATACGTATTGACTTTTGACATGAATATTTTGTCAACAGTTTCGACGTTCGAGGGAGATCGTTCAACAAAGCGTTGCAATGGTCGGACCCGGCTGCATTCGGTCCGCGAGCCTACTTCGCTACCGTGACGCGGCCTGTGTCTCTCACTCTAAGTTCTGTACAGCTGGATGATGAAGGAGTGTATAGATGTCGAGTGGATTTCAAGAACTCGCCTACTAGGAACTTCCAAATTCGACTGACTGTTATTGGTAAGTGATTTATATAGGTAATAACGAATGTTTAGAAGTAGGTTTAAAGTGAGTTCCTATTTAATGTTCACTATGATGCTGTTTTACCACAGAATACGTATACGAAATCTTGCACTTTTTATGGTCTGGGCGTATCATTATTTTTATTTTATCTTCATAAAATATATTCTTTGCAAAATTAAATGCATCCCACGAAGTCCAACAAACATCGACTTTATTCATCAAGGTCAAGTAATATTCCCTGTCATAATCATTCCGCGGCAATTCAAAAAACGCTCCCTAATTGCAAAAACAAATTTGAACGAAGCGACACAATAAATAAAATTAGGAAAAGTTCGAAATGAAAATTTTCCAAGGTGGCGAAGTGGAATCAATTTAGTCATTATAGATGAATCGTGGGTAACATCCCGTAGACATTTTAATTATGAACTGTCGTTCGGGATTCCGGGCTTATTCAGACAACGCCACGATCCTGGGAACGATGACGCAGACGAAATCTGCGGGAGACAGCCCGAATTTGAAAGGAAATTAGATTTGAATAGATAAAAATGTTACTTAGCTACAATTCGGGTTTTTCGTTAATTTATCATTTATCTATGATATTTATTTTATGGCTATCAAAAACAGTTAAGTTTTAAATTAGTTTTCTTAATATTATTTATAAAAAAATATTTTAATTGCAATACATATTATATTCGTATATTAATTAAACGTATTTCTAATTACGGTTATGAATATCTCAGAACGATAAATAGCCAGCGAAATGGCAAGCTGCGCCAGGTCTTTCAAAAGAATTACCCTATTCAAAACGAAAGACGCAAAGAGATGGGGAAGTAAATTTCTTAAGAACAAAGAATTTTAAAAGCCTACATTCCATATATGCAACTCCATTGAAACCCATTAAGCGGCCTGTACCAAGAGGTAATTTGCGAGGATCTTTTGTTAGTAAAGAAACGGCCCTCACAAAGGGAACTTGGTAATCAGGTGTGTTTATAACGTCGTAAAATTTTCATTTCAGTATAATTTGTTTCGGAGCTTCTATTAATCGTTTGTAATAAAATCGAATATTGTTGTAATGGATGGTTATTAGCGGCGAACATTTATATTCCTAATGAAGTTTATTATGTACTTTTTATTGAAAAAATTGGTATTAATAAAATTAACAATATTTTATTATTCAATCGAAGTATTATTTTAATAAATACCTTTATGAGAACTAATTATTTCGTTAGAGTCAGGAGTTATTGAAATAAATACATACTTATTCTAAGGTCAGTTACTTCAACGATATGCGTAGTTACTTATTTCATTTTTATGAGATTGATACTGACCCATTTGGACTGATAAAGATCCCAAACAGACAATCTCATTAAACAATAAATTTACGGCGTTGTAAATCTACTTATTAATGTCGGCTTTTAAGCTTTATTCAGCCATAAGTCCTCATCGTTTCAGAAATTACTCGTACGTGCATAATAAACCAGCTTATTTTGGTAGCCGATGCATTAATTAAAGTAATACTTTATCATTCATTATAGCGAAAATCACGATGAATGTGTGATAATATTGTAGTTGGGAATTTATGCGATAGTTTAACTGAATAACGGATTCCTTATGAAAGAATTGTAAAAATATTTGTGAGGATGTTTACGATTCCTTCTTTAAACATCCGGGTAATATAAACAAGTTCTATTGATAATATGCTATACTGTAACATTTCATGCCATATAAATAATTATGGCAATTTATCTAAACTATATCACAATTCACAAAACCTAACTATGCATAGATTCTAATAATATGCTAACTTTTTTCATTATAATATAATAATATTATGAGTGAGGTATGTTTGCAAATTTAAATAGTGTAATTCATATTAAATGTTTGTATTTTTTCTCTAAGCTAATAAGGCATTCCTTTCTGCCGTCGAATAACATTCCGGCTCAATTTCATAAGGCACAAGATGGGAGTTAGCCTTGTTATTACATTAATATTTTTGTACCTTTTTCAAGTGCATTCCGAATTTATGAAATAGTTTTCGTATACATCTTTATAGCACATTTTAACACTATTAAAATAGCTTTAGACAAGTTCTATGTAATAAAAATCTGGTTAAAATACTATTGGACTTGGATAACAACTATATTATGTGTAAAAAATTTGGGGGTAGTTTAATATAATTTTTGTTCCAGTACCACCACATCAAATGTTGTTATACGACAAATCTGGTGCCGACGTGTCGGGGGTTGTTGGTCCTCTTGAAGAAGGTTCAGCGCTGGTTTTAGTTTGTGAAGTACGCGGAGGTAAGAGTTATAAGATAAGAAATGAATGTATAGAGTATAGAACAATTAAATAACTTGTTTTAATTAGTCGTGAGTAAGACAATTCTCTGAAGCTCGATTTTCCAGACAAGCTGTAGGTATCTTGCATAATTTACTAAATGGACTTATGAAAATTACCTATGTCTTACAAAGCCATATTTTTCATTTAATTAAAACAATAAACGAACAAATGAAAACTGAATATAACGTTCAGCATCATTCTTGTATTAAACTAGGATAACATTGTCATATTAAAATCCAAGATACGCGCTGTGCGAGTAGGTACGAATGTTATGGTAATATGAATTTTCCGATTTTTCCACCGATGCTTAATATTGTTTTTGACAAATTTAATACCGGCATTTCCAGTTAGCATTAGCACAATAAATCGTGTAGATTGGCCCATATATACACATTGAATTCAACTGCTGTGAATCGTATTGGCGTTGGTAACGATTAGATCATCAATCACAGTTTTCATTTCACAACGAATGCGGTGCAAACGATGTATCCGATAATAGTTATTGGTAGTAACGAGTCCCTTTCACATTCTATTTTAATACCTACTCGTATGGAATAAGAGCTATATTTCTATCCTGCAATTGTTTTTGAACATTCATTGTTTGGGTTTATGTAGCTGTACACAAAGTACATTTAAATTAGTAAAACATGAGAGGGCTAGAGTGATAACACCGTTAATGTTGTTTCAATCTAATAAACATGTCATTGCTGCTTTACAAGTGCAATGCAACTAATAATGAATTGGAATAGAGTTTGTTCAGCAAGAAGTTGCAATAGCTGTGATATTGCGTCTTTTTTGATGTTGTTGTATTTGAAGAGCCTATAAAGCACTCATAACATTTTTGTATTCTTTATCGTTATAATAATACTTCCGTGTGTCTATAAATGACTAAATCCTGTAATCCTTTGTAAAGCTACCTACGCATTACGTTGATTAAAAAGCTTAATTAAGTAATCAATAATGTTAAACCCACGTATGTTATTCATTAAAAAATATGATATAAAGTACCTTTTTGAAGTGAAACTTCTTTATCGGGGTTGGAAAAAAATTTAGTGTAACATTTTTTCGTTACGCGTGACATTTTTCCGTTACGCGCCATCTTTTTCTTATCCCTACCACGCGTGATTCGACGTATTTCTGTAAAGTTGCATATAGTAAATTATTTTTTGAAAAATAAGATCATAAAGAAGTACACTTCTTACGTGTGTACACTAGTACACGCACACATTTTTTAATTATATCTCTAGGAACAAATTTAATTATGTTGTTTTCCAAATATCCTAGCCAATATTTAATTTGTTACACCCAAACAAGGTAAAACTTTAGCTGTTATAATACCAGCAAGGATAACGTCCCAAAAACAATTTTATTCCAGTCCTAGAGCACAAAAAGAAATTACCATACTTGGAGGGATCTGGCGTTTTAAATTTCAATAGGCAACGCTCGACTGCATCTGGCGCATCACAATGTGAGCTAACTGAAATTAGGATCTGCTCTTCGATTTTTCTATTCCTTGACTCCTTTTATAGAAACATTCGGAGAGATATTCCATTCCAATGAGTTCATTGAAAAGTCCGCAGTATGGCAGGCTGGCGGAGCGCCAGTACTACGCCGCACAGATTATCTTTGCCCGTGTGCCCACCGATTGTAATGATGCAGTGGGCCAAACACATACCCTATAAAATTTCCTACGTTATCGAGCACTGTTTTAAAATTCGAACATCATTTGTTTATCGGATTTCGCCGCACGCAAACAGATTTTACAAAACGTTTTATTTCATATTTCGAAACAAGATTTCTCTTTTAATGAACATCAAACGTATTTCCATTATTTTATTAAGATATAAAATAATACTTAGCCGCTTTGAATAGATTGAAATATTGCAATCGTATAAAACTATCCATATGTGTGAATGTTTGCGTTAATGATCATTTTGTTTTAAAACTTATATTACAAAGCAAAATGTTACATGTCGAATAAATTTATTTCGCACTCAAATGGATTTTTGTTTGTGTGAAGTACACAATATTATGAAAATCATTGAAATAATTCAGTTGATGACATCAATTTACTTTGTTACCAAATTGATTTTTATACCATTTTGATAGGTACCTATATCGGAAAATATATTGTAGGTATATGCTCAACTACTTACTTCTGGTCCGCACGAGTTGACCCGATATAAAAACAAGATGTCCTATCCTACTAATATTATAAATGCGAAAGTTTGTGAGGATGTGTGTGTGTTTGTTACTCTTTCACGCAAATTCTACTGAACCGATTACAATAAAATTTAGCACACATATAGTAACTTGGATTAACACATAGGATAGGTTTATCCCGGAAATCCCACGGGAAGGGGAACTACGGGTTTTCCTTTGAAAACGCGGGCGAAGCCGCGGGCGGAAATCTAGTATACAATATACCCATTACCCAATCAGATGTAATGTAAACTTTACTGGTGAAATAATTTTCAGGGTTCACAAAAGCATTTTTCCTTAATATTATATTATACTATTGAAATTTAGATATCTTTATCAGTCTTTATCATTTTATATAAAGTATTCAAATGTCACTATCGAAATCGTTACATACCTGTCTATTATATCTACATACCTATTATTTACTATAACTACCATTAAATCCTTCAACACAGGTCGCCCAGAGCCCGTTGTGACGTGGCTCGTAGACGGAAAACCGGTACAAAAGTACATCGGAGTGAAAACCGATACACATGTAATTGTGAATCGGTTAGAAGTCCAACATCTAAGCCGGGAGCACCTCAATACAACGTTCAAGTGCCGAGCCACGAACACTCATCTCGTGCCGCCTCAGGAGAAATCTGTGCGATTAGAAATGACTTGTGAGTTAACAATTTTGTTACTCAACTTTTAATCTTTATTTTCTTTCTGGAGCTTATTAAGATTTATTATTTGCGTTTGATGTTATAGAATGTGAAGGATTTTTTTGCTATTATAATAATATATAGGTACTCGCTGTTGCTATGACTTTTTTTTTGAGGGCATTTATGACTTTAATAACTAAATTATTGTCGAATATCCAATGACATTATTTTTTGTTGTAACATATTATAATTCAAAATTATGCATTATATTCAGTATTAGAGCATTATTTCTGAATAATTATACATCTTTTTATAAAATGTAATTACCGGTAATCAAAAGGCACATTTCCCTACCTTACACATCAATAATATATATAAGCATACAACACCGTCTGCTACAAACCTAATTTCAGGATAATGTCCAGAAAGCTGCCGCTTCATAAAATTCACGAAGCTAATGAGACGCTCCTATCCGATATCTAGCCATGTTAACGAACCAGGAAAATGATCGTTCAATTC
Organism: Colias behrii; assembly: GCA_029959065.1. Lineage (NCBI taxonomy): Eukaryota > Metazoa > Arthropoda > Insecta > Lepidoptera > Pieridae > Colias > Colias behrii. Next base: position 6,415,726 of record JARWMC010000018.1, read on the forward strand.
ACATGCCCAATGTTCGAATTTATTTACCTTTTTACTTTGATATAAAGAAAACTACTTCACTTTGAAACTATTTGTACACTCGTGTATTAAAAATTGAGTTAGTTGATTGCTGTGTACTGATTTAAACGCTCCTTTGATTTTTAATCTGGACGTTAGGGCAATTTGTAGATGCAATATTTATCCAGCAAGATGCCCCATTTAAGTTAGCTTTTATATTTCATTTGAAGTGTTATATTTCATTAAATAATTGATAATTATTACTCCTTTAATAATAAGATTGCTTTTATTAAACACAGATTAACTATGATCAAAATAAACGAAATGTAAAAGGTAAAAACCTTTTTAAAAACACGCGTTTACTTTTTATGATGATTGGTTATATTTCATTCCATAATAATTGGCAAGTATTACTCAAGAATTAGATTGCTTCTTATAAATACAGCTATTATTCTTTTTAAACTAACATCAAAATAGAAAACTTTGAGACGCTTCTGTTTCAAAAAGCAACCCGGACAGGCTCAACCCAGCCTAGGGAACAAGGTATATAGAGACAGAATTTAACAGTAAATCCCATTTTTTCATATCAAGCAAATTATTTAATTTATTTATCAGGGTTTTACGTATACCTAGTTACTATATAAATATTATTTCCAGTACCCCCTCTCTCGGTATCACTCCTCTACCGTCCACAACAGCTCATAGCAGGTTCGGCCGCGACCCTCCAATGCGTTTCAGAAGGCAGTCGACCGCCCGCTCCCATCACTTGGTACAAGGACAATAGAAGCTTCGAGAAGGAACGGGTGAGGGTTTCAATCCAAATTATTTTATTTTTTATTTTATTTTATTTTTATTTAAAAATAAAAAATAAAATAAAATAAATCACTTGGTACAAGGACAATAGAAGCTTCGAGAAGGAACGGGTGAGGGTTTCAATCCAAATTAAAAATACTATTTTGATGAACCTTAAGTATTTGTTCAATAAACCAGGTTGAGGATTATGATGATATTAGTTGGAATTTTTTATACCTGTAATGTCTATATTTTTATGCTGAGTTACCATAATTTTCAATCAGGCTAGTGTGAATTCTCACAAGTTACAATCATCATCAGCCCATGTTCCTATTGAAATTACAGAACTACACAGGTCTTCGTCTATTTAGGCAGCACGTACTGTAGCGCTTAGTGAAACGATTAGAGCATTACTGCGTATGGACACTATCGCGTCCATAATATATATAATTACTAGCTGTCCCGGCAAACGTTGTTCTGCCTAACTCTTCATCATTTAGGGGTATGGAAAATAGATGTTAGCCGATTCTCAGACCTACCCGATATGCACACAAAATTTCATGAGAATCGGTCCAGCCGTTTTGGAGGAGTATGGTAACCATAGAAATCTAAATAACAAGACACATGTTATTTAGATTTCTATGATGGTAACTAACATTGTGACAGGGGAATTTTATATATAAGAAGATTATTCAGATACTTAAATTCGAATCTGCATAGGTTAAGATAGTTAGTTAGGTTAGCGCTAAAGCAATTTGCCGCTAGTTTTACAGGCCATAATCCACTATAGTAGAACAAGTTTACATTGTAAGATGTAAATATTGGTGCAATGGAATTGTGTCGGCACGTAATTATACATGGTGGATAATAAAGTTATAATACAATAATTATAGCGTATTAACTTTTTAATTTAGTTATAAAATGGTTTTTTATTACTTGTTTATGATGCCCTAGTTAAATATGTTAAAGTTTAAGTAAAGGGTTGAATAAATAATATTATCTGCTAGTTGATTTAAAATGATATAAAGTAATGCTTTTTTTTAGATTTCTGCTCTTAATGTGTCTTCGACGAAACATAACACTTCATGTTTTGACCAATATAATAAAAACGCAACGAATAAATCGTCTTTTAAATCCATGTACATTTATTTTATTTCTTAATGTCCCCATAACATTCGCATAAAATTTTAATTTCTAAGTGAATTGAAGGTTCCCCTTGGTAACAACATGTCTAAGAGCTTTCTTTCTGATCGTAAACCTCAATTTGTGTTAAAAAGGCCAGAGCCATCTCGGTTGGGCACTCTGTCTCTGGTCTGTTGTTAATTTATTAAATTATTTTATTTTTATGCTTATTTCCAAAAGGCTTTATAAATATAAATTGCCCAAGTAATTTTGAAAATTATGGTGGATTATGACTCAATCTCAAACGAGGCCTGTGTCCTTGCATCGAATACGTAATAAAATTATACCTAGATATAAATATAATATAAGGGTGATGATGATGTTGATGATGCTATTTAATGATAATGATTATATTTAATGACTACCTATGATAAATTCTCACATATTTTTCAAATTATTAACATTTCTCCCACTAGGTCACAGAACGCGCGAACGAAACGTGGTCAGTTAGTACCCTTATATTTCACCCGACACCGAGTGACAATGGAGTGTTCGTCAAGTGTGTTGCGACCAACCCTAGACTGCCTTCGAAAGCCATCGACGATCAGTTACAACTTAATGTTGTATGTAAGTATTTATTTATTTATTTATTTAATACTCTTTAATTGTACATAATTACTGTGTTAATTTCCCTGCTGTGTTGATTTACTACTTGTATGAAATAAAATACAATGAAAAAACTATAATATTATGTAGTTAAAATGATAAAGTACAAATAGTTTCAGTGTCTATGTATTAAATCCAGACTATCTTTATATTATAGGTATAAAATTTTTAAAATACATAATTTTCACAATTTCACGAATCCCCTTATCTAATTATAACATTCAGTTGAAACTGAAGTCCCAGAAAAATTGTTGTTATTTTCCTGTAATACTTGAAACGTTTCAAGAATATTTCATTAAATGGGAAGTATTCTTAACTTTGCTTGAGAAGAAATAATCAAAATATAAAAAAAAAAAAATATTTTCAGTGCTGCCCACATGCTGTTATTAATAAAAATCGAATAATAATTCCATAAATAATTAATCTGTAATCAATAAAACATTCATAGGAAAATTACACGTGTACGTAGTCAAATTTTTAGCACAATTGTTAAACATTTTTATATAATTTTTAATCTGTTTTTGGATGCGGGTCATGTGAAAATGTATAAATTTGAAACATTTTTGTAAGAAATAAGAATTGACATCAGTAAGAGCAAGAGTGACTCCAGACCTTATATTTTCTAAAGTTGCTTTAGAAATAAGGTACCTAATACTTGCGAATTGGTCGTTTTACTTAACAATAATACAAAAATTTGATATAAAACTATAATAATAAAAAGAAAATAAGGGATAACAAAGAAAATAAGGGAAAGATTTTTACAGATTTTTATTCACGTTTTATTCATTTTCTTTTAAAATTAGTTAGTCTTTTCTAAATGTACTAACATAGTAATTAAGAAATTAGTGACAAGTGGACCTATGATGTTCTGATAATAAATGAATTTGAAAAGGAAATAATAATATAAATGACCATCCAGACAGTCCGCTAGTAACCCTAAGCCTGGGCAGCACGCTCAACCCGCGCGACATCAAGGAGGGCGACGACGTGTACTTCGAGTGCGGCGTGCGCGCCAACCCGCGGGAGTATCGCATCTCGTGGTACCATGATGCAAGTGATTTTTGTTATATTTTTGGTAACATTACTATAGGATATTATCTAGTGCTAATAGTAGTCTTGTATTAAATATTTGTATGACTATGGTTATTCTTAGGGCTGATTTTTCGTTTCGTTTAATCGTCGAATAATGTATAAAACTACCATTTTAAAAACGTATTCTAATTGCCCGTATTTGACAGTTTACGTGACATTTTAATATTATCGTGCAATACTTTATTGGACGGATAAGTTTTATCCAAGCATTGAAAAATCGGCCCTAAATCAATAAAACAAAGTTTATAAGGCAGGTTTACCCACAGAGTGAGCAGCCGCGCGATATGACTGTCATTTTCTTCGACCGAGCCACGTCCATATAAACCAAGCTGCTTCGCGCAGTAATCGCTTCGAGGGTGGTCGCTCTGTTGGGAACAGCTTCTTGGCTAATTCTATTCAAATTATAATACATTTTAACACATTTTCACAATTTAATACATTTTTCTGTAGTATAAGCACAGAATACATAATAGTAGCTAAACGCTACAGAACGGACACTCTCCGCCTCCCGCCAAAATTAAACTTACCTCACCCCGCGCGATCGTGATTAAAATGGGCCATATTTTTCTGCAAGGACGATACGCAACGAAGATTGACAACATTAATCAAATTGACTTAAAGTAATTTCATTATTTTGGATTTGTGATTATCGTTTTTCGTAGAAAATGGTTAGATATTGTGCTGTTTACGGATGTATTTCATCAGAAAAACGCGAATTTTTTTTTACGCTAGTCACAAATGTGCCAACCATAAAGCGTTAACACACACATTTGCAGTCTCTACAGTGTGACTGTCAAAACGATAATTTTGTATGGAGTGTCCGGGGTGTGGTATAAGTAAAGTGTCTTTGACAATTAATATCTGTTTTGAAACCTGTTTTAAAAGTTACCTTTTTTATACAAGTAGATATCCGTATAAATACTTGTTCCTTGGCTCCATCAGTACTCAAGTTCTCTTGCAGGACAGACCCGTAATACAAAACCTGACGTCCGGTATAATAGTGAGCACTCGGTCGCTAGTGTTGCAAAAAGTAACGCGACAAGAAGTCGGCAAGTACTCCTGCAGAGCGACCAACGCAAGGGGCGAAACAGCTAGCGAGCCGGTCAGCTTGAGGGTGCAATGTGAGTAAATAATTATTTAGAGTAAAATGGATAAAATGAATTTTTTGAGTTGGATTACTAAGGGTTGGTCCATTTCAGTAGGTAAATAATCAGTCCTATCGGAAAAATGTGCATTATGAGGTATATAATACCTTGATGTCTTTAGAAATATTTTTACCAAACGTTAATCACAGAGCGAGCTACCTCGCGACAAAATTGCTGTGCAAAGCAGCTCGGTAAGTGTGGTTGTGTAGCAAAAAACGCGTGTTCTGCTGCTTTCCTCGGCCAAGAAACACATCGAATGAGCATACTGGAAAATGGTTTGCAAGGCTGATCGCTTAAACATTGCACGTCAATCAAGTGAAGCAATATAATCTGCACGATTACTCTAATTACAGAACATGATACCAATACCATTACACAATGACTAACTAAACCAAGGTTACACAAGATGGATGTAGCTACTCTAAAAACAATTACAACAGCACCGCAATCTGATGTAAGTTAAAGTCGTTTAACCCTATACGCTCGCGTTTCCACTATCCCTAATAAACATATCGCGATTGTAAACTAACCCTCTTTACATATGAAATTACAGCTGTGGATTTTCTACCCTCTTATCTCGATTTCCATTTTATACTGGCCGGTCGGAACATTTTTACAATTTTTTTGACGTCACAATAAATAATGTTTTTAATCACATTATTTATCATTTCTAATATAACGTTCATAAAACCACATTCATATTAATAATGGTAACTGGGAAGATAAACTAGAATTCGTAAAAAAATTATTTTGGGAAAGTTCTCATAAAATTATTGATCATCAGACCAGCTTCGTGAGAAATATTTCGCACAATCATCAAATTTGAGTTGAGAGTGGTCTAGCAATTCTTCAAAAATAGATTCGACACTATGACGAAGCAATTTAATGAAATCTTTCATTTAGAATATTGATAAAAAGTAATTCATCTTTTGAATCTGGAATTATTATGGAAACTGTACCCCCTAACATAACTATAGGTATAGATATTTTCATTCTTGTAAAGCGCTTTCTAATATATCTAATATCATCCAAGGACTCATTAGAAAATTACCTCATATTTACTTAACGTCTAGTTTCGGATGCGACATATAACAATAAAACGTCACTGGATATGAATTACGGCGTAATAAATACCGATGTGTCTGCGAGTATTCAAATGATTGCGGTCGGATCGACGTACCGTTTCCTTCCGTTGCCGACCGACATAGTAATTGGCCCTAGAAGGCGTTGCCGGCAGTAAATCATCGAAATTATTGCCTAATATTACTACGATTGTCCGGGAACTAGCAATCTGTTGTTTTGCGGCTACACTTTAATTCATAGAGCTTTGTTTTAGTTCGCCCGACCGGAATAAATTTCCTTTCAAATTCTGTTTTGTGTCATGTTGCGGGTGCAGGTAATGTGCGTTTAATGTTCTAGTATGGGCTTCCGCGCTAAATGGATATTAAATACCTACACGGGGAATATAAAAATGCTTTGGGCTTTTAACTTTACTATCGGCTTTTACGTACTATCTACGTGCTGTTTGGTTCTACTTTTACAATGTTTTCAATATTTTTTTTTACAAGGTTTGATGTAAACAATTTAACGATGGTAGGTATTTTGTTTTTATTAAATCATTGTATTGATCTTATTTTTAAGCTATTGCATAGCTTCTATCGCGGGCCTTGAGCGCGAGGACTGAATCCAGAAATTCCGTAACGAAAAAAACCTCACGCTCCCCACTCCGACGGGCGCGGAGGTGTGGCTTGAAGGCATGCTATGCAATAGCTTTACCGCGGCAGTCCCCGAGTGCCACACGTCTTTTTTCCTAGTTTTTGTAACGTCATGTGTAAACATAACATCAAAACATGGCCCTAACCTTAACACTTGACTCTTTTAACATTGAACAATTCTTATCCATTATATATTTGACCAAGGATTGTTTTGTTATATTATAATCTTAGTGAAATAATATTTGCTTATTGTTAGATAGAGAAATAGATTGATAGATATGAAAGTTCATAATATGGAGTCATTTATATGGAAATGAAGCCTTACCTGTTATACTTTACGGCTTGTAGGGCAGAGCCAATTTTCAATAAATTAGAAATCACATTTGGTTTACCAAACCACAATTGAAGCTTAACCACAGATTCAATATTTAAACAAAAACCGCATTTTAGTAACTAACTTTGTTGAATATTGATATTATTACAGTTTGATGGAATCAGTATAGTATGCTTGGTTAAAGAAAAATAATTTTCAAATTGTTAGAATTTATTACAATATTGAAGTTTTAATCGAACTTTTAATATCTTACGTAAAATCTGATCTAAATGTCGGCATTTCCACGTGGATGATCCAACTATAGGATATTGTTATTAGAACATACCTAGTTATTGCCAATATTAGGTAGGCACAGTCAAATGAATACATTTCGACCTGATAGAGATTCTAATTATAATCCGCCTTCTATATAATATCTCAGAGACTGTTCTAATTTCAGCAATAGAGAATCTATAATAACAAATACACTATATTTCCAATCCGCTACATAAATATACATACATTTTATGTCACCATTAGCTCTCAACAAAAGATCTAGAGTACGCATTCCAGTCTATTCTAGTTTGTGGTTACTGCTTTATTACTTCACCTCGTCCCACATCTTGAGAATACATGCTCAGTATTTATTTTGTATTCATTTGTAGCAAAAATAAGTCCTTGCTGCATGTAGCTCTAAAGTGGTACTATTCCTTCTCTTGATAATGTATTTTTGGTACATATTCGCAAAGCATAATCAGATATTGTGGATTGGTAGTGTTATAAGAATATTCTCTCTATATCATACTTCTTAGAACTAGAACGTTTTATGTCCTTTTTCTCAGAATGCTTTTTTTGCTAAAACGGTCCACTGATATTATAAAAATGGATGGAAAATATTTGAAAATTCACAAAAAAAAATTACTTAAACATTTTACAAAACGCGGTTTATTGAATGTATAATTTAATAAAACATTTCGAAAGTATTTTATAGGCGTCTAGAAAAAGTTAAAGCAATTTATTCAGTTTCAACAATGACTCTAATTTTATTGGATTTCTACTAACAAGATAATTGATTATCAGTTATTTTATAAATTGAGATAGATTAATGTATTATTTTATCTAGCATTTTCAAAGACTCTTAAAGTAACTATTCTTTATACTATACAAGGATATAATCTTTTTGGAAATTAAAGACTAACTGGCATTTTGCCCGTGACCGTACTCGTTGTATAGTTTATGAAAGGTGATAAATAATACTGTGAATAAATCGCGTTTACAATCCGCTACTAATAATTTTGTAATTTTTATAAACTCGTTAAAAATAAATACTAGAAATTAATACGGATACTAGTTGTTACCCAACGATATTCCCATGGAAATGAGAACAAACTATCTAAGTAGACACAAATTCATACCATGAAATTGCGTTTACCGTATTATTGTATACCAAATTGCGCATAATGGAAACACAACGTGTAAGAAAGACAGATTACCAAAAACAAACACACACACACATTTATAATATTAGTACAGTTTAGGAAACATATTTGTAAGGAAATATGGATTCTATGAAATAAAAAAAACAATGTATACAATAGATGCGCCAGTTTGTGGCATGCCGTCCCCCCGCGTAGTGGGCGCTGCGCTACACGAGGCTTTGCGCGTGCGATGCGCAGTGCGCGCTGATCCCGCTGACGTCACGTTCCTGTGGCAGTTCAATAACAGTGGCGAGAGCTTTAACGTGTCGCCTGCGAGATATGGTGAGTATTGGAGGAGGTTGTGTGTGACTGGGAAGAATAGTGTGTTTTGTGTGTGAGCGTACGTGTCGGTTCATGTGTGCGTGACTGTGCTTTGGTTCGGTCTGTGGCGTGTGTGCTTCCCCGGGCTCTGGGATTGGACTATTTGTGTGTGTGAAAGGTATTATTTGTATTCTGTTTTTGTGGAAAATGAATAAATAATATTTAATCGGAATGAGAAATATAAGAACACCACTGTAAGTAGGTTTCTAATTGTGACGAAAGTATAAATAATGAAAACAATCATATTATTACTTTTTGTATCATTTTCATGCTTCACATCGTTTATACGTGCACTCCTTCATATTTTTGTATAAATAAGTACAATTTCAAGGCACACTAAATGGCAGTACAAGCGAGCTTCAATACACGCCCGCGAGCGAAAGAGATTACGGGGCTCTAACGTGCAGGGGAACTAACAGCGTGGGACGACAGTTGCAGCCTTGTGTGTTCCAGATTGTTCCAGCTGGTGGGTTATTTTTAAATACTTCTTATAATGTAATTTTTATTTTAATTATGTATATTGTGAAAAGCAGTTTCATGTTTTAATAACGAAAGCAAAAAAAAAATATATTGAATTTTATAAATAATTAATTTGAGCACATATTTTTTTTGTTTTAATTAAAATTCTTTAATTGCAGTAATGATACTTGCTATTGCAATTAATTAACCAAGGTTTTATAGTGGATTTCCAATCTTTTTATTATTGGATATTATAAAATTTAGATAAATTTTAAAGGGACTCTTTTATTCATGAAAATATTTCCAAAATGTAGCAATTTTCAAGTTCTTTGAAACAGAATCTGGGTTCAGCTTCTTTCAAATTAAAACAATGTTTTGATGTAATTTACGCAGAGTTCAAAATCCTCGAAATTCTATAGAAAAAAATATAAGTCATTAAAATAAATTTGTTTTTGTAATACTATTCAATATATTGGTAAAAATAAGCAATTCAGATTAAATAATGTATCTTTTTAAAGACGAAGAAAAATCAAATAATTTCATACAGCAAAATAAAAACACAATATTGTAAATGATTTAGTATTTTCTCCAATAACTCCATCCCGAACCATTTTATTAAATTAACCTCTCGTATATTTTATTATTTATTTAAAAACAGTTTTCCTTCTGAAAATAATAATATAATTAACTGGAAATTGGTTTTACAATATAGTAAAAATGGATAGAATGAACTTTCATTTAATAGATACATGCATTGATTGAGTACAATCTTTATATGAGTTGCGTCACGTATGACGGTGGTCTCATTTACTCGTATTAGCTCAATGAATATTAAAATAAAACATAAATTTATAAAGAATAGAATGTCTCTGATATATTATTTTTACCAGCACTCCAAGCTAACTGCTCGATTTCCACTGGAAGAGGAAGTTAATGATTCTTTTTTTGTTCAGAATTAATACGTCACGGGATTTGACTGTGGTCTATCTCAGTTACTCGTATTGTTAGCTTATGAATAATAAATATATCATATTTGAAGCTATATGAAATATCAGTAGTATATTCTTTTATCAGTACGCCCAGCTCCTCCCCGCAACTGCTCGATTTCAACCGGCAATGACTCTTCCTGGTTAGAAGACGTGGTTTGAGAGGAAGTAACTGACTCTCTTGCTATTAGATGCGTCACATTATAATATGATGGTTGCCTACCGTTGTTGTCTACCTAAGTGATTGTTGTTAGCTCAATCAATACTAAAATTAGAAATATTTCAAGAGATAGGAAATGTCTCTGATATATTATTTTTATCAGCACGTCCAGCTCCACCCCGGAACTGCTCGATTTCAACTGGCAATGACTCTTCGTGGTTAGAAGACGTGGCTCGAGAGGAAGTAACTGACTCTCTTGCTATTAGATGCGTCACTTTATAATATGATGGTTGTCTACCGTTGTGTCTACCTAAGTGATTGTTGTTAGCTCAATCAATACTAAAATTAGAAATATTTCAAGAGATAGGAAATGTCTCTGATATATTATTTTTATCAGCACGTCCAGCTCCACCCCGGAACTGCTCGATTTCAACTGGCAATGACTCTTCGTGGTTAGAAGACGTGGCTCGAGAGGAAGTAACTGACTCTCTTGCTATTAGATGCGTCACTTTATAATATGATGGTTGTCTACCGTTGTTGTCTACCTAAGTGATTGTTGTTAGCTCAATCAATACTAAAATTAGAAATATTTCAAGAGATAGGAAATGTCTCTGATATATTATTTTTATCAGCACGTCCAGCTCCACCCCGGAACTGCTCGATTTCAACTGGCAATGACTCTTCCTGGTTAGAAGACGTGGCTCGAGAGGAATTAGCTGACTCTCTTGCTGTGAGATGCGTCACGGGGTATGATGGTGGTCTACCTCAGTTGCTCGTGTTGGAGGCTCTGGATTCTACTACTGGGATAACAAGGTTTAATGTGACCACTAATGAAACTAGTAAGTGTGATTTTTTTATTATTCCAAACAAATTAACCCCACTGTCAGTATCTTATGATTATTTTAAACAATTTTGAAACTATTGAAGCAAATCAAACTTTGTGTAAAAGAAAATCCACTCTTTCTCGTTTTTTGAAATTGCTTTTATCTCAACTTCTCATGTGAAATATTTTTTTACAGACCATTCACGTAATTATACAATATTTTAATTCCTTTGTTTTAAAATTAACTGTTAAAATGCTATAGCTATATAAAATCATTTGCTCGATTTTTTCCATTTGTTGTTATATTTTCCAATAGATGGCGTAGCAATATTCCAAATACCAGCCATGGTTCTATGGACAAGCGGCAGTTCGCTTCGGTTCACAGTACATTCGCGCAACGACAAGGGCGCGTCCGAACGGATCGTGCTCACAGCACTCGCGTATACCGACCCGGAGAGACGGACAGGTAATGGAAGTAGGGGAAATAAAGAGAAATTAATAAATAAATACCAGCCATGGTGCTATGAAAAGTGTAAAAGTAACCATCAAAATGCTTTGTGTGCAAGCCTAAGTGTCGAAATTGAAAGGGTGCATTACACACAGAGGACAAGAGTCAGCACACGAATCGTTGCCACAGCATATCGTTCAGCTGCGTACAGTCAGTGCGTACTACGTGTACCAATGGTACACGTAGTAGTAGGTTCTCTGTGTCCTGGAACGCCATTTCCATACTTGCAACTTCGCGTACATTCTTGTGAAATGCTTATCAAGCGAGCCAGCTCGCAGTGCTACAGGCTACTGTCGTGTAGTGGATTTTTGATCACGTGGCAAGGGGCGTAAACGCCCCGGTACCACCCGGTATACTATTTGGACTTAATAGACAGGCATAATGAATAGACACTATGAACACGCAAGTTTAAATAGTGAAAATGTCGATGTCATGGCGTATGATTCCGTACAAGAGCTGTACGCGTATCCAATGCACGCGTGCGCTCTGTATCTGACTGCGCTATCGGTACGCAGCTTGAAACGTTTCTAATGTAAAGACGCTCACGCATTGTGTGTTTTATCTAACACTCACCCATTGTTGAAACATGATTCTTGTTTACGGTTATTGAAAACACCTCGACAAATAAAACTTTTACAAAAATTCGTTAAATTTAATTGTATTGGTTTTCATGTGTTTTATTGATAAACGTGATGGTTTTCATGCAAATTAAAGCGACGTGCAGCGACGTTCATTGTTATAAATTATGTTATTATAATTATTGAAAAGCAATTAAAACATGACGTGTCTCTTAAAAGATTTAATTTTCGTTGTTTAAAATATATTTATCCGTAGAAATTTAAATTATTTATAATCTCTTTTGGATTGAATGCCACTGTCAGACACGTAGACAATATACACACATATATGTCATACAAACATAGTAAAATAAAATATAAGCAGTCTTTTGAATACGAACAAAAAATCACTTTTTTTTTATTTCGTAAAGATAAAGAAATTTCAGAATTAAAAATAATGTATTATAATCACGCCACACAAAAAATGTTTTATTATTACTTTATTTATAACACTTCATTGTTTGTAACTTATCCTTTCGAATCAATTGTTAGTTTTACCCCCAAAAACAAATTAAAATTGTACCGAGGGTAAAAAAAAAACATAAAATTCAGATGGTGGTCAAACGACGGTGGGCGGTATGTCTCGCGGCGCGCTGTGGGCGATCATTTTCACGGTGGTACTGTGCGCGAGTGTAGCTGCATTTGGCGGCTATTTCTTGAGGAAAAGAAGGTATACTTTTATTTTAAGCTATTGCTTAGCTTCTATCGCGGGCCTTGAGCGCGGGGACCGAATCCAGAAATTGCGTAACGAAAAACCTCACGCTCCCCACTCCGACGGGCGCGGAGGTGTGGCTTGAAGGCATAGCATGCAATAGCTTTACCGCGGCAGTCCCCGAGTGCCACACGTCTTTTTTTGTTTAGATTATTAATAGAATTTGTAAAGTTATAGGTTTGTAAAAATTGTTGGGCTTTTTTTGCATCCAATGTAAAAATTTTATTAAGTTATGTTTGGTTTTAGTTGTGTTATAATAACTCAATAGTGATCTATATTTTAATGTGTCAAAAATCATTCTTGAATTAACAAAATATATAAACCTTGCACAACTTGGCTTTGATAGCAATTTTTTTTCATTTATTCATCTATTTAAGTAACCAATACATAACATTAAAGTTTAATATAGACCAATATAGATAAATAATTTTTATTTTGACCCATTCTCAGAAGCAGCCCACCAAACAAGCAACAGTCTCCCGAACTACAACTGAACTCAGGCGACGGTCAGTACATCGTCGCGTACACGCTGAAGCCGGCAAAACATGCACAACCTGATATATTAAACCCACCCCCAGGTAAAACTTATTTTTGGTATGGATAATAAATTGAAGTATTGTTGAGTTAGTGTATTGCACGCCTCATAAGCGAAGCGTTGAGGTGGGTACTACTGTCACTTCGCGCAAAACATCTGATTTTTCAAACTTAAAATGTCTTTATGTATCATACATTGCACTTGTAAGATAATACATACACACACATATTAAGAAAAAACACTATTTTTAACATTCATGATATTTTTGATGTCGTTTTTGTTATTTAAACTAGTTAAAAAACAGTTTAAAAAAGTTCTGTCTTGGACGTCCGTGTGTCTGTATGTGCGGAGGATTTTCTTGTTAACACGATAGCGACCGAAATACTTTACTAATCGAGTCTTTTTTTATCTCTTACGCTTGAGTATGCTCAGGAATAGAACCCTTTCATTTTTCAGGGTCTGATTCGATGTGGTTTAATTGTTATTAAATAAACAAAAATAATAATTAATAAATAATTACTTATTAAAAAAAAAATTATGAGGCGTGCACTTTTGGATTTTCCAAATTATTTTTATTTTACAACATGATTACTAGTCTTGATACAATAAAAGTCTTCAAAAATTACAGTCATATTTTCTAGTTTAACTCAGCTCAGTAATAATTTCAAGAAATAGCCTTAGTATTTATTTATCTGTGACTTTCTCTTTTCTGATTTCCAAATACTATGCTCTCATAGACACACATCGCTCAACTAGCAACCCAAAAGCCCTAGAGTATGTCTTCCGCCATTTTGTTTATACGTATTTCGTATATAAATATTCAATATCCCATATTCAAACATTATGAAATACGTAAAGTGAATAAGTACGTAAACGCATATAAAATGTTTACGCCTCCGCGCTGGGAGTTTACGCGAAACATTGGACATAAAACTAAAGTACCCATGAGACGGTGTTAGACGTAACAATAAAATGCACTAAAACACGAACAAAGAACTTTCGTATTTTCCTCGTCAATTGTTGTGTAGACAAGCGGAACAGTTGGTTAGGAATTATAAAATATTTTACAGTAGTGGAAATTATTTCTGCGCACTTGGAACTAACGTATTTGTGGGGAGAATGCTCTTTTTAATGTCACTAATGAAGTTAGATAAGATTCGATATTGATCGAAACCTTAATTGACTAGATAACATAAATGAAGTAGCTAAAAATTTTATATCCTAACTAAAAAAGGGTAAAATTCAGAATAAATTTTGGGTAGCCTATAAATCTTTTATGGAAAATGTTCAGCAAAAATCATTTTGACTGTAATAGGTACTTACTGATTTTCAAATTTAATTGCGATATTTTTTTATAATAATATTAAATGCTGTTTATGTATCGTTAATATAAAAAATAAAATTATCGATACATACACAAAATGGCTGCGAACCTAATCCAATTGAAATATTGTCGCATGTTTTTAAATTATTTGTATCGTTTTAAAACTGCCGATATTTTGCAATCAACCCGGTTTACACTTCTCATAAATGCGTTAGCTGTGTTTACTCTGTTATATCTAAATGGGACAGTTTTTGATAATCGAATCATAAAATGTTTTAAAACATTCTAAAAACATATAAACTCATCAATTTTAATGTCCGATAAAAGGCTAGGCTAGCACTCCATATTAATTTAAATTTCTTTTCACACATAAAAACTATTTACTTTTTAGAATTATCAATGCATCTCAATGTCAAAGATGATTCCTATATATTAAAGAGCTATTAATTGAATTTAATGTTATTAGTTTTCTTTATTCTAATAAATATTATGTAGAGCTAAGAAAGCTAAGTTTTTTATATGAAGCAAGTAAATAAATAACAGAATTTTTAACTATACCACTTGAGTCTACTTATAAATGAATTCTTCAAATTTTCCCTTACTGAGGTACTGTTTTCAATCATCTCTGGTCGCATAAAAACAATCCGTTGAACAACCTGTTCTAAAGTTCGAAATTGACCAAAGTAGACGAATCTATACATACCACTATCACCCACACTACTCATCGTATTATAAAATAAAAAAAACGAATGCAACTAAATGGCAGAAGGGTCCTCAAAAAATAAACTATTTTAGACGGCAGCCCTCACGCGAGTATGGAGGCCGTCAAAAATGGCGCTCTCCACCAGTGTGACGAGTGGCCGAGCGAACAAGAACAACGAACTGTAAGTTTTATTTATTGATTTCATTGGCTTTATTCCTTTATTGTTTTGTATATTTGTGTATTTGTATGTGTTTGGATAATACACAATTGCTTTGAAAATGCTCTCAAAGAAACAAGTGGTTCTAAAGTTCTTTTAAAGTTAACTATATTATACCTACCAGTCTTTACGTTGGAAGTTATGTCCATTGTCAAAATCTGTATAAAATGTTATGTATATGTAACAGTAAATTAAGTACATAAAACCGTTTGTAGATAAGGTTGTATGTTACTTTATCATTTCTATTGTTTTAATACACCTTTACTAAAACAATATTACTGGTTGTTACTTGTTATTCCTTCATAATTTAGATATTAAAGACTTACAAAGGATTTGGCGAGCGGTAAAGTGTTCCAGCGTCGGGATTTATAATATTAAAACTAAATCGAGTTTTAATTCGTTTTAAAGCCCTCATTCGAATTGTATAATACTTGTACAACAGCAAACCCAAGAAAATACTATTTCTTTATAAATTATAAATAAAGAGATAGATCCTACGCTCTATGATACTTCGTTGATATAATATTAGCGATTTTCCCGCAATTTCGTATTCCAATTATAACGAGAGATTTACTCAAACATATTACATTAGCAAAGCTTCTCAACTTCAGGCAGATAATAGATAAATCAATCGTTAAACCCACATTTATAATTGGCGTTGAAATTTCGCTTATTTATTGAATAAATGCGGTAACAATCAACTTTCCGAATTTGATTCACAACTAATGAAATATTATTTGCCGTATCGACTCTGAATTAATTACAAGTATTATAATATATTGAAGAGTAAACTGGAATTTGCATATTGTTGTTTATTTTGACGTAAATTTTGTAATGAAAGCTGGGTTAATAAAGCTATTTTATCCAAGACCTTGGTGTTGATATTGTATCATTGTAGAGGCAATAAATAATGTGAATTGCGAGCTGTTTATTTCTATTTCATGTGTTACCTATTCCAAGTGAATTCTTGGAATCGTGGAATAATTTTTGTACAAATACCTATAATAACATTTTATACTTTTCGGTATACCTACTTTTGAATGTTTTATAATATAAAATGAATAAAGGAAATAATGAGATCATGATACTTAATTTTTATTAATAATAAAATCAGTCAAAGCAGTTGAAAATTTAAATTCTCAGAGGCGATAAATAAGTTATTACTTTTAATTTTTAACGCTATAGACTTCTAGATTCTAACGAGGTCCCAATATTTTAACCTGATTTCATACAAATTACTGCATTTATCAAACTAGATACTATACATTACTAGCGGTCCGCCCCGACTTCGCCCGTGGTACCTACATGTTTAAACTATCCTATCTCTCAAGTTGGATCGAACTGCACATGGTGTGCGAATTTTATTATAATCGGTTAAGTGGTTTAGGAGTCCATTGAGGACAAACATTGTGACACGAGATTTATATATATTAAGATTATAAACTTTCCTTACAGTCACTATCATCACCAAAAAGCACGTCAAGTAAAGCAACATTCAACACGACGTTAAGTCGAAGAGAACACCTCATAGCTGAAGAGATACCGGGCCCGGAGAGTTGTGTATAAATTGTATATAGTAGATACTTTTTATAAATATTGTATGTATTGACTGTGAAAATTGTGATAAAATGTTAAATATAAGTGGAAATAAAGATATAATGCTATTCGTTGTTGTTTCTTTTCAAGTCTTTTAACAGTAATATTTTAAAGCATATTCTAGTAACTAGTATTATGATATTTTAATTGAAGTAGATGTAATTTTTTTACTATACTAGGTGTACACACAATTAAATATACTGCACATTTGATTTAGGTTTCAAAGCTTCTATAGATAACTGTCATTTTATCCGCCTATACCCCTAGAACCATAAAAGCACATGAACCATAAAACCGCATGAAATTTTCGCAACATGTGCATTCCTATGGCCGCTTCTGTGGTAAAGAACCTTTTTTATAGATTCGCCGCTTTCATAATTTATGCGTCATTAATGAGGCCGATCTTTAAATAAGCTTATCAGTATCATAGTTAATGTTTGGTTTAGAAAGAAAGAAAGATTAAAAAGGGGGAATAAAATGTAAGCACTACTTATAGCATCTTGACTAATAACTGCCAATAATTTATATGTATTTTAAATCGTATAGGAGCTAGCAACGTTGACAAGAGAGAATTTTAGTATAGTTGGTTCTTTGATATACTGTTTCTCTTCCTATTTCGGTTAGAGTCCGGGCTGTCTGGCTGGCCGCAGTGGTTGCGTTTATTAGTGCGCATCTTATCTGCACAGGAAAATATCCGTAATTTTAAGTCATTTATTAACGCGTAATTTTTAATCTTTTGCCTTTAGATAGATCCATCAGACATAAATTTTTTATAGCAAGACGTTTTTTCCGTTGTTAAATAGGTGCCATACGCAATTTTTTATTTCAAAATAATTAAAATGTCATCGAAATAAGTGAAATTCCATCAACATGAGTCCCCGTGAAGGATAAGTAATCACTATGTTACTTATACTATATATAATATTCATTTTACTATTTACAATTTTTTAGCAACAATCTATCATGGTGCCTCCTTTTCCCAACGAACCTCAAATAGGACGTTAATGTAAACTTGATAAAAACCAAATATCATCAAATTCATATTAATACCGAAAAGTGTAATAAATATGAAACCATCGATTAAAAATATTAGTTTACTAATTATTCAATATAAGTATTAAAAAAGGATAATATAATATAAGGAATAAAGTTATTACTTACGGACTCATGTTGATGTAATTTCACTTATTTCGATGACATTTTAATTATTTTGAAATATAAAATTGCGTATGGCACCTATTTAACAACGAAAAAAACGTCTTGCAATAAAAAATTTATGTCTGATGGATCTATCTAAAGGCAAAAGATTAAAAATTACGCGTTAATAAATGACTTTATATTACGGATATTTTCCTGTGCGCACTAATAAACGCAACCACTACCGCCAGCCAGACAGCCCGGACTCTAACCGAAATAGCAAGAGCAACAGTATATCAAAAACCCAACTATACTAAAATGACTTTTTTTAAAACGTTACCAAAATGTCAATGACTAACAAAACATTGTACTGTTTGTTTTCCGTGTATTTTTATAAAATTCTAGTCTTGTTAAAATATAAATTTAAAATTAAGGTAAGTAATTACTGGAAATGTTTCGTCTGTAATTCCCTTAGCAACTATTTAATTAAAACGTCAGTAAGACAACCGTCCCTTGATACCTGTCCTTGTTAACTCTAGATTTTTATGTGAAAATTTTTAAAATACCAACATTTTCAATTAGTAAATGGCAAATTTTAACCTGAAAGTTTTTAGTAACGAACGCAGTACTTCAAGTTAGCTCAACTTATCTCTATTATATTTTCGGAGCAGTGATTGGTCTGATTCGAATTTTTTGTGAATTTTTTTATAAGGTGTTTGATAAATTTATTCGCTTGGATCGCATAATTGAGAGAACGTACGTTTTTCTCATAACACATTTATCATAAAGGTCATACCAATATTTTCAATGGTACTCATAAATAATGATAATGATTTAAGATCTCGATTCAATGCTATTCCACAGATTTTTTATTTTACTCCAATATGAGGTTCATTCGGTATTTTCTTTTACTTGTATTTTTGTATGAGAACAATGTGAATTGCCTGGTGGTACGCGAATTCACCGCCTATAGGCAATTACAAACACATCTGAAAATGTGTTGCTGACATTTAAAACGGGAATGAAAACACATAAATACGAGGGTCGAGGATGCATTTATTTATTTTTAAGATACATATATGCATATATTTTATAAAATTACCTTACATCTTTATAGCAGTAAGCATAAACATATATGTATAGACAAATGAGCGGTTTACTGCAATATCGCAGGTGATATAATCTGTAGCAACACACGAGCTCACGAGTAGCCGCAGGGACTCCCAGGAGCGCAATGAACTGCTAACGTAATTCGCCGCCGAGTTGGTTAACCAATTAGAAACGCTTTCTACCTCAATTTCTATTAAATACGAAGGTGTAATGTTTACTTGTTCTAGAATTATTCAAGATTGCCCACTTTAAATGTTAATGAAATGCATGAAAGCTCTTTTAAAAGCTACTTAAATGGTTACCTACACGTTTTATACCATCTATAATCTGTAGAATTTATACCTGCAGCATTGTAGGATTGTTTATATAATAACGATATTATAATATATAACATAATTTGTGTAACTTTAGACACTGCTGCATCATATATCTGAGCAATCAAAGACACGACGACGTTCATTACCAACATGTGCCCATTTATTTAAGAATGCTTATGAAGACGCGTAAACATTTCTTTTGCGAAGCGTCTAGAAAGAGCATGAAATTCCCGAGCGTGTGCTCGTTTACCTCATAATTTTTCATTGAGCCTGAGAGTCGGCGGGAAAGCCTCCAATTAAGTTTCTCTTTACCGTTTGCTTCGGGTAAAAGGGAAGAAAAATGAACAACAGTGGAAAAGGACAGTCCCTATATGCGTGCGACGTTGAGATTCATGAGCCTCAAATTTATCCATGCCTTAACAAACCGTTTGTGCGAGCTTGTTGATAGCTGCCTAATATTAAATGAGATCTGCGCGAGTGTTTTATATGAACACATTGTTTTAATTAATTATACGTATTATAATAAACAACCGACTTTAATTAAGTGTTTATGCTTTTACAAACACATGTGACTCGTACATGAACATCTTTTCCTTATTCATTTTAAAAGTTTCCTCAAACATAATTTGATGTAATCTGAGATTAAGGAATGTTTATTAAGGAAAACTCATTATAAAATCACATTGAGCAATGAGAGCGCGTATGTATTAAGTCAGTATATGAGCGAAACATAAATTGTTTCTATTGTCCCGCTTTGTGGCTATAAAACATTAAGTCCCGTACTAAGGCAAGGTGTAAATGAAACATTATTTTATTGGAATTCCTACAATAAATTCACTCACCTACAAACGCCCGTAAAATTTGGTGGGTTGATTGAGTCAGTATTTTTATTGTTTTGGGCCGTGAATCAATGGTGAATGTTTGAGTAATAAAAGCATTTTACGATTGTTTTCACGGGAGATTTTGTGGCCCGTGAAATGCTCTTCCACAGTCATTTTCTTACTAAACGTTCGAGTCTGGTGACACACTTAAAACGCTTTAAGATATATTATTTTAATGGTCCACACTTTTTACACCGCTCTTGAGGCTAAATCATGTGTTCCACTTTCATAATATGCTCGGAAAGCGCTGCTTAATTTGATGGAGAATAATCTTATATATGCGGGTTTATTCACTTATCTATGCAACCATTCCACTCATGTTATATAGAAAAGATTTAATCGTTTTGCATAAAATAATTTAGTTCGCTAAAACTGACCAAAACACATCTTTTAAATAACTGGTATTTCGACGATGTTTTCATGCGCTCTCATTTAAAATGTAATGAGGATTATTTTGATGACCTGGTTGGCGCAGTGATTATTATTATCGAAGTGTAGGTTTGATACCAGTTACTGAATAAATCTGGAATATTACAGAAATATGTGTATTGTGCGTTCACGCATTTGAATTCGTAAATCATACAATATTGGAAAAAGTTGTAGATGTTTGGGAAATGTGTCGTAGCCAAAGTCGTAGCACTCGTAGCAAGGGCTGGTTGTAGTGACCGTTGTTTCTGTAGCAGACGTAGCTCATGTAGTCTACGTTTGAGAAATGAGTGAAACGTGGCGAGGTTTTTGAACGTCATATCAAGAAATATTCTTAAGATAACACTATGTTTATTTGTGTCACTTTTTTATCTATGAGTTTAAGTATGGATTGGGTATAATGCTTTTGTGAAACAGACATTAACCCTTAAATTGTCACCCCTAGATAACTTGTGTGTATAATGTCCAAATTTGGAGGATGTGTTGGAATTAGGATAGAAAAGAGGAAAATGAAAAAAAAAATTAAAAATTTTAATTTTTTCAATTGTTTTCACTATGTCACATAAAACGGACATTGCCAATTATATGTACATGTTCGAACCGTCACATATAACGGACATTGCACATTATTCCTGCAACCGTGGTACATGAATACAATGCACATTTTCAACTCTGTAATTCAAAATTATTATCAAATTATAATTATGGACGATCTAGTATAAGCTTTTCAAACATCTGTCTTAAAATATTGGTTAAAACTTTAACGATATCGTTAAAAATAATGGATTTTAAAAAACGACAGTACCAAAAATCACAGCCTAAGAATATGCTTAGAATTGGAATAGAAATAGTATTACATAGCCTGAAAACTTATCTAATACACCAAGAAAGTCCTCTTCCCATTCACTAAATTGTACAGATTGAAATGTGTTTGTTTCATCGTATGCAAAGAAGTCGTATACCATGTCTGAAGTACCAAAACAAACAGGAAATTTAAATCGCTTTTTTTTGGATTCTTTGGCATATATATTCATTTGCTGCCAGTTTTTTTTAATTTGTAAGGTATTATTATTTAAATTTTCAAACATTGGGTGGTATTTCTGGTAAGTAACATGATGCTGTGGCTGAAGAACTACTGAGAAGTAGGGAAGATTCATCTCGCACCGCATTTAATGGCTGTAATTCTGCAGCATTAATATTTTATTGATGGTAAAAATTCTGACTTTTTGGGTCTTCATTGTGTCTCAAATCAATATGTCGTATAATTCCGGAGGTATGGTGCTGGGGGTAAATAATTGACACTGTTATCATAGTGAAATCACTCCCGTAGGTCTACATTTCCTTCGAAATCGTCATCTCAACTCAACGCCAGACTCTTCAGCTTCCACCAGAGGTAGTGAGGGAATTTTTTATTGATTGCCAAGTCATGCTCCTGTAAAACATAATAAAAATAGAGAAAAATATTTCAAAATGATGACGTTGAAAATGGAGGGCCTTATTGGCAACGTCCGTTGCATAGGACATGTGAAGAATACCCTAGTGTATACTCCAAGTTGTCAACGTCCGTTTTATGGGACATCATAAATAAACTAAGATTTTTATTCCAAATATTGTAAAATATGTAAAAATTATGTCAAAATACTATACTTACAATCGTATTCTAACAAATAATATAACATTATAAGCAAAATAGCCAAAATACTTACAGTTATTACCAATTTTATCAGGAGAGTCAAAAGATCCGTTTTTTGCAAATTTCAAATGGTCACCATTCGCGATTGTACTTCGCTTCGCTAACGAAACCTGCATGTACGCGAAGGACATAGCTAGTACCTTCCCAATATACCGATTTGCAATGCTTAGGTATACTGTAACAGCGCCAGCATGTGTGTAAATACTATGTCCTTTAAAACGGACGAAATCAATTTAAGGGTTAATAATGAAATATTTATCGGAGAAAAATTAACATCATTTAATTACAATATTGAACAAAGAGAGATAAAATTTATCGCATGGATTCTGATATTATATTAATGTAATTGTGCCTTTATATAAATAAAAATACGATAAAACATTAAAATTGACGACACATTGATTGACGATATGTACACTACGTCCGCGTCAGTAACGTTAAACCGAGTAATTAAAATTTACAGCGTTCAGTTAATAAAGAATATTTTAACATTAATAAAACAACCTTTAAAATAATACGATTAAGCGTTGCGTTGCCTCCATAAATCTTTTTGTGATATTTTACCTCACTTAACTGCGTTTCGTGATTGAGTTAATTCGCAGCGAGCGCCTACAGCAGTTGATCATCTGG
This sequence comes from Colias behrii, assembly GCA_029959065.1. Lineage (NCBI taxonomy): Eukaryota > Metazoa > Arthropoda > Insecta > Lepidoptera > Pieridae > Colias > Colias behrii. The sequence goes on from JARWMC010000018.1 coordinate 6,439,201, forward strand.
CCAGGCTAATAATCCCGTTCAAGTTAATTGCTACAAAATCAGCTGCTATTTGTAGCCCACGAATTGTTGGCATCGATGCGTCTGCGTTATAATTAAACTGATACTTCATGTATAAATCATTAGCGATGGAACGTGCTATCGTGAATTTGTGGAGTTGCATTCCTTTGACGCGTGTTTGTATTTGGATGTGAATTGATAACTTCGATATTAACTATTCGAAGTATGGGCTTTAAATAGAATTTACTTTTGTAGTAATTTTATTACGAATTATCAGCAAAATCGATCTTACGCTTCCACTAAAAGACTATTTAATAAAATAATAACATATCGTATTCGTTCTTATTAGGGGCAAAAAGTATTCAGGGATATTACAGGCCAACTACATAATCTTATACATAATAAAGTATTAATAAACGTGTAATTAAAACAAAACATCACAGAATATCAATGTGACCAAAACGTCAATAAAGTTCATAGTTCAATTTATTTGTACTAGTCTCTGATACAGACCCACGCACAATTAGTAAGTTTGGTTGACCTTTATGGTATTACCCTACTACTATTTACTTCTATGTATGTGCTAGTTAACAAAACTTGAATATTACTAAATAAAAGACACATATAGAACTTATGTTCTAAAATTAAAATAAAATTAGGCTTCAAATATCTACCATTTATTTATGATTTTATGCAGTGTCATTATAACAATGAAAACGAATATAAAACACCTCTGGCGCTTGAATCCATTAAGCCGTTCACGCAACAGAGCGTGCAAAAGTAATGTACATCCATACCTATATACAAACATACATACACAAAAAGGTGGAGCCGTATGAAGAAGTAAGTATGTATCTATACCTACACAATACCCTAAAACTATAGAAGCACTTAGAACTATTCAGGTAGCACTGTAACAATAAGAAATATATCGTGATGTGTAGACTATAGGTAGCGGCGAGCGGTGACCGGTGGCCGGTGTCCAAGGACCGGGGAGATGATAAATCTTCATTTGCCTTGTTCGCACATCCGACCCGCCCCACCCAATTAGTTAACCCGCGCCTGACATTACGCTCCTACGTACTGGCTCGGATTTCCGCTGTGGTCACCTACATCCATTTTCTCTTAGCAAAATTGGACAGGTTGCAAGAAGGGACAGAATTAAAAACGGAGATCTTTTGACAAGTCGTGTATTAACGGCACAATACCTGATTTTACGGTCCTCCGATAATTCAAGATTATGGATCCTTTGAAGTGCCATTCGAGTGCTTTAGTGTTAGAAAAAGGGAATGAAATTCACGGCGCTCCTTCGCTATATATAATGTATTTAAGATTCGCTGCTTTGAGAGCCTTCGACAGCTGAAATAATATTTCATTCAGAATTATTACAGTAATAAGAGAAATATTAAAATCTATGTTTCCAATATTCAGGTTCATTTCAAATTACTAATATTTACTGAAAATAATCCCTCGATTACTTTTGTGTTTTGGTATCATATTATGCTTTGTTCATCAATAAATGTATGATATATTGATGAAGGTATAATAAATATATTAATTAATAACTAATGAACATCAAAAGTTTTAATAAAGTTTGGTTGAAATAATTATAGAAATAACGGTGCATATTGTGAGCTATTAATACGTACCTTGTATACTTTAAAGTTTCAGCAGTAATCGTTGCAATGATTTTTGTTTACAATTATTAAAAGTCCTATACAAAAATTATTACAATCAATCAATCTTAAAGAAAATGCTGCTTTATGTCCACTAACATAAGTTTCGAAATAACATGAAACTATTTTTGAAGTAAATGTATTTCGTTCGTGGCTTACCAGACGCATTCAAGTGTCTATGCCCAGACCAATTCTGAATAGTCCAGGCCTTACATGTCACTATAATTGGATTCGGATAGACCTCTATTCGTCTAAATTAGTTAATTGTACAAGAAACGAAGTAACTACGAGCATATAATATGTCTGCGACAAAGCCTCAATTGGTTTAACGTTATAATAATTGTGAGAGCATTGTTTTAAATAAAAGCTATTTTAGTTAAGTGTATACATTCCAATTCAATAAGGCATTTTTGGTATATTGTAGTGAGTATTTTTAGTTCTTGCATATTTTGACTCCACAGAGTGACATACAATTTTGGTCTTACGACTTATTGAGGTAGGTTAGCACTATGACACTAGAAGCACGTCGTATTGTAGAGATCAGACTGGTATCCAAACTGTAAAGTTACCTTAGATGTAAATACAATATATCGGCGGCGGCTGGATTTTAAAACTATGTGGGCTGGTTATATCCTCTGTATTGGGCAACTTGGGTAACTTCGAGCATCAAAAGACATAAACGGAATCTAAAACTGACAATAATAACTGAAATCACTTATGAACTGAAATGAATACTTTGTATAGCGAATCTAAACTCAAACTAATATAGAGACTGATATAGACTCGAACAGACAAGTCCGCTCGGCACGAGCTCCAATACTTGAATGCCCGTCCGCTACCACGGCCATGTCCAAGTGCACTTCGTGAGTCATGCGCTTGCGTTCGGTAATATCAGGGGGGGGATCTCCGACACGGCCATCTCTGACGATCACACGTCCTCGTGTGAGGTCTCTGCAAAGACTACATACTCACAGTATCCTGCTCGGCCATACTGATTCTTGTCAACCATTTTAGGTCGTCACTAAAACAAACAATAATCATTATTCATCAATCAGCGCCGCACCAACAGCTCTCCTCGATTTCGCACCTACGAAACGTAATAGCTCTGAATAACGTCGCATCAACGACTCATGTCGATTTCGCACCAACGAAACGACTAAAGCACGGAACATCGTCGCTACAACGATACACCACAATTTCGCACCGACGAAATGAGGCTAACATTTAATAACGTCGCTACAACGACTCATCTCGCGTTCGCAACAACAAAAACAAGGATATCTCTAAAGGTCGTCGCTACAACGACTCATCTCACTTTTGCACCAACGAAAGCAAGGATAGCCCGTCGCTACAACGACATTACTCGTTAACGCACCAACGTAACGAAGAACAAGACAAGAGACAAATGGCAACTGCATCTACTACCACTCAACAAACGGCACTACAATGCATTACAAAATCCAGATAAGATATTTACATCTCCCCTTTTACACAAAGCCCTTACGTCATTTTAACTACTACTATTACTAGCTACTACTAACAACCTCATGGTCGGATATTTTCCTGACTCTGTTGGGAGGGTTTTGGAATTTAATGATTTGAAGTGGTAACTATCATTATACCTCAACAATTTTAAGCGTACCCTTGAACTTCAAGTCAAGATTGCTTTGATTTATTTCCTCAATTTCGAAAAGAAGATTATCTCCAACATTAAATTTCCATTAGTTAGCTTTACTTTTATCATAATTTGATCGACTTCATTATTAATTACTGTTGGTGAAAGGAGTTTTTATAAACAAATGTGTATATGTCAAATACATATCTGTCATTGTATAATTTTTCTCTTCCGCCTTTACCCTTTGTGCTACGCATATCGTCTAATAAAGTATCTCAAGTTTATTTAACAATCTTTACTTTTTCCTGCCTAAAATCCATCAGGTTATGGGCCCAGAGCTTTATCTTTGCTCTGTATATAATTATTTTTGAGTTTCGGCGGAATAAAAGTAATTTTTAGAAATAAACTAAAACGCCGGTACATACATGTAAAAATGGCGACATCGATTTCGACTTTAATTCCTGTGGAGAAGTTGAGCGGCATAGAAAACTACAGTAATTGGAAGTTCCAACTGAAAATGCTACTCATTCACGAGGACTTATGGGACGTCGTTTCGGAAGATAAAACGGAAGATGTCAAAGATGTGGCTTATATGAAGAGATCACAGAAAGCTCTTGCTAAGATCTGTTTGTCAGTAAAGTCTTCGGTTTTTACGCATGTAAGGAACGCAGAAACGGCGCGGGATGCTTGGATTAATTTGCAAAAGGCGTACGAAGACAAGGGGTTGTCAAGGAGACTGAGTTTGCTTCGTCTTTTGTTTGAAACAAAATTATGCGAATGTGAAAGCATGGAAGCTTATGCGGGTGATCCACTGGCGAGCCGACGAGCCGACGGTTTAGATCGTTGACTCGTTGGCTCGTCGACTCGCGTTGGTGATCCATTAGCGTACCAAACAGTTTACTCTCATCGTTGGCGAAGTCATGGCGTGTTACTTGGGGGTACTTTTAAATCAGGAGAAAGAACAAAAAAAGAAGAAAAGACGCAGATATTGAATGGTGTTTTTAATATCAGATATTGTACCGTTGGGATCATGTTTTAGGTAGATCTCTAAAAGTTTATTGTACGCGGAAGGTTTTAGCAATTTATTTTTATAGTCTCTGCTGATGTACTTCCATAGACAATCATGTTCCTAAAAACATTTTATAAATTCCGACACAAACTCGCGACGAAACGAGCGTAAATCCATTTTTGTAGCTAGACGCAGCGCGTGCGGTCTACACGAAAGTCGCAAAAAGACTGTAGGCTCGCCGGCTCGCCTGATCCACTGGCGGTTTTCTGGACCGCGGACTTAGAATTTCAAGCATGCACAACGAGCCAGCGAGCAAATTCGCCGTTCTTTAAGTCCGCAGACTTTTAAGTGCTCCATTGGCGGTTTAGACCATTGGCTCGCGAGTTCGTTAGCGTACCAGCAGTTTTGCTCGCCAGTGGATCACCCGCTTTACGTTGCGAAGATTAGCGATCTGAGTCAACAGCTGAATGATATTGGTTCACCTCTGGAAGACGATTTCGTTGCAGTTCTCTTACTGAGTGGCTTGTCTCAAGACTTTGATCCGCTCATAATGGCGCTTGAAAATTCTAATATCAAGTTGTCAAGTGAGGTGGTCAAAGCGAAGCTCATGCAGGAGAAGCAACGGCGTGATGGAAAAGGTGACACGACTTCAACAGCGTTGGTGGCGGCACGTAAGAAAATCAAATGCTTTAAGTGCAAGAAGCTTGGACACTACTCGAGAGACTGTAAGTCTATGAAACCAGTTAAGGCGGAGAGCTCAACAAAACAGTCACTGTTAACTGCATTATCAGCTAGTGTGCAGAGTGATGTATGGATAATAGACTCAGGTGCAAGTAGTCATATGTGTAATGATAGAAATAAATTAAATAACTTTGTTCCGGGTTATGTGACTGAAGTCAAAGTGGCTAATGGTGAAAAACTATTTACTGCTGGTCGTGGTGATGTGATAGTAAATTTAAAATTAGACATCAAAACAATCAGTGAAGTTTATCATGTACCGAACTTAGCTACAAACTTGTTGTCAGTCAGTGCTTTAACTAGGAAGGGTTTTAAAGTTATTTTTGATAAAAAATGTTGTAAAATATTCAATGGTAATAAGCTAGCAGCTACAGCTGTACATAAAAATGGTGTTTATCAATTAGAAACTGCAGAATCTGTTAGAGAGCGTGATCTGTGTGTGGTAGGATGTGGTGGCTGTTCTATGTTTTCAGGGAATAGTGTGGAATCTGCGACTACCCAGGTAAATACAGAAGCTCAAGATTCAGTGCAGAAGAAAGCATCTGAGAGCTGTAAGGCGGAAACTGAGCGGAGTTTCCAGGCGGCTGCTAATTCTGTTACGCAGGAGACATGGCACAGGAGACTAGGACATCTCAATATGAGGAGTATGCATTTGTTAATGAAAGGTATGGCTAGAGGCATTAAGTATGATAAATCACAGTTCAGTCCATGTGAAGCTTGTGTTAAGGGGAAGCTTAGTAAATTACCTTTTCCTAAGAAGGCACAAAGTAGGTCAAATGTACTGTTAGGTGTTGTACACAGTGATTTATGCGGGCCTATGCCAGTGAAATCTTTAGGTGGTGCTAGATTCTTCCTCACGTTTATTGATGATTGTAGTAGGAAAACATGGATTTATTTTCTGAAAAATAAGAGTGAAGTTTTCGATAACTTCAAACATTTCAAGGCATTGGTGGAGAACCAAACCAATAGAAAAATAAAATCGTTGAGAACGGATAATGGAGGCGAATATGTCAATTCTATATTCCAGGAATATTTGAAGGATAACGGCATCATTCACCAAACTACCATACCGCACTCGCCTCAGCAGAACGGCGTTGCTGAGCGGGCCAACAGGACAATTGTTGAGAAAGCTCGCAGCATGTTACGAGACGCAGGCTTAGATGGGCAGTTCTGGGCAGAAGCGGTCAATACCGCTGTTTATTTGAAGAACCGGTCCCCTACAAAAGCAGTCTACGGTAGCACGCCAGAGGAAAAATGGACTAATGAGAAGGTGAATCTTAGCCATTTACGTATATTTGGTTGTGTGGTTTATGCCTTGACACAGAATCGTAAGAAATTAGATTCAAAATGCAAACCTTACATTTTTGTAGGATATTGTGAAAATAGTAAGGGTTATAGATTGATTGATCCAGAGAATCCCAGCAAAGTTACTAAATCAAGGGATGTTGCTTTCTTTGAAAACAAATTCTATACAAAAAACACGTCTAAACAAAGTGATAAAGGTGATTTTTTCATGATGATAAATAATTTACAGACTGAGGATTTAAACTCAAATGATTCTCATGTTGAAGTAGTACAGTCTGAAAATTTAGTATCACCAGAAAAAGGGGAAGAAAATGAGATCGTAATTAATCCCAGAAGACAGTGTATTTTTGAGTTAGATGACTCTGTCAACAGTAGTTCTGTTGATTCTTCCGATGTCACATACATTCCAGGTGAATCGACACTTGAAGATGCGATGGATACATCAGAATATGACAGTGCGTGTACTGCAATGCTGACGTGTATCGGAGATGAACCAGAGACAGTTCAGGAAGCTCTAGGAGGGGCTGAAGCTGTTCACTGGAAGAAAGCAATGGCTGACAAGTATCAATCATTTATAAAACGGAGGATAAAAAGGAGGAGAATTTGGAATATAGAAATTTAATTGGTTGTTTAAATTATATTTCAGTAAGCTCCAGGCCAGACATCGCGCACGCGGTAAGCATGCTGAGTCAGTTTAATGATTGTTATGATCAGCGTCATTGGAAGGCCGCGAAACGCGTGCTACGGTATTTAAAAGGTACTGTAAACTACAAACTTGTTTTTAGTAGAAGTGGTCTAGACATCAATGGGTATATTGATGCTGACTGGGCTTCGTGTGAGGTCGATCGTAGGTCGTACACTGGGTTTGTGTTTCAAATTGGGAACTGTTCTGTATCGTGGGAAAGTAGAAAACAGCGAACAGTCGCTCTTTCTAGCACAGAAGCAGAATATATGGCTCTATCAGATTCTTGTAAAGAAGCGTTATTCTTAAGAACTCTGTTGTATGAATTGTTAGGTAGGCATTGTTCTGTTACGATTTTTAATGATAACCAATCAGCACAAAAATTGTGTAAGAATCCTATGTATCATGCTCGTACAAAACATATAGATGTGCGGCATCATTTTATAAGAGAAGTCGTAAAAGACAATATTGTAAATTTGAATTATTTGTGTACTTCTGAAAATATGACTGCCGATATTTTAACAAAACCACTTACTAAAGAAAAACATTATAAGTTTGTAACTTGTTTAGGTTTACAATAAATTTGTTACATTGTTAAATTGTAATAACTAAACTTGTTTAATGTTGTAGATATTTGTACTGTGTACCTACACATTTGTTTAAGGGCCAGTGTTGGTGAAAGGAGTTTTTATAAACAAATGTGTATATGTCAAATACATATCTGTCATTGTATAATTTTTCTCTTCCGCCTTTACCCTTTGTGCTAAGCATATCGTCTAATAAAGTATCTCAAGTTTATTTAACAATCTTTACTTTTTCCTGCCTAAAATCCATCAATTACAGACATTAATCCCAAAGTCTACTGCTCTGTCAGCTATCTAGCTTTTGTAACACGGTTTATAGTGGTGTTCATCGCCAGTTATACGTCACCTAACGCATCTTACCGATATCGATGTTTGCTAGACTCTACTGCTATGTCTAGCAGTGAACAACCAAAGGCTGATGATGTTGATGATGATGACGATGACGACTTCCATGTTCAGCAGTGACTACGAAAGGCAGATGATGTTGACGATGACGATGATGATGACTTCTATGTCCAGCAGTGTACTGCAAAAGGCTGATTATGTTGACGATGACGATGACTTCCATGTCCACTAGTGGACTATATCGATGACGATGATGAATGATGACTGCCATGAGCATACCTTTTCAGCGTACTCATCACTATCTACCTGATCATTAACACCACTATACATGTGGAGACTACATCTTAATGTAACTTTATTATTTTTTTTTACAAAATAACTAAGGAAACATTTACTTTCTAAGCACCTGCCCGATCATCAATAATACTGGCTAGTTATCCAAACAAATTAATACTGGACTCTAGTGCCATTATACTACTTCTACTACTACTAAACCACTCTACACATTTTTAAAGTAATAGAGCCAAACATATCGGGTGAAAGTATCAATTAGACTAAAACATGCTCCTTAACATCATTCTTCCCACTAAGTTTCCCCTGTAGCATCAATGTGCACGGAATACTAACTTAAGAGTTCTGCCTGAATTCTACCTGAGCTAGGCTTAGAGATTTAGCAAGTGATAAAGTTGGCAACGAATTTACGCACGAACTTAGATATGTAGCCCAGATGCATGACTAAATCGTGGATATTGAGTACCACCGTTCTTTTACCATTTTATCTGCACCTTGACAAATTATTTGCAACCTTACCGCATATGTCTTCCAGACAACAGTAATAACTCAACATGTAACAACTCATTCTGCACGTCCAAATACCTCTCATGGTCCTGGCAGCCAGTCAACGGAAAGCTCAGCTAGGTTGACTCGATTCTGCCCCACACAATTTGCAATAATCGAAATACGTACTGTGACAGCCGACGTGGATTGCGCGAAAAGCAAGCAACATGCTTTATCCTAGCGCCCTTTCTTCAACTAACATCAAAGTCGAAAGAATGGAGGCAGGTCCCCCACCTGTGAACACGCGAAGACAGCTTTATACTAAACGGCTCGCACCGAATTGCACTGTTAATCTGTCACCACTTCAAACTTGCAAACCTGTAAATAATACCTGAAGTGCATAACTGCATTAACCACTGCTATGCTGCTATAACTTAAACTGCGGTCTCGTGTGCATGGGAGTAAAAGCTGGACTCTAAGGCAGTAAGTAGTTCTACGTCTGTAGTAAGCAACTGGATGTTTTTAACCGTCATGTTTGTGTATCAGTTCAGTACCACATCCGTCCGCGCTTGGATCTATGTGAACTGGGATCATACACTATAAGAATAGGCTCTGATGTTAAAAGACTAATAAACGTTCAACTGATTTGCTCATGTGATGATGAGTAATCACTAATTAATTTTACTTCCCTTGTAACTTGTAAGCATAAACAATAGTGCTATAATTTAAGAAAACTGTTAATAAACTAACAGAACTAAGAAGCTGTATAAGCTATGTAATTGTACTTTACCATCCTTAATGACAAACCCTAAGTATTCAACACTACGCTTTCAAAACTTACATTTGGATAGGTTTAAAGAAGATACTACCTTCCTCAAAGCATCCACTCCACTCCTCACTACAATCTGGATGCGCACTGTACCTTGTTCCACGTCAGAAGCTAACCAGATAGCTACTTGGTTTCACTAATCCAGCTGTTAAAAACTCATTGACTTTGTTACGCAATCTGCTGCTCGTTCAACGCACAAAATTCCTTAGAACAGACACATTTCAACAGCTGTAACTCAGATGGTAAATCAGTGCTAATGCAATAATAATAATACACTAAAACACAACACATTGAAATTCTCTAATTGAAATTCACGCCTCTGTATGTTGGACTTATGTCCCTACGTAAGCCTACCAAACCGCTAGGTATCTTTCTTCTATCGGTACCAGTGTATAATAGAGAGAAACGTAATTAACTAAGCAACACGCTTAAATAAGATGGAATTATTGTATTGTCACTATTCCTTAGCAAGTGTTCACAGTTTGAACTAAATCTGCCCATTTAAAGTAGGTCAAAATCGGGCTCGTTACATACGAACATAAATGTAGCCAATATAAGAGTGTTAAAACCAAAACAATTATATCTCTGATAAGGGTACACTTAGCACCAAAAAAACAAAACTAAACATGTATGACTCTCAGTTGTCCATAAGTTTGCCACACGGCACGTGTTGACTCAATGATTGCGCTCAGGCAACGTGGATGTACCTGGCCCGCTGGTTTTCGGTGATTCTATGCCTAGTGCAATCATTAGCACCTTATCCGCCCGTGCACTCCGATGCAAAGTGGCCAGACACGCCACACATGAAACAAATGACCCGCGATGGTTAAACCCTGCACTAACAGGACTGCTGATCCGTCGCGTGCCCTCCATCTGCTGTCTGCGAATGGCATTCACACGCAGGTCTCATACAGACTTATTGATACGCAGTCAGCGAAGCAGCCCTGTTACGCCTCGCACTTGTCCTGTAAATGTCACTAATTTGCGGAGCCCTTTACCTCATAAAGACGGCTGCCCTGAGCTCTCGCTGCAGCATTCCCCGGCAACAATCTGAGTAGCAAGGGCCACGCGCTGCAAACGCTTGTCAAACCGTGAAACATGCGACAAGTAAACGGCAACATCCTCCACGCACACATTTCGCCACTTGCCAATGACGCACACAATCCGACGGCACACACCGACAGGCACTCGCCGTTGCTTGGCTCGCTACCCTGCAAGTAAATAAGAGCAGCCGCACGGGGCTCAACATAGTCACATTACGGTACACAATATTATAAACAATTCTCGTAACTGCGACCACTGCTAATAGAAAATGAATTAAAGAGACATGATAGACACTTCGAAGCACTTTAACGTATTATAAATAGCAAATACTAACAAATAATAACTTTAACGGCTTTTTTCAAAACACAGATCAACGGACAATGGCATTACATCACGAACGTTATTGTTCCACTTGTTGTATATTGTAAGCACTCACCGGTTTTCTACTATTAAACGTCGCATGGTACTATTTGCACCTCCAGAATAATTTTATAACATGTCTACATTACCACATGACTATTGTAAAAATCACGTTTATTCTTTGTGCTCAAAGCAATCCCGCTTCTGATGTCGGCGGCGGCTGGATTTTAAAACTATGTGGGCTGGTTATATTATATCCTCTGTATTGGGCAACTTGGGTAACTTCGAGCATCAAAAGACATAAACGGAATCTAACACTGACAATAATAACTGAAATCACTTATGAACTGAAATGAATACTTTGTATAGCGAATCTAAACTGTAACTAATATAGAGACTGATATAGACTCGAACAGACAAGTCCGCTCGGCACGAGCTCCAATACTTGAATGCCCGTCCGCTACCACGGCCATGTCCAAGTGCACTTCGTGAGTCATGCGCTTGCGTTCGGTAATATCAGGGGGGGGATCTCCGACAAATACATAAGGTTGTGAAATTTGATGTATGAACAGATACTACACATATATCACAAAATAATACATTATTGTCAATCTTGATCGATATTTAATCAACTAACAAAACATTAAACAAGCAGGATAAAAAGAGTAGAAAAATTAATATTTTATGCAATATAAATGTGCATTCAGACTAATTCTCTACAAATTGGCGTTCGAATTGAAAATAAATCATCTAATTATATATCAATGACCATCACGGCCACGTGAGCTATCGGTTTATTGGTAACTCACTCAATTATGAAGGACGACTGCGAGCGTTGATTAAAGTTTTACATTATACGTTACGCCATGAATAAATAACTATGAAAACAGTGAATCGGTTGCATGATTTTACTCGTAATTCTGATAACTTCGGAGGTATTAGATTGGTCTAATTGATGCATTGCGTCGATTTCGATGTCGATTTTGGCAAATATTATTTATATGTAGAGTCATTATATCTTATTATATTAATGACTAGCTTCCGCCCACGACTTTGTACATGCATCCCCGTTTTTCCCCGTTCCCGCAAGAATTTCCAATAAAATCCTTTCTTAGCGGATGCCTACGTCCTAACATCTACCTGCATGCCAAAGGACAATCTCCTTTGGCATGCAGGTAGATGTTAAGTGACTATGGCACTTGGTATCGCAATCAAACTTATTGTGTCAAGATAAAATATAGCTCAATTTAAAGCTTGATGTTAGTACTTTTAGATATGATTAAAGTTTTTATGTAAATAAGCCGCAGTTCGCGACAATAAAAATAAAACAATAGTTTTATTCAACACTTCAATAAATACTTTATCGAGTTTAAACTATCGATGAACGTTAAGTTTTACATTTATTACATAGGTAATATTTTAATTTACAAGACAAATGTGACAAGTAAATCGTAATAAACATTATTTCAAAATAAATAACGTCGAACAATGCATCGAACACATTCATTTCAAATAGGAACACAATATGACGCTTGCAAGAGAGATAGATATATGTGTCAAAACAAAAACTTTTACTTTTATTTCTATTTATTCGGTATAATTACAACTTAATAGTGATAAATATGATCATTATAAATACAAATAGGAATTAACAATATCACAAACACGTGACACAACTAGTATTTTACCGATTCCATACGTGGTCATATATGTTTCAAAACACAAACTTTTACTTTTATTTCAATTTATCCGGTATAATTATTAAGACTTAATAGTGATACATATGATCATTATAAATACAAATAGGAATTAACAATATCACGAATACGTGGCACAACTAAAATTTTACCGATACCATCCGTGGTCATTCTCCTTTCAGCCCGATACGTCCAGTGGTTTGGGCTGTGCGTTGATTGATCACTATATCAGTCACCTTTGAGTTTTATATATATAGATAATGAAATACTTGTTGGTACCATTACGTATCCATCTATGTTTATAAATTAACTAAATTCCCAAGGACATAAATAAAATGACTATTAAAACGAAAATATCTAACAAAGCAAAATAATAAAAGTCTAGGTCAATTACAATAAAATTTAATCGCACCTCGAAATATAATTACTTTGTACGCGCACAATTTGAGCAATAAAAATAGTTGTTATATGTTCCCAAATGCGGTCATTATGATTACAAGTCTGTTTTTCTGTTATGTTACTTGAGCTACGTCGATAATTTATTAAATCGTTACGTTCAGCCGATTTGTAATTTATCGAGTTTCGCCGCTTCAAAGGCGAATAAAGGTTAGCTTGAAAAAGAACTCGAATTTTCGACCGAATACGTCGTGTTTAGTTCCGAAATTGCATTGGATGAATGCCAATGTAATAATTGGGTACCATAAATACGTGCCAACTCATGAAGCCTATTCTTTTTTCTAGCTGTAATGAGAACACAGGATGAATACGTGGCGTGCGTGCGGTTGACATGTCTTGGTTCGGCGTGTACGGCGTACGCTAACAAGCACACATCGTCATTATCACAACTCTTTTAACTTTTAATTAGAGAACTATTCCTGTCCTGTGTAATTTCACTACTTGTTTAGTACCTCAAATATCAAAATATTGTGGATGCCACGATACCAAAAGTTACGAGTGCAAGAACAGTCTACATGGCTGTAACTTTGAGTGTATCATTTTTTCGAAGCAGAGTACAAACTGGCTTTTACTAGTTATATGACTTTATAAACCTAAGAAAAAATATCTGAATTAATCTCCATGTCTCACTGTTTCGTGGCTAGCCGATATCATATCCGATAACACAACTTGCTCTCCAGTACAAGTAATATTCTGCGAGAAATAAAATAATTATTCATTAATCTGTACTCTGGCCTCATAAATACATTTAACACCATACCATTTTATAATTAAACATAATTAATTAATGTTCGTACAATCCGCTCAAGCCACGGGCGGTACCGAATATGTATCCTATAATTAAACTATACCGCAGTAGAACATAGCAAACATTAATTTAAGTAAATATCAGGATACAATATTTTACCCATTTCAGCGGCAAACAGCGAGTCGGTATCTCATACAATCTATTAAATCAACATCAGAAACCACAATCGTACATTGATATCAATCAGATTATCGCAACTGGCGTGGATATAATCCACTTTGTAATTACAACAAATACATTTTATTAAAGCTTTTGTTACTGCGAAGTTATAATGTAAATCGGTGATTGAATTAGCGAATGTATTTGTAAGTAACGAATGTACATTTGCATGGAGCTTTTTGTTAATGAAAAACTTTATTTTAAACAAGCAATGATACCTACTAATATTTTAATAAATCAGCAATAATACCTACTAATATTTTAAATAATTGTTGCTTAACTAGCAAAGAAGCAGTTTGATATCAATTTCATGACACTATTGCATCCAACATCCTTTTCAATTAAGATTTAACAAAAACATGTTTGCAGAAAATTGTGGAAAAGTTCTTACTCTTAAATAAAATCGTATACTGAGCAGCAATAACAATAAAGCTTATTCTATAATTTCACAAATAGGAGATCACTGTCATAGTGGACATTTTCTGAAAATTATTTATTTTCAAAGAAAACTGTCTTCCGAATTAATACAATTGTTCTATTTTTATTTAGGCATAAACGAAGTTAGGTAGATATGTAAGCTGTACCTTTCGTTGTTTACACTGAAAAGAGAATAGCAACCATAAAGGAAATGAAATATACTAAATTCCGTGTCATCCTAAACAACAATATAAATCACTTTATCGTGTATGCCACGAACCAACAATGTGAAATTGCGTTAGTTAGCCATGCGTGTTAAAGATTAAGCTCATGCTACCCAAGTCGTAGAATAGTAGTTGAACTAAACTCAAGTTCGAGATTATTAAGTGCACATAAATTGGTCCCTGGGTAGTCTGGAATTTGCTTAATCATAATCAACTCCAACACATAACTCAGAATTTATATTATTACCCTCACTCGAAACTATACGTTCCCATACGGAACAACACAAAGTTATAAGGTGAGTTGCGAAAGTAATTTAGTACATTAGGGTCACGAATAACATTCCTATGAAGTTTACCTTAGTCTTCGTCCAGGTCAAAGGGGCTCGGAACCCTAAAAAGGGTTGTATCGATCGTTAATGACTTCCATTTCTATGCTAATGAGATTTGCCTATTGAATGAGGTCGCCTCGAATCAACAGCAACTAGGTACTGCAAATTTATTTTCTCCGTCTGCGTGTTTTGTTTTTCTATGATGAATGCATTTATGATTTATTTTAATTATGCTTGAAAACTAGCAGCTTTATTCCACGTCCTATCATACTTTGAATGGGCCAATACTGAAGTATGGATTAAAAATTATGAAAGTTTTTTTTTTTAAGATTTAAATGTATGATGAATTAAATTGTACAATATACATTATATAATAGAATACACATTTAGCATCGTAGAAATCAAAAACAAAAATAAGAAATATATTGCTATAGCTTCTACATTAAAGATTTTATAACATAAAAAGAAAATACTTAAAACGCATAATTTGTTATATCTTAAAACCCATAAATTTGCTGAATGATATAACAAATTATGCGTTTTTATACGTTTTTGCGCATCAGACGCATTGAGAAAGACCTCGTGCAAAAGCCCTTAAAGCTTTCATCAAAATATATTAGAGCTCTCCTTATTGTAAGCTCCCGTAGCATTTTTTCTTAATTTACCAACATGTTTTTATACGAACATGTCTTTTGAATTTATGAAAAAATCAGGGGCGTGTTCAATAGTGCTTGTTTTCATCAAGAATAAGTCAGTCTTTGCTTTCAAGTGTACTTTGAAGTGTAATAAAAAGCGACTTAGTAACATATACGAGTGTATGATAGATTTGTAAAAAGGCCTCCTTTCATGCTTTCGTGGGTCTTAGAGATCCTTGGCAACATTTATTTCCGTTTTTTTGTATGATAAATCCAGTATTTTTTTTGGAATAATCAATAATCTTTTTAAATATCAATAACGAAAAGGTGATTTAATAAATGTGGATATAACAAAATTGTAATTTGATGGAATGTCTCAGTTTTTACGATTAAATAAATTAAAATTAGAATTGTTAAACAAAGTCAAACAGTATCATATTACTCCATGTACCTACCTATTTCGCTTTGATCTTTGAAAATAATGTTTCTCTTAAGATATTTCATGCTTCAAAGATTAAGAATATCCTTGTATATTAGATCAAATACAAATTTGCCATACAAAGCTTAAATAAAGAAAAACCGGTCAAGTGCGAGTCGGACTCGCGTACCGAAGGTTC
The DNA here is from genome assembly GCA_029959065.1 of Colias behrii. NCBI lineage: Eukaryota > Metazoa > Arthropoda > Insecta > Lepidoptera > Pieridae > Colias > Colias behrii. The sequence continues at coordinate 6,455,504 of JARWMC010000018.1, forward strand.
CGTACAAACATATGTATAATTATAAAATTTAACGAAATATTTATGCTTTTCAAGATTCTGAGTTCACAGGAAGTACCCTGTAGGTTTTGCTTCCTTTGCGAGTATCGAATATTTTCAGAAAAAGTGGCTGCTGGTTTAAAAATTTCATACTTTCACAGCTTCAAGGTAAACTTTTAATATGAATGTCTTTTATATGAATTTCAGCATGGTACCTACCTCTACGCGTTCCTGTGAAAAAAGACAGACGACGAAAAACGTTCGTCGTGTTTCGGAACCCGAAAAAGCCAAGGAGTTATTTACAGAAAAAGTACGTTATTTTCAGAAAAAAGAAATTATAATCAAATAAAATTCGTAGGCACTTACGTAGTTAGATTGTTGAAGATATTGAATTTCGAAGAATAAACATAATATATAGGAATTTCGATAATAAAAGTTTATAGCAAACAACGTATTGTCAGCTAATGGTCTGCTGGCGTGTATGAAATTCAGCGAATAATTGACACCAACTAGTTTCGATGAATCGTACGATACAATGACATGGTTAGTTATTTTTTTTTCAATAAAAATAAATATACAGATACATTATGAGTTTTATTTTATTTTATTAATTATATATAAAATTTCCAATTACGCAGATTAGGTATTTTTTGTGCTTGTATTTGCGATTGAGTAACAATTTAAGGCAGATAATATACTTATATCTATACTAATATTATAAAGCTGAAGAGTTTGTTTGTTTGTTTGAACGCGCTAATCTCGGGAACTACTGGTCCGATTTGAAAAATTCTTTCGGTTCAATTTCGGTTAAATTGCCCATTCATCTCGCTAATACCAAGAGGAGCAGAGCACTGCGGGTAAAACGGCGGAGCACAGCTAGTATCTAATATACAGTAGGTACTTCATATTTAGTCTGATTTTCCAAAACATTTTTATACCATACCATTAACTAAAATTACATTATACAAGTACGCTATTTTCTATGCTATTTTCTACAAAATATCACTGCTTGACCCTTATCTTAAATATTTAAAAGTCTTAGCACTAACATACAGCGTCTCAAACTTATACACAGCTATAAACGTCCAGAACGTTCTAAAGTTTCACACGAAAAGCACGTACTCGGCGACAGAAGACAGTAACATCCCTTATGGCTTTGCCAGATAGAACGCGTACTTAACGTGCGTCAAAGCGCTAAACTGACTTAATACTTGACTTAATAGTTACTACGTTACAGATAAATCGCTCCAAAAAGAAAAAAATATTCATACCTACTGTTATAATCACCAACATTTTTGGCAAGGTGAGAGCTGCGTGTGAAAATGAACTTTCTATTACTCCAAATTGTGTGTTACTACGCGGTAATACACCATCAGAGTGCCGACGCTTTTACGCGCTCTAAAAACGCGTTCTATCTAACAAAGCCATTATTCCCATCCGGATATTATACGCTGACCGATATGTAGCGCATAACATTGACACTGACTAATAGATCAGACGTGTCCTTGCGATAATTATAGTCGTGTTCCCGTATATCACTCGGCTACGGGCTTTGTGATGATCTTGACCATATAACATCGTAATGATCTGTGATTTTACTGCATCTATAACTTCGTAGTATAATTGAACAAAGTGTAGATACTATCAAAGAAGTCCATGAATTACATTTGAGCGTGTTCTCTTTATTCAAGCTTTTTTACTGAAGCCTGTCCGGAAAATTGTGTTCATGTTATGCCGACTAAAATGTTAAAAATTAATAAATTTGTAATCACCAATCTTTTCTTCGAAAAAATTTACATAATTTATTAGTTTTATTGAAATATATAAGCCACATTTACATACGAACGATCTCAAAACGTAAAAAATACAATAACATCAATATAAAACTTCAATACATGCGAAAGATCGAAAAATTTAGCTTCCAGTCCTTAAGCATTAAACATGTTCCATTGTATTTACGAAGGTCGAGTGTTTTCTCAGAGAACCGTTTGATACTATTGTATGTTTGGCTCACCGATTATACCCATGTCAACATTTTATCATAAATTCCGACAGAATTATTTATAACTGGCTTCTGTCGGGGTTATAACCGCTTTACAAGATCTCCGGGTGTATGAATTTCCCAAATATCACTGATAAAATCCTACCATTAAATCGGTCATGGGATTATTTTTGAAATGGGTAGTGTGACCGATTTGTGTGTATTGTATGTCTGAATATTATTATTGATTTTAATATGTTGATATTTATTTAAGTTTTAAGAATATGATTTTATTTTTAAGATGTTTCAGTCACAAAAACCTACAACTATACAATTTACTGGATATTTAATAATTTGGATTTTAATATACTAGATAGGTACTCATTTTTAAATCCTACTTAAAAATTCAGTTTCTAGTGTCAAGATTAATTAATAACATCCGTTTTCTAAATATTTGTTCTACTTCCAATATACAACAAGACTATCATTTTTCAAAAAATCTGTATTCCTATCGACTCTGAACTAATCCCAAAAGCGCTCATTCATGTCAGTAAAAATAAGAGGTCGTTAAGGTGACGTGGAGACATAGCGATACACACTTCATATCCGGAGGAAGTAGGCTAGCTAAATGATGGAGCATTTTCCACTTCCTGTATCCATGTGGTGTAGCGGTGTGTAGCGACAATGTTTGGCGATGATTCATGCCTTCCTGCAGCTCGTCTTGCCGAGACGTTGAAAGTCTTGGATTAATGTTCTTGTCCTGGAACAAGGGATTAGGTAACAGTGTAGAGCACGATTATTTTGAGGTCTAGAATTTATAAACAATGTGAGCAAGCTGGAAATCTTCTAGAGGATTCAGATGAATCTTATAGAATATTTTAATCGTAATTTAATGCGATGGTCGGTAATTGGGTTCGTAAAGTAATTGAGCAAAAAAATGCAATATCATAAAGAGTATTTAATCTTTTTCTTTATTAATTAAACAATAAGTCTTTAGAAAATTTAATTAAATTATATATTTTTGGCAAAACTATGTTGAAAAATATAGCCCTCGGTTTTTATATAAATATTTATTAAGAGCATATACTTGTACGGCAATTTATGCTTTTGTGGTCGAGGCTTACAATTTGCCAAAGGGTATCCTCGACCCTTCATGTAGGTACGTATATGTGAGAAAACCATGGGCTGACTTATGATTTTGACTGTGCATTATATTTCTACCATACGTAGGTAAAAAAAACAAATATGAAAATAAAACAACGATATAGCGAAATTAAATGTTTATTATAATTCTGGAGAATTGAAAACTCTGTAATCTGTTGAGACTATAAACATTATTCTAGAATATGCCTTACTATTCATAACTTAAACAAGATTACCCTGAGACTATTATTATAATAAATATACATGTTCGCTTCGTTTATTTTCTAAGCGTTTGAAGTGACGAGCTCGATTATCATTCACATTTAGTTCAAAATGTTCGCAAACTATGTTTATAATCACAAAACCTTTGATGTTAAATTACTTTATTGTGTTGAATACGTTCACTTGTATCAATAGAACACTGTAGAGTGGAATGTAAGATAATGCGAAGCAATATGCATGCAATAAAACTAGAATACCGTCTTTAATTGCACCACAAATCGAATAGTTCCGCACAATAGCGCAGAGGTATTCGCAGAAGTTGTATTATATGGCCATCGCATGCCCACACTAGTTTCATACTCAATAATCACAGCACATACCTCTTAATTGTCGCTAGACTGTTGGGCTGCTTGTACCTAAACTGCTCTATTGAAAACTACGCTTACATATTGTAAACTGGCACCGAGCCAGCAGATTATCCCTGCCTCCGTTGCAATATTTGTGTCTCACGTAGCCAGTACTATTCAGGCGATCGAAAAACTTTTCTAATATTCCGCTGGCTCTTTATAGAGATTCGCTTCTGATCAACAAGAATGCGCATCAATTTAATTGTTTTGAGGGCACGTAACTGACGAATGAAACTTCTGTGATGTTTCTATTATTTCAGTTTTATATTAAAAACGGTGTGTTATGGTCACCAAATTACTGAATTGTAAGTAATTCAATGCTTTGGACGACTATTATGTTGTGGTTTTATTGTGATAATGATAGCAAATCAATGTGATTGTTCCCTTTGGTTGTGAGCCCGTAATTTGTAATACAAGTTTATAATACTATAATGATTGACAAGGTATATCTATTTATTTATAATAACCTCTATCTACCCTCAATAAATCTGTTACAGGGCATATCTATTGTTCATCAATCGAGAGGATTCGAAGATCAATACTGATAGGTACTGAATGGATCCGTTAATTATTTATCCTCTAACAAACTACCACTAATTTGCAAGAGCTGAGGTAGGTAACATCTGACCGTTTCGCAGACAAAAGGCACGTTATACTCTAGCCAATTACCACTCGTAGTCACCGATAAGCCCAGTTGGAGGTCTTAAAGGGGACTTGAATAGACAATTAATCTAACTCGCTTCAATAAATCAAGATGCAAACAATATAGGAGCGAGGCTATTATAACAAAGGCTATTGAATCGTTTTTAACGGCACGACAGTGTGTAAGATTAACAGATTTTAAACTATCGTATACAGTAACAGTAAGTAAGGTTTACTTCCAATAACCATGAATTATTGGGCGTTATGTTACTGATTGTAGAAACTTAACTTGCGTTTGAAATTTGAAAAGTAAAATGAGATGAAAATCTTGCTGAAAACTTTGCTGAAAATTAATTATGAACTGAACCTGTAATAATACTAGGTATATTAATTGCCTAAATGCCTGTCTAGAATGTAGTTATCGTCCGCAATAATAACTAGTTAATTATCTCACCTGTTTCGAACTTTTTATAGCTATTTTTCTCGTGCTCTTTTCAGAATATTTCGAAAACCACATTAAACTTAATAAATCATATCCAACACTTAATAATAAACATTTCGGAGACGCAAGGACAGCTAAATAATATATTTGCGCCGCCATGCGTTAAACATTCAGTAGGATGCACTATAGGTGTTACGGCAGTTACAGTGCACAACAACTTCGTAATCAAATAACTAAATGAGAGCAAAGTTGTGATTTTGTTCCCGTATGAGAGCTCCTTGCACACGCCTTGAATCACGATCACGGGAGGCTCTTGTTAGCAATGTATGACTTTTGTTTCAGCCAGTTCGTACTTTAGGACGTGTTTTCAAACGCAAATCTGTGTCTGTAATAATTGAGTCAGTATTTAAATTGTCGGAGACAATTATTACGGATGAGTCCTATAAGGTATCACAGATAATAATTGCAGCATAGTGTAATTAAAAACTTAACTCATCTCTACTTTTTCTAGAGACATTAATGGCAGAATTAAGTTAAAGCACACACTATACTATGTTAATCTCTAGTCATCATATAATTGGTAAAAAGACGCATTCAATGCAGCTAGATGATGCATATCATACATAAACGTAGCTTTAATCGTAATATTATCATTGTTAATTTCTTCAATTCAGGCATGGTACATTTTGCACCGCAGAAATATCATCTGCCAACCTATCATCTAACTCAAATTTGAATATTATATGACACCACGACACCTATTAACTATTAAGAATTTCACATTTAGGCTGGAGTTACTGCAGTGGAAATGGTTATGCCGACATTAATTTTAAGGTAATAATGTAAGGTTAGTCACTGCGGCATGAATGGCCCAGCTCGCGCTGAGAAGTGTTGACCTCATGTAAAAATATGTGTCGATACACTAACATGCAATTATTTTATAAATACAACCATGATGGTATTATTGTGATAATAGTAATCATTACAATGTTTCATACTCAGACTTATAGTTTTCAAATTGTATCCCTACTGAATTCCTTGCATAGTTCGCATTAAGTAAATTTTGCATATTTATGTAATTTTGGACATGCAACAGTTATTAACTTGACCTTATAACCGCCAAAATGCCTGAACAAGTGTTCAGTCATTTTGGCGGTAGAGTAAGTACTCTATCAGTATGAACCGGCATTCTCTACACAAATCACACTCCAGCTAAGTATTCTCATGGACCAAATGCATTCAAGCATATTGTACGCAACAGATCGATACAAACAATCTAAACTGAAAGCTGAACAAGTCTAAGGCTTGGAATAAACGACGAGATTTTTTCATCGGATGATCTGAACCGATTGCCCGATCAAACATACAGACCGTACCTTCAGACAATCGGACTGGTATTAAAATCGTAAACACCTTAGAGTTGTCTCCGACTCAATCACCCGACTATCGGATCGGACGATAATAAGTATTCAATCGGTATGGTACGAATATCTTTAAACAGTCTGATCAGACCATCGTATCAGACTATAGCATAAAATAAAAAAACCGGCCAAGTGCGAGTCGGACTCGCGCACCGAGGGTTCCGTAAAATTTAAGGTTTTCGGAATTTTTCCTTTATGTGTGCTATAAAACGTTGCTTCATGCCAAATTTCAAGATTCTAGGTCGACTGGAAGTACCCTTTAGGTTTTGATTCCCTTGCGAGTACTTGCGAGTTTCAAAATATGCAGCTTAAATTTGCTGTTTCTTTTGATTGCGTTGACATAGAAGTTTGATTTTGTTACAGCTTAAAGGTATTATAGACCTGAGTATTTGGTATGAATTTCAATTTAATACCTCTACGCGTTTATGAGGAAATGGGTAGTAAGTTTAAAATTATTTAAAAAAAATATATTATGTGATGTAACTAAAAATTTATGGTTTTCGTAATTTTTCCTTTATCTACGCTATAAGACGTTGCTTCGTACCAAATTTCAAGATTCTGAGTTCACGGGAAGCACCCTGTAGGTTTTGATTCCCTTGCAAGTGTCGAAAATTTGCGGCATAAACGGCTGTATCTTTTGATTGCGTTGGCTTAGAAGTTTGATTTTTTCACAGCTTCAAGGGACAGTAGACCTGAGTAATTGATATAAATTTCAGCTTCATACCTCCACGCGTTCCTGAGAAAAAGGGTCTTGACAGACGGACGGACGGACAACAAAGTGATCCTATAAGGGTTCCGTTTTTTCCTTTTGAGGTACGGAACCCTAAAAATCTGACGTATACTCCCAGCCTAAAGCTTCACGTCATCGTGTTAGCGTTGACAAGCGCCATGTGCCGTACAAGTCTGATATTAGCCGAAATGTAAATCCGTGCTGACAAGCGTGGATCAACCCTCATCCGTTTTCTGACTGATACGTTTTGCTGATGCATTCAAGGAAACCATCTTTGTTTTGTTTTTGCAAGTATATATTGTAAGGAATCGGGTAAAGTGCGTATGAGCTCTAATGTGTAGTAATATTACAAAAAAAAAGACGTGTGGCACTCGGGGACTGCCGCGGTAAAGCTATTGCATAGCATGCCTTCAAGCCACACCTCCGTGTCCGTCGGAGTGGGGAGCGTGAGGTTTTTTCGTTACGGAATTTCTCGATTCGGTCCCCGCGCTCAAGGCCCGCGATAGAAGCTATGCAATAGCTTAATAGGATGTAGAGCCTAAATGAGCCTAAATAAATAAACTTAAAACTGATGTGTGAAAATGTCATGATTCTACATTGGAATCATATTTTGTCCGCTTTTTAGCTACATCAATATCTTCAAACATACATCAAAACCTTCACTCAGATGTTATCTTATTATTTTCACAACAGCATGAATGCTTGCGCTTGTAAATATTTCTTTTTTTACAAAACAATAATTTATAGTATTCTATCAGCCAACAGGTTTTATATAATAGGCACAAAACACAAATGACATCTTCATGTGTCTGTTAGCAAATAACTTGAGCACAAAACACACTAACTAGACATCGTATCTCGCATCGAGATTCAACAGAGATTGCGCCATAAAATATATATTGATGCAGTGGTCATTGTTGTGGATTTATAAAGTAAACATCTCAAGAGCTGCCTTACACGGAGGGAGTGTACGTGACTCCTATACGATACAGTCGCTATTCAGTTCAAGCAAAAATACGACACCTCTATACTTATGTGGATATTATTTAGTGCATTGTTAACATTCTGGTGTAGCTATCGTGTATAGAATTAGCTGTATTGTTTATTGGCTTTGATGTTTGGATGAAATATATTCCAATTTAAGTTTTTATAAATATTTGTAATGATATAGCTATTTAAAGACAGTGGAATAGCAGTATTCTTTATTTTTACTTTGTGTAGAGCCATTCTTCCCATTCCTCTGTACAGGTAATCCGAGCTTTCAGTTGAAAATGTTTACAACCTGGCATGGTAAAGCTGATCAACCACTTAGTCGCAAAGTAATTTGGCCAGTGTAACAGTTGTGAGTATTTGCACCTCGCTTCACAATACAACGTGTAGGTAATTTAAGTTTTATTTTCCATCGATACATTTTTTTTACGAAATATGTATGAAATACAAATTGCCTTCCTTATTTGTATAGAATAACAAAATAATATGTAAATTACTGAAGTGTATCGAGATTATGGGTAGCAAATAGAAGCGGAGCGTGGCCACAATCGTGTACTTCCGACATTGATCTATTGAATCATTTCACACGATTGTGCCGGGATGATCTCGCAGTGGTCGCTCGTTTGTTAGGATTGTCTGGCGCCTCGCAGAATGTTCCAGAACCACGTGTAATGCCATTGTTCTATTAGTTTGCACCATGTGTTGCAATGCAGGCTTTCAGTGCTGAGAAAGATTATAGAAAAGCGCAAACAAAACGCATTCATTACAAATATTAATTCAACGTTTTTTCTCGAATCGCGAGCTGTAATTTAAATAGTTTCCCGCTGGAATTTATAAATAATGTATCGCTCAATTGCGTTACATGAATTCGTAACACGCTTTTATTCCATCATTTTTACTTTTACACTGATAAATATTTAATGCGTACTATTCAAAACGCTGAAGCGTCGCGTCGGTGGAAAATCTAAAAATGTCCAGCTTCGTACCAAATTAACCGAGTCGACCTTTCGGAAAGCGAATTTAAATTTTTCAGTGGACATAGTAAAAATGTTCGTGAAACAGCTAACCTCTTTGCGGGAGCGCAGGACATTCCCGTTTATTGGTACAATGAAATTAGCATAGTAATGAAAAATATTGGTCGGTTGCGCCAGCCCTGTTCCCTCCGTGTCCGCACTCAATTTGCGAGTTGTTCGAATACGACAAATATTGCCTACTTTAGCTATATTTATACTGGTAAATAAGTCGATTCTATTAAGGGTTCCATATTTTTGTTCAAGATAGGCTCATCGAATGTTATGGCATCTGTTTATTAATATAAGAAGGAATATTTTTCGATTAATAAAATAACAACCAGTTTCTGATATCTATCTTTTAACGAAAACAATAATAAGAAGGAATTTTAGTAGAAAAGTTTGTTTTGTTTTTCATGCAGATGATTTTGACACCTTTTAAATTTTATTTTTGTAAAACTTACTGCGTGTAACACAGTATTAAAAAAGTATTTTTAAGAGCACGACACCGTAATGCACACCGTAGATAAAACTGATGTTATCATGATTAAAATACACTCTTAAAGCGTAAACTGTGTAACGAAATTAAAAAAGATATCTGAAGGCGATATTAAATTTAACATTCTCATCGTGTATGCAAAATGTACGGTTTGGAGCGTTTTACCGATAATAATATGTATTCGCGCGTCGTGAAAGTAAAAAATTGTCACGTTCTTAAGCGAAGCCACGCATAAGCTGAGATTTGTTTAATGAACGAGTTTCATAAAAGCTATTTTGTATTGTAAACAAGAAATTCATTAGCCGGTACCCTTGTACGTGACTCGGTGATAAAATGGGAAGATGCTGTTTATGAGATTGCCGAGGCCGTAAATTATCAAACAAATTTTCCTATTTTAACACCTTTGCTGGATTTAAACGATTTCTGCTAAGGTTAGCGGAACAACACACTTTGTAAAAGGACACACCTAAATTAAAATACGTATTACGGACATAATATAACTAACTATGAAAGCATTTTATGACTTCCTAATAACGAATGACTTTTGACTGTAACGATGTACCTTCTTACCTTTGACGATATTGGTCTTCGATTGAATTGATATTACATTGATGGCAAATCAAGCATGAATGCAATCAATATAGTATAACAACAAATTTCTCCTTTATTGATCCTGGAATACTTTCCGAATATGCGTAATATTGAAGTTGTTTATTGCCGATAAATAACTAGACGAAACAACTATAACGAATATCATATAAAGCGCTTCTAGACTAGAATATGCTAAAAATATACTTTTCCAAACAAACAATTTATTATTTTCATTCATAAGATCAAGTCATAGCCAACCTATTTTTAATTACTGTTTTTCTTGCACAAATTAAATTTATGGCGAACAGAGTTGTGTCGCGGGGACCACGAAAAGATAAACATCGGGCCAGGCGAGAGCAATTAAAACTTAAACTTAACTTGTAAGCTAGATTCTAAAGGCCAAATAAGTGCAACGGGATACCTACTGGACCAATTAATTGTTAGGGACAATCGATGAGCTCAGCTGTATGCGATATGGTGATATACATGCTAGACAACGCACAGGCTTAAACTATACGTTCAATGCTAGTTTAATACGTTTTATAGAAAGAAATGACTAAAGTCAAATTTAAGCTGCATGCTGATTGCTGGTATATGTATTGCCCCTTCTAAAGTTGAAAAGTCTTCTCATTCTTGCGTCCCACAAATGCAGAGGCTTACATGTAAGCATTAGGTGATATAAAATATGAAAAAAAAAAATCATGATTTTTTTTTCATATTTTATATCACTCATTATCGACAGTTAGAATTTTTCGGACTATTTATAGAGCAAAGTCATGTTAACTATACCTAACGTCATAATAAAATAACTATAAGTACTTAAGAAGAATTCTGAGAATTGATCATTAAATACGAATTCTAAGAGACTAGAACCCAAAGGTATGTTAATTAATGCTATATTTTTTTTCTTTAAACGTTAACGATGAAAATATTTTCTATACCGTTTAAACCTTTACAAGTGTACTAAAATTAAAAAGGTAATTTACCTAGAAATCTTTTTTTCGGTATAACAGAATTTGTACATTGATTGCCCAACTATGTACCTACTTTATAACCCAACTTATATTTAATTGTTAGACCAAATTTTTGTACACAATTTTTAGAATATTCCTGTCACCTTTATCCTAAGCCTTGTTACCCAAATGGCCGAGAAACACCGATTAGAGGGTTGACATTGGAGCCAAGACAAGCCAAAATGTGGGTGACCCGAATATTTAAATCCGCTAAGACCCTTAAACAGAAAGGGTAAATGAAGAGATTCGTTTTAGATACATACTCCGCTAGAGTTTTACGGTGAATAAAGGAAAAATTACTATTTGAAAGAATAGAGATTTCACTTTTGAAAAAAAGAGCCGTCAGTTATTAATTTAGCTCTATTCCTTTATATTTAGGTCTTCATAGAAATATTTCAAGTACGAAATCAAATGAAATCACAAGAAAAATTTGAGATTTCTAATATTATGTACACTTTTTTATTTTAAAACTAAAAAGGCCGGCCTAGGAGGCCTTAAATAAACGGCTTTAAATTAATCAAGTAAATTTGTTGTTTTTTTTTGTATATTTTCTGTAATACAGAGAACAGAAGATGAATAGTATTTTTTATATACCTTTAGGTGGTAAGTAGCAGAGGAATAGCGTTTGCCTAGTGAACTAGTTTTTAAATAAAATTATAACACAGGAAAATTTAACTTGCGTCCTACATAATAGGACGATCGTATAACACCGTTTAAGCTTACAAGAACAAATGTACCGGATTATTTTATAATAAAAAGATATAATGTAGTAGACATTATTACATCACGTTTTCTACTACCGCTCCCATTCTCAGATCTAGCTGCAACTGTAAGAACCGAACATAATTCAAAGAAATCCCAGATTAAAAATCGCCGTTGGAGAGTTCTTGAATTTATTTTACGCGACGAAATTGCTGGCGGTTGGCCTTCCTTCCACACCGGCTTCCTTCTCAAGTATAAATAGCATGAAATTTCTCCGAGCCACTCCGATTTCATGAATTTTTGTAGCTTCATATTTCGTGACAAATAGTTAAGTGTAGCTTCCTCTTCCTGTTTTGAAATAGCTATTTTATACAGGTGGAAAATTGCAGCGATAACTTATAAATTCGAGACCGTTTCAATGAAATGCAGCCCATATTAATGTGTGCATTTATATCGTACGAAACCTTTACAGTAGGGAAATAAATAACGTCTATTTTTACTGTATGCATGTTTTATTTTTCGTTTCTTATTTGAATAGGTAATGAGCATAATGATTATGTGATTGATGGTACTTTAACAACAATTACCCTTAAAGCGTAAAAATGCACACATTTTTGGTTAAAAAGCATTGTATTTTTGTATAAGTTATATTATTTGTCCTAGTCTATTAATAATTGCAAATTTCACAGAGCGTACAATTTCGGAACAAAAGACACAATGCTTGACTTGTTTGAGAGTGATCCTGTGTCATCATGCTTATATTCTTTTGATCTTAGTACTTTGATCACTATCTTTTCTCTTCACTATCTATTTCTACTTTTAATATTGATACGAAAGTAAAGACAGACAGACTCAAATATCATTGCAAGATATTTGCAACAATGAATAGGAGGTCGTAAACTCTTGAGCGGAGCGTATCAGAAAATCACGATCTCAATTCGAAATACATAAGCCCGACGCGATTACATAGTAAATCTGAACATTGTGCGAATGCTACATTCTGCGTTCAAAAATCAGTAGCCATGTAACGGTCGATTCGGATATAAATACAATTTAGCATGTACAAGCGTAATTGTGGGGGCTGTGCAACCCACGTGACGCGCGTCCATAATTGATGAGCTGTATCACGCTGTTCCGGCATCACATCAGCATCCTTCACTTAACGAATACGATGAAATAAATTATACAAAGCGGAATTCGCTAGCCGTTCGTACCGATCATTTTGTTTGGAATAAAATTATTTAACGCGGAAAACAATCCGGTTCAATACAATAAAATCACTAATTACACTGAGCCTGGTCTTAATGTCCCCTGACAAGTACCAATTATTCATTATTTCGTTCATTATCAACGTGGACCGTTTACGTGATTAAATAATATATAAGTTGTTGACCACGTCGTGGGGTTTCTTCTAGTTAAATTCTTTGAATTTATTTGACGTTTAATGAGCCAATTATTATAATTTTGAATCTTATATAACTATTTCAAGAAATTTCAGAAACAATTTTGCCAAATACTTTTTATAGCTTACCATTGTATAGTTTTTTATCAATAGAAGAGTAGGAATTGATTAAAGTAATGGTTATTGTATGTAAAGGTTGTAGATACTAATTTATACATATAAAATACAAATTACGAAGGAACGCGTGGTCTGAAAAAGCTACTAAATCAGAAAATGGGTGACATTTTCGGAGAAACCAGCTTTCCAAATAATTATTCCTGCAATACTTTTTTAATATGCAACAGTTTTTAGGTAGGCACATGTATTTTAGGGAAATATTTTTTTTTAAGTTTTAGCAAGCTTTCAAAGAGATTACGTGCATTTGTGCATGCATGCCTGCCATTTGTTACATTGTAGAACTACATTTTTAGCAGAATAGCAGATTTTTTTTTATATTACATCGAAATGCATGTTATATTTAGTAAGTTTTTTTTAATTGCTTATTACAAAATCATTAAAAAAGTTTGCCATGCACCAAAACTACTTCAATTTATTATCTGAGCCAAAAATAATTTATTAACCAAAATATTCACCCTTAACAGTCATCTTGTTTTAGTTTGAAAACCCTTGTCCTATTAAATATTTACAATATAAGGAGATTAACTAAGCAAAAGCAACGGATGTTGTGTACTTTAATATCGTACAAATCACTAATCAATCTGCACGAGCGTTAATTCAAATTTACAATTTATTTCAAACAGTATAGGGTCTATTTTAGAATACACGATAGGTATCAATAAAGGCTGCAAAAGCCTTCATAATGTAAGCATGGTGAAGTTTATAATATATGAGAATAGGTCGTGTTCCCTGAATCACTTATTGATAAAACATCTTCGCCTTTTAGCCACTTTATCTTAGTTTTTCTTTTTATTTCACACTTACACTCAAAAGTGTAACAGTGCATTTTAGTTAGAAATTAAAAAGGTTTAGCTGAAATTTCACAAACTATTTCCGCTATTTTTCGCTAGCCGTTTTTTTATATTTATGTACCAACTATTAAAAATATGCTAAATATAATAGGTAAATACAAAATATAAGAATGCAAAAATAACATTGACTGCATTGACGTAACATGTCAATGCAGTACATGTGTATACTGTAAACTGCACACTAAGAGCGGGGGCACACGATGCGTTGCGGCGCCGCACCGCAAAGATTTCACCGTGTCAGTGGGCACACGAGTGGTGCGGCGCCGTAACGTTGTTCTGTCGCAGCGGCGTCGTAGCAGCATTGCACAGCGTGTCCTTCCTTGTGACGCAAAACAACTGAGCGGTGCCGCTCCGACGTCGCACCGCATTCACCCCTCCCCGCCTCGTCTTGGTGGTTGCAAGTCCGGTGCGGCGCCGGAGCGCATCGTGTGACATGCCACAGATATTTCTATGTAAGACGACGCAGCGACACCGCTCCGGCGCCGCACCGCCGCCGCAACGCATCGTGTGCCCCCGCCCTAACGCTGTTAGTACACTGACGCATTCGCGTGCGGCAGCGAAACAACGAAAAATCTGTCAGTATAGTGTGGCAGGATTTCGCATATGATATGTCTCACTCTAGCACATAGATAGATGAAATAGTTGCGTCCTTGTCAGTATTGTTTCGCAAGGAACTGCGAAATGGCCATTACACAGACGCATTGCGAAAAAGTTGCGAAAACATTCCTGTGTACTAACGTTCCGCAGATATTTCGCTACGCAGTAGTTTCGCAGAGATTCGCTGCCGCACGCGAATGCGTAGGTGTACTAACGGCGTAATACTTAATGTGTATGCGATCATTACTCTACGATAGTGTTTTCCATGTCACATAATGTCTGAAAAAAAGATCAATTCAAAATTAGTTACCGAAGTAGAAGCAACTTTTATATTTGATAGTTAGAGAGAGACAAATTGCAATGAATGTGCCACAATTACAGTCAATGTCTTTCATATACAGTTGTAAACACTGGTAAGAGTCTTCCCATCAAAACAAAACAACAAACCACTTAACTAAATACCAAATTCAAACACAAATTGAACCCTTTGACGCGCACACTTGACCGGTGTTGTTATCAACGCTGCCAATTCTCTTCTTAGAATCCCGAAATCAAATATCCAACAAATAAGCTGTCATATCTCAACTGAATGCGTGTCGCGGTAGGCCGGAAGGTATTTGTGTAATTCTGAACCGTGTTGGGCCCTACGTGACTGAAATAATCGGGATTCTCTGTCGAGTCAGAAATCAGTTATCTTTGAAGTAGGTACATAATCTGTTAAATTCGCAACTAGCAAATTAAACTGAGCACGGTGGGTTTTATATCCTCGTAGTTAAAAGCTCACAGCGATTAGATGTTACATTTCAGATAGTATACGTATATTAAAATAGTCATAAAATATTGTAACAACACGGAGCATTAATAAAATAAGAATTAATTAATAAATTTGAAAGAATGATATCACAGTCAAGATATTTAAAACAGTGATCAAATATTAACATGGAATTAAATGATAATAATTAAGAAATAATTTTAGTATAACTACAAACAGTTAAACCGCTTGAGTTACTTCAATAAAGTATTTTAAGTTTTATTTACTACTAGCGGTCCGTCCCGGCTTCGCCCGTGGTACATATTTACGTTTTCTCTACATAAGAACCATCCTCGTACTTCAAGGAATATAATAGAAAAGAATTATCGAAATCGGTTCAGCCGTTCACACGTGATGCCGTGACAACGCGAAACGGGTGCGGACCCGCCGCCTTTTTATAGCTCCCGCCGCGAAGCGCGTCTATAGCGTATTTCATGTATAACTTTGGTGTTTCTACACCGATTTACATGATTCTTTTACTATAACCTGCCCAGGAGTATGAAGAATAATTGTGCCAAATTTCGTTAAAATCCGTCGTGTAGTTTTTGTTTCTATAACGAATATACAGACAGACAGACAGACAGACAGACAGACAGACAGACAGACAGACAAAAATTTTACTGATTGCATTTTTGGCATCAGTAGCGATCCCTTATCACCCCTTCATAGTTTTTTTTTTAATATATTTCATGTACAGAATTGGCCTCTCTACAGATTTATTATAAGTATAGATAGATAGATGAAGAAATAGGTCTTCATAAAACAAAGAACTCAAATTCAGGCCAGTGGAATAACTGAGGCTAAACAATTTGAATGTAAAATAACTTTGAGAATTAATAACAACGCCTACATTTATTACTTAATGATATACAACTTCAAGGTTACCACAATTCGTAGAACTATGTTCAAGTTATGTTAGTTTTGATTTCATACAACAAATGTTATTATTAGCCATTAACTGTTTTATTGTGACGTTTACAGCATGTACACTACATTGTACATTGTAGATCTATACATATACTTTTCACTATTAGAGTAACTATGGAGTTTGTTGCCGGTTCTTCTCCATAGATACTGCTTTCCGAATCGGTGGTAAATGTTAAAAAATGTTATGACGATTCAAAAGTGCTTTTATAAGAAGTCTATTGTATGAATGTTTGAATTTGAGTATAAAACAAAATCGATAAAAATAATAATCATGACATAAAACATAGAATTGGATAAAGGTTCTTTGAAACATGTTCTGTCTCTAGTGTTACGTAAAGATAACTAGCATCTTTGTCATTTTATTCTATAGTCTATTCTATTCAAAGCTGAAATTCGACGAACGTATGGACTTGCTTCCACGAAGAGAATAGCACGTGAAGATGGTTTATAATTTCAGAAGAAATAATAAATGCTGTAGGACAGATAATAATATGCCATTTAAGTAAAGAGAATGATTTTTAAACTTAGGTACGCTTTCACCTAGACTAGAAGTGTATTCAGTTACGTTAACTTCAAAAGACTATTTTAGTTACAGATAAGTGAGGAATTTAATACCTAATGATTTTTTTATCTGAACGTGGGAATTATGCCTTGCTCATTTCCAAATTCGATTATTTGGCATACCAATGAAAAATTCGCCAATACTAATCATTGTACTGATGGCATACTTAGTCCAATGATACATACCTTGATTACATACTATGTATATAGTGGATACTATATTTTCCAGTATTTGTCGTTGTAAGCGAAGAAAGCGTATATTAACTTCGGAAACACTGTTATTACACGGCGGTTGTCACGTATACACCAAGTAACTACACAACTACCGACCGTATAATTAAAAGGCAGATTAGCAATGTAATACATATTTTTATAAAAAGCGGACGGTCCGGTGTCATTATAGTTATTTATGTGTGCGTCGTGCCGTGGCTTTGTTACGTGACTCCAATCCACAAGCGGGGAGTATCAGATACCTCCTTCTGTCATTGATTGCTTTTTACGTTTGCGCTCGACCACCATCTAATCTCGCCTGTAGCCGTGGACGGAATAGCTATGCAGTTTTGTAATGCTTAAATGCATCTGTGTAAATGATAATTTGTTCCTGGATATCTTTGTTCATATGTAAAGTGGGGATATAACGAGGGAAGAGGCAAATTAGATATTTTAATTTTTTTTGCTCTATTAATTTAGATAAATTCAATTTTAAGCCTTTTATTTTTATTCTCATTGAATATAAAATAATGTCATAAATTGAGGTCATATGCATTCATTGAATTGTAACGTTAAATTTAATTACACGCGGATAATTTTTGATTATGCTCTATTAATTTTATTATTGCGACAAAATGTTCCATCAGATTTTGCCTATAATTTTATTATGTTTGTTGACAAGTTGCGGAAGTTAATATGCACTCCGGAGTTCAACAAGTAAGCAAGAAACGCAGGCTGCTTTTTGTTGCATCCTAGTTTCCACTCAAATACACTATATGCTTGTTAAACTTTGCATAAGCCATAGAATAATTAAACAGCAAAACACCGTTTATTGAAATCGTATGAATTATTCATGATAGCCATTGTTCAGCTCTTTATTTTATTTCATAGAAGAAGAGCTTTGAAAGACAATCTGCAGATCTACGCAGCGTTTTGTAATTTGATTAAGGATTTTCTACTTTATCTGTAAAAGGAACTTAAGATCATCTGCTTGTGTAATAAAGCGAAATAGACAATATAGAGGTAATATTTACGTATCATAATGTCTCTACTTTAATATTGTACCGAATCTCGCTGTTAAAAAAAAGCTATAAATATTTTTAACATGAGACTGAATTATTTTCTTTCGACTTTACTTCTATACCTGACATTTTAAGTTCTGTATCTATTGATCTGATGAATGATGAAACTCAATACTTAAAATACTACAATTTTTACCTATAGCGACTGACCAAAATTATTTAGGTATTTATTTTCAAGCAGGGCGAGCGGATAGTAAAATATATCATTTATTCTATCATTTGAACCACAGAAGGTACTGTTATAACCAAACCTTTTCACGCGTGATTAATTCCAAATCGAATTAACTAATTAACAGTTGCTGATGCGCTGTCTAAAATCCTTCTGAAGCAGACACGTGTTGAGAGGATTAGGGTAGGCTCCGCGGCTCCGCTCTTTGTTAACAGTGGCCATGTTTACAACGGACAGCGTAATCTCAATAACATTGACTGAGTACCGCTATTTGTAATTTACGGGCCGCACTGCTTTGTATGAATCAAGTCAACAACTGTTCGTGGCAGTCCATCACGTACGCTGATTGTGGGTATTTATCAACGTTATTATGTTTAAGTGCAACGTCTGTGTTAAGTTTTCATATAACTGTTTGTTCAAATAGCTCATTATGAACCCTGTTGATACTAACACTATTTCATAAAGGCACTATAGCATGTTATGTCAATGTATACGACATATTATCCTGGATTTCATTTTAAAACACCGATAAATATAGAGATTATACAACATAGTATTGAAGTATAGTATGAACTTGTTTATAATAATAATTAATGTCTAAACTACAATCCAATGAGTTATCCATACGTAAAAGATATCAATATCAAAAGCTTAATCAATTAAAACGATTCGCAAAGGCGTGGTAATAGGTTAGCCATTTGTCAGCTTATACTGAGATTCTCATCAATCTCCGCGCATTAGCACCGCGTCTAGATACAGTCACCCTGGATCCCGAGCGACCTGACCAAATGCAGGTACCTAATTACCGAGGGAGGGAAAGAAAGAGCTATATTTTAGACCCTTTACACACGAACCGTTAAAACGATCATGATGAATTATCAACAGCAAGTGGGATGTCTCAATAGTTGTCAACTAATGTCCCCTACGTTTTATAGAATAATCTAGACAGAGTGAGACAGCAATTATTGCAAACGGTAACAGTGATAGGGTAAATAAAAGTGGTCAATTTTTATTTTTGTACCTACCTACCTACCTGTAGAAATAAGAGTATTGGATAATTCGATGGTAATTAATTATAGACATACATTACTGTATAACTACGTTTATAAATGTACAGCGTCATCTTCTCATATCACGACAACAAGAGAAAACCCCTATGCCCATCCATTCGACTCCAGGAATGTGTGGAATGGGTCTAAATTATAAGAAAGAGAGAGTCGTAGTCTGTGAGTCAATCTGTCAATGTCCTATTGAGTAATCTTGTAGAGCGGGTGTGATAAATCCTGGACCGTTAGCTGAAGGATGATTTTTGTTTACTATTATTTAAAGAGGTCTAAGCAGGTTTATACGAATCCCACTTAGCTTTATTAGAAACAATACATTGAACATAAGTCAAATGCTACTTTTTGTCTAATACAGGTATTGGAAATATTTTCTACATAGGTACTTACTAAGTATTATATGAAGTAAGGATCATTTACCTACACAATTATTTTACTACCTACATAATATAAAAAAATAATATTTCATTTTCTCAAGATTGGAACGACATAAAAGGTTAACTTATATAAAGTCTTTAATCAATTGAACATTCTATTTATAAAATAATATCAATTTCACTATCTCGCCGCTGGAAAAAATATAATATGTAATTCAGGTATCTGTCTGTTAGTGGCATTCTATCTCCGGCGATTCAAAGAGATGTCTTTATTTAAAGGTTTCCATTTGAGTGGTTTAATGAAAATATGTTGTGTTTTATTAACCCTTATTTCGACAGAGAAGGTGATAGTAAACTTATTAAAATTTTATTGTATAACCTAGTTTCCATGGTTTTTCTAAGCCTCCAAAAAAAGAAAAAAAAAATCTACCCCCCACCCTTATGGAGAAAAGCGATGTCCGCCACACCGGACATTATCGAATCTTAGTAAAAAAAGTGTTAAAATGACTTGTCCGTCCTAGCGGACTTAATCGAATACGTGAAAGAAGTTGCATAGTATAAAGTAAAAGAATATAATAGTAAAAGAGCCTTTATTTTTATAAAAGTACAAAGAAACTGTGAAAAAAAAGTAATCTAAAGGTGAACGTACTACGGGAGGATCTTCAACTACTGCAGTATCTTCTATCTGGGCTCTATACAAAAAGGTACTCTGTTTCCATTTGTAAGAGAGGGAAAGCTTTTGAATTTGCTTGGGTCTCTTTTTTGTCACAACTGATGGTTCTCTGAGTCTTCTTTTTCTATGCACAGGTGTTGGCAACGAGGGTAAAGACGATATAGAAGGTAAGTTTGCAAAATTGGGTTCCTACGCCTGGTTCGGGAAAACTTGCTCTATAATTGGAGTCAAAGGCGTCGGGAAGTCGTATGTAAAGGTTAGGTAGATAAGAAGTATCTAACAAGTTGATAGGTACTGAGAATAGATGTAATGTTTTGGTAATACCGACAACTCAAATCTTTTACCTTTCATACCATATTTCGACAAGGTCCGCCGTGACGGACAAGCTGTAAGACACAATAAATACAGGTGATTCGACGAAGTCCGGTGTGGCGGACAAGTAAAAAACTCGATAATTATTAAGAATAACGTAAGCAAAAGCTATGAAATCGTATTATTTGAACGTTAGTAGACTAAATTCACAAAACACAAATAAAAAATCTACGCAACATAGGCAAAAAATAATATTTTTTAATAAATTACCTGAAAGACTTTCTTAGTGCGCAGTTTCGCCGACATTTTTTCGCCAACTGTCAAACTCTGGGTTATCACACGCAAAATTTATTTTTCTACTAAAATTTGATCGACCTCCCAATAGCTTAGTAGTTTTTTTGTTGCAAAAATAGAAATAGACGGGGCGGTGGATTTTTTTAAAGTACTTGTCCGGTGGTACGGACAAGTTCGAAATAAGGGTTAAAGCTGGATAACATTTATTTTAGGTAGATTACTCCCGAAATTCTGCTACTTTCATCCTAATTTTCTAAATGTAAAATAACATAAACATACAATGTTTTCATTAAACAAGCGGGGAACTGTTCACGAATTTCTCCGTAGCTAAAAGCGACGAAACAAAGTCCCGTCTCTTAACTAAAGCCAACAGCCGATAGTTAGCGAATTGTACACAGCGCGGCTATTTGTCGGGATATACGCTGGGAACTTGCAACTTTTCCAATAAATAATATCCTTCAAAACGTGCTCATAAAGTTCAGTTAACAGAGCATTCTTTCACTTGATGGAAATTAAACTGTAGCGATTGTATTCACTTACGCATATCGATTTGCGTGCTCTTTTTATGTTCATAATATTATGTACTTTTACTGTCATACAAGCTATAACCTACATTTAAGAATCGTTAAACTTTTAACGTCTTTATAATATGCCTTATTTTAGCCTTATTTTACATAAAAACAACTGTTACAATTTTTTAACACGTTAAATATATATTTTATATTTTTTTCTAAACATATTTTCCCATGAGTTACATAAAATAAAGATTAGAATAAATTAGGAAACTTAATTCAAGCTTTTACGGAAACACTCATTAGGAACATTAAATACTGCTGATCTAATTAAGTTGCGATGTGACGTAGCGAAGTAATTCCTACAGAAACGTATACTTTAGTTTGAATAAATAATTATTTTAACTTTCGTTTCTATTATGAAGTAGAAAATGATAATGAATCCTGATGATCAAACATATTCAAATGACGGTAATAGAGTTGCTTAACACGTTCACTGCGGCACCTAAAATGCCAAACTTACCGTTGTTGCGGCATGTCTTCAATACTTCACATCGGCAAGTTCACCACTGTGCGTCATGAGCCATTTTTATCACATCGCACCTACTGACTTTGAAGGTTAATAATTTCATGAAATTTCAAGATATTTCAAAAATTTTTTTTTCGGATAATAGTATATATAGTCTTGTATATACCGCATAAATAGCTTTTAGTTTGACTCAATAGTTTAAAAGATATGAGGGAAAATGTAAACCCCTGATTTTGTGAAAAATTATTTGCCATCCCGCACTGCGTTGATACGGCATGTTTACAGTAATAGCGATGGGAAACACTGTAAAATAAAACATCGATATCGATATAAATCAATTTTGTATATTTCAGTCTGTTTGTTAACAGATAACGAGATCGTCGATACAAAAAAAACACATATAAAACAAGGTACTTGATCAGGAAATTGTTCAGTAACTTTTGTTTTAATTTGTTCAGTAACTTTTGTTTTAATTTGTTCAGTAACTTTTGTTTTAATGTTTTATATTATTTTCACAACTGTCATCACATTTTTGCATTTATGCTACGAAATAAAAGAAAGTAAAAAAACTAAAGCCTCTAAGGTATCATTGTCATTTAAAAATTTGATAACGACGCGTGCGGTCCTGGTACATCACTATGCGAGATTGACACGCGGCGCGCTCCCAGTACAGTGCGGCATGAGGTGCTTGTCCATGGCAAAATATTTGACATGCCGCACACAAAAGAAACGGTTTCTTTTCTATGCGTGTGTCCAATATTTTGCCATACGATTTTTAAACGAAATTGAGTCCTACTTCAAACTGTGATCACAAAAATATATTTGTCTCTTTTCTAGTCATTGATTAACATATAAAAAACCTCGCCGCACCACGGTGAAAACTGCGATTTTGGGCGCCGCACTGTGGTGTAGTCGCTGATGGCCCGATACTGGACATGCCGCAGTGAACGTGTTAATAGAGATGTGTATTATATTGGCTAGTAATTGATAATAATAATTATTCATATAATGAATGAAAATATTAGTAGGTAATATTAAAAGTATACTACTGACACTACTAATTAAAATACATAATATCATATAACCTATTTACGCTGTGAAAAATCACATGTCATTTTTAACATCAGTCCGTACACGTAAAATTATAACGTGCGTATCTTTCAAATTAATGAGAATGAAAAAGAATGAGCACATTATGTAATGGGAAAAAATATTAAATGAATTTCAACAACATTCAGTAGAATTGACACGATTCCATGTTTTCCTCTTTCTTAATTAAAATATGAAACGAATTGAATTCAGCTTGAAACGTGAATTTGTTTGAAATCATGCTGGGTTTAAATAGAGCATGATTTTCAAAATTTATCACTAAAGCATATTTTTATCAGAAATACGAGTATGTTGATAATAACAACCAATACACCAAAGTTGCAGCAAAAATATGATATAGTTCGCGGACTGCTCGTTCTTTACTTTTATATTATATCAACAATTATATTCAGGGAATAATATAATATTTGCGATGTACAGGAGAATATTAAATAACAGAATATTTTCCAGTACATCGTAAATTAGGTTCAAATGATTTAACTTTATCAACATTGAATATTGCATGTCATTGTTTAAAAAAAATTCTCTAACATCCGGGCTTTAAATTAAATTCGTTAGGTATAAGCATCATTTTTATGTCGAGCAATGATATTGAATGCATGTTTCCAAAAATAATAATTAGGCTCCTCACTCGAAAGCGAATTAACTTCGAATAACATTTTAAAACGTCGTTATTATATCGCGGAAGTACTGTTAAATCGCCAAACAATTGTACAATGAATATTCATTCTATCAATGAGCATTACAATTTAATAAGAAAGCCAAAAATTAAGCGGTTTAATTGAGCAAATGAATGGATCAGTAATAGAGTGCGAACTGTCGAGCGGCGACAAAAGAAAAGTGGGCTAGGAGCGCCTTTGTTCTTAGTAAATCGACTACTGAAGTCGCTTGTCGCCATTATATCACGCTGATTCGACGTTTATGGTCGACCTGCAGCGTCTTACTGTAACTCTTGGTTTGTTCACTGATTATTATATGGGAGCTCGTTTAGTTATATCGAGTGCTAGTGTTATGCTAGGCGTCCATTAGAGACGGATCGGGGCGGGTCGCATCGCAACGGGCCGTCTCTAATGGACGCGCTGTTTGCTCCTGCGTCCACCTGTACGGGGCGCGGCGGACCGCCTAGGCGGATTTTATCTAGCAGACGCTCGCCGCTCACATCCGCCTGCCTGCGTCCACTAGACGGGTCGGGGCGGGCCGGGCCGCAGCGCACCGCCGGCAGAAATCCGCCTGCGAAGCGATATCCGCCAATGCGTTGCGGCCCGCCCCGACCCGATCCGTCGCTAATGGACGATGTTTCATACAAAACATAGGCTGGCGTATTTTTGCGTTGCGATGCGGCCCGGCCCGATCCGCCTAGTGGACGCCTAGCATTACGAGTACTGTTTATTAGCTAATGAGACATATTGAAAAGGAATATACATATCTATTATTATAGCTAAACAAAATGATTACCCTACCCACCTTATACGAAAACTAATATTATCATATTAGTTTTCGTATAAGGTGGGATGCCATCAAACATTAGGTATACCTAATAATTAAAATATTGTATATCTAGTATCAAGCATCACGGATACTTTCATGAAAACATACGTAAGTACAATTTGACCTGTTTTCCTTATAGCAAACAACCCAACATAGTTCTTTCAAAAGTTTATGAAATATTTTTCTTGTCATATGAAAAATATATGAACTTTTTTAGTGAGAGCAACTAACTGCAAAAATAATTTTATTCCAAATACTATCCAGCTAGTGTATATTATATTATTGTGTCTGTGTTGAAATTGCAAAGGCTGGTGATCAGACAAAATACATGATTTATTATTTTGCCTTTAACCTTCTACTTATACTTTTCTTTGAACTATAGACACAAGATTTTTAAAAATGTAAAAAATGTTATGACGATTCAAAAGTGCTTTTATAAAAAGTCTAATTGAATAAATAAATGTTTGAGTTTGAGTTTAAGCATTTGAAAACGCCTTGTTAAATAAGAATCCCGTATACGTTTTATTATCTGTTTGGAAAAGTTTCTGCGTAGATGAGCCATAAGGTTTTTTGAAATTTATTCTATTATCTAAGTTCATGAAATGCACACAATTTCTGTATTTAAATAAGAAGTAATACTCTTCAAACTTCTTCTTTCTCTATCTGATTAATTCAATTGTTTTTATCACAATATGTGACAATATATTAAATCTATACTAATATTATAAAGAGGAAAGGTTTGTATGTATGTATGTATGGTTTTCACGCATAAACTACTGAACCGATTATAATGAAATTTAGCACACATATAGAGGATAACTTGGATTAACACATACGATAGGTTTTATCTCGGAAATCCCACGGGAACGGGAACTATGCGGGTTTTCCTTTGAAAACGCGGGCGAAGACGCGGGCGAAATAATATTAAATCTTTAGCACAAGTATAACGCTATCGAAACTTTTTGAACGGATAAATTGCCTTTCTATAATCTAAAATCCGCATCCATTTTGAAGGACTGCCGTGAAATTGCTATCTTGATAACGTTATATTTTTGTTTAAAAACTATCCAGTATATTTGCAACGAACACGTCAAAACAGTCATTCATCATATTTATCTTTCGCACTCTATCGAATGCTGTGCAACTTATTTATAGTTTTAGTTGCAGTTTTTTAGTTATTTAAACAGACAGACAAACTTAGGAGAGTGCTTTCACACTAATAATAATATAAAGAGGAAATATTAGATTGTTTGTTTGTTTGAAATGTTTGAATTGAATAGGCTCTGATACTACTGGACCGATTTAAAAAAAATATATTTTACCATTAGATTACATAATATAGAATAGACACTTTATCCCTGATGGACATAGGCTATAATTTAAGATTTTTTTTTATCCCAGGTCAAACAGGGCGGAGTCAAGTCGCGGCTGGTGTTTTTAAAAATAGATTTACGATGATTATTTTTCCGACCCAAATATCGACCAATAGAATTGCACCATTCGACGTCACGTGGTACAACCTACATGGTATTATACTGATAATTTTTTGAAAATTTTCTCTGGTCGTTGACGTCGAACTGACAGGTTGAATTCAATTGTGAAATTATTGACCGACATTTGGGACGGAAAAATAATCCCCCGAATACCACACGAGCTTCAAAATTATCTGGCATTTCCCTCAAGGTTCCCTGCAAACAAATAAAGTCGTCAAGTTTTTCAGGAAAAATCAAATTAACCTTGACTAAAAACTTGACTCCTTCATTTGTTTGCAACGAACCTATCGGAAAATACCCGATAATTTTGAAGCTCTTGTGGTATTATAAGTGATTAATAATATTATTATCGAATTATATAGTTCATGTTCATTAGATTTATTTGACTTAAAAGTTTTAAAGCTTTATTCATAAACTG
Organism: Colias behrii; assembly: GCA_029959065.1. Lineage (NCBI taxonomy): Eukaryota > Metazoa > Arthropoda > Insecta > Lepidoptera > Pieridae > Colias > Colias behrii. The sequence continues at coordinate 6,482,348 of JARWMC010000018.1, forward strand.
AAGAATATGAATGATTTTATAAATATAGAATTTCACAATAATAAAATAGTCAATAGTGTAGGTATACATCTTGATACTAACATGTTAGTCTAATTGGATGTCACAATATGCAAATTTGATCAATTATTAAGAAGTTTTGACAGTAACAAGTTGACTCTCGAAGTTGTTGCTAAAATAAGGATGAAAATAGTTGTCTTTGTGGAAATGTCACTTATTAGGTATAACCGTATATGTTCAAATATTATCTATAATCTATAATATAAAAATGAATCCCAAAATGTGTTGGTGAGCGCATAACTTGAGAACGGCTGAACCGATTTCGTTAATTCTTTTTTTATTATATTCCTTGAAGTACGAGGATGGTTCTTACGTAGAGAAAACGTAAATATGTACCACGGGCGAAGCCGGGGTGGACTGCTAGTTGAACATGAAAATAAACGCTTGCGCTAAAAATAAAGCAACAACCCACACTATACATGAAACAAATTAATTATAAGAATATACTGTTACTTTTTAACTATCCGTCGATAAAAATAACTCGATATTGTGAGCAATTTAATAAAAAATGTAAGTTTAATTTTATACATAATGTAAAAGGCAATTAAGAATAGCACAATGAAACAGTACCGGTAGCGGGTAACAAGGATATTTGTAACAATGCTAATTAAAATAGACGGGCTTGTTTTAAAGACGCTTTCTTAATCAGTTCTCACTTATCAGTATCGTATAGTTATATTAACATTAAAATGTTTACCTTATGCCGGGTACAGACTGGTGAAACGTAACATGAAATGTAACATTCTGCCTTTCATTGCATGTTCGCTGCAAGCGTGGACGCATAGCGCGCGCATTCACTACGAACCTCCCGTAGTCGTGTTCCTTGCCCCTTTGTGTTCGTCGAAAAACCGACAAATCACGGATCGCTCCGCGCGCGGCTTGTAATGCTCGTAGCATGCGCGTGTAATGCACAATTCGCGCACGCAAGACGTCCAAACTATGAGAAATTGTTACAAAGTGTGTTACCTTTCATGATACATTGCAGCAATGTGTACGGTGAATTCTTTCATTGCATGTTACATTGCATGTTACGTTTCACCAGTCTGTACCCGGCATTAGTCTTGTTAATATTGAGAAACTTTTCGTCACACGTAAATAAATAAATATCTAATGTATGTGTGAATTAGAAACAAACTTCGTATTATGAGTTTTTAATGTTAGCATATTATATTTCTGCCTAGCATAATATTAAATATCATAAATTCTCAAGAAAAGTTATAATGATAATAATATCAAATTTACACCATTGGCTGATCATTATTACAGCATTAAATAAATCTATAGACGATAGGAGGAATAAATAGGTAATTTCTCAGTGGCTATCCACATAAAACTAATGGCTCGAAGGAAACAAGTGAAGCGAAAACCTGTGATAAAAGTTATCAAAGTGTCATTAAATTAGCTATTTTACTAGCCGTCATTCGGAACAATATCTGTCCGCGGGAAGCCATTACCGACTTTATATTTGTTTTAGTCTCTTCCATAATTACTCCACGTTTGCTGAGACTTGAGTTATGTATTTAGATTTAGCGCTCTATAAATTTATGTTGCACTTCATAACCATTGGATATAAAAGTTGTATGTGGAATGAATGAATAGTTTTAAGAGATTTAAGTATTCTCATCTTCTTTGAAAACATAGTTCAGGCAATAAGATAAACATTGCTCCTTGCACATAAAAACACATGTGGCGTCTATCATTATCATTGATTGTGTTATGAGCTGCAAATATAGCTTAAACATTTTCAAAATAATACGATTAAAAGACCCGTAACAAACACTCCCATTGACTGAACACACTGTAACATTTGCGAAATCCGACACACACGCTCTACAAAAATACAATAATACATAACGATCGATTGAGCGCGAAGGTCAAATATTTGGTACATTTTATCTCATTCACAAAACAGTTTTCAAATTTATGACACTTGACTCCTCTAGCTGGACCCAAGGGGTTTAACCTGAAATGGACGCGGCCGGCAGCGAGGAAAATATATTTCCAAGTTTACTCGACCATAAATAACTGTAGAGTGACAGGGCGATGATAAACTCTCAAGCGAGAGTTCATCACGCGTCGCTTACTGAATATTGAACAAATGCGATACTTTTCATAATATCCCGGATAATTGAATTCAATTTTAATAGCAGCTGTGACTTAGACGTTCTGATTGAGAGTACCCGATGTTGATACGCAGTACCACGCCGTTTAATCTAAAAAAAGAAATATATTTTTCACGTCATCTTCAGTAAATAAATTGTTGATGATAGATACACAGAAATAATAACAATTAGTTTAACAAAAGAAAGGTAAATAAAAAAATATCACACTACTTAGGAATTAGACCGCTTGGCAAAATATCGTACATGATAGCGCTAAATCGATTATAGATTATTAAATTGATTTTATTACCCTTCATATAACCACCATTGTAACAAGTATCCTGATGAGCTGGACATATATTATTATTATAGAATAAATGAAAATAAAACTTGTTTACGTATCTATAAACCCAGGTCTTACCATAATGCATAAAGAAGTCTTTTGAAAGTTCTCAAAAGTAGCTTCTGTTTGTTGTCAGAAAGTTTGGTCAACCACAAACTCCGCCGAGACTGCAGTTTTATTTTCTCAAAACGTTCGGGAAACCTGGCAACAAACAACAGTTCACGAAAGAGAATTGCAAGTCGACGAACTTTTCAATAAAACTATAAATTTCATCTTGAGTTAGTTTTTATTCGCAACGGATACATTTTGCAGTTCCCAAGACCAATAAAAATCTGCACTAAATACTGTTTTCAAGTAAAGTTCCTTTGTCTTCGCACTCTTTGTTTGCTTTGCAATTGTGAGTGGAACAATACAAAAAGGTTCGAATTTCGCTAACAACCTAAGCTAGAGTCGAAGTTTTAATTGCTTCGGAATAAGTCCACACCTAACCCTGCACTGAGGCAACTCCCGGGAACTTCTTTGAAGGAACCCGCGCTGATTTAAACTCATTTGCCTAAAAGGTTAGTGTTTACCAACGTAACTTTGAAATTACAAGGTTTTATTTCTTGAACACAAAGTAAATTCTTGCTTATTGTTTATCTTAATAGCAAGCTTTCTTATAGTTGACCACGCGAGGTGCTTTGCGAAGCATTTTGAATGATAAGAAAATATTACTGAGACAAATATTTATATCCAACTCTAATTCTTTAAAAATCCGCTCTTTGGGTTTTCAAACCTAAAAAATTGATACTTGGTATTAAATTAAGTTAACTAAACAATCTGCATAATTACTAGAACAACAATTAACATTTTACATAACCATATCACCAGAATTACGTAAAAATAAAAAAGAACATCCGCAAGAATCAATCGCAAACTGGAAATCATTTATCAGGCTGACTTACATAATCTATAACGAAGTGTCCTCATTAGACCGTAATAAATCTAATAACGCTATCATTAGACTCGATCGAGCTAATCCAGTTGAAATGTACCGGCACGTATTGGCAAGTCCATAAAATAAGCGCAACGCGAAAACATAACAAAGTTTATGACGTCACAGGTGCGCGCCAGCCATAAATTCCTAAGTAAATAACGAGTGCATTTATTAATTCTAATAAACATAACGCTTTATGCACGTTTGTATTGTTAAAAGTTTTATATGGCTTTTATATAATTTCGGCACTTGCGTCGTAGCAAGCTGGTGGCAATACTATAATACTACATTCTTGTACCAATGCTCTCGTTTCTCATATTTTCACATATTCGCCTTTTTGGCTTCAATGTTCGGTAGAGAAAAAATGATTCAGACATTGAAAAAAGCATTTGCTCAAAGGTACTTTTCAATAATGATAATAATTATTATCCATCGATGAAATGAGTAATTATTCTGATAAATTATAAAATAAAATCTTCAATCGATAGTCATTATCTAATAATAATCTACAACTATGATTTCCAAATTTCTTTCCCTATTCTTCTTTCTTTCTTTCTTTCTATTCTATTATTTCTTGGTTAAGTATGTTTCATCTTTTAGGTTTAATTTCACGATGAGAAGCGACACTTAAGGGCTAACTTCCTTTGGTTTTGATTTAGAAAAAAAAACAGACTATGTTTAACACCGAACTAATTCCATGTCAATAATGAACATCAATTTCAGTTACCTTATTCTGGAAAGTCTAACTTATAGACCTCGCTTTCTATTTGATATATATTTTATTACTAAGAATAACAAATATAATTGAGGACTATTTATACTAAATGAATATACCGACATTAAATGGTATTATGCTTATCAAGATTATCATCTTCTCTTATATCTAGTAGACGTAATTAGACCGAACGTTATCATCGTTGCTGTCTTTCATATTTTAATGGCAATATTATATGGATCATAATAATGAATGAAAATATCTTTATTGCTCATACACAATCACATAAGGATAAATAAAGATTAGAGAATCGTGATCTGAGGGTTAATCATGATACAATATGGAAAAGCGATGGCGCTAGACGACCTATTTTACTTTATTTACATTTTTATTCAATTTTATATGTAGTATTATTTTAAACCTGTAGACCTTTTTAATAATTCACAGCACGGGGCCTGCTTCTTTATCCTTGCATGGCGATGTTATTCCAAATAACCCATTAAAAGTAAATAATGTGTAATTAAAAATATATAAAGGCCGGCAACATACTCACAATGTCTCTGGCACTGTGGGTACATATGGGCGACGTGGAGCACTTACCACCAGGTGACGCGTCTGCTCTGTTGCTCCCTATTGCATTAAAAAAAAATACGTGTGGCACTCGGGGACTGCCGCGGTAAAGCTATTGCATACTATGCCTTCAAGCCACACCTCCGCGCCCGTCGGAGTGGGGAGCGTGAGGTTTTTCGTTACTAAATTTCTGGATTCGGTCCCCTCGCTCAAGGCCCGCGATAGAAGCTATTGACAGTATCTATTGATGGACATAACAATATTATAATTTTGTACAACTATCCGAAAACAAACTGAAGTTAATCATAACAGTTAACCCAGAGAAATCTATAAATACTGTTCACATTTTGACACGGATTAGAGCCATTTACGTGACGTCACTGGAGCAAAACAGCTGTGCCGAATTCCCACATTTACGAGAAAATACGACGTGCCTTATTAGTCCACTTGTAGTTATCGTATAGGTATTTTTACCATTCCTACTACCTGGCCCTACATTTTCTTCATTTTTGCTTTCTTGGAATCGCGACGGTGTAATAATCTTTGGTATTTGTATCAATAGTATTTTTAGTAATATATCCACTTATTGGTTTGACGGGAGAATTGTAAATGTTTTTTTTGCGTTTGTATTTTATACATACAGTACAATATAATGAAGGCATTTACCTTTTATATTGTCGACAGTATCATACTGTCTATAGCGAGATGAACGAGCAAAGCCTTCATTCTTATCAATGTAAACAAACACATCGCAAACACATCCATAAAATCTTATTCAATAATAATATGATTAGAATATGCAATCTAAGAAAGTACCTACTTTTAAGAAAATAGAAGTCCAGTTTTCTGTTAATATGTAAACCGATTTTCGAACACGTATCATATCGAAAATTCAACTCGTGGCAGAGGCCAAGACTGTATCGGTTGCAGAGTTCAATTAAATGTTTTTTATATTTTTGTTTGACTGAATCGGTTGAAGTGTTTTTATATGTGTGTTATAATATAATATTATTATTATATTTTCAGAACTACCTAGACACCTTTAAAAGGATTACAAACGAACTTTTCGTGGAGACATAGAACCAACATTTAACTGCACTTTAGACAAGGTTAATGTGTTGTACAGTTAATTATTGTCATTAAAAGCAACCGTATACAAACATTTCAATAAAAACCGAGTCTTGTAAGAATATCAGTCTTTGTCTAACTCGCGAGATGACGTGACGTGAGCGAACACATTTATCTCCTGTAACGCGTGTGTCATCAGATAGCTGGCAACTTATCTCACGACTGCAAGTTCCTCCGATTTTCGCTCCACTGAACTTTTATCTTGAGTGATGGACGCTTCTAATACTTTTAATGCATAGTAGTGTTTTAGCACGATTGATTTATGCTTGGAATGGTATGGCCACTTTGCTAATACGTGTAATGTTGATAAACAACGCTTTTACTTTATTTGTAGCCGTCATTTTTTGTATTCCCAAACAGTCATATGAATATTGAGTAGAGTCTAGTTATTACATAGTGGAGTAGAGTAAAATTATTTACTTAATTACTTATTTACAATGTAAATCTTTCTCTTCACCTTCGTTGGTATAGTTTTACTCCGAAGACGCAGAGAAAAACAATTATTACAGTTTTGAAATATTAACCATTTTAATACGACAATAATATAGGCACGTTTCCGCAAATCACAATCGCCTATTTTGCGTGAACCCTTTTAATATATTCAGAGTTTAATTATTTAAATAATAATATACAAAATTCATATCAAAATTTTTATTTTGTGTCATACATAATGATAAATACATTGTAAAATTAATAACAGCCTTTTGTTCAACATACTTTTGAAATGTCAGTCTAATAATTAAGATAATAATTAAACACAATAACAATTCTGTACTATGTTCACGTCGTAAACAGCTGTTCAGATGCCCAATACGAAGTAAGCTCGTTTGCACCAACTTCATGGAGTTACGAGCGAGTAAGAGCGAGTTGGTTACTTCGTATCGGATACCTAGTGTTAATTTTCGATACCCTCCTAAGCAACAAATTGAGATTAGCGTAAAAACTAATACAAAACCAGTATTTAGTGCTGATTTACTGTATAGAGGTTTTATATTCTGTGGATGAATCCTTGGACTGGATTTTTACGCCAATACTGTTTCTTGCCCCTTGAAATCGATTATTTAAAATGCCATCAAATAAAACGATTCTTTGTTTTACATTTACTCTGTAATTTTCTTTTTAACTTTAATGATTCACAAATAGATAGCAATACTTATAATATTCAGTTTAAAAAAAATAATTTTCAGAATTATCAGCGCAAGATTCATCCAGAAATGTGTGGAAAATGCAATTAATTATGACATTATTTTTCCGGGCTTACACTATGTATAAATTATGAATTACACAGCGTTATAAAAAATATTTTTCTGTGCCAATTTACTTAACTATCATAAGATTAAAAGTTCAATCTCTTATTAAACTTCAATATAACCATGTGTTCCAAAAATTACCATGATCCAGCCTCAAATAGCGGCTAATTCTGCTGATAGTTTCCCCAATTTTGGTCCGCTCCATCAAGAACCAAGTCCTTTGTTTGTCATGTCATTAAATAGTGATATGGGTGTACAAAACGAGCTGGGGCACTTAATGCCAGTCATTGTGATGCTTTATTTTCCCGCTATTTATAGCTTATGACTTATTATTTATCCGTTCGTTAATTAGGATAATGATTCTATAATACGTTACGTATTGGTTATAATGATTATGTGTGATTAGTTTCCAATATAGATGTATCGTGTGTCAGCATATTAGAAAAATAATTACAATGGGTATTTGATTTTCAGTATTCAAAGGTCAGTTCAATACGTATGAAATGGTTTTTAAAGAAGCCCGGTGGGTGGTGAATGAATATTCCTCTGCCTCGGTCAAATATTGTATTAGATTAATTTAAAAAATAACGACCTTACTTTTTCGTATTTAATCGTAATATGTGGTAATCTGTTAAATATACACAATGATATGTTATATAAAGTAAACATATTATTCGCCGATTTTTAATGTTGTCATTCACTATTTGTTAATAAATAGTATAGTTAAAAACAACTATAACAATGAAAAAACAATTTTATGAGTCATGTCAAATGTCTTTGATACGATGTACCGTTTTTAATAGTATGTGTAAAACATTGGAACAATAAAACAACATGTTTCATAAAAGTTGTTCGTTAAAAAGCGAAATTTCATACGTGAATAAAACATGTTCATGATTCATTAATAAATACTGAAACATCGATATTCGTGAAATAATTAAAAGTGGCAGGCTATAAATTTAATATCACTCCGGCGCAATATCTCATAGGCGGGAAACCTCATATCATAGGAAATTGAAAATAAATTCCTTTAAGCTACCAATTACCCCAATCGAGAACATTGAGTTTTCAGCCAAATAATTTCACTGGGAATCGTGATTTGTGACGTGTCAATCGTGGAACGTACCTGTAATTCAATTTGGACTGTTCTAAGCATGTATCTATTTGTTTCTAGCAGATAAATAGGACAGTAAAATCTTCAATGTTAATTGATAGGTAAGTAAATTACTACGTTTGGCGATTTAATTTTGTATATGCCAAATATACCATATACCTATAACAAAATACTTTTTCTTTATCATTATTATATTGTATTGTTACTATAAAATATTAATGAGGAAAATACTAAGTATATTATTATGTATAATATAGTACATCAAATTTAACCTACCTATATTAGATATTATTCTTAAGGCGACTGATCAGTTAATCAATTTTTGTTTCTCATCTACAATGCTCCATCTTATCAATGCTCAAGATGGAGGAGGCCTTCACCCAATGTGGGATCCAACACAACAAATAATAATTATGTAGTTAATTAATAATAAATTTCACATTTACTAACACAAATTGTAAAACTGTCTAAGGTTGTGTGGAAATAAAAGGCTTTTTATTTATTTATTATCTACAATGCTAGAGCAAATTCTAACTTAAATTTTAATTCAAAAATGATCAAAACGATCAAAGCAAAAACTCCATCAGCTACCTAAGTCGACTTACAAACAAAGTTTCAGTAGTAACAACTTAAGTAATTGGCACGTAACATAAGACCTTCATAAGAGACCCACCTCCAAAGGGTCACTCTAACGTCAAAGCCACACATCAATATTGAGCTATAAAGTCGGGTTTGTTTGAAGGCAAGTTTTGTCGAAGTGAGATGTTGACCTTAGGCATTTTGCTTATGTGCAAGCTCTCTGAATAGGCATTTTGCTTATGTGCAAGCTCTATGAATATGTCATCCAATATTCGAAGGATTCTGTTTACCTAGCGGTTATTAACGGATGGAAAATGTTCTTTCTTTTTTGTTTTTTGAAGTGAAACTTCTTGAGGCCCGTTGAGAGTAAAATTTGAAGGTCACGTGATGGTAATACCGTCACGGCATGGAGTAAGGCGACGATTTTGATATCTTTAAATCTTGCCAAAGAAGTTTTACTTCTGACACGTGTGCTCGGCACACACGTTCTTTTTTTTAATTTTTAAAGATATGTTGATTATATACTTCGTAAGTAGTTACTGTCTAGTAATCTGTGGTTATACAAATAGATGAAAATGTCATATTAATATGTTATCTAACTAACTGTAAGCTTTCACTCAATTATGAAATGAAAGTTTAACTTTTGGATTAATTATTTAACTCTACTCGTAAAACGGCAAAATTTAGATTAACAGTACGGCGCTTTGTCAACCGACTTCTAAAAAAGGAGGTGGTTCATAATTTGATTATATTTTTATTTAGTTTGTTCCCTGGTACCTCGGAGCTTTTGACTGGGAGAACTTTCCGGTTGCATTAAAAAACGGTCCATTTAAAATATGTCCATTTGAAGGCGGTTTAACTTTTTGTTTCAAAATAATTATTTGCGATATACTCCGGAATAAACCAAGCGAAAATAATATACAAGGAGTCACCAATCATGAGTCCCAAAAAGATTTAACATAACCGAATGAAACATGTTTTAAGCAGACCTAATCTCACATACTTCGTTTAAGCGACGTTGTCACCAACTTAACAAAACCCTTTGAAGTATTTATTATCAAAGCTAATTAACTCGAGTTGGGCCGTTTTCAGATGTAATACGGAGAGGTCATTAAATAAAACGCTCTTTGTTTTCCTTGAAGATGTCACAAAATTTCATACACGTACTTGATGTGTTGTTTGTTACTAACGATAAAGTTTAAATGAAACAAATCCTGTATGTAGTACGAAAATGAGTCATAACATTAAAATGAAAGTAAAGTTCGTACTCTTAAATAATAAACGTACAATATAATTTTGTTAATTGTAGAGCAAATCACAAAATAAGTATTTTTTGTATATCAATTTGTAAAGAATGTTTCGCTAAACAATTTTAAAGCAACTCGTCACAAATCAATCATGACTCACGAAGTCCCTGTTTGTATTTCCAAATTTTATGCTAATTTGTTGTATTTTGAGACCCAACTTGCTATGATTTATTACCCAGAAACATTGTTAATATTACTTCACGGGTAACATTGTGAGAATAATTACTTTCGATAAATAATTTACTGTTTTCAATTTCCCATAGGATTCATAAGAATTAGTATAATGCGTTCGTACAAAGTTTAAACAAAATCTTAAAAAGGTTGCCTAACTACGTTAATTAAACAAAATATTACAGTTCTCCAAATAATAAGTAATTTCGAATATTTATAAATTTTCTAAGAAAGTACTTATTAAATAATTATAATATCACTCTTGTATTGTCTACGTGTGGAGCTTTTGTGATAGGTGATTATTGATGTTTAAATCAGCGTCCCTAATATAATAACAATTTATAAATTTATAAAGAATAGAAAAAATTCGATCACGAGGCGGGACTCGAAATCGAAATTTTTCTATTCTTTATAAATTTATATTTATAAAGCAATTGAATGCCATAAAACCAAAAATATAAATTCAATAATAACAATTTAACTTTAGTTTCAGTCTTTCTACCTACATCTTGTTAGAATAGATAATATCAAAACACTGATCCAGTCTATTTTATGGTCATCACAACGTTCACTTACTATATTATTGATTCATGAAATATTTTAAAGTAAAATGAATAATAATTAATATACTAGAAATAACTATAAAAACACGCTTAAACGTATAAAATTATGCCCTTTCGCCGATTATTGATAAGTGTATAAAGTTTGAATTGAATCTATCTGTTTAAAGTGGGTCAAAATTGATTCTAAAGGAGTCGGTTACAAACATACAGATGAAGCTAACAAAAGCGTGTTAAAAAGTATACCAACCAATCTACACCAATACATACACTTTTATATATTGCAAAATGATTTCTCAATCACTAGTGCACTACAATAATGGATTTCTTGATATCAGAACAATTTATCACCTAGCAACAAGAAGACATAGGAATTTATATTTGACATTGTGAATATCACCTTTAAAGGGTCATCAGTTAGTATGATAAATGTATTAGACCTAAGGAGATTTAAGCTTCGAATAAAACTCTGTAAGAGACTTATAGCAAACACTGTTATTATCTGTTTACTTTTTTTAGAATTGTATTAAGGAAACAATACACATATTAATTATTAACATAATTAATTTGTGTATTTTTTTCTACATTCCGAACAAACCATCTTAATAACGACATAAAACCTGTGTTAATATTTCAATAATATTTTGGACAGCGTTCATTAATTAAATAACTTTTAATTTATTATTAATGAAATAGAAAGGAAATAAAGTATAAAAAATACGATATAAATATGTACTTTAAAATAAGATAAATAATTTTTATAAATAGTGAGAAGCTAATAGAGAGGTAGTATATTATGTTTTAAAAGAGTTATGTCAAGCTAAGAATTCACATTAAAAAAGTAACACTGCACTGGAACGAAGTTAAGAGAGAATGTATCGCGTATTTGGCACTGGCCACAAGGCATTGTCTAATTAAACCAGGATCAGACGGCGCGCGGCGGTGACTTCTGAGAGCGTCTGACTGCTTCGTTTTGGTTGTTCGCCAACTAGCTCCTTACAAAAACGATCGCCTTGTGGTTGTTTGCAGAACAAGCAATTATAAAGTTTTCGATGCTTTTCAGCTTTTACTAGGTATCGTAACGAGGCTTACGACGACTTAATTAGTGCAAGGGTTTAAAGCGAAGTCAATAGAGCCTGAGATGTCTGGTTTTGTAGTTGACGGTTTCATGGTATCGATAAAATTTCTATTCAAATATTTAAGCGAATAATTTCTAAACTTGGGATAATATCTTGGGACTGGCGTGGAAAATCGTTATTTAAATTAATCATTATCATTACATTTTAATTATTTTTTTCCTGATAAGTATCCTATTTGGCTTTCTATTGAATTTTCTCTTGAATTCATCACATACTAAAATGCATTTTCACATCATAAATCAGCTGCATTATAAAAATAAATGTGTATTATTTTAACGCGTTCCCGACCTCGTTTCGAACTGGTAGGTAAAAGTGTGGCAGCGCTATTAAAACTTCGAGGCAAGCTTTGGTCGTTAGAGAGCTATACTTTTGCTTGTACATGATGCAATATCTATACTATATTTTACTTTGGATCCTGAAGATCTGCGAGTGAAATGGTTGTTGTGTGAGCATACTCCCCAAAGTTTGGTTAACGATACACGTCTTATTATGTGTTCGACGTCTGTTAATATCGGTTGTTGTGTTTTATGATGCAGTAAATAGTGTGCCTTTAAAATGAAAAAGGTGGATTTATCATTAACTTAAAATAGGAAATAGTTATAAATATAAAACATGAATATATTAATCACTATATGAATACAATTAAAACAATTAAGACCTACCTATTTGATTACTTACCTAATGAGACGATTTTGCTCATGGTAATGTACCTAATAAACAGCTTTTCATTATTACTGCGAATAGAAATTGTTTTTTCAAAGCCTCTTTATAACAACCTAAAGTAAACTTCGATGTAGTTAAGCGAGCTGTATTTCTAATGATAAATTACCAACCACAACACCAAAGTAAGAGTCGTAGTGATATAACTGGTGTAAATGTACTCCATCTAACTAATGTTAGCTCGGCAGTCGGCTAGTTACTAAACTTTCTGCAAGTGTAGTAGGAGAGTCAAACGTGATGTTTGTCGTTGCCATAGCAGAATTAATTAAATTTGTGTGTACTCTAAAGATAACATGCGCGTCCCTGTTTGGACAGAGGTTAATCTATTATTAAAATGCAGCTGCATACACCGCAGGCGTATCATAGGTACTTGTATTGTACGCTGTTTGCTATATGTGTAAACGAATTTATTTGTCAATTTATTAATTTTGTGGTTTACTGGTTACAGCTTGATCGTGTCGGATTTTTTGCACGTTATGAATATTCTTTGGCAAAATTGTATTTCAAAATGAAATGCATTATCATTTTAAAGCTTTAAAGTAGGTAATTACACGTTCCATATAAATTGTTAAATGTCTAAAAGCTTTATTAATTTCGACATTATATTAGATTTTTCATGGAAGTAATAAAGATAACGGACTGCAGAATAGTGTTGCCCAAATTCAGTCTTGGTCTTGCAGTCTTGGTCTTGTTCTTGCGTTTTTGCAAGACCAAGACCAAGAACAAGACCGCGTATTTTTAGCAAGACCAAGACCAAGACTGACCGTGCAAGACTTGAGCAAGAACAAGACCTAGCCTGCAAGACTCTTGCGTCTTGCAGCTAGGACTTCGCGGTATTTCACTGAGTAGTTAGGTGTAACAGTTCGGTGTATAGGTAGGTACGCTTAGGAATTCTATGAGACGCAAAAAACTGTATCAAAGAATATGAAAAACTGGACCTATGCGCATTACGACTAATACCATAAACATAGCGAATAAAAAAATATCGATTAAAATCAAACTGAGTGCATGCATAGTTATGTCACAGACTAATAATAATATACTACGTATACAACGGTTATGTTTTAAACATCGGCACTTTGATAATGCGGCATCAAAGGTTTTGTACTTACTTCTCAAAGAAATTTGCCGCTTTTCGGAAGTACATGGTTATGATACACGCGCCGGCCGGCGGCTTCTTTTGAAATCTAAAACAATCGTTGCCGCCACGCCGAAATCATAACATTTGACACTATTTGATTGCCGCCATAGGGCGTAGGTATACTCATGCAAAATAATTTCGAATTTTTTTAAGAGTACCTACAGGTGTTCCAAAGAGTAAATAAGTTTCAGAGTGCTTAGAATGAAAATGAATACATTATGATTATACTGATCACGCAAGTAGTATTATGATTAGGATAAAATGGTAAGGATAGGTAGTGGATGTCATATTAATTCATTCTAGTAAGTATATATTATAATATTGATTACTTATATGGTTTTAAGCTAATTACTTAGGTACTATTATTGTACATTTAGTCATTATATTTCTTAAGTTTTTACAAGAAAAAATAGCAAAAAAGTGTTCAAATATCACCCGTTTAATAAATATTGTAGCCACTTTTAAATATATGTACTTGAAACGTGTAAAAAAATTCTACAAAACTAATAAAATAATATAAAAAAGCGTAGGTACTTACCTACTAATAAAATAAAAAGCCTGCGATAAGAGTTTTGTATTACTTACCAGCCCGAATATCTCTGAGAGAGATGATGAGAGTAAGTATTTACTAGCTGTGCCCGCGACTTCGTCCACGAGGAATAGTTCAATCTCTTTCTAGACAGATAAGTATTGTTCTTTAAAATACAGTCAAGTTATTGTAATTAATTTGTTTTTTTACATGTTTTAGCAAACGTAAGCTTATAAATCATAAATGTTTATTAAGAAACAGTTACTTCCATGGAAAACGACATATAGGTCAGTTGATTTTTCGAATTTCTTATCAAATCTTCAGTTATTTATTAATCTGCTTGATCTTTACTATGGCTATGTTAATTCAAGCTCACAATGTTCCAATTCTAATACGTTTTTCTAAGATTTAAAGTAAACTTTAATAAATAGTAATAGACTAATAGGTAATTGCAAGACTTGCAAGACTCTTGCTGCAAGACCAAGACCAAGACCAAGACTGGGAGCGCAAGACCAAGACCAAGACCAAGACTGGCTAAGTCTCGTCTTGTTCTTGCATTTGGGCAACACTACTGCAGAACACACAATTATAATAATCACAGCTCTTCCCTTCGCTCGCTTGTAATTGCAATGTTTTAACGTTCCTTGATTATTTTCAATTAAATTTGAACGCATATGGGTAAAGGATGTTTTATCAACACAATTGTATTTTTGTATCAGCCTATAAAAATACAGTTAAAAAATTTAATTACGGCAATGCTGGCTCACTTTCCGCATGAATAATTTATTTTGTCCTATATAAAGCAACCCGTTGCTTAAATGTTTTTAGTGATATCTTTTTGCCCACGCCTATGAACCTTTCACTCGTATCATATTAAGACCTGAATAAACATTTTTTCAAACAAATGTATTTTGTAATATAGCTTCGTAAGAGATCGGTTAAAAAGATTTTAGGAAAATATTTAAAAGGACTGCATATTATATAGAGGTTAAAAAAGCTACCTACTATTTAGTAGCTGCTTTTTAACCGACTTCAAAAAAAAGGAGGAGGTTATCAATTGGGCCGGTATGTTTTTTTTTTTTATGTATGTACACCGATTACGCCGAGGTTTCTGAACCGATTTACGTGATTCTTTTTTTGTTTGATGTGGAATGGTTTCGAATTGGTCCCATAAAAATTTCATTTGGGTAGGCCCAGTAGTTTTTATTTTATGCGCATTTTTGTCTGACCTCGATGACTTTATTGAAAATCTAGCAAGTAACTTTGATTCACTTCCCGCTTACCGATTGAGCTGAAATTTTGTATACGTATGTAAATTGGATAGTGATGAAAATTTATCATCACATAGCTACTGATTTGATGATGGAATCGAAAGGTGGCCATAGGAACTCACTAATTAATTGACTGAACTTTATCGAGCTTGGGCTCGTTTGATTCGTGTTGAAAAAAAAATACACTAAAAAGTATTAAATAAAAATAACTACGTTAAAAAAAACGACTTCAAAAACGTAAAAGTAAAAAATAACAAATATTTGATATTATTAATTACTGCGTATTATTTAGATGTGCTATTTATTAAATAGGTTTGAAGTCGGTGACAAGCACTAAGCACTTAGTATTAAGCTCGTGTAAGTTTTACATTGGCTTGGCACCGACATCAAACCTATTTAATAAATAGCACATCTAAATAATACGCAGTAATTAATAATATCAAATATTTGTTATTTTTTACTTTTACGTTTTTGAAGTCGGTTTTTTTTAACGTAGTTATTTTTATTAATTAAAAATTATCATTTAGTTACATTTCTTGCTTTCAAATAACCTCTAAAAATATTCAGTGTTAATACTAAATACACCCTTACTCAATATAAAAACTAAAAAGTATCATTTCATGGTTTGCGCTCATAATTCTCAAATTTTCTGGTGTAAACATCATACGGGCTTTTAATACGTTGATGAATTTATAAACCTTTTTCACGAGGTTGTACCTTACCTGTAACATCAGCCTTGTCTGTTGTCTCCGGTCGAGTAGCTGTATCCTAAAAGACCTAGGTAATTGTTTTCTACGAGGCTCCAACTACAAACAAAATTCAACGAGTATTCATTCTACGCTTTTTGTCTTTACGTCACAGTGCTATTATGTTGCGAAATATATTGCGCCTGCAGTTGGTTAAACTACCGAAAATTGTCTGGTGGAAAATTGGTCGTTTTAGAGATTTATAAGTATAGTCAAAAACCGGGCAATAGAAAAATTGCGTTCTAAAACACTGAAATAAAAATATAGTTTTGAAGAAAATTCTTTTAATTTGAAGATAGTTGAATCAATCCTACTACTAAACTAATATTATAAATGCGAAAGTTTGTGAGGATGTGTATGTGTGTGTTTGTTACTCTTTCACGCAAATACTACTAAACCGATTAAAATGAAATTTAGCATACATATAGAGGGTAAATTGGATTAACACATAGGATAGGTTTTATCCCGGAAATCCCACGGGAACGGGAACTATGCGGGTTTTTCTTTGAAAACGCGGGCGAAGCCGCGGGCGGAAATCTAGTCTATATTCTATGCTATTATTATAATATTATGAGAAATTCATTGTTTTTTTAGACAAATAATTAAACTAGAAAGTAAAGTCATCTTATCGTTCGTATAATATGTTAATTTATATTTGATTATAATTAAATAAGCTTTTCACGTATACCTAGGTTTAACCTATAAGTATTAACTATGTTTAAACCGTGCAAAGTTTGGAAACAGGAAAATGTAAACTGAAGCCATTAAACAGATTTTAAACTACTTCGCAAGTTATAAATAGCATTTTCGCAACTTGAGTTTTGACCCGCACAATAAATTTTTGTCACATAATTAGGGTTGAAAGATAAATGTTTATATGAGTTATAGCAAGATGTATTATGAGGATGTTTTTGTTCTTACTTTAACCTATTTTCAATTAAAATACTGTTAACAGTAACCCTTTAACTCGCAGATCTTCAGAATCCAAAGTAAAATATAGTTAAGCGTGGTATTTAAATACCACGCTTAATATTCTTTCAATCTAGGATATCATGATTCCACATCTAGTGTCTATAAGTCTTTTGGCGTTTTGGTAAAAAATATTTTGTGATTTAAAATGGCCAATATCAGAAAAATAACTTTAATCATCAGAACATAGACTGGATTAAACCTGGATCTGACACCTGTTAGGAATCCCAGATTCTTACGGTATATACCAAGGTACCTACACATTATAATAATATGTATAAGGTGTGTACCCCATAACAATGTATATTCGAAAACTACATATTAGGGATGCAAGACGCCTTGTTCGCTCTAATTCTCGATCAAACATATCACAGCAGATGCAATCAATAGTGAATAAGATCTTACGGCTCTATACGAGGGATACGACAAAACCTCTGCTTCGGCCTTTCAATCCTTTGTATTCATGACGCCTAGTAAACAAGGAGGATCCAAATAAGCCGATCTAAATTGTCGATGTATTCTGCTATTCAATTTGACCGCTTATAACACAAAACATAGAGTTTATTGTTTGTTGTACCTGTCACATGTGTGAATTGTTAATTCGATCGTTGTTAGATGGAAATTTAAAAAGATTCCACATTATGGAATTATGAAGATATTCCAGTTTGTTTTCTCACTAAAAATGGGCAACGCTGAGTGCTTTTTTATTTAAATATCGGAAAGTTACCGCAGTGCGAACCGAAATATAATATTCAAACTCGAACTAAATTTTGCATTTATTTCCATGTGATCGATTTTTACAAAAAAAAAAAACTAGCTGTCCCGGCAAAAGTTGTTCTGCCTTACTCTTATCACTTGGGGTATGAAAAATAGATGTTGGCCGATTCTCAGACCTACCCGATATGCACAGAAAATTTCATGAGAATCGGTCCAGCCGTTTTAGAGGAGTATGGTAACTAACATTGTGACTGGGGAATTTTATATATTAGACTAGCTGCTCCGCGCGGTTTCACCCCCGTGGCTCCACTCCTGTTGGTCGTAGCGTGATGATATATAGCCTATAACCTTCCTCAATAAATGGGCTATCTAATACCGAAAGAATTTTTCAAATCGGACCAGTAGTTCCCGAGATTAGCGCGTTCAAACAAACAAACAAACAAACAAACAAACTCTTCAGCTTTATAATATTAGTATAGATGTATGCATTTGGTATACATTTTTTACTGTCATTAAGAAAATATTGAATTATTTATGGAACCAGCTAAAGGTCAAGAATATACATATAAACTTATCTAGCATTAATTTAGTTATAGGTAATAACTAGGAAAACGGAATGATTACCTACTAGTAATACCTAAACGTAGGTATTTATTAATATCCCTTGCTGTAGCCATCAGCATATCCGGTCTATTACCTTTAGCTTCGGTGACGATCATATGGAGGACTATAGGGCTGCCAGCGATATTTTTACATTTAAATTATCTATAACATATACCCAAGACTTTTTACAAACAAGAACAAATTTTACCTGTTCCTTAAACTTTAATTGTTCACTATTTATACCAGTCTTATAGTATCTGCAGCTTTAAACAAGAAGTGTGTTAAATTTAAATAACGCTTTCTATCAAAACATACATTAAATTAGTTTCAAACATATAACAATTTCAATACATATATCCATTATCCAATCAACGTTCAGTACCTATTGAATATACATTTATCTGCCTATATAATATATACACTAAATGAATGAATATACCCAGTTAACATTATTAACTATTCATATTAAATTAAAGTTCGCATCCCTAAGCTTTCTATATTATTGAACGTATGTATGGTTGACATCCTTAGTGGGCAGTATACAGGCTCATAGCAATTTACGCCTTACCAGCCTTCAATACACATAGCTATCTAATTTGAAACCCGTTCATCACAGTTTCAATTCAATATGTTAAATTTTCCAAACAACCGAGCGATCTTACCAACCAATGTTTAGATAATTGGAGAATAAACAGAAACGGATTCGAATATATCGAGATAAAGGATAAACATGCTTACAAAATTAATCATGTGTTCATTAAGGCGCTTAATGATCTACTTTGTAATACAATAGGTAATATAGCATTTCATTTCGTATAGCTTATATACTTTGATATAATATATAAACTGTTTTTAATATTACGAAAATGAAAAGAAAACAATTTTCTAATCCTATAATGATAATGTTTATAATATCACCGAGATATATCACCTTCAAATGCTTCTATTCTTGAAACTATTTACAGGATTTCAGTCAGATGGAACACTCAGTATCGCAACAAGTCCGATTTTAAATTTCACAGCGGTCCATTCGAGCACATCGAACGCGGGCTTGGAAACACAAGACTTCAATTTCAGCCAATAAAAGATTGATATACTTGTAAATATCGGGGAAACTTAAAGCGGGGTATTGCAGAATCCATACGCAGGTATGTACATACTCACCGACTATTTCTATCATCAGCGTCACAGTGCTATTGGAAAAGTTTTTCGATCAACTGAATAGTGCTTTCTACGTGCCATATAAACGGGCAGATGGGACTCTTTTGTAATTCCACACACAATGCTACGAGCTAAACAGTTTCATAGTTTCATCTTCACGCAACGTCTTCAAATTGGCCCGTTGATAAGATAAAACTATTTTTCCAAGTCTGCCAATAAAGGAATGTTTATTTCGTTTACTCGCTTTCTACCCGCAGTGTCACGCGCAACGAGAAAATGGCACCAACTTTATTCTTACAAATTTGTTCATTAAATATAGGTATTATTGGCTGATTATCTACGTCTGTAGAAGTAGTATCACGTAAAAAGTAAAATTTATTTGAATAAAAATGAATTGAAAGATTGTGTGTTTTTTGTTTTTTTTTTTTCCATTTTTCGTTTATTAAAATATATTCACAGTGCTTAATATTATACTTAATCGAACGCCGAGGAATATCAATTGACACAGCATTGACTTGTAACAGCTTAAAAATATCATCTGGAAATAATCCCTACAATACACTGGGAACAATCGCTACTTAGGTAAGTAATAAGTATATAGAGGTTGAGGAGGGTAGACTGACAGGAGAGGTTAGTAAAGCAATAATCATTTGTCTAGCCACATGAGGCCTAAAAGCAATTACGAAAAAAGCTGATAAAATAAAAACTAAAGAAATATATCGACTTACTTTTGATTATCTTTCGTTTCTGTATTCTTTAGAATTAAACTGGTTTGAAATGTTTCAAAGCCATGTTCGAAGAAATACCTGAACAAAAACAGATAGATCATAAATATAACTACAATATATAAATGTTTGTACGTACCATCTCAATATCCCTTTTACATAGTATGCATTATACAAAATCAGATTTCCAATTGACGGTCGCCGTGTTTGAAAAGGTTCTAGATAAACTGATTTATTCCCAAATCCTCTACGTAAGCATCGAGTAACCATCAAATCCTTTTTCACGGGGCCAGAAGTCATAAACAAAGGCATACTCGTTCACCTCTGGGGATCCGCCTTGCGTTCCTAGGAGCATACAACTTAGATGCTGCCGTAGCGAACCCACCACGGAAATAACATTAGCATAGTTATCGAACGCGCTGGGATGAGACCTCCGTAAAGGTCCCGCCGGGACCGGGACGGCTCTTAAACCCGCTTTTCCGATAATGACTATCGATGATTCCACCCCGAATGTGAGCCCAGCCACAATATTATTACGTAGTTTAGCCGTTGTGGGGAATTGCGAAATATAACACGCGTGCTGGTATTCAGTTATTTGCTCGCGGGAATTCTGAGATGTTGTAAGGAAGTGGTTTGGGTGAAATTATTATTCGAGTAAATGTACATCATAATTTCGCAATACTATATTCAAGCAGTGGTATTAATTGATTTGGGGAGCAAATTAAATGTTCGAGCAATTAAAAGTTTAATGAGTTTGACTCAAACGTATTTTATAATAATATTGACGGGATTAAAATTAAACTTCAGTATTTATAATTGAATTACATAACCATAATTATTTACCTACGAATATTTGAAAACTACATTTACGTTTAGTTTGGCGTATTTTATTTACTTTATCTTTTCGTCAATTGTGAAAGGATTATGAACTTGATTTCTTTGTTGTGTATAAACTTCTTAAAGGTTCGGTGCCCTGTATTTCCCTTTTAGTCTTTGTACATTAAAAACTTCGTAAGCATATTATATGTATTGAATATCGTATAAAACTGTCGTGTACAGTAAAGAAAATATTACATACTAGCGGTCCGCCCCGGCTTCGCCCGTGGTACATATTTCGCAATTAAAGGTAGCCTATGTTCTTTCTCAGGGTCTAAAGATTATCTGTGCCAAATTTCATCAAAATCGGTCCAGTAGTTTATGCGTGAAAACCATACATACAAACCTTTCCTCTTTATAATATTTTATTATATTACATATAGGTAACTCAAAGGTTATTATATTATCATAGAACGAGACTGAATAATTTCTTTAGACACTAACACTTGTTTAACTTGCTCCTTTGTCATTTCAATCGAATTATAGCTTAGTTTATGTCCTATTTTATCAAAATAAAAGGGGATTTGTCAAGCTATTGGTGTCTTTCTGTCAAACCAGGAAGGGCTTAGCGATAGAAGAATGGTTCGTTTTACTTAGAAATCAAAACACGAATATTTCTCATCGTGAAGAATAAAGCATTCCCTTGGATGGGAAATTTTCGATTAATAATCTTTTCGTCGCATTAAAGGAAGGCAATGAAATAAAGGATTGAGCGGGCGTGAGATTCAATTTGTTACAGTCTTTAGGAAACGTTTTCAAATGAAACATTTTGTTTCGCGTGGAAGTTAAATTGTGTTTCTTACGAGATTCTTGTTGGTGTAGCTTGTTTTCTTGACAGAAGGAACTTGATATAAAGCCTTTAATATTCTATAGTACTTGCAGTGAATACATAATTATATTTAGATGGTTGTTTGTTTTGCTACCTATTTAGATTATTTTCATTTTTATAGAAAATCTATTGTGAAATATAACAACAATAAAAATGTGTCTCACAATTTACAATGCATTATATAAATATGTATTCGAATTAATTGTTATAAGTATACCTCTTTACAATAATTTTAAAGCTCTTCGTTACGTTAACACAAATTCACTTCAATATTAATTTATTTCCCTTATTCAAACCAATGTCTTTAATAAATTTGTTATTGTCATATACTGAAATGAAACGCAAAACTAACCAACTCGCATCAGATGTGTGAACCACCCCAACGTTCGAACATTCGTTACGAACAGCGTTTTTGTTATTATAAACACAACACACATTTATAAAGAACTCAAAAGCTCGCACAGCAAAAGCTGACAAGCCGACAATCGGCCTGACAATAGCCACATAAAACATTACAACATAACGCCCGGAGGCGCAGAAATTCGACTTGTTTGATTAAAATGCGAACACATTTGCGATTCAAATCTTCCTTTTTTACTGATCATAAAGTATTCAAATGGCCGAGTTAATATTTCCGACACGTCGGCGAGCGTGGTGGCATTTTTTCTCTTTATTTCAGCCACGGGACGGACGCAGCCGCGAGATTTATGCGGTGTAAACCTTCATTTATCTGCAGCAATCGAAATTATTAAATGATTCGTACGCGCAATCAATTCATTTGAATTAATTGAAATTAAGGACATTATTTCTGTATTCGTAGACCGTGTTTTTCGAGTGGGATGGCAAAAAATAAGAGTTATGGTTGAAGAGAGATTTGCACTCGTAATTAAAAACTAGCCTTTATAAAATAGAAGTTAAAAACAAAACGTAGTAAACATATAATTTGAAATCAATGTGCCTTTTAGAGACATCGCAATAATCATATTATCTCGAAATTTAGTGTTATTGACAGTATAGCTACCAACTGGAATGGAATGATGTTATATCCAAAATGACAAATTGCTCGTAAAAACCTATATTCACATTCTTACACATGCATATAACACGACCTCATACCGATTCGACTAAACTCAAACTTGTTACAAATATATCATTCCTCCGTAACACGATATTGGAATTAAATTTATATCCTAGAGCATAGCAACGCGGAGGATCGGAGTATATGCTGTATCGAGAGTAACAAATGCAATACCTCTCAAGTACGCACTCCAGGGTTATTGCCACCCTCCTATCGGATAAATATGGCCCGTAGGAAATGATGAGAGTGGCTATCTAAGGGAACCTGGGGTTTAACTCTGATGTATTGAAAACTGACGAGCCGTACAGAGTATTAACTTTGCCGTGTCAATTTTGTTTATTTGTACGACGGTGACACCCTTAAAATTTATTTTGCGTCGTAAATTTTGACTGACCTTTAGCGAGGTTTAACTTTTCATTGATTTTTTTCGAAAGGTTTTTTATCTGGATAGTCTCAATCCAACAATGAAAACATTTAAGTATAAATAGCGTTTAGCTACTATTATGTATTCTGTGGTATAAACATTTTATGAGTCTGCTTTTTTTTCTTTATAGATTTTACCTATTTTTTTATATGTCATGTAATAATATAAAATAAGTGCCAAAACTTATCCTGTTTTTCTTTTCTACGTTTCCTCTTATAAATTACTAGCGGTCCGCCCCGGCTTCGCCCGTGGTACATGTTTACGTTTTCTCTACATAAGAACCATCCTCGTACTTCAAGGAATATAATAAAAAAAGAATTATCGAAATCGGTTCAGCCGTTCTCGAGTTATGCGCTTACCAACACATTTTGCGATTCATTTTTATATATAAGAAGATTATTACCTCAACTATGGAATTTGTATTTAGTAGAGCAGCTTTATATGACTGAAAACATGTATAATTTAAGACAGTCACTATCAACCAAACTAAAAAGTATTAATTGTTTAGTATATACATAATTATATAAGACGAAGTATGCTTGTAATTTAGCCTTAACTAATAGACGCATACAGCCCGCTGCTCCCAAACTCGATATATAGAGATAGCTTATAGTGTCAAATTAGCGGAGCCTTGCAGTAATTAAACGCTCCTATCTTCTAACAAGTAATGAAACTACGCTTCCTTAGTTCAAATTAAACTAAGCTATTGGAACAATCCGCTCGATGTCACTGCCAATTGGCTGTGTAATTAAAATACAAACAATATTATCTAATAAACATTTATTAAGAAAGTATTTTATAAAAAGGTTGGTGATAAATACTTTATATTTAATGACATTAAATGTTTACTGGCTCGTATAGCCTTTAAACGTACCCAAAACGAAACCCAATATTCAAAGACATCAAAGTGAACGGCGTTCATTAAAATCGATACCAATTAAATTAGCTGTCACATTTCTAGTGAGGGGCAAATAACTAACTAGGTTATCGGACCAAATCCAAAGCTAATTTGTCAAAATCTCGTGGCAGTTAACGATACCCGTCGGGGTACAAATAACAAGATCGCTGTAAAATTCAACAGAGTGTAACGGTTCCGGAAGTCCTCATCGTCGGCCTGACTCAAAGACACTTTGATAACATTTGCCTTGGCCGACCCACAAACGCAATTTAAATAAATCAAATTTGACGCTATGCCTACAGTTAAAATGCCCATTGGAGCAAATATTTTGCATAATGACTAAGAGCTTCTCCGCCTTCAAATTTCTATTAGGTTTCCAAGGCAACTGTTTCACTTCGAATCTCGGTTGAGGCAAATATTATAAATTATTTTCGAATTATACTTTAATTGAATGGTAGCATTTATACAATATGGAAACAATGTAAAGAAGCAAGAAAAGGTATAGATGGTTATTAAAAAGAAAAACAAATGTTTCATTATTATATATTCAAATTTTATTCTCATCCAGTATAACTGGTTCCAAAATAAAAATAACAGACAGGGAAAAAAAACTTTTTTACTGCTTGTTTATATCTCGCCCATGTACTTCTATTTTATTTTCATTGTTATATTGTCCCCCTCAGTATATCTACAATTCCACGCAGTAAAAATAACGCGTCATCATGAACGATGATATGTATTTTCATTTTTTATTTTCAATAACGCGTCAACTTGTCAAAGATTTGTTGTAGCGAGTGTGTCGTTTGTAGCTTTTCATTGCCTCGAGGGAGAAGGGTGTAAGGGGACAAAAGCTTGGGGTTATTTTCTAAATAGAACTTTCCATGCATTATGGAAAAAAGTATTTAAAAATCAATAATCAAAATGTGTGATGGTTTTGGATGGGGTCCTTGAAATTTAAATGTGATTTAAAATATGTTGTCTAAACGAATATTATAATGAATAACGAATTATCTCAAAAACTTGAACGATTAATAAAAACTAATACCATTAGAAGAGTACATCTCTTCTAAGCCTAATTTATTAAGCCGCTAGTAAGCAATAAAATATATTACAGCCCACTAAGAAGGTGTAATACTTCACACATAAATTTGACCAATCTTAATTTACCTTTCCTCTGGCTCAGATCCAGAATTCCGATAATGTACGGCACACTCCTTATCACATAGTTATAAGCAGGTACTTATGTTAGTGAAGACACCAAAAAGATATACCTAATGGAATTGTGGTAGAAGAAAAACATTTAATAACAGGCTTTTAGATAAGAAACCTATGTGAACAACCGCTGTATATACTGTTTTAATTGTGTCTCTAATACAGTCAACATCAATCGTAAAATACCTAAACGAAAAAATGCGTGAATAGTATTTTCTTGTGTTTGATTATACGCGTGTAATAACCGCTAATGCGTGAATAATTGATTATAATAAAAAAGTCTTATGCTATCTAAAAACAAGACTGCATCACGTAAAATATTATTTTGTCAAACGTGTTTGCGCGATCCAGCAAAGTTAAAAGTGCACCTGCGAGTAGGGTAACCATGTGTATGTTTTTTGTTCGAAACTCAATACAAAACTACCCATAGAGCTATGAAGCAGTAGACGAAAAATGCTTTGTTTCATTGGCTTTATGAAAGTGAATCTCTATAGAAGTGATATTTCGGTATCCAATGACAGTTGAAGTTTTGCTGAAAAGCGTATTTATATTTCTAGTGCACGACTTTTATCTCCAAATAACATACGATATTAATACCATGTTGTACCAAAAAACAATAGAGTGACGAAGGACTAACAATAATTAGTGTAACTTATATTAGTACATAATCTATCATACACGATATCTGCAGTCTACGTCTATATAATATAATCTATCAATCTATCGAAGTTTCCCCGAAACGAACTCAATCACAACAAGAAAAAAATATACAAATGTAATTTTTGCAGTCACAAAATCGGTGATTTTATAGATTTTTAGTACCATATTTTTCGATTAATAAAGCAATAGAAGGAAAAACATCGACAAAGAAAAATTGGTCAACGTGTATTTTTTATTCCTAATATTTTCTCTTTGATGGTTGTAATTGCAAAGCGGTATTTCCTGCAGCGCTAGCCACAGTCACGTTTGTAAAACCAATAAAACTGGTTGTATAAAACTGTACATTGTTACTCAGTAATAAAAATATAAAATACCGTGATTTATTCCTGAAAATATAAGTGGTTTTGCACGTGTATGATTGATTGGGTGGAATTTAACTTTGTAATTTATTTCGTGTTATATAGCGTAGTTTAACTTTAACTGTAGCTTTCTACAAATAATTTTTAAACATTAATAAAATTATAGTTGAGTCTAAAATAGTAAGATAAATATTCATTCACCTCTGATCTTGATAGATCTCTTGACATATATGAAGGCTTAATATACAAAATTACAAAGAAATAAACGAAGAAGCCCTACAGTTTACCTATTTTTATAATTTTACTATAAACAAAGTCTCTGAATATAACACCGTGAAATCTCTAAAAATAAAACATCACACTGAAGCGCCCCAAATAATAGCTTCAATCGAAAGCAAAACCGTCATTTGCGAAATAGCTTCAAAGCGGAGTCATAAAATCGATCGTACAGGTGTTAAAAGTATTGACAACGCCAACCAACTTTACGGCGCGTAGGAAATACGGTAGCGAGAAAAAACACAAGTCTCTGATTGAATTGTACAGCTGTTGGTCGTCCTTGACGAAATTATTTCTATTGGAGCATTTTGTTCGGCGACAAAGTTAAATTGGATTTCTTATGGTGGAAGTGTCTTAAGAAAGTGTCGGCGGGGCGGTGCCTTTATTCAGCCGCTCTGTTTTATATTATGACAATAGGCATTTTTACCACCGAACTCTGAGATTACAAGTCCCGTTTATTAACTTGTGTTATCTAAATTTTGCGTCTTTGTCCCGTTTCTTTTATCTTAGACATTGTATTTTTAAGAATGTCCCGAATTACTACTGTCTACCGTGTGACCTTTGTTGTGACTACGTTGCCTTTTAGGATTTTTGTAGAGCATCATGTATTTCGATGTATTTATAACCTAAATGAATTTAATGCAGCTATAATAATGAAATACCTTTAGTTTAACAGCGGTACATTATTCAAAAAATATAATAAATCTTGGTCGCTTCTAAGTTTAAAACTTCTCACCGAATACAATTCCAGAAACAGACCGAAACAATTTTCTGAACAATTCCGTTTACACCCATGAATAAATGAAGAAATAATTAAAACTTTCACGGGCGTTTATTTAATTTCCTAAAACGTGAAACAATTATAAAGTTGCAGCATATGTAGAGTTGAAATGAAACGTAATGTTCGATAAATTGTTTCGCCCAAAGTTTCAACAAAGCGGCTCAATTTTCTGTTACTATTAGGTCTTCGTAAAAACATCACGCGTAAAGTCATTTGTGAAATTCCCTTTCTGAAATTGTAATTAAATTACGAGAGAACCTGATACACTTAACTACACCTTCTACCCTTTATCTAAACTTAGAGTTATTTTGTACAATCTGAAGTATTTGGAAGAAAGTCAGCTATCCCGAATTAATGCCGAGACATGCTGCCAGCTTTATCGGATTATTTGGACGTTGATGAAGTTAAAACTTAGCAATTACGAAGTATTTCACTCCGTTGTTTAGTCCCGGAGAGAACAACCAGATATTCATTTCAAAATGTTTGATACAAATTAAATTGTTCCTGTTTTATATTATTGTACTAAGTTGTACAATTGTAAATACAACATCAAGTAATGAAAGACTATAAATTATTATTATCTAAGGTAAAAACAAAAATGGAATCTTCATTATTTATGGACCACCAACAAAATTTTAAAGTTTCTATATGAGCGTGTTATGTGCTCTCTCCAAAGTCATAAAAACGAGCCCTATCACTTTAAAACTTGCGATGAAAAATGTTTAAAGGAGATGGTACAACTAAATAGAAAAGTTCAACGAAAAGATCTTCGAAGAATATTATTGTATACTTTTAAAGAAGTAAATACAGATAATAATCAATGTTTTTCGTATTTTCATACATTTTGTAAATAAACGTAATTTAACTCAAGTAAATATAGTTACCTAAAGTGAGAAAGTTTGTTGTGTTGTGTGTATATTTGAGTAATCTCTTGAACTTTATGACGGGTTCAAATCTGTTATTGTATTGTCGTGATAGTGGTTAGAGCTTTGCTTAAACTCAACAATATAATACCTACTATTTCTATTGCGTGTATCTCTCTTTGAATACTAATTTCAAACTTTAAGCTTAGCAGTAACATTGAATTCGTAAGTATACTAGTGAAAAATGATAGAAAGAGTTTACGTTATATACTTTACATTATCTATACACAATTTCATTTTTTTAAATGCGATGCTTTTTGGGGACAACATAACAATTATGCATAGATACCTAGATACTTTAAACTATATAAATGAATGTTTAATAAATAAACTTGATAATAAAATGAAATATGCGTAAAAAATTTGTAAAACGTAATTGTGTATTTATATTTGTTAACGGTATAAATTAATTAAACTGTTTTCTTTATGAACACAAATATATAGTTACGATTCTAGGGCTTCCTATCTAGGCCAAACCTGTATTATGATATTTAATCTATTCCCGGTGTCCTATTAACAGTAACAAAAGTATTTAATACTTTAATTAATTTACTCTGTGCGTATAATCCTTTCTAATATTATGAATGCGAAAGTATATTTGTTTAATTCTCTTCCACGTTGCAATCGATTTTATCAATATTATAATACCCATATTTTTTTAATTGTTATGTTATCCTACATACGATAACAATAACGATACAGAATATTAGCCATCAAATTAAGTACAACAACATTTTCAGCGTCACTTCATATTGAATGTCTTTCATAAATAAACCCGACGCAATAAATTAAAAAAACCCTCTACATGTCATTCACCTCTCTATTTACAACTCATAGTGCGTCCCAGATTGCACCTCGCACGATGAAGAGGCGGTTAATATGATACAGTTGATTTCGCTGAATCAAAGGCGTCTTGTCCAGTGTGCACGAGGGCCCTCCACTCCGGGACCAGCGCGATAAAGCACGACCCTCGCTCTGACATACACTCAATAGTTGCACTCGAAATGTAGTTAAATTTCATGTTTATTTACGAGCGTTTATTCACGTATGGAAAGAATTAGCTTATACTTTTAATGATGATGTCGTTCCTAATATTTTTTAACAAAATATAAACTGTACCCCGTGGTTCCACACGCATTGCTCCGCTCCTATTGGTCTTAGCGTGATAATATAGCCTTCTTTGATAAATGGACGGATGATGGATGGATGGATAGTACAGTGAAATAATTTTTTAAATCGGGCCCGTGGTTCCTGTTAATTAGCGCGTACAAGCAAGCAAACAAACAAACTCTTCAGCTTTGTAATATTTGTATAGATAAGATGTTTTTGTGTATTGTGGAGTATCAATGTTTCCATGGAAAATTTCATATCGAAGATCCCCTGACAAGGTCTTCAATATAAATACATTATTTGTCATATAACGCTGTGTTGTTTGTTGATTTTATTTTTACATTGTTTGTCATATAACGCTGTGTTGTTTTGCTGATTTTATTTTTCATGTTCCCCATAAAATTATTGAATAAATTATTCTCTATTCTTCTTATGCAAAATAATATATAGCTTTTCACTTACGTTTAATACTATTGCATTATTTGATACGCTTGTATATTGAAATAATATTATCCAACCTAAAATCTATTTTCTGGAACGCTTAGGTTATATTATTAAAATATATTATTCAAAAATAATTATAACTCTAGCATCAGATTAAATTACTTAGCCAAAATCTCACAAAGGATGAAACATGAGAGCTAGTAGATGAGGCCTCTGAAACAGTGGCTCTATGCGGTAAACATTAATGCTTATTTTAGTAACTCCGACAAAATTACTTTATACAATACTAGCATAAATTAAACATTGTGTACTGTATTATTGTGGCTTGCTTTGTGTTTCATGTCTGTTAAGTTTATGTAAAACTGTTTGATAGTACATATATGATTTTAATTAAAATTGAAAGTTGATTAAGAATATATTAAAACAATTGATTTGTTTACACTGATAGCACTGTAGCTGGGTTTGTATTCAATAAAAAACAACTTTGTTTTATCAAAAGGGATTTGCTCATAAGAGCAAACTTACCTTACGCGTTTCAAAATTTGAACATTTCCTTTAGTTTAAAGTTATTTTTTTTATTATAAATAATAATCTGTGCCATTTCATATCTATAGAAGTTCTTTAGTGGTTGAAATTCTACTTTCTGGATAACTCTCACCTACATTCTAGTGCACGAACCTACTGCAATGAAACATACATTCTCGAATTCCAAATTGCGAGAATAGAAAAATAATATAAATACGTGGAATTTATATTGAACGATTATTTTACTTTTTTTTTTTTAATAAACAACTTACAACTGCACATGCTATAGACAAAAATATTTGTCATTTCCCTTTTGACAGTTGTCTACGTGTACAAAAAGCAAGTGAATACTTTCCGAACAAATGCAAAATCCAACTAAAAGCAACTTCATGCACATCTGAAAGCTATAAGCGAATTAAAGAGCGTTTTTTACAAAACTGTATCGCACAGTTTTTCTGATTGAGAGCGCTAGGGTTAATTCTAAAAGAAAACGGATAGCGGTAAAAATAGGTTGAGAGCGGCATTCGAACAATTTAAATTCAAGAATGTCCTTTGTATTGATTCGTTGCACATTTCGCTCCGAACTTTTTATCAGACGTTTAGTAAATTACCTCTATTTTTCTTGTAAAATAGAGAGAGATATGTTTTTTAAATTTTGTACCGAGTCTTAGTAGTCGTCCGAAAGATTTTTATCCTATTTTATATTTTTCTTTCAATTCTGGAATATAAATAACTCTTCGGCGTTCTTAAAAATCTCGTCTTTAAAATAAAAGAATTAAAGATTCGTTAATGTCGTAACTTGCAAGTATAACAAGATGAAAAATACAAATAAACTGACTTTATACTTTAAAGCACAAAAACATAACTTTAATATTGTAAAAGCTACAACATAAACATAAATCAAAGTCTGAGCAAAAACAGATGACACAAAGGGCTGAACATTATCTCCTGCTGGATAAACAGAAACGCGTCCCTGGGGAAAAATTGGGTCCCGTAGCACTAACTCGAGGGAACGATATTTCACCCAGTGGTAGCACGTGGGAAAAATTAGGCGAAGCCATAAACGATGTAAACACGCTACGCAGCGTAGCGCTGTGCTACGAACTTTGTAAGTTGATTTTTGAAATACTGCGTCAGTGATTTCATTGATTCTATAATGTTTTTAATAATAGGTATGTGATGTGATTTAAATTGAGTATATGAAATTAAATACTTTTAACACAATTTATTCACTTTGCTGTATATTTAGATTTTTAACTAGGTAAAGCAAGCGTGGTCACAGGTTGAGTATTTTCAAACAATACTATTCAATAATAATGCTTAAATTATTATTTTTTTCACTATACTTTTAGAATTCATTATACAATATTCATAATCTTAATATATATAAATCTCGTGTCACAATGTTTGTCCTCAATGGACTCCTAAACCACTTAACCGATTATAATAAAATTCGCACACCATGTGCAGTTCGATCCAACTTGAGAGATAGGATAGTTTAAACATGTAGGTACCACGGGCGAAGCCGGGGCGGACCGCTAGTACTCATTATGTTAATTATAGACTAAGGCATTTCTTTAGAATGATTTCATCAACGTCGACATAGCATAACAATTAACTTTTTTATCTAAATAATAAATATCATCGTAATTTTTTCTATTACTTATTCACAAAAGCTTTATCATAAAAGGTTGAGGGAAAATTATGTAGAAACTAGGCATACAATAGTCCGTACAATAGAGATGCAACTGCAAACGAAACGAGGCTGTCAGTCAGATTGATATTCCCATTTAACAATATCTGCCCCTTTGACGTTGTGGTTCATGTTGTATAGAGAAAGATGATCTTAATTCAATCCCAGGTGAATATAAAGTATATAAGCTATAAATTTAATATAAATTTATAAATTTATAAAGAATAGAAAAAAATGTATATAAGCTTCTAGAGAGAACAAAAGATATTTTGTAACCATCTGCTATTTTGTAGAGAAATCCACGAGAAATAGGCGAGAAACACCCAACGATTTATTTATTGAATAAAATTTTTTTACATAAATAAAAGACTATTATTTACACACCTTTTCATAGTTAGTAGTGTAATAAAACCTATTTCTATTAAAGAAAAACCAATCATAAATTCGATCAATTTAATTGGAAATGACGCAACATTCAGCTACCACGTTACACTTTCATTTTACGTAACCTACAAACGTAAACAAATGTTTTTCCTAATTATTAATTAACATTTAAAAACTATCCATCTGACATTGAGATAGGTCTATGATTTGAGTACTGTTGAAGGACGTTAACTGGCTTGCCCGGGCGTGCCTTATCTCTTCAAGCTACGCAAAGCTGTTTCTCTGCCTAATATTATATCTCGTAATTTATTACTGTTACAAATTCGTTAAACTCACTTTTCATGATATCTGCTTGTAACCGGCATTTATCTTCGCGAATAATTGTCATTGTTTAAGGGAAAGACTAGAGCTAATTTTACCAAAATTTATTGAGTATACTACCTATATAATTATTTAATTCATAACTTCAACAATAACATTCATTCACAGATATGTGTATAAAATAAATCATAAAGGTACGTGCTGCAAATAGTAAACCATGATATAATTAAATCAATACACCAATATGTTTAAATTATTGTACAGTAACCAACAAAAGAAGTATTCAAACTCAAACTCAAACATTCATTTATTCAATTAGACTACTATTTAGTAGCACTTTCGAATCGTCATTACATAAGTATTTTAACATTTATTAAGATAAAATCATATCGGATGATTGATTTTGATTAATTATGTGTATATTTTTGTGATGATTATTATCTCTATCATGATGTATTATCCGACCGAAATCGTTTCTTAAAATAAAAAGTGGTAAACAAAAAAAATTGAAGATCGACTCTATTCAAAATAATATTATCTATCATAGACTAGACTTCACCAATATAATATATTATATTCTATATATAATAATATAGATATTCATAAGCTTAGTCAGTATTGAAACAATGAGCATGCAAATTATAACCTAAACCAACACGGCCATTCCACACCGTTTGCGAAGCTTAATAACATTTCAAAAATCATTTTCTGGATGTTTTCGTGCTCATAGTTTAAATTATAAAACTGTGTACCATGACTTCGCTAGTGTTGGCTTAACGCCGTGTTGTTTAAGTTGTATAACCCTTCGCAAACAAACAAATTTAATTACTCGCTGAACCCCTTGCCAAGATAATGTATGTATTGGCTGTTTGACTGGCACGTTCCTATCTTACGATCAAAAGCTCACTAAACAAACTATTTTGCATGTATAACCTGCTCTGTGCTGGTAAAGAAATTACTCGTTTTATTTCACTCGAATTCTAGAGAATCAAATTAAGTGTTAGCAGAGAATACATAATAATGTTACGTGGTAACGATATAAAAATTGACTAATATTAGGAAAAAATAATTTATGTTATTGGTAAAGAAACGAAATTACTTAAAATTAAGAAGCACAAAATTGTTCTGAATTCTTCGTATACTACTCACTAATTATTAATACATTTTAACATTTTTACATCCATACAGTTTCAATTGGAATAGGAATATTGAAATTTGTAATTTGTAAACGTAGATATAGATTATGATATGATTTAAAACTGTATTGACATATCCAATTTCTTTAAAATTGCAATTAAATAACATAATTTGGAAGAGAAAATAGTAACAACTAACAATAATTATTGTTTGTTTGAATATTCCGAAAACACGTATTATAAAAAAAGTGTTAAACAAATACCAATCACTACGGTATATTTTTTTGAATATGCATTCTTATATGAAATCCTACAAACTTTGTGCAAATAAAAAACAGAAGTAAAAGAAGACGAAAATTGCAGTGTGTAGCACGATCACGTGGTAGTGTAACTTCTGAAATAACTGCAAGTTTGGTGAGACTGTGCTCATAGAAGATGTAATGAATAACAAAGTGCTACTTTGTTGTGCTTTAAATGAGGCTTCAATCTTTTACCTTTGCTCTATGATCTTTCTAGAAATCCTAAATTATCGCATAGGGTTTTTATTGAGTTTAGATTTATTTGACGTCTGCAAAATCAACTAATGATTACGTATGACGAGGTCTTGGAATGATGAAATCTTAGTATTTTCTAGATCTCCTAACCATAACGATCTAGGTAATTTTAGAAATTCATAAACTAGACACTACATATAACTGACAGTTAAACTACAATAATACGCATAGCATTGCACTTTGAACTTAAGTCAAAAACAGTTCTATTTCCGACAAACTGTTTTGCCGGAATATGAAATGAGTTGAATGCTAGAGCGTGTTAAACGAACTGTACTTTATTGTTTTCTGTTCGTTTTTTCTCTGAATAAATCTGTACTGTTTACCTCAGTGAATCTTACGTCTCCGACAGACGACGGTCTAAGCTATGATTTGAAAGGAATTTACATAGAAGAAACCAAAATTATACGCAAAATGACATAAAATATTGTTTGATCTGCATGTTTTAGAATTGTATGCATGTTGTAATGTTTAAAACCACATAATGAAGCAACTGTCTGTTATAATTAAAGTATTATAAATTGTTAAGGATGTCTTAAATCGCACTTACAACAAATACATTATTTATAACACAACTTTAGAAATAAATAGTATCACAATATAATACTTAACAAGCAATTTATTTCCCGTATCGAAGGCCATTCATTTCCATATGCTTTCTTACTTTTATTACTTTACTACCTATTTACTGTATTATATTTCTTTCAGGCTGTGTCGATTTCCTTTCAATGTACTAAACGTAAAGCTTTTCAATAAGAAATGTTTTTATTCGTGAAATATGAAATTCTTTCCTTACAATCGAATCGAGATGAGTGAAACTCGAAAGTAGCCGATGAATGCCGAGAGCGGGCGAAATCCTCACCTTTGGAAAACGTCGTCCAATGCCGTTTCAGTAGTACTTCGCGGCTCGGCGCGGATACATGCGGGAGCTTGTCAAAGCTTTCGGCACGCGAGTCTCGTCTCATTTAAAATAAAATTAGCAACCACATTACAATAATTACCCGTGAATTGTGACATGTTATTAATAAAGCTCTGTACTGACCTGTTGATTAGATATGGGTTGAAAACAAAATGAAACGTACATTGCTGAAGTTTGTTTGATTTTTGTTTGTAAATCGTAATTGTGGAAACTATTTAAGTAAGTAAATATTAGTGTGTCAACTGAATGTTTAATTCTTAAAATATAGGTTGGTTTCTAAAGCAGTAAATAATAATAATTTATACAGATACTGTTTTATGTGTACGTGTGTTATAAAATAATATCGACTACATTAAACTAAAACACATTAAAATATAAATGAAGCAATATAGTTATCTAAGCAATAATTAAAGCTTCATCTAATATATTCAATAGGACAAACACTAAGACAATATTGAGTATCGCTCGCATAAGGCATTAACCGTAATATTATGTATAATATAATCACCTGATAATACTACGTTATATAAATTTGCATATTATTTAAATTTGCTATTCTTTCCGTATAAAACTGACCCAGTTACAGTTTATAATACCGGCGCAATTTTGTGACTCAGATCGTCATATTTTTTATGTTTTTATTCATATGTAATGACGGCTACTTGCTCCGCAGGTTTGCTCGTAAAAGCCCCGTTTTTCAATACAATAATTATCTTCACTTAAATGTTACTATTGTATAAACATTCAGAGCTCCTACAGAATTATGAGTGGAAGCCTTAATAGGTACTGTTCTTCAAAATAAAGTATTGGTTTATTTTCTAAATATTAAATATTATTGACTCCGTAGCTTTATAGGCTGCAATAAGCGCACACGAGCGAACTGTATGAATAAAGTCTTATATCCACTATGAAGCTATTTAATTGAAGGACTCGACATAATGAGAGGAAAGGTTTCTCACATTCGTAATATACGCTACTTTTATTTTATTTCACGCATTTATTAACTTTTCAATAAATTATATGAAAGGTCAAATGATAAGTTTAATTAAAGTTCTTAGAAAGCCAAGAATAAAGCTTTAGGTATTCCTATCTTCAGCTTTATATTATTATCTTCAATGTCCCAAATTAAGGTAGAGTCTGCTGCGTCTTTTATTTCTGGACTAAATTATCCATTTTATATTAAGCATTAATGTACAATAATTCACAGTTTTCAGACACGGCCTTTTCATACGCGAATGATGAAAATATATAAATCGAGGGATATATCTTTGATTTACATTTTATAATTTATATGAAAGTCACTAAGTTTGTTAAATCTTAAAAAATATATTTGCGTGATATAACTTATATTATGTCTCAAGCTTGTTTAATTGTATAAAAAAGGTTTAGTTGTTTTTTAAATCTTCTAAATGTTGTCCGTAGCCTGCATGGTCAATGTTCCCATGGATGTGATAATATGTTGATGGATGTGATACAGATATTTAACGCGGTAAAAAGTACAATAAGTCACTCTCTTGCCCCCTAAATATCTTCAGACACAAAAATTATATAATGAAATTTCTCCATTGCAACGTGAATTAAAGACTAATATACACACTTTCGTATTTAAAGTATTAGTACGAACATACTAAGTATGGATGTAGAGGTACATATTCAAATTAATTTTAATTAAATATCAATAATATTATTTTGTGAATAATTCATCATACGTTTTAATAATATTGTATGTACTATTATTTAACACGCTGCAGCCGCTTACATCGTGTCAATTATAGAAAAAAAGAGTGTGTGTGCCGAGCACATGTGTCAGAAGTGAAACTTCTTTGGCAAGATTCAAAGATACAAAAAACATCGCCTTACTCCATGACGCGACCTTGAAATTTTACGCCCAACGCGCCTAAAGAAGTTTAACTTCAAAAATATAAAGATTAAAAGGCGTAAAAACAAATATAAGTTTTGACCAAACGATAATATTATATTTTACTAGCGGTCCGTCCCGGCTTCGCCCGTGGTACATATGAAAAATAGATGTTGGCCGTTTCTCAGACTTACCCGATATGCACAGAAAATTTCATGAGAATCGGTCCAGCCGTTTCGGAGGAGTATGGCAACGAAAACTGTGACACTAGAATTTTATATATTAGACTAGCAAACCGGGCGAACTCCGTTTCGCCACCAGCCTTTTCTTTGCTATAAACCTCATGGAGCCCGAGACCTTTCCAATGAATGCAAAACCGTGGAAATCGGTTGGTGCGTTCTGGAGTTATAGCGTCAGGAAGGAAAACCCGACTTATATTTATATAGTAAGAAGATTATGAAACAAAATACCTACATACACGAACAATTCGCATGTGTCCTCAATCATGTCACGCAGAAACACTCGTTGTTTGCATAAACTACTAAAATTACTAATTATATTACTTGTCGATACGCTAGCACGCATGTGAATCAACTTATTTTTTCGTATGTTATAATTTTAAGTATATTGAGCTATCAGCTAGTAAAGGCTCCCATTAATCTATCGTTTTATTTATAGTTCAACATCAGTATATGCCTGGCGAGGATCTAAATACACCAAGCCAGATCGTTCATTGCAGATGTCATATTTTACTGACACTTGCAAAAGATCCCTCGAGCCGTCTTTACAAACTCCACGAAGACTATGAATGATAGAGACCACAGATAAGGAAGGCATTTGCGTGGGCTTGGTTTTACCTTTTCCATGCGTTATTCAATACGAAACGTACAAACGAGTCCTAACTGACATCATTTATTCAAACCATTTTGAACCTTATGTCGATACAAATTAATTAATGGCCTGGCCATTTTTTAACAAAGAATTCTAAACTGTTTCGTAATAAACTCCAGAAACACGTGCTTATTATTTTTACCCCTCTCGTTCAACTTTTCCATTATATTGATTATATACCCGATACTTGTGACTTGGTACCTACACGTGGACAAAGTTTTCCTCAAGAATAAAGTGAAATAAAATGTACTGTGATAAAAATAGCCAATACATTCCACAAAGCCATCGTTTTTAGAAATAGAACTTTCGAAATTAGCACAAATGTTTCATAGATTATTACCCCCGAGATACCAACTAAACAAATTTGCAACCTTTTTCTAATATTAGTCGGTGCGAATATTTTATTAAATTACTATGATGTCCGCCTCAGTAAAAAGCGTAGGTTTTGTTCTTAGTTCTTACAATTATTATAATGTTCATTCATTTGATACATTTTTCTATCGCGTAGGTTTTCTGTTTGTTTCATATAAGGATTGTTTGCCAGAAAATGTATTATAATTATTTCTTCATATTTTTTATTTGAGAATTTATAAGATTATAAAATTCACCTACCTTTATATTGTGATCACATTGAGATTTGTTAGGTTAAAATAAAAGTTTATTTGTAAAAGCCCTGAAAAGAATCGACTTCAATCACTCATGGTTAGACTAATGCGTATATAGAGAAGTATAGCAAACACACAAATGTAGCTAACATTTTCTCACAGCAATCGCTCTTTGTTAGAAAATCAAATGGAACCGAAAGTAATGGACGCACGATAAACAATTACATGTCTCGGTGAGAGCTCTAAAGTGCACGCTAGTGTTCGTTACAGAAAGCCTTCGTTAAGATAATTTCTTTCTATTCCAATTTTCCGATACACTCTTCGTGACTTAAACGTCGACCTGTTAACTTTGCCTACAAACTTTGCGTAAAAACGAAAGAAAGTCCTCCGTAATTCAACGGCCTCGGCTCGGATAAAAAAGACGCAACGCTGAAATAATCGCCTCGAATAAAGGAATTATAAGATTAAATAGCTGCGTAATTAGAAGCTTATTTTCCGGCTATAAAGACGAATCTTTACGGACTCATAATCCTTTTAATTACGAAGAATGTAATTAATTCTTAACTAAACCGATAATTCAAATTTTATTAAAGCACAATCGTCACAGCAGTTTTAATAAGCCAAGACTTAAAACAAAATCCGGGGAGTTTTTCGTAAAATGAAATTAGTCGAAAAAGCTGGCGCCATTAAAATTACATTAGCATAAATAAGAGGAATGCTAATCTAAGGGAAATAAATCTTGGTGGAGAATAAAAATAATCCTCGCTGGCCTCTCAATGATTTGGTGACAGATTTACTCTACGACTTGTGCCCTGCCTGCTACTAAAAAAAAATATAATAAATGTTCTTAACTTACGTATGGGTAAAAAATCAAGTCAATGGAATTTTTATATTGAAATGAAAAATGTATTACGCAAAATAATGAATTATTTTCCTCCTATATAAACAATTCATCACTGAACCAAAAAAAACTGCTATAATTTTTATAAAACAAAATATATTTATTTTAATAAGCACGCCTGAGTTCACATTTATGTGATTTATTTAAGTTTTTTGGCGTATTCATTGAACGAATGAGTTTATGTCATCTTTATTAAACCTTTATTATAGGTGTTATATTAATAATATCTGGCATTGCGAAAGTTTAGTAAAGTTAAACTAGATTTTCTTTTTCATAATTGTAAATAGCAATGGCTCGGAGTGTGCATATCGTTTGGAATCGTTCCCAACAGTTATTTAAAAGTTTAACACTCTTTTATTCTAATTAGCCCTCTGGGATAAAACTTATACGAAACGATGGACTAACGCAAGGGACATTCGAGTTCTAAGGGTTGTACAATTCTAATAATTTCGGACCGTTTTAATGTATGCAAATACTTATGTAGAATTAATTAGGCCATAAATCGAGCGCAAAATTATTCATCCCAAGTTTCAAGTATTATTGTCCCTCGATGTTCTGTTTGTGTAAATATAAATTTGATACGAGTACAAAATGTTTTTAACTAAAGTTTAAATTGAGTTCGTGGAAATAACACCTAATTACATTAGCCGGCTACCATTTATGCAGTAAATAAAACATCTATGGCTATATATTTTCATTATGAATAAAACTAACGAACGATTAACTAAAAATACTGAAAACTTGACCTTGAATATATGAGTAGCGAGAATAGTTAGAACTAAGGTTACGAAAAATAATTTGCGGCCTAAATTCAGCCTCTTTCGGGCAATTTTCCCGCCTGAACGCCCTAACACAATGTTAGTATACTTGAAAAATGCCAACCATACCATATTTGAAAGAATTCCAACCATTTACAAAAGACGCTGCGACTGGAGTTAAACGTTAAACGAGCTGAAAAAATGTCTATAAGAAGACGTTTACGAGTAACCTCCGTTCAACCGTTGAAGTTGATTTAGAAAATATTCTTCCGCGCTTAATTTTCTGGAAATACTCAATTTACTTTTTAAATATTACAGTCGTGAAGATAAATGGTGATTTTCTAAATGAGCTTTATGTGAGTATTAAAGAACGTTACAAAGATAATAATTTTGGTAACAATGTTTTTTTTAATACTTTGTACCTACTGCTCTTTAATTCGTTGATATAAAAATGCACCTTTTCAAATATAAGGCACGATAATAGTTTTGAATGTATTTTATAAATATACTGTAGTTAATAATTTAGGTAGACAATGAAGATAATGCTTACTTTTCACCTCGTACTTCTTAATTATTTCTCAATCAGTCATGTTATAGAATATAATACAGTTAATAGTTATAGAATACGTATATAAGCCTCTAATCAAATAATTTTTAATTCAATATAAGTAACAATACTGATAAATATAAATAAACATCGATAAAACGCATTCACCTTGATCAGAAAAGCACACGCACGACAAAACTATTGAAAAAGCCCCCTGAGATTCAATTTCCGAAATAAACCGTATAATACAAGTTTTCTGATGACACACAATACATCCATATTCCCCGCGTCAGCAATTGTCTTCCCCTACCGACACGTATTACGTCGATTTCAATTCAGCCCTAAAATATTCCACGTGCAGAAAATAGTGGAATCGGCTTCCTCCTAAATCGATGGAATGAAGCGAAAGGACCCTGGGAAATATGGCGTAATATCACAACAGATGTCTACGACGGTTATGTCAACTGGCCATCCATTCACAAAGCTAATAAAAGATTCAGGATCGTCGTTCACCCAAAAGAGGGTCCTTCCAAGGCATTGCCGTCCTAAACGTGTATGAGAATTTTGAGGTCGTCAAATCCTCGGCCGACATTATCGAGCTACATTTTATTAAGTGAATATTAATAATTTATGTTAGTTACACTAATTTTTATAAAATTCTGCATGTAAATATGAAACATGTAAGACAGTTTAAACCATCCTATTTCGTGTAATTTAACTGAACCAATAAATAAAACTCATCAAATCAATCTCTCTCGCAAGAGAAATCCAAATTTCATAAAAATTCATTATATTTCGTTTTTTTTTTAATAGCGTAAGTGTAGGCGCTATTGTCGACCAGTAAAAGAGGTAAATATTTAGCATAATATAAAAATCTTCTTTTAATACCACACGTATACTGTACAGATTAGCAACTAAATAATTCCTTCATCAAAATAGAAAATCTAAGAAATATTAGAGTGAAAGTTACTGAATAACATATTACATCAAATAGCGATTGCCAATTCCGGATTGGAAAGGTTCGGCCTATAATGTACGTGAGGCGGTCAAAAACAAACTTGTGCAATAAATAAACCCATCCAATAAGAAAAAAAGGAAGGCTCGCGTTGTACATTCAATAAAAGATAAGATAAACAAAGACTTATGACCTACAAACTGGATTTATTGCTAATGCGGAGTCTATGACCTATAATATCATCGTTCAATAAAACGCAACGTTTATCACAAGATCCATCGTATTATATAGAACGTTTAGATACTTTTATTATTATATCTTTTATAATAGAGTTGTTGTAATCTGCTGGAAATATATCGTCCATTACAAATATAAAGGGTAGGTAGTGTACAAAATCTTGTCCATTTTTCAATTATAAAAAAGTCTGATAATGCTTTATCGCTATTTAAATTAATTACTACAATATCTATACAGAGATAATCAAATTTCTCCAAGCAAATCTATTTCTTGTTTAAAATTTATTGGAAAAATGAATTGAAACTGTAATAAGTTTCATATAATTCAGTCACGTATCCGATTTAAATTTACCGTCCCATCTAGCTAAGGAGCCTCGAACTAGCCCTCTTCCCTTTCCATTTGACCGAATGTTATACAACATAATCGAAAAATACATTTTTCGTTACTGTTTCTAACCTCCCGCCAACTTTCTCCCGGGATAAGGGTCAGTCGTTTGTGTGGAGATTAAAAGACATTATTTACTCATGTATGCTAAACGTAACCGTGCGTCAAAGTTTTATATATTTTTGACAGGGGTATAATATATTATATCGTTCACAGAGTTGTCTGTCGTAATTTGATATTGAAATGTTATGAAGTGGCTATTAAATAATGTTACAGTCATTGAGATAATATTACTTCGTATGGAGCAGATCACCACGAACTCGGAGCAATTAACAAGCCTGGAGAAGTAACAATTAATTGAACGTTTCTTATATAGTGGCTCTCTTTTATTCAATACCCTAATTAATGCGATAGAAAGAGACAACACACTGTTATCGGCTTGGCATTCAAATCCACATGTAGCCACTTTTTGTTCTAAAAAGGTAGTGCTTGCCACTTTATCGAATACTAAAATATCGATAAATAAAAAAATAAAGTTATAAAATTGCTTGAAGATAATTTAAGATTCTTTTAATTTTGAATTATGGATAGGTAATTCCAAATTTTAAGATTCGTTTAATTTGGAATTATTCATTTACGATGCGTATTGACTGCCTTGCATTGTATGGTAGTGGTATTTATAAAAAAATATTATTAGGTATTTCGGTTTAGGTTGTTTTTTATGGCTTCGTAAAAAGGTACGTATTTTTTCCTGTTTTCATAGATTCATTCATAGAATTATACGGAACCCTTCGTGCGCGAATCTGACTTCCACCTGGTTGATCTTTTTACAAATCAATAATCGTATCCTACTAATATTATAAAAGCAAAAATATATAAGAATGGAC
Source organism: Colias behrii (assembly GCA_029959065.1). Taxonomy (NCBI): domain Eukaryota; kingdom Metazoa; phylum Arthropoda; class Insecta; order Lepidoptera; family Pieridae; genus Colias; species Colias behrii. Next base: position 6,526,363 of record JARWMC010000018.1, read on the forward strand.
ATTTGATATTCTTTCACGTAAAAACTACTGAATGAGTTTTTATGGAACTTTACAAATAAACATATTATAGATTAAACATCAGAATAACATATAGGCTACAATTTACCGCGGGAAAATAACTCATTCCCACAGGAAAAAATTGGTAAAAATTTAAAATAAATTGCTTCAAATAAAACAAATAAAATTTAAAAATTTTGACGTGACAACGTCTTAAATTAGGTTGCGGCTGGGAGTCACTTATGAAAAAGTGTAACGCTCGGTAACGTTACGATGAGTCACCGAACGAGAGAGAGGCCCGCGGTCTGCCGCGCGCGCAGCACATAAATATTCTACCGAGAAAAAGACGTTGTCACGTAAAATCTTCGCCCGTAAAACCGACTTTACAGGCAACCATTTTTTTTTTACAACATTTTATTTCGATACTTAATTAACAAATTACAATATTTATTATTTAAAATAGATGCCACCTTAACTTGTGGCACAGCATCTCTGCAAAGCACTTTACTTTTCTTCCCGTCTGATTCGAAATGATTTGAACAAGGCCGAGAATGTTTTGAAGGCTTCCAATTTTCCCTGTGCTATAGCTTTAACCCAAACATCTTTTAATTTTTCTCAAGCCAGAAACCTGCAAATAACAATAAAATCCATACTTAAATATCTTTTTTTTTCTCCTAACCTAAAGCAGTCATTATCAATGAAGTACTTCGTACCTACTCAAGTATCGATAATTGCACAACACTATGGAAGTTATATTTTGCATTTTTTCTAAAAACTAAGCTGATTATGATTTCATTTCAATGATTACGGTTAGATAAAACATAGATGATTATGAAAATAACGTAAATTAACTTATTTATAATACAATTAACAAAAAAATTGATCAAAACACTAACCTGTGAAAAGACAAATTCCAATCTTCATCCGATTTCCCAGTACTACGGCTTTTACAGCCGTGAACAACACAAGCCATGTAATCTTTAGTAAATTATCTTTTCAGAAAATAACATAAGAAACTAGAAAACACGTTTTTCACTTCAAAAACAATAATTAAAATCACCATGCGTTAGTGACCAGACTGGTCACTAAAACAAATTGAAATGGCTACATGTCATTTCAAACTGTCGAACTGACATATATCTGTCCTCTTTTTTCGCATGACATTTTGCCATAAGCCAAAAAGGCCAAACTAGTGTTTTATTGTTCAATTAATTGTTACTTCTCCAGGCTTGATAATTGCTCCGAGACCACGAACAAAATCTGTGCGCCAAGCGCGGCGGCGCGGGGCGCGCGAATGACGGCTAGACAGTCATAGATTATGCGATGTCACTGACTCACCGCTATAGAGGCGACACTTTGTTTCATTCTGTCTATTTTATTTGGTGCCACTCCTTACATGCACGTTGACTTGAAATTTTCTTTGTACTTACTTAATATTTATTTTAGGTATAAACTGACTTTACTACGCGGGGCTAACAATATCTGGCATATAATATAGGATGATGTAAATAGTGACGTCATATGGAATAATTTAATTTCTTTCGGGTTTTAGGTTCAGTCAGGGCTATGGGAAGTTTCATTCCTTACAAATTGAGCCTTTTTTAGAAAAAAAAATAAAAGCCGTGTAATTTTGTACAAAATGTTTATTTAGTTCATCATCCTCAGAACATGTTCCCGGCTCAGAAATTGCTTGTATTGTTCCAGTACTATTGTAGCACACCTTCGGCTAAAATAAATATAACATAATGTTAGTGATGGCTAAAATAATATTTTATTTGTTATACAAATCCGTAAAGTTTTTTTATTATTACTAACATCAATACAAGGAACAGCAGACTTCTTTAGAAAACGCCTTCCCGCTTTTGTGGTATATTTATCCTCATCGCGAAAATGCAATGAACAGACGCAAGTTCTATCGGATGGTAACCAGGTTTCTTCACTGCGGTTGTTTTGGACAAATTTTACCCATTTTTCCCTTTCTTCACGGCCCAGACATGGAAACCTTGAATAGAAAAAATATTAATTACTTATCTCTGAACTAGCGGTCCGCCCCGGCTTCGCCCGTGGTACATATTTCGCAATAAAAAGTAGCCTATGTTCTTTCTCAGGGTCTAAAGATTGTCTGTGCCAAATTTCATCAAAATCGGTCCAGTAGTTTATGAGCCTATTCATTACAATCAAACAAACAAACAAAGTTTTCCTCTTTATAATATTAGTGCAGATAAATAAATAATAATTCAATTATACGTTCAAGTCAGTAGCTTATACAATATCAATTATTAAAAACTTGATTAAAATCAATTAACAAAAAAAAATTGGTGATTAAGTAATTGATTTTCATGTTTCATGATTTCACCTTTTTTCAATTAACAATGTGCAACCAGTCTATGCTTTTCTAAATATGTAAAATTATTATTTTATACTATAAAAATATACGCCAGCAAATATTACTAACAACACTTATTTCATGCCCAATTTTTAATCTATGACAAATAACGCAAAATGTCGCCCGCCAAAAATTTTGCTCTAACTAAGTTTTAAAAATTATTATCTAGTTACTTACTGATGAAAAGTTATTCCTTTGCACTTTTCCGTATTATTTGTGCAATATCGTAACACACACGTAGGCATATTTTATGCGTTTCACTTTAAAACAAATAAAAAATGAGCGTGACGTTCGCGCCAATGAGCGAGCAAGCGACTGAGTGCAGTTACGCCAGATGGCGTATGTTGAGCGGAACATATGTGATGTAGGCGGTGTCGTCTCCTTATGTGTATCTCAATGGTTACAGTTGAATACTTACAGCAACTGCAAACTCGTGACGGGGCAAAAAGCAAGCAAATGTCATGCACAGAAAAAATCCTTTTTTTATGAAATATTCTTAATTTAAAACGCTTAGCAATTAATTTATGGCAATGAAAACGTTAAGCAAATTATGTTTCAATTTGAAAACGTCCGTGTTTTTTTTAAGATTTAATGGCGGTTACAACAACAACGTCCATAAAATTGTAATTATAAATAATAGTAGTTTTAAAATAAATAAATAATAATATAATTATAGGAACCGCCTCTGTGATGGGAATTTAAAGATTATTAATACATTTTTCATAAAATATATTTATTATAAAAGCTGATTCAAGTAATGACAGTCCCTTTCAAGTCAATCTGTCTGAACGGGTAACCCATTTAATCTGTGACGCATGATAATATGTATTACAAACTGAAATAAAGAAATTTTAATAAAATATAATATTTCCATTATTCAGACATAATATTCGTTATAGGTCTACCAGAATCTGATGGCATATTTATATTTAATAAAACAACGATTTTCATGTGGCAACTTTATTTGACAACTATCAAATTGGTTGTCAAATTATTTGTCTTCTTCAAAGTTGATGAAAAATTTTAAGGATTTTGTCTTCAAAATCTTCGAAAATGATGAAAAAGCCGCTGCGATCACAAGCAAGAGGTGTTGTTTACAAAGTGTATAGAAAAATATTGGACGAAGAAGGGTCAAATACATCACAATCTACAATTATTTTTAGCGCGTGGAAGATTTGACTGGTAAATTGGACTTACCCGTTTTGATACTTTAAATTGAAAATATTTTAAATCCTAAACAACCTAACTTAATCCAATAGAAATGATTTGAGAAGAATGTTAATAGACGGATATCAAAAAATTAGTGGAAGAAGCTTTTTCTGAAATTGGGCCAGAGCAATAACTGAAATGCTGTGAACACGTCAGAAAGATCGAAAACGATTATATGACACAAGATATTTAAGTAATAATCGAAGAGCGTTTTATTATAAACACTTCTTTATCGTCATCTTCATCCGAAGATCTAGAAATGGAAGTGGAATACTTAGAATCTTTTTCCAGTTCTGAATGATATGTATAATATGTATGTATATTTCTTGACGGAGTATTTGTAAGCTGTCCAAGTCAATTTTGTAATCTGTACGAAAATAAACATCAAGTATTTTATTTATTTTTTTATTTTATAATAAACAATCGAGTTTTCATCTGCATTATCATTACATCCACATTTTCATATGGGATTATGATAATGATATATACATATTATATAGGTATGTGTAAATATATAATATGTATTACCTATCTTAAAGTAATATGTTTATTATATACATGTAAGTATGTACCTACATATTATTATGTGGATATCTCATTATTATCCACTTATGTTATGTGACTAATGATATTGAGGACAAAATAAAAAATAAGCAGTATCAAGATCGTTCAGTCCATTTTCCCTAGTATTGCACACTCAAAATTTTGATTTCCCTAATTGCCATCAGATTCTGGTTTACCTATAACACACTATTATAATTCTTTTTGATGTATTATTTGGATTTTTTATCGTTTATTTTTATGCTGGCACAAAATAAAAAAAGAAAAAGAGATCATTCCATTTTCAAAAGTAGAAGACGCATTGCCGCGCATTTTGTTGCTGCGTAGTTTGTCTGTGGTTTTTAAATCGTATTTTGACGCGACAATTTTACCAATTATCCAGGTAATAAAATAAAAATTATATTTTCTTATAGAAGTCAGTTAAAATTAATCTCAATGTGATGCAATAATAAATAAAAATCATATTTTCTTATAGAATTTAGCTAAAAACTCAATGTGATGCTCCAATTATAAACATGCCAAGGAACAGTGTTATCGTGACGAGAATGAAACAGTACCCGTTTATCAAGCAATTCAAGTGTGTGTGAGTGTCCATAATGTAACAATGTGTACGGTTAAGTGGATACGGTTGTTTGTGATGCTGGCTGCTTGCTGGGCTCAGGAGGGGGAGTGGAGCGAAGATGCAGAGGATCTTGGTATGTAAACATTCTATGTAATTTATTCTATAGGCTCTGTAGCTGTGTAGATGTGACGCATCAATAAAGATTTATTCTCGTAATAGTATTGATGATTAATGATTCTAGTAAATGTGTGTTCTTGTTGACGTTGTACCGTGTACATAATTCTTTTAGTTTGTGGACCGTTTGGCGAGGAGTACAAATAAAAATACAGTACAAATATCTTGAATAGGCACGGAAATTATGAACTCTTTTTTTCTTATTTATATGATTAGCAAAATATTTTAGGTTAGAGCAGTGGAAGGTGAGATGTATGCACGTGACATTCTACTAAATTATCTCATCAAGACAATGCAATATTGCGTATCTTCGTTCAAATGATAGTAACTTAGGTAAAGCAGTGTGATCTATCACTCTATAAATCTACATAAAAGCCCGCGCAAAAATGAAACTAATTAATAGCTCTTTGAAAATACTTATTATTCATATTTTTTATATCTTGTGATACGTAAAACACATTTCTAACATAGACTAAGAAGAGCATCGTCATCGTTTCCAAATACCGTGTTATGTATTCAAAATAAACTTATGTATGAATATTAACTATACTATAAAGTTACTGAAGAAACACTAAAAAGTAGAAAAGCCAAAACTCCAGACTGGAAAACCTCGTGGGAACCTTATTGCATAACTCAGCCCCTGAAGTTAAGCGGTTGTCAGGCATTTGTCTTAATTATTCTTAACTAGCGCCTCGTGACTCAGCTTCCTCTTTTCATTGTTTCAGTTATTTTCTTCGCCTTTTACAAACTATTGTTTATTAACCCTATTATTAACCACAATTCATTAGAAGTTTATATTTCTTTCGTTTAAAAATGAATTTATCTTTAGACGCTTACTTTCAATTTTGTTGTGTTATTTTTAAAATCTGCAGATAATTTTGTTTTATTTATTCCTTCATAATGTTCGTGTGTTGCAATTCAGCTTTTATCTATCCTTCTTTCTTATGTAGGTAAAAGTATAAGAAGCTTTCAAGCAACAAAATCAATTAAACTTTTGGAATCAAGGCTGCTAAAGATAATGATGGCGACAATGAGAGTAAGTAATGATTATTATAATATACGTATAAATGACTATGAACTAATTAGGAAACTTGCAACTTAGAACAACCTGCAAAGTGAACCAGCTCAGTTATTATATTACTCCGAGAAAGTTATCTCCATAGTAAGCTATTATGAAATTTTAGTTAGATTAAAACATTTATTCCTAACCTAGGTTAGGTTAGGTCAGGGTAAAGCTCTCGCTCGAATAGACGCTGACTGCAATAAAAATTATAGAACCACTAGCTTTCCGCCCGCGGCTTCTTTTTTTTGTCTTTTGTACAACTTATGTTTTCCGATTTACAAAAAAATCGTCAAATGTCGTGCCACAAGAATAAAATGGGCAACTAAAGGAATTAAAATAGCTAGTGAAAAAAAAGGCAATTTCGGTATCAGTATTACAAAACAAAAAGAATGGACATGAAATATAATTTTAAATTTTACTCAAAGACACTAAGAAACTGTATTGATTGTTCGAAAAGAATGTTAAACGAAAAATACATAAAACGCTCTAATAATAAAATAAGAGCGACCTGGGATCTGATTAAAAATTGCCATTCCGAAAGAAATTTGACACCAAACTGCATTAACAAATTGAGAATTGATAACATTGACATTACTGAATCTTTGACTATTGCAAATAAATTTAACAACTATTTCATAAATTTGACTAATAATGACAAAAATACAGCTATTGATTATTCTGACTATAGATATAATATTGACACAGTAAACAATAGTATATTTTTAATACCAACTGATATATCCGAAATTACAAACATAATACAATCACTAAAAAATACAAAAGCTGTTGGCTATGACTCTGTGTGTACATTGGTGCTTAAGCAATGTAAAAATAATATTGCGCATGTCTTAGAGCACATTATAAATGAATTCTTTAATCAAGGCGTATTCCCTGAAGCACTTAAATTATCAGTTGTAAAACCTCTACATATAAAAGGAAATAAAACCGAAATTTGCAACTATCGCCCGATTACCCTGATTTCATATAAATTTATAAATATAAATTTATAAACCCTGATTTCAGTTTTCTCTAAAATCTTTGAAAAGGCAATCTATAAAAGATTTTATAATTTCTTCAGTAAAAATAATGTCATCAATACTCAACAAAACGGTTTTCAAAAGAATAAATCAACCACGCTAGCTATCTTCTCAGTAATAAAAACAATTACTGAGAGTATTGATAAAAAACTACCTGTAACATCTATCTTCTTTGACCTATCGAAAGCTTTTGATTTCGTAAACCATAACATACCATCTTAACATATAAATGTGAGAAATATGGAATTAGGGGCCCGGCCTATGATTTGATAAAAAGCTATCTGGCAAATAGGAAACAATGTGTGGAAATATTAAATAAAGATGAAAACCAGGAGATGATGGCTTACAAATCAACATATCAACATAATAGATATGGAGTACCCCAAGGGAGTCTACTTGGACCGTTACTATTTTTAATATATATTAATGACTTGCCAAAAATAACGAGATATGACTGTATTTTATTCGCTGATGACATTTGTTTAACATTCCTGACGATCGGAAAGAGACCAATTATAACGTGACATTAAATAATACTATTCATAATATAATAAGCTGGTTAAAATGTAATGGATTGACACCAAATTTAACAAAAACAAAATGCATGCAATTTCTAAATTATAAAACGCAGAGATTTCATATTAATATTAAATATAATGACGAACAGATACAACAAGTAAATAGCATACAATTTCTAGGACTACGATTGGACGAAAACTTAAATTGGAAACTTCAATGCGATGCAATGTGCTCTAAAATAAATAAGTTTGTTTTTGCTATAAGAAAATTAAGAAGAACTATCTCATACGAAGCTGCTTTAACTGCTTATCATGCTTATATTGGCTCTGTCTTAAGATATAGCATCATATTCTGGGGCAATTCGACAGACGCCACAAAGGTATTTATTGGCCAAAAGAAATGCATAAGAGCACTTTGTAACGCATTTCCTCTGGATTCCTGCAGACCGTTGTTTAAGAGATGTAGAATTTTGACATTAACTGGAATTTATCTATTGGAGGCTGCCCTTTTCGTGAAAAAACATTACAAGATTTTCAATAGTGCAGGGAAGAGCTGTCAACTTGGACAGAGAGACCCGACCAGGTTGATAATACCAAAGCACAGAACAACGTTATGTAAAAAAATGCATATATCATGGCCATAAATATATTTAACGCCTTACCTAAAAATATAAGAGAGCTACCGTTAAATAGTTTTAAATTTAAACTTAAAAACTGGTTAATTGACAAATGCCATTATAATTTAAATGAATATTTTGATGCAAATATGTAATAATTTATTTTAATTTGATTTGAATCTCTGTCATCATCGTTAATAAAATGTTTATAATTTATTTTAAAATTTAACAAGCAAACTTAATGTAACCATTCGCATGCCAGCTGAGACTGGCGAATTGTGTAGAACATGTTCTCTCTTAACACCAATGTATTACCACTTTTCTTGCGAATAAATTCATTTCATTTCATTTCATTTCGCCCACGCAGTCAAAGAAATACCCGCATAGTTCCCGTTCCCGTGGGATTTCCGGGATAAAACCTATCCTATGTCCCGGGGTAAAAAGTAGCCTATGTCCTTTCTCGGTTGTCAAAATATCTCTATACCAAATTTCATGCAAATTGGTTCAGTAGTTAAGGCGTGATTGAGTAACAGACAGACAGACAGAGTTACTTTCGCATTTATAATATTAGTATGGATTATTATGAAGTTGTAAAAAATGCTATCTCTTAGTTTTTCAATGAACTTGGAATATAAATTACTGCTACATATTATATTCCTCTAATATGTTGAAATATTTGACCCGCTTCCAATACCTTTGAGTGTATTTGGCGCGCACAAAACTAATGACTTATTCCAAAACATACGCGAATGCCTGGCGAATGCTATCCATACCCATGAAAAATTTAAGTATCTCTATAATTTTCCAATCCACTCAAAACATTTATATAACTAAAAATACTTTTAACATTATTGTAAATACCTAACACAAATATATGCACAGAAATCCAAATAACTTTTATTGCTTTTATCCTACATTCCGGCACTGAATCGCCGACGCGATCAAATTAAACAAAATCGAACAAACTCAAGTGGGAATCGCGATCAACCCATTAAACGCGATTGCTTGTCGAAAATTAAAATGGGGATACATTTCCGTTTGTTCCATGCCTGTTATCCCATGCTTCTCTCTGATTTTTATTGTTAAACCCACCGGGAGATAAGCTTATCCGCAACCAATTGCTCACTTTGACGAATTTTAACGTAACTTATACTACAGAGCATTGCTGAAATGCATTTTAAATGTTTGCAATCGTTAATATAAAATAACACAAATATCCCGTTAGTGCCAGACTCCAACTTTCAAAGAATAGTTGTAAAAGTAAGCATTTTCCGAGTCAATTAATTATTTTAAAATCCCAACAGAACGTCTATTAAATGAACATATTATCGAGTTTGCTCATAAACAATATTGTTATAACTTATAACTCCAACAAACATTCGTCTGCACAAAAGTTGTATAAGGAGCAGAAACTTTTAACCACTTAGTTAGCGGCGTCTTGAAATCGCCTTCATACAAAAGAACAACTCACTGAAGTTTGATTTCTCGTTGCGCTGTCTGCAAAGAACAAAATGAACGATCCAATTAAAAGGTACTCATGCATAGGAAGCTCTATTCTACTTCAATTTTATTGGAACGATTAATTTTATTGCGAAAATTTCTGGACAGCGGAACGAATGGGAAACGAGACTCGTCCGTAGCTTCACCGACCTTTTGTGGTTCGGCGATGGATGGGTTTGTTCAGTAAAAATCTAATCAAAGAGCAGACAGCCGAAAAAGTATTCGTTCGATTATTCCGATCGTGATGAATGAATTCAAATTTTAATGTAATTGGAAACCGTTAATGATGGAGCCAATTCAAAGCAGGTAATATCGAATGAAGCGGCGAAATATCTTAATAGCATCGTATCGACTAATATCAGCTACCTGCTTCGTTGGTTCTCTTTTATTATTTGAGCGAATACGGAATAAGCATTCGGTGTATTATTTCCCTTCGCGTAATTAAAGATGTCTCGATATAGATATACTTATGACTTATCGGAAAACTTCCTGACGCTAAGTGATTAATGATTTTTATTAGAAGTTGGAAGGTTCATGGGAATAGGTACTCGGAATGCGAACCACGGTAACTATTATTGTACCAGTTTACATATTTTTATGTTTGTGTAAAGTTACCATTCAGAACTACTTGTGTAAGTAAATGTATTGTAAAAGTGATTTCACACCTTTTATTTTTATGAAATACTGTTTCTACTCCTGTTTATAATTACGATTTCAATGTTTTTATTTAATAATTTTACTAAACTCTAAAAATATTATAACCATTTCTATCAAGCATTTGTTTTTTTCTAATAATACAGAGCAGCAAGAAACAGTTAAAAATGATATATAAATTCCTTAACCTGGCATCAATCTGCATTGTGTTACTAAAATATGCAAGGCATTATAACAATTTGGTATGTGTACGACATCTAAGCAAAGCTTAACAATGAAGTTTGCTCAATGACTAGCAGCACGTGTTGGACGGATAGGTCGTGCCTGAAGCCCACAACGTGTCCCCACAATAATTTTATTAATATTACCCGGAAGCCTGTCACGCTCTAGACCGCTCGTATATCACCAGACGCGGGAAAAAATATGATATATTGAGAGAACGAGAGACGTAAGAGCTTTTTCTCACTGTGTTTAGTGTATTTTTAGTGTGAAAACCTTTTGCTTATAACACAACATACTTGCGAAAACAATACATCAACGTAATAGTCTGTCGGATGGGTTATTTACTTAGTTTATTGTTTGATTCTCGAGATGTAACAATTGTATTACGTCCTACACCGGCAACGATTATTATTGTAGATCCATCTTCCATAAATAACAAAGTAGGTATACCTCTGTCTCAGTCTCTACCAAACAAATTATTACCATACCGAAACAATAGTTAGGGTAACATGAAATTGTTTAATTAATATTATATGTCTACTATTATATTGTTTAATTAATATTATATGTCTACTAAAAGAAGTATATGTCTATGAGATACGTCTATAACACTTTAATTAATCTTGTATTTAATCACTTATAATATACGATCGTAAAATATATTCTTGCAAAACACACTCATCATACACAAAATCATAATAATATTAATGGTTGCATGTCTCCACAGTGGCACTCGCAGTTTCGTTCGCCGCAATTATGAGTGGCACAATTCTTTAGTGCCCTCAAACACGACATAATCTCACCGTTATGGCTGTACATTATGCCCGAACCCTTAATTTAATATAATTTATATTTCCTTTACATTATGTTAAACATAACCCAAAACTTTAGTTTCGCCTGTACAGCTTCCTTAGTTGAGTTTGTATTTACAAGCCATGTTCTTTTATAATCAATAACATCGCGCCTCTACAAGCTTTATCGTGTATAATGAACTTAATTTTAAACTGTTAACATTTTCAATAAATCGTCTACTAAAATAATAGTAATCCGTGAATTTAAAATAATTAAATTTAAAAACATAAACTAAAAACAATAAACTGAAAGTTTATTTTATTCGCCATTACATGCAACAACAAATTGCAGGCAGTTTGATTGATACATCACCTAGCAAGTTTCAATAAAATAAGCTACAACTCGTGTAACATTATTTTTAGTAGTTATTGTATTTATCGAAGTATTCCCACTCGTGCTTGTAGAATAACTATTCTTTAGCGTTTCAACAAGACTCTTCGGCCTCCGAAACAAGTTTGCCCGAGGCAGAAAGTCAGTAACTTAATTTACCACAAGTAAATTATTGTACACAATGGAACGAAGAGCAAATTTCAAACATCTAACTTTAAGGACCTTTTTAAATGTCAGGCACAAAATATCAAAGATACATTATCTGGGGGCACGGTAGTGCCCCCGCCAAGACCAGCCAAGCGAAAGCGAAGCGCACGGGCACTACCTACCTTTTCTCGAAGCGCTTCGACGTTTTTTTGAACCCTCATAACTTGGGTTTGGATTATGCTAGATCAACAAAATTTTCGGGATATATTTTCAATAGCGGACTTATTGAACATATTAAGTTTTAATTACATTAGCTTTTATACTTCAGATTTTATTTATATCTAAAAAACGCTAATTTCGTCACTGACTCACTGATGATCATCAAAATTCTTAAGGTATTTCCTAATGTCCTAGAAAGCTGAAATTTTGTATGTAAGCTAGTATTAGCACACAAACAACAAAAAAATTATAAAACTTGTAACTTTCATCCCCCAACCCCTTAAACTAGGGGATGGGAGTTTGTATGAGACCTGTAATTTTAAATTAAATTTTGATGACGCTAGAGGTCTAATCTAATAATCTAAAACTTGGTTCCCCTAGATATATATAGGTACTCCTTGTTAAAAAAAAAATTAATTTAATCGACATATATTGAGACATATACTTCAGATCAGATCATATAAATATGAATGAATAGAAGTGTTGCGAACGTCTCCTGCCTCTTACGTCCACACAGTAGCTAAAAATAAAAAAAAATTGTCCTTGACAGCGAGCGCGTCGATTGTCGATTGTCTTGCTACTGATTTAAAAGTGAACATGGATTGTGAAATAGTTTCACTTGAAGTAAATCTTGGACCTTGCCATCATCATGTGGTTCATATGCCGGGAGATGGTTCCTGCCTCTTTCATTCCTTGACATATTTAATGTGTGAAGAAATAGACTTTGAAGTGGCGTTGCAAGTCAGGACTGCTATTGTGCGATATGTTGTAAACCACTGGGATGAACTACAATTGTATACTTGTGCCGACAATGGGGAAAATAGAGAGTGGGCTATAAAAAAAGGCGTCTCTGATGTGCAAGAAATACACCCCAAAAAAAGAAGAAAAAAATAAAAAAAAATTTTGTTACAAACAACTTACAAAAAGAAATGACATCCCACCAAAAACATTTTCATGTAAAATGTTGCCAAGACGAGCCCATATGACTCGCACTGTCAAAAAGTTATCAGATCTCATGTAGAGCCAAGCTTCTAACACTACACGCCCTAACTCTACAAGGCCTAACTTCACAAACTCTACACCTTAGTCAAAATATGTGGCTTGGCCGTTCGTTACTACAAGAACTATTGTATAACACAAAAGTAATGAACAGTGAATTAATTTTTCACCTTACGCCGATGTGAATGTAGCGAAATGGCCAAGCCACATATTTTGACTAAGGTGTAGAGTTTGTGAAGTTAGGCCTTGTAGAGTTAGGGCGTGTAGTGTTAGAAGCTTGGCTCTACATGAGATCTGATAACTTTTTGACAGTGCGAGTCATATGGGCTCGTCTTGGCAACATTTTACATGAAAATGTTTTTGGTGGGATTTATTTTACAAGATGAGTGCACAAAAAATGAGGTTCTTTCTTGTTAGTGGGTAAAAAATTGTGATACAAAGGATAGTCATTATTTTATTTTGTTTTAAAAATTTTCTCAACCCGTAAAAATATAATTTACAAATTATAATAACAACGGACACAAGTGTATGTTTAGATTGAACTTTACTGAAAAAGGTACAATAATTATTTAAATTTATGATATTTATTTCACGTCGATTCAGTACGTATTTCTTTACGCAGCCAATGATATATTTTTTTTTTCTATATGTTAACGGAAATGTATGTAATCCGTCATTGTATAAAATTCCTAGGAAATGTATGTAATTCCTAAAATCGCACGTAAATGTGTGAAATAAATTATTTTATACACATTTCCTAGGAAATCCATACATTTCCTAAATAGCAATCGGAAATGTAATACATACATCTAAGATATTGAAAGATACGCGGGACGAGGGGTGTTTATGTTGCAGTCTGATTGTATAATCAGCCGTATTACAAACGGCCGGCATTTTTTAATATGCCGAAAATTCGTAACCAGAAATTTTTGGTTTGGATAAGGGGATGGGTTAGGTTAGGTTCGTGTTTTTTAAAACTACACAGAAATAGGAGCCCCACGAAGTGGGGCTCCGTCGGCTCGCGACCGTCTTTTTGTAGAACTTTGGAAAAAGACGAATTTCGGCATATTACAAAATGCCGGCCGATTGTAATACGGCGGATTATACAATCCGACTGCGACATGTACACGGGGACAGCGGGACGAGGGGACTGATTACTTACCAAATGAAAATTTGATTTGATTGAATATAAGTTGATTTAAGAAATGTTAATTAGTAAGATAATATGAACATATTATTATTATTATACGGTAAGACTGTTACCCGATTGTCTCAATAAGTGCTATAATAAAAAAAATTGGTTGTCTGTAAAGTCGGTTTACTGACGATAGTTGAACGTGACAACGTCCGATTGTGCTTCTTTGTCGCTCGTTCCGCGCTCTCGCTCGCACTTCAAGCCTTACATGGAACGCCTCAGATGAGTCAGAGCGAGGTAACGCCGCATGATTCATGTTTTTTCGTGCGTGCAGCCGGCTTTATCGAATTATAAGACGTTGTCACGTCAAAAATAACAACGTGTTTTATTTCAGAAATCATTTACTTTATACTTTTCCTAATACGATATTGGAATTATACATATACAATTCCGAGGAAGATTATACATTTCCTAGGATATCTATGCATTAAATAGTTTATTAAACAATATTTTATACATTTCCTAAATGGTATCGGAATTGTACACATTTCCTAGGATTTGTATACAATTCCTTGATTTCATACATTTCCGGTAACATATACAATAAATTAAATCTGATTTTAGCCTTCGTCGTTTAGTATTTTACTTCAGACTTTTCATTTCGCCTCGTACAGCCTTATATAAAAATAGCAAAAACTGTTTGATATAATTCGACCAAAATAGTAATCTATCTTTATTTGGGGTATTTTTCACGTTAAGTAAATTGAAAAGTCCAACTAAGTATGAATGATGTTGCGTATTACTTGGCCTGAACACGTTGACAATCTCCCGTAAAGAAAAGAGGATTATTTGATGCGGTGCGAAAGCGACATTTTAATATTACTCCTATTTATATTCATGTCCTCTTATCGCGAGAGGGGAAAATCAAGAGTCATAACCGTGTTGGCAACGAAACAGTGATATTCACTTAGTAATTCTTGGTATTTCCGATAAATGTTCTGATATAAGAATGTAACGGTTGTTAGCAAATTTCTGCTTCTGCTTTTAATGCCAACGTTATATTATTTCATGTATGATATTTAGACATTTTCTCATACGTGCTATGAAACTTTAAACATTATACCTATCTGATTTTCAAAAATTGGGGTTTTGCACTCAGATTGTTAATGCGTTTTCACAGAATTGAAATGCTAATTAATTACCTTAAAAACTTAGTTCATTTCATACATTAATATTTAAAAATGTTGTATAACATTTATTAATCTAATACGTAGGCTGTGTTGTTTTATATGTTGTATATTGTATGATAGGCCTACGGAAGATTCGCTATTCGAAGTCTCATATACTTAGGTGGAAAAATGAACTTGACAGTTTCTTTTTACAGCCTTCTAATCCACATTTTGATATAATATCTTAACGATTTATGATTCATATAGTGAACATTCGTTAACATTGTTACAGTATCAACAGTGGACGTGGACGCAGTGCTGGGGCGCACCGCGTCGCTGCCGTGTGACGTCACGCCGGACGCCAACGAGGACCGAGTGTATATGGTGCTGTGGTTTCGGGCCGGCAAGAGCACTGGGGGGAAACCTATTTATAGGTAAGGATTTATACATAAAGATAAAGATGTGTCAAATTTTAAACACGACTATATAACATATAATATACTGATCATATGGACATTTTTATCTTTTTTAAAAACTGGATGATTCTTTGATGCCTTGACTTTTTTTTGCTTTCCATTCAAAATCATGTTTCATTGAGAGAGCAAAACTCATGGATACTACTTTTTATTTTAATACCACGAAACGTAAATTTAACGCTTTGATATAATTAATACGACTACATAGGAAATTTAAACTTTATACACCGTTCTCAATTAAAACGGTGCCCAAAATGGTGAACTAACAATATTTCCACAAATCAAAAATAATATCAATCAATACGTCGTTGTTGTTTGTATAAAAATACATTCGTTGGACGCTTGAATCTTTTTTATCGGGAAAGTTTGAAAATTGGCTTTTGCCCCATTTGTTCACGTACGAGCATACATAGATAATATAATCAATTTCAAACGAACTTTGATTAGGATGAAATAAAATCTGCAATTTTTATTTCACAACTGTTAGCTTAAAATTCTTTATATGGTGTGTGGTTTTTTCATTCAATTTTAGATATGTAATTCACATTTCAAACACTTGTAATCTTAAACTATACCTACATTAGGTGTGCATTATACATTGCATTCCACCTCCTCCAGAAAACAATTCCTGATTGAAATACCTAAGTGAATCTACAAGCAACAAACTTGGAATAATTTCTACCAAAGAAAAAAAAAACAAAATAAAAGGCTTTGATCGAACATTGTATATTCCAGTACTCAATGCTTGCTTCATTATTATTAAAAAATCCTGCGAGTAACACGGTACGACATTCTCTTTGGACGGAAAACGGGTCAAGATAAACATGTACACTAAAGCACGCGAATTAATTTTGCTTCGTTTTCTTTTCGTATGTCATTGATTTTTGATCCTAGAATGTCCTCGCGTTTAATGAATCTTTATTATGCGAGTTTGTGCTTTGATTGCAGTGTTTGTATCTTTTCTACGGGTCAACTCTTGACTCAGCAATTGAAACAGGTATAAAAAAAGTCGGTAAAGATGTTTCAGTTTCCAAATCTGTTAAGTGTTAACTATTAATAAATGGTAGAAAATCAATACAAAACTTTAAAAATATACATTTAATTTAATGTCTACTAAAACTATCTCATCTACTATCTGAATTCATAAATTTTATTTTTACCAAACAATCTTCTCATTTTAATGACACTCCTGTAGTATAATAATTCTCAAATAGCTCATAATTTATTATATTACAATTACTATAAAATATCTGTAGTGTAAAAATAATGATGAAAACAACGACACATAAATCAGATTCTTAATAAACGTAAATAAATATACTTAAATAAAATCCATACGACGAGAAAATCTTCTTCGTTTAAATGATATAATGGATTCTACAATTCCTGCAACATTTTTCCACTCGATATCAAAACAAACTATTTCTTCCCAGTATACTACTCTTGATTCTTTTTCGCTTGAAACATACCATACTTTAATTGAATAATTGTTCTCGACCAAGAACAAAATCGTCACAGACGTATAACAAATATGGGTCCCGTGTGACCACCTCTGCGACATTGTTTATAATTTCATTTCTACAGCAGTTGTATTATTCTTGGGGTTTTAAGTTTTTCCGTTGCATATTTCAGAACGTTGCACTTACCACAATTTTCCAACACTAAAACTTACCACTGCAGTCATAATTTTGTTAAAATATGTCACATAAATCTCATTTAAAGAAGAAGTACGGACCTCTTAATGTATATGTAGAATCTCTTTATGGGCAAATAGAATGAAATTTTAAAAGTATGCCGTTATTTATTGCCCAGGCATTTTATATGAGAACAATTTTTATACTTCGTTTAATATTTTGGTGCACTTAAAAATATACTGGTCTATCTATAAATTTCTTTCAGCTTTAAAAATTCTAAAGAAAAGAGCGATTAAAAAGTAGAAAGACAGATCTTTGGATTAAAATAGATATTCTTTGAAACATTTAGGGCCGGCGCCCACTGCCGGCACGGCACGGCATGGCACGGCAGAGCATCCCGCGGCGTGCAATGGCATCCCGCGGCGTGCAGTGGCATCCCGCGGCATTCAGTGGCATGCCGTGGCATCCTACTAAAAGCCCAGTCACTCTGGCATCCATTAGTTTTGCTCCGCGCGTATTCGAAGTTGGTTGTGTCGCAAAAGAACATTTTGTTGTGTCGTTATGGTTGACTGGGATTTAGTATTAATAGCACTTCTAGCTGAAGATGAAGAGAGACAAATAAGAACTGCTAATTTGACGAACAGACAACTCTGGGTGCATAATTTATGGAAAACAAGATCTACAAATGGTGAATTCAGCAACTTATTTAATGATTTGAGATACGACATCCGAAAATTCTATAATTATTACAGAATGGACTATGAAAAATTTTAAAAGTTAAGTGATTTGCTAAAATCGTATATAAAGAAAATCAAAACTAATTTTCGATCGCCTATACCTGTTACAGAGAGATTGTCTGTATGTTTAAGGTAAGTGCATATTACATATTACATGCGATGGGGCATAGAATTAGGCAAGATAAACTTAACCACTTCGGTTGAAACAGTTTAGCAGAATAACCTAACAAATTTTTGAGCAGTGTGTGACACCGAGGAGCGTTTACTAATATTAAAATAAAAGTCTTGATTTATTTAGTAATTGTTTATTTTTATAATCAGCTATCTATGATCACAACTGTACCTACAGTACAGTATGATAAAAAGCGAAAGTATTATAAAAAATTTAGTTTTCATAGTCCGGCAATTGAATATTGGAGTTATTGTCATATTATATATCACTATTATTTTTTTGTCTGGATACAGGAGTAGGTATGTATTCTATATGAGTAGTACCATAGTTTGGTTCGGTGTTATATAATTGTTCGGGCTTATTAAATGAAGAAAAATTGTGTAAAGGATTTCTTCTTTCGATTATTGTATTATGGGTTCTGGCAACAGAAGTTGGTGCGTATTGCTGAGATGAATGAAAATCATTTGAAATATCGAATCCTGAACTTGATGTTGAAGGACGACTTCGCTGCACAACTGAACTTAACTCCACATTTTCCAAATGCTTTATTTCTGCATCAGTAACAATACGTAAGACATCGCGTTTTATTTCAGCTTGTAATTTTGGTGAAAAAGTCTTCGCTGTTGCCGCCATTGCTTGAAAAAATATCTCCATAGGATGTTGTTCCTTTTTTTTTTGGTTTTCAATGTATTTTTTTAATATTTCTGCTGTTGTTTCCGTATACTGTGTTTGCGATGACATGTATGATCGCTGACGAACATGTCTAGCTGGTCTAGAATCTGATGCATGGGATGAACACGACATTTGAGATACAGGCGATTGTGCTTCAGGAAAATTAACAGTTGATGCTGTTTCGGGAGGTTGTGTATTTTCGATATTCTGCGTATCTTCGGAAAACTGTGTATCTTCGGAAGAAGATTCTAAATTTGAGAGCTGAGGTCTATCTTGAAAAAACTTTTGCAGAAATTCAAGTTCCTTTTCAAATTTAATTGGTCGCCTCTTTTTGGCAGCGTCACCGCTTTTGGACACCCTGTTTTTTAAGGCTTTTCTATAATTGCTACGAAGGCAGCTCCACGCCTTCTGACATTCTTCATCTGTAACAAGAATGAAGTATTTTAAATAACACACGCTTTTAAGTCGTCTACTAATGTTTTTTTTTTTTTTGTTTTGTTACAGGTATCTAATAACAGCTTCTTTTAAGTCTTTAGCTTTTAGCTATCGTATGGGATTCACTACTGTGCGTAAAATAGTCCACGAAACCTGTCAAGCAATATTTACTGTATTAAGATCTACTGCATTGCCGAAACCCACGAGCCAACAATGGCAGTCAATTGCAACCGACTTTGATAAATTTTGGAATTTTCCTAACTGCATTGGGGCCATAGATGGTAAGCATTTCAAGATTAGAGCTCCTAATAACAGTGGAAGTATGTATATCAACTACAAGAAGTTCTTTAGCATCGTTTTATTAGCTGTCGTGGATGCAAAATACAAATTTGTGATTGTAGATGTCGGAGCATATGGTCGAAATTGCGATGGCGGTATACTTCAAAGCTCCAAATTTGGTTCGAAACTACGTAATGGTTTTTTAAGCATACCACCGGAAAAAGCTTTACCACATTCAACTCAAAAATTACCCCACGTATTTGTTGCCGATGAAGCTTTTCCACTAACGAAAAATATTATGAGACCATACCCCTCACATCTTTTAAATGATGAAAAAAAAAAGGATATTCAATTATCGCTTAAGTCGAGCACGGCGTATTGTAGAAAATGCTTTTGGAATGTTACAAGAAAGATTTGAACTATTTCAAAAAGGTATAAAAGTTCAACCAAAGTACATTAACAACATTATACTAGCAAGCACGTGTTTGCATAACTTTATCATTGATGATCATTCTATGGAGGCACTTGGCTCTAATAGTAATAATGCAATCGATAGAACCAATGATACAGTTTTCAATAATCTGGAAGGGATGGTTGTAAGAGATTGTTTCACGGAATATTTTTCTAATGTTGGTAACGTGTACTGGCAAAATGAAATTGTTAATAGATGTTAGTTTCTATTTCTGACAATAAATAAGTAAAAAAAAAACTTACGGGTTTTATTCATTTCTTCTGCAATTTTCTGCCATGCGTTCCTTTTCATATGTTGATCCATGTAGAAACGGGAGGAGACATCGTATATATGTCGTGGCCATATCGTAGATTTGCTCATTTCATGAAATGGCCAATTTAGTTTGGCCAGATCGTTAAATCGTCAACGTTTCACGATTTGGTCATCCACATTTGGCTAGATCGTCGATCTGGCCAAACGTGGATGGCCATTTCACGAAATGCGACCATTTTTGTTTCTTTTTTAAAAAGCGATTCGCTTCTGGCACTCGCCGGCCGCTGCCGCGGCACGCTCGCTTTGCTCGCTCGGCTCGTGCGTTGTTTATTAAAGTCTAACCTAACCTAACCTAACTGTTTTCTATTGAAAAAACCATTCGCTTCTGGTATTCGCCGGCGCTACCGCGGCACTAACTTAAATGACAATAAACAAGTTCTTAAAATATTCTGAATTTTTTAATGTTTTATGGACTCTCTAAGATATTTTATACGATCTGGCCAAATGTCGATGACCAAATCGTGAAACGTTGACGATTTAACGATCTGATCAAACTATGTTGGCCATTTCATGAAATGAGCAAATCTACGATATGGCCACGACATATACACTCATGCGAACGAACCAGATTAATCAGTTTCTCTTCATCCATTTTCCCGTATTTTACGTGAACTAATTTACTGTATCGCGTACGCACGTGCTAATTACTTGCCACGCTCAGTCAGTGTGAGAGAAAAAATCGTGCGCGCCAGTGCGTTTTCTCCCTCCCTTGCCCCCGCGCACCGACCGGAATGCGCCCCATCGAAATGCTGCACAAGTTTCAACCTTATTTCAACTAGCTAGTAATCATAATTCCTCGACCCCAAAGTGACGCATACGCCTCGCGGGATGCAATGGCGCGCCGCGGCATCCCTTGGAATGAAACAGCAAGACACGTCATGCCGCCGCATCCTGCGGCGTGCCGCGTCATGCTGCAGCATCCTGCGACACGTCGCGGCATCGTGGCATCGAAATAAAGTAACTTGAATTCTAAACTGATTGAAATAAGATTCAAAATAACTTCATTAGTAATAAAATCCTCTGCCCTGCCATGCCATGCCGTGCCGGCAGTGGGCGCCGGCCCTTATCGTCCGTTCAGTTTTTAAGCCCTTCTTAGCCATTTTGCACCGCGAAATTTAATTGCCTTGTTCCAATTACAACGAAGTGAGCTATAAACAAAACAACAAACAAACAAAAAACACAAATGTAAATGTAAATGCAAACACAACGCTGAAAAATGTTGCAGTATCACGTATACACATACCTATACAAAATTAGATGGTTAGTTAATGTGCGGTATCCGTACCTACAATACGTATACGGTGATGAGGTATTGAGATTATAATCAAGGACGGACTAATCATATGCGTCGCTGTTACGTGAATAATTTATTGGAACCGTATTTCTACGGCAAATTTCCCAACGTTAGCTCATCCGCATTAATACTACATTGAATTTTGAATTCTAATATTGAACGAAATGACCACAAATCTCGAATATCGATCAGTCTCTTTCACTATTATTTTTGTTAATGCATAATTCTGCTTAGTGATTTTTTATTTCATGTTTCCATAAAAATAATTTTTGAATCAATTATTATCATCATATTATCATTGTATAACTTGTCCATAAGAAGTTTAGAATGAATACGATGCAAATATTTTAATTTAAATATATCGTGCGCCCGGTATCTCGTCTTTAATACTGCATAATCTAGTGTTTTGAATATTCAAAGATAGTTTTATGGAAAAATCTACTCAATTCATTAAGTAATAATATCATTTATTATTAAATAGCAAAAAAAATCGCCCACTAGATTTTCTTTCATTATTATTAATAGTTTAATTTAACATATTCTGGATATCATTAGTGCTATTAAATTATCGTATAATGCTCTCCTTACGTTAAGCAGCAAATATTGTTCACGGTACATGCGTGTACTCCATTAACTGCACCGACAATTAATTAAAATTACACAAACTATAACATCTCGCAGACAATGTTATATATTATAATTATAGTACAGAATATCAAAACATAGTTATACTATTTACTGGTCAATTACACCTAAGCCCAGTGAATCAATGTTCGTCGTAGGTATGTATATTGTATAATAATCAAATACGTACGCTAGAGTTTGCGAAATACGAGAATTTCACCAAAGTTCGGTACACTCGAGGATTTTAATACGACCTACTTACGCGGAGCCTACCTGAACAGAGCAAAAATTTAATTATCATGTTAACATTTTAATTAGTAACGTAATTGCTGTATCGTGCTGCGATACTCCTTCAGCTGTTGCAAATTTGGAGTGTTGTTTGTTGGAAATTTTAAAATTTGTCTGAACTGGGACAGGATTAACTATAGATAGAGTTAATAAAGGAACAAAATGATGGAAATAATTAATGTGTGGCAATATTTTTATGACTTAAATATTCGTGTTTTGAATTCACCAACTGCAATTTAAAATTTTAAAAGAAATGCGCTGTCTTTTCTTTCTGTTCTTAATTGGGTCATTTGAATCTTAAGTATAGTATGATACACTATAGAGATACACTTTATGGATTCAGTAGATAATTATTATTATATGAAAATAAAAATGATGTGATTCGTATTACGAAACTTAACTTCAAACTTACAAATAAGTGCATTGTTTATATTGACACATCTTTTTAAAGGTGCAATAATAAAAAGCCGATATTGCCAGCACACGTTTATTAGAAATCAATGCATATAAAAATAGATGAGTTAGATGAACGTTTATAAATAAAAATCATAAGGTTATATCAGGAGGCAGAGTCTCGACACATTAGTCGGTAATTATCGACAACTAACATTTTTTTTTTTTTTTTTTTTTTTTTTTTTTATTTAAAAAACATCACATGTCATTACAGGACAATGCCCAATGCGACAGAGATACACTTTACTATACATTATAAACTTAGCTAACTTAAATACTAAATTGAAAATATTCATACAAAAATCAACATGAAAATAGAAAATTTAAATAACTTTTTTAAGAATAACAGATTAACTGTAGTATCACCCTTGCGAATTCACTCATAGGACAATAAAATAAGTCCGCTCTTTCGTGCGCTTCATTTATGATGCGGATCGCCCGTACTATTGGTGTTTTCGCAAGAAGGTTGGTTCGTGCTGTGGGCACAAGCAACAGTGGTGAGCGGTGCCGCTTCCACGCGAATCTGGTGGGGACGCAGAAACTCAAACATTCAAGTAGTCTTGAGTTCTGTTCCCCACCACGAAGAAGACTTATTACATAGACGGCAAGCGAAAAATCTCGCCGTACACTCAATTTATTGTACCCCACCATACCCAATACAAATAAGGTGGGGTGCATCAACGGATAAAAAGGATATACCCCATATAATTTTAAATATAGATGTCTCATGAATTTATTTTGAACCCTCTCCAACATTAAATTATATTTGTCCTCATGAGGAGCCCAAACTGCTGCATTGTGTTCCAAACGACTTCTTACTAACGCGTTATATAGGACCTTGAGTGTTGTAATGTTAGTGAAATCTTTGGCCTGTCTCAAAACAAATCCAAGGTTCCTGTATGCCGTTTTACATGTTTTTATTATATGTTCACGAAATCTTAGATCAGCAGAGAACCAAACGCCTAAGTCCCGACCCTGCGTCATACGCTGAATTGAGACCGGACCTATTTTGTAGTCATACAAGAGAGGAGACCGAGTACGATGGAAACTCATTACCGAACACTTATTAGGATTGAAGAGAAGCTTGTTTTGACTACTCCAATGAAGGATCCTAGCAACATCATTTTGTAGGCGTTCACAGTCTGACAGATTTCTTACTTCGGCGTATAATTTCAGATCATCTGCGAATAGCAAACACTGACCATAAGTGAGGACGTCTGACAAGTCATTAATCATTATAGTGAACTCTAATGGACCGAGATTACTACCCTGACTTACACCTGATCTAGTGAAATATGACTGCGATTCGCAGCCATTATAGTCGACATATTGTTGTCTGTCTTTCATAT
Organism: Colias behrii; assembly: GCA_029959065.1. Taxonomy (NCBI): domain Eukaryota; kingdom Metazoa; phylum Arthropoda; class Insecta; order Lepidoptera; family Pieridae; genus Colias; species Colias behrii. The sequence goes on from JARWMC010000018.1 coordinate 6,550,911, forward strand.
AGGAGGCCCAGAATTTTATCAATTTCGGAGTAAATCCCATCTTCGCAAGCTTTCCCAATAGCACATCATTATCTACAGTGTCAAAAGCTTTTTTTAAAGTCCAGGTAGATTACATCTACCTGAACCCCAGTGTCCACTGTAGGTACTAGGTATGCCATTAAGTTGAGCAGATTAGTAGTAGTACTTCGCGCCGGTCTGAATCCATGTTGTTCCTCGCATAGCTGTGCTGACACCTGCGAATACACACCCGCCTGTATTGCCGATTCAAAAACTTTTGCTGGCGTTGAAAGTACGGCTACTGGTCTGTATTCGCTGATGTTCGGCCCCGCCTTACCCTTAGGAACAGGAATAACTCGAGACGTTTTCCATATTTTTGGAAATATGTTAGAGTGTAAACAGGCGTTAAATATGCGTTGAAGGGGTTCAGCCAGCACCCTACTACAATCTTTAAATAAGAATGATGGTATACCATCTGGGCCAGCAGAAGTTTTGGGTTTAAGGCGCGCCAAAGCTTTTCTGACCTCTCCTACTGTCACCATATCGATTTGAACGCGCGCGCTACTCGACCCCATAGCTAACGCCGCATTCGTATCTAAAATTGGTGCACAATTGCTGTAAACACTCTGAAAGTACTGAGCAAACTGAATAGCGCACTCTTCATTATTCAAAAGTCTACCATCTTTCATAATCATATTACTCCTGCTTGAAGACCTTCTCGCTTTGACATATTGCCAAAATAATTTCGGGTCTTTCGAAAACTGAAGTTGTATTTTGTCTTTGTAACTATCATAAGCAATTTTAATATCAGCTTTTACAGCCGATCTTAACAATGAGAATTCATTATAATCGCTCCCCAACTTAGATTTTTTATACTTTTTCTGAAATGAAGCTTTTAATTTAATTTTATTTATAAGATCTCTTGTATACCAGTTAGGGTAGTGATACTTACACGAACCATTATTTTTTTTAGCTTTTCTAGGTACGCATTCATCTAAAACACTATCTAGTATACCATAAAAATATTTTAACATCTCATCGACGTCCTGTATGTCGTATAACGCAGACCAATCTACTGAACCTAACCGCGAATATAAAAGGGGAAAATCGGCCTTATAAAAATTCCATTTCGGGCGCGTATTGCAGTCGGCACCGGACGCCGGTGCTAATTAATAACTAATTTATAGTCCCGTCTTCAGCAATGAAAATGATGTCGCTTAATACCTCTCCCTAATTTGATGGAAGTATACAATGGATACATATTTGTTTATAATTTTTATTCTTCACAAAACTTTCCGTAATGCGTCAAAATATTTATATAATAATAGCCTTGTAGTAATGCATTTTTATCTAAATTAATAACATCATTATTTCAATTCCGTAGATATATGAAAAATAAATAAAATATAGATTTCATGGATTTGGAAAATCATTTCTTTGCAACACATTCGAATATTGTCAAAACAAATTATTCTTTGACATTGTCAATCGTTATGATACCGACGTTTGATCTCGACAAGATCTCGAAGGCCCTTCTCCCATTACGCTACCGGTATCCTACACGTCCGCGACTAGTTTAATTGGTCGCTTTTGCGTCGCGTTTCGCGCGTATCTCTTCGGTAGAAAGATAAAAAATTCTTATCATCATGTTGTAGTTCTCGTGCGGCTATAAATACTCTACAATTTATGTTTATTTCAATATATGGATGAATCCAGTACCTACTTCCTACTTTTACGTCGTCACTGGAATCGCTCGACATAGCGTCCGTCTACAAAAACGAGGCACAATAATGATGAATTTAGTCATTTTTCAGTCGCATAATATGCGAGCATCGGGTAGCGAGCAAATATCTAACTAGTATTCTACTCGAGTATCGTATTCTAGACGTATCGTAATGGGAGAAGGGCCTTACGGTTTGTGTGGGTTTGTAGATACGGTTGATAATGTCGGAAAAATTATAGATTATTATAATTTTATAATAAAAAAGATATTTCACACTTCCGATGCTACATGATTTAACGCAATATTGTTTTCTCTTATTTAATGTTATTGCAATTAAAATAAAATAAATAATGTTTTATTTTTAAGATGGTTTCAAAATTTTATTGAAAATGTTAAGAAGCCTCTTATATTATATTAAATAAATATTAAAATATGTAGTGTACTGCTGTCTGCATGTATTCAGCCTAAATTATTGCATTCATATAAATTTATATAAATTTATAAAGAATAGAAAAAATTCGATCACGAGGCGGGACTCGAACCCGCATCCTCTCGCGCCATTCCGGGGCGGATGCCTGACCAATTCAGCCACTCGTGACCCGCCAGAGCAATCGAATTTATTCTATTCTTTCAGTTTTATGTGTCTAAGGGACACACCGCGCGCCATCTATTGAGGTGATAAACAACCATCTCAACCAATATGAAACACTTTTCAGTGAATACAACATTGTAACGATGGAACGCGACCTTTTTTGTTGAAATTGATATTTTTGGTTTTATGGCATTCAAATGCTTTATAAATATAAATTTATAAAGAATAGAAAAAATTCGATCACGAGGCGGGACTCGAACCCGCATCCTCTCGCGCCATTCCGGGGCGGATGCCTGACCAATTCAGCCACTCGTGACCCGCCAGAGCAATCGAATTTATTCTATTCTTTCATTTATTATTTATTGCATTCATATTCGATTAATTTCTTTCTGAACTTCTAGGATAATAAAATTATACAGATGAATACAAATAAAAAACGATCGAACTAAGAAAAAAATTTATTAGAAAAATTTAATTTAACAGTTTATAATAGCGTAGTTGAAAATTTGGCTCAAAACCATCATTTCTCATCAACATAATTCTAGTAACTTGTTCATCTGTAAATTATAAAATTTATAGATAAATATTTATATTTAACACATAAATAATTACCCGTGAACCGCTAAATCAATTGCATATATTCATCCTTTGCTTATTAACTGTAATAAAATATACAATGATGCAAATAATATAATATATGTAATAAATAATAATACAAGCTAAAAATACAAGTGATACAAATTATCCGTTCCGTCCTTAGTTTTAGTTCCGTCCGTTTCTATAATGTCTTAAAGATTTCTCGAAAGGAAGAATTGAGCAGAATTATCTTGTAGAGCTTTTAGAGTCTTTTGATTAGAATTTTATTGCACTTCACAAATAACAAAATATTACTAAACTAAAACTAATAGCTTTAACTATATAAAAACATAACGCAGATTGATATCTTCTTAGGATATTTGTTATCCCATAGATTTATAGGATTTTTAAGAACATAATTAAAAATTATCCTCTTGAAAACACAAAATTTATATTTATTTTGATAGAAATATTATTTTGATTGATTGATGTCAAATGTCAAAAAAGTAAATAAGGAGATTGCCATACATGGAATTTTGGATTCCATGAATATGTAATAAATAGAACATTAATTAAACGATTGATATAAAAAAATATCGAATTTGATTAAAATTAAATTAACTGCCATGTTTTTTGTGCATAACATGTGCTTTTTTCATATGCAATTGTATTTGTAATAATGCGAAAAATTTATGTAACTAATTTTAATTTACTATATATTCCATAATATCAAGGTAAATTTCTTGGAAAAACAACACTAAATTTTTTAGGTCCATACTATAGTTACTGAAAATCGTTAGTTACCGACCGATTTCGGTCGAGATCGATGTCGACTGATGTGTCGAGACTACACCTACAGCTCGCTGTGCTTTCAAATCACGAAAATCATAAAGTAGATGCCGATAACGTCAGTACTACGAAATTGTGGTCGTAAATCGTTCAGTAGGTGTAGTCTCGACACATCAGTCGACATCGATCTCGACCGAAATCGGTCGGTAACTAACGATTTTCAGTAACTATAGTATGGACCTAAAAAATTTAGTGTTGTTTTTCCAAGAAATTTACCTTGATATTATGGAATATATAGTAAATTAAAATTAGTTACATAAATTTTTCGCATTATTACAAATACAATTGCATATGAAAAAAGCAGATGTTATGCACAAAAAACATGGCAGTTAATTTAATTTTAATCAAATTCGATATTTTTTTATATCAATCGTTTAATTAATGTTCTATTTATTACATATTCATGGAATCCAAAATTCCATGTATGGCAATCTCCTTATTTACTTTTTTGACATTTGACATCAATCAATCAAAATAATATTTCTATCAAAATAAATATAAATTTTGTGTTTTCAAGAGGATAATTTTTAATTATGTTCTTAAAAATCCTATAAATCTATGGGATAACAAATATCCTAAGAAGATATCAATCTGCGTTATGTTTTTATATAGTTAAAGCTATTAGTTTTAGTTTAGTAATATTTTGTTATTTGTGAAGTGCAATAAAATTCTAATCAAAAGACTCTAAAAGCTCTACAAGATAATTCTGCTCAATTCGAAGCCTTTCGAGAAATCTTTAAGACATTATAGAAACGGACGGAACTAAAACTAAGGACGGAACGGATAATTTGTATCACTTGTATTTTTAGCTTGTATTATTATTTATTACATATATTATATTACTAGCTTTTGCCCGCGACTTCGTCCGCGTGGAATAGTGACTTCCGGCAGAAAAGTATAGATAGCTGTGCCCGCGACTACGTCAGCGTGTAACTCCTTGTGTATTATTAATTTAAAATGTATTGGTAATATTATTTACATCAGGTTCACATGAGGCTTAAGGACCTATAGAACCAAAATACTTTAGCGCAAAGCTTCCGGGTAAACTATATTGAAAGTTGACCCGTCCGGCACGTGAACATAAAGATTTCTAGAACTGCTAACACGGGAAAGAGCAACGTATAACTGACCATGCGAGAAACAACTGACACCGAGATCTACTCCGGCAACATGAAAAGTCTGCCCTTGAGCCTTATTTATTGTCATTGCATAACACACCGATACTGGGAATTGCGTCCTTTTAAATTGGAATGGAAAATTATTTGGTATTAAGGGTATTCTGGGGATAAAGACGGTTTCTCCTGCACCGCAACCTGTTAAAATTTGAGCCTCGATTATATTTTGTTGCAACTGGGTTACTTTTAGTCGAGTTCCATTGCAAAGTTGTGGTGGTCTTAAATTTCGGAGTAGAATAATCGGAATGCCAATTTTTAAACAAATTTCGTGAGAAGGAAGTCCGGGCATATTTAAAGAATTTAAAAATTCTATCGGGTAATTAGTTGCTTCTTGTTCATCGACCATTCTATTTATTGATCTATAAACTTTGCTTTTCCCCCTGTATATTCGACAGTATTTTGTTATTAATCTCAGATGCCTGGTCATTGCGAGGAGTTAAAATAGATCTTTCGCATAGCCAGGAATTGTCCCTATTTAATATATTTGTTACGTCACCGTAAACCGACGATATAAGATGTGGTTGAGATTGCACTATACAACATAATTCAGGCGTCAGAATAAGTTTTCCTTGGTGTAGTTGTGGATAGGTACCTTCACCAATCTTTAATAATGAATCAGAAAATTGACTATCATCCGGGTTATCTCCAGTTCTCACTCGCATGTTTATAGTCAAATGCACCGATTGTATATCACGCCACAAATAAGAGCTTTTCAGGCAAGCCCTAACCTCATCAGCTCGGGTTCCCCGTGGTATTACCGGTAAGGTTTGTCGGAAATCACCACAAAATAAAACCGTGATACCGCCCATTGGTCGATCATTTTGTCTTATATCCCTTAAAGTTCTATCTACCGCTTCTACTGCTTTTCGATGGGCCATCGTACATTCATCCCATATGATTAAATTACACTCGCGTAATACCTTTGCTTTGTCGCTATTTCTTGAAATACTACAGGTTGGACTTTCCGTGCGATCTAAATCAATTGGTATTTTGAACATAGTGTGAGCCGTTTTACCTCCTGGTAGCAATGTTGCAGCTATCCCAGATGAAGCTACGGCAAGAGCTATTTTACGCTGATTTCGAACATAAGCCAATATTAATTTAGTCAAAAAGGTTTTCCCAGTTCCTCCAGGTGCATCTAAAAACCATATTGTTCCCAAATTATTTTGAACACTTCCGCACACGCGGTCATAAACTGAACGTTGTTCTGCAGTTATCATTGGGACACCGTTTTCTAATGTTGTCAGCAGTTCCATTAAGTTGTAACCAATCTCTGCGGAATATTCCCTATTAGTTACCTCTCCGACTGAGGTTGGTGTTGGCAAACCATATTCACATAGTGATTTACCGCCAACTGCTGTTAACTCATCCTGAAGAGCTAATAAGCACTGATTTATGGCAAGATCACGGAAATTATCATTAGTTGTGCCTTCATCATTGTTAGATATATTTCTAAGAAAGTCTTCTGAAAATTTGTCTTTATATTTTTCCCATAATTGTACAGCATCTGACAAATTACAAAATGTAAGTAATGTTACAAATAAATGACGTAACCGTCTTGGATTATCACTAACACAGGATTCTGCTAAAGCGTCATCCCAATGCTGATCATTTTCAAGCAAATGACGCGCTTGGCAAGCTGCATGATAACTGGGATAAACAACATCGTCTACTTTTCTCAAATCTATAAATGAGGTTGGTCCTCGCACAGTATGTAATAATAATCGCAAATAGAAACACTCAGCGTTGTTAGGATGAACGGTGTATACTCTACCAAGAACATGTTCTTTGAAAATACCTGACTCGCCATCTACAGGCCTGCCACGGCGTCTACGATTAAAGACACCTCGTTGCTTATCGTAGGTATAATACGATGGAACTTCTTCATATAAAAGAGATTTTGCAAAATCATCAGTTTGGCAAAGTCGAAAGAAAGAGTCGAGTCGAGTCGAAAGAGGTTCTCTAACCGTTCTGTGACATTTTCGGTGTTGAAATATATACGTTGACCGCCTTCAAGATGAACATCCAGATGAGTCACAGGTGGATATCTTTCATGAATGTTGAAACTTAAGATCCGCCACACAGCTTCTGAAGAACTTATATATCTGCCTGACTGAAATCTTGTAACTTCATCATTTTCATTTCTCAAAGCAAATGTAGCTTGGTCACTGCCCTTATTAATGTACTTACAAATATATTTTATTGACTCTACACTATTACACATTTCAACATTTATGTGAGCTTGAAATGCTCTGGACAACACAGGAGAATACGGAACGACCCACCTATTGTCTAAAATAACCTGTTGTCCAGACACTCGCTTTTCAACAGTGAAACCACCAGTATCTCTTGAACGGCGACGATATAACGGGTATCCATCATGTCCTGTTACAGTTTCTTCCACTAAGGCTTTTGGATATCTTTTAGTGCAACGACCGTCTTGCATGCAAGAAGAATTCACGTTAAATGCACCACATGGACCATGTATCATATGAGTTTTAACAATGTCGTATAACTCGGAATCTGCAATCGGACTTGGAATTTCAGCACTGATTAAACTGTCTACATCATTAGGTCGAACCTTATCTTTTAACCAAAGCAGGATATGTGCGTGGGGTAAGCCGCGTTTTTGCCATTCAACACTATACATATAACACAATACTTCTCCAAAAATGTTATCTTTGGTAAATAGATCTATCATTGATTTTAATTTTAAATGAAAAACTCTTGCGATGATATCATGGCGGTCATGCGGTGCTTGACCCTCAAGAAGCTCCCGAGTGATTTCATCCCACTTAGGATTGGTAGTTACAGTAATAAATAAGTCGGGACGTCCATATTTTCTTACGTAGCAAAAAGCATCTTGAGTACGTTCGTGCATGTAGCGTGGACCACCAGTAAAAGAAGAGGGCAAAATAACTAAACGGCCCATATTCACCGTATCATTATCTTGCTGCATGGCGTCGCGAATGTGCACGTATTCTTCAGCGCGCAGCTGCCTTTGATTAGATCGTATATAAACTAATCTTTCGGTTTCAATTTTTGCGTACATGTCTACAATAAACTGATTGAATAAGCCACGAAAACGTTGCAAGTATACAAACCTATTCCGTCTTACTTGCAATTGGTAACAGTAAAATTGAAGGCATGAAATCTTTTTATTATAAATAGGTGCGCCTGTATGCGGATCAGTTTGGTATAAAGCAAAATTATAACCATCTTCCCCTCGACAATATATCAAAGGATATTGTAAACCGTCGTAAGCCCTGTGGGTTTCGTAAATACGTTGTAAACGATTGTCTCTGGAACGGATAACGATATCACGCCTATCACATTCCTGGTCGACCAATACCACAGCAACTTCATTCGTGGATGGAGCATTATAACGCCCAGGGTGTTCCTGCGTTGGACGCCTATCGGCATTTATAACAATTTTATAATTGTTATCATCATCTCGAGGAAGAGCTTCTAATGCCGATTTAAAACTGCATACATACGAATTAATCTGATGCAACATGTTCTGAAGTTGTGAAATGAGTTCAGCATTTAAATTTGGGAAATATTGATTTCTTATATTCGACTGTTCGTTGTAGTCGGATACAAAATATATTTGAAGAAACTTAGGTTGGTCTTCAGGCAAAAGAGATCCTATCAAATGGTAAACCTGACCTTGTATTTTAAAAGTAGGCATGAAAGGACCTTCGGAGATTTGTTGAGCACCAAAGGATGTCATCTGAAACGCACTATTATAAGTGCGAATGTTGTCGAAAAACTGTTTAGATTGCACATGTTCCCCTAATAGTAATGATTTCAAAGGTTCCGGTGGGTCTTCGAATGAAGGCAAATTTATTTTACCTCCAGAACAACAGAATCCAGCCGACTCCTTACTCCACTTTAAAGCATTACAAAAAGAACATACCACGTTCATATCGCCTATTACAGAAGATGATCTGTAATCAATTGTGAAGTTATAAGCAAACCCACTTTTATATTTGTCGGACCACGCCACCGTATTTCTAGATTGATCTTCTATGTGTACATCTAAGTTATTAAGACTATGTCGAAATCTGTCTGCAGTAAGACGGGCCTCTCGCTGTTCGTCCGTTTCAAGTGACCGAATATTTTCGATTCTTAATCTTTCATTAGACAAACTTATTAATCGTTCTTGTGTCAAAGAATTGTAATGTTCGCGTACCGACTCTAGTCGTTGTTCATGCTCATGTTCATCTTCGAGTGATCGAACAATATTATGGTGCACCCTATCATTTGTCAAACGGTCTTCATATTGAGTAAAAGTTTCAGATTCTCGAGATAAAATATGACGTTCGCGGTCAGCTGTGAGACGCAATTCCCTCTCAGTGAAGGTTTCTGACTCGCGAGACAATATATGACGTTCGCGGTCAGCTGTGAGACGTAATTCCCTCTCAGTGAAGGTTTCTGACTCGCGAGACAATATATGACGTTCGCGGTCAGCTGTGAGACGTAATTCCCTCTCAGTGAAGGTTTCTGACTCGCGAGACAATATATGACGTTCGCGGTCAGCTGTAAGACGTAATTCCCTCTCAGTGAAGGTTTCTGACTCGCGAGACAATATATGACGTTCGCGGTCAGCTGTAAGACGTAATTCCCTCTCAGTGAAGGTTTCTGACTCGCGAGATAATGTATGCCGTTCGCGGTCAGCTGTGAGACGTAATTCCCTTTCAGTAAATGTTTCGGACTCGCGAGATAATGTATGTCGTTCGCGGTCAGCTGTGAGACGTAATTCCCTTTCAGTAAATGTTTCGGACTCGCGAGATAATGTATGTCGTTCGCGGTCAGCTGTGAGACGCAATTCTCGTTGTGAAGCAGTTTCAGCTGCTCGGGATAACACATGTTGTTCTTGGTCAATGGTAAGCCTTAGCTCTCGTTGAGAAAAGCTTTGAGACGCCCGTGATGTAGCTCGTCTCGCTCTGTCAGCTGCTAATCGCATCTCTCTCTCTGAAGAGCTTTCATTGGCTCGAGAAGTTGAGGCACTAACTCTCATAGAGTTTAACCGATGTGCTCTTTCCTCTGCCGATTCTTGAGAACGCGCATTTCTCATCCTCTTAGCATCTCTAGAATTTCGAGATAAAGATGGTCTTTTTTTAGGTGGCATTGTGTATTTTTAATCAACAGTAACTGAAGCTACCTTGCACTTATGAAATCTATTAATATTATATTATAATATAAACACTACTAAAATAACTAAAATGCGTACCTACTACTACTTATAAAGAAATAAAATGTAAACTAATAATATGCTTAAACACCACCAAAACCTATAGAAAAACAAATAATTACGACAATAAACTATTGATATAATTAAACACTACCAAAATAACTAAAATACGTACCAACTGCTACTTCACTTATAAAGAAATAAAATGTAAACTATTAATATGCTTAAACACTACCAAAACCTATAGAAAAACAAATAATTACGAAAATAAACTATTAATATAATTAAACACTTCCAAAATAACTAAAATGCGTACCTACTGGTACTTCACTTATAAAGAAATAAAATGTAAACTAATAATATGCTTTAACACTACTAAAACCTATAGAAAAACAACAAAAGAAATCTGTCAATAAGGTCGAACACTCTGAACGTCTATTCGCATCAACAGCCAAATATTGTATGAACCTCGCACGCGGACCCGCCGCACGTTTTATTTTACAACCTTTACAACTTGATCATTTGGAATTTATTATCTCTATTGTTCGAACAAAAATAAGTTGCCGACTTTAAGAACTTGAACTTTTTTGTGTACTTTTTATGTAAAACAATCGATGTACAGCTGCTAATGAGCCTTAATAAAATAAAATAAAATAAAATAAACTTGCCGACAATGTAAGTACACTATTGTTTCTTAGAAAACATTTTAGGACTATACCATAATAAATTTATGACTCACGTAAACACTTGTTTGCATTATCTGATGACGAAATTATCGATTCAGTAGCTCAGAAAACCGAAGATGACATAGAAGACGTGCTTAGTACATGCGCTCCATGGGTTTCCATCAAAGAGGCGCGAACCGCATTGAATACCTTACGTAATTTTATATGTATAACTTTGGTGTTTCTACACCGATTTACATGATTCTTATTATTATTATTGAATAGGTAATAATGTTAACTTTTTTAATCAGGGATGAGTGAGAGTGTTGTAAACGTAAGAGTCGACAAATATAATCAGAAAGCTCCGAATTGCTAAGCTATTGAAACTACGTGTTATTGTGAGTCAATTTTAAAAGATAGACATATTATGCTGTCTAGGAATTTATTTTTATATAATAATAATAATTTAAGAACATTTGTGTCGTACATGATTTCTATGTAGCTTTAACCATTAAGGCTGCACACGCGACGGAAGCTTAAAAAATGGAGTAACTTCTCCCGTTTTCCCAATATTTCACTTCACTGCTCTGCTCATATTGATCGTAGCGTAATAAAAAGTATACTATAACCTGCCCAGGAGTATGAAGAATAATTGTGCCAAATTTCGTTAAAATCCGTCGTGTAGTTTTTGTTTCTATAACGAATATACAGACAGACAGACAGACAGACAGACAGACAGACAGACAGACAGACAGACAAAAATTTTACTGATTGCATTTTTGGCATCAGTAGCGATCCCTTATCACCCCTTCATAGTTTTTTTTTTAATATATTTCATGTACAGAATTGGCCTCTCTACAGATTTATTATAAGTATAGATTTGCATCATTGTATATTTTATTACAGTTAATAAGCAAAGGATGAATATATGCAATTGATTTAGCGGTTCACGGGTAATTATTTATGTGTTAAATATAAATATTTATCTATAAATTTTATAATTTACAGATGAACAAGTTACTAGAATTATGTTGATGAGAAATGATGGTTTTGAGCCAAATTTTCAACTACGCTATTATAAACTGTTAAATTAAATTTTTCTAATAAATTTTTTTCTTAGTTCGATCGTTTTTTATTTGTATTCATCTGTATAATTTTATTATCCTAGAAGTTCAGAAAGAAATTAATCGAATATGAATGCAATAAATAATAAATGAAAGAATAGAATAAATTCGATTGCTCTGGCGGGTCACGAGTGGCTGAATTGGTCAGGCATCCGCCCCGGAATGGCGCGAGAGGATGCGGGTTCGAGTCCCGCCTCGTGATCGAATTTTTTCTATTCTTTATAAATTTATATTTATAAAGCATTTGAATGCCATAAAACCAAAAATATCAATTTCAACAAAAAAGGTCGCGTTCCATCGTTACAATGTTGTATTCACTGAAAAGTGTTTCATATTGGTTGAGATGGTTGTTTATCACCTCAATAGATGGCGCGCGGTGTGTCCCTTAGACACATAAAACTGAAAGAATAGAATAAATTCGATTGCTCTGGCGGGTCACGAGTGGCTGAATTGGTCAGGCATCCGCCCCGGAATGGCGCGAGAGGATGCGGGTTCGAGTCCCGCCTCGTGATCGAATTTTTTCTATTCTTTATAAATTTATATAAATTTATATGAATGCAATAATTTAGGCTGAATACATGCAGACAGCAGTACACTACATATTTTAATATTTATTTAATATAATATAAGAGGCTTCTTAACATTTTCAATAAAATTTTGAAACCATCTTAAAAATAAAACATTATTTATTTTATTTTAATTGCAATAACATTAAATAAGAGAAAACAATATTGCGTTAAATCATGTAGCATCGGAAGTGTGAAATATCTTTTTTATTATAAAATTATAATAATCTATAATTTTTCCGACATTATCAACCGTATCTACAAACCCACACAAACCGTAAGGCCCTTCTCCCATTACGATACGTCTAGAATACGATACTCGAGTAGAATACTAGTTAGATATTTGCTCGCTACCCGATGCTCGCATATTATGCGACTGAAAAATGACTAAATTCATCATTATTGTGCCTCGTTTTTGTAGACGGACGCTATGTCGAGCGATTCCAGTGACGACGTAAAAGTAGGAAGTAGGTACTGGATTCATCCATATATTGAAAGAAACATAAATTGTAGAGTATTTATAGCCGCACGAGAACTACAACATGATGATAAGAATTTTTTATCTTTCTACCGAAGAGATACGCGCGAAACGCGACGCAAAAGCGACCAATTAAACTAGTCGCGGACGTGTAGGATACCGGTAGCGTAATGGGAGAAGGGCCTTCGAGATCTTGTCGAGATCAAACGTCGGTATCATAACGATTGACAATGTCAAAGAATAATTTGTTTTGACAATATTCGAATGTGTTGCAAAGAAATGATTTTCCAAATCCATGAAATCTATATTTTATTTATTTTTCATATATCTACGGAATTGAAATAATGATGTTATTAATTTAGATAAAAATGCATTACTACAAGGCTATTATTATATAAATATTTTGACGCATTACGGAAAGTTTTGTGAAGAATAAAAATTATAAACAAATATGTATCCATTGTATACTTCCATCAAATTAGGGAGAGGTATTAAGCGACATCATTTTCATTGCTGAAGACGGGACTATAAATTAGTTGTCGATAATTACCGACTAATGTGTCGAGACTCTGCCTCCAGGGTCATATTTTTATGACATACTTGTGAATCTAGAAAATAATTTTTAATTTCAATTATATTATAATTATATTTATAAGTTATAACTTATAACGTATATTTTGGATTTTACAAATCGAGGTGTGAAAATGAAATAAAGCATAAAAATCGAATATATTGACAATTTACATCCAAAATAATATTGAATTGTGCGCTTAAGTTATTGAGATTGACCAAAAATATCGAACCAAGAGCTTATGACAGTACCGAATAAAACCGACTAAATTCGTGACACTCAAGCAACATGCACAAAATTAGATGATGCAAAAATTTACTCATACGCTGATGACACCGCAGTAGTATTTTCGGAGAAATCATGGGACGCCCTTCGACACAAAGCTGAAGTAGGTCTATCAAAAATTGCTACGTGGTTACAATCTAATCTTCTCACCTTAAACGCAACCAAATCAAACTACATTTGCTTTTCAATAACTAATAAAACTCAACCTTCTAACAACTTTAGTATTCAAATCCACAATCAATGTAATCTCACTACATGCCATTGTCCTTACATAAACAGAGTCACCTCAGCGAAATATCTGGGAATACAAATTGATCAAAGACTGTCCTGGCATCCGCAAATAGATTTAATGACATCCAGAATTAGGAAGATAACATGGACTTTTAAAACACTTCGCCATGTTGCTGATAAGGATTTGATAAATAAAATATATGTGACACTAGCACAATCAATTTTAACCTACTGTATACCAGTGTGGGGCGGAGCCACAAAAACAAAACTTTTGGAAGTAGAACGTGCACAACGTGCTTTAATAAAGGTTATGCATTTTAAACCATACAGACATTCTACTGATCTCCTTTACTCCACAACGGGCCTACTATCTATACGCAAATTATATATTCTTGCAACTATCCTAAAAAGACATAAGACTATTACATATGACCCTAACATAACCAATCGTAGAAGAAGAGATATTATTCCGCTGTTTCATAAAACGAACACATCATTTAGTAAGCGTCAGTATAATAGACAGTCAGAAATTTTATACAAAAATGTAAATAAAATTTTAAACATATATGGAAATCGTTACAACGATTGTAAAAAACATACCTTAAAATGGCTTAAAGAAATTAGTTATAGAGGCAGAAGACATTTTAAAAACATGTAATTAGTAGGGAGTAAAATGAAAATGGAAAATAAAATAAAAAATCACATTTTTTAAATTCTTGTACATTACACAAACAAAAACATGCGAACACACATACACACACACACACATACACACACACACACACACACACACACACACACACACACACACAAACACACACATACATCCATTCTACCAATTTTAGAGTATTAATTTTATGTTAACATTACCTTATTTTTTAAGCTTTCTTTTAATTGTTAATGCCTAGTAATTGTTATGGAAGAGAAGCGCCTTCTAACACAAGTGAAATTTATCACTTAAATGAAGGCACTTACCTCCAACCCAAGATGAAAACTTGTTTAAAAGAAATAAACAATTTTTATTTTATTTTATTTTATACACAGAGAATTCAAGCCTTACCATGAAACCATCTATTTAGTTGCTTTCAAACGCAGATCCTAGCAATGTTTCCAATTAAACAAGTCCGTATTGAGAATGAGTGAACTTCATACAATAGTAGTCTATCCCATTTCGACCATTAATCACGGCACGTCGTTTGCCCTGTTATTAGGGTAACTGCCGACACGACGCCTTTTAAATATCTACGCCCTAACCAATAAACTTCTGTTATTGACATCAATAGCTGTTACTATTTTGTGAACGTGTGGTATAAATGCGTTAGGGTCCTTACTTATTTATGTTACTCTTTTAATTTAACTTATTTTTCAACAATTAAAATAAAACTTATCTATTCCTTAAAATTATATTATCAGTAGATTTAATAGATGCTCAGTAGAGCGTCTGTTAATTATCTATGTGTTGTCTAAGTTTTAGGTTTTATTTTAACACTGTATTTTTAAAATTGATTCATTTATGTAAAGCCTATATTCACCACAATACTAGATGCCTACAAAATACTCAGTAACTATCTCATTAAATCCTATGTAAGAGAAAAATAGTATCGTAATTTTCTATCAGAAAGCCATACAGTATTTTCCCTAAAATGTTACCCTACATTAGTCGCTAGTAAGGTGTTCGTTGCGCTAACAACTAAGCCGTCCTTAGGGAGTCGTGTACGGCTAACCAGAACATAATGTGGTCTATGCTTTAATCCATGGAATAAAGTTACTGAACAACGTTACGGTCTTCACGGATAAAACCACATTCAAGAGCAACATTAGTAGCTAATAAAGCATGTTATGTAAACTATGCTCTTAATTAATTGAATGTTTTAACTGCCGTAATATGCAACAACCGCTATACTATAATTTCTACATTAGAACAACCACATACGGATCGTCTGCTGTTCTTCACTATTTAGTAAATTAAATCCAAGCTTTTGCGTGTAATTCTATAGTTACTAGGTACGCACTTATATAGTTGCAATCTAAATTAATTAAATTATACATTATTTTGTTCAATTTGTTGCAGTTTCGACGTCCGCGGGCGTTCATTCAACAAGGCGCTGCAGTGGTCGGATCCCAATGTGTTCGGTCCGCGCGCCTACTTCGCGACCGTGGGCCGACCCGCCGCCCTCACGCTCGACACAGTACAACTCGACGACGAAGGCGTGTACCGCTGCCGCGTGGACTTCAAAAACTCACCCACAAGGAACTTTCAGATACGACTTTCCGTTATAGGTAAGTTTTATTGGTCGTATACGCACGCACCAGTGATAACCGACGCGCGTGCACCTTATCGCATGCTTTTATTTCCTTTTGGATATTAGGTAACTCCTACTATCGCATAAAATGTTACACATAATTATTTTATAGATCGACTAGAAAATTGCGTCTAATTAAACTATGTCATAAACAATTTATAATATATATTGTCATAAATATTTAAGTGATACAAAATTCAAAATTATTCAGATAATACCATTGAGATAATATTACTACGTATGGAGGAGACACCACGAACAAAATCTGTGCGCCATTTTTTTGCTCTAACTAAGTTTTAAAAATTATTATCTAGTTAGGTACTTACCGATGAAAGTTATTCCTTTGCACTTTTCCGTATTATTTGTATTATTTGTGCAATATCGTAACACACACGAAGGCATATTTGATGCGTTTCACTTTAAAACAAATAAAAAATGAGCGTGCAGTTACGCCATATGGCGTATGTTGAGCGGAACATAAGTGATGTAGGCGGTGTCGTCTCCATATGTATATCTCAATGGATAATACATAATATCTCACACACGATAATTTATAAATGTTGCTATAATATCTACTACATAATTTGAATGAATAATTCAGTTTATTGTCTATAAATATCTTACAAACAAATTAATCGAACGTGTCGACTGACGGCTCGAAATAACAATGGGAACTGCAGCAGATGTCCGTATTTCTCCAAAAACTTTAACAGAGCGTTTGCTTCAGAATATATAAGGAACCTTATCTAAAAAGGCAGCCTTTCAGACGCTTGCGAGCGAGCGATGCAAAACAAAGCTTTGTTAAGGCTGCTTTGAATTTCGGTAAGGAAAATGAGAGGTTACACACGACCGCTCCCGTCAAAGACGCTCAAAATGGTGTTATTACAATAATGTCTTGCCATTTTAGAAGATAATTCTATATCTCCTTCATTCTCTAGACTATAGATATCAGTATATCAGTATATTCATTCCTTCGATAGAACACAGTATGAAACTTGGATAGCAATTAATGCTACAAACTCCATAATATGCAAGTTTTACATAATAATCATATCTTCATTATGTATAATGTACATAGTCAATAGTCATCATCCCTTAGATAAAATCTGCGTTATAAGTAATAATGAGGCATCTTACGTTATGACTGAACTGAAACTATTAACCACCTCAAAGAATTCTTACGTAATTTATACTAGCTCTGTTTCTGTACTAGAAAGCAAAACTAATTTTATAGCACATTTTACTCACGAAACGTACAATTCCTTCAACTGAATTGACTCACAAAGTATTTTTATTTACACTCACCCAGGGCTGCCACGGCCAACGAGGGCTAAAAATTTATTATGTCGGTCCTATCTGCATATTGTATATCGCGGGATTTTAAATTGTAAATTAACTTCGTCTGGAATTCGGTGGGGAAAATTAAATGCATGTCTAAATCGAACCTGCAATCAAGAGCCAACAGTGGAAAATTTCCCCTGTGTAAACAAAATATGAAGCAATAAATTACTATTTGAAAACATTATTAATAACAGATAAAGATGACTTACTAAAAGGGAAACTAGATAAAAACTGACTAAAGAACAGAAAACCCTTAAATCCCTGCATTTAGAGCTTGCTAGTTGATTGTCTGCGTTTCATGACCTAATTCAAATATACAGGCACATATGACTCTGTCAGATTCGATCGGCGAGTTAATTTTTCTAGGTCGCAAGTCAGTACAGCGCTCATTTGTAAATACCTGAGCTTCAATATATTTGCTGCAGCCCAATAGACGCTATTTGTGCCGTGTTAAAGCTAATGTATTGATGTAAATGAATAATATATTACAAAGCATTTTAACAATAAATAGAACTAACAACATCGAGGACTTGTCGTTTTTGAGTGGTAGAAATAAAAAGCATGACTTTTGTTTAATGATAGGTAATTATTTTTGGTTCTCAATAAGATACTTAGGAATATTTTACTGAAAAGAAAATGACAGATATTGGGTTAATATTCCTTCTCAATCTCATAAATAAATAAATAATAATAAATAAATAAATAAATAAATATTATAGGACATAAATCATACCAATTTCTATTTTTGGTACAGTGTGTCAACGAAAAATGTTGTCATTCATTTGTGAAATATAAATCGAATAACCAGTTATTTATAAGCGAATATTTTCACAATAAAAGAGGTTACTAACTCCTTAATAAAAGGAAGTGAAAGCCTTATACATCAAACTGTTTAAACACTCGGGTTCGAGTAAACTGATATTTTACCGAGTTTGTCAACATGTTTTTATGGACGGCGACCCGAGTAATGTGCTGGCTTTCATGAAACTGGATATATTATCAATACATTCTGAACATTTGAAATATAATATTATGTTTTTAATTTGAAGCGAAAATGATACGACGTTGATATTATACCTATATGTCCGTCCGAGGTTTTCATTAAAAAATAATTTCACGGTAACTTTAGAAGGTTGTTCCCATAAAAGGTTTATATTTTGCGATGAATTTTTACGAATACCTATTATAATTATTAAAATATTTCTTTGAAAATTGTGAACATAAGTCCGTCCCGGTAACAGGGCCGTACGTCCTGGTAACAAACTCGCCAAATTATAGGTGAAGGCGAATTTCTGCAATTAAAATTAATTCCATTTTATCTTATGTTTAAAATTAAAATGCAAAATATATTTTACGTTGTCCATTAATGTGTATATCCGTGGTATGAAGTCTGAAGATCTCTATTGAAACATATCGAAGTTTCGACTTGGATGTGATTATGTAACAAACTTACAAACTTGTTTTATAGTAAACGGCTTAACTGTAAACTTTGCTTTCATACAATCTGACTTTTGTAGTCAAAGTTCTATCTAACATATTGTAAACTTTCAACAATCCTATCAAACCATTACAGAGTGAAACTTATTAGAGACCTTTAACATATCATATATAAATTAAATATTAAGATTTTAAGAACTAGTAAAAAGTAACTTTTGCTTAACATTTTCATACTATTATTATTATTATATTTTGATATTATAAATCTGAATCTCTTCTCGCTCAAACTGTATAGAACGTTATTTCCTATGAAAAATTTAACCATATAGGTCTCATCGATAGGTCATTTCCTAGTCCACGAACGTTTGGAAAATGGCCAATTTTCTTTGCAACTAACTGTATTATGCTAATAACTTAGAGCCTTATAGCTCTCTTTACATTGCGAATATTAACGTTGTTGGTCGACCAAATATTGCTATTTTACGGAAAAGATACTTACATGATTATAAATTGAACCGTAAATGGTTTACCGCACACGAACATAGAGCATTACTCGAAAAAGTCATAATAGTGAAAATATTATATCCAATATTCTTATTAAAAATATACCTACTGAAAACTTACTGTGCCTTCAAAAAATCTCTGCAATACATGTAATTACGATTTCTGTGTAAATGTCAGATTTTTATATTGGCTGAAAGGTAATCACATCCTTGAGTGTAAATTATAATATTAAAAACCAGAACGCAATAAAAGAGGTTGCGATAAAAGCCGTCGATAAGGCCTTCATACAACCCTTCCCGAGTGCTTTTCAAATTCTAAAAACTTTCTTAAATGGATACGAATATGCCGTGAATATAAAAAGCAGCCTGTTTAAGTCGCGACGTGCGGAGAAAACGTTCTCTTGAATTAATAAGTACAACACGAAATTTGAATTTAATGAAACAACTTCGTGGAGCAGCTGACAGAATATCGATCCTATAAGAAATGAAACGATGTGGGCTTCTTATAAATTAGCTACAAGTTTAAGATTATGTTTACCGGGGAAGTAATTTGTGGAAATAAATTTTTGATGCGATCTTCAAATTTGTGCAAAAGTTGTATTTGGCTTTCCTACCTCATTTGCTTTTAAATTGTATGAGTTTTGCCCAAGACGAAATTTTGTTCTCTGATCTATCCAATAATATCGAAAGTAAAGATAAACAAACATTTATAAATTACAAATATTTTATCCTCTAGTTGCAACATTACGACATTTATTATATTTATAATACAGTAAGCAATATAGTAGGGATGATAAAAAGAAAAATCGATTAAATAAACATCCCAACAAGTCTAATTACTACTCATAATGAAAAAAAAACATAATGTATCAGTAAATGCCAGATGATATATATTTTCTCATGAATTTGTAAACTTTGTCCTTATAATACAAAAACAAAGTATGTACAAGAAAACTAAAACTCCTTCATGGGAATAGATCACATTTCAATTTCCTTAAATTGAATGGATAAGTTCACGATATGCGGATATTCAAATATTCCCTTAAACCTTACACATAACATAAATAGACCTACATCGATCCTATTTCTTTATTGAATATCGTAAAAGTACCTTCGAGGGGGCGAATTTACGCGATATCAGAAGTCGGTGTCGAAAACTCGTAAACTTGTCATACATAAACGCGATCTTGCAATAAAGTACAGTAATTTGTATACAAATAGAAGTGTTCGACCGGCCAGCGCTGGACTAGTTTTACAAGCACTAGCGTGTAACAGCTAATGCATAATTCAGACGCCATAATTTCTGCTGTAGTCTCAAATATAGTCTACTATCACATCTAGAACATTGCACTGTTATAAATGTAAATAACAAGTATATTAATTTGAAATTAACTTTTAAAGACTTGAGACATAGGGACCATTAACGTCGGTGTCGATAACATGCAAAACAAAAACTCAATCCCGAGCAGGAACCATTTAATTTTATGACACATAATTACAATTAGAAGGGACTTTCGAGAACGCTCATAAAAATTTCCTGGACAGTTTATGGACGCATTACTTTAAATATGCGAGCATGTATGCAATTATACTTAATCTCACATTAAAAGAATTAAACCTGTCGTAATAGCCTGCTAATTCTAAATTGACGTCTATAAAAGTTGACAATAAAGCGAAGTAATTAACTGCCATGAATCAAAATGTAAATTGGTTACGACAAAACAAACGTCATATCGGTTCAGAACACAGTGTTTAATTGAGGCTGCCAACTATGAAATTCCCTTTAAATTGGATGTTGTTTCGCCGGCCACTGATTCCGCTATCGAGGAGCAAGTTGGGGGGTCGCCTTTGTAATGACTACTAACTAGCCTTGTGGATGTCGGGATCCCATTCGCTATTTTGTGGCTTTAAGGTCACAAATAGTAGAAAGGTTTACGCGTAAACCGAATTTTGTGGCCGGCCTTTCTGTTACGTGCCTTTCAATTGTATTGTTTTAGGTTGAATGTAATTGGGTCTAGGCAATCATTTTTTATTAGTATGGATTGTAATAAGCCATACAACACAGCGCCGTGGATAAAGTTATTTCCATAAATAATCGTACCTACATTAAATTCAGATTCCATAAAGACGCAGGTACTTACAAATTCTTTGTGAATATAATTATATCCCATATTCGAATAATGATACAAATATGCAGTTGTTTTGTTATTCATTCCGTCCAAAATTATACCAGAATAAAAGTTCTGCTAAAAATAGCACACACAAATAAAATGATCATTAAATGATGCGAAGTAAAACGTAACTCATATAAAATGATACGATATAAATTTGAAGATGCGTATAAAGTATATGGCACACAACCGTTCCGCGGCAATAAGAGGCCGTCGTAAACATCCCTTGCTATCGTGACGTGTCTTCCGTTTCCACTTTGCACTCGCTGCTTGTTCGGGCTGTGTTGTGTTAACCTTAAAGGATTATTTTTCACAGTAAAAGCACAGTATTACAATATCTATACAGTACGGAAACGAATGTACTTGTGCAGAGAAACGGAGGGGAACTGGCGGGGGGTCGGGCGACGCGGGCCGCGTAAGGCAATCACGCTTAGTTTGCATTACCTAGCGCGAAAGGACGACGCAGTCGTATTTTTTGTGTAATAATTTTATTATACATAGGTACTTACATATTCTATTATGGCGCGCACAAACTGTTCCGTTTACGGATGTAAATCTACATTGAAATCCCAGAAGGAAACAATATTTCAGAAAGATTGTATTAATTGTATCTGTTGAATTAAAATCAAAGCTATGTATATGTTATCCTCATTATTTTCTAATCAGATTGTACATCCCAATGCGAATGCATTACTTAGTTAAATGTTATAATATACAATTAAGAACATCCAAAAATAAAGTGTCCACGTAAATAATATTTAGTAGTGCAATATCTGTAATTATATATTTATGAACAAATAATTACATCAGATTTAATAATCGCAATTATTTTGAATGTACATATGAATAAATGATTTCATCATAATATTATTAATAATCACAAGTGTTTTATTTCCCATTTGTTGCAACCCTAGCGTATTTTCGTGTGGCAGCGTAAGTACCTACGCTGGCGGCGGCATCGCGCGACATCAAAGGCGTTTCCTTACTGTAGGAAATAATATTGTAATACTGTGGTAAAAGCATCAATCTAATTATTGTTCCTAATCACGTCTATGCTAATATTTGGTGCGGACGGTCTAGATTTAGCGTGATCTGGTTTTATATTTACTCTCCTTGAGGACAATATCTACATAATATAGTCACGACTCAAGATTTAAACTAATTTTATGTTCATTCAGTACAAGCTTTTGTACCTACGTATTATAAAAATTAAGTTTCGGAAACTGAATATTTTGTCCTATTTTCTTTCTTTACCTTAACATAAACAGTTTAATTATTGAAAAATGTTAAAAAGAGCAATTATTTACACGCACCTAACTTCAACATAAGGTTTACATATCAAATATCATATCATAGTTACTAGGTATTTAGTAATCTGTGGTATTACATAAATAAGTAACACACTGATACATATACCTAATATCCAGGACATTCACGTTTTTTAATAAAGGTCTTCTAATAATTTAACATGAAAATATATAAATATTTTTTACTGACTTGTAGAAATGTGTGATATAATTTCAATCAAAGATTGTGTCTCCATAACGCAATACCTATTTAACTCGTTCATATTAACCATGTTTATTATTTTGATTAAATTTCGCACACGAACATGGCTCTACATTTATATACCTAGCTAGAAAGAATATATTATAAAGATATTTTTTGCAAAAACATCCAAAAAAGCGAGCGATCAAGCGGTCAAAACGTAATAACAATAAATTTGCGGCTATACAAAAGACTAATGAGTTACTAGTAAGAGTAATTAACTAATTACGGCTATTTGAAAATAGAATCTAACACGCGAACTAAGTAATTTCATATCTTTAAATCTGTGGAACTTTAAACACTTGTGGTTAAACGATGGTTTAATTGTTTCTGTGGACGCTTATGAGCTAATGACTGTTTTTATTTCTTCATCTAATATTTTTCCTATAAAAATAATTAAAACACAAATTTCATACAGGACGTAAAAATTATAGTCGTATAAATACCTCAATTAAAAATTATATAGTGTTTTGTATTATATTACTATTGTATAACTTATTTTATAATTTTGTGTGTCACAAAGAACGGATCGGCGAACCGTTGACACAACACTTTCCAAAATAACAATAGTTAAATATTACCAAATCAAGCCTAGGTACATACCTGAGATTACCACGTCGCGTAGAATATAAACTGTACATATGTGGTGTGTCGGTCAGTCAAATGTCATAAAAACAATAGGGAACCCTTGGGGAGGAAAAACTATATATACGGGATATATTTACGGGAATAATAGATAATAAAAGATTATACAAGGGATACAATTTACGATGAATGTACGTCACCACAGCCAGCACACTACGCCGCCATTAACACTTCACAGTTAAACAACTCGCGATCAGCGCGGTATTTCTATCAATATATCGAATCCACAATTAAACGAATATAATTAAAAACTCCGTGGGCCGAATGCCGATTTAATAACGCTCCCGTTGCGCTCGGCAGATAACTATCTTCCGTGAAGGCCGATGGATAACAACAAATACGACTGTCGCGCCCGGCGCGGTAGGCAGACTCACTCGCGCTCCCGTCCGCCGAATGAATAGAACAATAACCGGATGCGAAAGCCGCTCCGTACCAAAATGAATACATCGCGTTTCCCGCTATCAGGGTTACCATTTAATTATTATCTATTCCGAACAAATTTAAAGATAAATTATTACCGACCTCGCAGCATCGCTACAAAGTAGAAATACTAAAAAAAAATGCTATTTTCTTGTTCGACACAACCGTCTCCGAACCGTAACCGAATTGTAGAATATTCATTAAAATACAACAAATCTTGTTACTTCTAAGTCTTTGGCTTAAGGAAACCCGAAAATCAATAGAATTTAAGTTATCATATGATAATAATTAATACTAGTATAGTTGTTTCTATCACAGATAATAAATTTAGATATTTTTATTCTTATACTATCTACATCCCATTTAATTGGTTTAAAACTAGATATCATTATGTTCAGGAAAACTATTTATTAATTTTAAACCCTAACTCAATTTTCGTATAGTAAGCAAAATGTGTAAAACTGAAACGTACCCCAACTCAAATGCACACACGTAATTTACGTACAAATTGCTTGCTCCGTCTTGATACCGTGGTCTATTATTTTAGTCGTAGTGTGTAAATAACAATTTGTTTCAGTACCACCGCATCAGCTGATACTGTACGATAAGTCGGGTCGTGACGTGTCCGGTGTCGTGGGGCCGTTGGAGGAGGGGAACGAGCTGGTCCTTGTGTGTGAGGTTAGAGGAGGTGGGTTTTGTACCTAATAATTAATTTATTACTATAATTTTTGAATTGGGCAATACTATCGGTCAATGTGACATTGCATTGGCGCAAATTTCATTGAAATAGATGTAAATAATATGTTGTGGTCATAGGTGTTACCAAAAAATATTTACCTAAATCTTGTTATGAAGAAAACTCTGTTTGTAAGTCATTAATTATAATTTAAATTAAAGCGCTATGAGCCGGAGCGCTCTTTGAAACAAAGATATCTTCATAGAAAATATTAAAACGACCTTGCATTCTTTAAATTTATGGACGGTCATTTTGTGTCCTTATTAACATTTATTTACTTAGGCGCGCTAATGTTACCGTCTTCGTCGCTGCTACAATAACAATTTTAAGACAGAATACATAACAATTTTTACCTCTATTCCGTGTATCCTGTTTACACGAACGTAACAAAACAACTTTGTCGCGTATGATAAATTATCGCCATGAAAATATTCCCAACACTACATCCCCCACGTTATTACCGCATCAGTGTTATTATAATATAGCGCAGAATCTCAAGAAATAAACACAAGTTTCCTCCCAAGTGGGAAATGAGAAATTAAACCGATTACTTTGATATATCGCGCTTAAACTTACCGATAAGTCACTCGGCGAGATCGCATCCGAATGGCAGCCGTGTAAAGTTATCTATCGCCTAGAGAGGGTACTTTGGAAACGGCCTGTAATATTTTTACGTATTAGAAGTAATGCTTCGGTTTCGACACTTTTAAATTAATTGAAGAGATTTACAATATAACTCGTGAAAATACAATTAAGTTGATTTTATATTTTAACAATTTAATTGTGCATAATATTTACTTTACTGTATGGCATATTATGTATGTCATTAATTATACAAAATTATTACCCTTTATGACTAAACTAAACTAACTTTACATTAACGATCTGCTTATATCGGCTGCACTTGTTAGTTGTTAGTAAGTTAGTTGTTTCTACAGAGCACCGGCATCTAGTACATTACTGAATATTAATATTAATTTACTTTTTATCCGAGCACAAAATATTTGTTTGAACGTTCATTTATAAAAATTAAATGCATAATGATTTTTATTGCGATTAAATTAAAATTTAAAAGCATACAAGTAGGTCATTTTTTTAATAATAAAAAATATTAAAAAAGAGTTGTATTATATTTTTATAATTTTGATAAGGGATCTGCACTAAACAGAATGCAACACGAAAGCACCGTTTCAAATTGTCTGCATTTTTATCGAGTTTCATCACATTACGCTAAGTTGAAAATCTTCTTGTATAAACAGTGGCTAATCCCCCGGGCGCTTAGGGTTTCTACTCGGAATTATGCATAGCCTTCGAGATTAGAGGGTTGTCATCTCATGCCACTTAGCGGTCAAATTTGTCGGTCATTACAAACATGAAGTTAATTGCTCGAAGACATTTTCAACCGCTGACATAACTTTTATAATTAGCATGCGACAGAATTAGTGTTTTCGTAATTATATTTAATTGCATGTTACTTAACGAAAGACTTTATAACAAGTCCATGCGGTACCTATTTAGTGCTATATTTATTTAACATAGGTAGGTATATTTATATACAACGTTAACCTTTGACCTCTTTAACACGTGCCCCGTCTGATATTTAGGCGTGAACTCAGATTTAACAAACTATAGCTATACATAGGCGAGCCCTATTAAATACCTCGAAGGCAAGTTTGTAAAATGAAGACAGTTCAAGTAACGGGTGACGTAGAATGATCAATACGGAGTGAAACGACGTGGACCGCGGGGCGATAACGTAATTACAGGGAAAGCCGCGCCCGTATCGTCGAACGGTTCTCCTAGCGTACACCCTTCCACTTAACTCGTATTACGTAACCTGACCTACCAAGAAATTGGATATAGTTAACATGCATTACCTGCTTTACCTGGTGTGTGTTCTTTTGGTAGGATTATCATCTTTTGATTCTGAGACCTTATATAAATGAATATTACGTACGTATTTATTAAACGCAAGTAACGCCCGTTTAATTATATTTTCACGGATTTTCCAAGGCCGACGCTAAAAGGTTAGTCTAATAATGTAGTCTGGTATTTGATTTCTACGATATAACGTTTTCGAACATCATTTTTAATACAAAATATTAAAGGACAAAAGTGTAAAGGTATAGAAAATATACCTACAACCGAAGATATTAGTGATGTAAATTAATTTTCCTTTGATGATACAAATAAATCCCTATCGAATAATTGCCCTTAAAGAAAATTTCCAATGTATCTAGATCATAATCACAAAAACATAGACGTTTAGTAAAGACCAGAGGAAACGTATCATGTATGTAATTGAGGTTTTATGGTAAAACACACACATTTAAAACTATTCTAAACATACATATTTTATTCGGAACCTACTGAACCGTATTCAATTCGGGAAACGGGTAACTTCTATCTTGTTCGGCTATTTTTGCCCAGACTCAATTTATTTGTAAACCTCCGCGGTCGCAGTCCGGAATGATTGCAAATTATACTACGGATAAGGTAAATGCAGCAATTTCAACGTGCCACGCTTCAATGGGGGATGTAAATGTTGTATTGAGACATTTGAATACATAACTCTTTTATGTTTATTCAAAACAATATTTATTGTTTTGCTTATATAGATGATACGATGAAGTATTTGTGGCGTATCTAAGTTATGAAAGCGTAACTCGTACGTAGACTTTTCCTTCGAGTATTTGTTCAGCCGGCATTAAAGATATACCTATACGTGTGTAATCTTACAATCTTACTACTTTTACAAAAGTAAAAGTATTCAGAGATGAAATCATCAATGTAATATTATGACAATTCACGCAAAGACTGATGTAAATTCTGCATGAGTTTTAGGTTATGAACACATATTATTATAGTTTGAAATAGCATAACCTTACTTTAAACCCACCCATGAAAACATTATGCTGACTGGTCTGAATTTGTTTCATTCACTGCTTACGTTACTTTAGCTGCAATCTTCACTCAAACCATGGACTAATAAAATATATTTGTCTATGCTCAAACATAGCGTCTATGGGTGCCCATTCACAATAAATTGCCTTGATACTAGGATTGTCTAATCAATATCCAACTCAACTACCCTCACTTAGTTAATAACCATACGCTCTACCTAATTTTTATCCAAGTCACCCCTTTACTTCTAATTCTATTAAAGGTATGTATCTACTATATAGGAAGGGGTGTCATTTGTAAAGAAACTACTCAAGAGTTCATTAATTAATTTCGATAAAATTTGTAATCTAGTATGCATTAGTAATGTGAAGGTACCCGTTCACTCTTCAAGCGAAGAGTGCACGGGTACCTTCTAGGGAAGCGCGCTCCATCATAGGTCACTCTACTAGCTCTCAGCTTACCATCAGGCGAGATCGTGGTCAAGCGCTTCCCTATCATACAATTAAAAAAAAATGTGGTGGAAAAACAAATATTAGACTATTTAAAAATGGTTCTTATTTCAATAAAACAGCTCAATTTGAATAGAAATATATACATTGTATCCAGCATACAATTAGAAACTATTAATCCGCACCGCATACAACGATACACACATAGGAAATATTTAATTAAAAATTCTTTTACAGATTTAATTCAACCTCAGAACAAGATTAATCGCGAACACGTTACGTTATACGCTATTTAACTGCACATTTCCTGGTTTCGCGATAAAATCTCCAACCCTTTCACAGTTACAGTAACTGTTAATTGTTGATCATATCTTACAAACAAGGCTTTGAATTTAAAAACGTAAAGTACAACATAAATATTCAAGAGCGAGTGTTGAAAGTGTCTAAAGATAAAATTCGTGGGGTTTAAAATAGTTTATACTGAAAATAAAGTAATAAAATGGTTTTGCAAACGAATTTGATAAATATATTTTTGTAATGTTTATTCTTCACTAAAATCAAAAATATTGATTTACTTGAATAATGCAGTAGATAGATTATTGGCGGTCTTTATCTTATAGTAGGTATATTTAAAACGCGAGAAAACACAACTTATAGAGCTTCAAGCGAGAAATAAATCTTACAATGAACTATTTCGGAGTAAAACCACAATATCTAATAGTCTCACTGATGTTGACCTCAACGAGATGTATTCAAAGGTCTCCACTAAAAGCTTATATCAAAATTCAAATTTAAAATGTTCTTTAGTTTTGTTAGTTTAAAATTTAAATGAAATTTCATGAATATGAATCGGTTAACTTTAGTAAGTACATAAGTACTAGGTTTTATCATCAAATCTAAAATTTTCAAATCCTTATTTTGAAATGTTATATATGTGATGTATATAATTACATATTACATATGATTATAATGGCGAAAGAGTGTTTTACATTGGTATAGTATACTATAGAAGTATAGACTATAGAAGTATAGAAAGCGACATTATTACTAAATGATATAGAGATTTTTTATGCTCTGGTATAATCCATGCCAATCCAGAGCGATTGGCTAGTATATTAATATTATAATCAACACCATTCAATGCATTAAAAATTCGCATACACTCAAAAAAGAATACTAGATCCCCATTTTCTATAGTGTTCTGCTCGCAGGTCGACCGTCCCCCACGATCATCTGGCTAATCGACGGAGTACCAGCACCACAATACATCGGCGAGAAGACAGATTCACACGTGGTGGTGAATAAGCTAGAACTGCCCCATGTAAAGAGATCCCACTTGAATACCACGTTTAAGTGCAGAGCATCGAATACCAACCTCGTCAGCCCGCAGGAAAAGACTGTGAGATTAGAAATGAATTGTAAGTAACCATGCAGTTTTTTTTACCAGATATTTTGAATAGTCTATACTTAGGTATCATTTTTAATGATTTCAGAGTGGCCCAAAATTTTATAATTATTTTGCCAATTGTTTATAACACTGACATTGTTAAATAGAACATGGAAAGTACAAAATACACAATTAACAATTAACAATATTATTATAACTACGGCTTAAATACATTTATCTTAATAATACTTATGAACAAGTTCTTTAGTGAGTCCCTAAGGACCTTTGAATAGGTAGCAGTAATATAATAACATAATTACTTCTTATAAATTATTCAGAATTACGTTTGTTACGAAAATGTGTGAAAATATTACATAATATTATGTTAAAATGTATTATTAATTTAGAGTGATATCTAAAGCTTTAAAAAGAGGTAAAATTAAATTAAATTCCATTAGAATTTTACACATTATCTACTAATTGAAGAAGTAGGTAACTATAAGTGCCAATTTCCAATAAGAAAGAATATTTTTACGGAACAATGATAACAATAGTTATCACAAAAATATACATTTGTATGACGCTTGACACATTCAAAAGCTCCACGTCGAAAAGTATTACGCCGAAGACAATAATGACAATAATGAAACAATTGCTGAAAAGACACAAAGCGTAATAATACACGATGTTAATCCGCTCAACATTTCCACAGAACTTAAATAATGATGGAATGATGAATGCAAAATTATGAAATGCTGCACGTTTTGTTTGGTTATTGTTTTAAAGTGAATATGTAGACTATAATTTTATGTTTCTGGAAATGCAGTTTTTAATAAATAACTTTTTAATTATAATTTTTTATCTAATGTATTAGTGGATTAATCTATTAGTGGATAAATTCGTATTGTTCAGTTAACATAACATTTTTTAACAAATATTATGTTTCTTACGCACACTACGTAGACAATACAGACGTGACTAGAACAACGTATTTTCCAAACATCTGCGATCTTGACTATCCCACCAAAGACAGAATCCGAAACTTACAGCATAACCAGCCATTTACAAACAAATATGTCATTCGTACATATCACAGGCGCGATATTCGCAAAGATACGAGCGGGCACATTTGTTACAGTGCGGCCGACGTCGGTGCAGATAGTGAAGAAGCCGGCGACGCTATCGTCGGAACGCTACGTGAGCTTATCGTGTGTGGCGGAGGGAAGCCGCCCACCGGCTCAGCTCACTTGGTTCAAGGACAATCGGAAATTCACAAGGGGAAAGGTATGTGCTGGTTTGTGGTTTGGAAGGTTTCATGAGAAAGAAATAGGATTAATCGCAAATTCCGAATAAGAGACAAAATATGAAAGGCAGTCGAAAATAATTCGCGTTCTTACCTGTATTTGTAGGTACATATTTGTATACATCCCCTCGAGATGGACAAAAACTGTCGAAAATTGTCATCCGTAAGATTTGCATACAATTAAACGCATTATTTATCAATAGACTACAATGCGAATTTTTGATTATGTATTATGCCAATAATTTACTTTTCCCAAACAGCTGTAAGGTGCAGGTTGTGAATTGACGTAGCCTGGCGAAGCGCAATTTCTGTGTAGTATTTGAATAAATCGAACCCATCCTAAACAATCGTATATATTATAATCTACCTACCGCTGTAATTATAATTTTACTGGGACATTACACGAAGTAATTAGGTAATTAATTAATTGGGTGACGTAGGTACGTCACCCAATCAATAAAGGCAATTAAAAAAAACTTAAATTCATTTCAGCTAAATTTTGTTTAAAAATATGATGAAATAAACATAACATTTGAAAAGGATTAATGGCAATATGAAATAGAAACGGTATATTGTAAAACATTGTATTATGCTCCCATTGTTGAGAGTCTCGTTATAAATGGAAGAGTTTAAAAGGTTACGTTTGTTTTTATGTTACATGATTGATAGGTCAATTTGCGTCGGTAACGGAAAAATTATTACAGTTTTGTCTTTATTTCAAACAAAATTGAATTTGGGTATGATATGATTTCATTTTCTTAATATCAAACGTTATTCGACATTTTTTAAATTGTATCTATTTGTTCCATTTTATTTTCCCAGTGTTCTTTTATGCTCCCAATTTATAAAAGATAGAAAATGGTATAAAAATGAGTACAATTTCATCTACAAACTTACTAAGAGGTAGGCCAAAGGAGCTTCCACGGAAGCTTATACATTAGGACCTCTTCGCGAAATATTGAAGGAAACTAGCTTTATTAAAAATTTCAAAGAGACCAATTAAGTTTGAGATCCTACTTGTCTGCCTGTGACTGAAAGGCTCGCGAAATATCTCTGGCATCATGACGCAAATTATTAAAATATTATTTACTTTTCAATGTGTTTTTGGGAAAAGAGAATTTTTATTTTTTGACTATGTATTATTTTATGTTTAACCTTATCTTTTTATTATTCAATTATATTAATATCTGTTTGCTCTATATTGTATTTTTATGAATAGAAAATTTTGTCTGAACTAACTACATTTCCTGACAAATAGCATAAACTATAAAGATTTACTATTATCATCTTTACGTGTGCAATGGATAAATTCAATAATTATGTCCCCACACGAAATTATTATCACTAAACTTATTTTTTTTTAATATCGGTTCAATCTGTACGGATATTGCTCTATAGCGAAGCTCCACAGTCCACAACTTCACAACCATAATACACATACTACGACTATAGTACAAACAAATAGACAAGACAAACTAGTAAAAAGCTTTATTATATTTTACTATATTACCTATATGATTATATCGTATTGTTTCATAGCGTATCATGTCATACCGGATCGTATCATTTATATTTATTATATTGTTTATATCGTACCATAGATAACAGAAGGCACGAACGATACGTGGGTGAGCAGCACGCTGCAGTTCGCGGCGCAGCCGGAGGACGACGGCGCGCTGGTCAAGTGCCAGGCGGACAACAGCGCGCTGCCCGGACAGAGCATAGACGACTCGTTCAAGCTGGATGTCGTGTGTGAGTATATTTTAGGATAAAGTAAAAAACACACAATAATAAATCTTAATAAAATAATATATATTATGTATATAGGGTAGCAATACCACCGTGCGTCGTAAACAAGTTCTACGAACTCAGCCCGTAGGCAAGTATCTGATAAAGCAGATGACTGCGTTTGATTTAATATAGTAAAATACAGGGTGTCCCGCTTGTGGTGTACTATGCTCAATGGAAGATATAGTTTTTCTTCACATGCTGATTATAATATAAAAATTGTGCGTAGAAAATACTCATAAAATTCCAGACGCATTTTTTTCTAATAGATGAATTCTTAAAACTTTATGTGTACACCCCTAACTGGTAGCCCGCCCACCTACACCACATGCACGCGCGCGTGCACATTATCGGAGCGCTGCGGTGTAGCGGCCGGCCACGGCTGCGCGAAGCTAGGGATGTAAACATAGAGTTAATGAAAGAAAATATGTAAAAAATAAAAAATAAAACACATCGTTTTTTTGTAAAAGTATTTTAAACGTAATAAGGCGTTTGCGAAACTTTAAGTTCCATTGAGCATTGTATACCATCGGCGTGACACTTTGTATAATTAAGATTTAAAATCATAAGCTGGATTTAACCACATACTTATTCATAGACAGCAGGTAATAAATGTTTTAGTGAAAACACTTCAGACCAAACAGAGGCTATATTAATTCTATTTATGCGTACCTATTTTCTTGTTATGTTAATAACTCGCAAAGTAACATATATACAAAGAATTGAATGTCTCCTCTTAATTTTAATGAAAATGTTTACAAGAAACGGGCGATGCTTTCATCGTATTTATGTAAATATGATAAACTCGAATGGGTATATAAGGATGGAAAACGTCTACTTACAACTATGTTCCAAATCATATTCTGCACGTGTACTCTAGAAAACAGACAAATAATGGTTTCTTATAATATCATAGGTATTTAATACAATCCCAAATTTCAAAATAATTGACAAGGAATTTAAGTAAAATTAAATCACCGAGGCTAAATCCTCCTCACGATAATTTGCTAAATTGTTTAAAACCCGTATAAAAACAAAAATCGTATTATAAAAGCATTTACATTTACCTTAATTCCGTGCAACGCAAGCAAACGAGCTTAACACAATTTGCTCCAATACCCGCCTATTTGCTGAGACAATGAGACAATTTACTTCACTTCTTAATTCACGGAAACATTTCCTAAACAAATATTGCTGCAAAATAAGCAATAAAGGAGCTCAACTCAACCAGTTCTCACATCTCTGACATCGTTTAGCTTAATTATCATTGCTACTTAGAAGAACACCTTCGCAAAATGCCTCGTTCTCTTAGCATACATGCTCTTCGTTTTGTTTATGCAAACTTAATACTGAGGAGTTGGCATTATGAGCTCGTGTACAAAATGTATCCTTATTTCAATTTGTTTATTATTCTTTAGAGACTTATGAAACCACTTTATGTATTGTTTTGTGTTTATTGAGGAATTGAAACAAAAAAGTTCAACGAAAAATGCATCACCACTAGGGCAACCTATAGTTAAAAATCGATCGTTGGAAGTGTTATAAAATGCACCCGCCCTATCCTACTGGCAACACGAAATTCCACTCAGTCGTAGTTTAATGCCTAAATAATAGAGAAAAATAATAGACGATATTATTTAATTAAATCTAGAAGTAATATACTGACGAACAAAAATTATATTTATCTTTTACAACTTTGTAAATTATCCCGTTTCATAAATCTTTCCCTACTCACTATTTAATTGAAAAGTTATTAAAAAGCAACGTAGGATTTCTTTAGATATAAAAATACTTGAAGTGAAGTCGATAAAGCCGTGAAATTAATGATTGCTCTTTTACTGCTTTCTATTAGGTCGTTTTCGATTTCCGAAGTCTGCTTCATGCAATTAGAAGTTTCCAAGATGAACTTTTTCTTACAGCGTTAAGTTTCTAACTCTTATTTATTATGCGACAACTTTTATATAAGTACGCGCGACATTTACTAATATGATAGTTTGCTCTCAATAAGCTTTGCACGATCGATTCAAATCAGTTTGAAACGCGGTGCCAAAATTAAAGGTTTTATTTAAATATTCTCGTCAATTAATTACTACTACGCAAAGTTAGAATGGATTCCAATTACGCCACTTGGAACTTATTTGTCGATTGTTCCAATTTAATTTACAATTAATTGCTGCAAACACACGTAAGATTGGATTAGAATTGTTCAATCAAATAATATGAAATTAGATTTACGTTCAAAATTACAACTATTTTGTATAAATTGAAGCTTTCATTGACCAATTTATTCACACAAAACCGAT
Source organism: Colias behrii (assembly GCA_029959065.1). Taxonomy (NCBI): domain Eukaryota; kingdom Metazoa; phylum Arthropoda; class Insecta; order Lepidoptera; family Pieridae; genus Colias; species Colias behrii. Next base: position 6,586,178 of record JARWMC010000018.1, read on the forward strand.
ATTTGCTTTGCATAATATTACAAGTATTTTAATGAATTATGTAACTGCTGTAAAAGATCAATCATAAATAAAACAACTTTAATAAAACAGATCTTAGTACTTGTAATGTCTTCAAAAGTAATTAAACAGTATCCCTACTCACGCATCACATCCAAACAGATATTGTAAACATTTTCAAAGAGTGACTTCGCTGGGTGTTATTAAAGGCTTGTGCGGAGTGTGGAGAACTGTAAAGCGTAATTAAAACCTTGTTAGTTTTGGCTAGTCCTCAACGTCAACAGTTAACAGCCGGGACTGGCCAAAAACTAATTCAGAGTAGTGTAGTCCGCATCCGTTTAGAAGTCGAAACACTTTCACAGCCATTATGTTATGTTTCACAGAGCTCGTACTAGCTTCTAGAAAATACGTAAATGTGAGCTGAGAACGTTGAATTAGAATGGAAAATTGTACCCATTCCTGCTACAACTTCATGCCTATTCGCGTTTCAAATGAACTTTATTGTATTTTCTATTGTTTTCAACTTGTAACTGTTATTGTCGTACAATTGAAACGCAAGCTTATTTTACCTACTGTTTTCATTATATGCCGGAAAGAAAAAGCATCCTACTATACACGATGTTTTGTTAGTGATGTTTTTTATTTGAAACATTCTGTGTTGAAGGTAATATTTTTGAGAAGGAAATTTTAATAACACAATTTTTGTACCTTTAAACGTGATGATCAAACAGTTCGACTTAATTCTCTAACGGGCCAGTCGTCAAAATAACTGACTCTATTATGTAACGACAAAGGAAATTAATTTTCAAATATAAATAAATTCTATTTACTTCTGCTTGGCGAACCGTAACGCATTTAGAGCGGGGAGAATTTCGCTGCTCCCGGCGCGAATCGTTTTGGCAACAATTTAAATGGAGGAATCGTAAATGTTTATTTGTAGGACGTTTCTCGCGGTGCGGGGCGACGTCGTTATAGGTCTTTAATGGCCAATAAAGTGTCAGCGCCCGTTTCCCGCAGATAACCGTTCACCTGAACGCGGCCAGACGCTTCGATGCAATCTGGAACGAGCTACGCGATCATTGCTATTCCTAATGTTACTTCCACTAATTCTACGCTATGATTGGCTATTTAATAGTTCTTGGAAATGCATTTCCAGAGCTTTGATGAAACTTCTTATTTGCAGGCTCAGAGAGTCCTGTGTTTTTTTATCTTTATAAACTACTCTTCTTTATTAAATATAAACATAATATACTCGATATGTCTCGTACATTTACCTCCTGATCCACCATTTTACGTCAGCTGATATTTTCCCGTCTTTTAATTTAACTATTTGCGAAAAACAAAGCCACTTGTTATTCTAATAGAGCTTTACTGTACAAGCTAAGTACTATATTTTATAAAATTAATGAATCAATTTTAAATTGAAAGTTACTAGACCACACCGAAACTTACAACTCTATAATACTTAATCGAGTAATATTTCATTATTTATAAGAAGCTGAGATATAATTACAAGTTCCTTCAATATCAAGGATCTGTTATAATCCAGCTACTAGAAATGTTTCTGCGTCGGCTTTTATTAACAATTCTACGAAAACCCGTAATAGAATTTCGTCCTAAACCGAAGTTCTTCAAAAAGGGGAGACATCGCCTTTGAGCTTTAATCGTTTTAAGAGAATCTTGAATGCTATTAACTTTGACGTTCTTATATGTAGTTCAAGATCGATTAAATTGTCAAAACATTGTACTCATCACAAATTAATTTAGCTGTGCTTCACGGCCTTTTTATCTTTTTAATGGCTCCATAAGGCTTACGTTTGTCAAATGATCACTTGAAATTCATTTTTTTGCCATAAAATGATTCTAAATCAAAATTTCCATAACATTTACATTAAAACACGGGTCGAAAACTGATCATCCTATTTAGCAGAATTTGAAATTGACTAAAAAATAAATAAGAATCTTGTTTTAGATACTCCCGTTGTATCACTATCACTGGGAAGCACCCTCAACCCTCATGAAATTAAAGAAGGCGATGACGTGTATTTCGAATGCTCAGTTCGCGCCAACCCCAAAGAGCATCGCATCTCCTGGTACCATAATGTAAGTATTAGCTGTAAATTCTTAACGCTACCTATTGCAGTTCCATTTGCTTTACTATGAATAACTGATGCAACTTCAGCGGAAATTATTTTATCTAAAGCAGTTGATTCTATGTAGTACCGTATTAAAATCAATAGCGTAAAGGTGCTTCAATCATGTAAGCACAGTCGAGTTAAGTACGCTCGAATCTTATGTTTGACATACCTAATTTTAACATTCCATTTCTTCATTTGGTCAATAACATATTCGAATCTCACATAAACATTTCTATATCAAATAATAATCAAACACTACATATTAATTGCTCGTAATTCATTGAATTATGAAACTAATTTTCATCCTAATGAATTTATATATAAATACGTCTGGCTGTAACGAGGTTGTACAAACAAATGCTTTCATTACATTTCGGGTACGTTTTGATGATTACATTCACACTTGGCTGAACTGTATAGTAATCAGGACGCGCTTTCGTGACCTTTATCGCTTCACACGAAACTCCCAGAACACGAACATTGTCGATTTAAAACAATTTTAAATTTTATTGAATTCTATTGAATAACAATAACGAGATATCTAAATAGCATTGTCACGGAGCGATTCAGTTCTGTCGAGGAAAGGGGATGAATAAATCATGAACAATTCCAACTAAACGCGTAATTGTTCACGGTGTTAGCTGATTGTTTTACTCACTTATTATATTAAAAATGAACAATGTATCTTATTAAATCTTGATACAATTACATTCTACTCAATAAACAAATTACAACAACGTATTAGATCATCATTTGTGTATAATTGTTTTATCATACAGCATACTAATAAGCCATATTATAGAAAAATTATATTCGTGTTTGTTATGATATTAACACATTAACACATACTCAATATATTTTATAAAGCTATGACAGTTTATAAAATAAGTAGGATTGAAGTTATATTATTCGTTTAGCGGTAACGTAACTTTGTTTACCACCCTAATAAGCCCTAAACGGTTAGATTCCTCATGAAGTAAAACAACCGATTACCATTTTTCCATTAAAATATAATCTAGGTCTACTTAAATTATTTGTTTTTCTATATTGTTTACATGAATATAATTAATAGTTGTTAGTAAATTGTATGTTAGCGAGGAGTGAAGCGACGAGCGTCTTAATTATGTTGACTGTGAATAGGTGGCCCTCCAGAAGCGAGCATCCTCGCGAAGCAATTCTCGTCAACTGACTCGCTTGTCAGAAACGTGTTTTGACACGTAGCTTATAACTTGGCTATAACAGTCAATCTAGTTCTTAATTTTATTATTAATCTAATTAGGGGAAAGTTATTCCAACGAAAAACCGATCTAACTGAAACACGTGTATCAACACAGGACAAGCCAGTGGTACACAACGTGGTGCTCGGCGTGATAGTGAGCACTAAGTCGCTCGTGCTGCAGAAGGTGACGCGCGAGCACAGCGGCGAGTACTCGTGCCGCGCGACCAACGCGCTCGGCGAGACCGCCAGCCGCGCCACGCACCTCAGCATACAGTGTGAGTGCGCCTTTATTATTTTTATTTTTTACAGATTTCTGAATTGGTGTTTAATAGGCGGGTCTGTAAGGAGCGCATCGCCTCGCGAAGCAAAAGAAGCAGCTCGACCAGTGTGGTCGTGGCTCGGCAAAGGAAAATGTCCTGTGCTGCCATTTTTCTCAGTCGAACCATGTCTACGTTTATGGAGCTGATACGTGTATCAATTGCTTCGCGAGGCTGCTCGCTCTGTGCGAACTCGCCTTTTATTTTTTGTGTGTCGCCGTACAATTGTAAAAACCCTTAAATTTAATCTATGCCGTGAAATTGTATACTATCGAAAAATTGTGCTCCGTATCATCTAATTACTATTTAAAGCATGTTATTCGATAGATTAAAATATATCGAAATGAAACCGTGGCCGGACATTGTAAATGACGTAAAGTAAATAATTGGGGACAATACTGTGAGCGTTTGTTTTCACTTCGATAGATTATAATCTCTCGAAGTCAAATCGTCGTCGATCTACCGAAAAATAATGCGTTAATTACATTGTACGTTATTAAAGTAAATAAGTATTTAATTAAACACAAGCAAGAATAAAACATTGATTCTAATTTACAAATTTAGAATTAATTGGATGATATTTCACTTTTATGCGACAGACAATTGAAACGTAAATAGGCCACTGGACAAAACGGCTTTCCGTTCCATAAAAATAGTCGAATAAAAACAAAACACCTTAATAAGTAAATTGTTGCGATTGTTTTTCCAATTTGAATCGGCCTTTTGTTTTCCATTATCAAGAAATACTAATTTCATTTCATCGGGAGGGCCGTTAATCGCGGAATATCAATCATTCTTTCAGAGATAGCGGGGTAGATTTGTTACAGTCAACGGGGTAAGACGAATATTTATTGAAGGACGCATTGTTTGCTCCACAGATATACATTAACTCCGATTATGTGCGATATCACTACATCATATAAAACAAAGCCGCTTTTTCTGTCCCTATGTGATGTATGCTTAAATTTTTAAAACTGCGCAACGGATTTTAATGCGGTTTTTTTAATAGATAGTGTGATTCAAGAGGAAGGTTTTAGTATATAATTTATTAGGTTTTAGACAAAGCGAGCGAAGCTGCAGCTGCGGGCGAAAAGCTAGTAAATGATAAATCAATGCTCACTAATGACACACTGCTGTTGATTAAACGAAGCAATATATAATTTAACATAATTGCATGTTTAGTTTATTTCTGAGAGATTTCCAGTAGATAAGAGTTGACCCACAATACCAGTTATTAATTCTTTATTTATACTTGATGTTTTACCACCACATTAAAAACTTATTTGTTGTTTAAAATACTATAGAAGTATGAAATACTTCAGTTATTTCAATATTCTATGGAATTAAATCCCTATTAGGCTAAATTTATTTAGATAGAGCCTCTGTGGATTTATAATCGATCAAACCAAAGTACTGTAATGACTGCGTTGGGATTCGTTTATTCACAATGATCATTAATTCGTTAATAATATAACAAAGTTTTGGTAAACAAGTGAAGGTAAAAGTTCTGAATCGTAAATAATTATAGAAACATCAATCACAACAGTAACAAATTATTGATTGGAGGGAAGTACTGAAAGTTACGTTGTTTCGTAGATAATGATGTAACGATAATGGATAAGCAGCGTTCAGTAATTATGATATTGACTCGTAACAATGTGATCAAAACATTTCCTCGTTTAAGTATATTTGATATATTCTGTTAATATATTTTTTGTAGCTTCTATTTTATTATGAAAAAGTTTTTGTTTTTTATAATTAAAACGTTTATTTTTAAATCCCAATTCTTCATTCCTTATTCAGAACAAGTTCAGAACAAATTTAATTAATTTCATCTGATTTTATCGCTACATTCTTTAAATATGACAGCTTGAAAAGACACCTTTATATAGACAAATTAAATTAAAAACCTAATATTAAATGTCTGCACAGTTTGAAAAATGATTTTTGTCCAATAATTCAGCTAAGAAAATATAAGTAAAACAATTACATTATTCATTCGAGCGTAAAATCGCAAGATTCCATTAACTTCGAATAATAGAGCCTTATTTTCAAGAGATTTTTTCCATTGATACTAAAATTGATAAGTTTAACAATGAAAATAATCTAGATAAGTAGGAATAATTGTTAAAAGTTTTGTGAGGCTACCCGCGTCGTTTGAATGGTAAGCATTATCATTTAAAACAATAAAAAGTGAAAAATAAAGTGTTGTTGTGTATAAATTGAGTATATTTTTATATGGCACATCAGTGGCCATGGTGGCCCAGGTGTTTAAGGCTTCCTGCTCAAACAAAAATCCGGAGATATTCAATAAGCAGGCAACATACAACAACAAGCAGTCTGGATTTAAATGAAGAATTAAATATGGAATATACAACGCTTTACTAAAGCGTAAAAAATATAATATAATAAGGGGTAGGATGGAAACTCAGAAATACATATAATATCTAGCTCCTATCATCATAAAACTTTAGACAAATGAATGAAGGATAATAATTTAACAAAATTTAAAAAATCTTAAGATAAGTGAAACTTAAAAGTGTCTGTCAAACGTCAGATTCGTTCATAGACAGCCCAATTACTGAACGAAATTTTAAGGCGATGTTGTCTCTCGCTGCTGCTGTTATCTTAATGCATTAAGGCGATTTAAAAACACATAAAACGAAAATAACATAAAGCAGGACAGCGGCAGATGTATAACTTACAGACTTTTCCACAGGGTTTAAATTTTTGTTTTTATATTTTGAACCCATACTACATAATATTATGGGTATTTCACAAGGAAGAATACAAAACAATGTGCGTAAATTATTGCAATCATGTTTTTTTGTTCTTTTATTGAAAGTTTCTAATTAGTCATTTATTTATTGAAGTGAAGCTTCTTCAGGCGCATTAAGAGTAAAATTTAAGGTAGCGTCATGGCATACCGCAGCATACCGTCACGTCATGGAGTAGGGCGATGATTTTGGTATCTTTGAATCTTGCAACGAAGTTTTAAAGAACGAACAAAGAAGTTTCACTTCTGACACGTGTGCTCGACACACGCTCTTTTTTATTACAAAGTTATATATGTGTGTAACAGATGCCCCAGTATGCACGCACACATCACCACAAGTGCTTGGCGCTCAGTTGGACGAGACGCTCCGCGTGCGCTGCTCGGTGACAGCCAACCCGCCTGACGTCACGTTCTTCTGGCAGTTCAATAATAGCGGGGAGAGTTTGGATGTCTCACCTTCTAAATATGGTAAGATATTAAATAAATGTGAATAATATTGTGTGAATCGTTGTCATAAATATAGGTATGAGTATAATGTTATGTTTCTGAAATGTTTTTATTAACAACTACTTGACTAAAACATACTTTAAAAGTATTTATTTTTAATGAATTAACGGTTAAAGGGAAATTTTCTCTTCAACGTAATTTTCTACAATCAATATTCTCTGAACATTTTCTATTACCGGCCGCTAACTATACTATACTTGTAGTTCAGCATCCTTTGTTCGTTAGCGTTTACAAAGAACAATATGTTACTATCATACTAACAAGCTTCATAATTGCTTAAAGCAAACAAAATAGCATGAGCTAGACCCAAGTCTGAAACACAAAAGACAAAGTACGAAGCAAAACAGCAAACAAGAACAAAATCAAGACATCCCGCCGGAGAAAATCTAATTGTGCCGAAGACGGAACACGTGACGCGTGCTCAGAACTTAAATTAGGGACAAAGATTTCAAATTAATATCTCGCTTCCTTTGTACTGTTGCAGTCATCTTTCTTGGATTTTTCTTTAAGCGACTAGCGACTATAATAGAGCACTATAAGAATAAATATACCCCGTTTTATCACTTTTTTACGCTGGCATTTATTTATAACAGTATAATTTCATACACTTGAATTCAAGTTAAGCTTGACTTAAACTTCTATAGATGAAAAAAGTATTGTGCATTTTTAAGTTTCATTTAGATTTTTTGTACACAAGATAGACACTGTCAAACTTTTAAATTAAATCGTTATAGCTATAATTGTTACAAAATCCTCCCAAAAGTATTAAAATTTACATATTTTAAGCAATATACCCGTATTTAAATTTACATTTGTATTCAAAATGCCTCTTCCCTTACGAATATCTTCAGAACTAGAAATGTATTTTCCATCACAAATATTATTTTGTTAGACTGAAACCAAAGCAACTCGAACGTAACTCTCTCAGGACATAATATCATAAATTGTATTGTTGTATTAAATATATCTATTTTCTTTCTTTCAAGCGAATGTTTTGAAGATACAATTTATTTTATAACATTAGGTATATTTAAGAAATCTAAAATGTTTTCTGTATCAATTTGTACTTTATTTATTATTTATGAAATGCTTTTCTTTAGAATTAGTTAGTTTTCTTTATTGAAAAGTTATCGTAAAAACTTTAAAGGGCTGTTTTTTTTAAATGTTTTTGCTTCGTTTAAACACATCCACGATAAACGTGCACTGACATCAAATAACGTTGCACAAAATAAACGTATATGAAAAATCAATACCCGGCAGTTCCCGCTAGTGATGAAACTACAAACCACAGATCGACAAGTTAACCAGCTCTTCTTGTCATGATGCCAATTTATGGACCATGTGCTCGCATTTGTATGAAAACTACACCTTCCTAAAACGACTTATTGATTTTCTCTTTTAGTAGGGATTTAAAAATGATATGTAAATTTTGCAATGAAATTAATCGACGATTTAGACTTTAGAGCATTTCACAGCATTTGAATTCCATCTTGTAAAATGTTACCGATTCCCTTTGTTCAAGACTCTATCGATAGTGTCAGAATGCGTAAAATTTCAATCAAATTAATTGAAGACAATTTCTATTCATAATTCGAATGCCACCTTGTAAAATGTTGCATATTTGCTAATCTCTGTTACAGAATAGTTAATAGTACAAAACTCTGTGGAAAGATTGTCAATAGCTATGTGTGAAAGATAACAAAAAAGGACTTTTCATGGCTTAAAAATAATAAAATAATTTAAAATTTAATTGGGGCACAACTATTAATAAGCACACACCCATCATCTATGTTAATGTCAGCCTTGTCAGTCAAGATTTGAACGATATTATGTACACGATTATTATTCTTAATTTTATTATCATTTCGATATAATTTAAAAAGTTATAATAAGAGTTTGTTAGTTTGACAGCGCTAATCTGAGGAACACATGAGGAACTATATTTGAAAAAATAACAATAAACAATAACTTTATTTCCAAAATGTAAGATGCATAGAAATAGAAAACCCTTGCTCCCACACTAGGATTCCCTGTGTCGTGGGAACAAGTATCTTCCATTAAAAACTATTACATTAAAAATCTCCTATACAAAACAATGTTTTTTAAATCTTTCGATATCGCGTTTCACCAATAGGATCGGAGTAATGCGGGTAAATCCGCAGGGCATAGTTAGTTTCAAGTAATTAATAGTATTATCATGTCTGGTTCACTACATACAAAAGACGATTAATGCCATCCGTCTACCAATAGATGCCGCTAAGTGTATCATTTTAACCAGCAAGAAACAAAATTAGATTTAATTGCAATTTCATTGCTTTTTATAATTTTTTACATACTTTTGTAAATGGAACCTACCTATTTAATTTAATTTTCACTCGATTTTAACTAATTTTACAGAAAAGTTTATATTCAAAACAACGCCATCTCATGAAACTACTATAAACAAGTTATTCTCCTCCGATTTGGCGATGCTAAACGAATACTAGATGGCACTAAGACGTTTTTACGTTACTTTTCACGTTTTTAACACAGACTAATAATAATATCACAGACCACAGACTAATAATAATATATGTGTACTACGTTTTTAATACATAACCTCATTGCCTTTGCAGTACCTATAAAAAATATTGTAAATGGGTTAAAGCCGTTATTAATTATTACTAACTGCGTTCCTGTAGCGGCTTATATTAGGTAGGTACCTATAGTCTGTCCACTATAAGAATTGCTTTTTGACAGCTCGACGGGTGATACCAGAAGTGATGTTCAAAAGATTATCGATTGTGATACCATTTCAATTATAAATTTAAAATATTATCATAAATCGAATCAGGTACGTAAATAATAATTACAACGTAAACGTACTAATAAGATATGTAATAATAAGACCACATATCTATGCATTGTATGTTAAAACTAAACTAACCACATATTTTATTATTTATTGGTTTCTATCTTACAATTCGGTTGTCTTTACGTTTAAATTATATAACATAATAGAAGAGTTTTTCTGTATCGGATATATTTTACAGAGTATTTGTATCGATTATTCTAATCTATCGACCCATTATTGAATAATTCTGTGTAGGCATCACTAAGTGGGCGGGACCTGTCCATGAAGTACGATAATTATTTGTATGACATTTTAACATAGACAATACAATCCTACATAGGCGTGAAGCTGTCAAAAAGCAAATAATAATATAATGGACAGAGTATAGTGTATTGATCGTTTTCATACGAAAAATGAATTGTCGGAAAACTTGCGAGATTGTGTGAATATTTGATTGCAAGATCTCATTACAAAATAATAATAATAATACAACCTATACTTAAACCGTAGTAAGTATATTATTTCTAGTCACATTTAATTATAAGTATATAAATTATAAATAAATATTAAAGGACAATATTACACAAATCGACCTAGTCCCACAGTAATCTCAATTAAGGCTTATGTTGTGGGTACTAGACGATGATAAATATAATTTAATATTTTATAAATACATATATAGATAACACCCAGACCCAAAAACAAATAATCAAGTTCATCACACAAATATTTGCCCTGACCGGGGATCGAACCCGGGACCGTCAGCTCAGTAGGCAGTTACTTTACCTCTGCGCCAACCGCGTCGTTAAGAATATCAAGAAATCATCATAATGATAATAAATCGAAACTAAAGTTAAATACCTACCTACGTCATCTTGTTTTATTTTCTAAATAATCCTATCAGATTACCTTTATATGAAGTATGAACCAAAAAGTTTTGAGATTTAAACCGTAGAAAAGGTTTTGAATGATCCTTTGCGTTTTTTTTCTTTATGCGCCTAAAATTAAATATTTCGACATCGATTCCCATAAGAATGAAGTATTTTTCCGTTATAAAAAGTAGCCTATGTTCATCAGGTAGGTATAATTTTTGCTTCGAATGGTGAAATAATTTTTCAAATCAATCCAGTAGTTTCGGATCCTATCCAATACAAACAAACAAACAATCAAATCATTTCTGTTTTGTAGATAAATACGAAAGTTACTCCGTCATAGTAGGACAAAATAGAAAATAGTGGGACCACGAGAAAATAGGTATTCCCGCACGCGTCTGAACCGATTTTGACGGAAATTTCGATATACATACATACACGGTACATACCTACGTTGAAAAAGGACATCTCAATTTTGTTGCATAAATAGGATTCAAGGTGTAGGAACAGGGATTGAATAAGGCACACGGTTGAAGCCGTAGAATGAAAGTTGGTAATTTATAAGATTAATTTATTGTAAAATAAACTACTTCATTTTACTTAAACATATTCTATTTATCATTCATTGACTTATCATAAACTTTTGAGTCTAGTTAGGTACTAGTACCTATTATGTGAAAATTTTGAAAAAAATGTTTTCTTTAGGAAATTATTAGCATTAATTACCTTGTCTTGTCATTAATTTATTTACCTACTTGGTAATAATCGGTCGAACACTTGTTTAAAGTTTATTTTCCTTGTCTTTTCCAGGTAATCTAAATTATTTAATTTTTGCAGTAGGTAATTAATTCATTTCGGCTTGAACAAACAAGGCCATTAGGTGAAGCGAGATTGCCAAATATGGGTGATCTGTAGATTGCCGTCCTGCTGTCGAGCGTTCGCGGTACGGACGCCGCGCTGTTGCCGCACCGTGCATTTTGTATAAAAACAAACGACCGGCCGTGCGCCGTACGACAAACGCACAGCTTCGGCACTGTAGCGACTAGCGGTCCGATACGAAACGCATAAATTGAAAGAGCCATAAGTGTTGGAACAACATTCCACCACCATTTAACCAGTTTGACAAATATTAATAATTTTCGTTTCCAATACCGGAGACATATTTTAAAATCCTGTTCTAACCCTGCATTTGTATCGAATTACAGTTTACACATAAACTTTAATTAAATATTTATTTTATTTACTGGTTATAATATAACATAACATTATATAGACCGTTATTTTCTGCCTATTTATCATTATAATTATAAACATTGTAAGTATATGTTAACGGAAATGTATGTAATCCGTCATTGTATGAAATTCCCAGGAAATGTATGTAATTCCTAAAATCGCATGGAAATGTGTGAAATAAATTATTTTATAGTACACATTTCCTAGGAAATCCATACATTTCCTAACTAACAGTCGGAAATGTAAAACATCTAAGATATTGGAAGGTACGCGGGACGAGGGGTATGTATGTCGCAATCGGATTGTATAATCCGCCGAATTACAAACGGCCGGCATTTTGTAATATGCCGAAAATTCGTAATCAGAATTTTTTGGTTTGGATAAGGGGGTGGATTAGGTTAGGTTCGTGTTTTTTAGAACTATACAGAAATAGGAGCCCCACGAAGTGGGGCTCCGTCGGCTCGCGACCGTCTTTTTGTAGAATGTTTGAAAAAGACGAATTTCGGCATATTACAAAATGCCGGCCGTTTGTAATACGGCGGATTATACAATCCAACTGCGACATGTACACGGGGACAGCAGGACGAGGGGACTGATTACCTTAAGGACGCTGTCACAAATCTGCGTTACTCAAATTTAGGTATATTTAACGTCGCAACGTGGTTCGCGGGACATCACGCTCACGTAAACATAGCGCAATCCATTTTATAGACCATCTTCATACTTGATATTTTTTTTTATATTTTTATTGAAATTGATTCCAGAAGATTACTGGGAACTTTAAAAAATTCATTTTGTTACTTTTATTAGTAGGTACGATCCTTATAAGTATTTTAGTGTATTCAACCAACTTAAAAAAGTGGGACTATTTTACAACAATTTGAATATGAATTGTATTATTGTATACAATATCGAAGCTTTTTAAGAAATGTATAAAATATAAATGTATAAAATACTTTTTTAAGAATTATTATCATACATAATATTATGTTACCGGCAATATATTAAACCCGGCATTGTATGCAATTCTTAGTAAATGTAGGTATGTTATTCCGAGAAACAGTCGGAATTAAATAAATTAAATTCGTCACATTATCTATATCTTTAAATCTGAACTTTTCCTAAGTAGCAAACACATTTGCAAATGTGGGTGGTTTTTGGGGTAGCTATTAACCAATATGAGGTCAAAACTAAAATCCAAGATGGCGCCGACGAAAATTTGAAATCTTTTCGTCATGGGTGTCATTTTCAAGGAGTTGGAGTAGCTATTAAACAATATGAGGTCAAATCCAAAATGGCGCCGACGAAAATTTGACATCATTTCGTCATGGGTGTCATTTTCATGGTTTTTGGGGTAGCTATTAACCAATATGAGGTCAAAACTAAAATCCAAGATGGCGCGGACGAAAATTTTACATATTTTCGTCATGGGTGTCATTTTCATGGTTATTGGGGTATCTATTAACCAATATGAGGTCAAAACTAAAATCCAAGATTGCGCCGACGAAAATTTTACATCTTTTCGACACGGGTGTCATTTTCATGGTTTTTGGGGTAGCTATTAACCAATATGAGGTCAAAACTAAAATCCAAGATGGCGCGGACGAAAATTTTACATATTTTCGTCATGGGTGTCATTTTCATGGTTATTGGGGTATCTATTAACCACTATGAGGTCAAAACTAAAATCCAAGATGGCGCGGACGAAAATTTTACATATTTTCGTCATGGGTGTCATTTTCATGGTTATTGGGGTATCTATTAACCAATATGAGGTCAAAACTAAAATCCAAGATGGCGCGGACGAAAATTTTACATATTTTCGTCATGGGTGTCATTTTCATGGTTATTGGGGTATCTATTAACCAATATGAGGTCAAAACTAAAATCCAAGATGGCGCCGACGAAAATTTTACATCTTTTCGACACGGGTGTCATTTTCATGGTTTTTGGGGTAGCTATTAATCAATATGAGGTCAAAACTAAAATCGAAGATGGCGCTGACGAAAATTTTACATCTTTTCATCACGGGTGTCATTTTCATGGTTTTTGTGGTAGCTATTTACCAATATGTGGTCAAAGCTAAAATCCAAGATGGTGTCGACGAAACTCTTACATCTTTTCGGCATGGGTGTCATTATCAAGGTTTTTGAGACAGCTATGTAGGTATTACCAAATCCCCAATGTAACCGTCGATAATTAGGTATATTTTTCTTACTCCTTTAAAGTAAACTTAAATAAAATAACTAAAACGTTAACAACTACAGTTTTGTAAAAGTCTTTAAAATTGTGTGTTGTGTTTTATATTACATTTCTAAATCCTAAATATTAGAATTTAGAAATGTAATATAAAACGCATCTCTGTGGCAATCATCATCTGTGTTTATATTCTGACAGATATTATTAACTTTAAATATATTCGCTAAACTTTTTTTAAAATAAAGTTTATCTAAAACATTTAAACGAAGATAATAAAAAAAAGAACGTGTGTGCCGAGAAAACGTGTCAGATTCATAGATACCAAAATCGCCGCCTTGCTCCATAACGCGACAGTATTACCATGACACGATCTTGAAATTCGACGACCATCGTGGATTTTAGTTTTGACCTCATATTCGTTAATAGCTATCCCAAAAACCATGAAAATGACACCCATCACGAAAAAAGTCAAATTTTCGTCAGCGCCATCTTGGATTATAGTTTTGACCTCATATTCGTTAATAGCTACCCCAAAAACCATGAAAATGACACCCATGATGAAAAGATGTAAAATTTTTCGTCAGCGCCATCTTGGATTATAGTTTTGACCTCATATTCGTTAATAGCTACCCCAAAAACCATGAAAATGACACCCATGATGAAAAGATGTAAAAGTTTTGTCGGCGCCATCTTGGATTAGAGTTTTGACCTCATATTCGTTAATAGCTACCCCAAAAACCATGAAAATGACACCCATCACGAAAAAAAGTCAAATTTTTCGTCGGCGCCATCTTGGATTTTAGTTTTGACCTCATATTGGTTAATAGCTACCCCAAAAACAATGAAAATGACACCCATGACGAAAAGATGTACAATTTTCGTCGGCGCCATCTTGGATTTCAGTTTTGACCTCATATTCGTTAAAGCTACCCCAAAAACTATGAAAATGACACCCATGACGAAAATATGTCAAATTTTTCGTCGGCGCCATCTTGGATTTTAGTTTTGACCTCATATTGGTCAATAGCTACCCCAAAAACCATGAAAATGACACCCATGACGAAAAGATGTACAATTTTCGTCGGCGCCATCTTGGATTTCAGTTTTGACCTCATATTCGTTAATAGCTACCCCAAAAACTATGAAAATGACACCCATCTCGAAAAAAAGTCAAATTTTCGTCGACGCCATCTTGAATTGTTTTACCCCACCAATCTATTCAACAACCCATAAAAAAGAGCATCTGAAAAGTATCAAATATTTCAAATCACGAAAACGACAGTGCACGCACAATAATCTTTTTCTAATTCGTTTTATTTTTGGGACAAGGAGCGATACACCCGTCCTTCCAAGAGCGCTTCTGAGCGCGGTCTGACGACCCGCGAGAGCAAAATGTATGAAGAAATCAACAAGTATTTTTAATTTAGCTAATAATTGAAATAAAATTTTGATTTAGATACAAAAAAATTATCAGAATCTATAAAGGACTTCCCTCCCTCCCTCATCCTCCTCATCCCTCAATAATTTATAGGTAAGAAGATAGATTAGGCTTTTAATTTTCTTAAAATTGTACCGTTTTAGACCCCATTTTTTTGCATTTTATGCGATCATTGTGCTGGGAAAATCGTATTTCAGCGACAATTTTGTATGACGTCGTACAATTTTTATAAGATGATCGTAGATCTGAATATATTATCTTTAAATTAAGATATTACTTTGTTCTCACGTGTAATTGCTTTGAGTTAAAATGGTACCGTAAAATAGCGTTTTTGTTAAAAATCGGTAATAGCACCCTTAAATAAATGAAAATTTGATTTGATTGAATATAAGTTGATTTAAGAAATGTTAATTAGTAAGATAATATGAACATATTATTATTATTTTACGGTAAGACTGTTACCCGATTGTCTCAATAAGTGCTATAATAAAAAAAAATAACAACGTGTTTTATTACAGAAATCATTTACTTTATTTACATTTCCTAATACGATATTGGAATTATATATAATTCCAAGGAAGATTATACATTTACTAGGATACTAGCGGTCCGCCCCGGCTTCGCCCGTGGTACATGTTTACGTTTTCTCTACATAAGAACCATCCTCGTATTTCAAGGAATATAATAAAAAAAGAATCATCGAAATCGGTTCAGCCGTTCTCGAGTTATGCGCTTACCAACACATTTTGCGATTCATTTTTATATTTACTAGGATATGTATGCATTAAATAGTTTATTAAACAATATTTTATACATTTCCTAAGTGGCATCGGCATTGTACACATTTCCTATTAGTTTGAGACCCATTCGTTAAAAAGTCTTCAAATAACGTTTGTTTTATTATCTCGAAACTGCAATTAATAAAAAATGAAAATAATTTTTTTTTAATAATTAATAAAAAATATCCTGTCCAGGATTTTTCCAGTCAAACCATTTTTAATACACTTAATTTATTATAAAATTGGTCTCATTCTATTATCACGCCGTTGCATTTCGACTTATATTCGGATCTTAGACCACTAGGATTTGTATACAATTCCTTGATTTCATACATTTCCGGTAACATATACATAATTTCATTTTATTTATTTACATTAAGTATATACATAATTACATACTGATATAATATCTACCTATACATATATATATGTATATATATGTATATCATGTTTTAACTGATGTATTTATTTATTAGTATTTATCATATTAATAGAAATATATCTTTCACATAATAATATGATAATTTAACATGAGTATATTATACTCATGTTAAATTATCATTATATACAATTCTAGACTGAAACTCCAATAGTCACTTGGGGTCACTGAAAATCAGTGGTGGTGAGGTATTAATCACCTTGCCATCATATACTGAGTTGGCTCCATTTGTCAGGTCACTCACTGCCACATTACAGTTCTTAGGAATAAGATTATTTTTATTTAATTATTTTTCTTTTTATTTCTTTTTGTTTTTCCTTCGTTTATAAATGTATCTCGTGTTGTGATCTTGACAATAAATGTGTTTTATTTATTTATTTATTTAATGTCCCTTACTGCATGCTTTTCATGCAGTTGTCCGCACCATATGTATTGTGGTCTTTGTCCATACACACTTTCTCCAAAGCCCTGCTTTGGTCTTGTTTGATGTATATAAGCTCCTGTATATTAGTAAAAGTTAATCAAATATTTAATTCTTATTTCTTGAAATTTGGTATAGTATTCTTTGTGTGATACAAATCAAAACCAACAGTCAGGTTAGGTAGACTACAATTTACAAAACTGGCAGGGTTGCCATGTGTGAAGTATAAACATAGATAATAAATAGTTTTCATTTCATATATTATCTGTTGTCACTTTGATTCTTTGACACTTGTACGATTTGATTGCGCTATTATTCATTGTTCGTTGTTCAATAAAACCGCTCATCATATTTTCTCGGACCTTTTATTTAACAATCACTACGTTGCATGGTGTCAGAAGCGGTTGTAAAGTATGTAATAAGAAAATATATGAGAAAGCTGTGAAATGACGACATCCGACGCAGTGGCTGGAATAAAGCCGCCAGCTAACCTACAATTAATTGACGCCGACAAGTCAACGTGTTGGACAAGGTGGGTGCAACAATTTGACTGGTATGCCACAGCAATACAATTAGACAAAAAACCAGCCGCAATCCAGGCAGCAACTTTTATGGCGGTCATAGGCCCAGACGCCATCGAAATATTTAACAGTTTTAACCTTGTCGACGCGGAAAAAAATGATATTGAAATCATTAAAAATAAATTCAAAGAATATTTCGCGCCGAAAAAGAACATATCTTTTGAACGATATGTATTCTTTAAGATCGAACAAAACGAGGACGAAGTATTTAATGAATTTTTAATCAAAATAAAAACTCAAGCAAGTAAATGCGAATTTAACAACTTACTGGATGAAATGATAAAGGATAAAATCGTTTTTGGAATTAGATCAAATCAGGTTAGAGAAAAATTACTAACGGAAGAAAATTTGGACTTGACAAAAGCAATAACGATCTGCAAAACTAGTGAACAAGCATCTAAACAATTAGATGAATTTGATAGTAAAAATAAAGTTTTTGCTGTGAAAAATAAAAGATCTAACGAAAACAAGACTTTTGACTGCCGAAGATGTGGTACTAACCATAAAAGTAGAGAGTGCCCAGCTTTTAACAAATCTTGTACCAAATGTTCCAAACAGGGTCATTTTGCTAATATGTGTCGCACAAAAATGAAACATAATAATTACAAACAGAAAAATAGAGTAAACGCAGTAGAAGAAAGCTCTCAATCCGAAGATGAAGTGTACATATCCGCTATAAGGTCTGGAGAAAAGAAAAACTGGACAGAAAAATTACAAGTTGGCAATTTAAGGATTACAGTCAAACTAGACACAGGAGCAGAGTGCAATGTGTTACCAAGACACTTGATGAACAAAACAAAGGCAATTTTGAAACCAAGCCGAACAAAAAATTTAATAAGCTACACAGAAGACAAGATGGCAGTTCTAGGTGAAACAGAGCTACTATGTAAATTAAAGAATGAAGAAACAAAAATAATATTCAAAGTAGTTGAAGAAAAAGTTTCTCCAATCCTAGGACTTGAGACCTGTGAAAAATTAGGACTTGTCGCAAGAGTCAAAACATTGAAGGTGAGCCAATATACTGATAATATATTTGAAGGATTAGGCTGTTATAAAGATTATGTGTATGATATTGACCTAATTGAGAACCCAAAGCTTGAGATTAAACCGTCAAGAAGAGTACCCCATGCTATAAGAGCCGAAGTTAAGCAAGAACTTGACAGGATGGTAAAGTTAGATGTCATAAAACCAGAAACGGAGCCAACTCCTGCTGTGAGTCCTATGGTAGTTGTCAGACAAAAGGACAAAATAAGAATCTGTATAGATCCATCAGATGTCAATAAAAATATCCTCAGACGTCATTTTCCACTCACAACTATAGAAGAAATTTCAGCTGATATTCAAGGTTCTAAATTCTTTGCATTATTAGACTGCACAAAGGGGTTCTGGCAAATTAGACTATCAGAAAGAACACAAAAAATATTAACATTCGCTACCCCATGGGGAAGATATTCTTTCAAGAGACTTCCATTTGGAGTTTCATCAGCACCAGAAATATTCCAAGAAATATTAACAAATCTACTCAGTAATATAAAAAATGTGA
The DNA here is from genome assembly GCA_029959065.1 of Colias behrii. NCBI lineage: Eukaryota > Metazoa > Arthropoda > Insecta > Lepidoptera > Pieridae > Colias > Colias behrii. The sequence continues at coordinate 6,605,470 of JARWMC010000018.1, forward strand.
GAGTATCGATCGATGATATTTTTATACATGCAAAAACTAAAGAAGAACTACGCAAAACTGTTGACAAAGTCATTGAAATATTAAAGAAATCTGGCTTCAAACTTAACAAAGACAAGTGCATCTTTGAAGCAACCAAGATAAAATTTCTGGGACACATTATTTCAGCTAAAGGTTTAGAAGCAGACCCAGGCAAAGTAGAAGCTATTCAGGCAATGAAAAAACCTACAAATAAAACCGAGTTACAGAGACTGTTAGGAATGATTACATATCTCAATAAATTTATCCCTAACATGTCGGATTTGACAAATCCACTTAGAGACCTGTTACACAAGAATACAAGCTTTACATGGGAAATTCATCATGAAAAAGCTCTTGATAAAATAAAACAAGTGCTTCAAAATCCCCCAGTATTGAGACTATATGATGTCAACAAACCTGTAACATTGTCTGTAGATGCAAGCTCAAAAAATCTCGGAGCTGCACTTCTCCAAGAAGGACAACCAGTAGCCTATGGAGCAAGAGCATTGACCAAATCTGAACAGAATTATCCACAGATAGAAAAAGAAGCGCTCGCCATACTGTTTGGATGTAAGAAATTTCATGAATATGTTTATGGTAAACAACTGACAGTAGAATCCGACCATAAACCACTAGAGACAATATTTAAGAAAAACATACAATCAGCCCCCGCAAGACTTCAACGAATAATGTTTAACTTAGCACCATACTCACCCAAGGTATTATTCAAAAAGGGAACTGAAATTCCATTAGCAGACTTCCTTAGTCGAGACTGTGATGCGTCTAACTTGAGATATGATCCAGAAGAAAACTTAAAAATCGCAGTTATACTACCTATGTCTCTAGATGCTAAAGAAGAATTAATTAAGGCTACTAAAGAAGATCAACATTTACAGTTACTAATGAAGACTATAAAGCAAGGATTTCCTGAAACCATGAAAGAACTACCTACAGAACTACAACACTATTTTAACTTTAAAGAAGAATTGAGCTATCTGAAAGGAATTATATTCAAAGGTGATAAGATTGTTGTTCCGGCATCACAAATCCCTAAAATGTTAAAAAATATTCATCAAGGACATCTTGGTATACACAGCTGTTTGAGAAGAGCTCGACAATTTCTTTATTGGAAAGGACAATATAATGATATCATAAAGCTAGTTAAAGGGTGCACCGTCTGCGAACAAACACAAAGAGATAACATTAAAGACACAGTCTTAGTTAAAAAGCTTCCTACACTTCCATGGCAAATAATTGCTTCAGATTTATTTGAATTAAAAGGAAAAACTTACCTTGTTATATGTGACAGCTACTCTGGATATATTGATTTTCAAGAGCTAAAAAGCCAGTCGTCATATGAAGTGATTGAACAACTTAAAAGATGGTTTTCTACCCATGGTATACCAGAAGAGTTACAAACTGACAATGGAACACAATATATGTCTAGAGAATTTAAGACCTTTCAAAAAGAATGGAGATTTAACCATGTCACATCTAGTCCACATCACCATCAAGGTAATGGACTTGCTGAAAGAGCAGTTCAAACAGCAAAAAACATACTAAAAAAATGCAGCATTGACAAGTCAGACGTGCAGCTTGCGTTACTGAACTGGAGAAATACACCTAGAAATGACCTATTAGGCTCACCTAACCAACGACTTTTCAGCAGAATTACAAGATCACCAATACCTGTAAGTGACAAATATTTAAAACCAAAAATCATACAAGGAGTCACAACTGAACTACAGACATTAAGAGAGAAACAGGCCAATTACAGTAATAAACATACTACAAGACCAGTAAATTTGGAAATTAATGATAAAATCAGACACAAGGTAGCTCACCAACACTGGGAAGGGGCGAGAGTAATAGAGAAGCCCAAAAATCTACCAAGATCTGTTATTATACAAACAGATAAAGGACAAATTTTACGAAGAAACTTAAGTCATTTGCACAAGACACAAGCTGATATTCCCAGCAACAGAATAGCTGTACCTGAAACTAAATACACAGAAGAACCAGTAGTACAACAGATGCCAGCTCAAACTCAATCACCGGGTGTTCCTGCAACAACCCCAACAACTACACATCCATCAGAGATGCGAGAGATGCTTAGCTCTAATAATACACAGAGTTCTAATATGGTGACACAACCAGCGACTGCACCACAAGTCTCAAGATATGGTAGACCTATAAAACCTATTAATAAACTCAATCTCTAATATTGTTAAAAAACAATAAGTACTGTAGTACTATTTCATGTATCTTAATCATTAACATTAAGTATCAGTTAATTATAACTTGTTTACTATAATTTTATAAGAACTTGTTCAGTAATCATTTACATTAACATTGTTAATTAGAACTGAATGCTTTGCCATGTATCTTGTTATATAATCATATGATAGATATAATTTTTTAATTACTGGATAAGTAAAAATAAAGAAATTTAATACTTTAAATAAAAATGTTCATTCATAGTGTATACATATATTAAAAAAAAAAAAAAAAAAAAAAAAAAAAAAAAGTTTGGTTTGTTATGGTTGTTTAGTTTGTTTACAAAGAAAGGGAGATGTGAAGTATAAACATAGATAATAAATAGTTTTCATTTCATATATTATCTGTTGTCACTTTGATTCTTTGACACTTGTACGATTGCGCTATTATTCATTGTTCGTTGTTCAATAAAACCGCTCATCATATTTTCTCGGACCTTTTATTTAACAATCACTACGTTGCACCATGCAATGGTTGGTGGTTAATGAAACACTTGACTCGACTGTAAGCTTGTATTGAACTGCTTAAACTGTAGAACAACAGGACTATATATTCTAGACGCACACATACAATAGATTACACACTACACTGTAAACTGTAGAATTAATATTAAAGACATAGTTCACTATATATTTTGTAGTCTTTGATTATTTATACAACAGACTAGAAATAAATACTATGTATGCGATTATACCTATTCTAGCCATCCATTTTAGTGTTCCTTAAAATTAAGTACATCTTAGTCAAAGGACAACTTATTGTGTGTTTGCCCGTAATGCACTCATAATAATTTTAAGTTGAATGTTCGTCATTCTTTATGTACCAAACACAGTCACGGCCACGGCGCTCATTCCATTTTACTGGTATTAAAACAGATGAAATCCTTCATGATCCCATATCCTTCTTAGTAGCAAATGTAGAAATCCCTTTCTTGTGTCTACAATGTTTTTGTGGAGAATCGTATTTACATTTGGGATGGATTAATTCTTCTCCTCTCTTGAACAAATTTGTTATTGCGAACGTAAGCAATAAGTCTGTAATAAAACAATCTTATATTGGGTTACAAATCCATAAACCAATCATTAAAAATCATGTTTGTAAAAATTTATGTTCAGAGAAAATATCAGTTTACCATATAAAGCTTATTTTCTGCCGTTTTTCTGCCTGTAGATTCTACATAACCTCACAGTCCATCAATCATATTTAGCACTTATTTTTCAACAATTAAAAACGAAAACAAACAAAGCTTCTCGTTTTGGTTTTGACAGAATCTCGTAAATAAACTGAACTAAATACCAGTCATAATAATGTAGGTACTCTGTGAGTCAGCTTTGTTTAATTAAAAATCGAAAAGGTACAAAATATTATGTTGACAGTTGACAGTTGACACTTGACGCCAAAGACTTGAAAATAAAAGGTACGTGTACATATATTTACATTAGTGCCATCTAGTGGCTCTGGAAGGAAAAGAACATCAAGTCAGTGTTTAACGTGCCATCTAGTGTGTTAAAAGCAAAAGACTAAGAGATATAATCGAACATGTAGTACGTTATTTCCCCACTGGCGCTTTAATTGCGTAAATTCATAGTGCAACTTTTTTTGTATGGAGTGCACCGTCTGTTGTATACGTAGTATATTATTATTAGTCTGTGGTATTATTGTAGGCACAGCGAACGGCAGTACAAGCGAACTGAGCTACAAGCCGCAGAGCGAGCGCGAGTACGGCGCGCTGAGCTGCCGCGGCGCCAACTCCGTCGGGCGACAGCTCGAGCCGTGCGTCTTCCAGATTGTACCGGCTGGTGAGTTTGCGTAGTTATTTATTTTTTTCTTTATTTCAGGCAATATACCTCCCGACTGTAAGTATAAGTATATTACTTACAGTCAGGAGGTCTTAATTAACTTATATCCTCTAGAGTCTATATAGATAATAATTATCATTGACTTATTAGTTTATATATTGAACAAATTGATTGATTATGTGCTTTTCTCCCAGAGATATGCGAGGATGCGTAGCGTGAGATGCGTTTAGAAACAATCATATCACTTCATTTAGCGTTTGAAGCGATACTATCCTTATGCGATTCTCGCACATCTCTGGTAGAATAGTACCCTTACACTTCGGAACTTATGTTTATTCATGATTTTGTATATTATAACAGTTACATTTTATAACTTTGAAAGTGTTTATAATATTTCTTTATTTATTTTTTCAATTACTTATTCATTTTATTAAAACAATTGAATATCTAATATTAATTTTTAGAGCTACAGGAGTTCTAATTAATTGTTTGATTCTTATTATTATTATATCGTTATACAGACAATAAATGTTAGCATTAAAACGAAGAACTACGCACAAAGTTCAGAAAGCTCGGAGTACAAACTTCATATAGTGTTTAGTTTTACCCTCCTGTTCCTACCAGCATACCATCTTGTGCCAAGTTATTTAACTTTGTGAATCTAGCTAACTTGGTACTTCATAAGGGATAATATAAAAAATATCCTTGAAGCTAGTTGGTCTATGTTTTTCTTTTAATGCTAATTTTAATAGTTGAAGACTTATTTGAAACATATTTTCATTCACACATTTTAGCAACAACATTGAATGTCATACATTTCAATAACAGAAAAATATATTCACACGTCACTTTTTAATCAAAATGATGAAATAAAAATCCAATAACAGCCATAATAAAAATACGAGCACACGTTTGCATTGAACGTTCTAAAGCCGAGAATGCTACACGTTTTATAATTTCAGTTTGCAGCTTTTAGTTCAACCTACATAAATGTGCAAAATCTCATATCTGTTATTTGCGGATCCATATGGCTGGATACGACTAATATAAGCGTAAAAGATATTTTCGCCACATTCCGGTTTCACCCCCGAGAGCGGCTGTAGCGGCTGTCTCATTATACGTCTTAAATTCAGTGACAATGTGAATTTCTTCGTTCTCTCTTATCGCCGCTTCCATTTATATTATTAGATATAATCTCAGCACGTCTCCAAATTATAGCATTAATATATACGTACGGTTTCTAGTATGGTTATTTAGCAGTCAGTTGGAGGGTGCTAAAATGTATCTTGCTCTTAAAATCGAATCGGTTTAGGTAACTTTATAGACATATTATTGCTATCAAATCATCTACAATAGATTATTTTATAGATTTAACAATATCACTACAATTTTTTGATGTTTCACTTTTCAACTTTAATACCTAACTATTCACTCTCGTTTCAACGTTAATTAAAAAAAATAATAGCGTAAATTCGTAAGCGTAAATGACATTTATAGAGAAAACTCTATCAATTATATACCCATGTTTGCATGCATATAGTTCAGAAATTAATTAAAGTATCCATTGTATTATATTTGTGTAACAATACGCTGAGCAGAAAACATAAGACAAACGCTGTCCTAGATAGCATTTATTGAGCATGAAAGTGCACATAAATTGTCCAGAACAGCCATGCCATTGAAAATATATCTATGACGCAGCTGCAGGGGGAAATATAAGTTAGGTGCAACGAAATACCGTCCTCGGCCGCAACGTTTAATATCCTCAGAATTATAACACATAACACGTTAAACTGTCGACCCTACCGCTATAAGTCAAGTCAAAATTAGTGAATTTAGCTCTGCACTTAATTTTCATTTCAACGCATGTAACATGAATTAATATCGCCGGAGCCTTTCGGGATTACTATGATTAAATTATTTGACGCGAAAAATGTTCTTAATAAGATATTACGTTGTTAAGCTGAAACCTTACCCCACCTTGCTTTCCGACATAAATTGTATATTTCACAAGAACACTGATTAATTTGAGTATTCCTTTTTACTCTCTCTTTGAAGAAATGTTGGCTAATATACACATACTGTACTGAAAAATCTTTACGTAGTACGTACGTACGCAATATATTTTATTTAAGAATATTAAAGTAAAGGCGAAAATATAACACTATATTATTGCGAATGGAATTCACAATGGTACTGCACCTTCGCTAAGAGCTACGCTGCTACAACTGCCCATTTTTAATGAGGCTTTTCTTACTATATTTATTTAAAGATTTGCTTGTAAAATAAAAATTGTATAAAATGATCTGAAGTAATTTTCAAAATAAAGCTTATCTCAATGTAATTAAGACTACTTTTAAAACGATACATTGAGTATTTTGAATAAATACTAGAGTAAAAACTAGAATTATAAGAAGAAAAAATGAAGTGTGTATATTTGATAAATCTGGTATCTGCACTAATTATTCAAAATACTAGACACGATGACATACAGATTTATTCACAAGCGCCCATGTATTCATTAACAAGTCATTATATTACACCGATCATGCTTATATCAGAAACATGCGAACGTGACCCAATTAACGTAGAAAAAGAACTATGAAAATCCTTTCAAGGACACTTGACTTGTCTCACTTGTTTGCGTTTCACTCAATAGATAGGAGAAATGGGAACTAGTTTCATTTAACGATTTTTGTTACACAAATTACTGACATTATACAGCTGCAGTCTGCACGTGACAAGGCCTGTTGTAAATTACTCCAACATAAATAATAATAAATATTATAAATACAAAAGTTTGTATGAATATCCAATTAGCTATTTAATTTTTTTTTGAAAATATGTATGAAAATTAATACAGTCTGGATATTTACCTAATAGCAGTCTGGATTAGCACATTAACAGTACATTTATCTGATTTCCAAAGGAGTGAAATTTTGCCAATAATTTAGTAGTACGCAGTGGAACGTTTTGTCCCTTCCACGTGTCGCGATGATACATATACTTGTTTTCGGTCACAAATCACAATGCAGATTTGTCGAATGTATGTTACATCACGATACGTCCAGTGCAGTGTTGAATAGCTAGAATTGTAGGGACAATTCTAATATTAACAAATAACGTTGTAGTGTATACAGTATAACCCGCTTTAAACTCTTTAATTTCTCAACGATTTACATCTTCTAGACATGTTCTTCTGTTTAGCTTATTTGACATTTAAATAATGGAAAATAATGTATCAAACATCAACGTTCTTAACTGTAAAAAAGGCTTTATCGTTATTTTTGTATTAGAAACCGGCCTTTTCTTTTGTTTTTTAAACAAACAATATTTTAGATTCATTTTGAAATATTTCTAAACACTCCTTAGCACGACCAGCGCCTCCCAGGAACTGTTCGCTCCAAGCCGGTTCGAACGGCACAGAGGGCGCGGCGGTGCTGTACGTGCGCTGCGTCGCGGGATACGATGGAGGTCTTCCCCAGACCTTCGTGTTGGAAGCACTGGACCCTAACACGAACAACAACAGATATAATAGCACTGTTAATGATACAGGTATGTTTTAAAGTATAATGAATCGCCAAATGTGTTGCTAAGCGTAAAACTCGGGAATGGCTCGACCAATTCGGCTATTTTATAACGGCTAAACAAGGAAGGTTCTTATACAGAGAAATAAAAAATATTGTTTTAAAACTAAAAAACACGCTTTAACTTATGAAATTATTGTATTATCACTTATCCTTGATAGTTAAAGGCGGTGTTAAATGTTAAAAATATGAAATGACGATTCAAAAGTGCTTCTAAAAGAAGTCTAAATATTGATTAAAGACTTCTAAGAGAAGTCTAAATATAAAATAAGAAAAAAATTGAATAAATAAATATTGGAGTTTGAGTTAAAGGGGCAATGGGGTAGAAACATTGCCTGCCGGGGCATCTAGTATTTTATAAAAACTAGTGGAACTAGTAAAACATGTGGAATTAGTAAAACGCGTGTAATTCAATTTTGAAATCAGATTTCAAAATCTAGATGTTCAAAGTAGATAGGTTAACAAAGTATTAAAATGGAATGGAAAATGTTTGACCTAAATATCTACTATTTTAATAGGATCAAGTAAATAATATTATAACTTGAAATTTATAACAACGAATGAATTTAAATTGACGTTATATAATGTTATGTTTATGAGTAAGTATTTTACTGATATTCCTGAATGTATCTCATACATTTCATGAATAGAACAATAAAGATATTTACAATGTTCTTAAGTTCAATTTTGCTGAAAACATTTGTTCTTTTTGTTCTTAATTCTCCGAAATCAGTTTCAATTTATGATAGAACTGAGTTACAATAAATAAAAATCCAGTTATTTTATTGCCATTGAAGACGTTATACACAAAAATGAAAGTTACATAGTATGGTTTCAACTTTCTGGGAAGCTCTTTAAGCTAACAAGATTGCTTGCTGGAGAATTTTAACAGAATTGTGTGATAGTAATCTAACAAATTATTAAAAAAAAAAAACAAATCGATAAATATATGTAATGAAACTCCATTAAAATACATTTATTGCATTAAACTGCTAATTACATAATTTGTTTCGATAATATTCTATTGCGGTTGAATTGAAAATAACTTTTACAATTATTAAAAATAAGTTTTTAATTGTAATGTAACTAATTTATCTAAAATAAAGTAGGTATTGATAGATGTCCAGATAGACAGATATTTTAAAACGGGATTTTTTGAGGTTGGACATGTTGAAATAATTATTTTTAACCCTACAATAGACGCGCATCTAAAAGTAAAATGTGAGATCGCGTGGTCTACAAGGGTATACCATTTTTAAAACAAGAAAAAGTACACAAATAAATTAAAAAGTCTGTTTATTTATTATGAAATAACTGGAGCTATTAGATTTTTAGAAATTTGCAAATTTGTATCACTGGATTACACTTTTAGACCATGCGACTACTGTAGGGTTAAACAGTTTAGCTTGAAGTTTTTAATCTCTCATAAGTAACTTCTACCACGTGACCATCTAAAAATGTGATATATTCCACTAATAATGTCTAGATTTCTATTGATCTACGACGAAACGGGCAATATCGACTTCGCCTTTGCCCAGTTATTACCTACTACTTACAGTAACACAAAATTCACACAGAATCCCCATTACGTTTGTTAGTTGCTCGAGATCATCACGTGCGCAGTGCATTTGTATGCAGCCGCGCGCGCTCCCTCGGGATCTGTTACCGTGTCTTAATTAATGACGTCTTGCCTTCACTTTACCTTTTATAAGAGTACATCCTGCTCCTGTAGGAATACTGGAAGAACAATATTTTGAGATTGACTAGCTAGGCGCTCTGGGTTCCGCTTCCAGCGGATTAGAAACTGAAAAAGAAAAAGGTAGCTCGAAATCAGCAATAATGTACATATCTTTATAATATTACTGTAGAAAAAAATGTATTTAAATATGTATGAAAGATTGGATAAATACGGATAACATCGAACACTTTAAAAAGTTCTGATCCTGGGTTTTTACATTCAACTGACGTAACATTCATTATTACAGCTGAATTTTAATTAATAAAAAGGAAATTGAATAAACTACAAAGCGTTAATATTGAAAATGTATACTTCACGCATTTTAACTGAAATAAGTGTTAAGCACTTTAACGAGTACCGCTTCACACAGCTTTACCGATAACGGCGTTTTATACTAATTAATTATTTTCAACTGTATTAAAAATACACTTCATTTTGACAATGTAAGATTAATATTATGATTCCAAAAAAAAAACATGCAAGATCTTTTAGAAATTAAAGATTTTAACGGATTTTAAACGCGATTTATTCATTATATTATTATCCCGACGTTTCGCACGTGACCACGCTCAGTTTAAAATCCTTAATTTCCAAATGAATAATACTCGCGTAAAATCAAACAAGAAAATACTATGCAAGAACTTATGAAATAGATAAAAAAATATGGTAAAATTTAAACGCGTAATCCTTTAATACACAGTACGTTGGTGTAATTTGCCTTTCAGATGGTCTAGTGACGTTCAAATTAGATCTCGGGCAGCTGTCACCGGGCGACATAGAGGGCGCCACGTTTAATCTACTCATTTATGCAAAAAACCTCAAAGGCGACTCGGAGAAAACCCTGCTGGAAAACATTGCGTTCAATGACGCTGCGCGGAGGACTGGTGAGATTTTAATTTACCTATTCATAGTGTTGTTTTGGTCTTTTACTTTATATTGTACTAGCTATCCGCCCGCGGCTTCGCCCGCGTTTTCTAAGAAAAGTTCCCGATCCCGTAGGATTTCCGGGAAAAAACCTATCCTATGTGTTAATCCAAGTTACCTTCTATATGTGTGCTTAATTTCATTGTAATCGGTTCAGTGGTATTTGCGTTAAAGAGTAACAAACACACACACACACACACACACATCCTCACAAACTTTCGCATTTATAATATTAGTAGGATTCATATAAAGGTGCCTTTCTGCTAACATTATCAGTCAATGATTAAAAAAATACACATAACACTTTTCTGATTTACAAAGTTTGTCACACGATCAGTTAATTAACAGTTGATTTTATTTTTAATTAGCCTAAGCCAAACAAAAGTGAAGATTATTAAACAAAAGTTAAGTTTAAAAAAAATAAACAAATTGGAATTCACTTCACAGGACCCGGAAATTAGATCGGTAAATAAATATTGTTTTATCATCCTCACAAGTACTTTCAACTTATAAACTAATGAAGGTTATAATTATTTTATAGATATAATTAAAGAATCATAACGAATAAATAAAGTCGTTAACAAGCGATCGCGGAATTGCGAAGCTCAAAGCTTTTCAGCTAAAAATATTGAGGTTTTGTGGTTGTAACAAATTAATTGTCAGTTATTCATTAAGTGGTCTGCTGTTGAACTCGCGCGCGGAATTTTACGATTGTTATTCAAAACGCTGGTGTCACAGTTTTTAATATAACCTAAAAATTGGATTAAGTGCTCTATTGCACTATCACATTAGTTTTTATTTCACAGCGTGGGTTTTAAGCAAATTAGAAGGTTTATGTTGAGTTTAGCAATTGTAGAGTACTGTATTTGAATGTTTAGGCAAGTTACGAATAAAGTTATTTTTCATGGGAAAATGTTTAGGTACCCGAACAAAAAAAACTTCTGAAAGGTAACATAGCAACGAATAAGTTTCATATAAAAAATGCGTATATGAAATATTTGTTGAAAGTGATATTTCAGTCCAGTAACATATTCGTAAGCTAACAAAGCTCTGTTGTCGACTCTTAAACAACAGTTACATTTTTTATTAACCTGAAAAATTCGAATAGAAATGCCGCTCTATTTTTACCGTTGCAAACGTTTACGAAAAATCGGAAAATGCACCAGTAACAAAGCTATATTGAAGTGAATTTTTATTGTATGTTCTTTTAACAGTACTTCAAACTACTCCAGTCTTGTCTATCAATACGATGTTCGTATGCTAACTGCCTAAAGCAATCAAGTACGTCATACTGGACCGCTAACGTATCCAACTAATATGCTTGTCCTGTATCTCTGTATTTTGTACCGTGCAACGAACTTTTGCGGTAAGATACAGTAGGAATATACCAAAGTTCCCAGATAATCTAAACCGCAGCTTTTGTGAACAATCTCGGGCTAGACGTGTTTTTCATTTTATGGTAGTAATATTGTATTTATGGGTTTATTCAAATACAGATGGATAAATGTTGGTATTCAAAAGAGATGTAGGCACGAAATTGAAATGTATTAGCATGGATCACTTTATTAAAAAATAGGAATATTCTATATTATAGAACATAATCGATCACGACAATTTTTATCTTTCATAGATCGAGGCAATGTTTCGTATTAACCTTTCTTCCCTCCGTAGAATATTACTTTCTGTATGACCTGTTTGGATAATTTATTAATGTTATCTACTGATTAATTTTGTTCATGGACATGTAGGTGATCAGCCTTATATGTCCTGCTAGACCAAAACATTCCCACTAAGAATTGAACCCCTCCATTAATCGACCACTATATTAAATACGACGAAATTTTTATAGTATGCGTGACGATTGCAGAAATCATATGTTGACCCCAAAGCTTCTTGGTTGACCTCATAAACTCCTTTTCATTTCATTTCCTTCTATAATTTTATATCGTATCCATTAAGACTGTTACAACTATTGCAGTATAATCATAATATGTTACACAATTATTTCCTTCAACCAGACGGCAAGAACACAATGGGGGGTGCTACACTAGGAATCCTAGTAGCTGCCGGTCTAGGCGCACTGCTAGCGCTAGGTGGAGTACTGCTAGCCGCGTTACTCGCGCGTCGTCGCCGCGCCCGCGCGCCGCACAAGCACCCGCCGGGAGATATGTTGGAACTTAGTGATGGTGGGAGGCGATACGTTGTCGCGTATACCATCAAACCCTCTGAGTCGAAGGAACCCCAGCCGGATATATTGAACCCGCCAGGTAGAGTGTTGAAGTGCCGATCGATGTACTTTGATAAGAAGTAGAGTAGTAATTGCTAAGTAGTATGTTTTTAGAAAAAAAAGTAGTGTATTGCTAATTAATATTATATTGTAGTAATAAGTGCATTTTCGAAATTAGTGTCAATTGGTATTAAAACTTGTAACGTAAAAAGTAATTAACCGCAAAATTATTGAATTTAAGTAAAATATATAATTTCAGCAAAAAGTCGTACTCAGAGCCGAAAACCTTGCAAAGTGGCTCAATTTTAATAAAAATTTTAAATAACTCGGTTATTTCAACATCTCAAGTTCATACTTAGAATAGCGGAATGGAAATTTAAAATTTGTTTTATAGTATGCCTAGATCGTTACTTAAGTATTTTCACCGCAACGTTCTCCGCAACATTCTCGCAGCAGTCCATTAAAGATACTAATAAAATTGCGTCAGTGAATTTATTAAACAAAAATTTGAGAGACTTGTTTTCGTCCGTCGATCACGGGCTCTTTATTCGAAAAAATAAAACGAGAACGGCGAAAACAAGCAAGAAGAGGCAAAATAGCGAGCCCCAGTTTATATTACGGTCCCGTTCCTCCTTTTTGATCGCCTCCTGCATTATCGCGCTCATTTAGCTGACTTTGCAAAAAGACTTGGAAATACACGCTTTCTTAACATTGATTCAGATGGCGACGAAACTCAAAACGTCGCTCAGGCGAACGCGGATTCCGAAGAATGGACTACGGTGCGGGAAGTTAAAGGTACGATAACTTGAACGGTTTTGTAAAATAAAATTAAAAGAATATTTTAATTAATTTATATAAATATTCTAGGTGACTGGACTAAATCTGGAGCAGTTTTCTCCGCTGAAGATTTAGCACTTTTGGACTCGGCGGGACGACCGCAACAAGTAAGTTGGCAATAGTAGATATTGGAAATTAATTTATATAGTTAAAATTACAATTATTGCGTTTTCTTATAGCTCACGCCCGGCAGCGATATGACGCCCATCAGCAGACAAGAAGATGCAATAAATCAAAATATATCACAACCTCTATTAGCTAATAACTTCCGACCGAACCTAAGTCCAACGCTAGGAAGCCCCAACTTCGTGTGTCCAAACGGCAACGTTGGCTCGCCATTTGGAAGTCAAACTTTAGCATTAAGTGGCCCGACTCTAAGTTCTGGGAGCCTCGCCACCTCCACTTTACATAGGAAAGGGAAGACCAACGTGAGGAGAAGAGAACACGTTTTAGCTGAAAACTTGCCGGGCCCCGAGAGCTGTGTGTAAAAACTTATAGAATAAGCGCTTAAAACTTTTGGCCTAACTTCTTTTCCTAGCTGACTCCGAACGACTCTCATAAATTGTCCATATTTTATGACTCAGTCGAGTAATAAAATAAATATTAGTTTGATTGATTCATGGAATCCTCGAAACTTTTACTATCAAAACTTAAAGTCGAGCGAGGAACATCAATATTGTTTTGTTTTATGGATGATTCAAACGAAGTTACCGTTTATTTAGAATTGTAGAAATCTTAGCGGAATTATTATCTTCACAAACAATTGATTTAAGATTCTCTCCTTTTGATTGAATCTACAAATTAGGCAAATTTATTAAATGATTTTATCACACATACATATACACACGTACATTGTTTAAAGTATATAATTTGTAAAAAGCCTAACTATATAATTAGTATGTATTCAGTAACAGTAACTGCCATAAAGAATTTCGGCCAAAACTATTAATTTATTGACGAGTCTTAGACAATACAAATTTTCCTATAGAAAGATTTAGAATTGTAAAAAATAATTTAAGAAAAAATTAAGCTCATGTATTTCATTATACTTTTTTCATGTGCTGTTTACTGTTATAATAATCTTTTTGTGTTATAAAATCTTATTTAATGTAAACAAGATGTTATATTATATCGGTCAAAGAGCAGGCAACTAATAATATTTTACAATTTTGCTCAAAAAATGTCTTACCATTATTTCTTAAATCTGAACGCATACCAAGAAATTAAAGTGATATCATCCATTACTGCAATACCTGATGTATTATTAAAAGCTTTTTTATAAAATAAAATGTAAGTTTATCGTTTTAAAAAAAATTGTATTTTATCTTTGCCTTTATGATGAAATCTTTAAAATTTTCAATACACATTTTATATTAGGCAGTTGTATCATTGAAAGCTAGCGTAATTATAAGTATTAATTATAATAGAGAGATTTGTAAAAACTGTACATTTTGTAAATATTTCAATGTAATGTCTCAATTAATATTAAGTTTTATAATGGCTTGTAGAATTTATATTTCTTTTAAATAAATCGGTTGTGTGTGTAAATACGAATAAGTGTAAGTGTATAAAAATGTAAAGTTGTAGCGATGGGAGCTTTTGTTGTTTCTTTGTGAAATGTATATATTTACCTAAATTAGGTAGTGCCATTTTATAAGGCCTAAATGTTTTTATTTGTGTTGATTCTATATAGAGTTTAATATCCTGGATTAAGTCGAACCATATTTGTTGTAGGCGTCGGTAACGATTTTATGCGGTCCTAACTATCTGATGGTAATTTTATATTCGGTAAATAAATAAACCTTTTTACAAAACAGATTATCTTTCATTTTCATGCTATTGTATTCCTTTTCTTTAAGAAAACATAAAAACAAACTCACATCTTTTATGACCCAGTTTTCTATATTAGTTTTAAAATTCAAGTCATTGAAACACAGCCCGACTTATTTCTAAGCCAAATTTACCCAAATTAAGTTATCATACAAAGCGATGCCACTCCAGAAAAATATTTTGTTATCCAGACAACAATAAAGTCATATTTTTCCAGGTCCTTTATAATCTGTGGCAAAACAAAACGCTTTGATATTGTTTTATCAGGTGGCTTTGAATATTATATTTGAAAAGCACCAATCTCCATACACCAGTTACAAAAAGATAAAGTGACATATTATTTCAATAACTTTACTACGTACGTATAAATTTAATGTCGTCTAGACTGCATTTCAATAATATAACTTTATGCCAATATGTAAAGTTTTATCTCAATAAAATATATTACCCAATTGTTATATAAATGTACATTAAAGCCATAGGTATATTATAAATGGTTTCAAATATGCTAAACTTGGCTTTAATAAAGTATTATCTTTTACATTTTTGTAAAGTTGTCAAACAAATCTATAATTTACTTCCAATCATTGGAATATATCTCTCAAAAAACAAAACTGTAAGTATAAACTTAATAATCGCTTATACAAATTTCAGATATCCAATCTCAGGAATAAATTGGAAAAATCTACGATTTATACGAAGTAAGTCGCAACCGTTCACCGCGGGTCTCTAATATTGACAAGGCTCAAACAAATAGACTGTCGAACTTAAATTGTCTACGTTAGACGATACTCAGGGGTAATTATATACGGGACGATGAATAATTCAACAAGACCGGGCGATTACAGCGGTAATTTTGGCTATATCACATAAATATTCTATTCCGTGTATTTGATTGTGATTATTGGGAAAGAAGATAAAAATTAATGAATTACGAGCGTTCATAAAACGAGTCCTGAAACGACAGATGTAATCTCTATAATGATAATTAAATTATAATAACTTACGTTCTCGGTTCTGGGTTTGCGCTCATAAAGGAAGCACGATATTCTAATCATTTAATGAAACATTTTCTCCGTAATATAACAGTATGAGATAAAGTTACACAGTGTTTCTTAAATTAAATATAAGAAAGAGGTCTATAAAAACATGTTTGATAAAATTTGTGTTGTATTTTATTCTTTGGTTGAAACGATAAAATATTTTAGTCACCACTTATAAAAAATACGCTGTGTCTTTGAATGTAAATTGAATGTTGTTTATTGGAAACATTTCAAATATAATTTACCCAAATACATTTCAGTTGATAATTGTTTTCACGAGGATATAGAAGGGTAAGTTTAGTAAAGCCAGTGTGGTCGAGTTTAGCTGAGACAAAGGCCCGGTGGGGGCTTTCATTGTGACCCACTCCAGCGACAAAGCCGAGTGCAGGTAAACTGCGACTCAGCTTCTGTAAACACGTGCATGTGACAATTGCCAGAATCATACTAGCTATGTATATTAAAGGCAAACTTGCACCATTGAGATGTTCCAGAACTCTAATGTATTAAATATGTACAACGCTGTCGTAAACACAAATGTAAACATTTCTATTAGACTTCATTTCGAAGCACTTTTGAATCGTCAAAATGCAGAAAAATAATAATATACCACATAAACATATATTAAATCTACCTTTTATAAAGTTCGTACACAGTTTTTCCGATGATAATAAAATCCAATAAAATTCGCAACAAATTGTTTTTATTTATTTTATTGTTGGTCCGTAGAGCTCTAACTTTACAGTTGAAAGGATTCGCAAAATAATACCTAACTACGCTAAACAATACAGTTCGGTTTATTGAATCTTTATTAAACTGATACATGCAGTGGAATTGTTTAAATAAAAAAATGAATTTGTTCCGGATGCATGCACTTTAAGTACCTACACAATACTTTTTTAAACATGAATGAAATATTCTCGCATATGTTTATAATCCGATGTAACAAAGATACATAGCTAACAATAAACAGACTCCATTGAACATTATCAAGCATTTCCCTCAATATCTGTTATCCCCACTCTGAATATTTAACAAGCGTTTCAGGGACCATTTAATCTCTACGCTCGACGCATGGAAATCACGTCACTACTACAACCCCACGACGTTAATTTGTTTATTCCTCTCTAATTCAATATAACATTTAGCAGGTTTACGTTTTATTCTGAAAGTGTGTTGCAATTGTTTTTTCACTTAATAGTACTTGAGACTTGAGACTGTGTTTGCAACATTAACAATAATGATTATTTGAATTTAATTCTTAGTTTCATAAAGTTCCTGTCTAATTGGATAGTATTTATAGATCTTATCATAATTGATCCTCATATAAAACGATCTCGCATCACATATACCAAATGAATACGAAAACACATAAATCACATGTTATTTTTAGGCCCTTTGACTACAATAGCCCCGAGTAGAGGTGTTACGAGCGAATTCCGTGTTTGAGCCAATAACACCGCTTATTATGATATATAATATGTAATTGGGAAAACGAAAAGAAAACCTTATTCCACCTGCGTGTTTTGATTAATCCCGAAACGATTTTATTAATGGAATAATTATAAAAGTTCCCAAATTGGAAATTAGTGCTGTACAGGAAAGCGTTTAGTTATTGTGTCGATACACGATAGTTCTACGTGGTTCTACATTCAGCAAATTGATTTAATTTGAATTATGCCTTAAGTTACTACTTTTAAATTATTTTTCATGAACGAGCAAAATTCTATAGCTATCCTGATTCAAACATGTCATAAAATTAAGACTAAATGCAGCATTAGAGTCGCATGTCGATTGTATGATCTAATATGATGATCTTTTCACCGCTCTAAATTGCATCTAAATATTTGGTCTAATAATATGCCTCTAGTTTAACATAAGCACCGTAATAATAAAAAATCAATTGCTATTGTTTCTGTCAACTCAATGTGAAGCTATTAAAAACGTATTATAACGTATATAACGTATTATATAATAACGTATATAACGTATTATATATAACGTATTATTATAACGTATTATAACGTATTTCGATTAGGAGCATACAAAAATGGTTAACAAAAGCACTCTCATTCATTGCTTGTATCCAGACAAACTGCAAAGCGAATCGCTACGAACACTTGTTTGATTTGAAGGCCACATTGCTAGGCTCGTTCACTTATACATCGAGTATTTCGTACCTCAGCTGCTATTGAATCGATTCGGGATTGCAACGTACGGTTATTTGTTTTTCTTTGCATAGATTATATAGCATTTTCTTATAGTTAGAGACTGTAAAATTGGCGAATGCATTAACTATATTGTAACAAACACGAACACATTAAATTTCATGACACCTGTTCAATCTGAAAATCCCTCAATATTTTATTCGGGAATTACTAATTAGAATGTTACTAGTTAAAGAATTAATAAGGACGTAGTAGTTCCCTCCTAAAGAGTTTACAAGGCCATATAATAATATTTACCAAAATTAAACAAATATTAAACAGAGTTACAATACATTCGCTACTACTACATAACTAGCAACCCCTTCCCTTCCGCTCACCCCTTACGAGAAAGATGGAACAATGTTTTATTATTATTTCCGAAGGAATGTCTACAAATGTCTCTCGATCCAACAATTTGTATCCAACAATAACGTAATTTTCTGAACGCAATCATAATTTTGCCCTACCGTGTCATAGAATTCTGTCCTTGTCCTAGATTCCTTCAAAAGCTCAACCCGTTATAACGCTTAGGGCTGATTTTTCAATCCTTGGTTAAAACTTATTTGTTCAATAACGTATTAAACTACCATTTCAGAAATGTATTGCCCGTATTTGACAGTTTACAGGTGACATTTTATTTCATTATCGTGTTATACTTTATTGGACGGATAAGTTTTAACCAAGTATTGAAAAATCGACCCTTAGTGTTAGAAATATTCACAGATGGTTTAAAACTATTAATACACATAGTTTTTATATCTATAGCAATGATATAAAGTGGAAGTTTTTTATATGAACGCGCTAATCTAGGAACCTATTTCAAAAATTCGTTTTTGGATATGTACGTCATCCCTGAGTGTTATAGGCTATGTACCAGGGACGAAGCCGAAGCGTGACACTAGGCGCTAACATTAACTTAACATTCCAATATCCATTATAATTCAATAGCTCAAATCTATCAAGATGATTGAATTGAATTATATTAATTGGCATAATTGTAGATAATAAGCTCGCGTGAACCATCTTAATCAAATCGGTTTCATTAGATTTAGAATTACTAAGCATAATGTAATTTAGAATTATATAATGCGCATAGTTTAATATTTGCTAGTTGTGATAATAAAGCTATGTCAAGACCCAAATCTAAAAGGTATATAGGTTAAATCTATTGCTTATTATCAAAGCTTTAAATATTGACAGAAAATTTGTTTTTTTTTTTTTACATAAATCTTACTTAGCTCAGCATAAATAAAACATGGCAGTTGAAAAATTGCATAAACTCTTTATTCCAACGCTGGGCCATTTTTATTTAATTACTCAAAGCAACAGAAAATCTCGTATAAAAAGTGCGTTTCTACGTCATTATGAATTCTATGAAATACGCATCCAATTATTTCTTTATCTATCAAAAAAAAATTGTGAATCCCATGATTTTGCGTCGTACGAAAATGAATGATAAAAATGCGTATTTTCCAAAACAAGGACGGAATTAAAGCAAAACATGTGTCTGGAATTCAGTAGCGGGGTCATCATTCCACAATATGATGACGTCCCCATAATAGAGTGGGGTAGATAACCAATATAATAAGTAACATGGTACGCAGGGGCGACACGCCCGGAAAATTGCTATTTGAACATGACGCCGATTAACTTGATCATAATATTGCCGGAAAAGTTACTATTTATTGTATTTATCATGTATTATTTGGTTATGAGACTATTGTTATAAAAATAGAGCTGGGTGGCTTTCTTTGAATGTCATAAAATATATGAAAAATAAAAACATATTTCACTTTCATATACCAATAGATAGAGAGTGAAAATAAAATTAAAAAATCTTCCTCGAGCATTAATTATTTTATAATTCATAGGAAAATATCAAGTACTTGAAAACCTAATAAAACTTGTAAAAGATACCTCTTCAGCAATACAAAGCACTAATAAACAAACGATATTATTTCACGGTACACATTTATTGACAACGACTTCAAAAGTAAAGTAATTTTATGTTTGTTCCACACTGCTTTCAAGAACAACAACAAAAATCAACATTGCATTCTATAAAAAAAAAGTATAAAAGTTGTATCCCTACTTAGAGCAAAGGAGAGCCTAGCCACAAGGACTAATATTAGGCAGCGTTCACAATATCAGCAGTATAGGTACAAGAATGGTGATAGCACGGCAAAGCGTATGAATTTATTTTAAAATAAACATATGACCAATAAGTTGCATTTTATTATTCATGGACTACTTAAAACATATAGGATACCGGGTTCGATTCCAATCACTGGATACAAATGAAAAGCCAATGTCACAGGGTGAGTATATCGAACTAGTAACCTCGTCCTAAAATAAATCTAAATATACCTACGCACAACACATTAAATGCCTTCAAAGATTCGTCGAAGGTAAGCGTTACGAACCATCTTACATATTATAAGTTTTTATCTGATATCAATAGAAAATTGAATGGTGAAATAAAAGGCGGCTTATGAGCGCTTGTTTTCATCTGAAAAAGTATCCGCTTTCAAATGTACTTTGAAGTGTAATAAAAAGCGCCTTAGTAACATATTCGAGTGTAGGATTTATGATAAAAAGGTTCTGTTCATATTTGGTCCTATGTGTTTTTGGTAATCTTTATATTATTTTACTTCAAAAACTTCTTTTTAACTTCAAATATACCGCATAATGTGATAAGGAATTAGGTTTTTGGGGTAATAACCACATCAGATTTCATATACGATATGAACAATATTCAGTGTTGTACATAAATTTTTTTTTCCCATACCTATAGACATCAATCAGCTTACATAGCTTATAATTTTATTTATCACTAAACGTTATTACAAGACCGTCGCATAAAGCGAAACGCAGCAGTGAACGCAGCCTTAATGCCTGTAGAGAACCATTGATAGTCCGTCCAAGAGACATTGCCCTTTGTCTGAAAGCTTCCCTCAAACGAAATTGAATCTTATCAGTTTCATCAAAAGGAATAATACTGAACACATAACATTACTAGCTCATAATTGAGATAGAAAATGGCCGGATAATCAAAACTCCATTTTGAAATTTGTCGTCCAGTTACATGCATTTATTATTTTATTGTACAGTTGTTATTAAAACCATTATTCTCAGTTACAAAATAATCAGTTAAAATAATTAATTAAAAGAGAGTTTCTTTAATATTTGAAAAAGAGACCCAAATAGTCTTATAGTAGTTACCTGAGGATAGCGCTTAGTTTAAAATATTCGTTGAAATTGTCATTTTATGACAATTTTCATAAGAAATTATTGTTTAAAATGTTCCTAAAGTTGTCGCCGTGTTCAGAAAGCCATTTACTACGCTCATCCTATAAATGGGTCGCACACTAGGTGGATATGGCACAGAATTGGTCTAATCTTTAGTTATAGCCTCTTAAGGAATTTACTTTTCTACTTACATAGCTTCAGGTGAAATCGAAAGCTTATGTGCACAGGCACAGTAACGATAATATTCGCACAGGCGAATATTATCGTTACTTTTTGTTAAAAGCTTTTAATTTTTTTTTTAGTTACAAATAAATATAATTTACATTGCTGTTATTTATCTAAAACCAGTTTTTTCATCTTTATATATAGAGGTAGAGCTGTTGCTCTAATATTTAATATCAAAGGCCACATAACTTATTATTTTTTTAATAACAAGATATGTGGCCTACGAATAAAAAAATATTCTATTCAATTCATAAAATAAATATTAATAAATTTAAACAAAAACTACTTAACAAATTAGACGAACTTTATCCGCTAGTCGATCCAATTTCAACGTTAAAATATTGAAATTCAAAAGTATTCCTAAGTTTAAGTGACGGAAGCAAGTATGAAACTGGCAAGGAAAGCACAGGGGAAATTATTAGCATATTCAACGCATTTCCGCGGCACACCGAAGGTAGGCTTCGTTGGAAATTATTTTTCATATTAACGTCACTCCAAACGGAGTTTCCACCAAATGTTATATTAAATCATACCCTAAGGCTTTCTTAAATAGTAATTTGACATTCATACTGTGTACAGTTCGATTCAAAATACTAGGCAGAATAGCTCTTACTACATCTCTTCAAAACCCGCCAGTTGTTCTAAAAAAGGATCCGTTGATAAAATATTTATTCAGTATCTACATTATTTAACGCAAATGCAAATAAATTCAGACAAAATTACGCAGCCGTTATTATCAAAATTAGATAATATAAACGTTATAAAAGAAATTACACGGCAATATAATCAACAAGTTATTAGGTCATTATTTTTATTTAATGGGATTGGAGGAAAGCTGACCATTACGGCGGGGAGCATCAAATCGGTTTTACTTAAGCAAGACTATTACTAGGTAATTTATCGACGTTTTTAAGGCCGGCCGTGTAGTGGTGCGCCTATTCATCTCGTTTTATCGACCATCCGTCTGCCGTTTCGGAGGACGAGCGCTAACAAACCGTTTCGTAGTGAAAAGTGGTTGTCAGCAAACGAGGAGCATAACAAGGTAACATTTTTTCCTACTTTAATTAAAATCGCGGTCGCCACACCAAACAAAAACCACGAAGCCAACGAATCAATTTCGCGTCAGGAAATTACTTTGTAAAGTTGAAAAGGGTTGCGCGATTCGGTACCAAATTGAAATTCTTTTGTACAACGCGCCTTTACATGTCCGAAATGTTACCTGACTCTGAATCATACCGCAACATTTTTCAATAAAACTTTATGCCGGCTTGCATTCGTAGACGCGAAGTAACAATCTAATTACACTTCGCTTTTTTCACAATCGTCGGTTTACTCTGAAAACCTCACTGTAATATGATTTTAGGCATAAAGCTAATCTGTTTTACCAGGAATACTTCAAAACTTAAGCACCGAAATAAGCAAACATTTTGAATCACTAAATTACGAGAATAAAGCATTAAAAATAATTTCACAATTTTCATATTTAAATACCATAGCAAAATGTAAAAAGTTTTGAATCGTCGAAGTTCATTAACAAAATAAGCAATCTGACTAAAAGCATGGACCCATCGAGGTAAAAAGCAATTAGAAAGTTATGGAGTGTTCTTGACGATTATTTACGTATTATTGAGTCGGATCCTCCGGCGGCTCGCTCGGAAATTTCTCTGCCAAGTACACGCCTATTTTGTAGACACTATCGTTGAACTTTAGGCTGCGCCGCACTGGCGTTTGTCCAACATTGAGACATTAAATTAACAAACAATAACATGCGAATTAAAGTTACATATCATCAGCTCATTAGGCAGCCATTTCTAACGATTTACGTTATAGCACGTACTCAAACAAATACATTCTCTGTGTGTATTTATTCTGCAGTTAGCATTAAGAGGAACCGCGTTTATTGTTACGTTTAGTTTGTGATTTGATATTTAAACGTAACATATTATGTTTTAGAGTACTGAGAGTTTTTAATCATCATATGATATAACTAATATACTAATACACTTTAATAATATGATTTAAAGTAAGCATGTGAAATGTTTTTATATAGCTCACATATTACAAACAATTTAGTTGATTTAATTTTATTTTTCATCCTCAGCCTTCCTCAATCAATGACGACTATCAACAAAATATTATAAACAGTATGAGACTTAAAATAAAATCTTTCCCACCACTAGAAGCGCAAATAATTTAATTTAAACTTTAATTTTCCGGCAACATTAAATGCTATTGTTAAGACTATAAACTTACACCGACGTTTAAACTTCGTTTTATTCAAGCGCATTCAAAAAGATGAGCCAATATAAAAACAACGCAGTGTTAACTATTTACTGCGGCCATTAAAAGCGTTACACCGTGAAGCACAGATAAAAAAGAAATATGAACCACTTGTAGTATCTGTGATGTCGTAATAACCACTAAACATCTCTTGGCACAATATAGCGGAGTCAATAATTGGAAAATATTGTCGGGCCTTTACGAGAACCCTCCCAGCAGGGAACAAACGCTGCCAATATACGAATTCTAATCCCCACCACATCCTGTTGTAATATCAACTTGTGTTTACGAGCGTGTTTATTATTCAGCATATTTGACGAGCCTTGTAATCAGTTTCATTATTTTACGCTGTATTAATATTGGAGAAAGGTTGTTTTTATATAAAATGAAATTTATAGATGTTTTTTTACAGTATAATGTAATAACCATTTATTAACTAAGTAAGCATTTATTATAATTGCTTATATTTCGAAATTCTACTAGAAACTTTTACTAATTGAATGATCCACTTTTTTGTAAATTTGATATTGGATAAAACATTTAGCACGTATGAATTAAACATAAAAATATATCCTATAATATTTTATGCTTCTCGCTCTGTATACCAAAAGACCGAACATTGTAAGTAAATGAAAATAAAACTGTAAAGAAGATAATAATTCAGTATTAAGTCTTCGCTACTCGAAACCGAATCATGCGATACTTTGCCAAGTTCCCGCCGCACGGCCTTAGCGAAATCAAATTTTCATCAGCGCTTTAATAAGTCGTAAACAATAAAGATGTTTCTAGCAACATTAAGTCTCATCAGCACTTAGGTTAAAAGCTTGTACTTGGTAAACAGCGCTTGACAAGCAATCGCTAAGTAAAGCCTGGAACACACTGTCGTTTGCCTTAATTTGTGTAATACCCGGGCTGACTTCATCACTCTAGTTGGAACTTTACAAGTAAAAACGTTTGATACAACTTTAAGCCGATTACACACTTAGCGGGAAACGCACTTGAGCTTTTCAAGGTACATATTTTATGATTCTGCTTACCTTACTTTTATGACATAAAAATAAAACTACAGATACCATGTTTTAAATGTTTTTAATAAAGAAATTATCAAATCAAAATGTCGTGAAAAAAATGTCCTCATTAAGTGGGATATAATTTTAAGCGTTTTCTGTAATCATAATAAAACGCTAACGAGGCAAATTTGTATCTTTTAACATTTTGCGTATCATATCTGATAGATGCGATACGTGGAACTACTCAATGAGCAGTCCAACTCAAAAGCTTCTTAATTGATGGATATTAAAGGACTCCGACTTTTTGGGCAATAAATATACTTTTAATGCTCAAATTATGAATACACAACTTTCATACAATGTAGCCTGATTCCAATTTATCCCGGACAAAATGTTGCTGACGAGCTCCCGGCAAATTTAATTCCATCGACATTTTATTTTGTTCCTTAATCACATTTGTAAGGTATTCAAAACAGTCGTAAAGATACTTTAACTCGAGCTTCTGGCGATAAAACTCAATCTCACACGCACATATCATCATGTCAGATGTTATATACGGCCTTCATTTTGAACTTTTTAGATGACATTACGCGTTTTAGTGTCTCGCGAAATCGCACATTTGAATTACTTTTGCTTTTATTAGCGTAAACAGAGTTATGGCAATCTCTGGAATGAGCACTTAAAATTATATTGATAAATTTTTTATGTCGTGCGCATTTCATATTTGAGTTGGTTGAACTGCGCTGCTTATTCAAACTGATTTATTTTCTAAATCCATTCAATTTATAGCGAGATTTCACTAGAAATTTACAGAAGATATTGGATTTATTTTCAGTATTGTTTTTCTTAACTACTTTTCTTTGACATCTCTCTAAGGACTGCTTGATTCAAATGAAGATTATAAGGAATTAGAATATAAGGACAGTTTTGCTATTAATAAAGTAGGTACTTAATAAGTAGATACTTATTATCTGAAAATTGTTTTATTTATATAACATCCTCAAGTCCAGCAGTTCTATAGATAAATGAAATTGATTGTAGATATCAATTTCATTTATCTATAGAACTGCTGGACTATTCTTATATTCTAATTCCTTATAATCTTCATTTGAATCATTTATCGTATAGGAGCAAGCAACGTTGACAAGAGAGAATTTTAGTATAGTTGGTTCTTTGATATACTGTTTCTCTTCCTATTTCGGTTAGAGTCCGGGCTCTCTGGCTGGCCGCAGTGGTTGCGTTTATTAGTGCGCATCTTATTTGCACAGGAAAATATCCGTAATTTAAAGTCATTTATTAACGCGTAATTTTTAATCTTTTGCCTTTAGATAGATTTATCCATCAGACATAAATTCTTAGACGTCTTGCAATAAAAAATTTGCAATAAAAAATGCGTTGTATACAACGAAAAAAACGTCTTGCAATAAAAAATTTGTATCTGATGGATCTATCTAAAGGCAAAAGATTAAAAATTACGCGTTAATAAATGACTTTAAAGTTAAGTATATTTTCCTGTGCGCACTAATAAACGCAACCAATACCGCCAGCCAGACAGCCCGGACTCTAACCGAAATAGCAAGAGAAACAGTATATCAAAAACCCAACTATACTAAAATGACTTTTTTTAAAACGTTACTAGCTCCCGTACAAATCTGCACGAAAGCCATTTGTTTTATGATCGTTAAGATAAAACACATCAAATAATCTAATACTAGAGTGATAATCCCGATAACTTATACAGTAGGTACTCCTTTAAAACCTAACATTTTGAAGTCTTAACGCCTTGCACATACAAACCGCACGGCTCTCTAGTGGGCACAATTTAAATCTTTAGCACAATGTTATCTGGTGCAAACCGCAGAAGTCGCTAACAAGCTTCCTGCGAGTCCAACTCGCCCGAAACTGTCCACTACAAGGGCTGCATTAATTCCTGAAACAAGGAATGCTATTGTTCGTTTTAAAATATTATGACAGAATACGTTTAAAAGGGCTGTGTGTCTTTCGTAATAGATTATATATTGATTCGAAATAGAAATATCAATACATAATTAGCCACTATATATAATTAGTGGCTAATTATAGGCCCAGACTACTTTGAAATATGTATTGCAGATGCAGATATCTAAATTGCAGTTAAATATTAGATATAATAAAACAAAGTATGTCTGTATAATATACTCGACAACGACGACGACGATTCAACATATTATTATACCTAATATAAAAAATCACTTCAGAATTCACAATGATGCAATTGGAAAATACAAACACAGTGGTTGCCGTAATTTAAAAGTGCTCTTAAGTAATTTCTGTAAAAGGCTACCTGATTTACAAAAACAAATTAATTTTATATCATAAACAAATCGTCTAGAAAATGCAAAAACATTCGCCATAAAACGATTCAGCTTAATCCCATTCTCATTTACGCTCATTAAATTCACCGATACCCAAATCGCTCTTTCCTCGTAAAGTAAAACGATATCATCAAAAGAAACTAAGGAAATAATTCGATATTGTCAAATGCGCAGCCTTACAAATACAGATGAGGAGGCCACTCGAAGAGGGTACAAGACAATGAGGTCCAAGTATTGCAGTAGCGAGAGTCCTTCACCCCGTCCCGGGCCACCGGCTTTCTTATTCCGTAAATAACATTTCCAAGCCACTACTACAACAAAAAGGTTAGCTCTCGTAAAACTCTTTCTTTGAATAGAAATGCTGTTAATTTACGCTATTTCTTATTGTGACGTTCGTAATAAAGTTTAATTTATCCAAGTTAATGTTTCTTTAAAAAACACCAGCTCTTTTCACAACCATATCAAACGCTAAGAACTAAATGAGGAAACTTCAATGGTATATTATTTGTACATTGCGTATCTACTTTCTAACATTCCAATTACCTTTCCCACTTCTTTTAATCGAGTTTTCCTTATCCTGGCCGAAGACAGTCGCTAAGTTTATTGTGGTCGTGCCTTTTCAAGATAAAAGTTATCTTCGCAGTCTTCGAAACAAAGCTTCGTTGACTGTCTATTGTGCGATATATAATCAAACTTAAATTGTGCCCGGTTTATCAATTGAATTCGGTCTCACAAAGCGCGGTTTAGTTTTTGAGTCTGTACAATACCGTATTTTGAATAGCAACTACAAATGAACGTGCTTTCGTAACTACGGTGCCTTGAGATTACACGTAATTTCATCGCAAATATACACACATTGTTAATTTTTTTCATACATACTTAAATAAATAATTATTTATTTCTCCTCGAGCTGCAAACCGCATAAACACTTCATAATGTGAAATATACGACACGAATAACAAATCGCCCGAGTCCCCACAAATGTATGAGTATCCCTTTTGATACATTTTTTAAATGCTGATCCCTGAGCCCAGTGACCTTTATGTTCGATAGAGCACACAATGTGTGTAATGGAGGCCATTAGGAACATCAATGCGTTCACCCGTGACGCTACACTTGTCCCAATACTTTCCTTTTACATGCTCTGTTTAGCGCGTGTTACAATTTTTACTCCCAAAAGCTAAGGTCATAAAAGGTTCGCTATGCTACAGCGGGAGGCAAGTAATTTAAACATAAAGAAACGTTAACAAGAGGTTATTATATTATACTCGAACATACACAGTCTCATTACGACATGCGGCTTATGTCTATTAGGCTGTAGTTATAATTATTAAAAGTCTTTAAGGTTGATATTATTATTTTATTTTAGTAGCTAGTAACATTTTTATTTAACTATGTTAGGAATTGTCATACCTAATTATTATTATCTTCTCTAATTAGTATGCTAACACAAACAGAAAACTCAGACTTAGGTTAGATATTATATCGTATATGTATGTATATACATAATTATAATTAATATCATAAACGCACGCATAGCACATTTCACTTATCATTTAATTAAGCAATAAAAAGTAAAAATAGAGACATTTGCAGTACATCATAAACTACAAATACAAATAACCAGCAATCGCCCAATAAAACGCTCAAATTACCATTACATCACGAGCCATTTCTTAAATTACGCCTGAAACAGCACGAACTCCGAATGTGGCCAAATTTCTTCTTGTTATTTTCAGATTGTGAATCACAATTCCGGGACCAAATGTGGGCTTGTATTTACCAACCCGCAGGTAAACTCCGCTTGCAGTTAAAAAGGAATTCGGGGGAATTTTATCGCTCGTTAGAGACCTTAAACGGTGAGCGCGTCCGGACCGGGGAAAGGGCAAACCGCGATGTACATTCGCTATTCGCCTATTGATAGATAATGTTAATAGCAACTGAAAAGCCTGTTACGCAATCCATCGCTTTGAATCTGTGGTTATTAATGTAATATGAACATCAAAACTTTATCAAACAATTATTAAACTGTCCTTGTTTTTCCGTAAAACAGCAGAGAAATAAGACGATAATTGTGTACAAAACTGTGCGGATTTAAATTAATTAGGCAGTCAATTAAAATTAATTAATCTCCTTATTGACTCCAATTTATTTTCAACATTTACATCATGTCAACGTTAAAGACTTATAAATTACTCTGTGATCGATTATCTATTACCAAAACCTTCCTTTAAATATACGAAGCGTCGGATGCGGTATCTATACATATAATAAAATCGTAGGAAAGTCAAAACTGTATATTTAATATTTTTTTAAAGAATACTTGGGGCGTGATCTACAATAGATACCGAAGCCAAAAATATAGTTTTTAGAATTTTTGTCTGTTTATCTGTATGTATGGCCGGGCTAACCTTAAAAAGTACTGCATGGATTTACTTCAAAATTGTTAAAAAAAATACAGAGATAGCTTGACCTGAGGAAGGACATAGGATAGGTTTTATCCCGGAAATCCCACGGGAACGGGAACTATGCCGGTTTTTCTTTGTTTACGCGGGCGAAGCCTCTGGCGGAAAGCTAGTTGTCAATATATTCGTTTGTAATCCAATATTGTAAAACGTCTCATTAGGTTCGGAATACTTTATAAATTCCCATTAGCAAAGTGAATAAAGTGATTCAGTAACGTCGTGCTTTCGTTACTGTCTTGATAATCGAAGTTAGGAACCGAGTTCAATGATAAGTGGTGATGGATCGGTTGCGATACACGCGATACTAATATTACTTGCTCCTCATTGTTATATGAAACTTAATAGTTCCACGATATAGTTTGAAAATCGTGTGTAATCAGAGAAAAGGTTTGATCCATTGTATATGTATGCGAGTTCGAAAATAGCTATGCGTGAATGCGGCATCCCCAAGGTACAGCAGACGTGTGGAGTTCATTGATTGATTTTTCTTTCCATTAACCATGTGTCTACCAAGCATATATTTCTGATATGAATTTTATTTCACTTCCAGAATTTAATAGATAATATAAAAGTTTATATGAGTATTTACTAAAGATAAAGTATGCGATTATTTATGGACACAAATGCTACTATCGCTGAAAGCTAACAGTGTGATTTACTGTGTTATATTATTTTAATTAAAGTAACATAAATTGAAGGTAGTTTACAGACCATTTTAGAATATTTAGAACAGTAAAATTGAGCAATTTGTTTCAAACATCCTTAAAGGGACTAAAATAAAACAATTCATTTTGACAATTCATCAAAGGACGCATAATAATAGAACCTTAGAACTATTTAGCTGAAATTGATCAGGTCAACAAAGGAAAGCCAAAACTGAATATTCATTGCATTCCCTTAAAAAAATACGTTTGTCTACTGAAAAAACACTTCACCTGTTATTTTTGTATAAAAATTATATCCTTATAATTCTTGCGGTTTCTCGGAAGTTAATAAAGGTTTAGATATTATTACATAAATAAAAGACGAGTGGTCTTCAATTAAGAAACCTTAGATACTGAATAAATGATAGAGAACAAAACTTTTTCTCCTTTCTATTAACTATTTATAATTTTACATCATCACTACATAGTATAAAACAAAGTCGCTTTCTCTGTCCCTATGTCCCTATGTCCCTATGTCCCTTTGTACGCTTAAATCTTTGAAACTACGCAACGGATTTTGATGCGGTTTTTTTTAATAGATAGAGTGATTCAAGAGGAAGGTTTATATGTATAATAACATCCATTAAATAGTTGAGAAGTACTGTTATTTTGAGGTTTCTAATGTGATGTCGTAAAAAATTACATTATTTCCGCTTACATTGCAAACGCAGGCTGAACCCTACGAGTTTTATCAAAATAATGTATTAAGTATTATACACATTGAAAAGATCTACAGAAAAGTCCGCGGTGGTATATGTCTATCTCTTATGGATAACCCACAATAACTTTTTTTTGTCATTTACTTTTTACGACAAATAATGGCTAATTTTCAAAGCGATTTTAACCAATACAGCATTAATCCTTAACCAATTAAATACCTTGAATACATTGTTCATTTAATATATTTAATATATCTTATTTTACATCTATATGGCCCTTTACACCGTATGATTTAAGTGAATATTTTCGAAGATATTACAGATTTAAAAATTGCGGGACGTAGCGTTTGCGGCGGCACCGGCCGGCCGCCCGGCTATATATTTTATACCGAGCGGAGCGGAGCGGAGCGGGCCGCTATGTTTTTATATACAACGTTCACAGTTTTTCTGTAGTGTATTTAGTATCAGCATTGCATCCGAGCGAAGCCGGGGCGGGTCGCTAGTAACAGATATAATGATAAGTATTTAAGTACTAGAACTAAATACACGGACCAAATTTATCAAATTTATTATGTATTTAACCTTTTAACAAATTGATATATATGTATGTTCGTACATACAAACACAAAATCTTTATTTCATAAACCTCCGCAATTTAAATGATTCTTCAAACATAACCTAGCAACAGTGATATTGAGCAATAACGAGGATTTGATTACTCCCAGCTTCATAACACACACCCCTACATAATGTCCCCCCTATATGTGTCGCAGTCATGTGGATGAATCTGCTATTTGATTGAATGACTAGGGCGTTAATTGAATGACTAAAGGACAACTCGTCAAGTTGTTTAATGTAACGTTCAACGTCTTGACTGAATGTCATTTAGTATAGTCGTTGGTTTAGATAAGGGGATGGGTTAGGTTAGGTTCTTTGTATTATAACTGCATAAAAATCAACTAGTCATTTAATCAAATAGCAGATTCAACCAGATGACGACGACATATACATACATAGAGCTATAAACATATAGAGCGCACACGTTGAAACGGTAACATTGAAACTGTAACGTGTATTCGACTCAATAATCGTATAATTTCCCTTGATCCCACTGAATAGCATCGACAGAATTTTTCAATGTGATAAAATTTTACAAGTATTTACGTTCTTATTTAATACACAAACAATATGACGTCGACATAAATAGATTTAATATGGATAAAGATTTATAAACGGTATGTACCTGTGTGGATCAGGGCATGTAAATTTATTATTTAATCAATGAGCGTACTAATGATGCTGATATACACCAGCTAAAGAACTACTAATCTATTATACTATGAACTTCATAATCTACTATATAGTGTCGTCATATCCCGTTTAAACCAATCAAAGCAAAGTACAATCGAAAATCAAATCATACAACAATATTTGATGTCGTCCTCTTCAAATCTTCATCAAACAATACCATCATATAAGTATAACATACGTACTAACTTAAGTTCAATAAACCAAACAATTCGAAGTCTTTCTTATACTCTAAGTCTACGTAACTACGTAAATTGATTTAATCGCCTATAATATACTAGGTTTCCACCCGCGGCTTCCCGTTTTAGTTGTAGTTCCCGTTCTTGTGGGATTTCCGGTGATAAAAGTAGCCAATGTTATATTCTGGGTCTTCAGTTACCTACGTACCAAATATCATTGTAATCGATTCAGTTGTATTGGCGTAGGAAGTAGGATTATATGTCCTATAAACGCTACGTCATAATCAGCCTTATATTTATTTTAGAGCTCACTTTTAAACTTGTTTACAGCACGAGCGCTCTATTACCATGAAGTTTTAATGAATGCGAGCACCGCGCTTGTAATGACGAAAAATAACACCTGCTTTCGTATACAAATTATATTTCTATGTTAATTCTCAATCCGTGCTAATTATTCTGTTTATTAAGATTGAATTTTGATGATTAATTATAATCTTAATGATTTGATTACATAGAATTCAGATGGTAAATAAGCAGAGGACTAACTAACTACTCGTATAATATACTATAATAGCATTTGGTACCCCGTAGAGATTATACTCTTAGCACATCTCGTAGTGTACTAATAGATTTTATATACGTCAGTATCACTATTGTGTAGAAAATGTAGAACAAATTTTATAAAAATACTAGCGACCCGCCCCGGCTTCGCACGGGTGCAATGGCGGCCGTCCGGTGCCGCCGCAAACGCTACGTCCCGCAATTTTTAAATCTGTAATATCTTCGAAAATATTCACTTAAATCATACGGTGTAAAGGGCCATATAATATATAGATCTATATTAAATGAACAATGTATTCAAGGTATTTAATTGGTTAAGGATTAATGCTGTATTGGTTAAAATCGCTTCGAAAAATTAACCATTATTTGTCGTAAAAAGTAAATGACAAAAAAAAGTTATTGTGGGTTATCCATAAGAGATAGACATATACCATCACGGACTTTTCTGTAGACGTTTTCAATGTGTACAATACTTAGTACATTATTTTGATAAAACTCGTTGGGTTCAGCCTGCGTTTGCAATGTAAGCGGAAAAAATGTAATTATTTACGACATCACATTAGAAACCTCAAAAATAACAGTGCTTCTCCACTATTTAATGGATGTTATTATACATATAAACCTTCCTCTTGAATCACTCTATCTATTAAAAAAAACGCATCAAAATCCGTTGCGTAGTTTCAAAGATTTAAGCGTACAAAGGGACATAGGGACAGAGAAAGCGACTTTGTTTTATACTATGTAGTGATGTCTTACGTACGTATGAAAATAATCTTCATACTTCATGAACAGCTTTACAATTACAAAAATCTTTGGAAATTTATATCTATCGGTTAAAGATAAAGAAATAATTGTGTGCCAAACAAGATATAGTAAACGATAACGAAAACGATATGCTTGTACACCTAATCCTAAACAATTATCTCATTATTAATTAATTGTCTCGTATTAATTACTGATATTATAGATACATTACGCGGATCCAATACAGGGTCTATATCACTCATAATATATCATCAATTAAAGCTTATTATGCTTCCAGTGTATAGATGTTAGAATCATTGTTTCAAATATTTCGTGATATAACAGAGCTTTTACAATTATGTCGTAGTGATAGTTCAATGGGTTATACTTATAACATATTCTAGAATTATAGTAAACATCTGAGAACTTGAACTGTGTTACAGTGTAAACTGCATAAAATAGGACATATTCTTTCGTTATTCTTCAAAAATAACAAATAACCTACATAAGTACTTAACAGTAAGCAATAACGGAGAAGAACAAAACAGTTATATTTTTTCACGAAATGCCATATGGCTGTGACATCTAAAATAATGTATGTATTATTTGCTGTTGCCTTTCGTAAACCTTGCACATTTATCGATAAAACAAAATACCGCTCCGTATATCGCTTAAAACTTCAATTGTACCCACATCAGTCGTGATTAATTCATGCCCAAACATTTTGTACATTAATTTGGATGAACGATACAGACCGCAAGTGTTGAGCGATGCGTGAAAGCACTCAGAGCTTATTAGCGGGTTCGGACCCCTTCGCCATGAAATCAATTAGTTTTAGACTAATCGCGCGAGAGGGTCACTACATCACAGCTCACGGGATGAATAATTTGATAACCGCCTTAATGACCTCTGGAGCCTGCGGTCTCTGACGGATAACGGCTTTCTCGATCGAAAGATTATCACGAAAAAAGACCATGTTTGAAGTAAGTAATTTTGTGTTGCCATATTTTTTTTGTCATCAGTTTAAATCGTGAACATTGCTCTTTATCTTTCATAAAATTATAGTTTTTAAATTTAATTTGATTTATGTATAAAATTCTAACTCTCCTAAATGGATATTATATAAATTAAATTAAGCTCATGGAAGTTTGTGCCTATCAATTAATTAGTACAAATTTTATGTATCAAAATTAAATAAATGATAATATTTACAGTATTAATTGGACAACCGCGAATCCGATAATAACTAACATATTTCCCGCAAAATTGACACAACGCAGAAATTAAAATTTTATTATCCAATTTATACGTAATTTGCTTCAACCCACAGCTATATCTCTGTAAAGGGGATATTGTAAAATATAATGTATTAAAGCCATCCCCTAACGGACCAATTTTATAAAACAAATTGATATGTATGAATTTTAATGAGTATTCTTCATACGCATTGATATTTGCTTTTCGAGCGCATGGGTACACTTTTTTTAATACTTTCATAGAGCAGCAAGTTTCATAGAGCAACCCAAGGTTTTTTTTTTTGGAATTTACTCTCTACTACACATTACTGTTAATTTCCAAATAAAATATTGTATGGAAAGTGCTTTCTATTTCGAATAAAACATTCTATAGAAATTCTATTCATATATTCTTTGAATACATAACTTGTTCTATGTTAAACATTATAATTTTCTAAATTATAAAACTAAATGTACCGTTTTAAAACGGTGAACTACATATTTTACAACTAAATAAATCTGCAAAAATATTTTAAAATATTAAAAAATAGATCTAAAAAATCTCATTAAAGCAATTACAAACACATAAAAAATATAGTATTTAAATGTAAACCATAATAACTAAATTCAATATTTCAAATCACATAAAATCTTTTCCAAGGTAATTCCGAGCTTTACGTTCATAGAAATCTAAATAACAAGACACATAGAAGTGCTATAATGTCATAATTCGTATGAAAACCGCTGTCGCCAAAATCAACACATTTAAACCGATAGCTAAACAGTACACACAAGTAAACTATGCCTTTTATTGGACAGCTTGATTTTAGTGAAAACTAACTTAAATATTAAATTAAGCTTTTTAATATGTATCCTAACGCACGAATTTACGGTTTATTTTAGAATAACATCCCTAAGTATATGAGACGTTTTGTTTCTTTTTGCTCCAATAAGGTTGAAATTTGTGTTAAACGTGATAATAAGAATGCTCGACTGTGTCATTCATTGTTATTTCGATTACTATGGTGACACTCGTAATACTTGTAAATATTCTATAATTTTAAGGAAAAACGGCATTATTTCTAAAAAAAATATTTACCGATGAAATATTATTCCTTTATTAGTATAATTACAACTTGTGGAAGAATTTCCGCAATGGGAAATGCTGAAACACACCATGTTTACACACATACGTCTCCAGAGCAACTGAACTGTGACGAACACACTGGTGGCACAGCTGGTGATGTGAAAGTCACCTGAGTGGCGACAAGGTCACGCGCGCTTACGACTTCTAGTGTCTTGTTATTTAGATTTCTATGTTTACGTTAAACAAAAGTTAGATTACCGAGCGCTTGATGTAAATTCGAGCGTGTTTTATAGCTGGAAGTTTTCAAGAGGTGTTACTTTATACGATTTCTGCCAAAGGTCAAAGGGAATTGAGAGCTCTTTAAGGTTTGGCTCTGTGTCCGTAATCCAAACCACTGCAAGTACTTGCATGAAGCATTTCTATTAACGGTTTATTGTATACGATCGATTGTAAATAATACTGAAACCGTATTTACACATGATAATCTATACTAATATTATACAGCTGAAGAGTTTGTTTGTTTGTTTGATTGTTTGTTTGTTTGTTTGAACGCGATATCTCGGGAACAAAGTCGCTTTCTCTGTCCCTATGTCCCTTTGTATGCTTAAATCTTTGAAACTACGCAACGGATTTTGATGCGGTTTTTTTTAATAGATAGAGTGATTCAAGAGGAAGGTTTATATGTATAATAACATCTATTAAAATATAGTGGAGAAGTACTGTTATTTTTGAGGTTTCTAATGTGATGTCGTAAATAATTACATTTTTTCCGCTTACATTGCAAACGCAGGCTGAACCCTACGAGTTTTATCAAAATAATGTACTAAGTATTGTACACATTGAAAAGGTCTACAGAAAAGTCCGTGATGGTATATGTCTATCTCTTATGGATAACCTACAATTACTTTTTTTTTTGTCATTTACTTTTTACGACAAATAATGGTTAATTTTCGAAGCGATTTTAACCAATACAGCATTAATCATTAACCAATTAAATACCTTGAATACATTGTTCATTTAATATAGATCTATATGGCCCTTTACACCGTATGATTTAAGTGAATATTTTCGAAGATATTACAGTTTTAAAAATTGCGGGACGTAGCGTTTGCGGCGGTACCGGCCGGCCGCCCGGTGCGGGTCGCTATGTTTTCACAGTTTTTCTGTGGTGTACATATTTAGTTTATCAGCTTTGCACCCGTGCGAAGCCGGGGCGGGTTGCTAGTACCTTATGTTTTAAGAAACTTTTTTAAGACGAAAATATATTATTATGAGCTTAATAAACATTCATTCTTAAATAATATATTTCACGATAAAATTCCATATAAATAAACGTGATCAAATAAATCGAATCCATCCGAAGCATTCATTTCCATTAATAGTAGATTTTATAAGTGAAACTAGTGGAGATGAAATGAAATAAATATACAGAATTGAAATGCTAATAACATTCACTAACCGTTTTATATTTGTTAAAATTGCTTACATTGAAAATTAATAACATAGCTTTCCCCGCAAATGTTGCTAACTTTTATCACTTAGGGGTATGAAAAATAGATGTTGTCCGTTTCTCAGACCAAGGCATGCACACAAAATTTCATGAGAATCGATCAAGCCGTTTCGGAGGAGTTTAAATTCAAACTACGCGACACGACATTTTTTTTAAATTAGAAGACAAAAAGTAAAATTCTAAGTAACAGTAATTTAAGAAGAATTCAATTTCAGTGTATTCATAATTCGTTTGGTTCCGTACCGTACAAGTTTTAATTGTCTTACGATTTCATAAGACGAAAGCAGGAGAACTTCGCGTCATGAATTTCGGCCCTCCTGGAACTAACTTCATTTAATTACTATTTAAATGAATTTCAATTTCCGTATAATTTGGATTTATGTTTATTACGAAAACAGCGCCGTTAATAATATTACTGGGATTAACTTTGTAATGAAAACCATGCGTAAGTATGTAACTATCTAACTTTGTAAATTGTGTAATAAATTCTTATCCGGCACTAAATTGTCATCTATTAATTATTCAGTCCTTACTAGGTTGTAAAGATATAGACTTGGCCTCTGTAGGAAAATGCTGGAGCGAAATAAAACATGCTGCCAAAATCGGGTTACATGGCGATGTACTGTCGACGCCCTTTGCCCCAGCGAGCCTTAGGATATTAAGTAAGTAAGTACTAGGTTGTAAAAACAAAGAGTACAATAACATTATTTGGCCTTATTTGAACTGAAAAAAAAACAAAATGACAGTGAGTATCACAAGAATATCATTTAACGTTTCTTATAAACTGACCACGAAATGGGAAAGCATTTCAAATATCACGTGTAAAAATCGTTGAGTTCGTTACTTGCCTGTCACGGGCACACTACGAACTAGTTCAGCATAGGAGTTAGTTGAATAAGCCACTGGTCGCCAATTGACGTGGTCTTAAGTCGTTAAGTCGAGTCACAGGTAATAAGTTTCAAACTTCAAACACTCCATTTATCAGTGACTAAAGGGGCTGAAGTGAATATTGTATGGAAGCTTATGAGGAATTATAATTGGAATTATGTATCAATATAAACAAGGAATAAACCCATATATCAATAATGGAAGATCTTTCGATTTAGTAAAGAATATTATTACGAAACTATCGTACAAAATTAGTAACCTAATCGAAAATATTATGGTTAAAACACTTTATATTGATTACTTGAAGATATTTAATCTACATCCCACATGCAATGCAATAATTTCATCCAACTTTT
Source organism: Colias behrii (assembly GCA_029959065.1). Taxonomy (NCBI): domain Eukaryota; kingdom Metazoa; phylum Arthropoda; class Insecta; order Lepidoptera; family Pieridae; genus Colias; species Colias behrii. The sequence continues at coordinate 6,644,768 of JARWMC010000018.1, forward strand.
TTACTTTTTGCTTACGTACGATTGCATTACATTTGATATACGCCATATTTAATTAAAATTCAAATATAAAATTGAAAGTATAGCAACTATGTTGCAAAATTTGAGAGCACCTTCTTCCCACTTCCGCCCAAATGCGTTCATTGACGTTAATAAGGCTCCGCTAATAATACATGCTCACGAGCGCTCAGCAAACTCTTAAATGCTCAATTCACATGAGGGCTGTCGACATGTTACCCTTTTCCCCTTTGTAGCCAATTACAGATAATTTTTACACGTGCTTTTACGTTAGAACTTATTTTAATACATAAAATGTAATTTACTCATATCAAAGTGCATGTAGGCGTGCCTACACGCATGATTTTAGTTATAGTATGTAATATGTTATAAAACGAATAAACATATCATGTTTTCATCCCACGTATGTGTGTTTACTAAAGAATTTCCAGAATCTACGAAGATCCGCCTTACGAAAACACAAATCGCTCGAAGCGCTATAAAAAAATATTACTAGAAATTACATCATCTTTGCTTGTTTGTATTGATAAAGTAATATTTATCCCCAATTTCTATGTGTACACTGAAGAACATCGAGAAAATATTTTCATTCTATCCGCTTCATAAACAATACGATTATCCCGAAATAAAACTTATTACGGCACGTGGTCGTGATGGAAATTATTTTAAATACACGTACGTGATAATTTATACAAGGCCGAGTTAATTACAAATAACTTTAATTTGCAAAACAATTCGAGTGACAATTATAACACTTAACCATGCAATATTGAAGCAATCACTTTTTAAATTAACGACGCAATTAACCCAATTACAGATAATTACGGGCCAACCGCATGCGTATTTGAGCAAAGATAATTATGTTCTCAGTGTGCCATACTGCCTATGCCACGAGGAGAGCCATGTAATACGTTTCCGGCAAATTCTACGTTCACCTGCTCGCTTTGCATTATACGACTATTAACATAGGCTCGATTAATCAAAGCAACTATCTTGGTGCACTCGCTCGCATCCATACTTAACTGTTCACACGCACACAGACGTAGCCCTGCTAGTTTATGTACGCCCCCATAAATAAGTGTGTTCTTCGTACACCCTAATAGGCAATAACTCATTAATACCGTCCTAAAACGTAACAATTTCCTGTGAAAGAGATTGTGTAGAGACATTACTGAGGCAGTTAACTGCTACGAGCTATCATTGAAATGGGAAACCATTACGCATTTATGTTTAATGATTATTTAAAGCTCCTCATAATTTTGCGCAATTCGTAATTCTTCCACTCGAATGTCTGGTCGTTAGGGATTCTTGCTGCGGTGTGGATAATTGTTTTATATTTTTTCTCCCTCCTGTATTCTCACGGTCCGTGTATTGTAACCGCAAAGCACGTAAAACTGAGACTCACGGACAAAAAGTTTAATTAACGTTAGCAAAGAGTTATATCGTTTGTTAAAAATAGTCTTTGCTACACTCCGTTCCATATCTTCACGAATGTTATCTAGGAAACGAGAATATTTCTAAACGTATTTCCCAGAATGCAAACAATTAAGAGGGAGGTTGTATTCTTTATTCTTTATCCGAACATCTTTGTTCGCTGCTGTGTGGAGAATTAAATAGCAGCTTGTTAGCGATAATGTTGCAATTCATCAGTGACAGGTTTAAATCCGCTGCGCAGCGAACATTGTGCAGCAATTCTTTATGTGTCGACAAAGCCATACATATTACATAGTACCTATGCTTTACTTAGTTGCGTATTGTTTATTCTCTAAATAATAGATGTTCGTTGACTCTTGTTAGATGTGCGAAATGTTCTAGTTATTTTATACACGTTTTACTGGAATGCCGATTTGTTATGGTATGCCTTTAGCTTTAATATTAGCATAGAGATCAACGTTCCCGCGCCAATGTATCTCCGACCACACATCAAAACCTCGAGTGCTCGTTTCCCCGCTTAGCTTAGTGGTCATTTTAATGCGGGAATCTCATATTTGTCTTGCCCCTGTAATAAATAAAGGGTGATTAACATTCTCATATAAACGTATGCATTTGCGTGTTGTTCGTTTGCAATTCCATAATTAAAATGAAAACTTTAACATTTTCCAATGGAATTAAAATTTCATCAATATATCAAACGCCTATCGGAGCGTTGTTATGAAATACAAATCGAGTTTTTGAAAAAACAAATGTTTTTTTTCATCGCAATTCCGTATTTATTTTCACCAGAATGTTTTCAGCTAAAAATAGAACCTGTTATTGATGAAACTGTGTATCAATTTATAATGCTATTAAAATGCAAACTCTAGCTACGCGGTCCGCTAATCGGTGTTCATTTCCATCCATGTTATAATACCTTAATACCTGCAAAAACATGTTTACGTCACAAAATGTAACTTCACTAGCCGAGGGCGATGCACCGCCGTCTATATATCATCGGGACCCTCTCCTCTCCCCCCGTGTACCCCTCCTCTCTCCTCATTCGCACCCACCTCTCCACAAACATAATATATTTCCACGTTTCGGAGCTTATAGCATCTAAGAACGTAGAAAGAGTCAATGTGCAAGAAAATTAGCTAGCTTAAAGTATTTCATTGTGATTGATTTAATATGGCGAAATGAAATAAGGAGGAAACGATATTGAAAATAAATAAAGTTTAAACCTAATTAAACTGCAACAAATATCGAAATATAGCTAATAACAGTGAAGATGAATCCATTTAACCAAAAATCTTTATCACTCCGTTCAGCCAATCATGAATTATAAGTGGTGTAACTAAGTCGACCTTCTTTTATGTATTTATTCATAGATTTTCCATTTATTAGTTTGTACAAACAAACATGGGTATTGGTATCACTTTTTCATAGTCAGATTTAAATTCAGTATTTTTGTCGTAGCCTCGTAGCACACCTACATGTCATATTATTTTTAGCATTTATGTACAAGTAGATGCACGACCCGGTTCTACCCAGATCAAATTTTGTTCTTAATTTTTAAACATTATTATAAGATATGTTTACGTTTGCCGGGATAGCTAGTATACTATACTGGTACTATACGGTAATAATAATAATTAATTCCACACATAGCTTTATTACGATGCCGAGCAAATACAGTAAGTGTGGGTATTATGCAAAGCCGATGCAGCACGTCTGGCCGATGCATGGAGCCATTCGGGAACATACTTTTGTTTTCATGAATTCCGCTCTGCTATTTTAAACTTTGTGTCTAAAATAACAAATTGGTTTGAATTCAGGTCTATTTTATAGTAAACCCCATACTTAATCTCGTTCGGTGGGCCTGACCATGATTCATTTTGTAAATTTAATCATTGTAATATTTCAACACGGAATTTGACATTATTACATTTTAAAATAATACTTTTAAATAATCACTACTTAATAAATTTCACGTATTTATAGACATATTGATTTTCTATGCTTACATTAATTATTTATTTTAACGAATAACTAAACAATACAGAACAGAATAAATGCTAGCAATGCATAAAATATTGTTATATCTCTGTAAATCAACAATAATGCCACTACCGCAACAATATGATACAAATTACAATGAAGAAATTATTAGCGTTAACATATTAGCAAGAATGAAGAAATGATTGCTTATCCGCTCATCCGTACACAGGTCTTATGCATTTATAATAACCTTAATTATGTCTCTACATTCGCCTTCGCATTTCCAATACTACGTGTATTTATTAGTCATGAATTCGCACAATGTGACGAAATCATTAAATCGTATCTAAAACGTTAGCTGTCTGTCGCATTCGCGATACCGCGGGATTTACTAGCTCGGAGGCTTTGTGCGGCGAAATAAAATGGTCCGTGGAGAAATCCGCATAGTATTAGGCGAACGTTAGATTTATGTCGTGTATTCAATTTGTGTGAAAGCTATCGACGCGAGGGACGGTGTGTTTGTTATGTTAAATGCAGTCCTTTGTATTAAATAAAAACATGAGTTCGTTTATACTTCCATTGAGACTTTTATCGTGTTGTATCGATATTAATTGTACAACAATATTATATACGAAAAGCCGTGTATGGAAATATTATTCCCCTATTTGAATTTTGAATGTTATCGCTACAGAAATATCGGTTTAACAAATATTTAGGAACAAAACTCCTTCTCGCAACCGCTTTGCAATAACAGTATTATATCGCTTGAACAACTTTAAAGGATAAACTCACGCCGGAATCTACATAACTTACTTGTAAAAAGAGCAATATATTTGCACGAATAGTGACACTAAAATCATTAGCGCGTAAGAGGTCGGGGCTTGGGAGAAAACAGAGACAAAAGGGGAAAGTACGGCTTCGCTCCGACGATGTATTAAAGCACAATGAGTGTTATATTGAACATTAGTGCCGAGTAACGACGGGCGAGTCTCAGTAACTCTCTATACTGCCTCACAAAGTCTGTTTTCTTCGAGATATCGCCCTTTCGGGTCGCTGAACGACTTATTAATTTTATATGATATCATCATAAAGGGAAAATATGAAGTTCTTACTCTACTTATTGATATTAATGATATCTTTATATAAATATTGTAATATTGTTTCTCGTATTTGGCAGAAAATAAATTGAGTAATATTACAATAACCTTAACCTTGGAAAGGGTAACGTAAACAAATGAAGGCACTCAGCAATGAGGGGAAGCCTTGTCGTCTAGCCTACGGCCACGTTGCGCAAAATAAACAGCGTGATATTGTTCACCTTATTTCTTATTTATATTTACTTTAATACATCCCTTCACACTTGTAATTCCACTGAAAATGACCTTTTTTTCTTCTCGTGCCTAAATATGACCAATTTCTATACAACTTTAATAAACCGCACTATAATTACTAGATGAAATGCACATAACAGCATAATCTATAAAAGTTAAAGTAAAAACATAAAAGACGCGCTATTCCGTGATCAAGAGGGCGTCATTCCCGCATCTTTTCCACATCATTTGCTCCGGTTACTCGCATCACACTCACGGATAACAAAACCCGCGTATATATGTCACTGGTGGACCGTTAATGCTCTCGCATCATTGGAGACTCACCAATTTACGCGAACAACGCATTTTCTTATCGAAGACGCCTAATTCGACGTTTTCGCGGTGCGTTAAGCTTAATCTTTAATAATTTTCGACGTCGCGTCTGCTCAGCGCCTTTCGTCCTAATGTTAATTAAGTCAATGAAATTACTTTATCACATTCTCTGGCTTCCGAAATGGAATTACGTCACGCCGGTATTGTTCAAGATGCTTCTAACTCGACAATTTGTCGAAAACTGACGTAACTTACATTAATTATTTCATTTCGCTTACGTAACATACGTAGCTATGAAATAATTTACGTGTGCAAAAATATGAATGGTAAAGATAAGACACATAAAAAATAATGTGGATTAAAACGCAGCAATCGTTACACGCTGCATCATTTCCGCGTCATTGGACGTCTCAGCGTTTACACACGACACCCGAGTGGAGTCAGCGGGCGTTTGTCACGAGGTCGTTAGCGCCACGAGTTATTGGAAAGAAAATTGTGCTGACTTTGTCGCTCGCCGCTTTTATCTCAGGTTAAAAACTGGCTCGTTATGAATCGTCGTGACGTCGAGACTTGTTAGCGCGGATTGTGTGCATTTTGCACGCTGCCGCACGAACTATGAACCATTTTGACACAAGATATTATATACTCAAGAGCTTTTCCACACGTTTTTACGATTCGCTTGAATGGTAAGAAGTTTTGAGTAAGAGTGCAAATAAGTCAGTCTTAGTATTATATAGAAAAATTACTTTTATTTTATTATATAGGTTTATACTTAAGCAGGAATGAGTAGATAAATAATATTTTATTTACTCAGCCAAGGTAGATGTTTAATTAAATCCTTCATAAATCATACACGTTTATACTTAAATCTTGTTAATAAAGCAAAGAAAAGAGAAGCCAAAGTGTCGCAATAACTCTACGCCTGCACCCGGTTTGTTTGGTTTAAGTTTAAATGCGCTCTTGATATAATCTGAGGACAAAGGCAGTTCGTCTTACTACGCCGCAATGGGTGCACGGCTATTAATTATTTGCCTCTGACTCCTTTCTGACAAAAGGAGCTTGCGAGTGTAAGATGCTCGTGAGATGATATCGCGTCACTGGAATCTTACCTATTATTATATTACGTATATAATTTATATGTCTTGATCTCTGTAGCGTATCAGATTTTGGAATAATACTTTACACATCTGCAGTAAACTTTGTATAAATAGTATACTTTTATAAACTTGTGTTTCGAATATGGTTTTTAGTCGTAAAAATGCTGTGTAAATAGCTCTCATGATTAGGGAGAGCTAAACTTTAATTAGGTACGCCTTTTTATCAAATATTTAGATACTTTTACCAGAAGGTTTTTCATTAATAATAAATAGCAGTACACTGTTTTATACCCTCGTAATTAGCTTTTTTCTGTAAAAGACACAAAAATTAAAGCGACATGTACAGAGTTAAGTATGCTGCATAGTAAAAGGGGTCGTAGTTGCATAAAATAGTAATTTATACATTTCCATTCTGTCCAAGAATAGGTAGTGTACTTTTGAACTATATTTGGATATTTAGTTTGTAATTATGTATGTAAGTTAATTAATCTAGAAAATTTTATTATTATCATATTTATTCCGGTCAAATTTGGTGGTTTGACCGGAATAAATATGATAATAATCATAATATTTTGGAATGAATTTGATGGAATCTTTAAATTATATTTTTGTATGATTAGGACGTTAAGGATATTTTTCATAAATCACTAATATTCTTCATCCATCGTAACTGTACTTTCACAAATAACGTACAAACCTGTCTCACTATTCGCTGAAGCAATTTAAACGAGCTTATATTTCAAACAAGAGTCATTAGTACTAAACTCATATAAGACCAACTAAATGTACTGAACATTAAAGTTTGATTGACTTTTCATGGTAGTGGGCAACTTGAGGGCCCATTAAGTTTACTGTAGAGCTGTGTTCCTACACAAGATACTCAGACCACTCTTGATAACAGTCATTTGAAATAAAACTAAGTCTATATATTTGGTCGTTACATCACTAATTACAAGCTCCCTTGACAATGCGTAGAATTTGTGTTATCTTAGAAGAAGAATGTCTCGTAACTTGTTATCTATATATTAATACGTGATGGCTCGTCTTATCGTTAGTATTTTTGTGTGTTCCCTCCGTGTACCACCATACTATGTATATCGTTCTTATTTTTTTTCCAAATGGATTTGTAACATTTAACAATAAAATATTCACGTGAGCTTAAATAATGAGAGGCGATAGAAAGAAAAATTTACTATTATTTTCGTCAATATCGATTAGAATTTTTCTGTTATCATTATTATGGTATTCCATATTACATCATCAAGCCTACCATGCCCTACAGGCCTACAATGTTATAAAATACATCACACACGTTATTCGTCAGTTTACAATTTTCAAAACATCCACGATGAAATAGAGCATAACTAAAATGTAAACATACATTATCGCTCCACTTTAATTTTACTTCGAAGATATTTTAAAACTTGGCAAAATCCCGTCGAATTTGCAAATATTGCTGCGAATATCGTCAGCGGAGTTACTTTCCGCGCCTCCTATCTGGCATAATCCTTAATAGAGTTCTCCAACTTCATAACACTTTGCCTACAAACTGAAACTATTAATTATATTTTCTTTCGCAGAACAAAAAGTCGCAATGCAATATTAAACTCTATGTTGATAAAATTAAAATTTATTTCAATGGTAAGAATTCAATTTTAAACTTTACCTTCGTACGAAAGTTAAACACTATATTTTGACCGCTTTTTCATATAAGTATATGATATAGTAGTGATTTGCACCTAAAGATAAATTCAATTTTTGCTTCTTTATTTCCATTTGAATACTATGAAAAGGTTTTGTTATTCAATAACCTTTACTCCATTATGGAGCCAAATATGGCCACATATTTCAATCAAAATAGATCGTCTATTGAAATGGATTTTAAATTTTATTATGTACCTACTCCTTTCAAACATGTCTAATAATTCTGTAACAACAATTATTTGAACACTGATCCACGAATTAATGAAATTTTCATTAATTTTCAATTGTTGTTACAGAACTATTAGACATGTTTTTCTCCTTATTAATGTTTCGTCAATTATTGTTAATATTAGGTACTTGTTAAAACAAAACAAGATATTACTGAAACAAAAATACATAATAATATAATAATTGTGAAATTGCGTCGACGAAATACGCCGGGAACACAATTAGTAATTTTAGTATATCGTTATTTTTAACGTGAAATCGATATTTCTGTTCGTCTGGTTTTGACAGATTATACTTATTTTCATCATCATTATATCTTGCCTATATTCTCCAATTAGTATAATAAAGCGGAATTAAAACAGATATAAAAATAATGAATAAATCAATAATGTATTTTTAACGTATTGACTTTTAGAGTGTTTGTTTCACATAATGTTAAATTTTAACATATCCATCTGAACATAATGACGCCAAAAGATTATATAAACTGCTTTATAACTTTCTACAGTAGAACTGAAGTTAAAGCGAGATCGTGAAAAAATCTTGCTCTAAAGCTACTCCGTCTTAATCCCACGAATGAATAATTAATTACTCTTTCTTTCTCCGATCGTTTTTATACACTGGAAACTTACCTATTAACTCTATATTTGTGTTAATGGGGAAAAAAACGATTTCACATCAGAAATATAGTGGTCTGTGGTAGGTAACTATTTATTATCTAGTTTAGTTATAACAACATAATAATATACTTCTATAAACTATTTCAGAAATAATAGCCGCCTGAAATAAACATATCTAATATTCAATATCACACGTGCTTGTTTCAAGTATTTCAACACTTGAAACAAGCACGTGTAATACGAGTATTAACCTAAACGATAAAATATTAACCGAGCTAAATAGACAGTATTCGACGCTTCTTAAATAGAAACAATATAAGTTCATTATTTAGCTGTTGAAATAAGTCCAGCCACTAAATATAATATACGAAAGAAGATTGCTATTATTATAAGCGGGGGGAAGGTATATATATCACGTAATCTTTACTAATGTTATAAAGAGATATATATTTTGTCGATAAACTGAAAAACTACTAGAACGATTAAAAATATTTACCACTTCGAAATTACATGATTATACAGAGAGATGTTATGTATATATGCTTGTAGAGCGCACCGTACCATGTTTACTATATTTTTTTTTTTATATGACTACGGAAAAACCGGAACAGAATTGGCCAGTTGTAGGTAAAATACATATCGTCATGTCGAAGCTAAATCACTTGCGATCGTTAGCATCACATCTATTTTTATCGTCAGAGATATGAATTTTTAAAGCTTTCCAGGAATATTCAATTTATGATGAAACTAAAATGTTTAGACACAGCCCGCCCACCGCAGGTGGAAATCTATTAAAAACCGTTCGGCTTTGAACGAAGTACAGTGGCGAAACCGCTCCGTGACACATTTTTAAATCTAAGCACATTTCCCGATTTTCACGTTTTAGCATGAACTGAATAAATAAATAGAGCCATTGACGCAATTGCTATACGAAAGCTTTTTTCACTTTTTTTTTAACACAACACTTTTTGTTCGTGTTGATGTCACTTAATTGATTATTATCGATTATGAGCTGCGTTTGATTTAATTGGAATCTTGTTTGTGGGATGTTATAACAATTTTTATAATAAATAAAAAAAAATTATAATAAATAGCGAACCTAAGTATAATAAAAAAATGATTGGCATTTTTATATATATTGTCTAACGCTAAAGTTTTATTTTTTATTTATTTATTTCTTCGTAATCATACAGCATTACAATAAATAACATTTCTTAATATATTGATACAGAACTAAGAGCCAATTAAGATTACTAAGTTATTTTTTAAATGACATATTATCAGAAAGGAGTGTATTCCATGTTTTGGTGAATTATATGTATAATATCTTAAGAAAGGTTAATGAATAATTAAACAGTTAAATCTGAAATCTCCCTTTGTGTGAGTGTGTGTATGTGTGTGTGAGTGTTAGTGTGATGTGAATGTGTGGTTGTCTGGACTTGCATGTTAGTACTAAAGCCGAATTTTATTTCCAGATGACAAAAATGGTCGATAATAACGCCTCCCACGAAGTGATGAAATTCTGCTGCCACAAAGGTCCTCATTAATTTGCAGTTAAAAAGTCATTAATCGAATGGATGAATAAAGGTGATGAAACAAAGGCAGATTGTGGATCCCTTCATGGAAAGACAGTAAGAACGAACTGCTAATGAACATTCAAAGTTTAAGCCGGCGCTAAAGTTGAACCTACTGTTAAATTCTGTATAAAGATACGATTATAATGTTTGCTTTACAAGTCAAAGAACAGAGCTCTGTAAAGATCGTTTGAATTAAAACAACGTTAAACAGATGTATCTCAGTTTTCGGCATTGTTAATATTACACCCAGTGAGTTGGAATATTTGTGAATTCGGTGAAAATTTTAACTAAATGCTAATCCTGGTAGGTACTAACATAATAAATATACAAAAAACAAGAGGCTATGTTTATAGTGCATATAGACTTATAGTGCCCGCTCTCTTACTTTCTTAAAAGAAATCTTTTCTTCATACGTATTGGTTTACTATTCCGGCCTATTTCTCTGTTTTGGACCCCGCTTCAGCTAATTTTAAGCTTCTAGGTCGCGTATAAACTCACTGTTTACGCCTGTCGCCTGCAAATCAAATTACCGCTCCGAACCGTCCGACTGGGTTCGAACGCTAATTGTACATTCAAATAATAATTATGGGGGACAGTATTTACCGTAGCAATGCGAAAACATGCCAGCAACACACAATTTTGTATTTCAAATGTATATTCCGACGAAAGATTCGTTAAATTGATTTTATTTCGTTTCGATGTAATTTCATTTGGACGCAATTGCGTTAGACCTATCTAATTTTATTCGATTTGAATATTTCATGTCACTTTTTGCTTTTAATGAACACACTAATAAAGGTACGTTTTACGAGGTAACATCATTAGTGTTTGTGTAGAAATCTAAAAATGAAATTTAAGATATGAGCTGGCACAGCGAAGCCCTAATTGGAATCCTGTCCACGCATCTAATTTTTCAAGTTATTTCTGGAGTCGTTAGCAGATTGAAAAAGGAAAAGGTCGTGATGGTATATTTTTAACTTTTAGGTTTAAGCTTATTATGAGCGATCAAATTATCGTAATCTTCTTATATAAATTAAACAGGATTTAAAATTAATGTGCCTAAAGACTACACTTTTTATAAGAACCTAAATATAACAATGAATACAAATATTGAAGAATTTTCAGATAACATTGATGTTAATAAAAACGGCTTATTTTATCTTACTGAACTCATTTAAAATATTTTTTAAACCAATATTCTTTTAAGCATAACAAGAAACTCTTGAATTTCATTTATAAAAAGAGAGTAACTAATAATATTAACTAGGTAACAAACTGAAACACACAACTTGAAACACATCAAATTCCCACAGAAAAATGTAATACCTATATATTTTACATACATGTTCAAAAATTCATATTCATATTATCGTTGATATAACGTTATTCGCGCTATCATAATATCAGTACAAACCCGTAACTAAAACTCAGCACATACGTACGCCAATATACTAATCAGTCTGGAGCCCTAAGTATGAGGAAGCCGCTGACATAAAAGCAGAATGTCGTGTTAGCTATCAAATGTAGCAAAGATTATCTAGCACTGTGTGACTGTAATTACTCCTCTCGCCGAGGCAGATTAACGTCCCTAGCTAGTTAACTAAGAGGGTAATACGTTGACAAAATAAACGGAAATTTGCAACGATTCGTCACCTCAATATTGGAGCTTAATGAACCCAATTGATGATCCCCGTATATAAAATACGCAATCCTGAAGCTGGATGTACGTTTATTTTATTATCATGAGATTCTCGGAACGAGAATTACATAGTTTTATTATGTGGCACTGAAAAGCTTTTATCTATACAGATAGACTAATAATAATGAATGATAGAACTATGAAAAGTTTACGATATTGTTTCTTACAGCTGGGCCTACATAATATAATACAACATCAAAAGTTATTGCACAAAAAGAAGTCATACAATGTTCCAATGAATACCAATGCCAACCCTTATTGAACATTAATTAATTTCAACGAATAATGCAAGCTGCAAAATCATCGGTGTCTTAAAGCTGGGTAATTTTCACAAACCTGACAAATTGCCTATTGTTTCATAAAATTTAGGGACAATGCTTCGTTTTGTGGATTTATTTTATAGTCTAAAAAACGAGCCAACTTAAATTTCATCCATTGTTAGTTAATAAAGAACGTGGTGGGCGAAACTCTTGATAATTACGAAACTGCTTCAAATTTTAATGAATTTTTATTTAAATTTAAAAAAAAAAACATCATTTATATTTTAGTACAAAACAATCGTAAAATACAGAACATTATTTTAATTGTCTTAAATGTAGAATTAAAATAACAATAAGACATAAGATTTATTATCGCAAGAAAGGTCTTAGAAGTTTGAACTTTAGCTATCAGCCGCAGGCCATATCTCAAAAGCATTTAACTAGAACTAATGACATTTACCTTGCTCTTTAAACAAATTACACGAATTACTTTTATTCAAGTTTAAGCATTGAAACCGACAATACTCTTAATATTTTTAAGTGCCTGAAACATTCTTTCGCGTTTTATTGAAATTATATATTTTCAGAATATAAAAATAATCTAAATCTATGTAGGTACCTAGTTTTCTTGCAATAGTTTTTATCATTTCGTATCAACATTACTTACACGTTAGTTTTCCTATACGCTGCTTTCTCACATAACAAAAACTCAAGACGCTGGAAATACAAGTCATCTAAACAATGTGGCTCAAAACTCAATTTGAGGGTTCGGGAAATGAGTGATGGTCTCCAAAGGAAGCGGAACCCTCGCCTCCTGAGAGACGCTATTATTTGCCTAATGCCTTTTGTGGGCGCAATTAACAGCAGGATAGTTAATGCGACGAACTAGTGTAGGCGACATCCTCACGTGCTAATGCTTTATGATTTGGCTCTGTGCTCTAATTTAATTACACTTAAAAATTAATATATGTGCCTAACGTTTGGCTGGTGCAACATACGAACAATGAATTAAATTGTTATGAATTTGATGATATGATGACAAAATACACGTTTTAACCTTTTCCAATAATGCCCAAAGCGTAAACAACTTTTTGCACTCAATCTAACGCAGATTTATAGTAGGTATATTTGTTTGTTTCGTCCCATAAATCCGTAGTAACTTTGGACCTAACCTGATTTTGATCTGTGTCGCGTGGGCGGCGCCATTCAATACAGAGATCGGCTTTTCTAGCTTGCAATAGAGGTTTTATTTATTCTTCTATGGAGCATAAGCAAAACTACAATCGTTGACTTGACTCTTTTCATACTAAAATAGAACTTGTATTATCTGTACCATTTTTCATTTTGTTACGAGTAGAGATTACTTAATACTTTTTACACTTTCGCTTTACCAGCTTTCAATTTAGGTAGTATGATGCATAGTCTTTTCTTAATAAATAAATTGAATATTAAGTAGATACCTAATCGTCTTTTACATAATATAAGAAGGTGATACCATGTTTTACAGTTTACACGTGAAGAGAAGTATTTCATGGAACCAACACAAGTTTGGAATTAATAATCTGATTAGATATCGACACCCACGCGTTTTCGGTTTTCATTATGATTAAAAATATAATTAAATTCAAATAATATTGAATTAGTTAGAACCCAGGTTTGATATTATAATAAAATAAGCACGTTTATTTAGGACATCATTGTTTAGGATCAATGAGTTTTGGACCCGTTTTCCTTTTAGTTCCAACGTTCTCGTAAAACCATAAAGCAAATCTAATTTTAGGGATCATAACAATATAAATAGGATATGAAATACCTTCGACAGCTCTGCATAAGAAAAAACCTTACTATTTGTTTAAAAGTATTTTTATAGTAGTATGTAAGTATTTAAATAGGTTTTTCGTTTATAGCTAAATTCATATGTTTAAAACATAGAAATCTAAATAACAAGACACTAGAAGTCGTAAGCGTGCGTGACCTTGTCGCCACTCAGGTGATTTGCACATCACCAGTGCATTCGTCACTGTTCAGTTGCTCTGGAGACGTATGAGTGTATACATGGTGTGTTTCAGCAATTCCCATTGCGGAAATTCTTCCAAAAGTTGTAATTATACTTAGTTATAAAGGAATAATATTTCATCGGAAAATATTTTTTTTTAGAAATAATGCCGTTTTTCCTTAAAATTATAGAATATTTACAAGTATTATGAGTGTCACCATAGTAATCGAAATAACAATGAATGACACAGTCGACCATTCTTATTATCACGTTTGTTCGTATTGGAGCAAAAAGTCTCATATACTTAGGGATGTTATTCTAAAATAAACCGTAAATTCGTGCGTTAGGATACATATTCAAAAGCTTAATTTAATAGATAAGTTAGTTTTCACTAAAATCAAGCTGTCCAATAAAAGGCATAGTTTACTTGTGTGTACTGTTTAGCTTTCGGTTTGAATGTGTTGATTTTGGCGACAGCGGTTTTCATACGAATTATGACATTATAGCACTTCTATGTGTCTTGTTATTTAGATTTCTATGGTTTAAAATCTTATCAACTTATATAAATTCGTATAATCAAAACATCAAAAAACTATACCACTACAATCATCCCACAATAATGTTCACTAAAGACTAATCCAATCCACAAATTAGTTTATATATTATACTCAGTTAATAGTTGTATTAAGAAAATTACATCCAAGCTATCTTATAGTTAATGTGGACATGAAAGTGTACTTACATCTTAATGAGAACTGTCAAATCGGTTCAGACGGCTGGCTACTTTATTAACCTAAATCACGTACATGACGAAATTGGAATACGTGATGTTTATTTCGTTTCGATTAAGCCTTTATTAGTGCAAATAAGCGACGCTCTAACGTTAGAGTCTACACATGTCCTCATATAATAAAATGTTATTTTATTACTACAGGAATACATCTAAGTAAAAAAATGTATTAGTATTTTTAATGTCTTTAAAAGTCAATTGAGCAATAGTATGTGATATTTTTGGTGAGCTATAATTATCCAGTCATAACTATATTTATTTATAACTACGTTTCCAACATCTAATGATTGACTTATTATTTATCTTTATTATACCAAAAATAGCTCTATTCATTAATTCGTTCATGCTCTCATTAGCAAAGTATACTAGATTTCCTGTATAGCTTTCTATTTTTAGTACTTCTATTTTAGAAAACCTCGTCTCGTTGTTAATTACATTCAAGCAGGGTACACTTCCAGTGCTCAATTACACGTTCAATTCAAATTAAGCGGTCATTATAGCTACATGTATATAAATTAAGAGAGTTTAGAGATTAGATTTATCCTTGTAATCGACATCAAACCTGTTGAGTGTCGTTTATCACTTCATTATTAAACTGATAAGGATAGAAGTGCAACAAGGGAGCAAAGCACACTGGAAATGTAAATTCGGCAAAATAAATCGACGACAGCGATACCTATCGCCAAACTCGCACAAGAATTGAGGAAAAAGATCCATTTAAATGCAGATTGTCTCCAGTAATACTTCCATTTGTTTTTGTCTCCGAAAGCCACCTCTGAGATACGATTGCGACCCGTGAAAGGTTTTGTGGCCTGCGCGGAGGCTAAACTACACGCCGCAGCCTTTATTCGCTTACGTGTAATAAATTCTGAATTTCATCTTCCTTTAACTCGATTTTAAGTATAAGTTATAAAAAGAGTGGGTTGTGAATATCTTGTATACTGAGTTATACATTTGCAGGCTAATTGTTTATTGAGAATTTAAGCTTAATGAATAAAAATTTTATAACTAATGATTTTATTATTGTTTAGAATCGATGTAGAAAAATATTTTAATAATAATTATTTTATATATCTATTGATAGAATATATCCTCATACTAACCACAAAACTGTATATGTATGTGTATATGTATATGTATGTAACTGTATATGTAGGTATGTACGACCATAAATAGTACCCGCTAATCATGTGGGAATATCCTGCTGATGGATGTTTACCACCAAATAAACAGAAGTCAAAATGTACAATGACAATAAAAGTCGTCCTTTATTTGAGTATTCCCAAATGCCTAATAACTGATTTCAGCGTCAGTTTTTTCAATTTTAAATACAAAATGTCACAAAGGACGGTTCTTTAATATAAATATCAGCTATTTATTCTGCGAAAACGAGTAATTTTATCAATGAAAAGGTAAACCGATACAGCTATTTTGCCTCGATTACTAACAAATTTTACATTACAACTCAATTTCCTTATTTTAAAATAAAATCCCTTATTTTCTTCTTTAACATTGTAAAAGGACGAACATAATTTCAGGAAATTGTTTCTATAGACAGACTCATCTGTTACTGAGCCAATAATATTGAGAGGAAATTGTTAAACTTCATACATAAGGAAGGAGTTTCCGTCTTCATAACAGGATGCTGAAAACTTTTACAGGTGATGAAATATATAAAATATAAATATCAAGTAAATATCACTCAAACATGAAAAGAGCATTTAATATATTTCGTAAGAACGCTTATTGTCGTAGATTTCGTGAAAATAGACTGATAATTCAGTCACATCTAAAACAAAAGTTCAATGAGATGAGATTAAAAATACCTTAAAATACATTTCACCGCGAGCAGTATTGTGGAATCGCTTAGTAACACAAACTTAAAACCTCCATCAGGAGAGAAACACGGAGCAGGCACACGGGCGCATTTTATAAAGTTAACGATAACACGATTAAGGAAGTAGTCTTAGAAAGTTCCACAACATTCCGGGAACGGGCAGCGCTTGATTGAATAGTGTATACTTAAATATACTTCGAGTTATTATGAGAGTAAATTATTGGCGGGTCAGTTTGGGATCGAATCACAAACACTTTTTGTTGATCAGACATTCAATGGTGTCTGAGAGGTCAGTATCGGGGGCGCGTAAAATTGCTCGTGTCGTTTAAGGCTTGTATGCTTCTTTTTAATCGAAATATTACTAATGCAGTTATTATAAGAATGAATTTATATAGAATATAATATTTATGTACACATATTTTCAGATCTAATGTAAATTAAAATGACAGTAAAGGCTTTAACAAGAGATTTTAATCTTCCATCTCCAGACAAAAGGATAAAAATACATTATAGGTAATAAATTAATTGAAGTAATTATAAGGTGATACGGTATTCACCTTATAATTACTTCAATTACCGTTCATAAAACAAGACCAGATTAACAACAAAGCAATTATCTCAGCGAGCGCCTTGTCTGTAGCATTGTAGTGATAAATCAAGATAGCATCGTGTATGCTCAGTACATAACAGATATACATATATAATTGCTGTACTATCCTCACAAAGCACAACTTCAATTAATTACCCCTTATCCAAATGTTATGGTATCGGAAACTGCGCTAGCTCTATCCATAACCGATGTGGTTAACCGAGTTAGGATTATGAAATTATGAAAATTTAGTCGTTTTTGAATGGTTAAGAGTGGAAATATTCATTTATATGGTACATAATTATTATAAAACATATGGCTTTTGTATATTAATAACATTAAGTATCTCTATCGGCTAGATAATAGATACGTATACATTTCGGAGAACATTTTTATATATTTCGTCATTTGAATTTGAATTGCTATTCTTATTTACACTATGTTGGAATATAATTTCAGCGCATAAATAACAGTATTAAGGTGTGGCGTTTAATATATAATACCTTATATTTTACACGGTTTATTGAGCATTAGCTATTAAAGCCAAACCTTGTAGAAATAAAACCTCATCCATCGACGTAAGTATATATAAGCAATCTTCGAATTCCCGAATAAATTAACACATGTATCTGGATAACAAAATTAATTAAACATATCTTCACACTAAATTGCTGGGTATGAAATGAATAATTGCGGTCGGCCATCGAACAGGTTAACCTTTAAATAATATTCTACAAACGAAGTTGTTAAATTGTACATGAAATCGATGATTGAAAATATCGGCACGGCCGTACTGCGGATGTTATAAACGTGCAAATACCACGTAATCAATCGTATTATTTGACAGTTACGTATTCTGTAGGGCATGTGTGTGAACCTGTCATCATTTATGGAAATTAACGCGTCGTTATAATATTTTATACATTTACGATTATTGTTGTATCTTGTATAAAGGTTGTATATAATTTTATCGTTATAAAATTTAGTTATACCTCAGCAATTTAACAACTCCAATAAAAAGTTGAGTTTCAGAATACAAGAGTTTGCAAAACATAATTAATTTTCTTACTTATTTGTGCCCTATAATCAGAATTGCTCCAATCGGTGAAGAAAAATTTGATGAAAGCGACATGTTCTAAAACTAATAATTGTGATACCATGTGATATCTATCAACCCGCCAGCATGGTGGATTATAACTTAAGCCTGCATAGGAGGCTTGTGTCCCTGCAGTGGAACAAAAAATAGGATAGCGTATGGTACTGTGCATGCAACAAAACAGCTTTTACACATGAATTTTTGGGTTTAAATATCTGTATTTTTTATTTGTACGATACAGCATAAATTTAATTAATTGATAATAGGGTTGTACGAAAAATACAAATCGTAATAAAATAACAAGAATAATTTTCATTTCAATAATATAAATAGATATTAAAACTCTACCAAACCACAAGTCTTTGACATTAAAAAAACATAAAAGATAAATGTCAACGTTTAAAACAACTCGTTCGCGTTTCTATGACTGGTTCTAATAATGTAAATTTTTCAGAATTTATGAACTCTCGCCTTATGAGATTTACCGTGACCTGCCAGATGTTCCCGCACCACTTAGAGGATCTTATTGAATGAAAACTTTTCACTCGCTATATCCCATAAAAACTTTCCTAAGAATAAATTAAAGTATAAATTACGGGCGTAATGTGTTCCTCATAATTCAATTCAAATAAGTGCCTTTATGAATTACGAAACAGATTGTTTCCAGTTTTTCGCCAATCTAATTATAATTTATTTCATATCCGATACATATAGAATAGCATTATGTGACAAAATTAATTTGCCTTTACGCCTACATGATTTTCACCGTGTTCCATATTTAATATCCTACTCCATATTAGTTTCTAAGTGAAACTTAATGACTACCCCGTTACGTTGTTATTAAGATTGAACTAAGTATTCAATTTTCATTCTGTTCAGGATGTTGAGTTTGAGTCGATTTAATTACGATCACGTGCTATTGAAATTTGCCAACAGATGTAACATAAATCAATATTACGTGAACAAAATATTACGTAAATCAATATGACTCAACATGTAATGATATAAATTATAGTTATAGTGATATTTGTTTTGTTTTTCCTACAAATTACACATATAAAATACTAGCTGTGCTCCGCGGTTTCACCCGCATTGCACAACTCCTGTTAGTCTTAGCGTGATGATATATTATAGCCTATAGCCTTCCTCGATAAATGGGCTATCTAACACCGAAAGAATTTTTCAAATCGGACCAGTAGTTCCTGAGATTAGCGCGTTCAAACAAACAAACAGCTTTTTAATACTATTCAGCTTTATAATATTAGTATAGATATGGCATTGTGAATTAACTTTTGATTAACATTAACGAATACTATAATGAAAATGATGCAACAAAGGAAACCACATACAAATGTTGATTCTGTATGAATTAACTATACAAAAGTGATTTACCGTTGGACGTTGTAATAGATCATGACATATTCAGAGATTTGACTGCTGGGTTTGACATCTCCGGTTCGAAACCGATCGTTACAGGCAATTTTGACAAACTATTATTTATACTAGTCTCTAGATAGAACGAGGCATATGTCTGTGTATGCTTTTTCTACAGAATTTGTTAACGTTGTTACTAAGGGTTCTAATGACAAATGTTAGACATTAGTTAACTACGTACTCTTGATCAATGCAATTTATACGCTGACTAAATAGTTATAAAGGTGAAATTTACTGCATCAAATCCCAAACTCTAGTCCTCTACACGAGACTTCAATTATTCAAATCAATTTGTCTGTTTATTTTTGTTTCTTGCCTTTATCATACTTAGATTCAACGCTTAGACAGTTGACATGATTGTTAGCTTACAATTCTCTATAAGTGATTATATGTATTTGCAATCGTTTTGAGAAATAATGTATGTACCCGTAATTTGATCACACAAATTTCTATTAGTATATTAGAAGCTACAAGCCTTGACAATACTTACAATTACTACTATCTAAGTAGTTAAATAGGTACGTATGAAGGTTTGAAGTGTCGTCTTCAACGTAGGTAATCATATTTCAACAGCAATATTCAACATGGCATAAACCGGGAAATCAAATAAACTCAGGTTACATTGCGAAGAAAATAATATGTTTCAAAGAAAATACACATGAAATGGATTAGTGGAGATTAACGTCTGAAAATAATAACCATTTTATTACACGGATTACTTCTCAATACGAAATAAGCTTTCAGTGCATAAGTTGTTATATTTATTTATTATATAATGCATAAATAATACGATTGTTTGCACAGCCTTTTAAATAGTTAAATACGTATTACTCAAGGTCTTTTCAATAATTTTTCATTAACATTAACAAATATGTAACGTATTTATTGTCTTACGTATTATATATTTTATGATCTGCCCTACTTCTCTCCTCTAACTAATTTCATTCCGTACGGATGGGTGTTTGGAAGAAATACTTATTTAGCGATAAGACCGTCGTTTGCTTTAATTTATAATTAGATTTAGTTTCATAGTTAAGGTATAGATCATGAATATAAGAATATTGGATAGTGAAATAATTTTACCGCGGCGGTGCGGTGGCTGCTTGCAACCAGAATAATGTAATATTGCATATGTCAACACGTCACGCGCGTTTTGTCACCGACTCCAGTGTTGGTTTGTGTATCTAGCTATCTATATATAAACGGACGTCTTGTTCTGAATATTATTTACTGGGGAACCTTATTTATATGTAAACTTAAAGGTTCCATATAGATTTGGGTGAAACTTACTTATAATAAGTCTTAAAATTACTATATGTAGCAATTTTTCTATTCCCAAAATTCATGTAAATACAAACAACTACTTTGAAATGGATTTCCGATTTCAATCGACCTTCTAACTCCACTTCCCACAAAACCCGTGCTGAGTTCGTGTCAAAGTCAATTCTATTGAATTAAAAAGTTTGTTTGACAGCAACTAAATCTAAGGAGCAAGTTAATATCTTTTGTTATACGTATGTAGGAACCGTGATAAGCTTAACGCTTCATAATGAGGTCCCAAGACGCTATCTTCTTCCCCATATCTCATGTCGCCTTACCGTTTCTTGTAAATATATAACACTTGGATAAATAATTTACATAGTATAGGTAAATAATACGCTTTATTTAAGGGAAATTTGAAATTAATTCAAATATTTATTTACTCTGGAAAACATAAACACCATTTACTTGTTTTAAATCTTCTCAATTAATATTAGAGGAAGAAGCTATTCCGATCACGGTAGGATCTCTGTATCTATTATTCATCAACCAAACTTATTGAATTTCAGAATTTACAAGTTCACTTTGTTATTCGGTTACAATAAGATTCTTGAACAGAGAATTTCTAAAAAAGAATCATTAGGGAAGTAGATATAATTGAAAGTGACAACCTACCTTTACTGAACCTCTCTTATTTAAGATTTATTATTAAGAAGAGCAGTAAGAACATTGTATATATGACAGGTTCAATGCTTCGTAAAGCGTGTCTACGTTCGTAGACTACTACAAACAAGAGAGTCCCAACTAAACGCGTCATTAATTGGTACCAAAGGACATAACTTTTATTAATGCTTCTTCTTTACGTAAATTATCGTAAAAACATCCTAAATGTGTGTCATTAAATAAAATGGAACATAACAAGACAAGTACTGTTTTCATATCTATAAAATGCGAACTCGTATAAATTTGGCACTGACGGCGATTTATTTTGCGCTTAAGTGTTACTCTGGTAGGTCGTAAACAGTGCTCATCAAACTGGTAGGATTATTGGCAACATGCGCCGTTATACACTGAACTTTCTTTTATAGCAGCGAAATTAAATGACGTTGAAGAGCGCAGGCTGCTAACGATACAACTATAAAATATATCGTCTATTCGTTTGAGCACTTTCGAGGCACATTATACGCGAAAGACATGTAGATGCATTTATCGTAGATCCGAATAACTATAATAAACATAATCTTATACATGATGTTGTTTGATTGCTGCAAATAAATATTTACAACACACTCTAAATTGGTCGTAAGTTGAGCAGACTGCAATAAATATATCTACTACATATTAGCTCTGATTATTTTTATCACAATGTATTGATGTGGGTAGCGTTCACACTTCACACATGAATTTAATGGGTACTATATTAATGTATTGTAAACTTTTCATTGTTCATCTTTTCATCTTCCCACCCTCCTATCCATCCTTCCCTTTGGAAAGTTTTAATCAATCTAAATTTTCATCAAAATAAATCATGTAATTCTATCTCACATTATTAGTCTCAATTCACATCAGTTCCCTCACATCATACGATTACTCATAAGTGGCACTAATGCATTCTGAAATATAATCGCGAAAACGTTAAAAATGCAAATATAGACAAATATCATTTGTATTCCCCGATAGATCCATTTGGTAGGGGCGATAGGAAAATATCTGCATGATGGATTGCGCCGTCAGGCTGTCTCGGTTACATTTGACGAAACCTGATACACAAAACGAAATGCATTAACATACATGCTGAATCATCGCAACACTAACGTATAGGAAACACAACGTGGGATCAAATTTTGCCGCTCTAAAAGCTTTAGGTAAATACGTACTCTGTATTTATAAGCGATACGCTGGTTTCGCCGCGGTGCGAGGTTGGACGCCTCGACGACGATTATTTCAGTAGTCCTAGAGGTGACAGTGCACAAATTATATTCTCACTTAATATTAATGTTCTTTTTGGGAAAAGGCACTGCGTAAAATAGAGATAAGGAAAGGAAACTATTTACTGCTTACTTCTATTTTGTAGCTGTGAAACATATGTCTACTAATCTGAAAATAAAATCTAGATAATCTCCATAAAAATCTGAATTATAAAATGAAACATAGACCTACCATAAAACGCAGAAATCGTCATAGGCGACAGCCAGTTTAAAATATGAAGTGGTTCATAAAATACATATTTAAACAACAGTACAGTTTTAAACTCTTAGCGCAAAACAAACTTTAAACACATCGTTCTAACTTTTAAGTATAGCTTTGCTACGCAGCATGGGAATTATCGCTATATATTTTCAGGAAAATTGTAAGACGTACAAACTGCAAAATCTTATTAAATGCACTATGCGGGATATTGTGTTGCAATATTAGATTTTCGTTGCACAATGTGCTTTTTGAAACAATAGATTGTTCGCTCATTTCGTCATTAACTTTTCAATGACTACAGACGTACCACCTTTAAAATTGACATCACGTACTGGGGCGGCCATCTTGACTAAAACTAGTAATTAAGGCCTAGACTGCAGACACATTATGGACTAACACTGAGTACGAGACTAATCCTATAATTGAGGTGCCGTGGATTAAGATCACTACTTTATTGTGAAATCGCGTCTGCTGCCGACTTCGCTTATTGCTATTATAATATCGTGATAATAAAGATAATTACTAAAATTACCGAATCCTTTACTTTCTTTGTTTTACCGAACATCGATAATTTCACCTAACCATCAGTAGATTTAAATTATAATTGTTCATAACTTACTAACGAAGTTTTCATAAAGACAATTTACTAAACGATAAATAATTAATTCAGAAGCTTTAAACTCCATCTTACAAAGGCATATTCACTCTAAATCGCGATATTGTTATTATTGTCTAAACTCTAAAGTAATGTCAAAATAATGTCAGAGACGGCTAATTGCCGTCAGCGACAGGTGCACACGTTTGTTGAATATGAAATTATACGCTAAGAGCTGACGCATAACCTCAACTCATAATTTTATTTGGTTTATTAACTAAGCTCACAATATATGTCGTGTGGTTCTTCGCATTTGTGATGCATGTGTAAGAGATTTTCATTCACTTTATGTTACATTGAAGGTTAATTTTGGTTATTATTATCCTAAACTTTAACATTACAATGCACAATGTAGTAAATTCATCAGTCAGATACATATTATGATAGTAAATTTCTATTATAATTTAGATCAATCGCTATTATTATTACTCAAATATTCAAGTATTTTCAGCACTGATTAAAATACCGCAAATAGAAAATAGAGGATAGCAATTAGTCTGGTTCAATGATATCAGTAATAAATAAAGTATAATTTTATGTAGGTATACACATTTTCCATAACTAAACAGAATTTTTAAATATTTGATAGTGGCGAATATATACATAAACGTAATTATCCGTAAGCGTTCCAACGAAATATATTAGCCTCTCCTAATGACGAAAAAATGTCATACGCCGTTTCCCCACATTGAATAATATAAGGTATGTTCTTCTCTGCATGTCTTACTACCCTGACCAATTTTCTGTTTTGTAACATTTATAGTTCTTATTCTTTCATTATTAATATACAACCGAGATTTATAAATTAGTTTCCACCGTCACGTTCACAAAGTATCAGTTTCAGAGAGAAAATAGTTTAATAGTAATTAATACAACACAGCTCTTAGTCTATTAAGTCTCATTACATGCATATATGCTTCCAATTCAAGATTCATTAGTTGATATTTCAGCAAACCCCCGTCTGTCTTCATTGCCTTTGTGCTTTTATGCCGTGTCATCAATTATGCATTCGTGTCATGATTAAAATGTATTATACAATAATTAACTGTATTGATAACGAATTGTCTGTCATTATGAGTTTTCATTTTCGAACAAAGAATGGTAATGCAAATACAAATTTCCAATGCCAATTAACTTTTTTATATAAATGTTTAATTCTAAACAATTATGTGTTTCTTAAATATATATAATAATAATGAAAAATATTTAATAAAATGTACAATAAAAGTGTGCTATATTTTAAACTAGCTGTGCTCCGCGGTTTCATCCGCATTGCTCTTATTGGTCTTAGCGTGATGATATATAGCCTATAGCCTTCCTCGATAAATGGGCTATCTAACACCGAAATAATTTTTCAAATCGGACCAGTAGTTCCTAAGGTTAGCGCGTTCAAACAAAGAAACAAACTCTTCAGCTTCAGCAAATATTAGTATAGATAAGATATTGTTATGGTACCTTGAAGTTGATGAAGTTCTACCGTAAAAATATATATTGGGTGAAAGTAAAGGAAAAATGCATCAAATGAAAAAGCTCCTTACAAAATTTTTTATTCAATATCTTTTACACCAAACCGTATAGTTTAGGGGATTACACGGCAATACACATATAATATCAACAGTAAGTTTATTTTAACTGCCCTCGTCGATACCCAATTCCCTTTTTGTAATAAAAAAGTTTATAATTATTGTATTTTAGTTCAAAATTCACAACGATCGCCACACCCGCGTGTCACAAATACTGTTAAAATATATCTTAAAAAAACCGGCCAAGTGCGAGTCGGACTCGCGCACCGAGGGTTCCGTACAAACCTGCAATATATATTTTAAATGTAACTAAAAATTTAAGGTTTTCGGAATTTTTCCTTTATGTGTGCTATAAAACGTTGCTTCATGCCAAATTTCAAGATTCTAGGTCGACTGGAAGTACCCTTTAGGTTTTGATTCCCTTGCGAGTACTTGCGAGTTTCAAAATATGCAGCTTAAATTGCTGTTTCTTTTGATTGCGTTGACATAGAAGTTTGATTTTGTTACAGCTTAAAGGTATTATAGACCTGAGTATTTGGTATGAATTTCAATTTAATACCTCTACGCGTTTATGAGGAAATGGGTAGTAAGTTTAAAATTATTAAAAAAAAAATATATTATGTGATGTAACTAAAAATTTATGGTTTTCGTAATTTTTCCTTTATCTATGCTATAAGACGTTGCTTCGTACCAAATTTCAAGATTCTGAGTTCACGGGAAGCATCCTGTAGGTTTTGATTCCCTTGCAAGTGTCGAAAATTTGCGGCATAAACGGCTGTATCTTTTGATTGCGTTGGCTTAGAAGTTTGATTTTTTCACAGCTTCAAGGGACAGTAGACCTGAGTAATTGATATAAATTTCAGCTTCATACCTCCACGCGTTCCTGAGAAAAAGGGTCTTGACAGACGGACGGACGGATGGACGGACAGACGGACAACAAAGTGATCCTATAAGGGTTCCGTTTTTTCCTTTTGAGGTACGGAACCCTAAAAATGACTTCACACCGCTTTATTCTTCATCTGCAAGACGCTTGCCCCAATTTTTGTAGAATCGTAAACCCACAAGATTTAGTGGACGGCCGGAGTTTTAACGAGGACCCCTGTCCCACCCTCCCCACAAAAATTTAGTTTTACGACAATCGCAAGTGAGCCATTAAACAATTTTCTTTGGGCGATGGAAACAATGTATACCTTTGGAACTTTATTGCTTTTTTATGATAGTGGTAATAAGTTTTATCAATAGATTCGATCGTTAGGAAGCTTTTGTTAGACAAGATTTTATTTTCAAAGTTTTAGTTTGCGGCATTTCAATTTCAATATAATAATGTTATAAATCTAAAAGCAATTACGAAATACTCAACGGAAGTAGGTTTGAAAGCGCCGGTATTGAGTGATCGTAGACGAAGACAATATCTATGGAAGTTCCCGTGACAAAACGGCACGAAATAGAAGCCTTTCGTCTGTAACAATACGCTTTGTGTCACTCCAATCTCAAAAGGATATTCGAATGTATTGAACTCAGAGAATTCCAATGTCGCCCCATTTAAATCTCATTCGCACCAATCTAATTCAACGCAATCCTATAATACTGGTAAACACATAATTATAGTTGTGGGTAAATCGGTAATTATGTTTTCAATTGTTTTATTATTAAGTGTTTCATAATTTTGGCTGAATTCTATGAATAGGTTTTGATAAAATATTATATTGGACAAGGTAACTTTGTACTTCAATTATATTTAAACGGAATCAATGACATGTTAATATATTATGGACGGAACGAGAATTTTCACAATACAACATTCATTCAGCATAAAATACCGTTAATTCAAATCTATAATATAAAAATGAATCGCAAAATGTGTTGGTAAGCGCATAACTCGAGAACGGCTGAACCGATTTCGATAATTCTTTTTTTATTATATTCCTTGAAGTACGAGGATGGTTCTTATGGAGAGAAAATGTAAACATGTACCACGGGCGAAGCCGGGGCGGACCGCTAGTATAAGATAAAATCTTTATACTACAGCATACTTAAACTCTACATACCTAATACAATTTAAAAATATACTCTTTAATAACAATAAATACTATAAAAACGTTCTTAATTTACCTGTAGGTACTCTAGGATATTGCTTCGTTTCTCTACATATTGTCACACCCCGGACACTCCATAGAGCAGGCTCCAAGGAGATGTTCGTTTGCAAAAATAGCGGACCTAAATCTGACTTCTGATATATATTGTATAGGTCCCAGACATCCTATAGACAGATGTTGCCAACCAGTTTTGTGGTCCCCCTGCCCGCACCCCGGTAATTAAATATGGCATACAAAGAAAAAAATAAAAATTTCCAAAACATGCCGTGTGGGGTATCAAATGAAAGAGCTTATTGAGTAGATCACGAATATATAGCATACTATATACATTTCTTACACTTTCTCTAAGATTTTTTAGAAAATTTACGAAAATGGTCCATTTTTGAGTTAACTTTAAACCACTATAGATTGAAAACTCATGAATATATTTTTTAAATTATTATTTTAAATAATTAACAATAGTCCATTGTTTATGATTCAATAGTTCGTAATATAATATAAGTGAGCTATGTGGTGGATTTGATGAAAATAACTATATACTATATGAACTTGAAAATATACTCGCCATCTTTGAATGCTCCCCCCACTCCCCCATGCAACTATTTCACTGTACGAAATATTGAATCGTAAACAATGGACTATTGTTAATTATTTAAAATAATAATTTAAAAAATATATTTATGAGTTTTCAATCTATAGTGGTTTAAAGTTAACTCAAAAATGGACCATTTTCGTAAATTTTCTAAAAAATCTTAGAGAAAGTGTAAGAAATGTATATAGTATGCTATATATTCGTGATCTACTCAATAAGCTCTTTCATTTGATACCCCACACGGCATGTTTTGGAAATTTTTATTTTTTTCTTTGTATGCCATATTTAATTACCGGGGTGCGGGCAGGGGGACCACAAAACTGGTTGGCAACATCTGTCTATAGGATGTCTGGGATCTATACAATATATATCAGAAGTCAGATTTAGGTCCGCGATTTTTGCAAACGAAACTCCACTGAGAGTCCGGTCTACCATACAAAATTATCGTTTTGACAGTCATACTGTAGAGACTGCAAATGTGTGTGTTAACGCTTTATGGTTGGCACATTTGTGACTAGCGTAAAAAAAAAATTCGCGTTTTTCTGATGAAATACATCCGTAAACAGCACAATATCTAACCATTTTCTACGAAAAACGATAATCACAAATCCAAAATAATAAAATTACTTTAAGTCAATTTGATTAATGTTGTCAATCTTCGTTGCGTATCGTCCTTGCAGAAAAATATGGCCCATTTTAATCAAGATCGCGCGGGGTGAGGTAAGTGTTTAATTTTGGCGGGAGGCGGAGAGTGTCCGTTCTGTAGCGTTTAGCTACTATTATGTATTCTGTGATATTGTATCAAGCCAAAAATGACGCAATTGTAATAAATGTCAAACATATCTCAGCTCATAAAGCCCAAGCTCGTCCTGTTGTTACCAAATGTCTAAGTGTTTACAAACATTTCTACAACAGAAGCATACCCGACGGCTTTGTATAATTAAGATAACTTAAACACTCGCATTAACTCAAATGATCAACATTACAGTCTATATAAATACAATGTCAAATTTGTAAAAATGTACTTGATTTCACGAAATACAGTCAACCTGCTTTTGCCAAACTACTCGAAAGTTATTTTTTTATTTTATTTTATTTTTTATTTATTTCATTTATTTCAGATAAAGTATCCATATAATTGTTAGTAAAAGGGCCTTAAAAACTATGTTAGTATTACAATTCTATCTAATATTAAAAAAAAAACAATCTTATATCACAACCTGCTTGAGACATGGATTTTGACCCAATGTCTCAAGACATCGGTATCCCATCTGCCCATGAATACAGCTAGGATGCCGCTGGACGATTGCCGGACACGGCGCATCATGGATGCCGCTCTTTTTCGCATGATTGCGTGGAATCCGTCCGTGCGCGCCTCCGCAAACATTCCTGACGCACTGCAGTATCTCGGCAACCCCAGCAACATCCTAAACATATTGTTATACTGAACCCGGAGGGTATTGATCGCCCTCTGGGTGTAACTAACCCATAGGCTGCACGTGTAAAAGGATTGGCAAAATGCTTTAAATAGACTCACCTTTACTTCGCGAGAGCAGCGTGCAAACCTACGGGCCAGCATGTTACCCCTGACGGCCAGCGCCCTCCTCTCCCTCTCAATGTCGGCGTCATCCACGAGTTCATCCGTGACCCAGTGGCCCAGATACTTGTATTGAGAGACCCTCTGTAATGGTGTATGGTCGAGAAACACCGGCGGTACTGTGTCAACTCTAAAACCACGAGATTGAAACACTAAAAGGTTACTCTTCTTAACATTATATCTGAGCCCGTGGGCCACGGCAAATTCTTCACACTTTTCTAAAAGTTTTCGTAACGCACTGATTGAGGGAGCCAACAAAACCATGTCGTCCGCGTAACTTAAATTGTTGACAAATTTACCGTCAATCGAGCAGCCGACACCAGTTCTGTTGAGCCCCCCAATCAGCTCATCCACATAAAGGTTAAAGAGCCGAGGAGACGTCAACCCCCCCTGTCTCACTCCGCACTCCAACCCGTACGGTTCAGAGAACACGTTATTCCACTTCACCGCATTAATCTGGTGGCCATACCAATACTCAAAAAGACCAATTAACTCATCTGGAAGCTCCGTTTTATTCCTTAACTTCTGCCAAAGGAGATCATACGACACCATCTCGAAGGCCTTTGACAGGTCCAGAAAACAGGCATATACGGGGGTTTTCCTCTTTGTGTAGTATTGGACAGTTTGCTTAAGACAAAAAATAGCAGTTTCGGTAGACGAACCGGCTCTAAATCCAAACTGCGCCTCGTCCAACTTAAGGTGTTTGCATAAATATCTGTCCAGCAAACCGTCCAACACTTTCGCCAATATCGTGGCCAACGAGATCGGTCTATAGTTAGACTTTTCCGAAGAGTCACCGGTTTTATTCTTAAGTATGGGCACGACCACAGTTCTTATACAATCTTTTGGCAGATATGAGTGCCGAATGCAAAGTGTGAAAAACATAGCTAAAATCCGCGGCAAGTGAGAGCCAGCATTGAGCAGATGCTCAACACTGAGACCGTCATGTCCGGGGGATTTACCCTTAACCATGTTTTTGATTACTGATTTCACTTCTATCGCCGTGATTTGGACCGGATTACAAACAGGTGGTTTGATCTCAGTGTTGGACACCAGCCCATGGCGGCTTAACGGTTCAACTCTAAAATGATCCCTAAACAAGTTTGCTATGCTCGTGGCGTCAGTAGCGTCACCGACACTGAGAGGAATTCCTGCTCTATGGTTCAACTTGTTAGTATGTTTCCAGAAATTTTTGAAATCTTTTTTAGCGTGTAGCGTGGCCAGAACATCCATTTTCATCATCTGCTCGTTCTTTTGACACCATTTAAGTTTTTTCTTAAACTCTCTACGTTATAAGAAAAAAAAGTAAAAATCAATACATTTTAATATCCAACAACTGTCTTTCTACTTCTAATTAAAAACTCTAACTAATTTAATTCAAACACTTTAATTGGCTGTAACGGTTAATTATCATTTTATATACACTTCATTCAAAGTTATTGAAGCGTAATCGTGATTTAAATGTGTTCAATTATTAAATTCTTATGTCTTATATTAATATTAACTCGCCTGTTATAAAACAATAATGTTTCACAGAAAATTAACCTTCGCAAGGGCTTAAATTTGGGTACACATCGTACCTTAATTATATTATTTTAACCACTTTCAGTGATAACGTAGAATTTATTACAAAGTTCTTTGTATAATGTCCATTTGAAAGTTGCTCTCAGTTTAATGAAACTTCGCAATATAATTTCATAATTACTTAGTTTGCGGCTGATGTTTGCTCCGGTTTTTTTATTTTCTATCTGCTTGCTAAGTATTTCTTTCATGCTACTAACAATGGGTCATTCAAATATTATTTTCTTGCGGACCGTCTTAGAAAAGCCAAGACTACCTATTAAAATAAAAACCTTCGTTATGGAAAACTTCTTAGATCTTTGATTTTTACGCTTCAAATTTCTTCGAGACTTTTATAAAGAAAACTGAGAATTAATAACTTATCCGAGCTATTCTTTAGCTATTTTAACTTAATAGCGCTGTATTTGCCTAGCATTAATATTATCCAAATGACGACAGTTGAACAAATGGCTCTTGAATTTATAAATATTTTACAAAGCACGATAAAAATGGCCCACGAGACTTTTTCTTTTGAGTCTCGTAGGAAGATAAAATTGTAAATTACGGGAAAACTCCACCTGCATAATGTTTCCGTCAATCATACAGGTGCGTGAAATTGAATCTCTTGAGCGCAAATCACACAAGCTTATATTTCCATACACGATGGTGTTACTGAGCTTGAAATGTGTAAAAATTCACCGTATTTATATTACCACAGAGTCTATTCCACGTTGTACGCATTTTTTTGTAAATGATAAACGGACCAAGCTTCTCTTGTAATATGTTTTTATTCTTTTTACGTATACAATACACAATCAAATTTTTGAGTTAAGAATTTCAATGTGGCAGAAGAAAGCTTTTATTATATACGTGATAGATTATAACCTTCATAATAATCGTGATATCCTATGGACTTAATAGGCATCACGACTACACTACATAATTATATCATTATTTGAAATGAATTGTTACAGATAGGTACTATAAAGCCAATCGTATACCACAATATTTCAATTACTATTAACATCCTGATTTTACTACCACACAAATCACGAGTATAAATTTTATCATTATCAATTTACAAGACACTTATCCCAATATAAACGTAATAAGGGTACTTTAAAACCACAAAAAATTCTACCAATATGAATATCCTCTCAAACGCGTCAGTCCATTTCAAATAAAACAAAACACTTCTAAAACTAAAAAATGTTTTATATGTTTTATAAAGCGTAGCTGGATGAATTGTTTCAAGGAGAAAGTTGAATCTTATCGCAACAGGTTGAATAAGAGAGGATATTGTCAATTTTCCATGGCTTTGTAAAGTTCGTGGCAACAATCGGGACGGATACGAGGCTTCGTCAATCCGATTGTGAATTTATGGCGGCAAAATAGCTCAGGTGACGAGAGGAAAAAGAGATTCCTCGAAGAATACGACGCCTTTACGATATTATTAGAGCTTCAACTTAATTGGGATAACATTTGCAATGTATAAGACTACATCATAAAAATTAATAACTAAAATCTTTATTAATAAAAAAAAAATAATGAAAAATACATTCACACTGAATGAATTCAGCGAATAATTTCGTTTTAATTTAAATGTAAATCATTGGAAGATTTTAGACATATGAAAGTAACAGTTAATGCTATTCGATATTCTCATAAAAAAGCTTTTAAATATAAAAAGAACTCTTCGATTCGAAAGTTCTCCTTTCACGTGTTGTAATAAAATGTACCTACCTACCTAATTTTGTTATACCTTATCTAATCAAGTTCAATCATAATAAAATATATGTTGAATCAATTGACCATTTACGTACAAAATATACCTACATAATTTCATATTTATAATAATAGTAGAGAGAAGTTCCTAGTAAACTTAATATTAGTCATTTATACCTATTTTAAAAAGTAATCCCTATTAGGACAGTTAACAGTAACAGTCCTTACCTTAAGCCAGCATAGAAACATAATTTTTATAGACTAGTAATGAGGCTATCGCTATTGATAGAGCAATATTGGCAATTGTGTTTATGTCATCAGCAGATTCTGCCACTTGTCGGATTGCATAATAACCGCCTTTATGTAAAGCTTATTGCTTCTGGCTGGTAATTATAAAGACTTATTTGAGTCGAATTTACAGTTAAAATATGTTTTTGGATTATCTACTTATATCGAGTAATCTTTGTTTAAATTATATAATCAAAACGGTATTTTTAAAGGCGGCACGCAAAACACTATATTCAGGCTACTTGCAAATAAGATAAACCCGGTAGATACCTTCACTGCTACTAAAATATAGCTATAATAAATTTAATTTTATATTATATAATTTTATCTCTACACTTCTATACCTTCTCTTACATTGAGCTGTAAATGAATAACATTATCATCCTAACAACCAATGTAAACTTCAGCACTTAACATTTTGTAAAAGAAATCAATGAAATGCCCGTCAAGAGATCAATAATTTATATACGTAAGTGCCGATCTCATGTGGCTCGTGCTATGCAAATGTACAATGAAAAGCGATTACATGTAAACCCACTCTGTAGCCTATGTCATCTTTGGTAAGCACCTACTTGATTAATTATTGATGCGATACAAATATCGGCATAATGCATAGAACTTGCTTTTAATACATAATTTATTTAACTTATTGACTGTAACGAGATAACGAACCTTGTTTAATTAAAGAAATGTTTGAACCAAATCCGCAGTTCCAAAACCACATAATTATTTTAATTATTACCATTAATATTGTGAATGGAATTCTAAACAATTCGTAATCTCTGTCATATACAGTTGGTACGTATTGTGCAGTGCAAAACAATTTTTAACAGTCACTAAAATACAATTCCAGGAATCTCATCTGTAACTCGTATCATAAATGAATACCTGAAATTAAACAAAACTTATTTATGACACAACCCGTAAACGTGTTCCTCAAAGTGTGTTTACTATTTGTTTCTAGCAACGTTTTAATTAAAAACGTTTGTAGAGAGCGCTGCGAGGGAATATATTATACAAAACTTCATGACATTGGTTTTTTTTTGTTTAAAACCAGTTGAAAATGGAGTGCGGTTTCATTGTACAGGGCCATTTGCATGGTATTCATTAGTCTGGTTGGGGCGGCGCTGCGTCCACCCGCCCACGGCTAGCGACATTTTCCCGGATTCGAGGACGTTTTACACTTTTAATTAGAAATATTACCGTCTTAAGCAACATTTGTTTTGCTTTAACTTGTTTAAGAACATGCATAATGCTTTATAAGAAATAGTTGGTTCTTTCTGAGTTTCATTAGCAAGCACTGTGAATCTATTTTGTTGAAAAATGCTCCTGAAACAAAGAATATATATTTATCCAAACAGCAATAAAACTAATTTGTTTCAATGTTCAAACCAAATACTGGTAACGGTACATTTCAACGGACCTCTTGAAATTGACACACAATGATACAATACACAGAAACGGAATATACAGAAAATAATCGATAACATATCTATGTCAGCGAACATTTTTATAAATGTATGAAATATTATATATATACAATATTACTTTCGAGGAATTCAGGAAGTGGGGAATACTTCTGGGAATGATGCTGAGTATGTCAATATTAAATGGAACTTCTTCTGGGAAATACTGACTATTTATTCTAATAATATTTATTGTTCGTTTTTAAATACATTATTTTATCGCTTATTTTCCAGCAATTTATCTCAGTCAATAATTAATTACTCGTACAAAAACCCAAAAGTACATCTACAGAGAACTAAACGAGAATTATTCATCCCGTATCGACCCAAACTAATTTAAACCGTTCAAAGTAAACAACATTAATATTCTGTAAAAGCTTGAACAAATGTAAGGCGAAGATGTTATTAACCGGGCGAGTTAAACTTAGTTACGAGACAGCAAAATGCAATAGGTAGGGAATGCGAAAGAAGCCAGGGCCGTGGTTGCATTGCAAATGACCCTCTAGTGTATCTCGTGAACTGTCATCGCTGGAACTCGCGGACACGACAGCGCCGTGAATTTTTACATCTGCTAAACTGTATTCACCTCTTGATTAACTCGGAACTTTTATGAGATTTCTTCGGACTTTTAAATGCATATTTCAAGTTTTAAGCCCCACGTGTCGTGTAAAGTGGAAGTTAAAGTATACAGTATTTAACTAACTTCTTCTCTTCAGTTCTTTAAGGAAAACTTGAGTTTGAGTTGTAAGAATTGATCAAGGGGTTTGAAAATTTATGGCACACCTACTGTCCGCCATTTTGATTTTTTTTTCAATTTTACGTCGCACTATAAAACTTGTATAATTCGATTGCTGACATACAGACGAGCAAAAAATGTAAAATAATATATGGATCAAAACGTCACGTTTTAGAGATATATGGAAAACATTTCAGTTTAGACATAAAAAAAAATATTCACGTTTAGCAATAGTTCAATTTAACATATTAACAAGGTATAATACAAAATGGACCGAACAAATGTTTGTGACATATTTAGTTACGACGACCACAGGTTTTACCGCAGGCCTTTTAATGAAACCCAGCAAAACCGATTGATTGGATTTTTCGATTTAATGCGTCTTTGATTGTCATCCGAATCATCTGCATTACAAAGGTGACACTTTTTAATTACACGACTATTTTACGAGCTTTGCATAATAATGAGATGGAATTGGGGCAATTTCGCCATGATCAGAATTCATTTTTCCTTTGATTTAGAAAAGTAACTTTGAAAGATATTAGAAGTTAAAAAAAACTTTACCTTAGAAATATAGCATATTCATATTTAGTCATCGTCAGTTTTCTATCGTTAAAATTATCTTGTTTAAATCCTAACTTAAGAACATGTACAAAATAATCAAATGTAAAATTCTTATTTCACCAAATGTATCTTTAAAACCGAAGCGAGTGTACGTATAAATATTTTTTGTACGAAGGCAATTTCGATACTGAATGTAACTGTAGATGTGGGGAACTTTAAAAGATTAGAAAGTTGAGCCTCGCATGCGGCCGCGGCGGTTGCTCTGACTCTCTGTGGACGCATTACCGAGCTACCTACTCAGCTTTTACCGTGAAATAAATACTTTGGCTAGAACAGAATATTTTACCGAGGTAGTATCGTTATGTATTTGCCGAAATTCTTGAAAGTGTAGCAGCATTTTTTTTTTTTGCTAAAATGTGAATGTAGGTAATGTAAATCTGAATAATTTTTTTTAGAATTTTTAGAAGAAATTAATCTGTGAGTTGACATATTTGTATACTAAGGTACTAATAATACCTAAACTTGCACTTATTTGAACGCATTATTGCATTACAAAATGAATTTCAAATTTTACAATACTCACAACATTAAACAAATAACGTTTGCACCAAAGGCGAACTGTCAAATTTCATAACACTTTTTAATTTGAAGCTTTTACTACGTAGGCACGTATGTATAACAAATTCTGGTGCTAAGCTTTGTAATAATACTTTGGTATATATTGCTAGATTATCTTAAATATATTTCTTAAATCAACCATTTAATAATAAATTAAAAAAAATATAAGCTAGACAGTGTTTAAATTCCTTCTAGGTTGTCATATTCCGTGCTACGAAAAGCTCTACGATCAGAAATTGATGCTACGAGCCAACAACTGAGGTACGTAAAGCTGGCGATGAAAAATTAGCGAAATTAAAAAAAAAACAACACCAGAATTTGTTGCTTTTTCGTTGCTAATTAGTTGCTATAATGACGATTTTGTTGCTCAACCCGTTCGCTGAAAATCAGCAACAGTTCTAGCTTAACATTAAGGTAGCGTGTAGAAATCGGAAAAAGGGATGGATCGTTGCATAAATGCAGGTGGATTTGTTGCTAATTTGTTGCTGCATAAAAACAGTGAAAATTTTGATTTTTTTTTCATTGGCGCCAAAAATAACACTGGCCACGTCAGCTTCATTGTCGATTTTCGGTAGTGAAACATAAAAAAAAAATTTGTTGCTGCTCACATCGTTCACTGGCACAGTGTATAGTGCCAGCAACAAAATAGAAACCGGAAGTAGAGTTAATATTGAAACCGGTTTGCTAGAAATTCGTCCACGTCAGCTTAACTGTCAATTTTCGGTAGTTAAACATAAAAATAAATTTGTTGCTGCTCACATCGTTCACTGGCACAGTGTACAGAGCCAGCAACAAAATAGAAACCGGAAGTAGAGTTAATTTTGAAACCGGTTTGCTAGAAAATCGTCCACGCCAGCTTAACTGTCAATTTTCGGTAGTTAAACATAAAAAAATAATTTGTTGCTGCTCACATCGTTCACTGGCACAGTGTACAGAGCCAGCAACAAAATAGAAACCGGAAGTAGAGTTAATTTTGAAACCGGTTTGCTAGAAAATCGTCCACGCCAGCTTAACTGTCAATTTTAGGTAGTTAAACATAAAAAAAAATTTTTTGCTGCTCACATCGTTCACTGGCACAGTGTACAGAGCCAGCAACAAAATAGAAACCGGAAGTAGAGTTAATCCCCATAGAACGGAACCCTTCGTGCGCGAGTCTGACTCGCACTTGGCTGGTTTTTTACAAAGAATTATAAAATTCTTAGGTGAACTGAAAACTCAATTGTTTTATTTTCCTTTATAGAAAAATGTTAATAAACAACAAATATAAGCAATTAATAAACATTTATTGAGTAACATAGTAATAATTTCTAACAAACCGGTTTCAAAATTAACTCTTCTTCCGGTTTCTATTTTGTTGCTGGCTCTGTACACTGTGCCAGTGAACGATGTGAGCAGCAACAAATTATTTTTTTTATGTTTAACTACCGAAAATTGACAGTTAAGCTGGCGTGGACGAATTTCTAGCAAACCGGTTTCAAAATTAACTCTACTTCCGGTTTCTATTTTGTTGCTGGCTCTGTACACTGTGCCAGTGAACGATGTGAGCAGCAACAAATTATTTTTTTATGTTTAACTACCGAAAATTGACAGTTAAGCTGACGTGGACGAATTTCTAGCAAACCGCTTTCAAAATTAACTCTACTTCCGGTTTCTATTTTGTTGCTGGCTCTGTACACTGTGCCAGTGAACGATGTGAGCAGCAACAATTTTTTTTTTTATATTTAACTACCGAAAATTGACAGTTAAGCTGGCGTGGACGATTTTCTAGCAAACCGGTTTCAAAATTAACTCTACTTCCGGTTTCTATTTTGTTGCTGGCTCTGTACACTGTGCCAGTGAACGATGTGAGCGGCAACAATTTTTTTTATGTTTCACTACCGAAAATCGACAATTAAGCTGACGTGGCCAGTGTTATTTTTGGCGCCAATGAAAAAAATTCAAAATTTTCACTGTTTTTATGCAGCAACAAATTAGCAACAAATTCACCTGCATTTATGCAACGATCCATCCCTTTTTCCGATTTCTACACGCTACCTTAATGTTAAGCTAGAACTGTTGCTGATTTTCAGCGAACGGGTTGAGCAACAAAATCGTCATTATAGCAACTAATTAGCAACAAAAAAGCAACAAATTCTGGTGTTGTTTTTTTTTTAATTTCGCTAATTTTTCATCGCCAGCTTTACGTACCTCAACAACTGTGTAGTTCTGACTTTCCTCAGTCGATATTTAGTTGTTCTGCAATAGAAATTAATTCACAAACACATTCATTCGACATGCTACTATTCTAGTAATATGTATTATAAAATCAAAAGTTTTTAAAGATGGTGTTGCGGCAAGTGCAACCGAACGCAAGCGTTTGTACTAAGTCATCGCGGCATATTAAATGAATGGATATACCCCGTAACGCAAATGATCAAATTTGTATGAAAATTGGTATAGAGATTTAATATATGAATAAATACAATGCATACACTTTAACCAGCGCGAGTTTACGCGAGTGAAGCGTTGGCCATATGTACTTAAAAATATACACATAAAAAAATTAAAAATAATTTTTTACACATTCTCCATGATATAAATGCATGCCGGATATATAAAGGTTAATGTCAGTTATTCTATAGCGAAAAATGAGAAATTACTTTATTTCATTGAGAAATACTGAAATTTTAATAATATCTGCAATGTCCTTCTGATAAGTAAAATAACATGAAACAGATTCAGACAGTTTTAAATAAAGCCGCGTGGAACGTTATTGATAAATTGCTCCTCTAAAAGCTGCAGCAGATGTTTTAATATTTTACCGAGCTCTTTGAGAATACAGTTCAAAAACTGTCAATAACAATAGTCCTGTTTTCGTACAGTAGATACATACATATTTTTTATAGCAAATGCCTTGTCAGGCTGTGTGTATTTACATCAAAAGATATTCACGAATGATTACCCTAAAATGAAATATGGAATTAAAAACTTAATTCTAATATTCTTGTTTCATTAAAATACCAAAGATTTTTTATGTGTTTACTAAAATTCTGTAGAACCATCGAAGTAATAGGGAATACTTCTATCGTCGGTGCATAAAATATAATTACTCACGTTGTAATTATACATTTATACACACACTAAACACATACAACTCCAACACTAGCCATCCGGAACGGTCCAAATAATTCCCGAACCAATTTAATTAACATTGATAGTCGCGCAAACTCAGGTGAACGGATTACCGAACGCCGGCATCGCATATATCAGATGAAAGGTAAATAATTGTTTTCTTCCCCTAAAATTGTCTGTGACGACGTTTATTGGTTTGTTTACGCAGAAACTTGGCGCCGCAGCTACCTGTCTCCCCTTTACCAATATTACATTATGGTTAACTTCGTTGCTGACACGATGGGAAAGACAATGCAAACTTTTTTAACTACTATTATGGCTATCAAATAAATTTATTATAAGGGATTTCTTGTCTGATTGATTATTCTCATTTTATAGAGGTTACTATGTGTTACTAAATGTCAACTACTTACGTATTTTATTATGATGATTTAAATTTGAATTTTATAAGAATTAAAAGATGTAAAAAAATGTATGAGTAATAAATAATGTTCGAGGGAACCTATATTATAGATTTTGTACTTGAAAATGTATATTAATGTTCCTACATAGAGATAGAATAGATAGATATTAGATAGAGATCGGATATATTAATAGAGCCGAACTATACACCGGATTACAATAAATTTGCGTTTATTCATAGAACACGACCCAAAACCATTGAGCGGAATAAAGAAGTTAAACAAAATAGGGTTGGGTTGGTAGTAAGGTGAGGCGTCCAGAAAGTTTGGCAGGCTGGCGATAAATCGTAATTTATGTGTGCTTCAGACGCTCCCACGGTGCACAACAACATCATATCAGTTGTTCCTCCGGGCTGTTTGCGAGTCTGACGCACTGCTTCCAAACTTTAACAAAGCCCCAGCTACGTTTTACAATTCTTTATAATTCCATATATGCATTATGCATGATTATAATTGCAGACGAGTTGTATTCGAAAATTTAAGCCAATTCGTTACAAACATACTTACATAACATACAAATCTACAACACTACAAATACATATCATACAAATCTTATAAATCTGTACTTTTTATAATATTAGTATAGATATATATTGCCACTTGAAGAAGTAGCTTATTTAGTTGAGTAAATTGTTAAAATTAAATTTTCTTTAAAGAACTTTTTAAACCCTATAAGCGAAAAATTACCTTTATTTCAAACTCTTCAGAGCCTAAGCAAATGATTAAGTGCCGAAGGCAAAATCACTTATCCAACCTTCTTTTTTCCTGAACCTTTTAGGCAATCTATTAATCAATTCGGATGAATCTTTTTTCGTGTCATAAACAAACGAGTAGACCCATAAAGTAAAATAAAACAAATAGATACTCGATGTTAAGAAATACTTTTGAATAGAAATTAGATTTAAAGGACTAGCATTAATTTAATAAATGTCAGGAACTATCCTTATATATAGTGCTTTTATAAGAAGTCTATTTGAATAAATAAATGTTTGAGTTTGTTTGAGTTTGAAATCCTTCGTAGCTTTAGGGGAAGCATCAGTTTCAGGTTGGACTAAGGTGTCTGTGCTCGTTAAAAAATCAAAGCATGTCAACAATTAGGTAGATTTGGCCGCTATCGTTAATTGAAAAGACTTATAGAAAGTTCTTAACACCAAATACGATCAACGTATCAATACACTTTACGAGCAAAAATTTTATGGAGCTTGAAACCGAAAACCAATTTCCAATGATGATTAACTGCCGAAGAAGCCTTATCTAGGTCGTAATTTTGAAAATGGCAAAAGTTTGGTTATTTATAACTGCAATACTTATCCTGGAGGCTGATCTAGATCGAAGAATTACTTTTTAGTTCGACTATATTTCAAACTTTGGTAACCGCTGGCAATTTAAATGTTTAAACTATTTGTTTATTGATACCTACTAACAAAATATACTATTTCATCGTGGAATGTAAGGCACTGACCCATATCGAATATTCTTGCTATTCTTTCAA
This sequence comes from Colias behrii, assembly GCA_029959065.1. NCBI lineage: Eukaryota > Metazoa > Arthropoda > Insecta > Lepidoptera > Pieridae > Colias > Colias behrii. The sequence continues at coordinate 6,686,701 of JARWMC010000018.1, forward strand.
TGTTATCGTCATGTGTTTAATGTATTAAATTCTATAAATATTATAGTATAATGAAGTGGCTTGTTTTGATATGCAAACATGTAGTTCGATAATCATATAGTAACAAATCTACTTACATTAATTTATAGAGCTTTCAGAAACTTAAATAGAAAGAGTAGAGTTAATTCGATCACTGCAATGGGTTCGTGAGTGGCCTGAGCGTAGGTAATGAGAAAGACACGTGCTACAAGCCCGCACTAGGAAGAAGGAACATTTACCTAATCCTTCTCATATATTCAAAGGCGTATTTAAGACAACTATAATCGTATATTTATTACGCAACTAGATATCCGCCCGCGGCTTCGCCCGCTGTGTCTAAAACCTTATAAAATATATTTTTAAACCTTCCTCTCCAATCATTCTTTCTATTAAAAAAATACATCTAAATACGTTGCGTAGTTTTAAAGATTTAAGCATACATCGGGAAATTGAGATATATGGACAGAGAAAGCGATATGTTGTATACTATGTAGTGATAGTGATATACAAAATAGCTATAATATATAACATGACTACTGAATCTTTTTCACGTCTCTAATAAATAGGCTAATGTTAATGTTTCGAACTGATTCCCAGCTAGAGTGATACCTTTGTAGCATAGGAAGGAAGGCTCTTGTTTTATGTATGAAGCCTTTCAATTCATTTGGCCGATATTCTTGAACCTTTGTCCTCCCTTTACGGGTCAGTTATTTATTGCTGTTGTTTCGGACTAAATTTACTGAATATGTGCGTTTCCGAAGGTCTACTTTTGTTAGGTTATACCTACTATGATAATATCACTAAGTTTTCTTTGCACGAATGACATAGTATCCCAAAAAATATAGGAAGTAGATAGTTATTATATTACTGTAAACATTATGAATATATAAGTAAATAGAGAGGCAACTAAATCTATGGCAAACCTTAATCAAGAAGCTTTATACCAGATTTCAAAAATCTGTTTGCAAATTCAAACAATTTTAAACTTTTTTAATTTTATTATAAAATTCATTATTTTCTACATTTGCGCCTACATATTTTTGAGTACGTCCCACATTTCATATTGAAGACGTCATTAGAAATATTATGGAAATATACAAATAAATATAATATTGATGTTCAATAGTGTAGTTTGAAATTTGGAACACGTGCAATTGCGAGTTTCGCATCGTTCTGCAAAAATAGGAAGTGTAATAAAATGTCTGACTACAATTTTATAACTGAAATAGAGTGCACGCGTTGTAGAATATAGAAATTTGAAGGATGACTTCGTACACAATTACTAACGACTAGCTAGATGATAAATTGCCAGTTTATGATGATCTACTATGTACCGATAGTTGTACTTGATTTGACATCAATTTGTAATTTAATTATGACGTTTAATGACACGGAGGGTTCATACTGGCAAAATACGAAAAAAAACTTATATTGCATATTATTATGGAAAAACACCACACCTACAACGTACCTAAGTAAACGTAAGATTCAACATCGTACATAAATCTGATGTTTAATAATTGTACCAAAATCTTCGACCAACACAATGCAACTCAGCAGAAAACGATAGCTAACAATACAATGCATGTTATCTAAATGTAAAGTTGCCAATCGTCCTTATCTGCACCAAACACATGAATACAAACACACATGTGTTTGTACTTGTATACGTAAGGTAAGGTTTCCTTCTCCACCAATATGTTTCAATTTAAACTAAGCCGCTTGTCGATACAGCCTCGGCCGAGAATATCTTCTGATTCCAACTGGATTCCCTGAAACAAAACAAAAGCTACTTGTTTAATAAAGCCTTTCGAACTATTTTAGAATTGTTTTATTACCTTTGATCTTTTGTAACGTAATATAAGGTTTAATTCATGTAAGTAATTATGTGAATCATAATGAATAATAGTGAATAAATATTACAGGATTTTAGGTATTGCCAAATTATTTTGAATGTATTTAATTTCAAATCCGACAAATAAATAACAAAATCTCAATTGGTTTAATGAATACTTATTATTATTTATTTCATAAAAACACAGCTATCAAATCAGTATTCAGATCTTAATTTCGTATTTCACAGTGTCGCTTCGTCTCGACCACATTGTTGACAAGAACTCTTGTCACCCCGTCGAGTGAGCCTCGAAGCAAAATTGAACCAACTTCATACAAACTTAATAACATTATACACTTTATAAAAACATAAAATATAATATCTTTTCGCGGTTTTAATTTAAGCAAACTCCGGTCACACATAAAATTACAGCGTCTATTAAAATAAAATAACAAGTGAGGCTCGCATAAAGTAGCACCTGAATTAACCTAAGCAAAATCGCTGATAGGAAAAACCAATAAAGGAAATTCAAAATAGTTAAATCGAACATTCAGCGAGATGGCACACAGCTTCAACGAGGGAAATAAAAATTTTCTACGACAAACAAGCAATCAGTAGCATTTGCGAACTGGGGCTAAGCAAACACGCTTGAACGGCCCGGGCCCTGCCGAAGTGCTTGTCAAAGACTGCTACAATTCTCTTGTATTTTTATTTTTTGCGAGAAATCGTACTAGGCTCTTGAATTCGTATTTGGACGTTTAACGCTTGCATCAGAACAATTGAAACTGACGTAAATATTGGAATACCTACAGTTTAAACAGGAATTTTGCAGTAAATATAAATAGCAAAGTATTTGCGTTTAGTGTCAGATTTCTTTTCCATAGACAGGTAAAGGGCAGATTCATTTGACACACGTTTCACAGGTTTCCAAACAAGAAATTAATCAGTCTGTTCTTTTCATCATTTTGATAGACAGATTGACGCAAGGTTAACGTAAGTACCTATAGCAATTATTTAACAGTTTTTTTTTTTTTTTTAATAGAAGCAGCTTACATGTATTATAATATTTTATATTGAATAATAATTAATAACATATTTGCCCCAAAACCATAGTTCAATTAACTTCAAATCCACCTGAAAAATGAAGGATGATTCACATTGGTCGAAACAGTAGATACGCAGTGTCCAACCTAATCCGATAAATTTATACGAATCGAAACCATATATCAAATGAGGTGTAATTTCACAGGGAATAGACGTGGACTGGATCGGATACAATTTTTTCCGGTGGCGAGAAAATTCTAGCAATGCATCAAACGGCAATAACATATTTTTTTCAATTACGGTGCAATTTCGATGAATCATTAGTAGGGAATGCAATCCCGATCCCGCGGGATCCCGATCTCGCGAGATCTCGTGTAATTTTTCGGGATCAATCCCGACGCATCATATGACGAGATCCCGTTCGAGATTGACGGGATTGGGCGGCAGTGGTCAGCGACGCAACACACAACCACTCGGGGCGCAAGCTTTTCAATTTTTCCTGATTTTTCCTAATTCCCTTGAAATAAGCTTATTGTTTTGATTCCTAATTTACCTACGTTAATTTTCTTACAACCTGATTATTATTTAGTTGGTAAGATTAAAGAATAAAGCTTTTTATTTTCTTTCGAGTAATATGTTATTTTAGTTAACTTCACTAGGGGCCATCCATAAATTACGTCACACGATAATAGGGGGGGAGGGTATCATCTTTATGTGACACAATGTGACAAGGGGCAGGGGGGGATCAAAAGCTTTGTGACGTGACATAATAAAACGAAACGAAATTTGTACGTGAGCAAAAAACTTTGAACAGAAAATTTTTAATCTACCTACCTATATGTATTTATTAATAATTTCGCACTCTCGCTATAAGATTATCTCTTACGCAACAATATTTAATTCCTAGAGTCATGTTGTAATGCAAGTGGGACACTAAAATTTACGATTTTGAAAATTTTCGATATTTAAGTTTATTTAATAAGTAAAAAAATGAAAATAACTGTTTTCTTTTGATTATTTTTAGATACATGCATAAGTTTGAAAAATGTGTGACGTCACATTAGGGGGGACGGGGTACTAAAAATGTGACAACCTGTGACAAGGAGGGGGGGAGGGGTTGAAAAGTTCTAAAATTCGCGTGACGTAATTTATGAATGGCCGCCTATCACAAACAAGCAGTTATTAGCTTTTTCAGTCATCTGAATTCAACATTTATTTTTAAATTAGACGGGATCCCGAAAATTCCGGGATCCCGCGGGATTGATATTTCTAATCCCGCGGGATCCCGAATTTGCAATCTCGAGTCGGGATTGCATTCCCTAATCATTAGTGCCGTTGAGCATTCCGCTTCCACCGCTCCTCGTCGACCCAGATAGCAAATGTTTGTGCAAAACTCACTAAATACACTTCACTTTAAATTTTAATAGATTTTTCCGTCTTGAATTTTTAATTAAGAATCATTGGAAGGCTTCTACCTTTTCAATAGATGAAGTGAGGGTGTAGCAGAAATTAAGTCGGTGACGGGAAGGCGTTATGGAGTAAAAAGATTTGAAATTATTTTCCTATTTACACTTGTATGTAAATTTGTAAATGATTTTTAAATTAACTTCGAAATATTTTTTTAAATTCCCTTATCAAATATTCGGTGTATTTGAACGAAAATATTTTCGCAGCTTTTGCATATTTTACAAATCGTTTATTCTTCGTTTGCCCACACTGTAAAAGGTGTATAGGCCTCTGTTACAAACGAAATAGCATAAGTCGCATTCAAGAGAAACTTGTTTCATTAAATTTAAATTCGGCGTCTGCTTATTAATTTTGGGGAACGCTCGTCTTCAAGAATTAATTCTTCAAAAGTTTTAAGACGAATGTTGCTGAATTTGGTGCACAAGGTATGATTAACAAAAAGATGGTCTACATAGAACTACCAGAATATAACCGTGTATTCTCTTGCATAATAGATACACAAACTAATTAATTTCCTCGCTTAACGTTGTAGTAAAATATTGACTTATCTACAAACTACGTAGATTCCAAGAATTTATCACATTATTATACTGTGTACTGAATTTTTAGATACATCGAGTGAATGTGAGTAATAATCTTGCTGCATCTTAATATGCACAAGCAGTGAAACCTTCAATTTAAGTCTAGAACCTTCTAATCAGGCGTTTGAAACGGTCATAAGCGTCACTAGAGCGAATCCGAAGCGTTCTGTCCACACAATTTATCTGTGACCCGTCGCAGAGTAAACACGTGTATTTCCTGGCTGTATCGTGGAGCTAATCGAGGTGGCTTCCTACTGCAGTGCCCAGGAAATTGGACACCCGACTTGATCCGCTGACCGATGACTAACACCCCGCATGCTTTATTACTGTCATACCACAATTTGCTCTTGACGGCTTAAATCGGTGCTAGTTATATTTCCTTGAAATGTGCGAAATATATTTCTATTGTCTGATCGAATTTTTAAAAATAAAGCTAAAAATTCAGCTTTTGTCAAAAATCTTTGTACACTGAAAGCAAACCTACTTATCCGTATAAACATTTTCTTTGAAAGAACTTTCTAATCAAACCAAACATTTCAAGAACGCAGTTATTTACGTTTTTCTTTTGTATATAAACACATTAAAGATAAACACTCAGACACTAGGAAAAACGAGCTCAAAAACAAATATTTGCTGTAGTGGAGAATACAGTAAAAATTCTATGAAGAAAAAATGTACACCCGTACTCTGATGCAATAGTTGCAGGTCTCGAAAACTTTTGCCTTTTTCATTTCCCCGTAAAAAACAACACCAGTTTCTTATTTAGCAGAAACTTTTGCTACTTTTAGAAGGCCTTATTTGAATAAAACGGAAAAGAAACTGCATCTTAATCATAATATTATGCAGTGTACCTTTACAAGACATACTAACCTAGAAACGCTCATAAGTAAGAAAACAAGTACCTTACGTATGTACTTTTATGAATACGTACTTTTAAGAAATAAGAAGTATTTAAACGGTATATTAGAATACCGTCTAGGATATGAGAAATATATTTTCATTCTTTTCCAACGTTATTTTTCAATTAATTATGCAAGCCATTGGATTATTATAGATCAAAATTCATTTATTTATGGTGCATTAATAGCAAATGGAATTAAAACAATATTGTTTCTTTAACTGATATTGACTAAGTTTAAAGTAAACAAACAAACAGATTGAGTATTCCAATTAATACCGATCATGTTCAACAATCACTTCATTAAATATGGAAATGTCATATTGGCGACAACATGTGACGTTATTTCTTTGTAGTCATTTTGATTTCATCAACGTCTACTTAATATTTCGAATAGTACATACCTACTTATATGTATTACACTACAATTTATTTTATACATATATTAAATGGCTCGACAAGGATTCCCTTTCTCATGAGTTAAAAATTAACATATAAAATCAAGTAAAACACTTCAATTCCTGCTATGATGTAAAATGGCATACCTTTATATATTTTCCATTTATAAACGAACCCATAACTAATATTGCGGTTGCTTTAATGTTATTTCGTCAATGATGATCGTTTGTGTGTATTATACACGCCGCAATTAATTTATCGATTTTCTTAAATCCAATCGAAGCGAACACAGGGCGTATGTTAACCAAACGTAAAATTTCGATTATAGTCCCTTTTACGGAAGAATATCTTGACAAATACCCTAATAAAAAGGCTCGCCGCGCGCCCGGGACGTTTGGAAAACCATTTACAAGGTTTATCGGCGCTATGGAAATAATAAGTGAAGCCGTTATCGTCCTAAATTGATGTAATTTAAAATTATTGTTATCGCCGGTCTTTTATTTTTATTTCGACTGTATCTACAATTTTAAGCGTGCGTGTCGATGAGTGATCTGTCAATCTTCATCACTTATGAACCAATTATTTCATTCCCTTTTACTTTTCACGTTACATGAATGTATGTTATACGTCAAATCTCTGATAATCTTTGTGGATACGCAAGATTGAAGTTGGCTATATTTAAGAGCTTTTAAAATATAAATCGTCATTTTAGGTAAAATTGTTCTTTTATATTTAACCACCTTGTCAATGTTTGTGATATCAATGAACGAGCTTGAGCACGTTTGATTGACGTCACGTTGCTCTCCCGTAGACACTGTAATTGTCTTTCGAGGCGCGAAAACATTGCTCGACCGATAAAATGTTATATGTGTATGACAGGCTTTGTGGTTGAATGTGTACCGACCATATCTCAAAGACACCCGTTGTAATTAAGTAGACAAAGAGAGAGTTCATATTTGGTGTGGGCGGGCAGGACTATTGTGCTTGGCTCGTTATCTTCAGCCCAGTCTTTTCGACTTACTCGACAGATTGGATGCTGGTTAATCAATTTGGTTTGGGACAATAATTCTCCATCGTAATTACAGGGCTCCTATATAAATTAATATTCACAAATATTCATTCGCCAATTTTTACAATTCAAAACAGTCCACACATTTTCCGATAAAGAATATATGAAGCCACTTCCATGCAGAACTTTTACTTCAAGGCAGTAAAATGGAAAGACATAAAATAAGAATAGTACTTAAATAAACTGATGCACCTATGCAGCCTTATGGAGAAACTTTAACAAGGATCTTGAAAATCGTTTCTATCAATAAAAATTGTACCCCCAAATATGAAGCGTATATCAAAGAATAAAGATTATGTAGCTGTTAAAGACGAAGCGATTTAAAAGAGCGACTAATCTGTAGGAAATAAAAACTTCACTTCTTCCATAGACAACACAATGGGCAAGATTATCCGGATTTTAAGGTCGATATCGATTCAACAGGGCGGAAGGCAAACAATCGTCTTTTGTTGCCTATGGCCATTGAAGTTTGGGTAATTAATTACTCTGAGAAACCGTCATTTTGCAGATTCACTGCTCCTATAGCTTCTTACCTAAAATTTAGTAATTATTTCATATCGGTCCCATTTATCATCGCTATACCATACTTAAAAGAATATCCATATTATACTATCATAATTAGGCATTCAATTTTATAAATCTTATTATGTGGTCTAAAGAATATGTAGTCTTTTACACATTTTTACACATACAGCCGATGTATAATTAATTGATCTATATATTTTGCCTTAAATAAAAAAAAAACATACTAAATCCTGAATATGATGACGGTGATTATCTTAAAAAGTATATCTATCTACAGTTTACTCTTTCCACTCTATCAATCCATTCTGATTGCTCAGCGAAAAATGTAGGTATATTAAAAACCCTCACATATACTTGAAGCCCTCCAGAAAAACAATGCTCAATTGCGAAGGCGTTTCTAAAACGAAACTAATAAAACATAACAAGCACAATCGAACGAAACACAACGTCAGTCACAAAGCAATTGGTGACAAGAGAAATTACGGGAACGAAAGTGGTTAAAAAAAGTGAGAAATGAATTGCGGTAGAAGCAATAGATGAGGTACAAAGCGAGCATCAGCCACAATACCGCATCCAATCGTAGGTACTGCGAAATGCGAATCATGATTATCTTAAAGTGCAATTCTCATTGGAGTATGGCTTTGGCGCCTTTAATAAATTTTAATAACACTAGTTTTATATAGCATTTACTGCATATAGTCGAAGCATTGAATGCTTCAACTTCTTGCAATTAATTATTTTGTGTATTTAAAACGTATTGTAATTAAGTCATGATATTGTTGACTTTTAAGAAAGTTCAAACAATGAGAAAAAATTAAAATTCATATTTCCTTATATTAGATACAATATTGTAAATTTAATGGTGTATGGAATTTTGTAACAATAAATCTCATATCTTATTTTGGAATGTAAATGGGCTTGAGGTAACAACGATTCGCATCTTCAGCCGAATGTTGTTGTTGAACCCACCTTGACTTGTATAATTGCGTGTCTATTCCATGTTGTGGGAGTGAGAAGTAAATCATTGTTAGCGCACATTATTATCTCTCATACGAACTACATAAATCTCTACCTCTTGAGGAGAGTGAAAATGTGCTCGATAAGTTCGGTGTAAACGAAGTTTCCAGTATATCAAGACAATTCATTTCGGTAATAACGCGCGCAGGACCGTTCGGGACCACTCACAAAGTTGGACGGCACAGCTGTACGCTCTAAAAGTACCATTAAAATTCTGCTTTCCTACTAAATGAACGGTATTATTATTTTTATATCTTTGCAGCCTATACAACCTTTTTTCATTAGGCGTTTTATTTGTTCCCAACGTTTACATTAACTTTTATACCTACCTCATTCTATGAGAACTTATAAGGATATTATCTTTTATGTTGCAATCATTAGCGCAACATTTTATATTTCATTAACGTACGTATAATTAATACGTTCGCTTCCTTGAGTACCCATTCAAACATCGACATAAAACGTTTTTATAGAATTCTTAGACGCTTTTCGAATGAATGATGTGAACTAATAAAGAATTCCATAAGAATTCCAGTATTTTTCAATATTCATCATACTCAAATTCTAAGGAAAGAAAATATGGAGGCAAGGCCCGCATCAAATCATATTCTGAATGGTATAAAAAGCGTAAGGACGAAGCGCTTTCCAGATAACAGCCCTTCAAAAGGGGAATGTTAAAAACAAATTCAAAGAGAAAAAGCAAGTAAATTACAAGAGTGAGACGCGGGTCCTTTGTCTATCGAGTGGTGCTGTCAGATAAAGTTACTACTGAGGCGTCATATTATTGCGATTGTGATGAGAAAAGCTTGGAGAAAAACTTTCGTATATCTAAGTAGTTTATCAGTTGCGATTTGAATCTCAACCGCTCGGGGGAATGAATGGCTGCGCACAATCGAAAAACTCGCAATCAGATACACGAATGATGAGAAATAACCTAAAACTTTATGTACCTCTATACTAAGAGTTAAAGAGCTATCTTTAAATATATCTGTATACTAAAAATAAATTTATTATTAAAGCAATATCCATAAATTTAGTATCAAACTCATTAATGCAAGAAACAAAAAAATAGCTCTACATTTCACAATTGAAAATAGTCCCAACAGAAAATAGTTCACAAATACATTCACCGCCTATAATAAATTTTTAAAGATATACAATTATACGGTATGCATATACTTCTATATTTAATTACTTCTAATTTGGCATAACAGCATATATTATAACCTGATATTCCCAGCATTAATATTAATATATCCAAATTCAATACACGTTGTGATTGAGTTCAGTAAGCCTTACCTTATCCAATCAGTTCAACGATGCGTATAAACGAACAAGACTTGCTCTTTACCAGGTCCCAATTTCTCTCCACGACATACTGAATTAGATACAATTTCCTACTAACCTTCACGTACAAAATAAATTGATATCTACTTATTAGCTTTGTTGGTTGTTTGAATTATATTATGAAGGGAAAATTATATCTGATTGTACATACATCTCATGAACAGACTGAATTCATTAAATATGAAACATTTACAGAACATAACGAATAAGAAATTATTATATTATATTTTATCCTGCCGACCAGACATTTAAAAAATATATTTAAGTTTGTTAAAGCTCGCATTTGCTGCTAGATACACCAAATAAAGATAGAACATTCGCCCAAAATCATGCACAAATTATATCGAATGAGCATCGATTCAAAGCAAATGTTATTAAAACCATCTGTTTCTGATTCATTAAGGTTTATGTACGGACATTAAGAATGCAGAAGCCAACGGGAGCGCGCCAAATGTTCACACTCCCGACGCCATTGTATCGCACATTTTATATTATTCCTCACATTCTTCACCCGACCGCTGCAAGCACTTTTAATGACGGTCCGCATCGTGTTTAACTAACTGGTAAATTTATACTTGAAAATACTGAAAATTCCGGACGGTTCAAAAACTGGGGTATGTTTAATTTCGACGTAACTACGACGCGTGTTACGCATTTGTTACTACATGCTATTATATGCTATGCTTCCTCTGTCATAGTAGCCCGCTGAATTGGCATAATCGCCGTTGTTTATGTTTCATTAACATTTTAATATGATGTTAGTGGACACACTAATTGTTTTATATTTAACAAGGTTTAGTTGGAGCTTTGCTCCCGTCCACTCGTTCTTGTAATTATAATTTATCAGATTAAATTGTAATGTTATGTATGTTGAAATCCACGATATATTAGAAATATTATATCAATTTGCTATAAAATCTGATGTGTGAGAAGTATCCATGAAGGCCATCGTAACTTTTTTCTTTAATCTTCTTTGAGCAGGAAGCTAAGCTTTACTTAATAGCTATGCTTCGACGTTTCTGTCGGATACACGGTTATTTCTAGCACCAAAAAATTGTTATTATGTTTAAGCAATTTTTCATTTTAGTGAGGTTTACGAGAGGATGTGAGGTGATTTAATAATGCATCCTGCAAATTTACATTAAATACTAATATTTACGAAACAACCAAAAACACTTTCAATACCAATTAAGATCAGAGTCTGTACGGTAAGAAATACAATGTTAAACTAAATTGGCATATTCTTAAAGAAATCGTATGTAGATTGTAGGTACAGCTGGTACAAGGTACATTCCTACCTTTAATACATTCGTTCGATAAGCCCGCAAGATAGAATCCACTTAAAGCAGGCTTGGCGTGAATCTGCTTCACGAATGCAATAATACGAATAGGTACAAGATACTCGTATGTTATATTTAGAATCCTTTTCTAGAATGTTCCATCTTTCAAGTATATTCGAGCATTACATTAAAATGTACATTAAATTAACTTAAAAGTTATTTCGCAAATAATAGATAGGATAAGATATGCTCATTGCTCAGTTTAGTTCTCTTTATATTAAGTTTTATTTAACTGGTATGCGTTTATATGTATGGTATATAGGTACTTATTTATTAATATTTTGCACGCCTCATAAGCGAAGCGTTGAGGTGGGTACTACTGTCACTTCGCGCAAAACATCTGATTTTTCAAACTTAAAATGTCTTTATGTATCATACATTGCACTTGTAAGATAATACATACACACACATATTAAGAAAAAACACTATTTTTAACATTCATGATATTTTTGATGTCATTTTTGTTATTTAAACTAGTTAAAAAACAGTTTAAAAAAGTTCTGTCTTGGACGTCCGTGTGTCTGTATGTGCGGAGGATTTTCTTGTTAACACGATAGCGACCGAAATACTTTACTAATCGAGTCTTTTTTTTTCTCTTACGCTTGAGTATGCTCAGGAATAGAACCCTTTCATTTTTCAGGGTCTAATTCGATGTGGTTTAATTGTTATTAAATAAACAAAAATAATAATTAATAAATAATTATTTAAAAAAAATTATGAGGCGTGCACTTTTGGATTTTCCAAATTATTTTATCTAACTGCCTGTCATGCATATACTACATATACCCTACAATTAATTTAGGATATAGATAAACTCAACGACAACAAGACATTCACAATATTAACTAAAGGACTTACTAAATAATGATGGTTCCCCTATGAGCTTGAAAATCGTGAAAGGTTAGCAATCTCCGCTGAATTCAGTTGGATTGGGAAACAATAAATATGATCGTTAGAGGCTTCGCGGCCGACTGCCTCGTAATTTGAAAGCCACTGGAAAATATACACTGAAATACGAAAAAGAATAAACACCATTACTGAATTAAACTTGTTCAAAGTTTGGAACTTTATTAAAAGCGCGACGTTGTAGACTGCACCGAATTACAGATATACATACACAACTAGTTGGAAAACCAGGGTTTATGCGGTTTTTTCGCTAAACTTTTTTATCAAACTGCAGATGTTTTTGAATGATTATGTATTCATGCCCGCACAAGTTCGAAACTCATGAATGTTTCAACCAATATTAATATTTTAAAAACTAGTTTTGAATATATAACAAGATTTATTTAAAATCAAAGCACGTAAATGTGAAAAACCACATGAAAATACTATAAAAATGGTTTTAAAATCACAAAATTTGATAGATATACTCGAAATTTAATCAAAGAGCACAAACATGAAAAATCTGAATTACAAATCATATCCCATAATATCCCAAAAATATTTGTTATCGATATATTATATACTTATACCATCATACATCTTAAAATATATATCATATACTTACATATAGGTAACCCTACAATAAAGAATATGCGGCACAAAACATAGGTACCATACATAAAATTCTTGACTTGCATATCCAACAAATCTTACAGTTACTATAACATAACATGGAATGAAGTTGTATTCACAAGGGAATTCTCAACAACTCACGTAACCGTGTCACGCCTCGATAGCTGTTCATGGCTCTGCAAAATGCACTGCCGTTGTCTTCTGGGCACCAACAATACAAACATTATATCGGTACGCATTTGCACTGAATACGAAAATTTACGTTACACATTTTAAAATACTTCGCCATATCATAATAGAAACGAGTGCTGGTCATTCGAAATTCAATTTTTACAATTTTGTAAACATAATAATGTACATAATATATACCATCATAGTTCAAACAATTCCATACCAAACATTCTATAATGGGTACGTTTTCCTCTTTTTTGTATATCATGTCCAAAAAAAAATGATTTATTTTTTCCACTTCATAATAAAAAATGACATTGTAGTTTTACAAATTAATGTAAAACTACTATGTCACATTGTATTATTATAGGTATTCCTTTTTATTGGCGTATTGTTTTGTTAAAGTTAATTATAATTAATATTGTAATACAAATAGCTGTAAGGAATCTATGTATGTAAAAATAAATAAATAAATTCATATACCTAATAACTACGTCAAAAAAGTATACCTATAATACCTACCTATAGTAGTTAGTTCCACGAAATATACCTTCACGTTTAAACACACACGCGTACTAAACGTTTAAATATTTTAAAATCCAAGTGCACATCCAGCTAAAAATTAATTATTAAAACACTTTTAGTTCTGAAAAATTCTCTATAAATTTTTATAACCTTTTCCCTAGCAGGTGGCATAGCCGTTCATCTTAATGCAAAAAATCCCTTGAAAATGTCGTAGACTTTACCTCAGATGACTAAATAATGAGAATATAATGGACCGTTATATTATATTCATCAACGAAGGCGAGATACTTTGCAGATAAAAGGAGGAACTCGACCTTCATCGAGAAAGGGAAGCCTCTACAAAATAGTAATTAGCGTCCAGATAATTAAACAGCATGTGTACTAAACTATCTATTTTAACATACGATTTGTTGAAACTTCGAATAAGTATAATATTAAGAGGTACTTAAACAATGCGTTATCGTGTTATAAGCCTGAAGCAATCTCATAACTAACAAGAAAAGTCTTTACGAAATTCTAGCAATGAATTTCATGATATTAGACCACAAAGCATTAGGTACCTAATTAAGAACAGCCATAAAGCTTTGGAGCGCTAGCTGATGACGCAACCATAATACGATCGAAGATTTAAATCGTTAGATTGGTAGGCCCCTCGGCAATTTGAGCACACGTAATTATGACGTTATTCAAAATTGTGTGTGTGAAGTGGTGTTTGTAACAATCTTCTTCATGTATCCTGTGATACAAACTAAAGCAAAAATCGTTTGTGCAGATGTATCTACTTAGACCGAAAGCAGTAATAGCTACGAAAAATTTAAACCATTTCTAATGTTTCTACGGTCAATAAATCAAAGGAGAACGGCAAACTCCCATAGGACTCTGGGCCTGATCGTTACACTGATGATTTATGGGGGATTAAATAGATAAAAATATACAGATTCTATTAATATAACAATTATAGATCTGTTCTATGGGATAGCAGAGATATTGGGGTGTAAAGTAACAAAAATAAAAGTTAGTTTGCTTGAGTTAAATGAATAGCATTGCCTTTTTCTAGGTCCAAGTAAGTTTATTTTCTATCTACATTGTCTAGCTAATAATAGTGTAACAGTAGAACAGTCAGGTAATAGAAATATTGGATCCAACACATATTATTCAACACACATTTTAACTTACCAAAACATCAACAATCACTAGGTAGGTACATTTCTTATATCTTTATAAATGGATGAATCAGGATTCGCTTTCATAATAAGACTGATCAATTCAAATAATATCTTTAGAGTAAAAATAGACGATAAAGGCAATTTTGAATATAACGTTACCAACGTTACTAAAACTTCACTCAAAAGTCAAACCACAAACATAACGAATCACTCATCACTGACACAATTATAATTAATAATTTGACATTTATTAATGGCCAGCTACCTAAATAAAAATGTTATAATTATTATTGATTAAGTAAAATATGTTTTTATTTTATAGAATGACCTAAATAAATTAAGATGTGTGTTAAAAAAAGTTAAGTTCTGCTTCTGATTTTTATAGCATTTGAATTCAATAAAACTAAAAATGAAAAATAAACATTCATTCGTATTAATCTATATATTTGACTATTTTACTCCTGACAACACTGACATCTCTGCTTGATAAGACCGGTAGTGAACGAATTATCTTTTTTTTCAAAGATTTGTTTTCCCATAGAATCAGAAGTCAATATTTTACAAATAATTATTAAAATTAACATAATGAATTTTAAATATATTATGATTTCTGTAACAGTTAGGCCCAGTTTCGCCATTCTCCTTTATAAATTGACCGTTTCGAATAATTATATTCGATATTTAAATGCAATACTCTAATTCAAAATGCCGATTTAAATTCCAGTTTCAATTAAAATACAGGGGATATTAAAAAGTTTTTAGTCGCAGCTTTCTCTAATGCTCGTATTGTCTATTGAAACCGATGCAGCTACATAATGTATTAGTCTGTGGTATAGTGTTATTTTATCTGTTGTATATTGGGCGTACGTATAGGGGTTTAATGTGACTATGTACGATTGGTCTAGTTTGGTCGTAGAAACCATCCAATTTGAGACGCTCTCGTAACTACGAGTCTTATAATATATCTTACGGGATTCGGAAAGATAAATTTGACTATTCAGCTTATGACCTACTTTTACAACTCCAGTAGTTAAAGCTTTATGCCCTCGTGAAATATATATAAATTAATAATTCATAATGGTATTTGGCGTTTGCACAGGTAACGTGGGAAATACTCGTCGTTTAGAAGATACCTATTTGAGAAATGATTTTTACTGCAGCTGAAAATTGATTATTATTTAAATCCATACTAATATTATAAATGCGAAAGTAACTCTGTAAGTAAGTGTAATGTGTTAAGTAATCTGGTACATACTTCATCTATCTCCCAAACAAATCTTATCCAAATCCGTAACCGTTGACATCTAAACATCCATATACTTTCATATTTATCGACCAAGCGAGCGAAGCGCCTATGCTTCAGCTTGGACGAAAAATCTTGACCAGACTGAAGTGACGATCGCATACCGCCATACACGGTCCAATTTACATGAACCAATCGCCATGATCAAGCCAAAAGAATCGAAATTCGATTGTTCCGTCAAGTATAACTATCATGCCAAATAATGCCAATCCACTCCCACACATGGTCAGTTCTAACTGATCCAATCGGTAGCGTCATGCCGAATGGACGATAGGAAGTATGGTGTATGGCCACCATTAGACGTATGTGTGCGATGCATTCACATGACGTTCCGGGCAAGGCAGGTGCGAGTGCGACTCACTGATAACGTAGTCAATTCTTGTAGGATTAATACGAATTTGGAACACACTTGGCTATTCTGAACAAGACACCTGACTTTACCAGCTGATTCCTTGTCAATGCTTGTACTTGGACAACAGTTTCATAGAATATTGCATATATACGGTTATAGATTTCTATAGGACATTACATAATTTAATATAAATTTTCACGATTCACGGATTCGACCCGGTCAAAAGGTTATATTTATAGGACGTTTACCATATTTTATTATAGTGATAAACAATATCATATTATCATTTGCCATAAAAATCCGATACGTTGCGGGGAGACCCAAAAGTGATCTCCTCCTAGAGTAATCCGATTCTGTAGAAGATGTTTACCCGGAATAAATCAACCTGTATCGACTACACACCGCAACGATCCTTTTTACCCCAATATCAGATTGCTTCTTTTGCCAATGCAATGTAAATGTGGATTTGTATCGCTTTCGATATTGAAAGCTAACGTGCCGCATCCCGTTGAATACAGTTTATATATCCGCTTTGCGGTTTATCTTTGTGCGGTATTGCTATTTTATAGTTATTATAAAAATTGTACGGTATTCATTCAATTAAATTTAGCTTGCTACCTAATTTTCCAAAATTTAACATAGGTATGTAGTAAAACAACAACACGCACAAGATAACATTAGAATAGTTAAAAACACAAGATAACATCGGAATAATATCTATAGATACAAATTACGTGCAAGGCGTGAAAAGGCAGAAATCACTATAATTGACCTTCAGTCAGCACATTAACCCACATGTTATATAAAAACCGTTAGAAGAACTGAAGAAACTGCCTTAATTTTCGACCATCGAATGAAAATGGTGTGTTAATGAGCAAAGTTAATTGCCGCCAGGGCGTTTCACACTATTCAGTTAAGGGCACCTTGAATGCTGATAAGAAATTTGATGAGTCAAACAAAAGAATAGCGCGAACAAAGCTTCAATTTACAAGCGAAGTTAATGACTTATTGTTATTCTTCATTATTTGTTTTATGACATAATAGTCTATACAAGAGGCTATTGAAATCTTAATTATTTTTGTTGGTATTGTTGATTAAAAATGTTTTTTCCAGTGGTTAGTTACTTATGACACTTTTTTCAATAATAATTGAATACATCTTTGTTAAACTTCTATACACAATCGTGCTTTTTTTAAGTTTTATAATTAGGAGCTTTGTCTTTCAGAGAGCAGGTACACAATTAAAACGTTAACCATTATTATTTAATAGAGCATATTGATTTCTAAAAAATATTGGTATCTTTAAAAATTAAACTATGTTTCTACGCAAATCATACTAGTTTATGTAATTAAAATGATAATTTTATTAAGTAATCTTAAATCGACTGACACTAACGTCAGTTTTGTTCAACTTGGAGGTCGTCAATCGTCATTATATGATAAGAAACGTAAAATAATATGTTGTTACTTGTTACCCATTTTGGTCTGTCAATTTACGTGATATAGGTACTCTTAACATATCTATGAATACCAAACTTATATAATTATAGGTACTTTTTACCTGATCAAGATAATGAAAGTAGCTTCCTTCCTTGGCTCCAATATCTTTTAAAGGACCAAGTTTATGAGAACCTGGCTAACAAATAACGTACGGTTCTCTTCACTCGACGTATCCAAAAATAACGTGGCGGGCCACCATGGAATGTTGCTCATAGCGGAAATAATGGTAATCCTGAAATATATTTTTACGAAATCATTCACAGGTATGTACTCCAGATCACAAACGTGCAAAATTAAAAAAGATACAGATGTTTAACTTTTAAGCTCAGTTTAATGAGACTTTCCGAGCATCTTATGGTCTTATATAGCCGGTATAACACACTAGCTGCGCCCTGCGGTTTCAAGCGCGTGGCTTCGCTCCTGTAGGTCTTAGCGTGCTTATAGCCTTCCTGGATAAATGAGCTATCTAACACTGAAATAATTTTTCTAATCGGACCAGTAGCTCCTGAGATTAGCGCGTTCAAACAAACAAACAAACTCTTCAGCTTTATAATATTAGTATATAGATTGTACGAACATAGATAATATATTATCTGTAGTCTATACAGTACAATATATTGTAATTTG
Organism: Colias behrii; assembly: GCA_029959065.1. NCBI lineage: Eukaryota > Metazoa > Arthropoda > Insecta > Lepidoptera > Pieridae > Colias > Colias behrii. Next base: position 6,705,401 of record JARWMC010000018.1, read on the forward strand.
TACCTGACTGACCCTTCAGTGAATACGCGACTGATATTGCATTATTTCGTTAATTAGTCACCTGATGCATGGCATGGGATGCTCCCTTTTCAGGTGGCTTAACAAGGGCGTCGCCAGCCGATGGCGCAGGGGGGGGCAAGTTGACTTTACCTACTACAATTCATACTTTTCTCATTCTCTATGAATGAGAAAAGTAGGTATGAATTGTAGGTAAAGTCGACAGCCCATAAAGCTTTCCACTTGTACTACGAGCCTTACATCTACAGCGATTGTAATAACAACAGTATCTTAGTACTATATACATACAGGATGTCCCAAGAAGTATTTATATACTGAAGCCAGGAGGTAGAGGACCTAGAGGGCAATCCGAATCACCCCCATGTATGTTATGCGATTTTTCGTAGTTTCGGAATTATGACTTTTTCAATTTTTCACCTATCGCCGAGTACGATGAGATTTTTACTCATGGCGACGTCAATTATTGCGGTAGATGCTTGATTTTTTTTGTGTGCTAAGCTGAAAGATAGGCCAATTCAGTATGGTAACATTTACTATCGTTAGATCTTTGAATGGAATAAAAAAGGAAATAAAATGCCAAGAAAGATAAAATTACCCAGTATGTTCACAACTTCAAGAGCCCGTAAAAAAATAAAATCACATAAAATAAGTTTTCCGTTTGGTTTTTAAAAACTTGCTCTATCCTGTATATATTCTGTGACAGTACAGAGTGAAGAGTCCAATGTGTAAAGCTACACGAGCACGAGCTCTTGTCTATGCAATAAAAAACTTGTAATTATAAGTTATAACTGGTTATAACAACATTTATTAGAAAAATAGAATAAAAAGGAGTTTGAATTTGAATAAATGTACAGCGTATACAGCGTATTTTTTTTTTTAATTACCAGATTTTAATATTATAGGGGTCGTTGTTTGTATTAGGTTAATTAAAACATAATTTTCGGGGATTCATTGTAAACTTCTCGACCACTTTATTATTTAAAATCTTGTAAGTTTCCATGTAAAAGTTTTCGATGCACACTCATCATGGCCAAACCATTGAGGCGATTTTCACTCATAGTGCTTCTTAGCCAGGTTTTTAGTCTCCTGAGGCTGCTAAACGATCGCTCTACCGTACACGTCGTGCATGGAAGAGTGATCAAAATTTTTAACTTTTTTAGAATCTCTAGGGGGGGGGCAGCTGCCCCTCCCTGCCCCCCCCTTGGCGACGCCCTTGTGGCTTAATATGCACCTTTGTGATGTAATACAATATTCTTAGTAGCCATTACATCTTCCTAGGCATCCAATAGATCCTCTTTATTTTATTTAATATATAGTTAGTATAGTTATAATAATAATAGAGAATATAAAATATGTAAAATTTAATTGCTTCTTTTCCATAATAGTCCAGTCTGTGGGGAAATGTAAAAGCCTCTGCTCTACAAAAGGTGGCGTAGAAAATGTTTTGAGACAATATTGTTTAGGTATGAAAGGTTAATAAAAATCCAAGTTTTCGACCTTGACGGACCCAGGCGCTAGCCGCCATCTTGAATTAAAGGTGCTAAAATTAGGTATATTTTAAATAACTTTTCAATTGTTTACTAAATCACAAAAGTGTCTATGAGGGGTTCAAAGAAGACAAAATTACCTACATTTTTTTCATACATGATTATCATTATATATATATATTCATGGTTGGAAACTAAAAATACAGACAATGAAACAGAAAATTTCAGCGACGATAGTGAAGAAGCCACCATTAACCAGCCCGGGCCATCAAAGAGAATTAAAAAATGATAGCTGTACAATTTTTAAACAAAATTAAAATTATATGATTTCTGTAAATATTATTATTTCCGTCGCTTGTAACTTTTTACCTTTAAGACTTACAGAATAATCATGTATGCAAAAAATGTAGGTAATTTTGTCTTCTTTGAACCCCTCATAGACACTTTTGTGATTTAGTAAACAATTGAGAAGTTATTTAAAATATACCTAATTTTAGCACCTTTAATTCAAGATGGCGGCTAGCGCCTGGGTCCGTCAAGGTCAAAACTTGGATTTTTATTAACCTTTCATACCTAAACAATATCGTTTCAAAACTTTTTCTACGCCACCTTTTGTAGAGCATAAATACCTACAGACTGGATTATAATTTAATCAGTTTACAACGAAATCACACGAAATTTGTTTTGAATACACCAATTATGTTGTAAATTAGCAATGATAATAATTTTAAATGTTAGGTCAATCGTGATAACAACAAAAATAAATTAGTTTGTTATTAATAAATAATCGTATGCTTATTTACCCAATAGACTTCTTTATGTAATGTATAGTACATATATTCAAGTACAAGAAGATATTCAATAAAACCATAATATGTATCTACTTGGTAGAAACTAGTACCTAATCTTCATAATCTATACCTACCTAACTTTCTTTTCTAACAGTACTTAACTTTCATAATCATAATTTTATAATTATGAAATATATTTATTTATAACTACTGCTTTCAAATGTTTTCAGTAAGAGTTCTAACACACGAACGGCAAGTTGCCGTTCGTCTGTTAGAACGCTAAGTTCCGAGCAGATTATTTAAGTAATAAAAGAATTCAATGTTCGCTTAAATTCTTAATTGGCGTAGATGTCGATTATATACTGATATTATTATGTAGCCTTAAAATATAAATCAACATTTCAATAAAAATAACAAGCATTCACCCCACACTGTTTTTTTAATATATTAATTAAAATTGGTGGTGAGCACGCACCATGATACTTACTGTTTTAGACTAATTTCAGTACTCGTTGTGCTAGATTATTATTAGCTATTAAAATATTAGCTTACTTTAAAATAGTGAAATTTAAAATTGATTACCCACCTCTTTAGAAACCACACGCAACCATACGGAAATCCACAGTTTTTCCTTCACACTTTCACACTGTTTGCGTAAGATTTTTTTAATATTTTTGATAATTTTACTGTTCGATTAAATGAGTGCCGTGAACGCAATGGACTGCATTTGGACGATATTATTTTTAAGAAATAAATTCCCATATTATGCACTTTAATAATTAATAAACATTTTTTCAATACACCGCTTACTTTTTTTTTTTTATTCATCCACATAATATAAACTTTCTTTTGAAACACCTTGTATAAAAAAAGACGGGTTGCACTCCGGGAGTGCCGGCAGAAGTGAAAACTTGATTATTAACGTTCAGCATGTTTGATATTTTGGAATGGTATCCGTCTTAGGACTGTTGATAAAATATCGATATATCGAAATATCGATATTATTATTTCGAAATATCGATATTTATTACTAATATTTTTTTGGACGATATATCGATAGTTCGATATTGAAATATCGATATCGATGGTCGATATTTTTTTAAATAAATTTTTATTTTTTTCCGTAATTTATTTAATTTACAAAATCATCGTAAACTTAATCGACCGTAATGATTTTAAAGTTAGCAGTTACTTGACAATTTTTTATCATCTGAACGAGTTGCTTCTTCAATCAATCTTTTAGTGCCTAACAATCGTAGTAGCCAAACAGCTGAACATATAAAACAAAGAGTATTTTTAAAAACTCTTACAGAAAAATATTGGTATACATAATTGTCTTATTTAAATTTAAAAAATAATTACTAAGAACTATAACCTGCTACTTATGTATAACGCGTTTCATGAAAGAAACGAATCTAAAATAGCGGTGCTTATCATTCCCTCTCGCTTACACACGGCCGTAGGGTATGCAAAAAAAATAGAGTAAAGTAAAATCACTAAAATGTATTTGATTTTCCCTATAATCGTTTTTATCATAAATTTACAATGACAATTATGTATATGCGATAGTAAATAATATTTTATTGGAATTTGACATAATAATTATGTTCTTTGGGAAAAGTTGTTCAGTTTTATGGGCACATTACGAGTATTATGGGAATTTTGTTGCATTCTGTATAAGTAAATATGATAATTCATATAAATACACAAATACCATAACAAAACAGTTTGTCAACAAACAAATTAAGATAATTAATAAAATAATTATTTATTTACGTTATTTTTATTTTCTTTTTTGCTGACCCTACCATATTATGTCAATGTCAGCTTTGGACTCCATTTAAGATTCGTTTCTTTTTAATGAAACGCGTTATACATTCATAATAATTTAATTTGTTTAATAAATCTACTAGACTATAAATTGTGTAATCATTTTTGAGCTGACTTACGATTTTTTTTTTAATAAAGCCGATATATCGAAATATCGATATTTTTTTTCGATATATCGAACTCCGATATTGATATATTTTAAAATATCGATATATCGAAAATCCGATATTTTAAAAAATATCAACAGCCCTAAATTCCGTCTTACGCATGGAATATAAGGGCTAAAAAAAAAAACCGTCTTACGCTTTTTCGATCAGGCCACGTGTCCAGACGCGAGTTTAAGATTTTATACCCAACGCCGCTAAAGAAGTTTTCACTTCAAAAAGCAATATAATCCGATTCAATACGATTTTTTTAACTTCAAATAATTTTTAAAAACAGGAAAGGGTCACTGAATTAGAACAAGAGACAGTAAAGTTGTATTATTGTTGTGTCGCAAAATTCAAATATAATGTTTAATTCATTAGTGATATATTATTAGAACCTAGGGTGCTTAGATTCTTCAGAAACTACACGTGGTACCTACAGTAATAGAAATAAAATTTAGAATGTAGGTACCATATTCCATTACCGTTTTATAATTTTCTCCTCAGACGTTTTCAAACGAATAAAAGACATCATGTATTAAATTTTCTACCACGTTTACTTTATAAAACAGTCACTTTAATTTAACATAAGTCCAAAAAACAATTATGTTTCCAAATTACCAAAACATCTGAAGAAGAAAGTGCTAGTGAAGTGCTCGAAATAATTTTCTTTCAAAGAAAGTATCAAGTGTGACCAAAAGCAACTTTATGAATGGGTACTCAAAGTTGTAAATATTAAGGCGTTACCCGGCAATTTCGACTATGTTCAACCTCTATAAAGTCTGGTACAACATAAAGCACAATACCGAAAAAAATATATAAAATAGGATGGTCTTTGATCTTTAATTGCTCGCGAGGATTTTTTTCCAAAGTTAATAGATTTCTAGAAAAAAAATGTGCCGTGGTCATCGATTTTTCCGCAAATACTCTATAAACTTCGTAACCTGCTGACTTAGAGCTCTGAAAATTTTATGTTTAATAAATTATCAGTTACACAACAGTCCCTGACGAGGATTTTTTGTTTCACTGATTAGTATCTTTTTAAATACAAAATGCGAGGAAAAAAGAAGGTGCAGCGGGAGAGGTTTGAGATCCGTCTAGTATGGTCAAGGTTATTAGCGCATGTATAAGCCTTAAGCTTGGCTCTACGACGAAGATATTATCCTCCAAACAACGTTGATAAAAGAATTTCTCTGTTCAGCGTTCACGAAACGACGTGTCCCTTCATCGTAACTCATCCCAGTCGGCATATTACTTTTATATAATGCAGTCCATAAGAGCTTAAAATATTCTTTATGCCAAAGTAGGCAATATGTATGTTTACTGTTTATATTATAATAAGCAAATGTAGAGTGGGATGATATTTTAATATATTGTGAAGATTTATGAATAAAATTTCTTTTCCACATAGATATAACTAGTTCAAAGTAGTTATAAGTATATTTTAATTATTATAGAATTTTGTATACTATACTAGCAAACCGGGCGAACTCCGTTTCGCCACCAGAGACAACTTTTCTTTGCTATAAACCTCACGGAGCCCGAGACCTTTCCAACGAATGCAAAACCGTGGAAATCGGTTGGTGCGTTCTAGAGTTATAGCGTCAGGAAGGAAAACCCGACTTATTTTTATATAGTAGATTATTATAGTATGAACTTATGATGAATGTTTTACGCTGAAGGTCAGCGTAATTTTTAGATCGAGCTCGTGAATAAAAAATTTGAACTCTACACACAATTTTTCTATCTCTATAAATTATTGGTAATTCTCTTTATTACCGATAATTTATAGCTACATATCAAATTACAACTAAGATTACTGATTACATTTGAATTAGTTGAGATGTTATTAATTTTTATACAAGATAAATTTAATGGAATTTTACGAAGGTTATAGAGTAGGAGTCACGCAGTAGTTAAGTTAAATATTTATGAGCAAAACAAGACTTTCCGTCGAACTATTGTATAACATAAATAGGTATGTTGTTTATTATTATTTAAGTTATCTATGGAGGAATTTTGTGTAATAAAAATCTGTTTATCTTGTAACTTAATTTACATTTTTTTTCAATTTGCGATTTTTTTATTATTCAACTGAATTAAGCCGTTATATATTTAAAATAAAATTTATGCAATTATTTAGCATAATTTATTAATTAATTTTAATAACGTTAAGCTTAATTTTCTCATATTTTTGGATAGAATGATAATTCTGCATTTATTAATAATTTCATAATTCGTAAAATATAAATGTATAGGTAGACGAAATAAGAGAAAAAGTAATCACAGCATCTATTTATTAAAGAATACAATAACTTATACACTAACGCACAGACATACATGTATGTCTGTGCACTAACGTCACACCATAAAACAAACAAATTACGCCTCATATCGTTTAGCTATCGAGGCATCGCGGCCCCTATTAGCCCCACGAAGCACCCATCCAGCGCCGGGCCAAGTGGGCACCCCTGTGGGCTGTGAGTGGCCTGTCGTCCGCGTCCGTCACTTGCATGAGCATCATACGACGGGTCTTGTTGGACAGATTGGGTGTGCTGCCGTGCACCGTGAAGTAGGAGAATATGACGACGTCACCGGGCTCCACGTTGAGGGGAGTCGCGCCCTCGAACGAGAACTTTTTCTGCTGAACAACATTACATATTTTAATATCGTCTATTTCAATAATTATTGACAAATAAAATTATGTGTCTTGTAGCAGAGTGAACTACATGGTTCTTCAGATTACTTTTATTTCATTGTTTTATACAATTAACAATATCTACAAAATACAAAAACAATTCTTAACACAAACATACACTGATACAGATTCTTCACAAAATACTTTATCATCATAACACTAAATGAAACTATTAAAATAATACCTGATCAACATAGTGGAAATTGCTTCCTTCTTTAGGGCCAAAGTCTTCTAGGGGTCCCAATTTGTGTGATCCAGGGTACACGAATAAAGTTCCGTTGTGGGGAGTGGCAGTGTCCAGAAACATAGCTGCAGCAACTACTGAGTCCTTCTCGTAAGGGAAGTAGTGGTAATCCTAGAAAAAATCGACTTTGTAAATCTTCTCTATAATATAAAAATGAAACGCTAAATTTGTTGCTGAGCGCAAATCTCGAGAACGGTTGAACCGATTTCGGTATCTCTATTTTTATAAGCTTGAAGTACGAGGATTGTTCTTTTGGAGAGAAAACGTAAACATGTACCACGGGCGAAGCCAGGGCGGACCACTAGTCATAAATAAAAATAATCGTAAGCCAAATATAGCAGCAAACATTTTTCTAACCATAACCAGCAGTTATTATCTGCTCTAATGAGTCAGAAACACGATATTACCTGTGATATTACCCTACACGTCGTTTATTATTTTCTTCCCAATTTTTTAAATGGATACTTTTACGTGAATCCTGTTAAAATACAGAACATATTAACTAAATACGTTTATGATATTATAATACAAACGCTTTTGAATACAAAAACCTGACGTAACTAAAACTTCATTCTAAGTTTTATTGAAACTTACTTGATGCATTGGGTAGTTAGCACCCTGTGTTAGCACCCTTTTCTGGGGGCTTGTTGTTAGCCTTCGTGTGGTGAAAGATTATGTTCTTTGTATCCATTACATCTTCCAAGGCATCCAAGAGATCTTCATTGTACAAATATTTACCGAAAACTTCATGATGCATCTGCAGGTTGTGGATAGCTTTCACCTATAACAAGTGTTTTATTAATTTTAATCAAAATTGTGGTAACATTTGAGTGTGTTGATGTGTGAGATTACAATATTAACTATTAAATTTTACTAAACATAACTAGCACTACGAAATAATCTGTTATTTTTTTTAAACAAATATAAAAAGTTAGATGTTTAAATTTAAAATTATTTACCTACTATAAACTATTCAAACAAAATAAAACTGAAGTAACGAAAAATTAAAATTACGTACCTACTGTAAGTTCACTTCCACTTCTATCTTCATCAGTTCCAACCCACGCAGCATCAATTTTATTATCTTGCTTCAATTTGAATAAGTTGTCATACTCTTCAGAGATTCTCTCCAGCTCCTTGCCCTTGATGAGTTTCTTCAAATGGATGTATCCATTGTTTTTATAGAACTGCACTTGTTCCTTCGTAAGCCTCACCATCTTTATGGTTGCTTTGTAACTGACCGTGAAATTATTGTGTCGGTGATTTATACAATACATATATAGGGATGATGTTATCAAAAGCTGGTGTCACGACCCGTGATAACCATGTACATGTCATAAAACACATGATTTTTCGCGAAAACCATAGTACGGTACACGGTCTACGTGATGTTTAGTTCGTCTACATTTATTATGTCAATAAATGATGATCATTTTTTACTTTATCAATGTAAAAATCTTTAATGGAAAGTTTAAATTATTAAAGTTCTGTAGCTAAGTGCTTTAAAATCTCATTTGTATTCGATATAGGCAAACTAAATGAATGCATAAAGTCTGATTTGACAAAAGCGCCATTATATGAAAGAAGGTAAATAACATTCCCAACATAAAAAACATAATCGGTCGTTATAATTAATATTTAATTGGCAATTGCTATAGTAGGGGAGCCCAAGAGGGGATTTTGGGATTTACTCGAGCGCGTCAGATTACTATAAGGGACGGTACCTTAGCTATTCATTAGTACCTCTAGTCAATATGAGCAGTTATGGTTGGTGGGTGCGCTCAGGGGCCCCGCTGGAAAATTTGAATAATCCATAATTCCCTAAGGTTGAGCTCGAATCGTCAGATTAGCGAAATGGGGACTTCTTATATTGTAATTAACCCCCCCCATATATTAATCTGACGCGCTCGAATAATATTACTTTAATTTTTTACCCTTTCTTCATAGCGATTAAATCGCCACTTAAATCGTCAGATTAACGTATACTTTTTTTCAGTGACGTCCTGGAGCATGCAAAATATCAATATCTAACGCGCTTGAGTATTTCCAAGCCAATTTTTTTCTTTTTTAAATTAAAAAAAATCAAAAAACCCTTCCCCACCGCTAAAAGTGAAAACATTATAGGACCTTTTTTTCTCGCTATGGTCTAATCTACCAATTCTAATAGGTTCCCGTGACGCTCGAGTAAATCCACATTTAGCATCCTGGGCTCCCCTACTACTATTTCAAAAAATTCCGTACACGCCACAGGTACACGCATAACTAATATGGATACTGGATAGCTTTTACCTATAATTCGGTTTAAAAAAAATTAAAGCGACTTCAAAAACAAAAATTATCCGCTCAGAAGCGGAAAATAAACTAATAATAGGTACCTAGATATTGTTATAAGCGCTTCTCATCTAATTAAAATCTGTTGCAGCCACGTTGCAGCAAAGACAGGGTGTAAAACAAGCTGTATTTAAATTTTAAATGAAAGGGTTGACTTCATAGGTATTATTCGAATGATCAGCCAACAACCGTGTGATGATGGATCTTAGAACAGCTTCATCAGCTAAATAGTACCATTGTTGCATTGTTACTAAACACATACATAATTTATATGCAACAATTATTTAGCTCAATTGCAACGAAGTGGATAAAAACTCAAAAGTGACTTCTAAAATTTTAGTATCTAACTATTAGACTGTATTTTGTTCCGCTCATGGACGTATAAAAAAAGACGGACGGAGTATCGCCTAAACATTGAGTGAAGCCTAGTAATGGCGGCGACACATCCATGTGTGTGTGTCAGGTTAATTACCAGATGCAATAAAATTACCCCACACTTTAGTATTTTTATTTTTCAATTTGAACCTAAAATAATATTATTATTTTTCATAATTTTACTATTTAGCTTTGACAGATCAACCACAGGACGCGAAGCCAAAGGAAAATGTATGAAAACTTGTTCAACCAATATTGGGGGGAGGAGAGGTAATGACTCCTTAATTATTATTAAAATAAATAAAATAAAATGTCAGTTTATAGCCAAACAAATACGAAACATGCGTCATACGATTTCAGTATACATATACTTGAAATTTTCAAATTATTAGTCATTTATCAGATGTCGAAGACAGTGTTAATTGGCTGTGATATTTTTTTTAAATTTGGTTGTTATATAAGGGTTAACATAGTATACATATTTTTGTGAGAAGAAAATGCAAAAACAAATTTGCATTTTGTATTAAATTATTTTATCGTAATTTTAAAATTAATTAACTTTACATCAACTCCCCGACTTTTGGGAGAATGAAATTTTGAAATAATGGCAACACTATGGTAACAGCTGTCCTGATGACAATGGCGGCTGTATTTTTTTCTATAAATTTTGATGTAATAATTTTGTCATTAAAACATAAAAGAAATAACTTGTTTCCCTGTGGAATGTAATCCCCTGTGTTTTGTTATTTAAAATTGTACTGTTGCGACACCATTAAACCACGCAAGACGGCATTTTAAATATTTTTTGTGAAACAGTGACGCGGTTAATCAGTCGGTAGCTCACGACGTAATGGCGGCCGACTAGCTTACTATGGTGAGAGTGTGTGCGTGTTCATTGTCTTTACACGATCGCTAGCTTACTATGGTGGCTTCACGTTGTTTGTTCGTAAAACGGCGTCCGTCTTTTTTTATACGTCCATGGTTCCGCTTTAAACGTACAAATTTAATATCTCAGGATTTTATTCAAACTTTGTGCGACAATACAATAATTCATAATAATCAGGTCTAATCAGGTTATCGTGATAAGGATAGATGATAGGATTAAATAATTTCCTTGCGTATGCTCTGTATGCTCTGTATTATGTGAGACTACTTAGAATATTCTGCGTGTTTTTTAGTTTATTACAACATTATAATAAAGAGAGCACCCTTGCGCAACATTCGAGTATCATAATAACATCCTGAAGAACACCCTTAAAATAATATCGCTCTCAGTTAAGCTCTCAGTTGTTGTTTGCACTCAAAAGAAAAGTGAAAACGCATGAAATAGTAAAGTCTACACACTCTAGATGGCTCTGCTATTAATAAATGTTTATAAAATTTTGTGGTTATCTTATATAATTGTGTTAAAGTTAAATGAAATGAAAATTATGGGAAAGTACTGGGGATATTCATACAATAAATGAAAAAAATATAACTTTGAAACCAAAGAGAATAGACTTTCTGATCTCTACTCTCATGACATTTGACATTTGAGTAAAAATTTTGTTTTTCACGATTGTACAAACGAAGGGCAATTCTGTCAAATCATAAATCTACGTTTCACGTATAGGTTGACACAATTTGGTTGCAATATAATTTTATCATTTTGTCTTAAAATAATATGGATGGTGTTTACGAAGATAACTATGTGTCAACTATCTTTTTTGATTTAGATAATACTTTGATACAAACACGCGAGGGAGACGCAAAAGCTTGCAAAAAGGTAAGATTCCCTTTATGTTGACATTGCCACGGTCATAGTTATATCACTACGCGCGCTGTCGCCTGTCATAGCCAATCTACGCCGTTGTAGATTCGTACGCCGTCGATATCTTACTTGTGTTGCACCCGCGTGTTCGTCGCTTCGTTTATGTTCCAGTGTTGTATAAATAGAACTTTCATAGTTGGAGAACGTGAGCTCAACGTCCAGATTTAGCTATTTTGAAAGAGAACTCGTGCTATTAATAAACGTGATGTGAACAGTGTTCGCTCGATTCAACAGCTTCGTGCTCTCAGTGGTGCGAGGTCTATAGCGTTTTGTAAACGCAGTGTATTTAATTCAAAATGGGTGAAATATCAGAGCCAATAAAAAAATGCATACTCATACTAAAAGCTGCTCAAAGCGATACCGAAAAATTCGCAGCCCTCTTTATGGTAACAAAACTCGTTAAAGGAAAGGACTGCAATGCGGCGGCGAAGAAAGCCTTATTTGAAGCAATAGGATTTAAATTCCTGAAGAAACTCCTGACTGGTGCAAATGCTCAAGATGATTGCCCTCCCTCTGTTTACAAATCAGTTGCACTCTCAATACTAACATGCTTTTGCAATGAACCAGAACTTGCAACTCATCCTGAAATGCTTGCAAATATACCAGTTTTCCTTGATATAGTTCAAACATCTGACAATGAAGACTATGATGATAACCTCATCATCATCAGTGAAGCCTATACCTGCCTGCAATGTATTGCTGAACAAGAAGCTGGACAAAAAGCTCTTATTGAAGTTGGTGCCATCACTAAAATGTCTGAAATTTATTCCCACCAAAGTTTTCAGACTGATGAAGCATTGAATATTTTAGTGAAATTGGTAAGTCGCTATGGCCCTACAGCATGGGGCAATGACCCAAAACCTTTTCATGCCCTGGTCAATAAAATTGCATTGGATTTTGCAACAGACCAATCTGAGCGTAAATTTGAGCTAGCTACTATATTAAGTGCCCTTTTATATAGTTGCAATAAAAACACTATCCTACCAGGAGCATCTGATGAAACTTGGCCTCAAAGTATTTACAGAGCACTTCATGATATTCTTACCAGCAAAATAGGAAAAAACCAAAGAGATCCTGCTTTGAAATTGGCCGCCAATATAATAGATCTATTAGGTATTGAATGGACATTTAATGATGAAGAGAACCCAAAGAAGTTCTTCCTTTTGCTTTTACAATTATGTGCCATTGAAATCAGAATGCAACTAGAGGACAGGAGTTTCAAACAAGCTTTTGCTAATGGTGACTTAGTTACTGCATGTTTTATTGTACTAGAGTCCTCTATCAACTATATGGCCACAGATCAACTGGATTTAGAACAAAAAGAAAAGCAATCTGTATATACAAGTCTAAAGGGTGCTTTTAATGCTGTTGTCTCCTTACTAACAAAAGTTTCAAATGATAAAAACAGAGATAAACTCCCTGATGCAGAGAAAGTATTTGTGTGTGCAATGGTAAGAGTTTTAGTTGCTTGGCTAGCCCAAGAAACTACAGCAATGAGGGACCAAGTGTATAACTTACTACCATTTATGTTTTCCCTGGCCAATGACTCCTTCCATGCTTATAGATCAAGAAAACTAGCTGAGAAAAATAAGTCTGAAGGAGAACCAATGGACACTGATACAGCTTTAATGGGACAGATTGACTTGCTAAGGTTGATGTTACCTGCCCTTTGCCATCTTGTTGTAGAAGATAAAGCTAGAGACATTGCTTTAAACTTGAAACAAGAAGACATTTTGTATGAAGCAATGAGCTTCCACTGGTCCATTGTTCATTATAAAAAGCCCCCCATTCCAAAATCAGAGAGGGGAAAGGCCAGAACTCAACCAGAACCGGAATTAGATCCAAAAGTTTTAGAAGACATGAAGGACTCAAGGGCAGCTATGGTTAGCCTTTGTAATATATTCATGAACCTCACAGTGTTAGCTCCAAAAGTAGTTGAAAACAGTCTTTTATTTAACACTCTGCTCAAATTTATATTCAATAACCTCCCAGAATTGAAAAATATACCTGAGAATCTAGTATTACATGGACATCTTGCTGTCTTAGGATTGTTATTACTCAAGCAACAAGCCAATAAAGTTAAGAAGAATGACTTCTCAATTTGTAGATACATTCAGTCAACTATACGGTTCCTGTGGGATGCGTATATGGTTGATGAGTCTAATGACCCCAGTGCTCTTGTTGTATCCATGACCTACAAAGAAAATTGGAATGAAATAGCAGATCTCTGGTTTTTGGGCATGCAAACATTGAGTGGTGTTTTGACAATTGTTCCATGGATCTCTGAATTTGCTATTGAAAGTGGGTGGGCAGAAGGTATTGCCGAAATGTTAGCTAAAGTAAAAGTAGGCACGCTAGCTCCTAATATTAAATCAGCATTTGAAGATTTTCTATGCAGATTAGTTGACTCAAATGAAGACGCCAAAAAGGTATTAAAGAAAGGTGGTGCATTAAAAATGTGCAGAAGCCACAGAATGATGGATCTAGGCAAAAAATTATTTGGTGATTAAGAGTGTTCTTAACTAAATATAGCTTTTAATATATTGTGTGCTATTCATAATTTTCAACAATGGTAACATTGCTATTGTAAATAATGTTTATTGAAATTAAAACTATTTTCAAATGTTAAACGCATTGATGTTTTTTCAAATAAATAATTAAAAGCAATGTCTGGGTTTTATTATTAGTAATAATTCATTAATAAAATAAGAGTCAAATATGTCAGATGTGTATTATATACAGTGGTATTATCTTACAAACTGCAAATGGTGCCAACTAGCAGGTGAGTGAACGAGATCTTAAATTTAACAGTACAATGAACTCATTCTATTTATGACATACACCAATGCTTCCTTAACACTGCTGAAATAAACAAATCAAATTTCCATGTTCACCTATTTATGTTGAAAATTAATAACTTAGTTCCTGTGTTTTAAAAATTAAGTACCTACTTTCTTTCACCATGTTTAATAAGCTTATTGTGAAACTTGTTCAATGAATCAAATTATTTTCAGTCATCATTTTGCTAAAACATATTAACATAATTAAAATAAGTTTTATTAATTTGGGTAACACTTAATTTTTTGTTTTTTTTTTTTCATAAGCAAAGATTGCACAGTGTTGCACGCCTCATAAGCGAAGCGTTGAGGTGGGTACTACTGTCACTTCGCGCAAAACATCTGATTTTTCCACGATTTTTCAAACTTAAAATGTCTTTATGTATCATACATTGCACTTGTAAGATAATACATACACACACATATTAAGAAAAAACACTATTTTTAACATTCATGATATTTTTGATGTCATTTTTGTTATTTAAACTAGTTAAAAAACAGTTTAAAAAAGTTCTGTCTTGGACGTCCGTGTGTCTGTATGTGCGGAGGATTTTCTTGTTAACACGATAGCGACCGAAATACTTTACTAATCGAGTCTTTTTTTTTCTCTTACGCTTGAGTATGCTCAGGAATAGAACCCTTTCATTTTTCAGGGTCTGATTCGATGTGGTTTAATTGTTATTAAATAAACAAAAATAATAATTAATAAATAATTATTAAAAAAAAAATATGAGGCGTGCACTTTTGGATTTTCCAAATTATTTTGTTTTTCTTTTCAAGTAATTTCTTAAATTCATGTAGACGTATATTCTTTTCAATAATATTATGACTGATTATTTTCTCCTGTGGGATAAGGTGATTCAACGTCCCCGAATACGTGTCACGCCATTCATTCTTTAGTTACGTAACAAAAAATGCTAAGAGACAGCACCTTTAGTTTATGTTTGATGACTGACAAACATTATTCATTATACCCACGTCAATTGTCTCAACAGCTAGTGGAGATCTTGCATCAGGAGTACGGTGTTCCCCATGACGTGGCATCGGAGAGCGCGGCCATGTTTCTGCGCGCGTTCCGCGCTCGCCCCGACGATGAATCCTACGCAATACACGAATGGCCAGCGCATTTGTGGCGCAATTGTTTACCAAAGAACTATAGACATATCGCTAGTGAGTATTTGTTGATAATAATTAAAAAACAAAAATACCAGCAACCTTAGAATAATTACACAGCAACATTCTGTTACTTTTTGCGAGGAACGAGTTGATTCGTAGTAACTTTAAACAATAGTTTTAAAAAAAAAATCGCCTCCTTGTTATACCGATTGGACCTGGGTTCGATTTCCTGTGGGCGTAGTGGGGACAAAAAAAATGACACAAGGCTTATCATCTACACCTACTTTCGTAAAGAAAATCGATCCACTGATCGATTTTCTACAAAAGGTGTAAGTATAAGGTATACCTACAACATACCTGTAACCTGCTCCATACCTATAATTCCCCAATTAATACTTAAAAGACATCATTTTTCAATTTTGTTTTATGATCTTATCAATATGTATTAATTAATAATTGCTAAACAGGAAACTGTAGGTAGGTACTGGTATTATTGGGAATTAACGACTTCTTATTACAGAACAACGGTATTTTGAAGTCGCCAGGTTGCCTATTCACCTTCACACTAATAGCTTTTTCACATTATGCTTTGTTCGAAAGGAAATTAATTTTTACTTATTCTCTATACTAACATTGGTGCAGCGTGCAGTTGATTACCCAACCAAGAAAGGTATATTTATCATTTATATAGATGTGGGCTGGACTAATGAATACCTACTCATGTTTACGATGAATTTGTATTTTTATTCACGACCTTTCAAGGAAGTTTCATTTTAGATACGTTGGTTGGCAATATGCCCAGAACGTCAGTTTATATCGCAACTTAATAGCCCATTAGGCACGAGTTTCAATGTTGCTTTTTACGTTTTAATTACCGGTGATTATTTTTATGTTGTGGGATGCACATTGCACATGCGTAATTTTTGCGTTGCATGTGTACTCATTCAGTAATAATTGCCGCTAATTTTAATATAGGTAGCCTACATTGCAGCGCAGGATCTGTGGCTTTACTGGAGAAATGGTAAAATCGAGAGTAGAACACACCCACATGTTCGCGTTGTGTGGCGTGCAAAAGCCATTTTTTTTTTACTTTTTGTAAAATTAAACCGAAAATTGTTATTATGGGAGCAATGGTCATTATTCGCGATTATTGACTTGCTCTGTGACTATTAATTTATTCCAAATCAGTTATACATAATTTCAAAGTTCTACCAAAGTTACAAATCATATCCAATAGTATTTTAGATACCCTACTTACTGAATTTTGCGCCTCAAAATCACCTTAATACAACCAATACTTTTATATCATTTCACAAGATATTATGTACAGAATGCTTTAAATCATACAAACTTTGTATGATTTAAAGCAACTGTTTTCATTCTTTCCAGAAAATATATCTGCCGAGTGGTTAAAGTTGCGATTTAAATATTTAGCTCTTTCGCCAGATGTTATACATCTCTTGGAAACTTTAAGGTACGACCTAAATGTCTTTTAATTTTTATTATGTTATGCAGAAATATTTAGGTACAAGAGCTTGCGCCATAACTCCCTTTTCTGAAGCTGGTCAAAATATTTCTTCATGATGTAACATTTATACATGATAGTCAATTTCTTTTCAAATGTTTATAGTGGCAGATCTAAACATTTAATAAGAGGGATTGACAATAATGTTTGAAGAGATTGTTCCAAGTTTAATTAAATTTTAGAACATAATTATGTCACATAATTATGTACTATTTTAAGTACATCATGTATTTACGGTTGTAAAAATATAAATTCTTGGAAGAATTTCTGAATTTTGCATGGTCTTATGTGGTTTTTTTCTATCATCACCATAAAATCATTGGCATCATTACATTTAATTATCAGTTCTTCTTCATATCTCATGTATTTCACACGCCACATAATACTGTGTTTGTTGGGTATTTCTTATAATGAGTTCTGAAAATGTCATTTGAAGTCAACACCAATGTCTTGTGGAGGTACGACACTTTTTTGGCAAATGTTTTTGATGCAGTTACGTTTTTAATTTTAGTCGAGTGTTATATCGACCTCTACAATGAATTGGGTTGGCTTTGAGCGCATGTTGCTAATGAATTACTTGTTTTTCAACAGTTCAGTTGTTGCTCAACGAGTGACATACTCTGGGCGCCGCGTGCCCTACACTTAGGTTTGAATTGTATTTGTAAAATATATGAGGAAGTACACCAAGAAGGTAAAACCCATTGCCTCAGAAATTTTACTTAACTCTGGAGATATTTATGTTGTGTGTATATATGTTGAATAAAATGGGTAAATCTTTTTTTGACAGCAATACCAAATGGAGAATTATATTGAAATATCTCCATTGTTATTATTTTATATTATAAGAAATGCTATGTTGATGTATGCTTTTCAATCTAGAATCAAAGTTAATCTTCTCAATACGAACAAGTAAATATTATGACACAATTCATCAACATATCACTATTATCATATAAGTCTTTTGCATATAGTTTATACGTTAAATTATATGTGATAACTTGCATTTACTTTCTACGATTGCATGTTATATGAGAGTTGATCATTGAAAAGTATGTGCAAGCGTGTTGATCGTGTGCTGAGTTTCAGCATTGTGTTGAACGGGTAATAACAAAAAAGTGGTGAATGAATGGCACAGGGAGGATTATCTTCTCGGTCTTATCACGAATGGGCCATCGCGTGCTCAGTGGCAGAAGGTCGATAGGCTCGGCCTGCGCAAGTACTTCGACTGTGTGCTGGTCTCCGGGGACCTGCCCTGGGAGAAGCCCGACCAGAACATCTTTCTAGAGGCCTGCAAGGTGCTCAACGTCGAACCGCGCTCCTGCATCATGGTTGGGGATAAACTCGAAACTGATATAAAGGTAAATAGTCGCATTGTTGACTCATCAATCATTCGATATTTATCATAAACATAGTGATATAATTTACTTGAAAAATTATCTATTTAATCTTACCTTATTGAATTAGATTGTCATAGATTTATTGTGAATGCGAATTTCCATGTATCTTGATGGCTTTGGATACATCTCAAATATCTATAGGATCAATTTGTAAGCAAAATAGTATTATGTTGGTGTCAAACAACAACGGTTATGACAGTGTAAACAAATTATTGCAATTGCTCCTGTGAAAACATTTTAGCAGTAGAGATATAATTACCTATTTGAATATGTTAATATGTACACAGATAATGCTAATAATTACTTGCCCGATTGGCCAAGTGACCCCAATTATAAATTTAGTTCTAATTTAATTATGTTCCTCAATGATACGACACATTAGATAGTTTTATTTATTATTCCAGGGGGGTAAAGATGCAGACCTCCTAAGTACAGTTTGGGTGCCGCTGTACACCGACGACTCGGAATCGGATCTTCCCGATTTCACGATACAAAAGGTCACAGAGTTACCTGAAGTCTTGCCAAATTCACCGAAATTCAAACGCTCGGTACAAAGAACTACATGCTAAATTTTATATATACTTAAATGGTTATGGTAACGGTTTCATAGCTTCTTGATATGTTCTGTTTAGCATGGTTGTCAAACAGACTATCGCGATCGGTTACATTATCAGCAAGTGGTGACACCAATCCTTTATATTCTATCAATCTATAAGATAGAAGTATCTGAAACATGATAATCTTTAAAATTTACTTATTAGTCAATTAATTACTGGGGTTAGTGTTATTTATTTGAAACATTACTTAATTTGTATCTTACAAATCTTTGATTGGCCAAAATACCATACCTATAATATTTCATTTGGATTTTTGAGCCAATGTTTGAACTCGTAAATTATTTTTTCTCTATTTTCATTCTTGCGTATATAATACATAATATGTATATCTCCTTCTTAATAAAAAAATAAACAAAAAATATTTTACATGCAATTTACACATGTAAAGAAAAAACACATGGTTTGTATCACGTATGTGAGTGGAACTTAAATGTAAGATATTTTTACATTTCTTTTAATAAGACAGTTTGGGGTATTATCAGAGCTCGAATAAATGTAAATAATCACAGCAAATAGTATACTTAGTATTACTAGCGGTCCGCCCCGGCTTCGCCCGTGGTACATATGAAAAATAGATGTTGGCCGATTCTCAGACTTACCCGATATGCACAGAAAATTTCATGAGAATCGGTCCAGCCGTTTCGGAGGAGTATGGCAACGAAAACTGTGACACGAGAATCACTACATAGTATAAAACAAAGTCGCTTTCTCTGTCCCTGTTTCCCTATGTCCCTTTGTATGCTTAAATCTTTAAAACTACGGTTTTTTTAATAGATAGAGTGATTCAAGAGGAAGGTTTTAGCATATAATGTTTTAGACAAAGCGGGCGAAGCCGCGGGCGGTAAGCTAGTTTTATATATTAGATGGAGTATTTACACATTCGTGCGAAAAGCTAGAACAGAAGCGAGGCCAATAACGAACACGTATGATAATATGTAAAAACGAAGTACTCGCTATTCGCCTTTAGATTCGCGTAAAGCGGTTATTCGTATGTAATCAAAGAGCATTCTTATGTAATGAATGATTTCACAAGTTAAAAGAAGAATGACGAACACGAATGTGTAAATGCACCATTATAGTAGAGATATGATTTAAAGTATTAGACTTGCATATGATATGTCGTCTAGATGGAGCTTATACACATGGCATTCCCTGTGGTCCTATATTATGTATAAGTAACGTAATCAGATTCATATATGTGTTTGTCCTGCAAAAGTATATTGTGTTATCGATTTTATACCGTCTAATTGACTTTGATGTAAAACTAGTGTTATTTCAAATATAAAGAAACAATTTGGAAATATCGAAAATATATAATGAAGTAAATAACCTGTAAAATATGTATTCACAGTGTATAAGTATAACTTCAAAATATAAACTACTAAAAATTGAGCATCAGCTCATTCCTTTAAACACTGCTTAACTAAGGTAAGAAAATATAGTAAAGTAGTATTAAGTAGAAAATGTGTAAATGATGTTAGTCATATATTTCTTAACCAGTTACCAAATAGTTCCTTCTGTAAATACGAAATAGTTGCTATCCCATGTGCATAACCAGTATTCAAAGTACAAAGGATACAGTACAAATTGTAATTAAAAATACATCATTTCTTACTCCTTACTTAATTTGCTTTTTATATATGTAATTGCCTTTTGACTACTTAGAACTTTCACGTATAATTGATAGCTGTAAAGAGGCTTGTATTCTTACAATAAGGCCTCGCACTATTTTTAATTCGTAATTATCTAGATCTATATCTAGAACATGTGTCACAAATTTAATCTCTTGTACTTAGTCACAAAATCTACTATTATCATTATTTGTAATTATTGACTCTTCCACCATATGGGCTTCATCAGAATTTTATTATGCATATTATAATGTAAATAATAAGTATAAATTACTAAGACATTCTGTATGTATTGAGTCTATTGGAAACAAGGTCAAAAGTACCTGAAATTTTCTCATTGGCAAGGCACAAATTATAGTATGTATTGTGAATTTTTAGTGGTACATATGTATTTTAACATATTTGGCTAGACATGTGAATATGAATTCTCAAATTAATGCCACACTTAAATATTGTAAAGAAGCCTTGTTACATGAATTTGTAAAGTTAATTTGCCAAATAGTTGAAATGTCTACTAATATTATATTATATTCAGAACTTTGAGAATTCAAACACGTTACTATTAAAAACAGATATAAAATTGTGTTTAAGAATGTTGTATAGACTGTAATTGTGATATTATCATTATAATTTAATCTCTTCTGTGCTAAAGATACAAATAGGAAATATATTATTTTCGTACTTCTATGACCTAACCAGATGCTTCTAAATGGTGAATGTTGTGTATTTTCTATATTTTTTATAATTAGAATAGAAGAGATTAATGTTAATTTAAAATTTTATAGAAATAGTGTAAGTAAATTAATAAGGTTTACTTCTCAATGATGAGAATCTTTTAATTTTGAGTTTTGTTATGTAATGATAGATTGTGTCCAGAGTAATGGATAAAGTTTCAGATAATTTCACATGTCCCTTTCTTTTACAGTATGGATTCCATAATAATGTAAACTATTGGTCGGGTATACTGTGATTAAGGTAGGTCTTTCTTTGGGTACTGTTATGGATCTATTACATTTTATTTTTTCTACATTTGTGTTTTATTTCAAATTCCAATATACCTATTTACAAAACATTTTCACTTTTTTCTATCTTTATAGTATTTCAAGGAGTAAAATGATATAATAAAAATATTGAGATATTAACTACATTTATTAGATAAACTAATTTGAAATAACTAGTACTATTTACAAGGAACATAATATAAATTAAGCGGTTCTTAACATCTTTGCTTCTCTCTTCTCTTGCAACATTTTCTTTTGTTCTTCTACTATAGCTTTCCTTTCAATTAAAAATTCACCATACTCCTAAAAATGTATCACAAAACACATAAGAAAAAGAATTTACAAAGTCCTATTAATTAATATTTATATTATGCTCTTAGGTTTCTTTGATTTAAATAAATAAATATTTCAGGACATTACACATGGCACAATCTGGTCCCATACTATGCTTGTGTTATGGAAACCAGATGGCTGATAAACATACTTAAATAATTTTAAATGTATACTTATATAGATAATTAACTTCCAGACAGAGCAAACATCTATGTTCATCACACAAATATTCACCCTGGGTAGGAATCAATCCCACTCTAATATCAACACATTTTTATCTAAATTTCAATCAGAAAACAAGCTTAGTTGAATATTTAATAATTGAAAAAGAATAAACAATACAATATATCAAAATCATTTTTAAAAACCAACAATAATTTCAGACAACAAGGTCTTAAAATCATAGTTTAGTACAAAAAAGCTTATATGTGTTCAGATAATTTAAAAATTGGTTTAAAAACTACGCTAACTCACCTTTGGATCTAATGATCGCACAACTTCAATCCCACATGTTCTGGCTTGTGAAAGTAACATATTACAGATTTCCTGCAATGGTCTCCATTCAAGAGGAGGGTCTTGAGATTTTATTTTAGCTATTTCATATATGTGCTTGATTGTAATTTTACCACACATTTCCTTCACTAAAATAACAAAATTGATATTGTATACATTTAAACTTTAAGGCACAGAAAAACCCAACTATATAATATTACCTGGTTCCATAGCACCACGGTTGACCCCAGCTGCTTGTTTTAAGAAATAAGACGATGGTGGTTGATGTATGATCAGTTGGTAAGATCGATCGGGATTTACTTTTACGCGAACTGGTAATGGGATTCCTTGTTTAATATTTGCTGTCTTTTCGTTAAAGTCTTTGCAAAATGCTGCAATGTTAATATTCCGCTAAAATATCAAATATATTATTAATATAATTAGTAATGTATGTCATCAAAATATATTTTCAAATCATATACCTGGCCTAACATCGGTCCTAAGGGGGGCCCAGCTGAAGCCATTCCTGCAGGTATATTGGTGCGCAATTTGGATGAGTGATCGATTTTATCCGCAACCTTCTTCATTGATTTTAAACGAGCTACAGACTTAGACATCTTATTGTATTATTTAAAACAAATAATAAATCAAAACAGTTTAATTTTATAACCTCAATTCACAGATGATATTGACGTTGACATTTAAATTTTGATTTTGACATAAAATAATAGTGTGTCTAGACTCTAGACTATTAATATAAGCCAAATATTGACTCAACGAAATATTCGTATTCGAGTGTCGATGCGAATCACAGACATATATTAAGATAGACTACGCGAGTGTATGTACTTCCCGTGTCCAAACTAAGTTTATGACACTTACTTGACGCTGGCCTACACTCAGTCCGCGCTTGCAGTTCGCCAAGGAAAGACGTGAAGCTGAATAAAGTAAAATGCCGAATTGCGCCGTTATAAACTGTAGAAACTCCACAGCTGTGAGTGGCCGAGTTATCGGAGATGTTTCCTTCCACCGGTAAGTAATTTTCTAATCAGAATATGCACTATTTATTTTAAAATCAAATAAAGAATATCTGTGGAAAACGATCGTGACAAACATGGATACCAAATCATACGGAATGATTCGGAATACATTGCGGCTTTTACTTGGCACGGTAAAGATCGCGTCGTATGATAATAAGCAATGAATAGCGTCTTCTCATTTTTCTGTTCTCATTTTTCTGTTCTCATTTTTCTGTCCAATTTTGTGGTTAGTGATGTTCATTTGATGCAACAGTTCTCGATTCTAATCGATTTTATAATCGAACAGAAAAATGATAATTTGAAGGAGCAATTTTTCAGAAAAAAAGGCATAGATTTTTTTTGTCATTTAATACGACTTGACCTAGAACTTTTAAGTATTTTAATACAAAGGTACTAAAAATAAATATTATGACATGGACGCCATTAGTTAGTGTTATCTTGGGAGTTTTTTAAGAAAACTCCTTATTGCTTAGACTATGTTTGTTTTTTCAGTTTTCCAAGTAACCCGAACATAAAAGAAAAATGGATCGATGCAACGGGACATAAAGATTGGTTTCCAACAAAATATAGCACAATTTGCTCTAAACATTTTAGTGAAGCCAGCTTTAGCGGTAGCTCGGTAAAGCGAGCAAGATAGTACGATGAGATAGGACGATACTAGAATCGCCGCGCGAGTGGCGTCCTAATCGATTTAGCGTAAAATGAAATTACCATCACTAAAAAGCGCTCGTGACGTCATAACGCGTCAAGGTCAGTACAAAAAATATGGTTGGTTTTCATACAGATCGCGGTACTTGCGTTGTCTACTTAATATATGTCTGTGATGCGAATATACTGAACACTTAATTAATTAGTATTCCCCTTGATTACGTTTGAAAAACCGGCCTTAACACGAACCTCACAGTGAATCTAAATAGTTTATATAATACACTTTTATTGCTTTTACGAATATTATAATTTTATACGTATCTCACTCATCATTTCAGCTATTAGAACGTGATTGTGTAAATGCACCATTAAGAAGAATAGAAGAAAATGCCTGCTTTCAACAGAAAATAATTTTTGGTTTTGAGCTAGACAAAGTTTATTTTCAATTTAAATTTAAATTGTTATTGACACTTTGTATTCTGTTTCAGATGTATAGATTATTTTTTATATCTGTAACCTATGTCAGATTTTTATTTATTATGTGTCACCATTGTGTCAATTGCAAGATTTCGACTTCTATTGCTATTTGCTGTCGTGAATAATATTTTCATCAATTATTGTTTTGTATAAATTGTAATATTTGCATTTATCATTACAGTTTGGAAGGAAAGTCAGCCTACTAAGTAAATCTCGACAAACAATTGATGTGCGTTATAAAGACATCAAATTAAAAACCGCATAAATAATGCACAAGATTTGTAAATAAGTATTCAACTGATATTTTAATATTCAAACAATATGTGGTCATTTTTCTCGAGAGATCCTACAAAGGATTTTCCTTACGAAATTGGGGACCCTGTTTCGGGGCTTGACGATAAAAGTGTATGGACATTACACAAAGGAAAGAAGAGGGGAACTCAAGATGAAGTGTCTATATTCCTATTCGATGTTCAAAAGCATTCTGAAACATTATTTGATATAGCTAAGGCGTCATTAAAACGTCTGAAGACTATAAGGCATCCCAGTCTATTACATTACTTAGATAGCTGTGAAACAGATAAATTTTTGTATGTTGCAACTGAATATGTTCAGCCTTTAGCAACTCATATAGAAGAAATGAAACTGGAGGGACAACAACGAGAACTATTTCTATCATGGGGAATTTTTCAAATTACTGTAAGTAGAATAATTTCATCATATTCAAAACTTACAGCATTTATCCAATGTTTTTGTGGTTTGAAGCAATATACAACCATATTCAAAGATTATTTTATCTATTATCATTATTCATGCTTGTTACCATAATTTACTACAGTGAAATGTGGCATGGCATAGCTTCGGTAATATTGTTTAAAAAAATTATGATGTTGTTCCAGAGGGCATTATCATTTTTCAATAATGACGGCAATATCAAACACAACAATGTATGTTTATACTCTGTGTTTGTAACGGCTGCTGAGGAATGGAAATTGGGTGGTTTCGAATTTATAACAAGTCATGGACAAGAAGGTGCTAATATTATACCTATTAAAATACTACCAGCGTTGGAAATTTATGATCCACCGGAGAAAAATGATCCCACCAAAATTAAGGCAGTTACCAAATGGTAGGATAATTTTTAAGAGAAAAATCTAAATTATTTTTACTTTTAAACTAAAATTTCAATTTATCATTAACTTTTAAATTTATCATACTTATAATTTGATGCCAATTTGTCATTACTATTATTATTGAGCAAACAAAATTTCCTAATGGGAACAACTCTAAATTGAAACTGATAAAACAATTTACCTTTCTGCCAATTGGTTGGTCCTAAAAATAATTGATAAAACTGTGTCACTTGCTAGTTATCATAATTATAATTCAATTGGATGAACTATTCAAATGTTTATATCAGGATTGTATGAATTGAGATATTTCAAATATTTACAAGTTTATTGACCATGCTTTTTGCAATTTTTCTATTATTATGAATGAATTTTATAATATCTTTGTCTGTATATTAAATACTAGCTGTGGCCTGAGCCCCATAGTTTTACTTACATTGCTCTGCTCCTATTGTTCTTAGTGTCATGATATGTTAAGTGTGTACAGGCGATTATTCTGTAACTATTACAGATATAAAAAAATAATGGATTGATATCTAACGATTACACCAAGCCTTCCTCGATAAATGGGTTATCAAAGGCTCAACTAACACTGGCACAGAATCAAAGTTTCTGATCAAATTACATACAGTTAAATATGTTTAATACCGGTTGTATTTCCATAAAACTATAATATTTATTTTATGTTTAAACTGTGTTCCACAGTTCTTTTGATATGTGGGGTCTGGGCTGTCTCATTTGGGAAGCCTACAATGGCCCACTGAAAAATCAACCATCACTTAAATGTGTTGATAAAATTCCAAAACAGCTATGCACATTATATTGTGAATTAGTCAGTGCAAATCCTGCTTCAAGGCCGAATCCAGCTGATATTATTACAAGGTATGCATAAGCATAAGCTATATTATTAAAGCTTCAAATTAGGTTCATACATTTCTATTTAAATAACTCATTATGAAATTATAATTTTACTCATTAGACATTAATAAAATTATTGACTGCTCATAAAAGTTGATAAACTGTTACAATAACACATTTTTCATTGAAGGCTATTTAAATTGTTTTTCATAATGAATGTGTTACCCAAATACAAGGTTGTGTATTTATTTATTTCAGGTGTCGTAAAATAGGAGGCTATTTCAAAAACGATTTGATAGATACAATGTTGTTCTTAGAAGAAATACAAATTAAAGACAAGGCTGAGAAGGGGAGGTTTTTCTCAACGCTCGGCAGTCATCTGGACAGTTTTCCGGAGGCTGTGTGTGTTCATAAGATTCTGCCTCAATTGATGACTGCATTCCATTATGGTGATGCTGGCTCTGCTGTGTTGAGTCCAATGTTTAAGGTATTCTACTAAAGAACAGCCTAATATCTGTTTGTATTTTATTAAAATTAAATAGTACAATAAAGTTTAAGATCCCTATTTTTCTTTAATTCATCATTTATTAAAACTATTTTTTTAAGCGAAACTTCTTTAGGCGCGTTGAGAGTTAAATTTCAAGGTCGCGTCATGGCAATACCGTCACGTCATCCATGACGCTTTACTCCAGTAAAGCGTCGATTTTGGTATCTTTGAATCTTGACAAAGAAGTTTCACTTCTGACACGTGTGCTCGACACACACGCTCTTTTATTTCTATTTGTCTTAAGTAATTGTTAAAATATGAAATATTTATTTGAATATCTGTACTTATATTATATAAAATCTAAACATTTAATTTCAGTTAGGAAAGCTTCTGGAAGATGCGGAATATCAAAAACAGATTGTGCCCTGTGTAGTGAAACTTTTTGCGTCCAATGATCGAACTACACGGTCAAGACTGTTGCAACAACTTGATCAGTTTATTTTGCACCTACAAAATTCTACCGTAAGTAATTTATCCTTTATTTTGCTAGCTTTCCGCCCGCAGCTTCGCCCGCGCTGTCACTAAACTTAATCAATTAAATAATAAAACATTCCTCTTGAACGACTCTACCTATTAAAAAAACCCATCAAAATTTGGTTCGTAATTTTGAAGATCTAAGCAAACAAACATACAGATGGCAAAACGCGACTTCGTTATATACTATGTAATGATTAAGGTCTATTTAATGATATAATTTTGTTCTATAAAAATTTCAGGTAAATGACCAAATCTTTCCACAAGTCATTCATGGGTTTTTGGATACAAATGCTGTTATAAGAGAGCAAACTGTAAAATCTATAGTTCATTTAGCTCCAAAACTTAATTATAACAATTTGAATGTAGAAGTACTTAGACATTTTGCTAGACTACAATCTAAGGATGACCAAGGTGGTATTAGGTAAGATGAATTTTTTATAAGTATACAGCTGGGAAAAAAATGTTTTGTTTTTCCATGTTTTGCCTTTATTAAATTGTGAAAATAATTTATTTAAAATTTTATTTTTTATTGAATTGAAATACCAAGCCTTTTTTGGCATTGTCTCAGCATGCGCTAGGCATATAAAAATTACAAAACTCTGCTGTTTTCCTGAAGTAAAATTTTTCATGTTTCCATTTTCAGAACGAACACAACAGTATGTTTAGGTAAAATAGCCGCCCATTTGCACCCTCAAATTCGGCAAAAAGTATTAGTATCTGCCTTCGTGAGGGCAACACGGGATTCTTTCCCGCCAGCGAGACAAGCGGGTGTGCTTGCTTTGGCGGCAACACAACAATACTTCCTTTTATCTGAAGTTGCTAACAGAGTGTTGCCAGCTTTATGTCCACTTACTGCTGATCCAGAAAAACAGGTTAGTTTTTTTTATAAATTTAAATGTTTTGTGTTATTTTCTATAAGTTTATGTGTATGATATTCTGAAAAATAAATATTCTTTGAAGGTTCGTGATGCAGCTTTTAGGACTATCAAAGGTTTTCTTGGTAAATTAGAAAAAGTTTCAGAGGATCCTAGCCTTAAGGAAGGAATGGGTATGTTGATAATTTTGTTATTCACTAAATATTTGAGTGTATTCTTTTTATAGAATTATGAAATATTACTTAATGCACTTATATAATATCCATACGGCAATTGTGTAGAATAATTCTATAATTTCCAATATTCCAGTAGAAGCTCATTTCATTTCACAATCTGGAGAAAATTATCATATCCCCCTCCCTCTTTTACCACATACACTCGAAAAACAAACCCCTACCCTAAAACACCTGCTTAAACAAGCCTTCCTCTTACATAAAACATCCATATAACAGTTAAAGCTTGCATTAATCATATAAAATAACACCCACAGAGGCGGACGTGCACACAGCGACGCCGTCGCTTAGCAACGCAGCGGCCACGTGGGCGGGATGGGCGGTTACAGCTGTCACGGCTAAATTCTACCGTTCGCATTCTGACACGGCTAAAGTGCAGCATCCGACTAAATCGGCGCTCTCTAAACCAGGCTCGCTGGGTGAGATTCTTAACTATTTAACATATAGACTATAGTTTAGCGTTTATTTTAGGTTTTGGTTTTTTAGGTTATTTTTTTATTTTTTTTTTTGGTTCATTGAAATGTACGTACGGTAAACCTAAGTCACTTAGCAATACTTATTTCAAGATGACTATTTCTCTCACACTTTACCACGGGCAATTTTTAATATCTAGAAACCCCATTTTTTTAGTTTTCTATCTAATTGTCTAGTAATTACATATATGTTTATATATAAACGATATAGCAAACTTAGACTGGGTTAAAGTACTATATTTGAGGTGTAAAAACATTGCTTATTTTTCTAAATTCAGAAATAGAAGTAAATGTTTTAGCTCAAATTATTAACTATTCGTGTATTTTTACAGAACAACCATCGTCAAGTAGTATGTCGACAACTACATCGTCTGTGACATCGATGACGTCACTGGAACACAGCGAGTCCGCGTCCGACTATGATCCCGAACATTGGGACATGACTGCGTGGGGCGAAATCGACTCTAGTGCGGGTACTTTTAAAATTAAATTAATATTAGCTTTAGCATCCGATTTCGTTTTATGGACTATGGAGTATATATTTGTATCGAGAAATAGTTAGTATGCTATATCAGAGTGTGTACTTATACAAAAAGTGTAAGTAATTTTTCTTGCCGTAAAGTTTAATAACATCTCTTTATCAATTGCAAAAAACTTTCAGTTTTTACAGATTAAATTATAACAAGGAAATTATTTTTATTTCAAACTTTACCATGTTCTAGAAATGCGGTATCAGATATCTATATACTTACTTATTCCGTGATTTATTTGAACTCTTTCTGTATATTTAATTTGACTTTAATTGTAACAGGTACAACAGGAGGCAGCGGTAAGTCAGGCGCGAGCAGTGCTCAAGGCACCGGCGGGTTGGCGGCGCTGTGCGAAGACGACTGGGATAACGAGGAGTGGGGCGAACTGCAGGAACAACCCGTAAGTGTGATTTTTACTCGTACTTTGAAGTAGGGTATAATGGATTTGTGCTTTATCCAGATTTTTTTATAGTGTTATCCTATCCTACTAATATTATAAATGCGAAAGTTTCTGAGGATGGATGTATGTGTATGTATGTGTTTGGTAGTCTTTCACGTAAATACTACTGAAGCGATTACAATGAAATTTAGCACACATATAGAGGGTAACTTTGATTAACACATAGGATAGGTTTTATACCGGATATCCTATGGGAACGGGCACCATGCGGGTTTTTTTTTTGAAACACGGGCGAAGCCGTGGGCGGAAAGCTAGTTATTTTTTATCGTAATTCTGTAGAAATATCGTACTTCCGTAGGTAAATTAATATTCGAATGTTAAATCGCGATGATCCATGTTTATTAAACCATTACAAGGTCCTATTTAAAAAAACCTCGTCACCTTTTACAACAGGCGGCAGAAGCGGAACTAGCGAGCCCATCGGAAACATGGAACAACTCGGACTGGAGCCAGCCGATACTGAACGCGAACGCGACGTTCGTGCGCAACACGCCGCGGCTCGAGCACCGGCCGGCCGCGCTCCAGAACAGCAACGACTCGCTCGGCGGCTGGGAGGACGGCGAGTTCGAGCCCATCGAGGAGAACGCTGATGGTGACTTTTTTCTTTTTTTTTTTTTCTTCTTTTGTTTGAGTGTTGATGGCCAGTGTCACAACTTCTCTTTAATTTTTTTTTTGACGTGACAACGTCTTATAATTCGATAGAGCCGGCTGCACGCACGAAAAAACATGACTCATGCGGCGTTACCTCGTTCTGAGGCGTTCCATGTAAGGCTTGAAGTGCAAGCGAGAGCGCGGAACGAGCGACAAAGAAGCACAGTCGGATGTTGTCACGTTCAACTATCGTCAGTAAACCGACTTTACAGACAACCAATATTTTTTTTTTCAAATTCAAATAATTTATTGCATACATTTTTACATATTAGCAACCGTATGCATGTATTGCAATACAATCATATTATATTTAAATTACATCATATTATCACATACATTTAAATTTTCCAATAATCAGATAATATAAATAACAATAATGATAGGTAATATACTATTTGGATATGTCCGGAATTATACATAATATTTTAATATAGTGTTTTTTTTTCTTTTGTTTGAGTGTTGGTGGCCAGTGTTACAACTTCTCTTTAGTTTTTTTTTTCCAAGTTCCTTATCGCGCGTTGCGAAAGTATCTGTATCTATTTCTCTCATAGAACTTCGTTTCATACGTTTAAATTTTAAGACCACATAAACACTTTTATGCAGAGGCGGCTCGTGACAAAATTTTATGGGTGTTCACTTGAAATAAAACACTGAAAATACATGGTGTAAAGCAGTACATTTATCAAAAAAAATTACTTAAAAAGGAAATACATACGTCTTTCTTTTTGGTGTGCAAAAATATCTATAACTTAAAGCGACAAGACATTCGTAAATGTCTGTTGTTGCTTTCATCACAACCACACAACCACGGTGTTTTCACATAATATTGTTCGGATTTAAACACACGCGTATATGTTTTCGTTTTTGTCGTACATTTTTGCGTAAGGTCAAGTTCAGGCCGTGGCAGTCCCTTAGCTTTCAATTCAAGCCGAATTTGTAACGTTTTAACACACTTTTTAATGAACGCCACATTATAATTGTTCATTTTCACACTCACAAGTAATACTGATAACTACAGACTATTTCAACACGTATCTTATGATTTTAATTAGAAAATTCCCGAATTTGCATTCGCGCGCGTGCATTGAAGTTGACTCGAGAGTCGAGTGTTTGTTTATAATATAGAGAGTGGCAACGTCGCGCGCAATCGCTGTCCTGTGTACGGGCGCCGCGCCCGGGCGGTAAAAACGAACCGGCAACGTTTGCGGGAGCGGCGCTCCGAATTTTGCTATTTTTCCATAGAAAATCTTCTGTTTCACGCGCGCAGGGCACTGGCAAACCCTCTCTTTCACTCCTATTGGATTTCGTATTAGGAAATGTACTAAATATTTTTTCATTGGAGCGCAATCGTGTCCGCTCCGCTTCGCGCGTTACTGTATAATACAGTATTATTCAGGTGTATGGAATGATGGAATGATGGATATATTCATTGGTATTGACAGTAGTTTTTTACGATTACGATTGATTTTAAATAGTAATAATTAATATTAATAATGAAATTAAGGAGTATGATTTTATTATAATTATTTATGGGAGTTCACTGCACCAGCGCTCCTTAGGGCGAGCCGCCTCTGCTTTTATGCACCCATAAAACAGTATATGTTAATAACCGATCTTTATCTCCTTTCCATGTCTCTTCGTTTCATAATAAAAAAGGTAACGAAAATTACAGAAAATAACGCCTCCAAAATGGATGAAATGCGTCGCAAACGCGAAGAGAGGAAGCTACAGCGACAACGCGAAATGGAAGCAAGGCGGAACGCACGTGGGCAAGGGCCCATGAAACTAGGAACTAAAATAACCACCCCGCCCCCACCCTTTTAGCTACCGGACCTTATTGAACACAGTGAAACGAAATTTTCATGAACTCTAATAAAAATTGTGTGGATATAATTGGCCAGCTTACGTGACAGCGGCCGTCGTAATATACGAAAGATCGCATTCTCCGCAGTTTGTATTCGTATGACCCTAGATTAAACCGTCGACGTTTATTATGTTTAAGACATTGACGTACAGTTAACAACTTAACTCGCATTCACAAAAAAATGTCCGAATCAAAACTCTGCCAACGTGTATATTTAGCAGAGTTTTTTAATGAACGTATACAATCAATTTTATTCATTCCTGTCATGCATGAAAGTGTTAAATTGAATGAACGTTATGTACAACGCCGTTCGGACATTTTTTGACGACCTTTGTGATTGTAAGTTAAGTTGCGCTACGTCAATGGTTTATTAAAGTCAAGCGTCAAAGAAAATGTTCAGCTATTTTTATTTACCTATTATTACGAATTTATTTTTATAATGATAATATTGAAGTATCGAATATTCCTACTATGAAAATAATATATCCATACTAATATTATAAATGCGAAAGTAACTCTGTCTGTCTGTCTGTTACTCAATCACGCCTTAACTACTGAACCAATTTGCATGAAATTTGGTATAGAGATATTTTGATACCCGAGAAAGGACATAGGATAGGTTTTATCCCGGAAATCCCACGGGAACGGGAACTATGCGGGTTTTTCTTTGACTGCGCGGGCGATGCCGCGGGTGGAAAGCTAGTGTTAAATAAATTTATTACTGTATCACGATATAATTTCTATTGCCTATGAAATGTAAAGTCTTCACGCGTTTCCCATTCCATCATTGCTATGTCAAGTACTTATTAATTATTATTATCATTCATAGTTTATCAAAGATTTGATTTTAATCATTTGATATCTTTCCTAACAGATTAAATTCATAAGTTAAATGTAAAAATAAATTTATATCTATAAAAAAAATCCGAAATTATTTAGATAACTTTTTATAAATTCTCTGAGCTGGGTTAGATAATTAAGGATTTAAATTTTGAAACCAAGGGACAGTGTAGTACATATACATTCAGCTTTTCAATAAAATTAAATTTTATAGTAAGTACATCTAAACTGGCTTTAGAATTTTGTTAATCTAAAATAAAAAAAAATATTTTAATTGATTTGTTATGTAAATAACATCTTGTTACAATTAAATTGTTAACATTTATTTTATCAACTTTATCGCTGATATGATAATACATTGATACAAAATTTACTTTAATCGATGAATATAGATAATAAATCATTTCGTTTGTTTTAATAGTTTAATAGCAAATTGTTAAAATTCGTAAAAATAGTACCTATGTGTAATTTCTCCTTTGCTTTTATCATATTTTTAATAGCTTGAAAGGCTTGGAATTTAAACCCGCATTTGCAATTCCTGTAGCTTTCCACAAGTAGTATGGTGGTCAAATATTTTCCGTAAAAACGCTTATGGGTCTAAGAAATTTGTAATAAGAATGAAGATTTATATAACAAGGTTATAAACGAGCAAATCTGTGACATTTTTAGCCTTTATTTTTATAACTTTTGCAATATCGTATAGGAGCTACCAACGTTGACAAGAGAGAATTTTAGTATAGTTGGTTCTTTGATATACTGTTTCTCTTCCTATTTCGGTTAGAGTCCGGGCTGTCTGGCTGGCCGCAGTGGTTGCGTTTATTAGTGCGCATCTTATCTGCACAGGAAAATATCCGTAATTTAAAGTCATTTATTAACGCGTAATTTTTAATCTTTTGCCTTTAGATAGATCCATCAGACATAATTTTTTTATTGCAAGACGTTTTTTTCGTTGTTAATTAGATGTGATTTCACTTATTTCGATGACATTTTAATTATTTTGAAATAAAAAATTGCGTATGGCACCTATTTAACAACGAAAAAAACGTCTTGCAATAAAAAAATTATGTCTGATGGATCTATCTAAAGGCAAACGATTAAAAATTACGCGTTAATAAATGACTTTAAATTACGGATATTTTGCTGTGCGCACTAATAAACGCAACCACTACCGCCAGCCAGACAGCCCGGACTCTAACCGAAATAGCAAGGGAAACAGTATATCAAAAACCCAACTATACTAAAATGACTTTTTTTAAAACGTTAATAGCTCCCGTACCAATATGAAAGCTGCAAGATGTCTGATGGTAAATAGGGATCAAGTAATATAAAACTAAAGCACCGAATGTAGGCGCTCAAGTGAGACTATAATTGCCAGTATGGTAATATTGTGAGCTATGTAAATAAGACTAAGCCTAATATAGGCATGAATAGCTTATTTTGAGAATTTCCCTAAAGGATACTGATGATTGCTACAAGCTTCACCGCTTTTAAATGTACATAATATTAATGCTACCTTCCACTGTGGGTTTGTGCTGTGCATCAATAAATAATTATATTCATAAAATTATTTTTAATTGATTTATTTTCATAATTACAAAATTTTATATACAGCAGACTTGTGAATCGACTAAATTAAGAAAAAGTTATCACCATTATTTAATTTAAGTAATCGCCACACTTTACCTGTGAAAATAAACAAAAATCAAGCTAATTATTGTATACTGGTGATGAAGAAATGTTACATTTTATTTAGATTTTAGGTAGAACTCATCAAAATTGTTGGGTAGCTTATTTATCTTTCAGTTAGGAAAATCTAGTTTAAGTAAATAACTATAGTGTCCGCGAATAATTCTAGCTAGACTTTACAATATTTAATAGTAATTAGCATTCCTCTGATTAAATATTTATAAAAAATACAAATTGCCTGTCAAATACATGGTATAAAATTAACACCAAAGCATATTAGTGTAAATGAAGACTGAGTAAAATGAAAAACGCGAAACTACATAAATATGATATGCCTTATCGTTCAAGTCCTAAATGTAAGAGTGAGATGTCACTATTGCGAATTCAGCTTCTATGTTTCTTTGTAATTTTTGAATAATAATTGATATATTTAGTGTTTGTGTGACTGGAACGTATAGCTTAAGGCTCATGGATAATATTCGTCGCATTCCACAGCCATAATTGTATATAGCTATTAATAATGATTGCAGAACATTAAGTGCGATAAAACTTTCGTAGAATATTATCCATGCCAACGAATCGGTATTGTAATGAATGTTTCGTAATCAAGTCTATTATTATAATATGCGATATCTATTATCTATACGTATTACGTATTTACACTTCTTGTAAATAAAAAAGTTTTTAAAATTTTCAACTTTTATTTTATGAATAAAACACCTTTTTCAAAAGCAACATTTAATAAATGAGTGTTAGTATTAAGGCTTATGAACAAATTATATGTATTAAGTTACAAAAGCGAAGCAGACATAGCTGGATTTTAGCGCAAATAAATCCGATAAACAAACATTTTTTAAACATTGAGCAGTAAAAACTTACAACTAAAATTATAATTATGTGCCGAAACATCCAAAATCAATTTGCCACCCCATCAAACGCAAATTTTACATACAAAAAGTGCCACTATGTAAAATACAATTTTTGATGGATAAATAAATTGACCCTGCGACCGAAAACACAAAACAACAAAGCAGAAATCACAACAAACACAAAAATGGTTTAATATTTTATTGCTAACTATTATAATATTTTGGAATAACAATCACAATGACTATAACAAATGACAATGGGGGTAATTCAGAAATGGTATGGACCCGTTTGTGGTGTTGCGACGTCCGCTTGGCTGCTATAAGTGCTTACAGCTTAGAGCGCAAGTCGGATGACTCAGCGGCTAATTGTCAGGATGGCTCTTCGAACCTGAAAAAATATAATTAAATTAAATATTACAACTCTTTTTGAAAGTGAAGCATGAATGCTATAATGTAAATTGTAAATGGTAATTCTCTCGATCACATATAAAAGTAAGGTCTAATGAACAAACCATCTCCTAATTACGTATTAATTTATCGTATCACTAGGTTAGTAGCCAGAATGGGCTTGGCAGAAAAAATAAAATGAAACTGGAAATGTCTTAATAATGGTAAAAAAACAATCACATGTTAACTCACCTCATATTCATAGCATTAGAATTTCCAGGTTCCATCTTGTAGCCCAGGGTCTCATAAAACTTGATGAGCTTATCTTTGCAGTCCAATGACATTTTGTAGCAGCCCAGCTCTTGAGCTAGCAATGAAACTGTCACCACAATTCTGAAAAATAAAACATTACAATTTACAATATGAATATAGTACACATTAGAAGGTATGTGCCAGGTCTAGCCCAGATTTTATATGTTGCCTCAAAGAATGTTCAAACAATAATTTTGCTTGGGCAATAAATTAGCTATCATCATTTACTCATTAATTTTATTAATTGCAACACCCTCGAGTCTTATTGGAAGTCATAAATCAAACAGACCCAATCATGATAATGACGTTTTATAATAAGAAGAATCATCCGTTAGCAGGTGTGAGTACAAAATGATATTGCTAACAACATTCATAGAATTATTTTGGATGGATTTGATATTTTTTTTTAACTTAAACTTCGTAAATTAATAAAATCAATCTTGTTATATTGATCCATTGTACATGTACTTATCAGCGGTCACAAAAAATTGTTAATGCAAATAAAACAAATAAAAATTATTTTAATTCAGAGAGATGAATACACTTACAGCTTTCCCAATTGCTTGCCTCTGTATGTATCA
Source organism: Colias behrii (assembly GCA_029959065.1). Lineage (NCBI taxonomy): Eukaryota > Metazoa > Arthropoda > Insecta > Lepidoptera > Pieridae > Colias > Colias behrii. The sequence goes on from JARWMC010000018.1 coordinate 6,743,018, forward strand.
TTAACAACAACATCTTCCAAGCGGCCTCTCTGTAAATAAAATGTAATCCATTTAGTTGGGTAATTCATACACAGCTTATTAAACATTAATGTTAAATTGCACTAGAATTACAACAATCAAAAACACTTTCTAAAACAAGCCTTGAATAAATTATTGAGTCTAGATTATCAAAACTAAATTAATCTACACTTGATGTAATCCTGTGAAGGTATAAGTCTATCTCTTTATCTAATTTCATCAAAATTGGTTTACTGGTTTAAGTGTGAAAGTGTAAAAAACAGACAATGAGATTTTTCTGCATATATGTACTTAAAATAGTACATAGTAGAGAATTCGCAGAAAATTGGTGTTATTATGATAAAAAAAAAATAAACCTATGAACACTTACTAGGGAGCAATTGTGAATAAATTTATGTTCAACTGTAAGAGTGGCTGCACCTATTATTTTCGAAATCCTCTTATCTTCAATTACTGTGACATAATATCCACCAGACATCTTCATTTGTGTGAATCGTTCTAAAATAAATATGTATAATTTATCATCATTTCAGGTGATGGAAAAAGTCAAATCAAATTACCTACCTATCAAAATATTCAGACTTATAAAATGTGTATTTTTGGAATGTCATTATGAATAACAACAGAAACCTGGATATACTCCATATATTTTAGAAAAATTATATTTTTATTTTAAATCTATTTACTCATTCTTTAGATTTAACTTCGTGAAACATAAATCATACAATACAACATACATTAAGTTACATTTTATTAAAATTATAATTTGCACAGCTTATATCATATGCCAAGTAAATAACTAACTAATAACTTGTAACTCATATTGCTCTGCTAATAAATCTATAACAGAACATGTAAAGCATTATTTGCAGACATTGGAATGCCATTATTGGTCAACAGGTGTGGCAAGGTCACAAGTCTCGATTATCCACACATATTTTGCAAACAGGTCTTTCTGCCATTTAAACCTCATTAGTTTCAAATTATGTTTTTATATCATTTCGGCCATGCTTCATTAATTATTAGCATAATAATTTTATTGATATATAATTTAATAATTTATAAATTGTTACAAACTTCTCATAGAATTTAGCAATTATTTTATTTATAATTTAAATATTCTTAACAACTACAATAAATATATATTTACATGTAAACAAACAAATAAATGAATTTACAACAGAGAGAAGAATTTAAGAATTCTGTACAAATTTTAAAGCATGTTCAATACAACAATGTAAATTATAATATATAATAATTCATTGACTTACCATCAAACTGTTTTCTTGTGATATTACCAGTACTGGTTAACTGACTGAGTAATTGCAAGAATCCTTTATCATAATCTGATCTTTGTAAAGGTCTCACCACCATCCATTCCTCGCCTGGATTAGAAGCACTTATTTTTGGCTTAAATACTGCTGGACTTTTGTTAAAATCCAATTTTTGTAGTATTTCTGGAGGATACAGATACTCTGAGAGTTCCTCATTCTGTGAATAAACATTAATTTAATATAATTTGTATGAAAGTAAATGTATTAATTAGTAAATAGTTCTTATTACCTTATAATTATGTTTTTCCATGCCCATTTTTAATATTCTTTTTATGTTTTATTCTTGTTTAAAACATTTTACTACACAATATTTATTGGTAAAGAAATCCTCTCGGAGACGTTTGTACGTGGCAAGAGTAATGAGGAACTAAAATGGTAAGAGAAAGGTCACTGAAAATGTTCAACGTTAACCAATGTTTTTAAATTACTACGATTGGCCGTCTATTATAGCGAACATCAACGATAAGATAATATTATTTTAGTTATTGGTCCGCATTATTCAACAAAAAGTGAAAGTTAACTTGTACTCTTGTAGGTTTCAGTAGGTACCGGTAGGTACTCAGCCCCATAGAGTAACTTATATGTAGTATTTGTATTCTCTTTGCTTATATATATCTCAGCCCTGCCGTACTTTTTTGACATTTACAAGATGATCCCCAGTCCCAGTCTCCACAAAGCTCTATGACAAAGCTCGAGTATGGGCGGCAAAATTTGAACTTTTGCTTGAAGTATGTATCCGTAAATCAATTTTTCACCTTTAAATCGCGACATTTAAAACGTTTTAATTAATTTTTGCTTCCGTTAATTTTTAATAGTAGCAAAATCCGTTTACCTTTTTATTCTTGAACATTAGCAAAGCTTTTTTTGTTATCTACACTCTACACTCGATATCATTTTTAAATTTTTGACAATCAGCTGATTTCTATCAAATTTCAATAACATGAACACGACATGAACGAATAAAACCTTTGGTTACAGATGTCTGTAGGATCTCGCACTTTTCTCGTATTACCTATGTAAAAACTACGATTTCGTGACATATTTAAGCTCTAAATAAAATATCAGTGGAAGTGCTACAATTTTATCATGGCTCTCTATAAACAATTTCAGCGTAAGGTTATGTTTTATCACCGACAATATTCTGTGTTAGTCAAAACATTCGATTCACATTTACATTTACAAAAGTATCCGCATGTATTAAAATTACATGAACGCGCGCTCTTTTGGGAAGGTGATAGAAAAGGTGGTTATAACACTAAGGAGATGCTTGGTAATCTATCAACTGTTCAACATATAAAAAATGGTTTCCAAGAGTTAAAATGTGAGTTAAAACTATTTGCAAAAGAAGTCAAAGATTATTTTGCTACTGATCCCCTACTTTTTGCTAGGCCTGGTAAGTTGGATAATTTTTTTTTTTATACCTGTTATTTATTATTTTCATTACATAGCCGTTCCAGTCATTGATTGACTTGATCTCCCACATGAGCTTGACTCGTTCAGCTGTTTAAGTGTGAAAAAGTAAAGAATATGAAACCATACATTTTATAAGAATTCATACTTTATTTGTAATTAAAATTGTTATTATTGATCAAAGCATTTATTTTAAAAATAAGTATACCTAACGATTTTTCAGTGTTTTTTGGTTTAATGATTGCATGTGTTAAACAAAGTGTTGAACATACAACATACCAAAAAAGGATTTTAATTCCTGACATTGAATATAATACTAGCTGCCCCAGCAGTTGATGTTTGGTCCTGCCTTAACAAAAATGTTTAAAAGAAATTGTAACAATACCTTTGATTTTGAACAATAATTATTTATCAAGTCTTTAAGTTACATGCATGAAAAATATTAATTATCATTTTTTTTCCCAAAGCTGAGTGTTGGAAAATATAATGTATGTTCATATTAATTAACTAGCTGTGCCCGCGACTTCGTCCGCGTGGAATAGTTACTGCATAGTAGACTACTTAACACACAATTATTGAGTAAACACGTACTACCATAAACAATTAAATAATAAGCACTTGCAGATTATTTTACAGTTAAGAAATAAAATAAATTAAATAAATAATAACACAAAAGAACTGTTAGTAAAATTTATTTCTAAACTGAGCTAAAAAACTTAGGTACAAAAGAGTTCAAAATTTCCAGGGTATGGCTATCCTCCCGCTCCCATATCCTTCTACTTTCACAGACTTTTAACTTTTCCCTTTCACCCCTAGTAAATGGCAGAACCGATTTTCCTTTGATGCTTCATTTAGATTATTTATTTCCACTATCACCCCTTAGGTGCACTATATGTAATAAACGGATGAACCGATTTTGATAAAACCAGACTAATTGTAATTCACACGTCATGCCCTTTCATTTGATATGCCGCTTGAGTGTATTATTTGACCACATTCGATTATTCATTCCCACTTTTACTGCTATAATCCAATAAATGGATTATCCGAATTGGATAAAAATATGACTAATTGTACTTTCACACGTTATGCAACTTACTACTACTTTCATTTGATATGTCACTTGGGTATATTTGACAACATTCGTTTTTTAAATTCCCACTTTTCACCCTATTGTGAGAAATTACACGTGAGGCCGGGTTAAATATTAGTTTGAATGTAATAAGAATGTACTGCGATTCTACTCAGCTACCTAATTGATGCAGGTAGTTGATAAAAAATCGCAGCTAGCCAACGACTATTTACAAAGTGAGGATAGTTGGGTCAAACGTCGTAAAAACAACGTCCGAGCCCCTAGGCACGATTCCTACGAATGCGCCACGAGTCAAAGGAAAGCGGCTTTTTATAGTATTCGCCAGCTAAGCATGTTCAGACATGAAATAATGACAACTACATTGACAACTATTCATCCACAAAAATTTTAAATCAAAAGTTATGTCTAACACGGCCATACTGACAATCGTACGTCCTCGTACGCCTTTTCTCGTACTACAATACTACGGTAGTTCATCTCGGGATTACAAAAACACACTGCCTCGGCCACACTGATCTTACAGAACACCAATCACTCCACATGACAGAGGCACTTCGTTAGCGTATCATGGGAACAACACCAACTCATTTGTGACATAGGCATCGAGGATCGCTTATCACAAAGAGACACAACTACCCTGGACCGCAGCCCAGATAGCACACACAATTCCTTCGATGAACTACATTCCCGTTACAATAATCCACGTAACAAACTTTTACTTTACACAACGCACGAAAAAACACAAACGCCTGTATGCCGTTACAAAACTACGTAAACTTAAACACATTTAAAAAGTATGGGCTTGAATTCTATCCCACTTCTGATGTAAGAAATAACACGCGAGGCCGTGTTAAATATTAGTTTGAATGTAATAAGAATGTACTGCGATTCTACACAGCTACCTAATTGATGTAGGTAGTTGATAACAAATCGCAGCAAGTCAACCACTATTAGCAAAGTGAGGGTAGTTGGGTCGAACGTCGTATAATCAACGTCCGAGCCCCTAGGCACGATTCGTACGAATGCACCACGAGTCAAAGGAAAGCGGCTTTTTATAGTATTCGACAGCTAAGTATGTTCAGACATGAAATAATGACAACTACATTGACAACTATTCATCCACAAAAATATTAAATCAAAAGTTACGTCTAACACTATATAATATAATAAATGGATGAACCGATTTTGATTAAATTTGCCTGATTATACTTCACACGTCATGCCCTTTCATTTGATATGTCACTTGTGTATATTTGACAAAATGCATTTTTTTATTCACACTTTTATACCTATATCCAATAAATGGATGAACCAATTTTGATAAAATAAACCTAATTGTACTTTACACGTCATGCCTTTCATTAGATATGTCACTTGGGTAAATTTGATAAAATAAAATTTTTAATTCTCATTCTTACCCCTATATCAAATAAATGGATGAACCGATTTTGATAAATTTGACTAATTGTTCTGACAGGTCGTGTATTTTCATTTGATTTGTCACTTAGGTATAAATTACAACATTCGTTTTTTTCATTCCCACTTTTACCCCTATATATAATAAATGGATGAACAGATTTTGATAAACTATATCTAAGAACCAGCGTCGGAAAATATTCCCCCTCACAAATACCGCATCTAATTCTTATTACTCGTTAGCGGGCTACGGTGGCACAGACAGACACACAAACACACATAGCGGTCATAACACGTCCCCTCTTTTTGCGTCGGGGGTTAAAAATATACGACGACATAATTTAAAGGAAATTTTATGTAGAAAATTTACCTAGAAGTAACTATAATGCAATTTGTGCAGGTTTTAGACTTAGCAATTTACGTGCAGGTTTTAGGCTGAGCAAAAATCTAAATAAAGGTCCTTTGAACTCCTCCCCCCCTACTGCACCCTCAGCTTACCCCGCCCCCACTTTCGATATGACAATCTGGACTTGTCAAGGAATAACTGTAGCGTATAACTTACGTAATAAATTTATTTATGTGTTTTTATCGTACACTGTACAGTGTATCAATAGAATGCCTTAGCAAATGTTCGCCGTGATTACTTAAATGGTCATAACTTTTTTATTTATTAACCGATTAACATGAAATAAACACTAAATGTTAAATGAAGCTTACCACAATATATTTGTGAAAACCGCATCTAAATCGGATAAGCCGTTTCTGAGATTAGCGTGTTCAAACATACAGACAAACAGACAAAAATTTTTTTAACAACAGTTTTGGATTCGGGCACGATTAAATAATAACACCTGCTAATTTTTTTTTACATATTTCAATTGTACAGACACTACTTTTCTACAATTTTATTATATGTACATTGATATTGATAGTGATGTTAGGTGCAAATTTCCATAATATTATTCTTATAGTAGGCAGAGATCTACTATTTTCAATATTTTTAGGAGTACACCAGCATTTTATTTTTTAAGACGAGCTGTGCCTGCAATGTTTTTGCCTGTAAATTAGATTTAAATTCAAATCAAAATTTTCAACATAAATTATTCAGCTCATCAAAATCAGTCCATCCATTTTTGAGATTAGCCGAAACTAATAGATGGACATTCAAATTGTTAAAAAAATATTTGTGTATATATGTCGCGGGTAAGGTCGCGGGCTAATTGCATAATTTCACCGTTTACTAATAGCATCGTCAGTTTAAAAACGCACGGCATTTTGTACATGCATATGCGAAAATATATCAATATTGAGTAAAAAGCAGTTAATTCGATATAACCACGGATATAACAGTCAATCTAATTTCATTTATTAGTAAGTATGAGGTATATTTTGCGGGAAAATTAGAATATCAAGGATTAAACAAAAACCCTAGGGATACCACCAAAACCTTGAAAGATAACGAATATTCTTGTTTTAAGTCTTATTACCTACTTAAATTATTTAGTGATATTTCTGCCATATAATATGAAGTATGATGAATGATGTAGGTAATTTGTGCATCGTAGTTTGGTTGGTTGGGTGTTGGTTGGTTAGGATAAGGTTAGGTTAGGTTGGTCGGTTTTCCGCGTTCTTATTATACTACTCAATTTATTGTTTTAGATAAATCTTGAACTATTAAAAACTTGACCGAAAGCATTTTATTACGTGAATTATTTACGACTATGGTATAATCTATGGATGGGAAAAAAGAAAAAATATTCATCCGTCGACCATCTGTCAAAGTAGTTCAAAAATAAATATCCGTTACGGAGTATCTGAATGGCTGTGAGATATAAATCGGTGCAGCTGTTAAAATTTATTTGATAAAGCTAAAAATATAACTTTTTATTTGATTTGATTACAATAAGGTTTTGATAAATATTTGTTTTACTGTCGAAGAAAAAATATAGTGTGTGAAAAGTTGGAAATTCATACAAATGAATACTGGTCGGGAATATTTCTGAATCGTTTATATATTTACAACGAGTGAGTTTTACAATGAAAACAGTGTTCTAAATAACACTGAAATAATTTTTAAACGCGCTGTTATTAAAACGAGAACAACAGTCAAGAAAAATGTTGTCATCGAAAGCAAGTACGATTACTTCAGAGGAAAGTTTTATCACTCCGGTTTCATCCATGGGAGATTTAATGGCTTTATCACCCAAGAAATCGGATGATTTTTTAGATATTTCCCACATGACAAACGATATACTTACTGGTACCGATTTTGACAGTATATGTGATGAAACAATGCGAGAAATACCTGCATATGATAATATGTTCATTGATGCAACCAGCTTAGATTACTTAGACAAGTGTGCTGAATCAAATCGTAACTCAACCTTTTTGGACAGAGGAAAAGAGAGTCTCTATGTTAAATTTGACCCTTTGTATGCTCAAAAACAGCAACTTCACCAAGCTGAGATTCAAGCAGATTCATTAGAATATGATGTTGGCTATGAGACAAGTAGTTCTACTTCAATTTTAACCGACAATGTGACAGGTAAAGCTGATAACACATTTACTGCAGGAGCAGTTCAAAATAAATGTGGAAAAGATAAACCAATGCAAGTTGTGTCACCAGTGGTCAGCTGTGAATTACCTAAAAGTACCGCAGCTCAGACAAAACCAACCCCAGTACTTGTTCGTAGTGTCTCTGCCATTTTAACACCAACTCAGGTTGCAACTGATAGACTGATAAGCATATCAGGCAATACACCACCAGTAGCTGCTCCCAGAAGTCCCAGACTAAAGCATTATGGAGCACAAGAAAATGATAGGCTTCAATCATTAAGAGCAATTCTTCAAAATCAAGATCATGAGGTTCTACAACTACGACAAGAAAACAGAGAGCTTAGATCATCACTACAAGACTTGGAACATAACTTCACTCGATACAAAGAAGACATGGAGCTTAAATTAAAAAAATTGACTGAAGACAAAATTAATTTATTGGACAAAGAAATAAAATTGACTCAACAAATAAGTGATAAAGAATTGAGTAACAAGAAAATGTGCATTGTTATGGAGGAATATGAAAAAACTATTTCAGCTTTAATTGGAGAGCAACAGCAGGAGAAAGTACAATATCTTGAAACATTGGATAAATTGGTAAAAGAGAGGGATCAAGCCGTAAAACATCTGAATAATATGGAATCTTCCTTCAATGATCTTCTTACTAAATATGAGAAATGTAAAAGTGTTGTATTGGAAGCTAAAGATAGAGAAAATATCTTTAACAAAAAAATTACTGATTACGAAATTGGAATGCAAAAATATGAGGCCTTGTACAACAACCTAAAACAAACTACATCTGATAGTTTGGAGAAAGCTAATGAAACATTGGAAAATTTAAAAAAGAATCATAGCGTTGAAATCACGAAAATGAATGCGACAATGAAAAAACATGAAATAATGATATCATCTTTACAAGAGTCTTTGGCGCAGAAGACACGGGACAATGAAGAACTTACCAGAATATGTGATCAACTAATAAATGAAGTTCGCTGAGATTTCATTTACTTGATACTGATTTTTTTCCTCAATTTTATTTTTAACTTTATAATTCCTGCCATAATTATGATACAATGCAGAAACTTGAATCTGAAATTATTGTAGTCTTAGCACAATATAATTAGTGTTGTATTCTTATATTTTTTAACTGAATAGCTATAATAAAAATGTTTGCTTTTGCGGTTTTTGGTGCTTTATGTGATTATCCATAAATTTTAGAGATACTTTAATATACATTCTGATATTATGTTAATTAAATTATATGTAAGTGATGATCCACCAGTAATAAGTATTGTTATGTTGTAATTTATTAGGTTTTTAATTAATGACATTTGAATGTGACATTAAATTTCATATAGACCTTAAATCTTGTATTTTATTTCTATTGCTATAAGCCAAAATATTAAATATCTTAATTTATTATGCTTAGAATACTTTGAGAGTATAAATTCTTAATAAAGTTTCTACTTTCCATGAATGGAAAGTCTCATGGCAGTTAACACTTAACAGTTTCAAAGTTATTTATTTTTTAATATCATAACTTAAACTTTCTGTCTGTCTCTTTACGCCTATAACTATACCACTGAACCGATTTTGATGAAAATTGGTACTTACAGAGATAATTTGAGACTAATAGATAATTTATCCTTGACGCGAGCGAAAGCTAAGTTATACGATAAAAGCAGTTAAAAGAAACAGGAACAACATTGTAATTTATTACTGTAGGAGTTTAGAAGATAAAGCGCGAATATTAATTGCATATATTGTATAGATAGTCTATGACGCCCTCTGACAAACATACAAAGACTGATAACAGAGACAGTGCAACCAAAAAATATTTGTTTTGATAAAATATGATCTATTGCTCTATACTTAGGATTGCTTTTTCCTTATTTAAACTTACCAAAAACGGTCTCACGTTTTGACTACTCAACCAATCATTGATGTTTTTTTTAGAAATGGTAGTTAGGGTGACCATGAATTTTGTTTGACTTTGCACATCTTAAGAATTATATTGTATTGGTAATATTTTTTTTATTAAAGAATTAAAAGCAAAACCCTAGCACGTGAGGCTACATTACGATAAAAACTTTATTTTTCAGACATGTATGAAAATTATAACTTTCGGTGTTTACACTTTTACGGTAACATATACTATACTTACACTATGTTATAGTTTATTTTTTCATACATAAAATTAAGTAGCGTATCATCAATCTATTATGTACCGGACGTATTTAACTCGCTCGGTTTTCAAGCAATTTGTCCCTTATTTTGTTAACATTTAATTTGAACGAGACAAGTTGTAAACAAGAACGCTCTCACTAGGACCGTTTTTTGCGCCATGGTGCACAGTTTAGTTAGTACTATAACGTCTTTGCAAACACATTACACAACCCAGAACCCTCAAGTTTTCATCGGATTAACTTTAATGGCACATTTACACATTCGTGTGAACTGCGAATAGCGAGGCGTATAACGAACACCCATATTATGTACATTCGCTAATTACTGTGAACAGTGGTTCGCGACGATACTTGTATGTAAAATAATGTGACAAACACGAATGTGTAAACACGCTATGAAAATACTATGAAAGAACTGAGTAAATTTATCAATTTGCATAGATGTTTGTTGTAAATATTTAATTTTGTCTTTCAGGAGAAACCGATTTGATTTGGTGTTTTGATAAACCAGAAGTACTCGACAAATTTGTAACAACAGCAGACAGCGACCACAACGAAGGATTCAGTACATGCAAATTGGAAATGAGTCCCGCTGGTAGAGTTAATTTTCACGGGTATTTAGATACAAGAATTCCAAAAGACGGTCGAATTAAAAGGTCAGGCTATTGTTCGATGCGATCTAAGAGAATAAGAGTGAGTTCAATATTCAGTTAACATTAATACCTATTATTAAATTAAATATTTTTTTGAACTCAGGTACCTACTAAAAAAAATTTTATTTCAGAAATCATTTAAGCGAGAGTCTACATTTGATTGGAATATTTACAATACTTTAGTTATTAAAGTAAGAGGAGACGGTAGATCATATTTATTAAATATATCATGCGAGGGTTATTACGATATAACTTGGAATGATATTTATCATTATGTATTGTATACTAGAGGTGGACCATACTGGCAAATTGCTAAGGTTTGTATAATGAACGAATATTCTTATTCTATACTTACTTACCTACAGATGAATTTTTCTTAAATCTGACGAAAATAAGGTAGGTATCTTTTGGTACATTTTTTGGTGAAACGAAATTATATCAAATAAAACTAACAATTCTCACAAATAGATTACTATTATCCTTTACCTCTTCACTAAAAATTGACGATATAGGGTTTCATTCAGGATAAATGATAGAGTAACTGACTCTGGACATAATTTTGATGATTATCTATATTGTACCAATACCCAAAAAGAGACAAATCCAATGAAGCTCAAATTATTTAAATCCGTTCAGCCGTTCTTGAGTATAAAAATAAAAAAATCCTCTACCTATTGAATTATTTGTACCTATTTATCGCGTTTCTACTCTTCATATCGATAATTCATCTGCAAACCTTTCTCCTGTACCTACAATTACTTTTTGGGGCGCTCTTCACAATGGGCAGCGTTGGGCGAGCAGAGGCAATCACGATAATGTAGAGGGCCTAAATTTCGATTTCGATTCTGATCGGCCGTTATTGTAGATGTTTATTCATAATCGCCGAATGGTGGCAAACATCGACGATCATCTATTATGGCAACGCTGCCCATTATGTTGTGAAGAGGACCCATTACATGAGCTTGCAATATTTCAGTTCTGTCTTGAAAGTTTTGTTTCCTATTTTGAATCTTTTCAGATTCCATTTTCAAAGTTTGTGTTGGGATCAAAGGGAAGACTTCAAGATAAACAAACAAGAATGCGGCTTGATAAAGTAACACATTTTGGAATTGCATGTGGTGATAAAATTGACGGAGCTTTTAATTTGGAAATTGAATACGTAGGTATGTTGTAAAGTTGTCTTAATATTTTACTTACCATTATTTATTTTGGTTGTTTTAATATTACATAGATTTGAATGTACAATCATAAGATAATACATATATTTACAGGTTTAGAGTACGACCCAACCCACGAAGAAGAATTTGCATATGAAATGTATAAAACGGAAAAGTTTATAGTAGGAGTGTAAAATTTTGTTTTTAAGAAATTGAATATAAGCAAATAATTAAATTTGTTACAATAATAAGACTTTTATTTGAATCCTTTTGTCTTTTGATAGTATAATTAATATGCGGGTTCCTAAAGACGAGAAAGTTCCAATTTTTCTAAACAGAGATTTCCTCTTGATTTAACATAATTTACATTAACACCACAGATTAATACTTTCAAAAGTTTCAAAGTGTGTGGACTGTGGGTGTGTCATAAAACCAAAGACCCTAAACTGATAGACAGCACCAAAAAATATTTGTTTTGTTAAATTATCATCTATTGCTATATACTTAGGGTTGCTTTTTCCTTATAAGCGGCAGCTCACCTAAATCGGTCCGAGCGAGAGGTTTCCCAACCTTGTCCTAACGTTTTGACAACTCCACCAATCATTGATGTTTGTAGAAATGGTCGTTAGGGTGACCATGAATTTTGTATCGGTAATTTATTTATTTATTTAAAACTTATAAGCGAAACCCTACCGAGTAAGAGATAAGGCTACATTACGATAAAAACTATTTCATTCAGCTATGTATGAAAATTATAACTTACGGTGTTTACCCTTTTACGGTAACATACATATGTTTTAGTTTATTTTTGCTTATGTACATTGAATTAAGTAACGTGTCGTCAATACAATATGTACCGGATGGACGGAATTTGTCCCTTGTTTTGTTAAGCCATGGTCACCTAATTAAAAAGAGACTAGTTGGGAAAGAAAACGCTCTCTATCGACCGGACACTGGACTGTTTTTGCACCATGCTGCACTGTCTATTTAACGTCTTTGAATACAACAGACGTTATTTAATCATTTCTCAAACAAGTTTAGTTTTCGTCTTTCGCAAGCAATTATTGTTTCTAATATTGGAAGAAGTTCCATAACGTGCTAAAAATAATAAAATCATCACGATACTATAGCAATATTGCAAAAGTGTATTAGCATTAATGGCCGAATCACTGCATGACCTGAAAGAAATGCTGAGCGATCTCGCTAATTCATCCCAGCGCATCGGTCTCCGCATGAACATTGACAAAACTAAGATCATGTATAACGATCACATTACACCGGAACCGATCACTGTTCATGGGGCGACTCTTGAAGTTGTTCAGGAATACAATTACCTGGGACAAACGCTCCAATTGGGAAGGAACAACTTTGAGAAGGAAATTAACAGGCGGATACAGTTGGGTTGGGCAGCATTCGGAAAACTTCGCCGAATATTAACGTCATCGATACCCCAGTGCTTGAAGACGAAAGTCTTCAACCAGTGCGTCCTACCAGAGCTGACCTACGGAGCCGAGACGTCGACACTCACAGTTCGACTGGTCCACCAACTCAAAGTCACTCAGCGTGCTATGGAAAGAGCTATGCTCGGTATTTCTCTAAGGGATAAAATCCGGAACGAAGTCATTCGACAGAGAACTAAGGTTATCGACATAGCTCACCGGATTAGTAAGCTGAAGTGGCAGTGGGCTGGTCATATTTGCCGCAGAACGGACAACCGCTGGGGCACCCGTGTTGTAGAGTGGAGACCGCGTCTCGGCAAACGTAGTGTAGGACGCCCCATGACACGATGGAGCGATGACTTGCGTAAAATAGCAGGCAAAAACTGGCGGCAAGAAACCAATAATAGGGCTAAGTGGCGTGCCATGGGTGAGACCTACGTCCAACAGTGGACGAACACAGGTTGAAAGAGAGAGTATTAGCATTCCTTCACTTATTTCATTAATTATATTATTTATTTAATTATACGTCCTATATTACTTATTTCAAGACGAAACCTGAACTTCGTTCCAATCGGGTATCCCACATGTGATACCTCCGACCATATTGCAGAAAGGAAGCTGAAAACTTAGAAGCGCTTAACAGTTCATACTCGCGTGCCCTCGCTCTATAGCTTGCATATACATACTCTAAAAGGGCTGATAGACGTACAAACTTTAAAATCGCGGTTTTAAAGTTCGCGTACTTACTCGGCTCGACGTCGGTGACACACGCAAGAGCTTGGTCAGTAGCTTCTCGCGTGTCACCGATATCGAATGTCTCTATGTCATCAACAGAGGGAATTTTATGTTATTCAGGAATTAAATATAGACATTTTTAATTTAATAACCAGCACTAATTTTTAAGTAAATAGCATTCTAACAAAACAAATGTTCAAAAATTGAAGGACATTTTCGTTTTTACTATTATATTTTGAGGGTACTTTACAAAAAAAGAGCGTATGCTCCGAGCCCACGCGTCAGGAGTGAAACCTCCTTGGCGTGATTCAAAGATACCTTCGCCAATATTCAATTATATTATATTCATTCATATTAATTATATTAAATTATTTTCATAAAACTAAAGAAGACGAAATTAATTGAACTTTTGCACTTAGTAACACCTATTATAGCTAGACAGGCTAGGCTCGCGGCTCGCGGCGGTGACAGACGTGCGTGCGAAGGCGGGCTACGAGTAAAATTTCAAACATGTTGGATCGTCAACGAACTTACTCGACGGTTTTTAAGTACGCGTACTTGGGGTGACACACGAGCGAAAAAGGTCGTCGAGCCACAAGTTCGCGTACTTACTCGTACGTCTGTCACCCCTTTAGGATAAATAAACTCAATAAATATATTTTTTTTTAGTAATATTAAACAGGTTATAAATAAAAAAAGGTGTTACTCACTTCGAATTTAACCTGTGTCGACTGTCGTACTGTATATAGTCTGTGTTTTCAAAAAAGAAAGATACATTTTTTGAGTCTGTGGCACTGATGTCATCCATCAATTCGCGACCATTAGCAATAGCTCGGGAATTTAGAATTTGTGTTAAATTTTTATAGTCTGGTGTGTGTACAATATTTAACAAAAAGAATTTAGCGAGTACACCTGTATAGAACCGTAGTTTACTGTGAGTGTGATTTTTTTTGTTCAAAGGCATTATAATAAACATAGCGTTTAGTTTACCATTTACGGTCCTAGCCTTCCTAGGGTCATACATCAGTCTTTATGACTTCATGCGTGGGATGTTTATAATTTTTTCCTAGCAGGAACACTCAATCTCAGAGAAGGTATTTATTTTAACAACGTTATTCTATAGAAAAATAAAGGAAAACCTCCGAATATAAAAATGTCGCACTGACTTGACATAAGTGACCAAGTCCACTAATTATTGTCCTTGAAATAATTATTACGTTATTTTCAGAAGACGATGTCGTCAGAATTGTTCCAGCAGCTGTAGGATTTCTGAAGACAGTGTCAGATTGTTAAAGTACCATGTCAGGTACCGAGCAAAATATATTGAACTCAATGCAACAATTGTCTGTACAATCAAGTAACAGTGGTCCTACTGAGAAACCTACTCAAGTAGTTACACCCGCTGTTAATAGAAGTCAACCTTCATCTAAAGTGACTCCTGTTAAGCCAACCATTTCTCCGGCCATTGCTACTATTGATAGATTACTAAGTTTAGGCACACCTATACCACCACCACCTCCCGTTATACAACGCACGGCCGACATGGATCCTCACACAGTTGAGCAGTTACGAGCTGTAAAGGAAATGCTCACCTCTCAAGAGGAAGAGGCTCAAAGTCTACGAGAAATAAATCGGGAGCTTAAAGAGCGTTTAGAAGAATGTGAAACTAAAATTAAGAAATTGTCAGAACAAAATGAGGAATATGCAGAAAAAGAAAAGGCTTTATCTCAAAGAGTAGCAGAAAAAGTTCGTAACAACAAACAAATGAGTGTTGTTATGGAGGAGTATGAAAGAACTATCTCTTCACTTATTGGTGAAAGGGAAGCAGAGGCTAAACGATGGACTGAAGAACGAGTGACATTATTAAGGGAACGAGATGAGGCTGCTGCACATTTAGCTTCTATGGAACATGCATTCAATGATGTTCACACTAAATATGAGCGATGTAAAGGGATTATACAAGGTTACAAAAGTAACGAAGAAACTTTGAAAAGAACTGTGGAGGACAATAATGATGCTATTCAAAAACTGGAAGCTAGATATGAAACTCTAAGGCAACATGCTATGCAACAGTTGAACAAAGCTAATGCAGAGTTAGATTCGGTTAAGAAAGCTCATCAAGCAGAAATTTTGAAATTAAATGCCATGTTGAAGAAAAGTGAAGTACATGCGTCATCTTTACAAGAATCTTTGGCACAGAAAATCAAAGATAATGAAGAACTTACAGCTATCTGTGATGAATTGATTAACAAGGTTGGTTAACTTGATAAAGGATCATGTTTACTCATAAACACCATCATTAACTCAGCAAATAATATTTATTTAACATTAGAGTGTTAACATAGTCTCAATCATCTGATGTTAATGATAATACCATTATGATAATCCTAAAAAAGTAATCAAATTTTGTTACCATTTTTGTTAAAGCATCTACATTGTATTTAATGTAAAACTTTTTTTATTTGTGCAATCAGTTTGTATGTCCGTTATTCTGTAAAATAATTTAGTTATTTAAGATTTTAACATTTTGTGACATTTATGTTTTGTTAAATATCGTATACATTATATTGTTAATATCTATGTATGTTTGGTGCTTTGCTCCTAAGTGGCCATCGATAGAATGGTCAAAGTATAATATTATAGTTTTAGCATTGTTTGGAAATGGGATAGTGATCCTGATCTCCATTAGTATTATTCATTCTTATAATTCCAGATTTAATAATATATAAATTAATCAAACCTATAACAAAGTAACTTAGATGCCATAATTTAATTGATTATATATGCTTTATATACAAATATTTTAAAACATAATATTAGTTTGTTAAAACATTATTTCATTTATTGATTACTTACAGTAAGATTAAGGCATCAAATATTATTAAGTTAAATTGGGCCCTAAAATTATGATTGTATATTGTTCTAGTCCTAAAATTATTTTTTGCTATGCTGATTTTAGTACTGCCTAGCTTGAGATTCTTACAGTAATATATAAAGAAAACAAATGAATATTATCTTAAAAAATATTGCTATTCATTTTACATAACATGTTTATTATTATAATAACAAAAAGCTTTTTAGGCCAGCTTAGAGTTAGAATCTCTATAACACATAGAGAATATACCAAAAATGTGTGTAATGGCAGATGTTTCTTTATTTACTTTAATGTATATACTTTGTGTTGTCCCTTTCTTTTGATGTCTGACTATGTATGTGTGCCTTCAATGCAGAAAAAAAAAACATTTACCATCCAGAAAGTCCATTACATAACTCACAAAAAATAATTACTTATTAGTAAATGTAGGTATCATTTAAAGTTCTATGCCTGTCCACCAAAAATGTTTTTAAAATATTACTTAATCTTTTAGGAATTTATTGCACTGATATTTATTTTTCATGTATGGGCATCTGTAAAGATGTGGAGCGCTTGGAAAAATTATCATCATCCATAATTATAATAACATTTTACTTGTAGTACTTCTGATTCCATTTCATTCACCTAATTAAAAAAAATTTAACCAGTAATAGTGACATTCCAGATTCTATTTTTGTAATGTTTTGTACTTTTTTTTGGATTTAAGCGAACTCCTCATTGATTCAGACTGATAAGCCAATGTTTTATTTTGATATTAATTTATGTTTATACCTTTGATTGGCTAATTTTTTTAATTTTCTCGTAGATTAAGTATAATTTTGTACTTTCATAATTTTATGCATAAAGTTCATGTGAATAGAATGAGGAAATAAAATTATCCATATTTTGTATCTAGAGGTTTTATTTTTTAACTCCCACAATCTTATATCTACACTAATAAAGATAACATCAATATTGTGAAAAGGCAACAATTTTCATATAAGCAAAGTGTACACAAGAACCTTATTCCATTAATATTCTCTCACTTAGTTGACTCTGCATTTTATCAGTATGTTATTCAAAATGTTATTTAACAATGAACGCCTATTTCTTAGATTTCATCAATCTCAATAATGGAAGACTACAAAAAAATATACAATATATTTATATGAATCATAATTTCTTCTTGAGAACTTTATATGTATCTTTGCTAGTAAGATAACTAAGTGCTGAAATGACTGTTGATGCCGCAGTCACGCCAAAAAGAACTTGTAAAGCGGGATGGTCCACATAACCAAATACTGGGGATGCGAGAGTTGTACCAACCTGTAAATTAAATTTCTCTCATGTTATAAATATAATAAAATTTGTATGGTAGTAAATGTGTTAAAAACCAACAATAATTTTTAATTTTAACTACATAATTCACATAATTGCCTATCTCTATAGTATGAAAGTTGGGCTTAGCTTCTCCACACCAACTACATTACAAAGGTCAAATTCTATGAGGATTGAGGAATATAAACCCATATCATATTATGTTTACCAACAATGTCAATAACTTCAAAAATACATAACTTACTATTATAACATCATACAAAATGTATAAGGAATGCCCCCATTACTCTACAAAGGGCAAGGCTTAAGAATGTACTCAGACTTGTTCAGAATTGTTTAATTAAAAGCAATTTACCAATAATAGTTGTATTGCAGTGTTCACTTTACTTATGAATGTGGGCGCCAGTTGCGCTGTTGCGTGTGTCACGTCGAAATAGCGGCTCAAGGTCCTCTGCAATGTTAAATTGTTTTTATAAATTTTAATAAAAATGCTACATGCAACGGAATAAATAACAATTTGCACAAATCCACAAAATTTAGTTATCATCATATCTTTGCAACTAAATTTAATAATGCCAAAAATTTTAG
This sequence comes from Colias behrii, assembly GCA_029959065.1. Classification (NCBI taxonomy): domain Eukaryota; kingdom Metazoa; phylum Arthropoda; class Insecta; order Lepidoptera; family Pieridae; genus Colias; species Colias behrii. Next base: position 6,761,795 of record JARWMC010000018.1, read on the forward strand.
TTATAAATGTTTCATAGTTATATTTTTACTGTAATGTATATTGCTTTCTTTAAATCTATTAGAATTTAGAAATATTTATGGTTTTAACCGTTTCCATTAGACTAGAACCTATCACAATGATCTATGACTAATAAACAACAAAAAGTAGTCACAATCTATATCATAATAAAATTAAGTGACTTACTGGTGGCGGTAGACTGATATATCTTATAACAAAACCGGCCGCAACCAGAGCTGCGTCTCTTCCCACAATGAGAAGGGTCAGGGATAAGGGAATAAGATTTTGCCAGGTAAGGCATATAAATAATGTAGCAATCAAAACTTTATCTGCCATTGGATCAAGGAAGGAACCCATTTTTGATGCCTGCCCTTCCCAGTTACGAGCTATCCAACCATCCAACTGAAAAATATTAATTTTATATAATAGAATTATTTTTTAATAACAACATTTTTATAACGTGTATTCAATTATGTTTGAATTATCCATCGAGATTTATAGTGAACAATAATTTGATAACTTAATCCTTACTAATATTATGTATGGGAAAATGTTTGTCTTTCTCTCCTTGTATCATGTTGCAATTTAATGATTTGCTTTTCGTGTGGGTAGTGAAACTCCTCATTCCCATAGGAACTTGTTTGACTGTTTGGGAGTAGACAGGGGCTAGTGATTATTATAATGAAAGGAGAGTTGTTGTTATAGGTAACAAATGCTTTTCTGTATTCAATTTTATCTAAAAATAATACTTGTTTTATTAACTTACCAAGTCTGTAATACCTGCAAATGTAAGTAATCCAAGTGCTAGATTGTAATCGTCTTGCAAAATTACATAACCTAAATATGGAGACATTGCTATTCTCATTACACACAGTATGTTTGGAACTGTGAAAACATTTTCTCTCTGAAATTAAACATTTATAATTTTAGTTTGGGTTAAAAATAAGTTTAAATTTCATAAGCATTTTAGAATGATACACACCTCAACAACTCCTTCAAGTTTTTCTTTAACTTTTGCTTTTGTCTCTCTTATATCTTTTATAATATCATCTTTTTTCTCCCTTAATTTTTGGCTTGTTAATTCCTTGTGTTGTTTTAAGTCACGAACAATTTCCACGCCTTTAAGTCTAATTTTATGTTCTGTGTCTTTAATTTTTTCCTTTCTTCGCTCAAATGCATCTTTTAAAGCTTCTGCTTTTTTTTCTATATTTTGAAAGGAATTTTTATGATCTGACGAATATAGACACACTATTGATGAAACACATATCGGATGTCTTGGATAATGCCGCTTATAAACATTTGAAGTGTTCAGAGTTGATAAGGAACTAAATTGTTTGGAATACAAACTTTGAAGTTCTTTATACAATTTGTATGTTCTGAATCTCATCATTTATCAATACGAAATTAAGCGACCCGGTTAATGAACTAAGTTAATTTGGACATATTATAACCAAAAAAGTTCGCGCAAAGAACTTTTGCTACATTTCAAGTATATTTTAAATAGTTTTGTAAATTACTGAAATAATAAGTTACCGTTTACCAAAATTTTCACCCGATTTGCAAATAAATACTTATAAATAATTTAATTTGCCTTTTTATTTATCAGATGATTATTATGTTGACATATTTTTAACTTTTTGACATTTCGCAGCAAGGTACAGATTGTGGTACAGACTACAGATATAATAAGAATAAAAGCTCTTTGACAGATAATAGCAGATACGTACTCATTTATTGAAGTGAAAACTTCTTTAGTGTTTAGCGGCGTTGAGCACTTTTTCTGTAATGGGCTTAGATCATTAAGTAATGGATGGAGTACGCTGGCAAATGTTCTAACTAAACTTTCTGCTGATTTTGGTGCGGGGAGGGTAACTCACACTATTGAAACACAATCACACATTCACAAAAATAATTTGTGTCACGAAAGTCGTAAAAATTTACGACCTTTTAAGCGACGAGTTTTTAAATTCAACTCTATCCCTAAGTTCATAAAGATTAAATTTGTATTTCATTCCAAGTTGTCTCGTGGGGAGTGCGGTTCAATATCGCGTTCTAAATTCAACTTTATAACTTAGGTCATAAAGATTAAATTTGTATTTCTTTAAAAGATGGTCTCGTAAGGAATGCGGTTCATTATCGCGTTTTAAATTCAACTTTATCTCTTAGTTCATAAAGATTAAATTTGTATATTTTCTTTCCATGATAGTCTCGTGGGGCCGCATCAATGATCGAGTAAACATGACTCGATTATTTGTCTTGATCATATCGCTAAACGATACATCGACGATTATTAGAAATTGCATTTAATTAGAAATGTACGTTAAAAAAATAAAAAAATATACACAAATGAAAGGTTATTCCATCTTTTTTAATATTCGACACGTTTGAATTGCTTCTGCAAGACTTGACAGTGCAAAACGGCATTTTTAGCGGAGCACTCGCAGACGTCCTTTCGATGTTTTACGAATACGCAGAGTGTTTGTAATCGATTACGCAAGTAGTTTTTATGAAAGCATAAGATTTTTCGATTCGAATAATCTTATACCTCGGCAAAAGGGGAAACGCCTGCGAGTGTTATCCATTACTTAATGATCTAAGGTAATGGGTATAAAATCTTAAACTCGCGTCAGGACACGTGACCTGATCGAAAAAGCGTAAGACGGATGGATATCAAACATGCTCAACGTTAATAATCGAGTTTTCACTATTCACTTCTGCCGGCACTCCCGGAGTGCAACCCGTCTTTTTTTATGTCATAATATGTACATACACCTTACATTTATTATCGTGTATTTTCATAACTTTGTGCCTAATTTGATAAGTTACAGCATAATAAATTACACATACAAGAATATAATTTATTGGTGATTTTTCGGCGAAATGTCTCTGAACATTAGGAATGGGTCGTCGACGCATTTTTCATCAACGAGACTAGACCGTTAAATGTCGTTCATCAACTAGTCGATCAACTAGTTAAAATCTTCGACTAGTCGATGTGTAAACTGAAACGAATTGACAACGATTGACACGGTATACCGACGCGCGACGGTATTGGTAATCGAACGTTCGTTACCTTGAACTGAGGTCTACACTCTACATGTAAAATTCCACATTCTTACCACGAAGTTATTACGAATTACATATAGATTTTCAAAGAATTCAATGTCAGGGTTGTCTCTAGTAAAGAAAAAGTCAGAGCTGTTTTTTAACAATTATATATTTATCACCTATCTATTACCAAGTTTTTGTTTATGTTTTAACTTGTCGTTTTAAGTCGTTAGTTATAGTCGATATTTTAACATTATTCAATATATTATTATAGGTAGGTAATCCTTATGATATGTAATAAATTAACTGAATAAAAAAAATATCTTAGATTTTTAAGACAATTCAATAATATCAAATTAATACAAATTAATCTCCTTTTTTTTCAATATTTCGAGCATTGATCATAGTAATCTCATTAAAAGTCAAACGGAATTAACGGTAAAAATATTCAACTATCAACTCGCGACGCGTCGCGTGACGCGTCGCAAGTTGGTAGTTGATACAAACGTGTCGACTGACGAGCCGTCTACGACGAGTCGTTTAGCCGTCTACGGTGGACTATTATACGGCCACGTCTAAGAGTTAACCGTCGCGGACGCGTTGACGAGCGTTTCGACTCTTTTATTTAGTCGTTGAATTCAACTAGTCCGTTGATGAACGATGGACTAGTCGAATCGTTGAGTGTACATAGACGGTTAATTTAACTAGTCCGTTGATTCAACGCCCATGCCTACTGAACATATGAAACTTGTCATTTGTCAAATGTATGGCATTTAATTTTCGACAAAATATTTTGAAGTTTGGTATTATTGTAAAATTATATTTTTATATTTTGGTCAAAGAGTACTATAATAATACGGCAGAATTTTGGTGTTCCTACTCCTCGGAACTTGTGTTTATATTTGTGCTCCACTTTGCCTTATTGGTAACTTTTCTATATCGATTGCAAGTTTATAATATTATTATTAATTTATAATTCGTCGTATCTTCTATGTAACTTAAATTGTTATGATGTCACAAAGAAAATAAACTTAACAACATTGTTTTTATTTCCCTAGACATTTGTAATCTTTAAATATACATTTATATACAATATACATACAATATACATTTGCTAAACATTGATTTACTAGCATGTTATACACGTTACGTGCATATTGACATTGTAATGTATCTTTATAGGTACTGGGGAAATGAATTTATAATAAAAAAGTGTAGACTTATAGGTCGAATACCTTAGTCTTTTAGTGATATGCAATATATATATAAATACATGTTCATATACTGATACAAGATGAAGGAAGAGGAATTGAATTATATGCTTCGTCTCCTTGAAGACCTAACACCTGAAATATATGATGTAAGTATACTTAATATTTTGTATTCTTCTTAATTCTTTTAAAATGGTCTTGAAAGCACTTTTATAATTTTTGTCATATCATGCATGTCCTATGCATCTTTCTTTTAAATAAAATATGGGTATTGGGTATTCTGAAGTTTGTGAATTGAGTTAACTAACATTGATCAAATTTAGATTATTAAAATAATAATTTTTATTTTTAATTCTCTGATTACTATGTGATTAAAAAAACTATTTTATTGATAAAATAATTTATTTTAGGAAATTCATAAAATATACCACAACATTGAAGAGTCAAAATTAGTTCCACCCCTGACTGAAAATGTGGTACAATTCTTTAAACAAAATTTAAAAAAGAATCCTGTTACAACATCTTTAATTTTAAAATATCTTCAAGGAAATGTGGATACTAAGGATTCCTTTAAGATTCAAGAGCTCTATGTAGAAGTGTTGGAGAATGAAGTAGTTGAGAATAATCCAGATAGACTAATCACAATATTGACATTAACTAAATATGATAATTTTTTACCCCAGTTTTCAAGTAAAATTCTGAGTTTCATAACTTCAGATACCTTCAAACAACACAGAAAACAGATTTTAATGAGCTTAGTACCACAACAATTGCCAGAATTAATTCAATCTGCAAGTAACATTATCCATGACAAAGAAGCACAGAAGGATTTCAAACTTACAGCAGAATATATGATAGAATTATGTTATGATGAAAAAGTACATTGGCTGCTTAAAGCTGCACAAATTTATAAACAACAATTGCATGATATGAAGACTGTTACCTTTCAAATAAATAACTTTACAAAGCAACTGCTCATAATGGTGCTAATAGATCTAACAAACTGTCCAGAAACATACGATTTAACATCTCTAGTCAACCAATTGACTAATATATTCTCAATATTAGATACATATACTTCACTGGATAAACAATTACAATTCTATTTAACAGAAGTAAAAAGAGAGCTTACTTTAATCAAGTTTTGTTTAGAGAACAATTGCAAAATTATGACCACTTCTATTTTTAGTCAAGTGCTGGTGCAGAGTGCTTTAACTGTTATATCTCAAGTATGTAGGCTTTCTAAAGTAGACAGATATAAAGTCACTCAATTATTAAATATGAATAATGATTTCATATCTGAATTAAAAGTACTGAGCAATAAATCAACAAGCAAAAATAAAACAAGTGGTATAAATTGGGATATATCAATTTACAACAGTTATTGCACGATAACTAAAGTAATAGACATTATATTGGATTCATCAGAGGATTTGACAAATCCAGACGAAATAAATAGTTGCATGGAAGACATTAAACGTCTAGTTCTTTCAATTCAGCCATTGCAAAGTTGTATAGAAGTAATTGAGAACATATTTTCTTGCTTGTTTCTGAGATATGAGTATCTGTCATGTTATGAACACAATCAAGACTTTCCATGTGGAACACATTCAGAATGTTCCTATTTTTATTCAAAAAAGCAAAGTAAGACATCTAAAGATGTTAAGAGTTTGAACACTGGTTTTATGTGTAACTCTTTCATAACACAAATTCTTTTGGACACTTTAAAGATATGTTTGGAGAATTTGACTGAAAAAAAGGAAGTAATAAACTGCACAGATGTGAATGTCTTGGCTAGATTAAGAAGGCTGGTAGATGTAGTGAATCACTCAATATGGAAAATGCAACTGGTGTCCACCCTCTCTCCAAATTCGAGTCCAATACAATTGAAGTTGTGTATGGATTATGTAGAGGTGGATATGAGCAGTGAGGATGAAGAACATGAGTTTGAAGTTAAAGTTACAAGGAAAAAACCCAAAGTGCGAAGGCGACACACAAATCCAAAGCCAGAATTGGAGCAAGCCATGCTCACTTCCACAATATCTGCATGTGATGAAGGTAAATTGTATAATATTGTTTCTTTTACAAATTGGATATTTTAACCTAAAAAATCAATATTAGTATCTAGATAATCACCTTCATGTGCTAATGCATACATTCATTTAATTTATATTTTTAGTGATGATTTACTTCAATTGTAAAGTGACAAAAAAAATGTGTATATTGTGTATTTTTTTAAGTTATATTCTTTCATTATATGCAATGCAATTAACTAATTTACAGCATACAGCAGTAAAACAACATCAATTGACTTTATATCTATAATGTTAGCAAAACCCAATTGTCTGGTAGCATTAGCACTGTACCATAATGATTTTCAAAAAGCCAATCAGATTTTGGAGGTAAGTTGAGTTTGAATTTTATATTGTTCTTAGAATATGATCAAATTTTTCATAACATTTTATTTCGTAATCAGTGGGCTTATAATGAATTTCTTTATTGCCAGTTTTGAGAACTCCAGGGGGATTATTTTGTAGATAAAGCTTTGCATCTTGAATTGTTTGTTCAGGTTTGAAAAATTTGCAACACAAAAAGCAGCAACACCAACCTGAAACATAATTGTAAATGAGGGTATATACAAAAAATATAATCAGCTTGAGAAAAAAAAAATAATATAAAAATGATTAAATACCTTTACTGCACCAAAGAGGAATAGCTATAATTATGTAAATAATAAACCACACTTTAACAATTTTCCATACTCTAATTAAAGCTATTTTGTATGATAATTTCTTAGTTTGACAATCTTCATACAAATCTTTGACTGATTTCAGGAAAATCATTTTATCAATGATGTGTTTAGAATTACTGCTTGAATCTGTAATTTGCAATAAATCCTAAATAAACTATAAAAGATTTGTAGTATGGTAAAATTAAGTAGGTACATTACTTATATATTTTTAATATAATAACTCTTATAAACATATTCCTAAACCTGTTGTGTGATTAATAATAGAACGAATCGTCTCTTCATTATTCGATGATGAATTTTCCAAAACATGTTCTATTCTGTGTTGAAGACACTGAAATCCATAAATTTTCATAATAATATATTCCGCGTCGAGTTATCACTTCCGCGTCAACATATGCAACTTATCAACTCAATTTATAGATATTAAGTCATTCACCCAATAATGTTGGCATAACGACTGGTTATAATTTATTATGTTTACAATTTACATGAGAGAACATTATGTGATATTGTTTACATATAAGAGAGCAGATATGTTATACAAATAAAAGATTCATAAAATACACATAAACGCGTACCCCTTTCTCAATTGTTTTTATAGGTACTTAGCAATATAATAGATATTATAAATAGAGACTAAATACCTTGCGTTGCGTTGGAGAATTTACGGAAAATGTTAAACAGGCTGATACAAAAAATAGTGCAGGAATTAAATTAATTATATGCAAATTGAGCATGTTTAGACTCTAACAAATAGACTTTATCTTGACGTAACCTAGGCATGTTTAAATAGATTCCTTCACAGAGTATTTATAATATGTAACTTTATGGAAAACTTTATGGAAACATAAAAAAGACGAATACTTACTACTGGGTGATGGTGATCCCTTGGTAGGAAGGGATCTGGATATAATTACCTACTAAAAATTTAAATGAACTTTTTGTTGTTTCAGATGTTTGACCTATCTGATTCTGAAATTGCTACGGAAGTTACATTCACCGAACAATTAAGGCATTTGATTTCAAAACTAAAGAATATCGTTTGCTATCGTGATTGTTCTCGATATCCTACCAAAGAGTTATCCGCGTTGTCTGTTGTTTCAACAGAAGTAATGGGACTGGTAGAAGGATTTTTAGCTGCAAACAGAGCACCAAACTCTTTCGATATAATCGAACTAGGTTCACGACATCCCCATTTGCAGCTTTATAATCACCAAAATTCTCCATTTATCAATGCTGTAGATATTCTAATCAGCAGTGGTCTCAACAGAGAGATAACTTATGGCCTGATCAATGTTGTGGAAAGGAAACTTGCTGAAGTAAGAAGTAGTACCGATGTCACATCTGTGAAAAAAATCAATTATATAAGATTTGTGGAAGATATCGCCAGTGTTACTTTTGAAATATTCGGCAACACAGACAAATCATTTGACTTTGCTGATAATATATGTGCATTAATAACAGACTGTCGTCTTCCCATAAGGCACAAAGAGTTCTGTAAACTAAATCAATTATCAAAAGAACTGAGACAATGCTGTTTGGATTTGGAAAATCTTGTGGTTCCTCAAAATTTTAACAAGAAAGATGAAAACCTAATGCAAAAATATCACCAAATCTATATGAATGTGGTGGCAACGTCTGACAAAGATATCTGTAATATCGCAGAAGTGACGCGAAACGGAACAAAGAAATCTAGAATACATTATCTTAGAAAATGTTACATGTATACAAAATCTGTTTCGCAATTAGAACAAGAGAATATCCTGAAAGACTCAGCTTCATCTACTGATACACCTTACTTCGCAGTACTTGAGCGACATTTACACGATATATTTGGTAAAATGATAAATAATAAAGATTTACCAATCACATTTTTGGAGCCAATATGTAAAAAACTGAACGTGAATTTGATACCCAAGCTCATCCTTAATTTTTGCCCTTCCATTTCTTTAGTGGGCTCTTCAAAAGAAGCAACTGAAGAGAATTTTAATACGTTACTGCATATAGTGTTCGATTTTAAAAATCCAGAAGAAAAGTTGTTTGTTGATCCCGTTGCTGATTTTGCGCCCTTACCGCGTACTCCAGACCCACAATGTCTCACATATGTCGTGTTACATAATTGGGTATTGGCACATATCATTAAAAAGATCCATACATCGCTTAATGAAACTGATATGCAGCAAAGTATTGATGCTAGAACGAAGTGTTTAAACAAATATATGGATCTAGAAAGATTCGATCATACCAAAGTATTATTTAACGGCAATAAATATTTGGCGTCCTTGCATACTTTAATTGATCTCAATAAACTCTTTACATATATGCCAAAATTAATCGAGTGTGGAAAAATATCACAATGTTTAAAAATAATAGACGCACTCTCTGAACGTCAAGTTATGAGCAGTGCAAATTTAAATAACTTGAGAGACCTAATTTTATTTAAATTGGCGACAAATTCCAAAGTTAGTCACAACTGGAAGTATTGTCAATATCTTAAATGTCCGGAATTAAAAGTTGATTTAATTTTAAATAATTTGAATTGTTGGCCAGCTGAAGGTGCCTTGGAAGTAGTTGACTATTTGCGTTTCCTTTTTGATAAAACTGCCGTAGAAGAAAACCTATATAAGAGTTGTACAGATTGGTTGATTAAAATACCTCTTTATGAGCAGGTAATATTATTACATAGTACCATCTAGCTTGTTATTGTGAACATCTGTCTTGTCTCTTATTAATAAATTATAAATATTGCCTTCTAGATTGCGTCTATTATGGGATTTAATCATTGGTATGCAATTTATGAAAAATCTATGGAAAATCCTGAGCAAATTGTAGAAGTGCTTATGGATAGTCAACAGGTATACTATATATAATTTTATTAAATTTATGTGAGTAAAATATGAACTTTAGTTTTATATAAAATTTAATTTATTTAATTACTTTTTTCAGTTTAAATTATGTCTAGATTGGGCGGACATACATAACGTTACAGAACATATGAAAAATTTAATAGTTGTAAACTTGTTACGTCAGTTATTTGAATACTCAAATCAGGCTACTCCAGCTGCTGTCCAAGAGCTACTCGGACGTCTTTCAACATCAGAAGCGTTGGACTTAATATTAGGCGAAATGTCTAAAGTCCGAAATGTAGAAATACTTGAAGTATGTCTCGAATACATAAACAATCATTCAAATTCCTGGCGTTCATTCGAAAACCTGAAAGTTGGCTTGCGAATTATTCTTGAAATGGATCCGAGCCTGAGATATCTTTTCTGGGATTTGATCGAGAAACCTATACTTATGATAGAACAGTTATTGATGAACGGAAAATTGGAAATACTCACGGATATTCTTAATAAAATATCACCAAATTTGAAGAATGATCCTAACGGGGACTATCTTTACTACAATATGAAAACAATTGAAACTGTGATGATATCTCAAAATTCAGTTGATTCTTTACTGAGATACTATGCGGAAAAAGCGTTAGACATGAAAAATACGCGAAACACGTGTCCCTCTCCACCAAAGCCCTGGGACGACGCCTTATTACAGTCTATAGATTCAATTAACTTGGAAGGAGTTTCCCGTCCATTCGTAATGCCTGAACTCGTACCCGCAAAGGATCAATGGGTTGAGGATTATACCACGGACAGGTGCATGCTGTGTAAAATATCCAACTTTTCCATGATTATTCGCCGGCACCACTGTCGTCGATGCGGGCGTCTCGTTTGTCATGCTTGTTCAAGAAATAGAATGCAGGTAAACTATTTTTATACATAAAATTATGGAAATTTTGCTTACTTTAGTGATAGACTAAAAATCTTATACTGATGCATTTTTACGTGAGCTTTTTGTGTGACAATTTTCTATCCAACTTTTTAGGTGCCGACTTACCCCAGTGGTGTTAAATTTCGCGTTTGCGACGACTGTTACATTCAAACAATGAATAAGAAATCAAGTGCAGATCAAGACAATCTAATAACGAGTAGTAACTCGGACTCTGCTGCCAGCGGCATAACTTGCATGGACTGGAGTTTGTCCACGAATGCTAAAAAGAACGACGCAGTTCGAGAGGAATTTAGCTATGAATTCACGCCGAATGTTACTCTGTGCTTGTCTATTATGAAAATGCACACTATTAACTTGGATTATCCAAGGTAACATAGTTATTGAAATACTTATAATAAAATCATTGATAGAATAGAGTTTTTAATAGCATTAACTATTTCCTATTAGGTTAGGGACCTTATTCTTATTAAGTTGTTTACATTGATTTGATTGATTGATTTACCTATGGTTTTCATATGTTTAACTATTTTTGTTGTAAAAATTGTTATATATAATATCATAATAAAAATACTGTTATTGGGTGTTAAAAATAATTATAATATCCTTTACCTAGATTCTTATTAGACCGTAGCGACGAGTTAGCCCGGGAGCTCGCGAACGGTGGGTGCGGTGACTCGCGCTGGTTGGTGCGTGCGCGTCGCTCCTTATTGCTCGCAGCCGCTGAACTTTATTCTAGGGCGCTTTCAGATAAACCGTAAGTATTAGGAAAGCATTAAATAAACAAGTTACTTATTTTTTCATATTTCTCTCCCATTGACATACAATAATAAACTAGACATTCACGCTCAAAAATTGTCCTAATCAAAACTCTGCCTATGCGTCTATAACGCAAAGATTATAATGAGCGTATTACATTACACTTAGAACATGACAGCATGGTAATAAGATGTTAATTTGAATGAATATTCCGCCGCCTCTCGGACATTTTTTGGCGGCCTTTTAATAGGCGATTGTTAATAGTACGTTAATGTTTGCACCGATTGCAATATTTATAGAGATAAAATATAGTCGAATTAAGTGTCCTTTTGACTTGTGTATTTGTATAGCCACAGTTTTCCACACCTAAAGCCTGTAAATGTAATTTTAAAACCATGTTCATGAATATTGTGGAAAGAAATAAACGATTTATTTATTAAATCTATACTAATATTATAAAGCTGAAGTTTGTTTGTTTGTTTGAACTCTCAGGAACTACTGATCCGATTTGAAAAATTCTTTCGGTGTTAGATTATTAGATAGCCCATTTATCGAGGAAGCATCGATTGTAATATTTAGAGATAAATTAATATAGTCGAATTTAAGTGTCCTTTTGACTTGTGTATTTGTATTAGTATAGCCACAGTTTTCCACACCTAAAGCCTGTAAATGTAATTTTAAAACCATATTCATGAATATTGTGGAAAGAAATAAACGATTTATTTATTAAATCTATACTAATATTATAAAGCTGAAGTTTGTTTGTTTGTTTGAACTCTCAGGAACTACTGATCCGATTTGAAAATTCTTTCGGTGTTAGATAGCCCATTTATCGAGGAGGGCTATAGGCTATATATCATCATGCTAAGACCAACAGGAGCGGAGTACTGCGGGTAAAACCGCAGGGCACAGCTGGTAAAATATAAATTGTATATGTAAAGGGGCGGGCGCATAGCGGAGACGGGCGCGGCGCACGTGTCGCGCTGCCTGTCGCACGCGGAGGCGATGGCGACGCTCGTGCAGCACCAGGCGCACCACCTCGTGCCGCACCACGGCGCGCATCCCAGTTAGTGCACATTTGTTATAGGAAATTTCCCTATTTCTACGTGTTGATAACGATTTTTTTTTTTGAATTTAGTGATTTAGTTGTGAGTCAATTTTTTATAGGAAATTTTCACATTTCGATGTGAAGATAACGATTTTTTTTATTTGAATGTAGTGGCGAATCCGCAAGGAAAGGTATTTTAACACCCATCTGGCATCAAGTGTCGAAAACGGGGCGGCAGGCCATCGTTACACTTGTCAACGTTCGTAGTTTAGTATTTGTATTTACTAATTGTGAGAGTCCATTTAAAAATAGAAATTTAGCACGTTGGTCCTGGCCTAAACATTTATAAAAATCTTTCAGTATTAGAAAGAAGGCATTGATATATTAACATTCTTTACCCCATATTTACAGGTCAAATAGTTCGATCTCTTCTCGAAGCAGAGAAATGGGAGCTCGCATTAGAAATAGCCACGAAATCAGGCCTACCGCGGACCAGTGTGCTCGCAGCTTGGGGTAAAGCGTGTCTCAAAGCCGGCTGCTTTAGAGAAGCCCGACGGAAATTCGCCCTATGTTTTAAAAACGCACCAAATATATACGTTGATATGTCGGAAGAGTTAGAATACGGAAAAGAGGCATCTGAATCTCACTTTATGAATAGAAAAATGAATAGTTTGAGAAGCTCCGAGAGATCTGTTTCGATGTCTAGTATGCAGTCGGAGGGTAGGGTGCGAACAAACCCACCACTTTTGAACGAAATTATAAGCATGCTTGAGGAGATGAACTATCCAGTGAATCAACAATTGTTGGATAAAGCTGAAACGATTAAGGTAATTTTGTTATGCTTCTTTTTATTAAAATATTCACATTGAGGAACAGGTAGCATAAATCCTTGCCACATTTCTTAATTGATTTGCTAATTTCTAAATTCAATATTTTGAAACGAAATTTTCTTTATGATATTCTAAATATTTCAGACTACCAATGAGAAATTAACATCAATGAACACGAGCAAAAAGAAACTGCCGCTAGCCGAACCAGCTTTAAACATAATGCACATGCTGGCCAGCGTTAAAAAAATAAAACAGGGTGACTACAGTGACTTTCAAACGGCAACCGTCCAGCCGAAAAAGTCCCTGGCCCAAGGTCTTTTACGAAGAAACAATAATCATAACGAGGCAAAGGTTGATTACCAAAATAAAAGGCTGGACCCATTCTTTTATAAAGAATGTGTTTATTATCTCAGCAATTATGGCTCTCATGTTGCGAACATAATGTTTTATATGAAACATAGTAGTATGATCGAAGTTATAAAATACTGTTATGATAACGTGGTCGATAAAGAAACGTTCACAGAATCCGTTTATATGGAATGCCTGAAGAAAGATAAAGTTAACGAAATGCTAAGGGCGATGACCGAAATGGATAGTACGTTGGAAATGTGGTCGGTAAGTTCTCTATAATTTTTGTTGAATTTTATCTTCTTTACTTATTTTTTAGCGTTAACACCTGCTTTAAATAAATATGCTCTATGCTATATTAAAAAAAAAAACTGACTAACTCATAAATATACATTTTGTGAATCTCATATAAGTATATTCTGTTCATATATTTCTTACTAAGCGCAGGAACCCCAGATAATATATTTTCAATTATTTTTAAAGACACTTTTACCTATTTATTAACACTAATACATTATTGAAAATGATCTACCTGTTCAATAGTATCTTATATTTCAAGGAATACATAATGCACGTATGCCGCACGCTCGAAATGAGCAAGCGTCTAGATGCGCTATACGCACTGCAGTGCGGTAGCGGGCAGCACGCACGCGCGTCCGCCTCTTGCGCACTGCTGTACTCGCGGCCCGTGAACAGCGGCCCGACGTTCGCAACCTTACTAGCGCGGCAACACCATTTGACAGCCGCTTTACATCACTTGGGACAGTGTGTGCCGGTTGCGAATAGTAAGAAACTATTTTATTTAATTGATCATCTATTTACGTTAAGATGATGAATATGTCGTGTCGAATTAAAACTAGATACTTGTTTATTTGTTCAAGTAATAAGCATTTTTGAAGTGAAACTTCTTTAGGCGCGTTCAGAGTAAAATTTCAAGTTCGCGTCATGGCAATACTGTCAAGTCATGGAGTAAGGCTACGATTTTAGTATCTTTGAATCTTGTCAAAGAAGTTTCACTTCTGACACGTGTGCTCGGCACACACGCTCTTTTTTTTCTATTTTGTCATGTCAAAATTTACAGAGTGTAGGTAGGTGATAGCTTTATTAAAGCATGTTCTTTTCAAGATATTATTATCGGTTGGTTATAAAATTGTCTTATTTTATACCTTCGTTTCAGAAATAAACGATCCTAAATCGATACAATTCCACCTCGATAGAAGTACTATTGACAATTTAATGACGACTTTCTCGCGCCAAATTGAGCTAGCCAAATATTTAGCGAACTGTGAAGCATCCAATAGATTAACGGAAAGAGTCTTGAAAGAAATCATACCATTGTCGAATATGCGTAGAGAATCAGAAAGCATAGACAATAGACCATTGACGCTTTTTGGATCTAATACAGATAAAATAAAACTCATCGCAGTTGTTCTGGCTACAGGACAGTCAATCGAAAGTGGTTTTGAATTAGCGTTTAAGTAAGTAATTTTTTTCTAGTATAAGTAATCAACATTTTATTTCGAGTTGTATAATTTGTTATGTTTACATCATTGAGGTATTATTACTAGAGAGGGCACCACGAACAAAATCTGTGCGACAAGCGCGGCAGCGCGGGGCGGCTAGTGAGTCATACACTTTGTAGATATTCTGCCTCTTATCTATACTAATATTATAAAGAGGAAAGGTTTGTAAGTATGTATGTATGTATGTATGTATGTATGGTTTTCACGCATAAACTACTGGACCGATTTTGATGAAATTTGGCACAGATAATTTTTAGACCCTGAGAAAGAACATAGGCTACCTTTTATTGCGAAATATGTAGGTACCACGGGCGAAGCCGGGGCGGACCGCTAGTTACTTATAAATTAAAACCAAACAATGTAACAAATAAATATTGTTTATCTTATTAAAAAAATATGAATAAACTTATCAATTAAAACCAATCAATGTAACAAAAAAAATTGAGTTTGAGACGATCGACTCTAACTCGTGTTGAAAAAAGTGTAGTAGCGATGTCCTCTCTAGTACGTAGTACATGTAACTCAATGGTTTATATTTATATTTTTTAGGATAATAACAGAACACAAGCTGGACTCTATGAACATATACATCCACGTCGCAAAATATTTAGTGAATGTCGATAGATTTATGGAGGTGAAAACATTGGCTAAATGCATCCGCGCTTCAAAGGAAACTGCAGCTAAGTAAGTTTATAAAACGTAATCATTTCACAATACTCAAACTCATATGATATATATTTTTATTATTAACTGTTCATATCTTTCTACGGCCCTAGGATTAGAAATAATAATCCCTTAATTTGATAAAGTCTTACTACACAGCCTGGAAGAGATCGCTGATAAGCGATAAGGTTGTCTTATGTGCTATGCATGTTTATTTATTTATTTATTTATTTATTTATTTATTTAAGGTCAGCCAACAGTTATTACATCAGTACAAGCATACAAAAAAAGATTACAAAATAACTTACATAAATGTAATAACTACTTAAAGGCTAACACCACATGCGAAATAAAACGGTTTACGGTTACATATTATGATAATAACTACAACGATTAATTCGAAAAAAATAAGTTAAAAATAAAACAGTGATAGTTAGTATCTTACATTTAAATATTTTTTTATGTTGAGAACTATGAGAAAACAAAAAAAAAAAATGTAAATAATTAACTTATAAATCTAAATTGACTAAACATTTCAAATTTATATAATAGTAAACACACAAAACTTGACCGAGACCAATGATGTTAATCATGAGACAAATGAAGCAACAACATTATTTTTAAATTTTGGAAGACTGTCTGAGAATATGTCTATGTCTATTGCACGATCTTTTGACAATTTGTTATACTGTTTTAAGAGCCTATTTATTGTGGCATTCTGACCCAGGTTGGTTTTAGACATTTTGGTCGAAAAAGGGGCGTATTTATCTACACGGGGCAACCTCGAAGGTGCGTTAATATTTATTCTCTCAATAAGAAACGGGCAGTCCAACAAACCATTAACTAATTTGTACAAAAAGCTCATGTCCAATAACTGTCTCCTGTCCGATAAACGATGGAGATTAAAGTGTTTTAATTGATTTTCATACGTCGGTAACAATTTTGCTTTATTGCATTGATACGTTAGGTGCCACAGGAAACGTTTTTGGATTTTCTCTAGACGCTTAATATGTACCTCGTAGTGCGGTGACCAGACTTGAGAGCAATATTCAAGACCGGGTCGAACTAGAGCCGAAAAAAGTTTGATCTTAGTTTGTGGTTTCCTGAATTCTTTTGTGTTTCTGATTACAAAGCCTAGCATTTGAAAGGCTTTATTTGCAACAGTGTCGATATGGGTGTTAAATTTAATTTTATTATCAAAAACAACTCCGAGATCTTTAATAGTGGTTACTTCTTCCAATATCTTATTATTTATAGTGTATGTCTGTGTGTTACTGAGTGTACTTCGCGAAAAACGTATATACTTACACTTATCTGTGTTCAGAGCCAAACCGTTTGTCAAACACCAGTCCACCAAGCGATTTAAGTCAGCTTGTAAATAAAGAGCATCGTCTTTATTATTTATTTGTTTTGCGAGTTTGAGGTCATCAGCGTATAGAAAACATTTACTGTATTTAAAAAGTGGTACGACATCGTTTATAAAAATATTAAACAGGATTGGGCCCAAAACCGATCCCTGGGGAACGCCTGATAGGTTTGGAAAAGGTTGAGACGAATATCCGCCAACAACCACCCTCGAAATCCGACCGTTTAAGTACGAGGAAAACCAATTCAGCAAGTTTCCTGTGATACCAAAAGAAGAAAGTTTGTGAATTAGAGCCTTGTGGTCCACGGTATCAAAAGCTTTGCTTATATCAGTATATATGGTGTCAACTGGGATATTAACGTCTACTGAATCCGTCAAAAAGGTCGCAAACGAGGTGAGGTTCGTTGTTGTGGATCGAGCTTTGTGGAAACCAAACTGTTGGTGTGAAATCAATTGTTTTATGTGCCACGTTATTTTTGGTCTTATCAAAATCTCGAACAATTTGCCAAAGACAGGTAGTATAGAAACTGGCCTATAGTCCGTCACAGATGTTGAGTTACCACATTTGGGAATGGGAACAACCCTAGACTCTTTCCATGCACTAGGAAAGATACCAGAAGCTATTGACTTATTGAATATAATTGAGAGGGGTAAGGAAAGGGCGACATGACATTCAATTGCAAATAAAGAAGGTAAACCATCGGACCCGGCTCCTTTATTACGGTCTAACTTTTTTAGGCCAATACGTACGTCACTTTCCGAAAAAGACAATTCAGCTAGAATATTGACTAATGAAGAGCATTGTAAATTTGAATCATGATAGTGTAATGAAGTGGTAGAAGGCGATTTATAGACAGATGCGAAAAAGGATGCAAAGAGATTGGAGATGTCAGAACCATTAGAGGCCTGCCTGTCACCTAGATACATTGAAGAAGGATAGGTACTTTTATTCTGGCGCTTGTTTTTCATATGTGTCCAAAATAATTTTGGATTTTTTGATAAGGAATCCTCAATGTGCTTTATATAGTTCTTATAACAAGATTCAATTAATGATGCACAACGCTTTTTCAGTAGCAAAAAAGAAAGCTCATCCAAAGGATTTCTGTACTTAATAAATCTTTTTCGTATTTTATATTTTTCATTAAGCAATTTTATAAGTTCTCTGCTATACCAACAGGGATATTTTTTATGTTTGGTCTTACTTAAAGGTACGTGTTTCGCGATGGCACTTCTTATTATTTTATAAAACATGTTTACCATATCGTTTACGTTCGTTAGATCTGCGAATTCATTAGTCCAAGATATAGAGTTGAGTTCGCATATAATTTTATCGAAATCTGCTTTGTGGAAGTTATATTTATCACCAGGAGTTTGGGATGGAAGACTTGGACTACTGTAACAAGACAAAACAAACTCCAGGGGGGGATGGTATTGGTCAATATTGCTGCTAAGCACATACTTGCTTTCCTGCATATACTCAACGGTCTCTGTCGATAGAATTAAGTCCAGAATTTTACCTTGGTGATTCAATACTGTATTATATTGTTTTAAATTATTTAAAGCGGCAAAATCGATTAATGTCTGCCCCAGTGGACCAGGTAGAGAACAATGCTGAGATGTGATGTTTTTATCATTAGGCCATAGTACCGAACTTAGATTAAAATCACCCATTATTAGTGTATTGTCGCGAGATTCTAAAATACGATTAGTGTTGTCAATAAAATGCTCAAGGATATGTTTTTGAACGGGGGGAGGTATATACACAGCACATATGCATAACTTATTTGAACAGTTCCGATTTCTATACAAATCAAGTTCAACCCATAGATCTTCGCAACCGCTCTCAAGCTGAGTTAATCTACGAGACTGGAAGCGCTTAGATATGGCAATCAGAACGCCACCACCTGATTTATTTTTGTGATATAAACTAGTTTCTCGGTCACGTCTATATGCCACATAGCGATCGTCAAATAATTCCGAGTCAAGTATTGTGTGGTTTAGCCAAGTTTCACATAGTACAATAACATCATAATCACAGCATAAAACGTTTCTATACAAATCTAATGTTTTAGTGCGCAAACCTCTAACGTTTTGAAAGTATACATTTAGGGACGAGAATTTAAACAGAATAAACAATAATAAACAAATGATTAATTTAAAAAAGAATAAACAACCAGTTACAATACATACAATTACTGATTACACAGACTATCTAGAGTTCCTGCGCTGCGAACATGGATATATTCTGACGTATCGGTTTTACGCATAAATATGGGGCCGCTGCGCACCCACACGTGTTTATAGTTCAATTCCCTGGCTTTGAGGCGAGCTGCAGCATGAAGAGCCTTGTTCTCGGGGGATAAATTTTCGGTGACGTATATAGCTGACTTTTTATTTCCACCAAGACCCAAAAGACTGGAGTTCAATTTATTGTCAGGGTTTTGCTTGTTGTATTTTACGGTGGCTGCTAGAAATGCATCACGAAGACGGGGACTGCTCAGCCTAACCAGAATAGCACGGGGCCTCAAGCTTTTAGGGTCTTTCTTAGCGATTCTACTACAGTAAGATATGTCTGTATCGTTTATGGGGCATGCCACTACTTTGCTTAGTTGTTTTACTACTGTAATCAGGTTTTCGGACTTATGCTCGGGTACACATTGAACTTCTAAATTTGACGATCGCATGAGTTGGTCCAGCTGGATGCATCGCGCGGAGATGGTTGAGAGCTCGCTTTTTAATAATTCATTCTCTTTCTTTATACGTTCGATATCAATTTTGTATGACTTTATTTCGGCATTTAAATTTTCGAAGTGACTATTCATAAAAGAAATCGATTCATGAAAATTTCGAATATCATCTTTCATTTCGCATAACTGGTTATTTATATCACTCTTAAAATCCGCAATGCAATTAGTGACAGACATACGTAGCTCTTCTTTTATAATACTACGCAAGTCCGAACGCGATATACAAGACGATCCGCAAGTATTCGCATCCTTATTCGCGCGTAGCTCAGTAGTACCGCGCTTAGCAACGTTGATGTTAGAACGCGAGCCAGGCGAAATCGACGGCCGGATTTTGCTGTCCGAACATTGCATTATTATAAAAATGTAATAATGTAGAATTATTGATACTGGTACGATGACTCACTTGCAACGGCGCAACGATGATGCTTACGCAGAGTGGAGGTGCGAGTAGGTACGACGAATTATTTCTCGACACAGCGGCAGCCCCTCTCGTTTACTCGAGGTGAGGAGGAGCCTTCCTCCGCAAGCACAGCGCGTCGAGTCGCGCGCGCGGGAAATTTATTTGCAAATTGAATTCGCGATACTACACACCAATGCAGAACTTATTGCGAAATGAAAATAAGGGTTAAATTCGTATCCAAAATTTAACTAATTTTTAAAAAAGTTCCGAAACACGTCCGCTCTCGACAACGGTTGATTATGTTCTCCATGTTTTCCTTTTCTTTTAATATTATGTATTGAAATTTGTTATGGTACATAAAATTGTAAAAGAAATAAATACACTTCTCATTTACTATTAAGATCTTCTGAAATATTCTAGAGCCACAAATGAGCTTCATTTAACCCATTGAGCCCCAAGCGGACCGATCGGTCCACGACACAATAGATTTTCTATTGTGTCTGTGGTTCCGGGGCCTGAGTTATTAAGTATGATTATTTTAATTACCATCATCTCCTTTATATGATTTCAGTTTAATGAGCGACCAAGTGTTAGAAGCTGGCGTGTCTGCCGTGGTGAGTCGGTGTGAAGCCCGAGGACAGCTGCATGATGAACAGGCTGAGATACTCATTGCTGATATACATAGTGTTCCCATTAAGGTAAATTCGGCGGAGAAATAAACTATACTAAACCTTATATATGGAGATTGAACATAAAATCATTGAGAAACTACCTGCTCGCGCTGACTGTATAATTTTTATCTCGTAATCGTAGCGGATTTTTTTTTATTCAAAATCTGTTCTACTGTTCCTGAATAATAGGAGTTGTAAATATACATACAAAAGTGTTGTTTAAACATGCTTATTTAGATAATTATTGTACACTAGCGGTCCGCCCCGGCTTCGCCCGTGGTACATATTTATGTTTTCTCTACATAAGAACCATCCTCGTACTTCAAGGAATATAATAAAAAAAGAATTATCGAAATCGGTCCACCCGTTCACACGTGATGCCGTGACAACGCGAAACGGCTTTCATTTATATATATGTATATAGATTTAATGACTTCATAATAAATTCAAGGAGGACATTATTTTCATTGATCCAGTGATGCAACTTTTCGTTTGATACACAAAGTAATTAAATTTAATAACAACCATTATAACAATTATTTCAGATATCCTGTTACCTCACATGCCACAATGTTAGTAGTGCATACATTTTGGCAGCTCGTAACGATCGTACGAACGACCTAAGGCGCGTTCTGCAAGAGGCCGAGAGACTCGGCAATGACCAAGTACGGAATGCTTGCTTGAAGCGACTCACGTCCAAAAATACCAAATCGTAAAATATTTTTTAATTATGTCACTAGTTTTTGTATGCAAAGGATCTTGATTATCTGTGATTTTATAGCAAAGTGACTTATTATCTTAATTTGTTAAAATGCAGTTGTGACAAGGTAATATTTGAATTAAGTATTGTATTGAGCACTATATAGAAATAGGGCTCTTTCAATTTATGCGTTTCGTATCGGACCGCTACAGTGCCGGAGCGGTGCGTTTGTCGTACGGCGCACGGCCGGTCGTTTGTTTTCATACAAAATGCACGGTGCGGCAACAGCGCGGCGTCCGTACCGCGAACGCTCGACAGCAGGAAGGCAACGTCGCAAGTCCCATAGGGATGTCGGAAATGCAATAAAGTATCGATATATTATATCGTATCGATGTTTTTGACGTGACAACGTCTTATAATTCGATAGAGCCGGCTGCACGCACGAAAAAACATGACTCATGCGGCGTTACCTCGCTCTGAGGCGTTCCATAGGCTTGAAGTGCAAGCGAGAGCGCGGAACGAGCGACAAAGAAGCACAATCGGACGTTGTCACGTTCAACTATCGTCAGTAAACCGACTTTACAGACAACCAATTTTTTTGAAAATATCAATATCGATATTGATATTTTTATTAAAAAATATCGATATATTGGTATGATTTGACAGAGAATATTCGTGCTCTAAAAATTATTTTTTTGGTCAAATCTAATTCAATCATCTTACATTTCTACGGGTACTCAAGTACAGAAATACGCGCGTTTTGAGGTTATAATATACTAGCGACCCGCCCCGGCTTCGCACGGGTGCAATGGCGGCCGGCCGGTACCGCCGCAAGCGCTACGTCCCGCAATTTTTAAATCTGTAATATCTTCGAAAATATTCACTTAAATCATACGGTGTAAAGGGCCATATAGATCTATATTAAATGAACAATGTATTCAAGGTATTTAATTCGTTAAGGATTAATGCTGTATTGGTTAAAATCGCTTCGAAAATTAACCATTATTTGTCGTAAAAAGTAAATGACAAAAAAAAAGTTATTGTGGGTTATCCATAAGAGATAGACATATACCATCGCGGACTTTTCTGTAGACCTTTTCAATGTGTACAATACTTAGTACATCATTTTGATAAAACTCGTAGGGTTCAGCCTGCGTTTGCAATGTAAGCGGAAAAAATGTAATTATTTACGACATCACATTAGAAACCTCAAAAATAACAGTACTTCTCCACTATTTAATGGATGTTATTATACATATAAACCTTCCTCTTGAATCACTCTATCTATTAAAAAAAACCGCATCAAAATCCGTTGCGTAGTTTCAAAGATTTAAGCGTACAAAGGGACATAGGGACATAGGGACAGAGAAAGCGACTTTGTTTTATACTATGTAGTGATAAGTCAGTCGTGGTTATAATACGGACGGGCAGTTGAAGAGCACTAACAGTAATGTTTCTTCGTCAGAGTCCATGGCTTAACTGGTGTCAAATAAATTTAAAACAGCACTAGCATACAAACGCACGGCAGTCAGATACGCTTTCAATTTAAGCGTTTGGTAACGGACTGCTACCGTACTGCAACGGCACGGCAGCGGGTTATAACTAGCGGCACGGAAAACGTGCGGCAACGGTCCGATACGAAACGCATAAATTGAAAGAGCCCATAAAGCTATTAAAATTGATCAATCTGTTATTAGTTTAAAGGAATTATTGATATATGTTATTATTATTTTTGATCCAATTAATTGTCAACTTTTGTGTGTAGTAACCAAAGTGATTGTGTTCAAAAATTCTGAGTAATATTTTCAGAAATTGTTAATTTCTGTTCTACTATAAATGGTGCAATTTCTCATTATAAAATATTATTTACTAATAATATAACATAGTGTAAAAATGTTGTGATAAACTTTGTTAAAAATGTACCTATCAAGAAAATTAAGTATTAATGTTATTGGAGTAGATAATAATATTTGCCTAAATAGAATACTATATATGTTTTAAATAATGTGTATAAAAATATATAATTATGTAATATTTTTAATAATAAATATATGGTCTCACCTTGTGATATATAATCTGTATTACCTTTATTGATGAATATATTATTGTTTGAGGAATAATTTTATAGTGTATTTATTTTATTTCCTATCACTCCTTACATTTCAAGTATCACTTATAAAAGTTAAACACAGGATTTAGCATCTCCCAAAAATAAAAGTGTAACAAGTATTTTATAATAACTTTATTTATAAAGTTTGACTTTAAAATTAATTGGAGACATGGTTGTATACCATCAGCCATAAAGCCAAGACTCCAACTCTTCAAATCTCATGTGAGAGAAAAGCACATTTTAATGGACCTCCACCCTTGGCTGTGGTCATTGGCATTGCATGTGTGTTGCCGTGAAATGCTTGAATTTTGATTCAGTCTGAAATATCCATATACTTTACTATTGAGCAGCCATAGCCTTCTTTTTTGGTTTCTTTAACCTCTTCAGTCCATTTATACTGGTTTTAAGCAGATTAGAATAAGCATTTGTGAATGTTTCAACATCTTTTTGTTCAATTACTGTTGAGATTTTTTTACTTCTACATTGTGCCCTTACTAAACATTTGTAGTCTGGATTTGGGACGGCAAGGCTTCCATCACGAGGATTTGGCTTTGTGCGACCATCATCTAAAAGTGATAGGTTAAATTACAATATATTTTAGAAACTTATAACTACGTTAAAAAAATATCACAATACATACATCTTTTCATAGTCACAGTTACAGATCCTGATGTTCGTGCACTTTGGTAAAGTTTTGATAGTTCTGCTAGAAACTGAAAATAATATAGTGTATTAAAACATAAGGTAAAATCATTGAAATACTATATTTACACTACATCATCCTATATATTATACTCACCAAATCATTAGTTAACAGGACCATGGTTATAAATTTCTGTGAAGCTTAAAGTATATAATATAATATATCTTTAACGTATGTTATGAACTCGTATGTAAATTATCCATCACAAACATTTATTAAATAAAGAAAAATCGTGATTTTCAAAGGATTTTTCACACGAATACAGGAATGCACGACACGTTAAACTTATGACATATTGACAGTGACAGTCGACAGATGACTGTTCAGTTGTTGACACCGTGACACGTATTAAGGTTTTGACATGAAACCTAGCAAAAAATAGTGGTAGTTTTCCAATTACAGAGCATAATGCGACTCAGTGGCGCACAATGCCGAATTATGCTGATGCTTAATTGGTGCTTAATTGGAATGTGAATTAGTTTTCAAATGCACCAGCGTTGCGCTAAGTTCAGTGTTGACTGTTGAAAAAAAAATATTCATTTAGCAATAACCTCATTATCGTAATTATGAACAAATAAGATTGAGTTGTCTTCTTCATCTTGATAAATATATTCTTTTCCACGAAAACATTGATGATTGCCTGCTTCATTAAATGATTCGATCAAGCCATTGCAATGTTTACAAAAGTATATTCCTGTAAACAAATTTGTTTGTAGATTCGAATTCTAAAATGAAATTGTATTCACATTTTAAATGTGAAATATAAAAAAAAAAGTCAATGTTTGTACCTTCATCCATACTTATATTTATTTTTTTAACACAATTTGAATTAACTTTGATTATTTCGAAAAAACTACAATGAAACGAAAGCTTTAAAATTTTTTCCAACAATTAATAATAATATTACTAACGATAATACTTCGATAATATATAAACAAAACATTTCGATCAATGCCAACCTAAAGGGGAAAACACTTGTTAATTTTCTGTCACAGTTGGCATCGATTGCACGCATCAATTCACGCGCATTACGAAACATGTTGGCTCAAAAAGTCCTTAATTAGCCTATTAGATCATAAAATAGTGTACCTAATATTATTCGTACAACGTAGACGAAACATATTTTTCTAAGATAAACAAGTTAACTTTTCTGGTACCTACCTACTTAATTCTTTTCCCGTAGTCATGTTGACAATTATACCAGTGAAATAATGGAAATAAGCAAATTTATATATCTCATATAAATTAAACAATGATTACGTAAAATAATTCCTACATTATATTATAATGCTAGGCGTCCACTAGGCGGATCGGGCCGGGCCGCATCGCAACGCAAAAATACGCCGGCCTATGTTTTGTATGAAACATCGTCCATTAGCGACGGATCGGGTCGGGGCGGGCCGCAACGCATTGGCGGATATCGCTTCGCAGGCGGATTTCTGCCGGCGGTGCGCTGCGGCCCGGCCCGCCCCGACCCGTCTAGTGGACGCAGGCAGGCGGATTTGTGCGGCGAGCGTCTGTTAGATAAAATCCGCCTAGGCGGTCCGCCGCGCCCCGTACAGGTGGACGCAGGAGCAAACAGCGCGTCCATTAGAGACGGCCCGTTGCGATGCGACCCGCCCCGATCCGTCTCTAATGGACGCCTAGCATTAAAGTGACTGTTCGTCTATATGTTAGGCTTTTATGCATAAACTACGGAACTGATTTTGAATTTTGACAAAAATTTGAACAGATATAGATTCAACTCGATTTTACCCATTATTTTACCTGGAAAATAACTTTTAGGTGCGAGTGGAGTTGGGTTGTAATTCGGTGTAAATCCTAATTATTATTATTATAAATGGGAAAGTAATTCTGTCTGTCTCTTCTTCACGCCTAAACTAGTTAACCGATTGGATTGAAAGGTACACCCTGTGGGTACACCAATAGTTGAAGATTCTATGTCCTATAAGGTCCAGATTTTGTCCCGGAAAGCTAGTATTAAAATAGAAATATTAAGAAATAATAAAGATAAGCCAGCTAAGGTATTCACATTTATATGTAAGGGTCACTTGGTTTTTACTTTTTACTCAGTATAAAATTTTATATACCCCATCTAATAATTTACGTAGGTAATCAAAATTATCTTATTTGATAACATTTAATATATCTTATCAGTTATCTACCTCTACTGATATCTCAACTGATTTATGGATAATTCGAATAGTAAGTAAGTTGTTAATTATTAGGATCAAAGTATAGATTACGTTAAGTTGATTATATTAATTACTAGTTTTTCGCCCGCGACTTCATCCGCACTTAGTATAGGTACATATTATAGGTACCTATAACCTACTAGTTATTATTCTGTGCCTGAGGTAACTGGTAAAAGCGGCATACGTCAGAGCATACACTTGCTCTGTGATACGCGTAAAAACAGGTTCCGTTCTAATTAGGAACTTCTTGCTAAATTAGCTTGGTTGCGTTTAGTCGGTTACGTTGCTCACTCTTTTCGGCTAAAGGCCTGTTCAAACTACAGCTGTATCTGCTACCACCGCCCGTAGGTAGCGGTATCCCGATGGACACGCGATTAAATCACTTACCTACTTAGTATACTATAGGTATAGACTCAAATCGCGTACCGATCCGAGTACAGTAGCCGAACTCGGTAGCGGTAGCTCGGTAGCGGAACAGCCGCTGTAGTTTGAACAGATTGCATGGTTTAAATCTTGTTTAAATGTATTGGTATCCTATCTTTGTCTAACGCGGAATGGCTCATAAGCTACTGTTTGTTAGCATAAGTATACCGTTTCTAAGTCAGTTTATATAATATCTATCAGCTATCTTATTCTAAGCATCCGCATAGTCACAGGAAAACCCGAATAGAAATTTCTGGGAAAATTTATCCTCACTATCTCACTATGTCTCAGTCACAAACTATCATTGTACCTACCAAATTTTATCAAAATTAGTTTAACCAATGAAAAAGAGACAGTCAGAATTACTTTCTTATTTATAATACATATAGCTAAAATAAGGAATAAGTAGTTTGTAAAAAAATTGATTATTTATCCTTTACTCCTCATATATTATGTTGATTATTCCGTCTAGTGTTTAGTAATTTTCCATCGCGTCGATAGGTATACTTGTTACTTTGTCGTCTTTATTATGCCGTCTCTACACATAGGCCAACGCGTTGGCAAGTGCGCTGGCCCAGCCACTGGTCCAATGTGTTGAACGGGCGTTGGCGCATTGGCGGTATACCCGCACTACACATAGGCCAATGCGTTGGCAAGTGCGCTGGCCAAGTCACTGGTCCAATGTGTAGAACAGGCGTTGGAGCATTGGCTGTAGGAAAGCTGTTGGTATTTGATCGTTGGCCAGCGCGCTTGCGAGCTTGCCGCGCAGAGTCAGTAACATCAAAAGGACGCTTGTCGCAAGCTTGGCGCACCATCCACACATTGGCGGCGCGATCAAGAGTGAACATTTTCTTCTTACGGCGAATTAAAAGGCTTATTACACTACCCGATATGAAGGGCCCTGCATCCAGGGTGGGCGTGTACCCTAGTTAGTGTGGCGCTTATTACACTTCTCTGCGAATTGGGCCCTAACTCAGTTTATACGCGAATGTCTAGAGAGATAAACGTATTGTTGCATTTTACATTATGCCGTCGTCAGTATCGAAACTTAAAAAAGTTGCTGTAGCAGTGGCAACCATTGTCGCAATAACAAATATTAAAAAAAGAAAGAAGAGAAAGATCTGGGTGAAAGAGTATTTGCGGTTACGTGAAAAGCTTTCAAATATGCAAATACTAAGCGTGCTTGAACCGGGAGTTTTAATGAATTAATTAGAGTAGGTGCCTTGCAGAACAATTTGAACACTTGTTGAGTTTGGTGACACCTTACATACAAAAGCAGCCACTCCACGCACTAGTCGCGCGGCAACTGAGCTCCCTAACCGCCCTAAACGTTATTACATTACCCAATCTGCAGGGCGCTTAGGGAGCTAGGCAGATCGGGCAGACCCGATCGCCCTAAATCGGGACACTAACTCCCTAAGTCTTATTACACCACTCTTAGTTAGGGTTAGGGTCCCTAAAAATTGGGTGGTCTAATAAGCCTTTAACACCTAACCTGACGAAGTGGCGTATAATATGAGTAACGAGGAAATATTCAAATTTATTGAGCTGTATCCGAGTGTAAACTGCCTGTGGAACCCAAAAAATAAGCTGTGAATACAGCTACAGCTGTTAGCAACTCAACTTCCATTTTGAATAGGTACGTCCGCACATTGGTCCGAATCAAAGCACACTGAACGACCTTCCAAATTCCAATGTGTGGATGAACTCACAAGCGTACCGCCAGCGCGTTGGCGAATGAGCTGGCCTATGTGTAGAGGTTACAGTAGGTACCTATTTTAGAAGAGTTATGTGTAGAACGTTGGCCGGCGCGCTTGCGAGCTTGCCGTGCGGTGTCGTGTGTTGTAAAATAAACTTAATGTCTATAAACATAGAAATCCAAGTTTCCTACATTTAAAAAGAAACATGGTCTTGGATAATTTCATAATTGATTTATAATTAGTGAAATATAATGCGATTCCTTGAGAATTCTAATTTCTAACTAGAGCAAATCAGCAAAATTAAACAATTCATTGATAGTCGTGAACTACCTTAAGCCGCGGCCACACATTGGAGATATTTGCACCAACGTAACGTTTTGCGCCCAATGCACCAATGTATGTATCAGTACTTTGACACAATGTAGACATTGCGTCCAATCACTGTCCAATGCCCAATACTAACGCGCTCAGTGTCGGTTTTCGATACACGTTCAAAGGAGAGGGGAATGAAAGGGGAGTGCGCGGGGGCATCTTGGACACAACGCCGCGCTCGCGCCACACATATCGTCTCTGTCAGTCGCCTGAAGTGTGCATTTTTATCATCCACCATCGCCTTTTCTTTCGTTGATTACTTGTCTGATGCAAGTGATAAGCATATGTACCTAGCCGTACGCGTGAGCCGCTAGTGCAAATAAATTATCGTCCATCGTCTTCGCTTCTCTGCTACCACAGTTGGGACTGGCCCAATGAGCTAGTCTGTTTCCATTGATTGGTTACAAAGTTGACATTGAAGCCAATGTATAGTGCAGTAGTTTGATCATTTCAAATTATAGCCAATATTGGACGCAAAGTTGAATCCAATGTGAGGCCGCGGCTTTAGATGTACACTAACATAAATTCGTCGTTGCAATTTATTACATCAGTAATCTATATACAGGGTGTCCCACTATCGGTATACTAAGCGCGAAGGGATTTGTAGTTTTGCATACATTGATCACGTAAAAAATACTTAAACAACAAAATCACGTTAAAAATTTTTTGCTTTTTCCCTTTAAATCCATGTTTTCTTCTCTAACTTAGCGCAGCTGGCGTATACCGCTTCGCTAATGTGAGCATTTTGTCTATGAAAACATAATTTTAAAAGATAGCTCACGTGAGGGTTTCAAAGTTAGGCGGGTTGCTTATTAGGGGTGTACAAATAGAGTTTTAAGAATTCATCTATTTGAAAAAAAAATGCATATGGAATTTTTTAAGTATTTTTTACGTACTCAGCGTATGCAAAACTATAACCTCCTTTGAGCTTAGTATACCAACGGTGGGACACCCGGTATATAAAACTCAAAGGTGACTGATATAGTGATCTATCAAAGCACAGCCCAAACCACTGGACGTATCGGGCTGAAATTTGGCATGCAGGTAGATGTCATAACGTAGGCGTCCCCTAAGAAAGGATTTTAGAAAATTCATCCCCTAAAGGGGTAAAATAGGGGATGAAAACTTATACCATGAAAATTTATCTTTTCCACGCAAGCGAAGCTGCGGGCAACAGCTAGTCTTTTCTAAAATAGCTGATATGCGTAAAGCATACCTATAACTTTTTTGACCTTGACGGATAATATATGTCCGATAGCTCAATAAATAAAACCACAATAAAACTGATAATTTGAACACAGACAAATAAAATGTTAGGACGTCGTGTTTACAGTTTACACTAGGGATGTCACGGATGTTTTTTTTTATATATGCAGATACGGATTACGGATGCGAATGTTAAATTATGGATGATGGATCTGAATTGAAGATGAAACAATGAATTCATAAGGATGTGATGGATCATGTAAAGACGAAGATGCAATTTTCTTCCTTTTCCTACAAAAATATAAATACGATAGTCTTAGGTAGGTACTCTTTCAAATCAATCCGAGTCCGTAGGTATCTATTAAATTATAAATGCGAATGTGATCAAATCGATATCGATATCGATTATCGAACCGCCCGCGCCGCGGCCGCATGCAGATGCGAATGTTGGTGTCGTCCCTAATTTACACAAACAATTCCAAATTCCAATTTCCAGTAAATACAGTACTCTTGAGTGATGTGCACTACTACCTAACAGTCTTGAAGTGAAGAGGCGGTTATTATAGCAACGTATTTTATCGTACGTAGGTTACCTTAAATTGAAATAAAATAAATAATGTCTTATAAAGGTGAGAAAAATTTCAGTTATTGAGAATGTTAAATATTAATAGAAAAGTTTTAACAGTGAGTTGGGTACCTACCCCATTTACTAGAAATGTTTATTTTGGTTCTTTCTAAAACAGTGTTGATTTTGGTATTTCTATTTAGTTTATATACCTATATATTCTTTTTTAGGTTATTTTCTATTGATGTATATAATGTAATGCCTAACACAACCAATAATACCATTTTTTCAGTGGAATATGTTTTATTTTATTGTTGCTTTACATAACTACCACTATTTAATATTTACACTAATGGTGTATTTTTATATCTCCTCAGGTTCCTACACAACAGCTGCGATTGCTTCTGTCGGAGTAATCGGCGGTGCCTACGCAGCTTACCATATCTACAATAAGTTACAGAAACCAAAGTTGCCGAAGGAATGGAGACAAGTCGGTACTTTAAAAAACCTATACATCTATCCGATCAAGTCTTGTGGTCCAGTCGTCATAAATTCAGTAGAATGCACTTTACTAGGATTGAGAAGTGGATGGCTGCGGGACAGGTAAATTTAAAACCTAAGTAAATAATGTTTGGCTGGCAATACAAACAACACTTCTTTATTTTTCACTTGTCTTTTCAGAGTCCTTATGATAGTGGACAGCAAATATAATTTCGTGACCGCTAGAGTTTACCCTGATTTGCTTCGTGTAGAACCTGCAGTTAATAACTCTGTTCTTACTATGAAGCATCATGAATTGGGAACTCTGTCAGTGAATTTGGCTGAGGTAGATAATCTTTAGGATTTTATAAATGCCTTATATATTATTTGTATGGTGAAAAGTAAGTATGTGTGGAAAGTGTAATTTTCTGAAATTTATAGGTTGCTGCCTTACAATCTCCTAAAACCGCAACTGTGTGGTCTGCGCCAGTGCCAGTTTATGATTGTGGAGATGAAGCTGCCGAATGGGTTTCAAAGTATGTATGACTAGTGTGCCGCGTGGTTTCACCCGCGGCAAACAAATGTATTTCAATAGCAAATGAAAATTTACACATTACACATTTATAACTATACTACTTAGCTGCTCCGCGCGGTTTCACCCCCGTGGCTCCACTTCTGTTGGTCGTAGCGTGATGATATATAGCCTATAGCCTTCCTAGATAACTAACACCGAAAGAATTTTTCAAATCGGACCAGTAGTTCCCGAGATGAGCGAGTTCAAACAAACAAACTCTTCAGCTTTATAATAGGTATAATGCTCCTGCCACACTATGCTCCTCGCGCTGCTCATCGCTCTGCTCATCGCGCTGCCGTTATTCGCCGCGACATTGCCCTCTCTTACTGCCAAGTACTTAGAGCATTAAACCATTAATGCTCTGAGGCCAAGTAGCATCAAAATTTGTTCAATGTTTATGTGTGAGACTAACTACACTTAAACATTCTTACAAATATTCGTGTTTCTGAAGTAGGACACTCAATTTTATATATAGACTAAATGAAACAAAAAAAAAACACTCCATATTTGACTCATAAAGATATGATATATGTATTATAATCTTTCTCACAATTTTTTTATAACTTTCGTGTGACTTTTATATGATTACCGAAAATTGTTTAAGTAAGAGTGTACGTACTTAAAAGGATGATTGTAATTTAAAAAAAAATTATCTATGCAAAACCAAAGATTTTTTCATTTTAAGACAATTTTTGCGAAGTTTACCTTTTGAGAAGCGCACCAGTTGCTAAATTCACCATTTGAGCATGGTGTACAAGATGAGAAGTGCACCAAATGCGTCAAACCCTTTTGTTCACCTATATACTTACAATTATTGTAAATTAATCATATTCCAGACTATTGGATAAGCCTCCTGCAACCATGAGACTGGTATATTATGCGTCGCAAAACTGCCGAACTCGTAAATTTCACAACAAAATGTACAAATTCGGCAAAAATGATACGGTATGAATGTTTATAATGTAAAGTACCTACATAATACTTAATTACATTTTAATGTACATGACTTTTAAATTATATGACATATTTTAGGGAGCCTTTACTGATGAGGTTTCGTTCAATTTAATTAACGAAGCTTCTGTTGACGAATTAAATACAAGGTTGACAGACCGTGTATCGTCCCATAAACACTTTAGACCAAACTTCGTAGTAGACGGCGCCCAACCTTATGATGAGGACAATTGGAAGTTTGTGAAGATAGGTGAAAATATTTTCGAAGTCGTTAAACCATGCACCAGGTAAGCAACATTTATTATTATTTTTTTATTGATAAGCATTAATCAGACACAACAATGGTAAACAATATGTGCATATAAAAACTTAAAATTAAGACTCGACTCGTTTGCCCTCATTTGGCAAAGGCCTCTTCCATTCCCTTCCACTCTTTTCTGTTCAGTGCTGTCCTCGTCCATCTTTTTCCCGCTGTTGCTACGATTTCGTCTTCCCACCTTCTAATCGCGAATCGAGATGTCTTGGCACTTTTAGGGCAAGGCTAAAAACCTATTTACTAAAAAAACAAAAGGAACTGTGTCCAGCTAGATGATATTTTAATTTTTATTGTGTTATATTTATTTAAATATGTATTTTAAAAAGATTTCTTTCGCCCGATGTACGAATTGATTGGCTATTAGGTATATTTGTGAGGCTGAATAATGAGGTATTGCTGTATCATGGATGTATCTCACCAGTAGGAAATCCTACTGTAGGGATGTAATAATTAATCCTGCATTCTTTTAATTTTAGATTTATTTTTCTATTTTTATTTTGCATTAAAATTTTATTGTTTTACCTGTGTTCCTGAAAATATAATATGTTTGTCTTAGGGGAACTGCTATGTTTGTTATGGTTCTATGTATTTTTTTTACTTTAATAACATGTTTTTTTTGTCGTTTGACATTTGTGGCCACAACAGGCTATGGCTGAAAAACAGCGGTGAAACCAGGGCCTTTTGGTCATTGTTTTCTCCATATGCTGAGTCCATATCCTTTTCGTGGTGATCTTTTATTTTTTATCTGTATTTTTATTCTTTTGTTTTGTATGTATTTCTTGTTTTACCACGAATAAATGAATTCTATTCTATTCTTCTATTCTAATCTGTCTCCCCCGTTTCCTTTTTCCATTTTTGGGATACCACAAAATCAATGTTCTATTCCATTTTTCCTCTTAATATATGGCCAGTCCATTCCCATTTAAGCTTCCGTGTTTTACATATCACATCTTCTACTTTCGTACGCTTTCTCATTGTTTTATTCCTTACTCTGTCGTTTTTCCTAATATTTAACATGCTCCTTTCCATAGACGTCTGGCATGTCCTTATTTTAGAGTTTTGCGCTTTGGTAAGTGACCACGGACCACGTTTGGCAACCATAAGTTAGATCTGGTAATACACATGCGTTAAAAAGCTTCTTCTTAATGTATACATTTGTTTCCTCATTTTTCATTATTTCTTTCAGTCTCCAAAAACTTTTCCAAGCAAGACCAATTCTTGTATCTATTTCTTTCGACATAATATTATTTATGGATATCTGTTGGCCTAAATAAGTATATTCTTTCACATATTCAATGGGTTTACTGTTTAATATAATAGGGGATTCCGAAGCGTTCGTCATGATTTTAGTTTTTGTTATATTCATTGTGATTTATCTTAATACTATTATAAAGGCGAAAGTTTGTAAGTATGGATGTATGGATGTTTGTTACTCTTTCACGCAAAAACTACTGAACCGATTACAATGAAATTTAGCACACATATAGAGGGTAACTTGGATTAACACATAGGATAGGTTTTATCCCGGAAATCCCACGGGAACAGGAACTATGCGGGTTTTCCTTTGAAAACGCGGGCGAAGCCGCGGGCGGAAATCTAGTGTTTATATATGTGTATAATATGTATGTAATATATACTTTGTATTGGTATATATTATATTGCTAGTACTTTCACTGTTTTTTCCTTGACCACCAGGTTGTCTGGAAGAGATCGCTGTCTTAGCGATAAGACCGCCTGTTGTGCTCAACTTTTGTTTTATTTTTATTTTTTTTCGTTACTTCTAAGTTAAACAATTTTGGTGTACAATAAAGTATTTTTGTTTGTTTGTTTGTGAGGCCGACTTTACGACTTTCCCTCTCTAGGTCCTCTAGCATGCTTTGGAGATGAGTACTTGATGCCGCGAATATAACAATATCATCGGCGAAGCGCAGGTTGTTTAGGTGTTGTCCATGTATATTTAAGCCATATTGATCCCAATCGAGTTTTCAAAAGATCTCTTCTAAGACCGCGGTAAATAATTTAGGGGAAATAGGATCTCCCTGTCGTACCTCTGTTTATTTTTAATTCTTTTCCATGTTTTTCTAATTTTATTTTCGCTGTAAGTACTAATTGTGTAAATACATTTTAAAATTCTGATGTATTTTAATTCAACTCCTTGATTTTATAAACTTCGCCAGATGCATTCGTGATCAATTGAATCAAATGCCTTGATAAAATCAATAAAACAACAGTAGAACGGTATATTGTATTCTTTATTCTTTTCAAAAATCTGTCTTACTGCGTGTATGTGGTCCAGCGTCGAATATCCTGCCCTGAAACCAGCCTGTTCTCTAGGCTGATTCTCGTCTAGATTCCTGGTTATTCGACGGAGGATGATCTTTGCGAATACTTTATATATATTAGACATCAGGCTAATGGGCCTATAGTTGTTGATTTCACTCTTATCTCCCTTTTTGTGGAGAAGGGTTTTTTCATTTGTGTTTTGATCTCTTTACTTAACTTACCTATTTCCATTCTTATGCTTCTAGATTTATTAGGTATTTTATTTTTATTAGATTTAACCGTTTTTCCAAAAGTTCATTAGTTTTTTCAGATAATATTGTCGATTTCGTTTTAATTGTTTTTTTGCTTCCAGATTTTGTTATTAACTAATATTTCATAGAGCATATCATATTTTTGTTGAACAACATTTATAGCTTTTCCTTAATCCTTAAATTGATTTTTACCATATTAATTATTAACTATTTAATGTTCCGTAGATGCGTAATGACCACGATCGACCCAGAAACAGGATTGCGTCACTCAAGAGCGGAGCCAGTGGAAACATTAAAGACGTAATAATTTTTTTACTTTTTATTGGACACTACGCAACGGCAATCACTATTGCCTGTACCTACTACTTGTAATCTTCGAAGAAAATTGAAGCTTATTAGCAATAATATATAAAAAAGAAAATATAAAAATTGTTTTTCTCATAATTTACAGTTATCGTCAGACAGAAGACCCGGTGCTTCGGAAGAGTGAGAAAAACTCTCCCCGCTTTGGATTACACTTGGCCCTGCGTTCCCCACCAGGCGGCCGTATTTCATTGAACGATCCCATTTACGTCGCATAAAATTTATAACATTCCATTTTACAAATATGCTTTCTATATCGTTCAAAGATTTTTATTTTGTTAATCTTTTTTAAATGTTTATTTTGGATTATATAAGCTTCAAGCTTAATGGTAAGACTGTATTCAAAAATCAAAATACGGTCGGTTCACGTAATGTATAAAAATAAAATCATATGTTAACCAATTTGACTTTCATTGACGAAAAGAAAATTCATAATGTCGTACAAATTTATATTTAAATCAAGTTTAAATCCTAAGAATTTGGACAGCGATACTTTTAGAAAGGTCATTGTCATCGGAAATTATCATTCGTGCAAACGTGCCTCCTCCTGTTCCCTTCGTCAAATGCTCAGGATTCACAACCACGCAGCCGTTTACTTCCTGAAAAATAACTTCACGGTTACTGGAATTATCTAGATAAATTAGTTTTCGAAATTAGTATTAAAAATAATACCTTCTATTTAAATAATCAGTACAAATAATCAGTACAAATAATCACAACAGCTACAAATAATCAGTAGTTTTCTTATATTTGAAAATATTTAGAACTATATAAATGAAATACGTAAATAATAATTACGTAACGTAACGTAAACGTACTAATAAGATGTTATAATAAGACCACATATCGATGCATTTTATGTTAAAACTAAACTAAACTAATATTTTATTATTTATTGGTTTCTATCTTAAAATTTGGTTGTCTTTATGTTTAAATTACATAACATAATAGAAGAAATTTTCTGTATCGGATATATTTTACAGAGTATTTCTATCGATTATTATAATCAATCGAACCATCATTGAATAATTCTGTGTAGACATCACTAAGTGGGCGGGGCCTGTCCATGAAGTACAATATTACTTGTATGACATTTTAACCTAAACAATACAATCCTTCATAGGCGTGAAGCTGTCAAAAAGCAAATAATATAATGGACAGAGTATAATACATAGTAATAGAAGAGACCTATAAATGTTCTTAATAGTTAAACAGATAATAAGGGTCAGTTTCACAACTCGACGATAATGCTACTAAACTACTACTACTACTAACACTACTTAACACCTTTTGACTTATGTTATATTAGTTATTACGTATAGGCTATAGCTATCGCTCGCGTACTCAAAGAAAAACCTGCAAGTGCATAGTTATCGTTCCCGTGGGATTTCCGACATAAAACCTATTCTATGTCCTTACCAATTTTCATCAAAATCGGCTCAGTGGTTGAGTCGTGAAAAAGAGACAGACAGATAGAGTTACCTTTTTTTATTATTCATAGATAGGCAACATTTTGCCGCCGTTTCACCTGATCGCAAGTGACAACGCGTCCTAAGATGGAGCATGTTTACTTAAAAGTGTCTTTTCACATTTAAATTTATTAAGATTATAGGGATTTGGAAAAACTGAATTTGGTAGTTTCATTCCTTAGAATTTAGATGTTCGAGAAAAGATGAAGAAGCATTTATATTATGTTAGACTCACGTCTATTTTACCATTATTTAAACATACTGTATATCAGCTAAACACATCCAAAAACTGACTTTACATCTAGATAACATATCAAGTTATGAAACAGGCTATAAATCTGAACGCACCTTAACAAAATATCTAAAATTGGAGGGTAATACGAGAACATGTGGTGTGCAGGGTAGTTGAGCGTGGGCCGCCCATAGAGACGCATCTACCGGTTGCGATGCGGGCGGCGGCCATAGCGGGTAGAAAGACTGCTGCGTTAGTATGTGGCTCGCTAGCCGCGCTAACTTATCCCCACCTGTACCTCTGGTGATAAATAGGAGCCAAATATATAAGTAAAATGAAAGAATATATAAAAATTATCGTCGATCAGGATTTTCTGTTATAAATGCTATATAAAGATGATAATTAATGAGTTTTAACAAACAGTATCATGAACAGAGACAGTAAATAGTTAGCTTAATAACAAGTTTTAAATAAATATAATAATTAATTTGTGTTTATTTAGAGCTAGTCAGGTAAAGGATATTATAATATTGCAAATTTATTAACAAAAATTAATTTACATTTCATTGAGCAGAAAAATGTCATGAAATGAAACTTTCAAAAAGCTTGCTGTTATAATATTAAATACAAAGGCAACTTACAAAGATATTTCCTCCTGACTAATATGCATAAGCACATCAGTACCAGTAACTCCAACCATCACACCATTTATATTTAAGGTACACGGATCTGGTATAAAATGTATGTTTGGATGTTTCTTCCGCACTGAATATGGTGGTGTTGGATAGATATTAACATGAAATGCGTCCTTTAAACTTGATGCTATGTATATTTTTGTATGAGGGCTGAAATTGTTTCCAAAATTATACTCTTGAAGGGTACATATTCAATATATTATACATAAGTTTATTAAAAAAAATTTCATAAACATTTACCTCGATACACAAATTTCACCTAAACTGTCAATCAATTTCTCGAAAAATGATTTATAAGTTTCAGCCATTGAATTATCTTTTACATTAGCATGTTCTGCATCCAAGAACGGTCCTGTCATTATAACAACTTGTGGTCTGTGTGTGTTTATATATGTTATTAGATCTTTTAACGGCTCATAACCCATACTATTGGATGTTGTGTATGGACCAGCTGCAATTACTAGTGATAATGTATCTGAAATTAATTATTTAAAT
Source organism: Colias behrii (assembly GCA_029959065.1). Classification (NCBI taxonomy): domain Eukaryota; kingdom Metazoa; phylum Arthropoda; class Insecta; order Lepidoptera; family Pieridae; genus Colias; species Colias behrii. The sequence continues at coordinate 6,801,028 of JARWMC010000018.1, forward strand.
ATTTGACTAGTTGGTTGTGCTATATTTACCTTACGTATCTTTCTACTGGTGAAATATTTTACAAAATAGATCAATTAGTTTCAAATTTTTAGATGATTTGATGAAAAAAATATCAATAGGTAGCGAAAAGTGTAAAACTGGTTTGAAGTGTTTTGAATTTCATCAATTTAAAAACTGTTTCTTTCTATCATTGGGATTTCTGTGATGATTCTAGCTTAGGAGAAAATATTTAGGATCTTGTTCATTAAGAGAATATCCAAGTTACGAGACTGTGTCCTTACCTTTTAATATATTCATGAGATCTGCTTTCCGATCAGGCATAGGCCTGGCGCCATCGTGAAACACTTCGTGTGCAATAAACTTATCACCACGTGGGTTTATCCCACGCATGACAACGACTTGGCCAGGGAATAAGGAATACTGCTTTAGGCTAGAGTAATAGGAAGAAAATTATATAAATATCCATAAAAAATTGTAATAAATAGAATAAATTTAAAGCAAAGCTTCCTTCATTTGTTGTAATTCTTTTAGTTTAGAATATATAATTTTTGAGAATCAATATACTTAAATATGATAAGAAATTGATGAAGGATAACAATGTATGTCCTGTTTAATTATCACACTTATGTTAGTTTCATCTGTATGTTTGTATGTAACCAACTCCTTTGGATTCGATTTTAAACCACTTTAAATGGACAGATATAATTCAAACTTTGAACATTTATCAAGGATTATTGACAATTCAATAATTTCATGTGTTTAATCGTGTTCTATAGTAATTATTTTTATGTACATTACCAGTGATCACAGTTCAAAATACTTTATACAATTAGTTAAAACAATAATATTTACAGTATTTTATATAATACATATCACAGGGTACAAGTATCAATAAAACCTTTCCCCATGAACTTACTTATCCATGTCAACTGTAACATAGTTACTAAGTGAGTTCTCCCAAGTGCCTTGTAATAAAACACTTTTAGCGTTAAGTCTAGCGTCGGCGTCACATTCAATCCTTCCCGCTACATACACCTCTGTCTGTAAATATAATTTTAGATGTACATGTACTTTGTGGTGTTATATCTTCTTAAGTCACAAAATACTACCTGAATGTTATCATTAAAATTGTCTAGTAGTCGACTAGTAGTGTACACATGCATAATCATAAAATAAAATAACTGTTTATAGGAATAATTGTAACTAACAGAATAATCACTGGAATGGTTGGACCGATTTTGACGGGACTTTAACAGATAGCCAATGTAATATGGAAAAACTTAGGCTACTGCTTATTCTGATATTTCATAAGGATAACGAACATGAGGATTAAAAGGAAAAACTCAATATTCTCAGGGTAATCTTCTTCATGTTACCTACATCTATAGCAAGTTAGTTAAGTTGCTTTTGTTTTCATTCTAATATAACGGGTAAATTATTTACTAGCTTATAAATAAATTCCTACCTGTGTCTTTTGTGTGACCGAAGTAGTTTCAGACAATCCATTTTTCTTCATAATACATTGTGAGATATATCTTATATGATTATCAAACGTACTTGCTTTTTCATGGAGAAACTCAAATCCAAACCTACAATTAAAACATTAATTTTCTTACATTGTAAAATGTTATGTGTTTCATAGTAAAATATATAAAAAAATATACAGGGTGTAATCGTTAAGTGTGCACAGGCGATTATTCCGTAACTATAGCAGATATCAAAAAACTTTAAACTGATATCGAAAGCCCTTTACCTAATGAGTAAAATGACAATAATAACTTTTTAAAAATAAAACGGGAAATATCCAAAAATTTTACACCAAACACTCCCATACATTGAGTATGAAATATGACTATCCTAAACATGTAAAATGAAAAATTTTGGTTCTTTTTTTGAATTTGTGCTTAAATTACTTCGCAAATTTTAATAAAAATTCATTTAGAAACTTTAAATAGTGATCGATGTGGAATACAATGGTATTCCAAAACGAGAACGTCACTTCGAACATTTGCTTTGAACACAAAATGTATGGAAAATTCAATGTATGGGAGAGATTAATGTAACTTTTTTGGATATTTCCCGTTTTATTTTTAAAAAGTTATTATTGTCATTTTACTCATTAGGTAAAGGGCTTTCGATATCAGTTTAAAGTTTTTTGATATCTGCAATAGTTACGGAATAATCGCCTGTGCACACTTAACGATTACACCCTGTATACATTTGGCATTTGTGTTATTTGATTCTCAAACTCAAACATTTATTTATACAATTAGGCTTCTTCTAGAAGCACTTTTGAATCGTCATATCATATTTTTAACATTTACCCCCGATTCTGAAAGCAGTATCTATGGAGAAGAACCGGCAATAAGCATAGTTGTTCTTTTTATATACCTATATTTAATATATTTTTTACTTTTTCCTGTAACACTGTCATCAATTATTTTCTGGTTGGTAAATGTTAACAATAATCACATTTACAATATACTTACATAGCTTTGCTATACAACTCTCCATCGTCATTACCAACTTGCGTAATGTTTATGTCCGTTAGATTCAAATCATTAGACTTATCTATTTTTTGCAAGAGTGTGTCCTGTCCATATGAGTGTACAACGGACCCTTGATTGGTTCTCGACGTATATTTAACTGAACTTCTCCTAATGAATAATAAAAGATATTATTAGTTCCTATAACAGTTTATATAGTATGTAAGTAAGTATGTTAAACAACATCAATATACAAGAATTATAACTTTTATATATTAATTTGTAGTTTAATTTCACAGGGTAGATTTTTTTTAAATATGCATTATCAAAACTCCTAAACTGATGACCACTTGGGAGTCTAGGTGATACATACATTTGTGAGTTGATTCAAATGTTTTGTCGGGAGTTTTGATATATATAGTTTGTAATTGTATCTATTTACCATGGTATTAGTTTAGTCAAAGAATACTTTTAGCTTCATTCATACTTTTAAATAATTACAAAATATATATACAGAAGATATGCTTTGAAGGTCAATAAATTTACATTACCTAATACCTCACAGACTAATTACTAATGATTTACCACATTTGCAATTGATTATTATTATATTATTATGATGTTAGTAAATTGTCATAACTTATAGATGCAAGATATGTTAAAAATTTAATTCTTTATATAATAAATTTTCCATCCACCTACATGGTACCAGATATGGAAATAGGTTGTATCATTCACATGTAAATAGTTGTTTTAATTCTATTTAAGGTATTCTATAATAATACTAGCTTTCCGCCAGCGGCTTCGCCCCGTCACAGAAACATACGCTTAGTTCCCGTTCCCGTGGAATTTCCGGGATGAAACCTATCCTGTGTCCTTCTTCAGGTCTCAAGCTATCTCTAGTCTAAATCCATACAGAATTTATTGAGTTTAGACCGGACATACATACAGACAAACACAAAAATTCCAAAGACTATATTTTTGAAGATTTTTGGCTTCGGTATCACGCCTCTTAAAAAAATATTTAATGTACAGTTTTGACTTTCCTACAATTTTATTATATGTATAGATATTGCTATAGGTAACTCACACTGTTGGAGAATATGTTGATGGACATATTTCATTTTGTTGTATCGAGACTTGCTCCTTTTCAACTTTTATCCTCTGTAAATTTTATTTGAAACAATTAGAAGAAAATAATTTAAATTCTGTCTGAGAAAAGATAAAAGGATTTACAGTATAGACTACTCAATTCATGTAAATTTTATGTGCAGTACAAAACTAAGTACATAACATTTAAGGTAAAAAATCATATAACAATCTTTATAGGTTATTTTTTTAGGTCAATGAACTTGAGAGTCAAGCACTTAAGTTTATCAGAATTGGTCACACAGTCAATTCTTGTATGTCTTGTTTCAATGTGAAGGTGGCGTTAGCTACTATTAAGTATTCTGTGGTGAAGGTACCATAAATCAAATTGCAAAATTTTAGCACATAGTCCATTGAATGAGTCCCTCCAAGGGGGGTCTAGAGTGCGTGAGTTAGTAACGTAAGATGTATCTTCGGAAACATGTCAAGAGTCCCTAGGTAATAAACATACTAAAACCCCGGGACACTAGGAGGAGCCCCGGAGTGGAGGGAGGGGGGGAATGGGTCCATTTTTTTATTTTTCGCTTAAATCTCAAAAACGGTACATGTTAGAGAAAAACTTTCAAGGAAAAGTTGAAAGGCCATGAAATTATCTACAAGTTGTACCTAAATCATTTTTTCCTATATCCTACCGTTTCTGAGTTATACGCAGTAAAAAATGATTTTGGCTCAAACAATTTCCCCATACTACACAATATCAATCGATCAAAAAATATTTCTTTCTTCCAAAAAACTCAAATGTGCAACTTGTGACCGGTACTGATAGATTGCTCTTAATTAGGTCTATAATTGGTAAAATAAACACATTCCTCCATGGAAGCCTTTAGGAGGAATCGATTGTCAAAATATTATATTAGGGTAGTTTGAGTTACTGAACTTGATCTTTTTATTTTTTTCTTCCAAAAAACTCATAAGTGCAACTTGTGACCGGTACAGATAGATTGCTCATAATTAGGTCTATCATTGATAAAAATACCAGATTCCACCACGGAGGCGTTTACGGGGAATTGAATTTTATTAGGGTAGTTATGATACTTGAACTTTTTATTTTTTTTCTTCCAAATAACTCAAAAGTGCAACTTGTGACCGGTACTGATAGATTGCTCTTAATTAGGCCTATAATTGGTAAAATAAACACAATCCTCCATGGAAGCCTTTAGGAGGAATCGATTGTCAAAATATTATATTAGGGTAGTTTGAGTTACTGAACTTGATCTTTTTATTTTTTTCTTCCAAAAAACTCAAAAGTGCAACTTGTGACCGGTACTGATAGATTGCTCTTAATTAGGTCTATAATTGGTAAAATAAACACATTCCTCCATGGAAGCCTTTAGGAGGAATCGATTGTCAAAATATTATAAGAGGGTAGTTTGAGTTACTGAACTTGATCTTTTTATTTTTTTCTTCCAAAAAACTCAAAAGTGCAACTTGTGACCGGTACAGATAGATTGCTCATAATTAGGTCTATCATTGATAAAAATACCAGATTCCACCACGGAGGCGTTTACGGGGAATTGAATTTTATCAGGGTAGTTACGATACTTGAACTTTTTATTTTTTTTCTTCCAAAAAACTCAAGTATCGTAACTACCCTAATAAAATTCAATTCCCCGTAAACGCCTCCGTGGTGGAATCTAGTATTTTTATCAATGATAGACCTAATTATGAGCAATCTATCTGTACCGATCACAAGTTGCACTTTTGAGTTTTTTTAAAGAAAAAAATAAAAAGATCAAGTACAGTAACTCAAACTACCCTAATATAATATTTTGACAATCGATTCCTCCTAAAGGCTTCCATGGAGGAATGTGTTTATTTTACCAATTATAGACCTAATTAAGAGCAATCTATCAGTACCGGTCACAAGTTGCACTTTTGAGTTTTTTGGAAGAAAAAAATAAAAAGATCAAGTTCAGTAACTCAAACTACCCTAATATAATATTTTGACAATCGATTCCTCCTAAAGGCTTCCATGGAGGATTGTGTTTATTTTACCAATTATAGGCCTAATTAAGAGCAATCTATCAGTACCGGTCACAAGTTGCACTTTTGAGTTTTTTGGAAGAAAAAAAATAAAAAGTTCAAGTATCGTAACTACCCTAATAAAATTCAATTCCCCGTAAACGCCTCCGTGGTGGAATCTGGTATTTTTATCAATGATAGACCTAATTATGAGCAATCTATCTGTACCGGTCACAAGTTGCACTTTTGAGTTTTTTGGAAGAAAAAAATAAAAAGATCAAGTTCAGTAACTCAAACTACCCTAATATAATATTTTGACAATCGATTCCTCCTAAAGGCTTCCATGGAGGAATGTGTTTATTTTACCAATTATAGACCTAATTAAGAGCAATCTATCAGTACCGGTCACAAGTTGCACATTTGAGTTTTTTGGAAGAAAGAAATATTTTTTGATCGATTGATGTGTAGTATGGGGAAATTGTTTGAGCCAAAATCATTTTTTACTGCGTATAACTCAGAAACGGTAGGATATAGGAAAAAATGATTTAGGTACAACTTGTAGATAATTTTATGGCCTTTCAACTTTTCCTTGAAAGTTTTTCGCTAACATGTACCGTTTTTGAGATTTAAGCGAAAAATAAAAAAATGGACCCATTTCCCCCCTCCCCCCACTCCGGGGTTCCTCCTAGTGTCCCGGGGTTTTAGTATGTTTATTACCTAGGAACTCTTGACATGTTTCCGAAGAAACATCTTACGTTACTAACTCACGCACTCTAGAACTTTTTATTCAATGGACTAACATAAAAGTCTCAAATATAATATGTTATGAAAAGCATCATTGGAATTTTCAAATCAAAATACATATCTATTCTTTATCCTGCAATGGTGTATTCACACAAACCAATATTTTATCTGCAGAAAAGAGAACTGGTAATAATGAAACAGTACTTCATGACCACAGAACATTAAAAACAAAGACCAATAATTCATGACCAACATGACATTTTTTATAAATACTATTCTGTCAATGTCATTTTGATATTTGGAATAACTTACTTTCAGAAAGTCTCAGGAATTTTTATTACTCTACGAATACTGAATAGTACCCATGTACAGTTCTCCAAAATTAATAATGCGCATGCAGATCTTCGCTAATTATCGTATTTCCAGACATACCCGAATCACCCCGAATCATTGAATCGTAAGTGCCCTAAACAATGCACTTGCATCTTGCACCTTGTTCGAAAGAAATAGGAGTCAATTCAGAGTCATACACAATCGAAAACAATTCGGGCTATAGGTGACGGTAGCCTGTCAGTCAAAAAATTCAAAAATCCGTCAGTCGTCTTTATATATTGGTGGTGACCGCACGTATTCTCTCTGTGTGGAATTATATAGTATATATAGAGCTGCTGCTACGTACCCTTCTTGGCTTTGTTTTCAAATGTGAATTTAAATTTTATTATCTTATTCAAATTATAATTATTTATTTTGTAAAATAGGTAATATACTAACATTTTTCAAGTATTTTTTAATATAAAAAATTAAAAATACCTAAGTTACATATATATTAAGTACTAGAAAAAACATTTCAAAATTATGATTTAGGCTTATAGAAAGATACGCATGCATAAATTAGCAAATAGGCATAGAAATAAATAATTTTTTATAGTACCTATATTAGTAGATACTGTATAATGAATTATACAACAAATAAATAAAAATATGCCTAACTCTGCGCATACTATTTTCTTTCAGACAAATTATTCTTCCAGAATGGATAAATTTAAACCTGGAAAGCCGCTTAAGTCACAAGCACGGCAAAATTTTAATGTGTACCTTTATTTCATAAACGAAGCCAATGTTTTTAAAAGAGACCGTGATGGTTATTTTAAAAAAGTTCAAGATCGTGTCACAAAAGCTACAGGAATTTTACGACGAACTTTGTGTAATATCTTAAACGAACAAAAAAAACCAATTGATGAAATTTTCCAAGTAAATCAATCCAACAAAGATATTATATTCGCAAGCGTGTGGTTATCTTCGCTATTTACTCACATGGAATTATCTAAACAAATTTCGTTACTTATAAATCAATATTTCTCTCTTTTAGCACAAAGCATATAATTCTACTTAATAATGCATAAAGAAAATGCATTTAACTACTCTATATACATATCGTCTTCGGACACTCGCGGAATATGACAATTGCCGAACAGTGACGAAGATTTCAATGCGCATTATAACTTTGGGAGTACTGTAATTAAGATTTATATCTGGGATTGACATTAAAATGTTTACTCTAAATAATATTGTTATTTGTTACATTTTTAATATACAATTGAAATAAATTTTACAATACTCAAACTAAATTTTTCTAAACTATCTCTATATTACCCCATATTTGCCACTTTTTAAAAGTTTCTTAGAAATGGAATGAGTTGATGGCTGCAGACGAGTATGGATCTAGTCATGATGTCTATTACATGAACCAGAAGCAAACTCGCCCACAAATATCATCAAGTCAACTGAATAAATGTCACAAGATTTCTGCTGAGAAAAAAAAAACCTTTTTTCAAGTGTACATATGAATGGCATAAATGGCTTGCATGTCCCAGTTTACTGTCTAACACATTAACTTACCCATTGTTACAATAAAATTTCTTCTTATTGAGGCTATCTCTGTTAGCAATCAATGAGTGTAGATCTAGTCACAGAATAACACTGTGGCACTAGATTTATACCCATGTTTTGCCAACAGAATTTTCTTCCAAATAACAGTAGAACCTAGAAAATTTACATAAATATACAAACAAACAAATCAAGTAGTATTTAAATAAAATAAATTCATACCTTTGGTGTTGTTGTCATGTAATTCGAGAGTACTTCATTCTCTGATCTAAATATTAAGGAAAAAAATTGAGAAAAATGCATATACATGAGATTTGTTTACTGAATAATTTCAATATTTATAGGTATTAGCCTGATAAAAAAAATATCTTAGCAAGTCATCAATTATTGTACAAACGTATTCTTTTAAATCTTGCGTTACTTATTAACTGATTCAAATTATTGCGCAAACAATAGAACACGTGGATAAAAAGGATACTGCGCTGAAGCGGCTGCGCTGTAGATACTTGCGCCGGTACTTGATCTTGCGGTTTCGTTGGCAAGAACATGAATTTTACTTGCGTTGTTCTTAGAGAATTCTCTGGTTTCAAGTAAATTTAAGTTATCAATACTGGGCGCAGCTCCGTTTAAATTGGTTAAACTAAATGCCATCCATTGTTCTATAAAAGTTTCAGGGTCTACGTTGTACTCTTCACATAAACTTACGCCTATAAAGACATGAACGAAAGAACAACCTTGAACACTAATTTTTGAGCGTTGAAGTTTTACTGACAACAACTAAGTTTTTACAGAATATAAGTTTTCCAAACTTTGTATACATGTACAAGCCTTTAATAGGCAACTAATAAGTTTACTCACATTTCCGTAAAACATCTTTTTGCACTTCTATACCTAAAAACTGAAATTGCTCAGTCACCAATTCTTCGGTAGCCATTTTCTGAGATATTGAAACAACGAAGCGAATGAAGGCAGCATGAAGTAAAAGAGCGCCAATCAAAAAGTGTGCGTCAGAAAGTTTTGCTTTACCATAGACTAACCGAACATGAACGTTGAAAGATGACATATAGTTCGTATTCTTTAATTTCTGTGTATAATTTATATTTAGTTTATGGCTATTTGAATTATTGAATAAACTGTATTTACGAACCTGAATAATTGTGGAAAAATTAGTAATGTAATCAAATAAAATATTTAGGAATTTGGGTACGTTATTTTTTGAAGTGAAACTGAAACTTTTTTATCGGGGTTGGAAAAAAATTTTGTGTAACATTTTTTCGTTACGCGTGACATTTTTCCGTTACGCGCCATCTTTTTCTTATCTCTACCACGCGTGATTCGACGTATTTCTGTAAAGTTGTATATAGTAAATTATTTTTAGAAAAATAAGGTCATAAAGAAGTTTCACTTCTTACGTGTGTACACGCACACATTTTTTTTTTGTAACTTAATCAATTGTTTAAGTCAATATAGTTTATTATCAAATTACCGCAAGGATATATTATATGGTTATCGTTAGTTAATAGTAGATTAACTTATTAGTTATTCAGTATTCCAACTCTGTGGACATGGACATTATATGGAGATTTCTTGAGATGTGCGAGTCGACTGTAGAGCGCTTGCCAGTCGCCAGTAATTTTCTTTTAAGATCAACATCCTGGATATCATTTATAAAATATTTGAATTTAGTAATATACCAAACAAAATCCAAACTCAGAATCAATATGATATGGTGCTGCGTTAAAAATATAAGTTTAAATAAAAAAATGGTTTAAAAACATTTTAAAAACGCTCTTTTAACAGTCAAGGCACGATAAGAAAAATTAACACCCTGTATTATCATATTTTATTTGGCTCTGTTGCAAGTTGCAACGTGAACGAAAGACAAACAAACACTTTTGAGTGTATAATATTTTTTTAAATCATTTTTTAAACATTTATTCCTGTATAATATTAGGTTAAGACATCGTTGGTATAATATTTAATTACAGGCTGCAATACCTTGCGGCGCTTATAAGCACACTAGTCACTATGGTTGTATAGTGTATATGGATGAGTAATGGGGAAAGCTATGGAGAAAAAGTTAATGAAGGTTTCATGTCTGATTAACTACCTACCTACGTAAATTATTTTCTTTTTTTTTTCCTTAAGTACTTACCTATAGCAAATATATTTAAGTACGGATTTTTTATACCTTCAGTCTACTCTACACCATCCACGTTAAACGAAAATAAATGAAATTGTTTAAGCATATAAAGTACTTATTCCTATACTAATTTAAACTTTTAATTATTGTTTAGTTCTAACTTTAAATTGAACTTTCGCACTTTTTTTATAACATCATCAGAGATGAGAGCATACAAAAATTCAATCAAGAGGCGACTGCTGTGTAGCAAATATCAAATACAAAATCAATAATTTACTTCGTAAGTTAGTGTAAACACCGTTATCCTTGAAACCAGTGGTTTGGTTTCGCGTATAGAACGTAAATTCAATGATTTTTTTTCATTAAAGTCTCACTTTTTCCTCAATATTTTATTTCACCCTATACCTACCTGATATATCATGTGCACGCAAGGGCAAAGTAGACGGAGCTGCAGGAGCGGCGATTGATCAGACACCCCTTCCCACACACAAACTCAAACGCATATGTATTAGACTAATTATTCTAGAAGTACTTTTGAATAGTCATAACATAGTTGTACCATTTACCACCGGGTTTTTTTAACATTTAATTTACGTTCTTTATGATGTCTTTATGTGAAACCAATGACCACTAGTTTCAAGGATAACGGTGATCATTCTAACAGCCTGTATATTGTTATTTGTATCAAAAAAGGTTCGTTATTTAGGTTGACATCCTACGTAAACTTGGCATGTAATAATTTTTATAGACAATTTATTTGCAATTAATTATTTATTGTTTTTTTTTTCTTGTATTTTCATAAAGTGTATGAGGGATATATTTAACAATGTTGCAATTGGCTAAAGTAAGTACCCATGTCTTATTTATTCTTAATACTGAGTTATATTTTCTTCGAAATTTTGTCCATTTTATTTGCATACAAGCTGTGCCCGGAAGTTTTACCTGCATAATATTGCTCCGCTCTTAGGCTCCGCTTCTATTGGTCTTAGCGTGATGATATATTGAACCGACCCTTATTTAATATCCATGCAAAATTTGAAGTATTATTAGTTTATTTAGCCCGGACATACATACCTACAGACAAACAAACAAAAAATTATATTTTTTGGCTTCGATATCGATAGTAGATCACGCCAAGATCACGCCCAAGTATTCTTTTAAAAAAATATTCAATGTTTTGAGACTTTCCAACGATTTTATTATATGAATTAGTTTCATTAGTTTTCAAATTTCCGCGGCGGCGCGGGGCTTTTTTAACTTCAACGGAAACTGATTGAAAAAAAAAATCAAATAGGTACTTACCTAAATTTTCAATTTAACACAATAAATATCCTTATTTATTTTCTAGAATTTAGTGCGTCGCAATTTAAGAAATGTTATGTTAACACCTCGATTGCATCAATCTTCAAGTCTTGTAAAGCTGAAAAAATTGCAAGCAGATTTTCAGGTTTTCGTTTTTGTACCTATTGATTGTGGATATTCTTTTTTTTTTATGCTATAGGTAGTATAGCAAACGAGCAGACGCGTCGCCTGGTGTTAAGCGATACCTACACGCTTAGTTATTTAAGTTATTGGTAATTAGTTATTGTTATTAGTTTATTGATAATTAGTTATTGTAATTAGTTATTGTTCTTAGTTTATTGGTAATTCTGCGCTTAAAAATCGTTATGGGTAGTGGGGTACAGTACGATTCAAACTTAATTGCGGCTCGGAACATCATACGATCCGATGCGCAGAAAACAATTTTAGATATTAGCGAGACGTGAAGGGACCTGTGCCACAGATATGATACTAGCCTTAGATACTAGCTTAGGATACTGCCTTTGCGCACCCGCACAGCGCACTCGCACCTGCACCAACTAATACTTAATCTGTTGTCTAGGGTTGCCAACTTTTTTTACAAGAAATAAAGTATATTCAGGTCTATGAAGATTATTAAACAGTATTTTAGCAAAACAAACAGTATTTATTGTAGGATGCGCCCTCTGACTAAATAAAAAAAAAAAAAATTGTGAGCGTCTAAATGTAACACATAATAATGTGTCTGCACTTTGATGCTGAAAACAGTATTTTGTATACTTTTTTTTTGTTAAACAGTAAAAAGTATAATTTAGTGAAAAACAGTAGAATACTGTTTAAAACAGTATAGTTGGCAACCCTATCTGTGCCTGGCGCCTGTTCCTAACTTCCGAACCGCCAATAAAGTTTGAATCGAACTGTAGCAGACAGCAGTATAAAAGGTGGGGAGTAACTTAAATAATAAAATTGATACATATTACATACCATACCCAATATAATAGTTATGTAAGTAATACATAATATTTCTAGTATCTTTTATCTTTGAGTTACGTACTAAATCACGTTGCGCATAATAATTTTTCAGTGCGAAGATGGGCAGCCCATTTGGTTGAAAAGGGGTTTCTCTGACCGTGTTCTGTATATAAGCACCATAGTCGCAAGTTACTTGGGTATTATTATGACCCTTGGAACTGTTTATGATAATGCGAAACCAGAATCATGGAAACAGAAGGAATAGAACCTCAATAACTACTCGTATACCTACCTATTTCAAGAGACAAAATTTTAACTGCTAATCTACCTACACTGTATCTTTTCGTGCAGATGATTATGTAATTGATAATTAATTAAAACAATGCTTTTTAATATTTTAAATGTTTAAATTCTTCGTTGTTAAATAATACACGATTTATGTACCATAAATAGTGACTTTTATTTCGTAGGTAAAGTTAAATTACCATAATAGGTAATAGGGTTTTACCAATTACATGGGTATTAACAAGTCAAGTAGAAAACGTAAAAATGTGAAAATTAGAGGTAACTTCGTGATTTTTTTTTATCGAGCCTATTAAAGTGAAACTTTTAGTACATCGTCTCAAACTTTTTGGTCTGTGTAGCGCATGTCGCGTGTATCGCGGCTGCCGAGTAGGTATACCTACTCGGCAGCCGACCGACACGCGACATGCGCTACCGGCTACACAAAGCAGTGTTCGGAACCGTTCGAACAGTTTCACTTTTACCGTGGTTTCATAAAACCACACAACATTTTTTTTTAATATTTTATGTTTTTGATCAAACAGAATCCTTGAAAATATCATCTAGTTTTATATATATTTTATTTGTTAGATTTGGTCTGGAATATTACACGTATCATCTAGGTAATAGAAGACTGAAGATTGGTAATTTTGCTTTATACGCACGGCCATAAGAATATATATATTCCAGTAGAAACTTGATTGAACTTTTGTTGCCGTTAGACATTCGGTTAATCCAAGGGTTAATCGAAAGTCGAAACTCCGGATGATCCTAATTTATGACAAAAAGCGCGTTTGGGCATACCTACCCAAGGTAGATACCACGAAAAACTTTTCTTCATCGTGCAGTACATAAAGTTGTCTTTATTAAAAAAAATATATATTAACTCAAATTAATGTATGAGAAATTATTACAATTATTTACGTATGGTCTTAAGGGTGCTATTACCGATTTTTAACAAAAAACGCTATTTTACGGTACCATTTTAACTCAAAGCAATTACACGTGAGAACAAAGTAATATCTTAATTTAAAGATAATATATTCAGTTCTACGATCATCTTATAAAAATTGTACGACGTCATACAAAATTGTCGCTGAAATACGATTTTCCCAGCACAATGATCGCATAAAATGCAAAAAAATGGGGTCTAAAACGGTACCATTTTAAGAAAATTAAAAGCCTAATCTATCTTCTTACCTATAAATTATTGAGGGATATATAGTCCTTTATAGATTCTGATAATTTTTTTGTATCTAAATCAAAATTTTATTTCAATTATTAGCTAAATTAAAAATACTTGTCGATTTCTTCATACATTTTGCTCTCGCGGGTCGTCAGACCGCGCTCAGAAGCGCTCTTGGAAGGACGGGTGTATCGCTCCTCGTCCCAAAAATAAAACGAATTAGAAAAAGATTATTGTGCGTGCACTGTCGATTTCGTGATTTGAAATATTTGATACTTTGTAAGAGTAAACTGTGTAAGTTTCATATTCCAATTATTTGTAATTTAAAATTATGTTTTAAAAATTACCTTGCCTGAGATGCTCTTTTTTATGGGTTGTTGAATAGATTGGTGGGGTAAAACAATTCAAGATGGCGTCGACGAAAATTTGACTTTTTTTCGTGATGGGTGTCATTTTCATAGTTTTTGGGGTAGCTATTAACGAATATGAGGTCAAAACTGAAACCCAAGATGGCGCCGACGAAAATTGTACATCTTTTCGTCATGGGTGTCATTTTCATGGTTTTTGGGGTAGCTATTAACCAATTCGAGGTCAAAACTAAAATCCAAGATGGCGGAAAAATTTGACATCTTTTCATCATGGGTGTCATTTTCATGGTTTTTGGGGTAGCTTTTAACGAATATGAGGTCAAAACTAAAATCCAAGATGGTCGTCGAATTTCAAGATCGCGTCATGGTAATACTGTCGCGTTATGGAGCAAGGCGGCGATTTTGGTATCTATGAATCTCGCCAAAGAAGTTTCACTCCTGACACGTTTTCTCGGCACACACGTTCTTTTTTATTTTATTCTCTTCGTTTAAATGTTTTAGATAAACTTTATTTTAAATAAAGTTTAGCGAATATATTTAAAGTTAATAATATCTGTCAGAATATTAACACAGATGATGATTGCCACAGAGTTGCGTTTTTTTTACATTTCTAAATATACATTTCAATGTTCTTTAAATTGTTTTTTAAGACTTTCTACAAAACTGTAGTTGTTAACGTTTTTGTTATTTTATTTAAGTTTACTTTAAAGGAGTTAGAAAAATATACCTAATTATCGACGGTTACATTGGGGATTTGGTAATACATATGTACATAGCTGTCTCAAAAACCTTGAAAATGACACCCATGCCGAAAAGATGTAAAAGTTTCGTCGACACCATCTTGGATTTTAGCTTTGACCTCATATTGGTAAATAGCTACCCCAAAAACCATGAAAATGACACCCGTGATAAAAAGATGTAAAATTTTCGTCAGCGCCATCTTCGATTTTAGTTTTGACCTCATATTGGTTAATAGCTACCCCAAAAACCATGAAAATGACACCCGTGTCGAAAAGATGTAAAATTTTCGTCGGCGCCATCTTGGATTTTAGTTTTGACCTCATATTGGTTAATAGCTACCCCAAAAACCATGAAAATGACACCCATGACGAAATTATGTCAAATTTTCGTTGGCGCCATTTCGGATTTTAGTTTTGACCTCATATTGATTAATAGCTACTACAACTCCTTGAAAATGACACCCATGACGAAAAGATTTTAAATTTTCGTCGGCGCCATCTTGGATTTTAGTTTTGACCTCATATTGGTTAATAGCTACCCCAAAAACCATGAAAATGACACCCATAACGAAAAGATGTAAAATTTTCGTCGGCGCCATCTTGGATTTCAGTTTTGACCTCATATTGGTTAATAGCTACCCCAAAAACCATGAAAATGACACCCATGACGAAAAGATGTAAAATTTTTGTCGGCGCCATCTTGGATTATAGTTTTGACCTCATATTCGTTAAGGACGCTGTCACAAATCTGCGCTACTCAAATTTAGGTATTTAACGTCGCAACGTGGTTCGCGGGACATCACGATCACGTAAACATAGCGCAATCCATTTTATAGATCATCTTCATACTTGATATTATTTTTTTTTTATATTTTTATTGAAATTGATTCCAGAAGATTACTGGGAACTTTAAAAATTCATTTTGTTACTTTTATTAGTAGGTACGATCCTTATAAGTATTTTAGTGTATTCAACCAACTTAAAAAAGTGTGACTATTTTACAACAATTTGAATATGAATTGTATTATTGTATACAATATCGAAGCTTTTTAAGAAATGTATAAAATAGTATTTTCTGATGTTTGATTTTACGCGAGTATTATACATTTAGAAATTAAAGACTTTTTAACGGATTTTAAACGCGATTTTAAATTAGATTTTAGATTAGATTAGATTTTTTTTTTTTCTTTTTTTTTTGTCTCCCCGTGACCACGCTCGCTGTAAAGTGTTCGAAACGTCGGGAAAATAATAGAATGAATAAATCGCGTTTAAAATCCGTTAAAAAGTCTTTAATTTCTAAATGTATAAAATACTTTTTTTAAGAATTAAGCGCGTCACACACGGTGAAGATACTATAGTATTTTATCTTAAGATACTGTACAAATGACCCGAAATTTTGTGGGTCATTTGTAACAGGATGGCGGTTCTACAGGGGTCTTAGTACGCAATGACAACAAGAAAAATGATGGTCAGAACGCTGATACCGGATACCTTAAGATACTGTAATATAAAATATTACAGTATCTTAAGATAAAATACTATAGTATCTTCACCGTGTGTGACGCGCTTAATTCTTAAAAAAAGTATTTTATACATTTCTTAAAAAGCTTCGATATTGTATACAATAATACAATTCATATTCAAATTGTTGTAAAATAGTCACACTTTTTTAAGTTGGTTGAATACACTAAAATACTTATAAGGATCGTACCTACTAATAAAAGTAACAAAATGAATTTTTAAAGTTCCCAGTAATCTTCTGGAATCAATTTCAATAAAAATATAAAAAAAAATAATATCAAGTATGAAGATGATCTATAAAATGGATTGCGCTATGTTTACGTGAGCGTGATGTCCCGCGAACCACGTTGCGACGTTAAATACCTAAATTTGAGTAACGCAGATTTGTGACAGCGTCCTTAATAAACCTTTACCGAACTAAAAATTCAACATGTCATGTCGGTATGAATACATACATACCAAGATACATACCCATACCCTTAGGCCTTCACCACACTTGACGGAAATTCCGTTACGCATCCGCCGGCCGCAACTGAATTTCCGTCAACACCACCACAATTTTATGATATAAAAATAGTGAGGCTAGGGTTATGTAGGCTACCTTTTAACATGGTGAAACATTTCATTCTCATTAGAATTTCCTTTGACTATGTAGACACATGTAGATACAGTCAAGGGTAACAGCAAGTTTACTAATATTTTTGATAGTGGTTGGTAATCCAGATAATTGTGGAACTGTGTAATCAAAATCCAAATACAGTAGAACGCAGATTATCCAAATTGCCAATTTATATCCGAATGGGCCCTAAGCATAATATTAAAAATTAAAACCAAGTAATTTTGTAATTTTTGTTCTGTTTTGATGTAACAAGTTAGAATTCATTGGAGACCAGACATCTTCAATGGTTATTGTTGAAAGCTAGAGGCAAGTCACTACATATTTTGCTTAATAAAGTTTATAATACATATTATGTGTGATACTTCGTTTTTCTATTATGTCCAGTTATCCGAAATTTAATTATCCAAATTGACCCCGGACCCAATTAATTCGAAAAATCGGCGTTCTACTGAAATCAAGTTTCTACTGTAAGTTAAATAAAATATATCAGTATCAATGCAAATAACACTATTGCGTATGATAAATATTTATTGAAATAAAATATGCTAATATATATTACATATAATGTAGTAGATACATTAAATGCATTTAGGTTCTCTGCACATGAATATGGAATTTACATGAAGGCATAGTTTGAACTTCGGCTGTCACCACACTGTTAATGCAAAGATTTGCAAGTCCTCCCCTTATGAGTCCACATGTATATGCCACATACTGAAAAGTTAAATATAACATTACTTGTATTTTCTTCAGAATCTAAAATAATTACAATACTATAAAGTTATTATAATATAAAACTGCTATTATTATATTTTTCAAAACATAGGTAAATCTTAATTTTTCACAAGTTTGATTCTACCAATGAATCTTAATCGAGCAAAAATTAAATATAAGTCATATATAAGATTAAAAAAGAAATATTCTTACTCTTGGAGCATATTCCAAGTATTGGTGACCATTAGAAAAGTTTGTTAAAAATCGGAATGCATTATCTTGTAACACATATACACCCTGGTGATTTGTGCGTAAATTATCTATCTGCTTTTTGTATATACATGTCCAAAAATCTGTGCATATAAATTTCATAGTATCTAGTTCATCCTTGAATCTCGGCCATTCTCTTGTTAATCGTTCCATAATTTTATAACCAGCTGCAAAACCTATATACTCCACTACTGATAGATCAGTTTCCTATAAGCAAACATTCATAATATTATTTAAGAGCTCAAAACGCATACAATAAATTTTTATCGAACACAACAAACCTTATTATTAGTATCTTTTGTTTGTTCAAGTGCATAATTAATTATTTCAGAATGCAATAACTCAAAAACGATATCATCTGCCATCGTGCAAAACAATATTTTTCGGGTATATGAATTTATAATTTTTTATTATAAATTAGAATGCAGTTAGTTTTCTACGAGTATTAAATTAAAACGTTTAAACAAATGAATTTATGTTTTATTTGTTATTTGCTAATCTTTTCCTAAAAATAGATACCACTATTATCGCATATGTCAACAATTTTACAACACCTGGAACACAGCTTACAATTAATTGTCAGTGTTGAGTGTCATTTGACATTTGTCATTGTCATGTCAACAGAACTGGGGATTTGAGCAGTCTATAATCTATTACAAATTAACCAAAATCTTTTTCCAATGCAATCAACTTTTTGTGGATGCAACAAATTGCTGAGAGAAGTCATTTAAAAAAACGTAAAATTAATATGCTTGCTTTATCTATAACCGATAACATAGCGGGATAATATTTATTATTAAAATCGATAAATAAGACAAAGTGTGAATTTGTACGTTTACCGAATACACGTGTAACAGTAAATTATCAATGAATACAAAATAATACAGAAGATAAATAAGCACTATTACAAATTTTGAGATAATTTTTAGAGTAGATTTTTGCTCAACTCATAATTAGTGGAAAAATACTCAGGGTCGTTTTACTACAAATCCTTGTTACATGTAACAATTATAATTATACTCTGTCCATTATATTATTTGCTTTTTGACAGCTTCACGCCTATGAAGGATTGTATTGTCTATGTTAAAATGTCATACAAATAATTATTGTACTTCATGGACAGGCCCCGCCCTCTTAGTGATGTCTACACAGAATTATTCAATGATGGGTCGATAGATTATAATAATCGATAGAAATACTCTGTAAAATATATCCGATACAGAAAAACTCTTCTATTATGTTATATTATTTAAACATAACGACAACCAAATTGTAAGATAGAAACCAATAAATAATAAAATATTACTTTAGTTTAGTTTTAACATAAAATGCATAGATTTGCAGTCTTATTATTACATATTTTATTAGTATGCTTACGTTGTAATTATTATTTACGTACCTGATTCGATTTATGATAATATTTTGAATTTATATTTGAAATGGTATCACAATCGATAATCTTTTGTACATCACTTCTGGTATCACCCGTCGAGCTGTCAAAAAGCAATTCTTATAGTGGACAGACTATACCTATTGCTTCAATGTTATGGGGATTTAACTACCTATAGAGTTTATATTCTTTTTTTTGTCTATAATACTATTAAATAAGAATACTCCACAAAAGCAAGTAAAATTATTAAAAAAAATTATCAGCTATATAATATTGCCACATTATTAGTTAAGATTTACAGAAGTAAAAATGGGTGTAATTAACTCGATTTGATTAGAAGACTAGCATTTAGTTATTTACAAAAATATTTGAAACTTAGAGTATATATTACAATAGTATGTATAGAGCGCGTGTATTGCACAAATTGCTCAGTGCACATCACAGAACAGTAAAAACATATAGAAGTGCTATAATGTCATAATTAGTATGAAAACCAGTGTCGCCAAACCCACACATTTAAACCGATAGTTATACAGTACACTACAAGTAAACTATGCCTTTGATTGGACAGCTTAATTTGAGTAAAAACTGACTTAGGTTATAAATTCAGCATTTCAATATGTACCCTAATGCACCATGTTACGGTTTATTTTGGTATAACATCCCTAGGTATATTAGCTGTTTTGTTTCTCATTGCTCAGAAATTCCAAATTCGAAAACATTCAGCTACTCCACAACAGAGGGCGTTAGTTTTCGATAGATATAACTTTGAACCTCAACACATAGAGATAAGGTTGAAATTTGTGTCACTCAACATTAATGACATTAACTTGATATTTATCTGATGCTATGCCCTGAGGGATGTCAGCCTTGTTATCGATAATTCACAAATAAATATTTTTTGTGTATTTTTTTTTCTTTCTATTATATGAGTATAGTATAATGTGTCACATTTTGGAGTATGTTTATTACTACTAAGTACGTCTTTTTATATTATTATTATTAAATACTAGCGGTCCGCCCCGGCTTCGCCCGTGGTACATATTTCGCAATAAAAGGTAGCCTATGTTCTTTCTCAGGGTCTAAAGATTATCTGTGCCAAATTTCATCAAAATCGGTCCAGTAGTTTAAGCGTGAAAACCATACATACATACATACATACAAACCTTTCCTCTTTATAATATTAGTATAGAAAAAACGGAATAGAATAGTATTAATCTATATTTACAAAATACAAACAGAAAAAATGCATTATTTTAAATCTTGGAACTGCCGTAGGTTTGCTGTATCGGTGGCCTTTGTTAGACTGCTTAGTGCTGTTCGGCATCCAGTTAACTCGTCACGTTGCATTTATCCATTTCTCTTTTAAATTAGCCTCTTTGGGAAATCTATAAATAAATTGGACAAATGAAAGCTAAGGAAAAATAAAATAAAATTTAATATTTATAATGTTTGTCTTTTCTAAAGTATCGATACTGTCGATATGCGCCACAAGCATCACTAAAGCGACATTCGTTTGTTTATTGCAATAATATTCCAGAAAGTCTTGTTTGCTGTTCAATCTATAATAGTACTAATTTCTTACGGATTAAGGTTCATTTTGACTAGATATTTGTATACAATTTTGACAAATTACGACAAGCGAAGTTATAACATAAAATATAATATGTAAAATAAATAAAAATAAGACTTACCGATGGTATGAAATGCCTCTATTGCTGATATTATTTCGTCTGCTATCATTTTTGCACTCTAATACCGAACAACACGTCCTAATTATTGAATAAATATGGAAAAAAGGTTTGACAGCTGACAACCGACTCAAATATTTTTCTGCGCACAACTGAGAGCAAGTTAGGTGATCTAAACTTATTATTGACACGTGGGCCACGCCCACATCACACTTCTATTTGTTTTTACTGTTCTGTGGTGCACATCGTAGGCAGATGAGCTATAGATACTATATAGATGTGTGTGTGACAAATAGGGATGGGTAGGTATCAATTGCGTGTTGAACTATCGATAAGTTATGTAAATAAATATGTATCATATGTAAATTTTATGTTCAATAAGTTATTAAAGGAAAAATATATATGAATAAAGTATAAATATGTAATTTTAAATTTGAAATATTCAAATGGAATAA
Source organism: Colias behrii (assembly GCA_029959065.1). Classification (NCBI taxonomy): domain Eukaryota; kingdom Metazoa; phylum Arthropoda; class Insecta; order Lepidoptera; family Pieridae; genus Colias; species Colias behrii. The sequence goes on from JARWMC010000018.1 coordinate 6,822,906, forward strand.
ACAAACTTTATTCAGTTGGTAAACAAATCTTAATCTTGTATTAATTATAAGTACTTTAAAAAATATGTTTAATTGGAATATCAGAAAAAACGTGAGTACTTTTTAAATAATAAAGTTAATAAAAATAAAAGATCAGGTTTAGTGCTATTTCTTTAACAATAAATCAAAAAATAATAATAATGTTTTAAAAATGTTAAATAAAAATAAGAAATAATTAATAATTTAAAATTATAATATAGTAAATAATATTAATAATTTTTTTATTTAATTTTATCCATTCTACTATTAAAATCTTCAAAATCAATTTAGCGGTTCAGAAAATATATCGTAACATTACATACTTTACATTTACACTATAATACATTCGCATTCATAATATTAGAAAGTGTATCATACAAAACACACCACAAATGTATTTACAAATTTTACAATACATTTTTAAAAGAGTTTTAATTTTAAAGTTAAATAAATAATTTGTTAAAATATAGTTCTTCTAGTAAACTTTATATCGACTACAGCGTTGGTCAGGTCACATCACTACGATCACGTGGCGGCAGTGAGGCGCGCGAGCGAGCCTGCGCGTGTCCGCCTCCCACCTCCCCTTCACCCCCGCGATGCTAGATTTATTTTCATAAAAATAAGTATAACAATCGACTTACTGATGAAATGTGATACTGGATTTCAATTTTGTGTATTTTCTAGTATCGTTTTTGCAAGATAGAACTGCACATTTCACCATGTTTATTCGTAAATATGAAAAAAATTCCAGAGCAACGCACTTCGACAGCACTCAACCACGACTACGAGCGCTCGCGGCGGGAACGTCGTGTTGTTCCCACCTGTGCCTACTGTTCCCACTTGGTTGTTCGCACTCTATAGATAGTATATATACTCTAAGATTTGAAACTATACTCGGTACCTTGGTACCCACGGCCACGGTACAAGCACCAGTGAAGCACCATTTTCAAATATTTTTTTAAGATAGGCAATATTTGTCTTTAGGGTGGGAAGTGGATGCGATGGAGATGGCAATAAATTTGTATTATGTCATACGTGCAAATACCTACGCTGGAGGCTCCTTCGCAGTGTAAAATTGTTTAGACTTTTGATAAAAGTCAAATATGGCGAAGTTGAGTATTGTAGTGTCTAATAGTGAACAGTTTTCTGTGAGATTTGGTGTTTTATCCTAAATTCATATTGTATATTTGTGAAGATTTCGATTTTGTGAATTGTCGTGGGATTTGTTTTGGTAAATTGACTATATTTATTGCATTAATTTGGTTTCCGAAATATAAATGGATGTAAATAACATATCCGAAATAAAAGATGGCGATCCGACGCGATCTCTGGTTTTGATAGAAGCGCCCTCTATTATAAGCATAACAAAACCTAAATTAGACGGCAACGTTAAAAAAAAGAGACGTCGCGGAAAAACAAAGCGGCAAATAATGAAACCGTATCTGAAGATTTCTTGGCAAGAAAGAAGAAAAAATGAAGTCCGAAGTAATTGTAAAAGAAATAAGCGATATCGTAAAATTGTCTTGGCTAAAACCCAGGCACCCTTTAATAACAATCAGTTTCTAATGGAAATCCACAAACCAGAACCGGAGAATAATTTTAATATCTTCCAAACACCATCTGCTCGTACTCGTGACTCTAGTTTTAGCGTCGATTCTGAAGAAAATTACTTTTTTTCATTACCAGAAGATGAGGAAGAATATTTAACCAAGGAATTTTCTAGTGTTTACGAAGATGCACAGTGTGAAAGGTTGTCAAATATGTCCAAAAATGAACTCATTGAAGAATATCTTCTTTTGGAAGCAAAGTATGATACCCTTCTAAAAAGGACTGAACGTTACAAAGCAAGGGATAATGAAGAGGAGAAAACTGCTGCCATTCCAGACAAAGAAGTGCCTTCTGAAAAAAGCAATGGACTACTTGAGAAGGATGCCTCTGTAGGGTCACTTTTACCAGGTCCAACAGAAGAGCAATCAATGTCTGACATCTTGCAACGCTTGAAGCAACAAGAAGAGAGAATTAATGAACTTGAGCAAGCTAATGAGAAGTTGAAAGCTGAAAATGAACATTACCAGCACCAGGCCCAGAATACCAGTGAGGATTCAGAAAGTGATAGTTCATCTAGTTCAGATAGTTGCAGTAGTTCCAGCTGTTCAAGTCCAGAGCATGATGTTGATAATACCATTAATAATGGCATAGAACCAGCAGTACATATGAATGGGGATGATGACTCTGACAATGTTCACTGTGAACAGCCACTTGTTAATGGATTTCATAAACCCACAGAATAGGTATTTTTAATCTATTCTTGACACATAAATCCCTAGAGTTACAATCCAATCTTTATTGCACAACTGAATTCTGATCTTGTGTATTTAGAATCCACATGATCATTTTAAACTACACAATTTAATAATAAGCTAGCAATTATAATAGGCGCCTTAAATTTTACTTCAATTCAATTATTTTTTTTTAATGTCAAAAAGTTACTCTTTGTAAGTTGAAATCTTTTAGAAATATGATTTATTTTATGGACTTTGGTAGTGTAAACTGTAAGAATGTAATTGTGAGAACTCATTAGATATAGTTGACATTTTTTGATGTCCATTTTAATTTATTTGTTATAAACGGTAAACCACATTAATATGCCATTGTTAGGCAAAAAACATCAATTCTACACATCATAAAACATTTCATTCAATAAATATTTTGAGGGTCTAACTGTATTAATATAACAATAAAATATTCCAAGTATGGATCTCACTTTTATATTTGTGCAGTATAATTTTATGTAAATAGATATAGATAATAATATATGTTGTGCATAAATTAAAATATTGTTACTTCTACTATTTCTATTAAGTTTATATGATACCAAAATTATGATTTTAGGCAGTTTGTAACATTCTAATAAATGTAGATTTTTCATGTTTAGGTAGAATGGTGAGCACAATATTATATTATTACTAGCGGTCCGCCCCGGCTTCGCCCGTGGTACATATGAAAAATAGATGTTGGCCGATTCTCAGACTTACCCGATATGCACAGAAAATTTCATGAGAATCGGTCCACCCGTTTCGGAGGAGTATGCAGACTAACATTGTGACACGAGAATTTTATATATAAGATAAAAAAGGTCATAGATGTTGCATACATATGCATTAGTATTTGTTGAGGAATAACATTTCTTATTAAACTTAATTATATCTTGCTACAATAACTAGATATATGTCTAATTGTATAACATTATTTAAAAAAATGCTTATGAACTACTCAATATTAAAAGAAATAGATTTTAATAAAGAGGAATAAACTGATTATGTTGCTAAATTACATTTGATGTCTTTATTCACCATTTACCTATTTAAATTAAGTTGTAATTTGTGCACTAAGGATGGGTGTGGTGAATTCTTCCATTGAATCTTCAATTAATTTTAAATTAAGACTCTTTTATAACATCACCAGGATTTTTTAAATAATGATAAAAATGTACATAGGAGAGGGATTATTTAATGTTTCTAAAATGTATCCAATTTCTTCCATACATATGTAATTACTTTTTTTTCTTAACTTTGGATTCAGGTGCATGAGGATTAGTGCCCTTGTAAAACTGTTTCAATAAAAGCATAGCTTGATCTCCTTTGCTGTGTTCAGTTAGTTTGAAACCATTCTCATAAATTTCACCTACATTGAGAACTGTTTTACCACCAAACCTGTCATTTGCACAGCCATATATTACTTCTTTAACTTTTAACTTTTTTAATGCAGCAGCACACATAATACAAGGTTCTACAGTAACATAAACAACTATTTGTTGGAAAACTAAGCTTTTCTGAAGATTTTTTTGTTTACAATAATTTATAACCTTATCTATACAGTTTATTTCGGCATGTCTAGTAGGATTTCGGGTTTCATTTACAGTATTTCTAGATTCAGCAATAATTTCTCCATTCAGCGTAAATACGCATCCCACTGGAACTTCGTTGGCTTCCAAAGCTTCTCTTCCTAAATTAAGAGCTTGATCCATAAAGTCGACCATCATAATATTAGACAGATATATAATTTTATAGAAATACTTCTTATTTTTAAACAGATCTTGATGAAAAATATAATATAATAGATACGGGAAATATCTATTCAACTATAAGTATGCAGTGTCAACAAAATTTTCTAGGCTCTAATCCATGAAGGCATGAAATGAAATAAATGTCACCGGTGAGTCAAGTCACAAGTGTCAACCATGTGTCAACGTCGGGTCGTGTCGTCGTGTCAGTATCACAGATAACTACATCACAGTCTGTTTACTAGTTAGTCAAATGTGCATAAAATGGAAAGAGAAAAGTAAAAAAGGCATCATCTAGAGTGCACCTAGAGTTGGTTTTGGTAGTCCACTTCACAGATCGCCTATTTTCTAGTTTCTAGGCAATCCGCAGTGGGAGATCATTTCTATGGGCGTATTCAGAAAGAAAGCTTGAAACTTATAAGCGCTTATAAGTTTCAAGCTTTCTTTCTGAATACGCCCTATAAGAAAAAAAAGTTGGATACGTGGACAAAAATCACAAAAATTCTCTCAAGCATTGACATTTGGCGCTAAAACACAGTATATTTTACTCTTTAATCTATGGTTAATCTGTAATCAATCAGTTGTAAACCGTAGACAGAGAATCCAATAGACACCGGCAATGCTCAGAGCGGCAATGCGTGTCGCAGAAAGAGATAAAAAAGAATACGTCACAATATTAAGGGTTACCGTGTGAGGGAAAATTTACCCCGCAATTTGTAAGATACAAATCTCTCAATATCATTATTCACATAACATAAGTGGATAATAATGAGATATCCACATTACATACTTACATGTTTATTTATACTAATATTATAAAGAGGAAATGTTTGTAATTGTGTATGTATGTATGTATGGTTTTCACGCATAAACTACTGGACCGATTTCAAAAATTCTTTCACCATTAGAAAGCTGCATCTTCACTGAGCAACATAGGCTATATTGCATTTTCAAAAAAATTAGAGATCCTTACCAAAAATGCGGGTGAAACCGCGGAGCGCAGCTAGTATATTATGAACATATTACTTTTAGATGGGTAATACATATTATGTATATACACATACCTATATATTATATAATATGAATATATATACCTAATTATCATAATGCCATATGAAAATGTGTATGTAATGATAATGTAGATGAAAACTCGATTGTTTATTATTTTTTATAAAATAAAATAAAAAAAATAAAAGAATGTTTATTTTCGTAAGTATTAACAGATACACACGTTAATTATATTGACCGACCCGCGAAGGCGCAAAAAAAAAACGAAATTTACTTAATAATAATTTATTGTAATAAAAAAATTACATTTAAATTATCTCTAACTTAATTAACTACGTCCCTCCGGTTCAATGTTGGAACCAAGAGTGTCCATTGTCTTCGGCGGAGCAGCGTCGCGGTGGTGGTGATTGCCGTAATACTTTCTAACCTTCGGTTTTGGTTTCCAATCTGTTCATCCTGTAGCTACAATCCAAATTTGTCGTAAATTATCCGGTTCAGGAAAACTGGAACAAGCCATTGAATATTTCAGATATTTAATTAAATACACACTGCAGAATATATATTGTTGTGTTGTTTTGTTGTAGAAAAGTTGGCAACACAAAATTTTTTAGGTTAAAATTTATAATTGTTATTTTTGTGGTTTTTAAACAATGTATTCAAGTCAACAGCACGTGATACACAATATATTAACACGCTGAAATATCATGAAGGCCTATAAACTGATAAAGAGTTGTATACTTACGAGTGAAAAGATAATCCAGGCATTTTCGTTCCACTATCACTTTTACACCCTTTAAGGGCGTATTCAGAAAGAAAGCTTGAAACTTATAAGCGCTTATAAGCGCTTATAAGTTTCAAGCTTTCTTTCTGAATACGCCCTAACGCTACACCGCACCATGGTATTATTTTATAAGGTATTAACAGTAAGTCTAAATCATTCGAAACCAAACATACCATGAATTACGTAACTTAGAACATGTAAAAACTATATTTTTATGGAAGACGATAGCTAGCTGTCAAACTTTGTTTATCAAAGTAGGTTGCTATTCTTGAAAAAAGTGGCACGCTGCGTGAAACAAAAAATTTTATCGTTCTCTCTCATTTCTTTACACAACACCGGCATAAGTTGCTCTTTTTCTTGTGTGAATGCGACATAAGATATCAATTTGTCTATTGGTTTCTCTGTCTACGGTAAAAGGGTTGTGGACTCGACTCGCTTGACAGACTCTATCGGCGTCCGATATTCGATATCGGGTTGGATAATGTGAAAACAAGGTGAAAACCGTAGACAGAGAATCCAATAGACACCGGCAATGCGTGTCGCAGAAAGAGATAAAAAATAATACGTCACAATATTTAGGGTTACCGTGAGAGGGAAAATTTACCCCGCAATTTGTAAGATACAAATCTCTCAATATCATTATTCACATAACATAAGTGGATAATAATGAGATATCCACATTACATACTTACATGTTTATACTAATATTATAAAGAGGAAATGTTTGTTATTTTGTATGTATGGTTTTCACGCATAAACTACTGGACCGATTTCAAAAATTCTTTCACCATTAGAAAGCTGCATCTTCACTGAGCAACAAAGGCTATATTGAATTTTCAATAAAATTAGACATCCTTACCAAAAATGCAATAATGTATCCTTAATAAAAATTCTTTCATCGCGTGCGCTGCGGAATCTATTGAAAACTAGCTTCCGCCCGCGACTCCGTCCGCGCGGATGTCGGTCTTCGCGTGGATGGTTTATTTCTCCATTTTGAGTAACTCTGACAATGACATCTTATAAATATCTATTGGACCCAAATACGGCTAGGCCTATAATAATACGCAACGTGTTCGCGGTTCTACAGAACAACGTCTATGGATAAAACTGAAAAATTAAGATTAATTTTTTTTCTACGTATTTTTCCAGGATAAAAAGTATCCTATTTTACGCCCAGGTTAATAAGGTATAATTATACCAAGTTTCATCGAAATCGAACCGGTAGTTTTCACGTGATGTCTTCACATACAGACAGACAGACAGACAGACAGACAGACAGACAGACAGACAGACAGACAGACAAAAATTTTTTTAATCACATATTTGGGTTTGGTATCGATCCAGTAACACCCCCTGCTATTTATTTTTTCAATATTTTCAATGTACAGAAATGACCCTTCTACAGATTTATTATATGTATAGATAGAACCAATAAATGTTCTACGGTATTATATAATGGACCAATATCTACAAGAAAGTCCGCGATATTCCATTCAAAAGATATAACGAATTTTTAAAAGTGTCAATTTACAGAAAATAGTAGGTATACTTACTGTTTAATAGAATGAGGAGGCGTAGTGCGGGACGGGGTGAAGGTGAGGAGGGAAGGGATATTCGCAGGAACTACTTTGATTCCGATTTGAAAAATTATTTCAGTGTTAGATAGCCCATTGATCGAGGAAGGCTATAGTAGGCTATATTGTACCATAACACTTAGACCAACAGGAGTGGAGCCACGCGGAGCGCAGCTAGTATATAATAAACATATTACTTTTAGATGGGTAATACATATTATGTATATACACATACCTATATATTATATAATATGAATATATATCATTATCATAATCCCATATGAAAATGTGTATGTAATGATAATGTAGATGAAAACTCGATTGTTTATTATTTTTTATAAAATAAAATAAAAAAAATAAAAGAATGTTTATTTTCGTAAGTATTAACAGATACACACGTTAATTATATTGACCGACCCGCGAAGGCGCAAACAAAAACGAAATTTACTTAATAATAATTTATTGTAATAAAAAAATTACATTTAAATTATCTCTAACTTAATTAACTACGTCCCTCAGGTTCAATGTTGGAACCAAGAGCAGGGTTGCCAATCTGTGGGGAATTCCCCAAACTGCGGGGAATCTCAAGTTGGTTGGGGATTTATTGGGGATTGGCATTATGTGGGGAAAATGCGGAGATTTTGATGACATCATACCCTCGGAAAATATTTCATCGTTTATTATCGATAACAACATTTTTTTTGAATCATTATGTACTATAGCTCAAGTACTTATGACGGTCTCGTAACGAAAAATCAAATTACCGGTAATTGCACATCTCTATGTAGGTATGGCACATGACACAACCCTAGTTTGTCAGTTGTCTGTCTTGTCTACAAGGGAAGCGATAAAAAAACTGGGCGGCAGTGTTAAGTTTAACCCTTCGAACAAAATGCTTTCGACTAATATATGGAAAAAAATATAAAAGACAAACAATAAATATTATTTAAATAATTGATTATAGTTTCATTTTACTAAAAATTTTTGAGGGGAATTTTTGGGGAATCAGCGGAATTTTATCCCCAAATTTGGGGAATTCGATCACGATTTTTGGGGATTTGGATGAATTAGCTTTGGCAACCCTGACCAAGAGTGTCCATTGTCTTCGGCGGGACAGCGTCGCGGTGGTGGTGTTTGCCGTAATACTTTCTAACCTTCGGTTTTGGTTTCCAATCTGTTCATCCTGTAGCTACAATCCAAATTTGTCGTAAATTATCCGGTTCAGGAAAACTGGAACAAGCCATTGAATATTTCAGATATTTAATTAAATACACACTGCAGAATATATATTATTATTTCCCATAATAGTGGGTAACAATTTGTATAAAAGTTGGCAACACAAAATTTTTTAGGTTAAAATTTATAATTGTTATTTTTGTGGTTTTTAAACAATGTATTCAAGTCAACAGCACGTGATACACATTATATTAACACGCTGAAATATCATGAAGGCCTATAAACTGATATAGAGTTGTATACTTACGAGTGAAAAGACAATCCAGGCATTTTCGTTCTACTATCAATTTTACACCCTTTAACGCTACACCGCACCATGGTATTATTTTATAAGGTATTAACAGTAAGTCTAAAACATTCAAAACCAAACATACCATGAATTACGTAACTTAGAACATGTAAAAACTATATTTTTATGGAAGACGATAGCTAGCTGTCAAACTTTGTATATCAAAGTAGGTTGCTATTCTTGAAAAAAGTGGCACGCTGCGTGAAACAAAAAATTTTATCGTTCTCTCTCATTTCTTTACACAACACCGGCATAAGTTGCTCTTTTTCTTGTGTGAATGCGACATAAGATATCAATTTGTCTATTGGTTTCTCTGTCTACGTTGTAAACAATGTGGTAAACAACGAAACTAAACAAAGCCTCTAAACAAAATTATAATTCAATTTGTGATGATTTTAAATATGAAATCTTTATCCAGATAACTTTAATTATTATTTTTATAAATTTAATTAGGCAATAGTTTTAGTTTTACTAATGGAAGTAGTATCGGCGTTTTTCACGTTTGAAGAAGAGAAAGAAATATCTGACGATTTTATTAGAATTATTGAGAATTATAATGAGTTACTCGAAAATTTTAAGCTTCCTGCAACTATAAAACATGTATACAATCCTACTGTTTATGCTGAATATACTTTCAGAATGTATGTAAAAAAATATTGCAATACTAAAAAGAAAATAATGTTTTTTGGCATGAATCCGGGTCCTTGGGGAATGTCTCAAACTGGCGTGTGTATTTTAATTAAAAAAAAATAGTGAGATTTTAGTTAGAAATTATTATGTAGGTAATATATAAAAATGTGTTGAACCTAGGTTCCATTTGGAGAGGTGTCATCTGTGCGTGATTGGCTGGGAATTGAAGGACCTGTGCAAAAACCTCTTAATGAAAATGAAGCCCGCCCTGTTAATGGCTTTAAATGCACCAGGACTGAGGTAGTCACAAACTGACAGTATTGTTCTATTTCTATTTATTTATGTAGACTTCGTTATTTATAAATTAATTGCTTCATTTTATAAAATTATATTTTTAATAACAAAATATGTACTTTTTTATATTTTTATAGATCAGTGGTAAAAGATTTTGGGGACTATTTAACAAGTTATGCGGTGTACCAGAAAACTTTTTCAAAACTAGTTTTGTGTATAACTATATTAATCAGCAATGGATGAATGGTAAAGGATGTAATATAACACCAGCAGACTTTAAAGTAAGTTTAAATTTTAGGTACCTAGTGTGTTAACCTCTCAACCACCGAGAGGCCAGATCCGACCGCGACACAATAGATTTTCTATTGTGTCTGTGATTCCGGGGCCTGATGGATTAAAAATAATAAAAAATATTTATCATTGTCTTTATGTATTTTCTTTCAGGTGTCTGATATGGAACCTCTGTATAGTATGGGAGACCGTGTATTAGCAGATGTGTTAAGATTGTATGAAGTGGAAACTATTGTTGCTATTGGAAGATTTTGTCTTACTAGAGCTCAAAAGACAATTAGTCAATATGCACTTCAAAATATTAAGGTATTTAACTTCAATCTGTTTTTTTTTTTTTCTTCATGGCAAGACAATATGACTAAATATTCACATAGATCTACTTTTAAATTTATATTTTTTTCATTAAATGTTGCCATTGTAATTTATTTATTTTCTATATATGTATTTTGTCTTTGGTTTATGCTTCCAGGCTTGTAATGAGTAGACATCGGATTATATGCATATTTTAGCCTTTTTCCCCAATCGTGCATATTTCGTTGAGTAGCGGGAGTTTAGATTGGTGGACTAACCTTTATTAGCCAATCAGAACGCTCAGCGAGTAAACAAACCCTATTTTGACATGGTAAAATGGCAAAAAATTACAAAATGGGCTCCATTTTAATAGGGCTAGATTACCTTTTCGGGGCTAAAAACTTAAAACACGGGTTGAATTCCAAAAAAGGGCTAGATTTAGCCCGGAAAGGTCTAAGGTAGCAACACTGGGCTCGCGAGTGACAAATGTCACAAATTTGCGCTCGAAAATTTGGTAAAAATACATAATTGTATATTGGCACAAAAACTACACTTAATTTCAAGAAAATTTCACTGTTTTTGTCCAATCTTTGATTTAAATATATAAAAATAATAAAGGTTTTTTGACTTTGTATTGTGCATATTTTAGGCATATCAGTCGTTTTTAGTGCATATTTCGGCCTTTTTTAGTGCATATTTGCATGCATATTTTGGCATTTTGTTAGTGCATATAATCCGATGTCTAGTAATGAGAAACTTATTTGAACCATAATATTGCTCAGCGTCAACATTATATGTGGTCTACACTACTTTTGGCTTTAAGTGAAGCATATCTTTTTAAATTTTGTTAAAAAAAACTGAATGATTACAGGTTGTGTATTTGATGCATCCAAGCCCACGTGTTGTAAATAATGGAAATTGGGAGCAGCGAGCCATAGAATGCTTAAGAAGTCATGATCTTTTAAAATATTACAACAAAGACAATATCACATGAACAATATAATTTTATTGTTACACTTTCTTATGTAATGGACATAAGCAACATATTGTATTTTGTATTAATATTTTTTTTAAACTTATTGATATTGTTAACTTTAAGAAATTTCCTTCTTGCCATGTTAAAGAAGAGTGTTAGATTTTTCAGGTGGCAATATATCAATATTGCCATCTGAAAAATTTCAATTGACATGGGTGCGCGTTGATTTGCGATAAAGTGGGAGAAAAAAATTGGAAAGGCCATCGCACATCGACCCGCGCTTAATTATTAATGAACATATATGCATAATATTGGTAGCTTTGATCATTAATAACTACTAGTTGTATACGTAGTATATTATTATTAGTCTGTGCTACTAGCTATACCAAGAAGCTTATATCTGCAAGCACCTAACTTGGCAAGTGGGTGTGAAAGGGATAAAAAAACATACAGGCTTCATTCAAGGTCATATTTTCTTGTTACAAGTTAATGTTCATACTGAAATCTCCAGTGTATTAGATATAAGCTTCTTGAGCTATACAATCAGTGATAAAAAATGTCTTCACCGAAAGTCTACTCTGGGTGGACTTTGGGTGCGTTGTAAGTCCGACTTTTATTCAAAGTGATAAGGTTTAATTTATTTTGGCGTAGTATACCTAGTCTTAGCATTTGGAACGAAGTTCCTTATCACGCGTTGTGAAAGGGGGCTAGACGGAAAAAATTATTAAGAAAAGTTGTCACGACACTTTTTGCTAGAGTTGTAAGCCGTGCGGCGTGCGCGTGGTTCTCTGTTTGTCTCTCTCTAGCTTAACACTTCGTTCCATCCGGATGTCCCTTGACATCGCTCAAGTTTTTTTTTTTCTTTTCGTAAGTTTTGACAATACACATTAAAGCAATGCTAATAAGCTCGATTTCGCTGTAACCTTCTTTTTTTCGTCTAGATTATGACAAACACACTTGAGGACAGTTTATTTGTTATATAATTGTGTACTTACTGTATTATCTATTAGTTATAATCATCTAAGCTTAATTAGCTGAACTAGACTTATGACGGGTCGGTCGGGACGAGTATTTACTGAGGACAAATCTCACAAAGAATGATAGCAACACATGTCAGGCGTGTACGCAGCTTGATGCTCGTACAAACTTAGCCGAAGTCTCAGTAAGACGCCGTGGCGATGTTACTGGCTTCGTAGCCATGGTCCAGCTAGCAGGTAATATTCAAATTTATGGTACCTACGTAACTCACTTGGCGACGGTTTGGCAACGTCGCTGATTTGGACATTTCCCGTTTCCGTACTGCTTGGATGGACGGAAAGACGTCGCCAATCGCCATGGCGTTTTAATGAGGCAGAGCTTTTATGCTGTTCAATTTCATAGATCTGGATTCTTGTATCTTTATGTTAATAGGTATTTAAAGTGATTTTTGTTGTACCTTAGATATATTAAAAGTAAGTAGGTATTTAGTTCGGAGATGGATACGTAGATTTTCTTAATTGATAACAATTTAACTGTCCTATGGCATCCGCAAGGGCGATTGCTATTAATTAGTTTAATCCCCAAAATAATGTTCAAGTTTATATAACAGTCGTCGACGACGATACAGATTGATACTCATTAAATTCATAAGTTTTTTAAAAGTATAGTATGTTTTTTTTGTATTTATAGCTTTATTCTAAGTTATAAGTTGTACCCACCATAAAAATTACAATTATTTTTTAAATGTAATAATATATATACAAACTATTCTGAATATTTTATTATTATTTTAAATCTGAGCCATATTTTCGTATAATAAAACCACGTTTGGTTTGTACCAAGAAGCTTATATCTAATACACTGGAGATTGCACTATGACCATTAACTTGTAACAAGAAAATATGACGTTGAATGACGCCTGTATGTTTTTTTATCCCTTTCACACCTAACTTGGCAAGTTGGTGTGAAAGGGATAAAAAAACATACAGGCGTCATTCAACGTCATATTTTCTTGTTACACTTAGATCATTAAGTAATGGATAACACTCGCAGGCGTTTCCCCTTTTGCCGAGGTATAAGATTATTCGAATCGAAAAATCTTATGCTTTCATAAAAACTACTTGCGTAATCGATTACAAACACTCTGCCTGTGCACTCTGCGTATTCGTAAAACATCGAAAGGACGTCTGCGAGTGCTCCGCTAAAAATGCCGTTTTGCACTGTCAAGTCTTGCAGAAGCAATTCAAACATGTCGAATATTAAAAAAGATGGAATAACCTTTCATTTGTGTATATTTTTTTATTTTTTTAACGTACATTTCTAATTAAATGCAATTTCTAATAATCGTCGATGTATCGTTTAGCGATATGATCAAGACAAATAATCGAGTCATGTTTACTCGATCATTGATGCGGCCCCACGAGACTATCATGGAAAGAAAATATACAAATTTAATCTTTATGAACTAAGAGATAAAGTTGAATTTAAAACGCGATAATGAACCGCATTCCTTACGAGACTATCTTTTAAAGAAATACAAATTTAATCTTTATGACCTAAGTTATAAAGTTGAATTTAGAACGCGATATTGAACCGCACTCCCCACGAGACAACTTGGAATGAAATACAAATTTAATCTTTATGAACTTAGGGATAGAGTTGAATTTAAAAACTCGTCGCTTAAAAGGTCGTAAATTTTTACGACTTTCGTGACACAAATTATTTTTGTGAATGTGTGATTGTGTTTCAATAGTGTGAGTTACCCTCCCCGCACCAAAATCAGCAGAAAGTTTAGTTAGAACATTTGCCAGCGTACTCCATCCATTACTTAATGATCTAAGTTGTTACAAGTTAATGGTCATAGTGCAATCTCCAGTGTATTAGATATAAGCTTCTTGGGTTTGTACCTATGACAAGTGGATAACATTTTAGCCGCCCATTAGACTTGTTTTTGTGTTTATTACCTCAGAACTTTCGACTGGATGTACTGATTTTGATGATTATTTTTTTATTTGTAAGCTTTCTGTCTTCCGTTTGCCGTTTGGTATCTTGAATTTGGTCTAGTTATGATATATTTTTTTTTATTAAGATATTAGATAAGATAAATTACACAACTTTCAATAGTATTTTATATTATCTTTGCTCGCGGCTCGATTCCAATTTGCCGTCACCGTCATCATCTGTCATAAACGTTATCTATCAATAAATGCATAGCCCATAGGTATATGCGAATTGCGAAGCGTTTGTTTTGGTAAGGTTTTGGTACACGTTCATTTGGTATCATTGGATATTAATCAGATATTTTGTGTTCACTATTCAGTGTTCAGCACCGTTTAGTTTAGCTTGGTTCATCGTTTTGCGAAGAGGGAGTTCTGTGATGCTTGGTGTTTAGAATAGGTGCATGATGTAATGCACCGTTGCACAATTCAGTAATGCTATATGAATGTTTAATTACTGCATCGAATTATCTGTTAATGCGAAGACATGGCTACGGCACTGAATGAGGAATTGGTACGGAATATAACAACAAATGTGACTGTCCCGCTTGTTTTTCGTAATTTTGTTGGTAACTGGTCGTTAAGCCAGTGGAATTTGGAGAAGTGGTCCACCGTCTTCGGTGATAGAGAAATACCATTTAGATGTATGCGGAAAGATTTTATATCTGATGAGCCCTGTTGGGAGCGAAAATGTAAGGTTAAAAAACTGACATTCAAGAATTTTATCAACAACTTGGCTGCTAGTAAAGAGTGGATGTATTTTGATTACAAATATCTGCATCAATGGTTCGATGCCGACAGTGAATTGTGTAAGGTGAGTGTTTTAGCTTATTACCTTTTCTCTTGTTTTAAATTGAAAATGTATGGATAATACACTGTTTTGTTTTGAAGGAGTTATCATGGAAACAGTTTGGGTATGACAAGGGAGCTGCCGATACAACCCTATGGGTGGGCAGTGAGGGTTCACACACTCCTGCACACCAGGATACTTATGGATACAACATAATTGCTCAAGTGCATGGAAAGTGAGGAAATAATGTTTATTTTTGTATAGAACTTAGAAAGAATTCTTTAAAACTTTAACGAACACTATCCTATATTTTTCTTTAAAGTATTTTTAAGTAAATATATGGAGTCTGATAATATAAAGGCAACTGATAAAAACTTGTAAAATATTTTAGAAAGCGGTGGATTCTATTTCCACCTGAGACAGGAGGCCTAAAACCAACCAGGGTTCCCTATGAAGAGTCCAGTGTGTACAGTGAATTGAACTTCTTTTGTCCTCACAGTTTGGATGTTTTTAATGGTAAATATATTATTAGTATGTATCTGTCTAAATAACACTAAAATAAATATTCATTACTGTTTTTCAAGACTGCTCTGATCACATTACATATAGCATGATGTAAAAAATGGACTATCCAATACAATCCGAACCATTTATATATTATAGACTAACTTTGTTCAGCGGTTTCACCCGCTCCTGTTGGTCTTAGTGTGATATAGCCTTTAGCCTTCCTCTATAAATGGGCTATCTAACCCAAAATTTTTCAAATTGGACCTGTAGTTCCTGAGATAACCCTGTTCAAACAAACAAACTTCAGCTTTATAATATTAGTATAGATGTGACTAAATAGCAAAGATGTTATTTACATCTAATCCTAGGTTTAACCGGAGGCAGAATGGTTGAGTTGTCTGCAGGTGATGCTCTCCTAGTGCCAAGGGGATGGTGGCATTATGTGCAGAACATTGACCCAGTGAACATTACCCTTAATATGTGGCTGCCACATGTATGTAGATATTTTCACTTGATACTACACATTACTTAGAACAGTACAATTCTGATACAATTTAGTATGACTAGTGTTGCCGAACTATCGATAGTTTGACTATTGATAGTTGACCTTGAAAATAAGTCAGAATATCGATAGCACTATCGATAGTATCGATACTATCGATACTATCGATAGCGTTAATCATGGAATACTATTGATGAACTGCAATAGTATCGATAAAATCGATAGTATTGATTGCCAATAGTTGCTATACTATCGATACTGTCGATAGTATCGATACTATTGCTACTGAATATTGCAACTACAATCGATACTATCGATAGTACTGATACTATCGATAGTTTTGAGCTATCGATAGTAGTAAATTGTGCAATAGTATTGTTCACGATTTCTTGGTATAATGGGTCAGTCAGTGCCACCGACCCATATTATGACTCAGTTTAAAAGTTAAGACTAGTATTTGGTTTAATCGTTGTAATAAAGAGACTTTCTTTTTTTCCTATTGTTTTGTGGGATCGTTTTCCCTAATTTTTTTCGAGTTCAACGACATTGGTGAAGATGGCAAATCCAGATACGGAGGAATTAAAAAAGATGATCCAGTTACATTTAAAAAGTAAGTAAGCAATAAATAATTAATCAATAAATATATTTAAATTTTGCCTGCCTTTTTTTATCATAATGTTCTTTTATTACAAAAGTAGGCAAAGTTGAAAACTACATTAGAGACTGACTGACATAATATAGCCTGTAATATTACATTTCTTAGTGATGTGATGCTCGAATGTATAACGTTATAGTACAGGCGAATGCTTCTGGTGAAGGAGCACCTTGAAAGATATCATTTTTTTTAGGAAAATATAAAGTTCAGGAAGAAGAAGATAGTGACGAAGACTTAACTCAATGTGATAGCCCTCAACCGCCAAAACAAGCAAAGATGATGGTTGAAAAAAGTACTCAAATTGAACGTTTTACCACCGATGATAATATGGAAAAAATGAACATTACTGATTCTAACAAAGCCTTTGGTGCATTAATTGCACAGGAAAATCGGATGTCTCGTTTGGGTTGCAGGTCGACACAAAGAATAAGACATACATGTATACTTGAATACATACATACAAGCTAAAAATATTACCCTCCTTTATGGCAGTTGGGTAAAAAAGGTTAAAATTCATGAATTACCTACTCAATAGAATTCTATTATTTTTCGCTATTTTGATATCTATTTTTAAGGTACCCCAGCCAAATGGCAAAAAATAACAATAATGTCCGTCGGTCCCGTCCATGCGTCTCAGCCACTTTTAAGATTTAATTATCACTCGATTGATTTTTCATTATTAATTATGAAGTTTTGACTAAAACTAACGATTAACGATAAATCTCTAACCGCGTAATTCATGATTATGATTGACGTTGTCAATCATGATTGAATGACAAATTGATTGAAAATTTAATTGATTTGCCCAACACTGCACGAGATACAGCCTGGTTGCAAACAGACATAAAATACGGACATCGGAATCTTAGTTTTAGGGTCCCGTTTTACCCTTTAGGTACGGAACCCTAAAAACAAAACATATTGTTAATGAATCACAAAATAATATTTTAATCAAATAGTAGTGTCTGTACGTACATTAAATATCAGATATATAATGTATCAATTACTCACAGAGGATAAATTATCGGCATCGTGATGGCCTTCAACCACCACCGCCGCTAATAGAATGGACTCTAGCTTCTGCTTGATAATGAGATGCCGGTTACAGCAACGATTCCTTCATTGCTCGTTGATGTCCAACCATCGGTGGTAATAGCCAAATAGTTGATTTGTTCAAGTATCTCAATCAATCGCAATTTCATTTTTGAATATATTTTTGGGAGAAGAGTTGTAGAAAGCTTGGTCCTTTTGGGCATTTCATACCTTGCGTCTAAAGCTGTTATAAATTCTTTTAGTCCGTCGTGGTCTGATATACGAAGGGACTGCATATCTATGGCTACCATTTTAGCGAATTTAATATCGAGCATTTTTTTTCTTGTAGAAGTTTCAGCGTATTTTGAAACGTCACGTGCCTGTATTTCAGCAGTGTCGTCTATATCCGTAGCTTGGCTTGAATTTGCTGATATTAGTAATTCCGGGTGTTTCCTCTTCAAATGGTCCTTCATGTTAGAAGTGTTATTACAAAATTTGAATTCCACTTTACATTCTCTGCAAACAATTTTATCCTCCCCTTTCTTAAAGAAGAAATTCCACATAACTGATTTCTTTTTCTTTGAAACACTGTCTGAGCCGTCCAGATTCATTTTTAAACCGATTTTATTAATTATTGATTAGGTTTAATAAAAACAATGCCGACGAACGCGAGACGATACACACTATGAGCAAAAATATAATGTGGGTAGACAACCATCCACTATTCTGTTCCAATTTTATCAATGTACCCTCTTAAACCTTATAAATTATTGTTGCCAATTTAAATTAGAAGACACTAACTATGCACAAATGTACGTGGCTTATTGGATTACGAATTAACGAACTAAAAAAAATGGATTGTACAAAGCGCCAATAGATAACTTGAAAAGTATTATAACCAAACATCTAGTTCTCTGTCATCCACTATAATATTATTGATAAAGCAATACTATCGAGAAAAAGGTCACTATCGATGGGACGATATTATCGATAGTATCGACACTATCGATAGTATCGATAGTTCGTTCGATATTGAGCTTCGATAGTATCGACACTATCGATAGTATCGATAGTTCGTTCGATATTGAGCTTCGATAGTATCGATACTATCGATGGTATTGCTATGTGTCGATAGTATTTACGCTTATAGGACTATCGATACTATCGATAGTATCGACACTATCGATAGTATCGATAGTGCTATCGATACTATTGCTTTTCCCCAACTATCGATAGTTAATCGATAGACTATCGATAGTGGACTATCGAGCGGCAACACTAAGTATGACTAAGGAGTATGATTTATAAGTTTGAAAAAGTATTTTTTATTATGTCATCAAGACAACATAATATACTATAATGTATTATTTTGGTGAATGCAAGTTTGGACAAAAGCGTGTCAAACAAACAACAATGATAAAGCTTACTAAAATCAGCTAGGAATTTTATTTTCAAATCTATTCATATTGTAATATTATTATGTTTCTAATTAATTTTATTTTGATCAGTATCATTTTGGTTCTATATTTTAAAATTATAAATGATAATTTCAACAGTATATCATTAGGAAATTGATAAATGACCAGGAAAATATACTAGGAAGATGTGCTCATAAACAATATTATTTGTGTAAATCCTTATTCCTTGCCTTATTGTTTTTCTTGAAAAAAAAAAAAAAGAACTCAATGATTATTTTACCAGACAATTTTAATTTTGATTTTATTATACCAGTACATTTTGCTCTTTATTTCCATACAAGGAACTTACTAATGTAGTGTTTCTTTTATTTGCAGGAAAAAGATCCCTCGGCGCATGTATCAGAAGCACTCATTAAAATATTTATTGCCCAAATGTGCAAAGATTTGCCTTTGGAAACTGCTAAAATGCTGGTTAATCCTAATGAGGTAATTTATGTTTAATGTGTTTTGTGTTTAAAGTTTTATTGTGTTGTTATTTCGTTATTATCAATTATCATCTAAAGTGAATAGTTTCATGTTTTTTGATTTCTAGGAATAATCTAGACTTATTTAACCTTAAGTTTAATTTACTACACATGCCCCAATAATTTCATAAAATAATATATTATAAGATAATTAAATGATATTAAACAATGTTGCCGCTAATTAAAATGCACACAATAGTTTTAATTGATTTCTGACCTGGCAGTGAATCAAGAAATGACTATATTTCACCTGGCATAAAGTGCTAATGAATTATAAATATATTTTAATTGACCGTGAAACTATATGCAGGTGTTTGTGTAAAGGTCGGAGGAGCTACTAGAGTGTCATAAATACAGGATTAGTCATCTTTCCGATTATATTCATTAGTATCCCTGTATGTGACTATGACATATGCATCATATAGATGCGTTACGTCATCCGAACTGAAGGTTGTGTGAAATATGTGATTAATAGTATGAATTGCATTTTTCGGATCCTAGGAATTCTTAGTCAGTGGTTATTGATGGCTTTTTTAAACTCTATATATTTCCTGTTTAAACGGGACGAATAGCTTGTTATAATAGAATATTTTAAGTCATAGTGAACAAGTGACAAAACGTCGAGTCCCTGTAAAGTGACGAAGCCGTCATCAGTCGTAAATTATATGTCAAATCATTGGTCAAATCTAATTTTATATGTCAAATTTCTGAACTGATTTTGTCTGAGAACACGGTTTTGAGGGTATTACTTTTATTCATTATACTACGTTTAAAATTTAACCGCTCATTTGTTTTCAGGATGACATTGTGGACACGCCACTTGCAGTATTATTCCTGCAGTTGGAAACAGTAGCCAATACGTATATGGATAAGAAGAGACGAGTGCGTCGTGTCAAGAGACAAAAGACGCGCGATGACGACAGTCCGCTGCCGGACTTAGAGGAATTTGATCTCAAGAGCTTAGTCGATAACCCAGAGAATAATATGGAAATAGCACCCACCGTGACGAGTGCAGATCTCATGAATGTACTGAAGGATAATCTTAGTAAATACGCGAATACTGAGAGAGCGTTAGACGACGAAGAATTGGACGGTGCTACGAGCAGCCTTTGTTTGACAAAGGCTGTCATCGACGCCTTTAGTCAGAATGACGTCATCGATCTCGTTAAGCATAATTTACTAGCTCGTTTAAGTTAAACCTTTCCCCGTATTTACATACGTGCTCAAAGAGCTATTTTATTAATGTATAAGTACAGTTTTGATTTATATCACAATATATTAATTCGTAAGGAATAATGATACATATTATGTATTTTAAAGAATTTTTTAGACTAAGTGAAAATTATGAGGGCGGTATTGCAATAAATATAATTTATGTGATGACTCTTTTTCTTTTCTTGAATTTGTTTCGGTTCTATTACTTTACCTACTAAAAAAAATATTTGATTGTGTCATTTCAGACAAGTATACAGTTGGGTACAGTGCCACAAACTTAACTGACCCGGTGGCAAAAAGTGGAACTACGTGCCGCCATTTTCACAGACTTTTCATACGGAATATTTTGTATAAATAAAAAGTTACTTATTAATGTTTATTTACACCATTGGCAATGACATTATTTTTACCCTTGCATCCGGGGAAATACTATTTAGCGGCAGCACTAAAATCGACATCAGTGACACCGTCACCGGGTCAGTTAAGCTTGTGGCACTGTACATGGGTACAGTAGGATATTGATTAAAAATCTTCGTTCAAAAATAGTATTTAATATAATTTATTAACTTATTATACTTTTATAAGACGTTCAGTTTTCTTTTTTTACTTTATTAGGTTTTATATACGTGCGGTAGTAGAAATCGCTAAAGAGTATAACCATAAATAGGTTTTGAGGAATGAGGATATAGGCGGGCGGTCGTGGGACCGGACAATCCGGTGCCACTGCGAGGACGATAAAGTGGATCAATAATATTGTGAACTGCACCTGAAAATAAAAGAAATCGAATATTAGACTAAAAAAATAGTTATACCATATACTAAAAGCTATATCATCATTATTCATTAATATAAATAAAATCGATGTTGTTGTGGAAATTTCCAATTCATTAATTTTGTTATGAATTTTGTAGTATTTCGTAATCGTTTATACTTAGTGATTCTATAATAATGAATTCTGATTTTAATTGTTACGTATTTTTATCCGTAAAAATACGTAACAAGTAAAAACACCTCGCGTTCTTGACCCGTGTCGTATCTAGTTATTTTGGGAGAAAAGGTGTCAATATATTATAATACATATTATGTTGATTTATGCGACTTTGAGGATTTTGAATTCAAGGAGTGATAGATAGATTTTTATGCAAATATAATATATTTATTAGATACTAATTAATTAGGTACAGAATTAATAAGGAATTACAGTGGCTTGTTTACATCGCACGGCGCACCGCATGCAAATGCCAAGACGTATTTTCGAAAGAGTTGCCCAATATTGGTTATTTAATTAATTTAACAACACAATTTAGCAAGTGTTAATATAGTATTGGTTTTAGGCATATTGTGATTCGTGTGCGTAATCGCTCACATTTTTTTACCTAATTGTTACATATTAATGTTATTCTAGCCGTGAGAATCTGTAAATGGCTTCTTGTGATTATATCATGTGACTATTTTTAAGAATACAGTAGATTCTCCTTAAATATAAATAAATAGTTCATAACGAAAATGCCGAGATTATTGATTAGACTTGGCTGTATGTAATTTCAAAAACATTCAAAATAGTAATTGCGTTAGATTTACAAGATATAATACTCATTGTTTTACCCACAGGTCTTACCTATACGCCGAACGATTGCAAACATGAATTGAACTTTTTTAAACATACTTCCTTGTATTCCATACGACTTATATACAGTTAAGAAATTCTATGTGTATAAAATGGCGATGGTAAATAATTTAACTCAATATCTCTCTTAATTCTTAAGTACTTAAGAGCAAACAAAAGAGCCGTTTTTCCATACAAACGTAGTCCCCTGTTTCCTCCCTGGATTGTGCAACTAGAGCAATATATTTTTTACTATTAATCTATGGTTAACTTTAGCCATGTTCCTACGTTTTCCTTTTTGTCATATCTTAATTATTAAGAAGATATGAATATTTCAAAACGTAAGAAATAGGACAGATTTTCCGTTATGTTCCGTCTTGAATAAAACTAATTTTTGAACATTATATAAAAAAAGCAAAACGTAGGAACATAGCCTATACTTTTCTCTACTAAATTAGGAAAAAAGTAATTAAATCTGTTCAGTATTGGGGGAAGAAAAGGTAGAGGAGGAGAAATAGGCTAGGTATTTTCGGCCCGAGCTGCAGTTGTCCCTGTCGCGCTTTACGGGGGTGGCTTGAGGTATAGCGCGACACCAATAGATACTAGAAAAACCTAATTTTGAATTCTCTCACTCGTTTTGTTGGCTCTTAACATATAATTTAATTAAACGATAGGTACTCACTATTTGTAGTTGTGTGACGTGTTTCTTCCACCAAATAGATTTCTTGTACGATTCATTACATGTCGTCAGCAAATAGTACGAGTACATAACGATGTGGACGAACGAGTTGATAGGAACCAACATTGTCATATGACCACCTGTTGCATTCAAGATTATTCATTGAATAAATTATAAAATTATCTTCAAATTTTAGAGATAATCAGCGAATTTGACTCCATAGTCTCGAGTGTTACATAGAATTAGCGAGAATAAAGGTAACTATTAGTTTCGACGTTTAAAATATTAAACTGGTGATATCGTCGAATCGATCAACTTAATATTTTTATGATATTAAGTCACTTGAGGTGTACAAAAGTACAAAATTTGTAGAGCCCTTGGTGTCCTAGAGGCTACAAGATACTATTTTACGAGAATACTATTAGATTTGACTTATTAAAATGTGCCTGTGAAAAACTGAGAAAACGCTAACAAACACCAAAGGTATGTACTAAAAAAGGACATTTAGATACTATTTCATCTATATATTTAATAATATTCAATAAATTCTGTTAATATTCAATGGAATTATAGCCGATCAAGATAGAGACTATTTATATATCTTATGTTTATTCAGGTCTTATAATGACCTATTCAATTTAAATGAAGGAATTGTTTAAGGGCAATATTATGTGGCAGAAATTTTGAGGAGAAAGTTACTTGTTAAAGCCAATGTTTGTCAAGAAAACATGCAAACGACCAGTTAAAGTTTTGTTTTTAATAATATAATAAAATTTGGTTTACCTGGCATCCATTTGACCATTCCCCAGGCGACGGCGACCATACCAAAGTGATGGTATACGTGGAGGAATGATACTTGATTTTGTTTCTTTCTCAATACGAAAAACACCTAGAAAGTTTATTGATTATTATTAGAACTTAAACTAATTTAGAAGGCTTCTGAGATGTATTGGTTTTAGATCCAATTTTCAAAATAACAACAAGACAGGCAATTAAAATAAATTTTCCAGCAAATCAAGGAGTCTAGGTGAATAAATAAATATTTGAGTTTGAAATGAATCGTTTAATCTGGAATCTAGATATCGAAGCGCAGCGCCTACATTGGCAAACAGGTTTTTGGTCATCTGGAAAGTATGGGTAATGATCGCGACGCGAAGGGGGTTTTGGTTTATATGAGTAATTCGATCTGTAAACGCCCAGAGGGACCGCGCCACGGTTGGAGAGACTACTCTGTCCAAAAAGTCCAAAAAAATCTGGAAATTCGTCAAGTAGAAGAACTCGACGTCACGCTAAGGCGCGAAACCTGGAAACTTTTGGTGTCAAAGGCCAAGATTCGCTTCGCCATTGAAGTAAGTAATTGTTCAATAATGTTATAATAACATTTGGCTAAGATGTCAGTTCTTACCGTATCAAGCAAATCGATAACTTTTATTATGAAATATCCGTAGCAAACTTTCCAGGCGTAGTCAATACTGTGAGGTCCGTCGTCCACTGGGTGGCAAACCAGGGAGTAATTAGTTAACCATCCAAGGCGTAGGCTCTAAAAGTGAGAAAGAAATACGAATGTACGTATTGATATAATAATGTTAAAATAAATATTTCTCTTATTGAAAGAATGCACGTTGTTAAATGCAAGGAAAATCTATTAGGTACTTAGATTAATATTTCTTGAAAATATTAATCTAAGTACCTAAAATAAAAAATCTAATACCTATCGTAAAAAATAACTAATACGAAATTTTGCAAGTTGTTGATGACTTGCTAGTTTTTAATGAATCTAGGACATGTTGATGACTATCAAAAAAGAAGTTAGTATTTACTTACATAGTAAACCACATATGCACAGAATGCTATCTGAAATGCATTATATACTGCTATAACATTCCGAAGATCGTATGCTGGTCGGTCCTTCATATAGTTTGGCAACCATTTCAATACAGTAAATAAATAGAATATTATCAATGCTAAGGCAGGCCATGGCGAACCAATTAGGAACCAGTCTTGTGTCCTTTCATCTAAAAATAAATAAAAAAAGGTAGATTTTATACGCAATTTAAATGTTGATCCTATTTTATTCCGTGACAGAACCTTAATTTCTATAAAAACACTTAATTTTTACATTTCTAAAATATGTATGTTTTTATAAATAAAGTTATTTACTCACCAGCGATATCTTCATTTAAATAATGGTATAACTTAATTGATCCCTTTATAATAAGCGCCATATCTACCTAACCAAAAATATAATATGTTAACAGCCTAAAACACAGCCAAGTATCCCGCTGTTCATTTCAATTCTGATCAAAGGGGACATTAGTATTCAACATTATTATTAATGTATACAGTGGATTTACCCTTCTGGACTCGGTGATACGTAAATCAATATAATTCAATTAAGAATTATTAAAAGAAAGAAAAAAAAATTAGGTCAACGATTAAACTTTATTATAGTTATATCTATGACAAAAACCCTCAAATTCCTTGTTTTTGCACATCGAGAATAGGTTTTATAGTATAAATTTAAATTAATAAGTAATAATCAAAGTTAAACAGGATGACATTCAAAGAGTAGGTACTAAAAGTTTCCATTTAAAGAGTAGGTACCAGCGGTCTGCCCCGGCTTCGCTCGTGATCTCTCATCTCGTGATACATAATACGTGTAGGTGTAGGCTAGATCACATTCAATGGTAAAATAATTTTTGAAATCGGTAGGTACAGTAGTTTCTGAGATTAGTGTGTTCAATCAACAAACTCTTCAGCTTTGAATTATGGATTTTTAAAGTAATAACCCTTAATTGTAATTTTCGTATCTTTATGTTAAGGTTGTGAAATTTAATAAACAAACACATTGTGTATTTGGATGATATTTAATAGGTAGTTCAAATATGTATCTATAGTTCATAAAACATTATATGTTTACAATTTATACATTATTTTTTAAAAGGGAATTCCGGATGTTTCTCAACACCTCGGAAGAAAGCGAAATCACAAATACGGCCATCTTCTCCCTGATCCAAGCTTCTTAGCTCATTGAACTCTGCCCCATTAAGCTCAAAGTCCCATACACTGATGTTCTGAAATAAAAATTGTAATTTTATGACTTCTTTATCACTATATTATATACTTAGTAGAGTTTTAAAATATTCTACGTTAGATACTCGCAGTCTGCACCGGCTTCGCCCGTGGTTATAGATCACGTACATATGCAACGGGTGGCGGTTATAGTTTGTTTAAAATCGGTCCAGTAGTTCCTGATATTAGCGCGTTCTTTAAATAACAAAAGTATAGGAAAGTATTCAAACGTTTGCCTATTAATTACTTTAATAAATATACTACACTGGTTGTGTATATTTTCCCAACAAAAATAAATAGAAGTATTGTTTAAATAAGTAGTATGCAAAATCTTACCTGTTTAATCCTTGTAGGGTCTGTGCTTTTAGGAATGGCTGCCACACCGTGCTGCAGTAGGTATCTTAATAAAATCTGGGCTGGAGTGCGATTATGTTTCTTGGCTATTTCCTTCACTGCCGGCAGGTCTAGTTGACTCGGGTACTCCCGCCTATAATGTAAATGTTTATTAGTAGTACAACAATCCTTATCATAATTGTTAGGATTTAGTTTTTCTCCTAAGTAGGCACATCATCTTCTATGTATATCATTATACACTAGGTAGTTACATCTTTTCTTAATAGTTATTAATATGTGCATGCAACTCATACCTACAAAATAATGTATTGCTTCATTTTACATCAATCGTAAGGTCCATGTCCTTGTGATGTAAAACATAGTCTTTGTTATTCGTAAAAAACTACGAAATGAAATCTTAGTAACTACCTTACATATCTATACTAATATTATAAAGCTGAAGAGTTTGTTTGTTTGAACGCGCTAATCTCAGGAACTACTGATCCGATTTGAAAAATTATTTCGGTGTTAGATAGCCCGTTTATCGAGGAAGGCTATAGGCTATATATCATCACACTAAGAGCAATAGGAGCTTAGCAATGCGGGTAAAACCGCGAGGCACAGCTAGTTAGGTATATTCTGTGCCAATTGTAATATCAATAGAACTACATATCAACGATTACAGAATGACGAGTAGGTACTATTACTATTTAAATTAGAATTATAAAATTTGATATGAAGTAAATTTAAACGTACCCAGTTTTGGTAGACAGCATATCAGCAAGAGCTTTGGAGCCTAATGGTGAGTAAGCTACAATAGGTATTCCTAAACGGTTGGCTGCAGCTATGAGAGGTTTTTGTTGGCATAAAATATGCACCTCCACTTGAAGACATTCCGGTTTTGCTATTTCACACAAGCGTTTTAATTGTTCTTCATTCATATTAGACACTCCCAAATGACGGACCTTACCAGAATCCTTTAATTTTTGCATCGCCTGCGAAGTGAAAATACAAAATATTATGTTACTTATCTTATAAGCTTGCTATTTTTTTAACAATTAGTTGCTATGTAAATCTTACTTAAAAGGGTTTAGATGTTTTTAAAGAAAACTTCCCCTGGTCCGCAAATTTTATTTGTCGGTCTAGTGACGCTCTTAGGTTCAACGCTTATATTAGTATCTGAAATGTCTTTTATGATAACTTGTTTTTCAGATTTTTGTGTCGTTTTGTTCACAGTTCGATTAGCGGATAGTTCATGTGGAGTGGATTGTTTGATAAACTCATTTGGCATTTGTAGTACTATAACATTATTACGCTTGAATCGATTGAGATTTTTATTTTTTTTCGTTTTGAATTTATTACGTATATTGCACATCATTATATATGCAGCATTATGTTTATTTGGTTGTTTCCCTTGTGTTTTATTTAAATTTAAACTAAGAATGCTTTGCAATGAAGAAATTTGTGACAATGATCTCGATAAGACAAGTGATATTATCTCGAGACTATGATTCGACTTTGCATTACCCTGAATTGAAAAGTTGCTAGATGTACGTGCAGATTTTACCATGTCATGTTCATTATTTATTCTTTGTGCAGCGAGCGATCTTTGATATTCCTTACATGTATAACTTTTCACATTTCGTTTTTTGTTAAAGCACGGGAAAATATGATTAAAAATGTTCTTTCCATTCCGTTTTTCACGCGAGGACATATTGGAAAATTCCGCTGCGCTGCACTGATTATTTCCTTTAAAATTTTGCTGTGATTCTTTCAATCCATGCTTGCTTTGTTTCTCACATAAAATGAGTTTATTTTTTGAAAGATAATTATTGTTGTTCTTGCGCATTTTGTTTTCTAGGCTATTTTCTCAATCTCAATTATTCGGTTACTATCGTCTATTACTTTATTAGATGCATTTAGAGGATGAAGAAAGTAGTTTAAAGTTGAGAAATAGTATGAAAAATACATCTAACATTTTTATATGCAACACGCATCATTGTTTTGACAACTTTGGTATACAGTTTAGGCAATTTTTTATTTTTAAGACTGCCCCGAAGTCGCATTATACTTAAAAGCGATGCATCTACATGCATTGGATAATTGCTGCTATTTTTAGAATGTAAATCAATACTATCGAACGAATTAGCAGCAGGTTCGACATGAGCGCAATACTCTGGTATTTCTCTGAATTTAGTGATATTTGGTAATTGATCTTCACCACCACCGCAGCAACAAGGACACATGAATTTGGGAATTAAATTAGTCCAAACTTTGTTTTCCGTAATGTCTACTTGTATTCTCTGCATAGACGTCGATCTTGTTAGTGTTGTGGTTTGTGCTGTAATAGGTACATTCTCACTTATGTTTGTTTTATTTTCTGGTTCTATGTCCTCTTTTGATATGCTTCTTACATTAAAAATCTCGCTGCTATCGATTTTATTTAAGTTATTTTTTGTTTTATGACGAAAAATAGGCGATTTGTATATTTTCGTCCATGAAAAATAATCTTGATTCAGATTTGGATAAACTTTGTGTTTTATATCTGTTTTAGTATTTTTCTTCTTATTAGCCATTTCTAATTGCAGGCATTTTTTTGATGAACACATTGGGTAACTGCACTCTTTGTATATTTCATCATTTCGATAACTATTTACAATATTTTTTTCGTCATATTGTAAGTCGCATTTTTCTATTTCACCACAGCGCATACAGTGAAATAAGGACACTCCCATTATATGAAGATTTATCGTTTGCCTTGCTTTAGTATAGATAAGTGATAATTTAAATACACTGTAATTTAATTTTTGATGGTTATTAGCCTAAACATACCTAAACTTTATTGAATAATATTGAAAACTAACGTTGTCACGTAGCAAAGTCAAAAATATAGACTTAAATGTACATATAAACTTCTTGGATCTGCTAATTACTATCATACAGTGATAATTTTACTTTTGGTAGGTACTAGTTGTTCTCTAACACATCTCTAAAATCTTTAGTAAGTCGACGTAGGTTCCAAACAAATATTTTGCTATATAATTACTATTATTTTTGGGTATATCCTTTACTCAACTAACCTTCCAAGTACTAACGATATCTGTCGTGAGGTCAACCTTCATGCTTCCATCAGGGTTTTTAGGGTGCAGATCACCAGGCACATGTTCAAAAGAAAACGGTACATGCATAAGATACATGTCAATGTATTCTAGTCCTAAATCGTTATAAGAAGCCAGAAAGTACTCTTCAACAAGCTCCGGTCGATTTCCTGGAAAAAAATACCAATATGTATGTATTAAAAGTATGAAGTATGTGTTGCTCTAGGTAGAGCCACAAACATGTACCTATTCTTAAGATTATGTATCTAATTAATCATTAATATGCATACCTCCAGGGGGTAACTTGGTGACTATGAAAAGATCTTTTCTTTTCTCGTCGTCATCTCCAATCCAGCGCTTTAGTGCTTTGCCTATTGTCGCTTCATTTTCATAAGCTCTTGCGGTATCGATATGTTTGTAACCAGCATTCAGCGCTGCATCAACAGCTTTTTCCAACACCTCATCTGAAGTCTAAAGAATGTAATTTTTTATTCAAATGGTTGGGTTACGTTAATATTATAAAATAGAAGATAGTTGTTTTTGAATCTATGATAAAAATACATTGCATTACGGTTCATAGTTTCAATCAATCGTTTTTTTTCGTCCGTCCGTTCATCATTGAATACCAACTTTCCATTTACGGCCTAGTTCTTCGAATAATAAATCTATACTTCTGTCTTCTATACTAATATTATAAGGAGGAAAGGTTTGTAAGTATGTATGTATGGTTTTCACGCATAAACTACTGGACCGATTTCAAAAATTCTTTCACCATTAGAAAGCTGCATCTTCACTGAGCAACATAGGCTATATTGCATTTTCAAAAAAATTAGAGATCCTTACCAAAAATGCAATAATGTAATTATGTAACCCAAGGTGTAAAAAATTCCTTAATAAAAATTCTGTCATCGCGTGCGCTGCGGAATCTATTGAAGATAGAACAAAAAAATGTTCTACGGTATTATAGAATGGATCAATATCTACAAGAAAGTCCGCGATACCACAGTATTACAATATTATTTCCTACAGTAAGGAAACGCCTTTGATGTCGCGCGATGCCGCCGCCAGCGTAGGTACTTACGCTGCCACACGAAAATACGCTAGGGTTGCAACAAATGGGAAATAAAACAATTGTGATTATTAATATTATGATGAAATCATTTATTCATATGTACATTCAAAATAATTGCGATTATTAAATCTGATGTAATTATTTGTTCATAAATATACATATAATTACAGATATTGCACTGCTAAATATTATTTACGTGGACACTTTATTTTTGGATGTTCTTAATTGTATATTATAACATTTAACTAAGTAATGCATTCGCATTGGGATGTACAATCTGATTAGAAAATAATGAGGACAACATATACATAGCTTTGATTTTAATTCAACAGATACAATTAATACAATCTTTCTGAAATATTGGTTCCTTCTGGGATTTCAATGTAGATTTACATCCGTAAACGGAACAGTTTGTGTGCGCCATAATAGAATATGTAAGTACCAGGGTGAACCTTCAGTTCACCCCCGCGTCCGCGTTAAAATGTAGAAGCCCTTCTGGCTAACATTGAGAAACACCACACAAAAAAAAAAAAACCTATGTATAATAAAATTATTACACAAAAAATACGACTGCGTCGTCCTTTCGCGCTAGGTAATGCAAACTAAGCGTGTTTGCATTACGCGGCCCGCGTCGCCCGACCCAGTTCCCCTCCGTTTCTCTGCACAAGAACATTAGTTTCCGTACTGTATAGTGTATAGATATTGTAATACTGTGGCGATACCATATGTCCATCTTCAGTAGTTAATCTAGTTATGTTACTACAACAACTTTTTTACGTTTTCAAAGTAAATAGAAGTGCCGACAGTAATCAAACCATGTTATCGATATACAATGAGCAGGCGTAGTGCGGGACGGGGTGAAGGTGATTTTCATGTGATTAAAAATTAAACCTATAGTCCACAGAACATATAAAGAGATTTATATGTTCTGTGCTATAGTCCGACCTATAATAGTAGACTTTTCACTGTCACGATATCGGTATCTATGCGGGTGAAACCGCAGGGCATTGCTAGTATGTATATTATAAGTACAAAAAATATCTCTTAAGATAAGTTATATTTATATGTTTTCATAATATAGAGATTAACTATAATAAGTTATGGAGGTAGGTATTTTATTTATTTATTTATTTATTTAACACTTTATTGTGCAATAAACCAGGTACATAAAATAACAGTTTACAATAAACAAAAGCACAAAGGGCGGCCTTATCACTATGCAGTGATTTCTGCCAGGCAACCACGGGGAGAAGGCAAAGAAGCGAGATAATAAATTGAGAAATAGAAGAAAAAAAAAATTATTGGATTGAGTAGAAGTAATTATAAAATACAAAAAAATGTTGTGTGGTTTTATGAAACCACGGTAAAAGTGAAACTGTTCGAACGGTTCCGAACACTGCTTTGTGTAGCGCATGTCGCGTGTCGGTCGGCTGCCGAGTAGGTATACCTACTCGGCAGCCGCGATACACGCGACATGCGCTACACAGACCAAAAAGTTTGAGACGACGCGATGTAATAAAAGTTTCACTTTAATAAAATGCATATACAAGATACACACAACATACTATACATTATAATAAACTAATTATATTAATACAACTAAAGACACACATACATACATATTATATATACATACAAATACATACTAAATAGTATTAACTATATAACTAAAAATATATAACTATATATATATATGAATAAAAATATATATGTATTTTCTTTAATTTTTGGAATATTTTTTTACTTATACCAACTTACTTATAACCAAGATGCTATTTAGTACTGCAACGTAGTATTGAGTACCTTAATTCTTATAATACCTACTACCTGATAATCTTGGTACCTACCTGATAGGTAAGTACAAAAACTTATTTATAGCAAAAACTTGTTTGATTTTTTCTTGTCCTATTCAACCTTCAAGCAAGCGTAATGAAGCATTTTTATTGTTTTTATTGTGTTTTTATAACTGTATTATTGTGTCCGATTAGAAGAGAATTAGTGCAACCTCAGGCTAAATTATAATGAATGCATCAATTCAAGGATTTAAGGCAAAATGCAGCATTGCATACAAATAATATGCAGTCAGTTAAATGACGTAAACTGAATCAATGCTATCGGTGTCTTCCTCAAATGTGTGTAATGATGTAGATGTGAACGGAAAGTGGTCTCGAGATAACGAGTGTCGTGCGTCAACATCCAGAGGTCTGACTGGCTCCAGTGGAGGAGACTGCGATCAGCGATGACAGCGAAACATATTCCTTCTGCAGCGGCAAATGTTGTTGTGGTGCAGACAACGCCTATGTATCAGAATGCTGCGAGAAACCAATCATAATCGTCGATTCTGCTTGTAAACTACACAAAACGAAATGGGATCTATTCAAAAGTTATTTAAAACGACGAATGAAATTGAAAAGCCGAGATGCGAATATCTCAAACTCTAAACAAGAAAAAACATTTGAAAAAATGAATAAGTAACATAAATTCCCCTAAAAATAATGAACGGGAAATTATTTCTGAACAAAAACAGGAAAATGTGTGAATATGATTCAAATAAAATTACCTAAAGACCACTTTATCTTTCACTCTATAATATGTAGGTACGTAATATCATACTTAGACGCTATAAACTCTATAATAATATTATACATATCGTGGTAAAACTTTTGTACTCGCTCCTCTTAAATATACCTATCTACACTTTCAAAATTATCTCTTAATTTAATCACGTAAGTACCTAAGTAGAAGTACCGTTAATGCCCACCATTGTTTGTAATTTTCACATGGACTAGTTTACACACTGGACATCTAAAGAAATAAGAAAATGCGAAAGAACAAGACTTTATGCTAATTCAACTGTAGGTTCTTTCTATTTAAATAAAACAAAAATGACAGAATAAAAAGGAAGGAAGCAAACTACTCCAGTATCAACTTATAGCTGTAGTTTAAGGTAGGTACTATTTATTTATTTAGTTTATTATTTTTGTTATCATCTGCTCATTTTGTTGGTCTGAACTCTGAGCCGACCAAGTGATAATTTATAGTCTAACTTCAATACTGTTAAATGCTATGTGTATAATTTATTCCATTAGAAGCTTATTGATTATTTAGTACCTACATTCTTATTACAATACACCGTTAGAATAATCGCTTCAATTACCCATTCATCAGGTACATTTGTTTTTATCATTTAATAAAATGAAAATAGTGAAAAAGATTTATTTACTGATAATATATTATACAAAAAGTTTTAATAATGAACACAATAAAATAGTAATGAAAAATATAAACAATAATTAACTCTACATAAACTTACTTGCCACGTTCCAAATCCGATTCTGGGCATGCGGTCTCCATTATCAAGCACAAAATATTCTGGTACAGACATGATTTGTTAGTAAATAACAAATAATAAACTTTGGTATGTAAACAGCAACAGTAACTAGACAGACGTGTAGAGCCGTTGGTCGCCCGGCGGAGTCTCTGTCGGAGGAGTGAGGAGTGAATGCAACCTCGATACAGGTTTAAAATTGTTGATATTGAGTTGCACTCGAGGTATAAAGCCTGTTGAAAATTACTATATAAATACAATACATAAAAATAAAATCTATTCAATACCTAGGTACCTACTACCTACTTCTAACTTATTCAAAGTGAATGCGGTTAGCTGGGGACCACAGAAATATAAAAAATATAGATATTTCATTAATTAAATATATATTAAGTAATTAATGGATTAAGTTTTATTACCTACACATTTCAATCTTAATATATATAAATCTCGTGTCACAATGTTTGTCCTCAATGGACTCCTAAACCACTTAGTTATAATAATATTCGCACACCATGTGCAGTTCGATCCAACTTGAGAGATAGGATAGTTTAAACATGTAGGTACCACGGGCGAAGCCGGGGCGGACCGCTAGTTAAATAATATGTTTTTATTGGTTGACGTTATTATCGATTGCATGTCGTTTTTTTCTGCGGATAAAAATCCGGAATTATATTATGTATAGTGTGCTAAATTCAATCCTAAATAGTTAATAGGTGATTGTAGTTTTTGTGTGACCCTTGATTTGTAGAAAATACCGTTTAAATTGTAACCATCTATTTAAACTCCGAAGCATAAAGGCGAAGCTTTTTTTGTCCGTTTCTATTTGAAAGAGCCACAACAATAAAATAATGTGACACTCGAAAAACGGATTTAGTGGTTGCACAATCAGTTGATGATATCTTAATAGAGATACAATAGTAGTTGCTTGTATTATTAAGATAATTGTTTTAAATGCCTTGTTTGTTTATTTATCAATAAGTGACTTACTTTGGTCTAGATAGGTTTTTGTTGTACTAAGTTCATATTTTACCACATATGTTTTTGATGATCAATTATTATTGTCTAAAGTTTTTTTTAGTTAGGCATGTTCGCGTAGAACGTAATATATATATCTTCATTTAATTATGTATATAATTAAAAGAGAAAAGGTAATTATGTAGTTAGACATATTTCAAAATGAATATGTAGTTAATTAAAATTTGGATGCTTTCGTGTTATCTTATGTTCTGATAAGAGCATCTCATTTACCTACGGTAGATCAGGTGATGGACCTATACTCATAATTACTCGAAAAATATTATCGAACTTTTTGTAAAGAATGGAAGAAATTGAGTTCCTTCTAAAATTGTCACCTACTTGGACATTTTTCACTACCTACCATGGACATGGTAGGTACAATTTTATTAATTCTTCCTATTTTTCTTTTGTTTGGGAAAAAACATAATATCTTAAAAATACCAAAATACCAAAAAATATTTTTTTAAACAAAAAAATATTGTACTTTTTACTTTCAGTCGACTTTCATTCATCGCGGTGTAAAAAAAAATGTATCACATCAAAAGTAACAATACCTATGTCACAACCACAGAAAAATTTATAAAAAGTTGGCGCGCATCTGTCCACGACAAGGTCCACGATTATAAAATAATAATATTATAGCTACTG
This sequence comes from Colias behrii, assembly GCA_029959065.1. NCBI lineage: Eukaryota > Metazoa > Arthropoda > Insecta > Lepidoptera > Pieridae > Colias > Colias behrii. Next base: position 6,858,831 of record JARWMC010000018.1, read on the forward strand.
TAGGAAGACGAAGAATGATTTTACCCGTAGGTATTCTTCGCTGTATGAAAAGAAATGAAAGCAAATTATTACTTTTATATTTTACAATATTCAGAAAATTGCATCATTTATAAAATAAATTGATTATAATTTATAACATATATCTATTTAAAACATGTGGAACATAATAATTTGATCTTATAATCCCATATCATTTTACAAGTTAATTTATTCGTTCACAAAAGTAAAATAATCTAAATTACAAATTAATTTTCTCACATGCCCTTAAAGTAATAACATTCTTTTGTGTGTAAACAGTATCAATTTCCTATTGAAGCCTGCGTATGAATGAACCGACGTCACAACACTCGTGAAGTCATTGGTGCGTGATACCATCGATGTAACCACTGATAAGACACAATAGATATCAAAATTAAGGGATGCGACCCTATTTAAAACATCTGTATTCGAGGCGGGTCTTTTTGGAGCCCCTCCCTTTATATACATTTCGAAATGTATAAGGGATGACCAGCAATTTATCTCGTTTAGTCATGGATCTTTCATCCGCGCAGTCCAGTTCTAAGTGCAATTCTGATTTTAGTATAGAGAGGATATTGAGTGATGATTCGAGTAGTAGAGAAGTTAGCCAAGCACCCAGTTGGTTGTGCTGCACGAGGTACCAGCCGCCGCGGCTACCACGTTAGTACCTGATTACAATAAAAATATATGTGCGAAATTGTTGCTCTGGAATTGAATAATTTATAAGACCCTGTAATGAGAGTCAAAAGATGTATACCGATATCCGAATCGTGGTTTAAAGTGTACATGTAAAATTAGAAAGATCGGACACATATTATGTTCTCTATATAAAAAACAATCAAGTCAGTAGGCGGATCCACATAGAGCAAGCAGCCTCGCGAAGCAGCTCGGTGGTGGTCGTATGTAGTGGCAGTGGTCGAGTAAAGCGGCGGCACACGCGCTTAACTCGGGAGCCTAATGAAAGTGTTACAACCACACTTATAGCGATATTGTTATGACTTATGATTATTTTTTTTTAATTTACGCTCCACCTGTACGAAGATCCTTCTATCTCCCAATTAAGCTCTTCGTACGCTAGGCAGAGAACCTGCATGACAATTTATCAATTTTTCGGTGTAATTAGAATCTTTCTTCCTCGAATCTAGCGTCATTGTTCGCGGCTACATTATTATACAGAAATAGACAGTAGAAATATTTTAAATTGACCAGGAACCACGACAGCGTGTCGGTCACGTCGGTCCGGTCGGCACGCGAGGGTTCCCTTCACGGCCTCGCAGGCAGCGGCGCTGGAGGCCGCGTACTCGCGCTCGCCGTATCTCGCACCGCCTGCGCTGCGAGCATTGGCTGCGGCCTTGCAGTTGAGAGATGACCGAGTAAGTCAATATAATAAATAATGTAAAAAGTTACATAGAACTTTATTAAGTTGTCAGTGATTTATTAAATGTTTGAAAAACTTAATGCTCCAATAATTATGGAATTAAAGTTCTGAAGCGGCTTCGCCCGTTGTACTTATATTATTCCCTATATACATAGCACTCCGCGCCGGGATCACGTACAAATCTAACGATGGATTATTTTTTGAAATCAGACTCGTAGTTAATGAGATTAGCGTGTTCAATCTATATTCTATCAAACAAACACTTCAGCTATATAATATAAGTATACAATATGTAGGTAAACGTATTTCACTTTGAATCTCATTTATTTTGTTTTCAGATTAAAATATGGTTCCAAAATAGGAGAGCTCGCGAAAGAAGGGAAAAGAGTGGCAATATACAACCACCACAAAGCGTAGCTTTACCATCGACTAACCAAAGACTTCCTTTGCCAAGTGGATTATGGCTTACTCCTTCTTCTGGGAGAGATCAAGACATGCTATCTACAGGTGCAGGTCCTATATTTCGGCAAAATGTAGAACCACAAAGAATAGACTTTGTTAAGAACCCTTACGCTCGTGCCGACTCTGAAAGTGACTCCAATGATAGTAGTTATGAAGCAACTGTAGATGTTGAAGCTATCGACTGATAATCGTATAAGCAACGTATAAATTATATATTAGCTATAGGATATTATATAGGTATTGTAGTCAACTACAAATGAAGTATGAAAAGTAGAATTAATGAACTTTTAATCTGTTTATAGGATGTAAAATGAGTTGATTGTATATTATAGTCTGTGATAGAATGTTTAAAGTGTTTATAGTCAAATAAATATTATTTAATTGTATTTTGTTGTTTTAATATCGTTTACAACATGGTAATGGCTAATTAATCAGGACAGCTTGAGTAAATGATAAGACACTACTACGAGTCTACGACTTTATCAATAAATATAATTATACAACTCTTATGTAACACTTGTGTACAGGAAATCAATAATTGTAACAATTAAAGTGTAAAATGATTTCGCCTTTAAGAATATTTTCACACATTCACAAATATAGCATAGCATAGACCATAGCGCATTTCAAAAGGCACTAATAATTATTGTGTTCTTCGCAAATGTGCATTTTGTAGTGCTTATTTCTAGTAATTTTAAATATATTTGCGTAATACAAGAGCACTTTCTTTTAGTGGTTAAATTTTAGGTATCATCTGTTTCGTACCAACCCCGAAATATATGATAATAAAATGAATTATAGTGTTAGTCAATACCTACCGCATTGGGTTAATCCTGTAAAGATAATTGATGTATGTAATAATAAATAAATAAATAAGTAAAATAATTAACTATATTAATATTTTAAATATTTAAATGATATGAAAAAAAGAAGTGGCACCCACCCATATTCGTTAATCGTGACCTACGGTCTTGTGTATAAAAAGTATCTTAATGCTGGTTTCTATAGCAACGAGAATTACGACCTTACCTAGAGAGTTAATATCATCGTATAATCGAAAACACATACAACACAACTTACAATACACTGAGATATAGGTATGTGTAGTACGCTTATTAACAATAAAGCGCATCACACACGGTGAAGATACTATAATATTTTATGTTAAGATTCTCTAATATAAAATATTACAGTATCTTAAGGTATCCGGTATCAGCGTTCTGACCATCATTTTTCTTTTTGTCATTGCGTACTAAGACCCCTGTAGAACCGCCATCCTGTTACAAATGACCCGAAACACTGAAAATTTCGGGATACCGGAGAATAAACCTAGTTTAGATGCGTCCAACGCATTATCCATTGTACCAAGGAGACCGCATAGATATTAAGGAGTAATAATTCAGGGATATAAATGTTTTCCTACTCCTTTCATAAAATCCACCAATGTGTATTGTTCGACTACACTGTTGCAAGTATGATATGAGGGCGATACACTCACTGGCTTCTAACGCATGCAAAATGATGTCATGGATGTTTATTCAACCATAATTGGCGTTTATACATAAAATAAGTAAGCAGACTCGTAGTTTTTACACACATTTTTTAACAGTTAACCAAAGGACAAATAAAAAAAAAACATTAAAATCCTATTAGGCGTTACTAAAAGTAGGAAGCAAAAGTTAGCGAATGATTTTCCTTATTTTCTCGTAGGGCTAGGTATATATTTATTGTACTTAATATCAAGATAATCGTAGTTATATGTTGTATATTGTATTTTCTAAAATTTAAATGTATGTGATATGATGTGATTAAAATATATGACCTATTGTATTGCAATACCTGCATAAGGTTGTATTGGGATGCAATAAATGATTTGAATTTGTATTCTTACTTCTTTGTGTAAGCTCCCTCTGCGTACTGCGGTGATAAAAAAAAAATATTTAGCAGAATGCGCAAGAGTTAGTCGAATGTAGGTATAATTGTGACTACCAGTTTACCCTATCCAATAAAATTTTCTATCAAAAATTAGAACACTAGTTCTACAAGTGTAAAATAATTATATGTAAGATTTATAATATTTCAAGATATTTCGCTCTTGACATTCAGTGCGGTAAAGAGGTCAAGATGGTATGATATTATGTATTATTTCATTCACAGGGATTGAGTTACGGATAAAATGAAACCAATATGTAATTTATTACAAACATTTTACTTCCACAGATTTAATTTAAAAATTGTACAAATCAAGCGTGAACGTGAACTTATTGTCTAGATTGAAAATGTTAGGGTTCGGCTAGTTATGTACTATGACGTGTTCGGTGCTTGTGTGTCGCTGTCGTCCTCCATACACGTGGCTTTACTGAGAATCTCGTAATGGTTGGCTTCTTCTTTGGGCGGACTTGTGTCGTCTAAGCTGTACCTGTTGAATATAAAAAAAAAATATATCAATTACTTTGGAAACTACTGAGGAAACAATGAAAGTTCAGACTTGAACTTGGCCAATTGTCTACAAAATATATAAAAGGACCCTCTCCATTCATATTTTGTAATCATCTGTATACCGATGATGTCTATGAATTGAAATACAAAGTATAAGAGAAAGAAATATACAAAAAAAAAATGGATACTAAAGCATACACCGGAATAAATGGATTACGGATGTATACCAAAAAACCAAATTAAAATCAAAGCTCAATTAATGCTCGTACAACGCAGTTACACTATATTATATTTATATATAGCCATGCACTCATCATATCTCCAAATACTATCACCTTATTAAATGCACCAAGTAACCAAAACATTTTTATTAATCTGCGTTAATTGTATGCACGCAGACTGCGCGTGAGATTGCTCTGTGGTGATAATAGTGCGCCCGCGTTTCCGCGACGAACGTAATATCGCGTGCGGTCAGATACGATACCACACATGCTCAAACATTATATCATCTTGATATTTGAGATGTTATAATAGATTTATAAGCTAACCTAACAAAGCAACCTTGCAATATTATGTTTTAAATGTAAATCAATGATTTTGAAATTGTAAAATATGTTGAGTAATAAGATAACATTCTTATAAATATATTAATATTTTTCACTAAAACTATAATTCCGGATCTAATGAGTCGATAGTATTTAAATCGATGAATTTTTAGTGTAAAGAAAGAAAACGTGTTGAACACGAATATAAACGTGATTGAAATTATAACTAAAGCTATTGTTGTAATCCTGAAACGCCTTGCGTGTACGCATAGTATCTATAAGATAGAAAAATAAGAAGCTTTCTCATTAGTAGTCAAATAAACGGCCAATAAAAGCTCATGAAAAAAATAAGGCTACCTACTTGAATCTGCTCTCTACGTCTGCTCTCTAAAGTCTAAACCTATATTATACCTTCCCATGTTTGGTGTATACCAATTTTTTTTTGTAGCGGGATATAGAGGAGAAGTAACGATCACAAAATTAATCTTTCTCTTTTAACGAGTACATCATTAGGTTATTCATATGAAAACTGCAGAGCATTCTTCAGACCTCGTTTCTAATTTAAATATTCTTACATATTAAATTTAGATACGTAACATATGAACCTAATTAAATAACTAGGAATTTTTTATATAAATAATTTAAATCGTATATCTATTATAAATATTAAATATTCTAAATATGTAAGTGACTTTGAACCTTGAACCTCAAAATCTGCTACAGTTGAATAGATTTGTTTCTCCGATTTTATAAATAAAAGTTTAAAGGTATTATAATTTATTACCATTAAAAATTAAAATAAATAATGTAAAAATGCAGAGGTAAGTATTACATAATTCTATTTTATCATAAAATATAATCATTAACTTTACTTAATAAAAAATAATTATTGGTCAATTATTAAGTTACGTAATAATATTATATACCTATGTTTATGGTTTATGTTATCATTTTTTCTTTAATTGGCGGTGGATGCGCAAATCGAAATGTATTATTCTTTATCTATCGAATGCACATAGTGTCAAATGTGTTTGACCCAGCATTTCATATTCATTCACGGTTCACCCTGAGCAGCAGTAAATGAGTTCATTGCCTTATCATATTACTATTTTTTTATGTTATTTGATAAACAAATGCATGATAAAATATTAAGGCTCATGTACAATAATCGTGCCGCGCCTCAATCTCTCGCATTGCATAAAGCTCCCGCCTACTCGTTCAATGATTTATAAATTGTTGGTACGCCAATATTAAGTCTTTAAGTTCTCTTTTCATAGACTAATAGAGCAATTGTTAAATGTTACAGATGACATGCGAAGCTTTATCTAATCTAAACACATTTTTTATTACTTTTCCCATTATCTCTGGTGGTTTGGTGAAGTTCGAGATTAAATAACATACGTTCCCATTGTGTTGAATTTCTAGACCTTTCGTTGAACTTAACAAGCGTACAACCCTATGCTTATCTGTGAATGGTTACTGGGTCAACCGAGACAGACCATTTGGTATCGGCAGTCGGCGATGTTTTGATATCTGTGATTTATATCTATTGACATTATATTATTATTATTATTACACTCAAATCCTTTCTGGTCAACTTCTTCCTTAGATATTTTTTCGTCTTCGATATGATTTTTATCTTTATGTTTGTTTTCGATCCATTTTAACGAATTTTAGAAATATTAGAGAGGGAGACTAGATTGTATAATGAAGTTCCTACAGGCAGGTAGTTAGTAAAGGAATTAGGAAACATAAAGGGGGCTTCCCCTAGACGTAGACACTCATAGCTACTTATCGACATATAATGTAGGTAGGTATTTTAGTCTGTTTTTTTTAATTTTTATTATTGTATAAAGTTCAGGATACATTATTTGAATATTCTAATCGTCAGTCAAACGAAACGAATTTGATTTATCTCTAAGCGTGCTATTGACGTCCACATGTGATAGGTATAACTTTAGAAGTAGCACACTTTTAAAAGGTCAAAAAGCAAATGATAAATATTAGTTTCCGTTCCGTTATGTTTACAAATATTTATGGGTAATGTTTGACGAATTTGATACTTCTTTTTTTAAATAAAACTTCTTTAGGCACGTTGAGAGTAAAATTTCAAGTCGCGTCAAGGCAATACGGTCACGTCATGGAGTAAGGCGACCATTTTGGTATCTTTGAATCTTGCCAAAAGAAGTTTTACTTCTGATACGTGTGCTTGGCACACGTAGGCTATTTTTTTGTAGCATTCGAATGCTTTATAAATGAGAAATTTTTAAAGAATAGATAAAATTCGATCACGAGACACGGGAGGCTCACGAGACTCACGGGACCCACCCGTGATCCCGGTGGCCGAGAATATAGGTCGATCCGAGAAGGCGAAAGACGCGGGTTCGAAACCCGTCCGTCCGGTGTAATTTGAATGATTGAAATGGGATAAGTAAAATTATTGTAAATATGGAACCGCACCAAACAACATACTCAACGATCAACAAATAAAGTTTTGCAAGATGTCGACCGCGGCGTTATTTCCGAATCTCACCACGTTCCAAATATTCTTCAGTGGCTTAATCAAAATTTGATAATATGGCTCTACTAAACCATATTTTTGCTAACAAGATACGGACATCAACTTGTGTGTTAGGTAAAATACGTTATTACAAATTGTTCGTATTGCTAATCTCATGTTCATAAGTATATAGCTTGCCGTGAGTTCTAAAAAACGCAGCGAAAATATGCCTCATAAACATTCATGTTGGTACAAAACACTTGGCTACAATGCCTAAAGAAAGCGGCGAAAAAGAACACAGGGAAGTCTTATTAACTATCATTTTAGTACACTACAATTACCCGTAAGCCCTAACGAAAACGGGAAAGATACGTCTCCTTACTCGCAAGCTCTAAAGATACGGCTTATAAACTGCAATTTTACTACAGCATATAGTTCGATTCAAACTTAATAGCGGTTCGGAAGTTAGGTGCAGGTGCGAGTGAGGGTGCGCACAGGCCCCTTAGCGTCAGGCTAACACCTAAGATTGTTTTCTGCGCATCGGATCGTACGATGTTCCGAGCCGCCATTAAGGCGTTACCCGGCAATTTCGACTATGTTCAACCTCTATAAAGTCTGGTACAACATAAAGCACAATACCGAAAAAAATATATAAAATAGGATGGTCTTTGATCTTTAATTGCTCGCGAGGAATTTTTTCCAAAGTTAATAGATTTCTAGAAAAAAAATGTGCCGTGGTCATCGATTTTTCCGCAAATACTCTATAAACTTCGTAACCTGCTGACTTAGAGCTCTGAAAATTTTATGTTTAATAAATTATCAGTTACACAACAGTCCCTGACGAGGATTTTTTGTTTCACTGATTGGTATCTTTTTAAATACAAAATGCGAGGAAAAAAGAAGGTGCAGCGGGAGAGGTTTGAGATCCGTCAAGTATGGTCAAGGTTATTAGCGCATGTATAAGCCTTAAGTTTGAATCGTACTATACGTGCCTACACAACTCACCCGCAAGCTCTGAAGAAGGCTGCGGCGGCGGGGTTGTGCGTGAGCGCGGTGAGGCGCACGCAGCGCATCCGCGTCGCAAGCGCCACCCGCTCGAGCACGCGCAGCATTCGCTGGCCCAGCCCGCGCCGCCGACCGTCCGACTCCACTTGTACCTCGTAACTGCAAACCATATCTCACTTATACTCACCCTGTTGTACACTGGAAACTTAATTAATCGTGTGATTTATTTACTATCTACTTGTGAATTACTTTGTCTGTTACGCTACGATAGCCTGCCTAGTTATTGGCCTCCGTTAACCATTTTGCTAGAGTCCGTCTTCTACGAATTAAGCGAATATTGCCATTGCATAGTTATACATGGCCGTTTTCATGGTGTGGGTGATAAGTTTAACAATTATTATTGAAATTACACTATATTTTCTTATATACCTATATATAAAAATGAAATATACGTCTTAGACGTGTTATGAATGTTTGCCAGATGTCCTTAGTGTTCTCCCAAGTAATAAAGCGATAAAAGTTCAATCCAACATAATATTATTGTGGAAAAAGCTTCGTTGCTATACTAATCGATCATTTATTTTACGACTACACAGAAATGAATGAGCAATACGAAAATGCAAACAACAACATTTCCACGAAAGAAAACCGGTGCAAATCAGTGCACCGAAGTACAGTGTAGTGAGATCGCGCTGACGTCACCGAGGGCCGGTGGTTGGTGTGAACGCTGAGCTGCGGCGGGATGCAATCAGTGTCGAGCCACAGCGGGATGCAGCGGGTCCTATGTACGGTGCTGTTGTGCGCCGCCGCAGTGCACGCGGCGAGGATCCTCGCCGTGCTGCCCACCAACACCAAGAGCCACTACGCGATGTACGGTCGCATTATTGATGCCCTCGTCAAGAGAGAACATCATTTGACCGTCATCTCACACTTTCCCAACGTATGTATTTTATTTTTGTTTATTTGATATTTTTTAATGTAACAAAAATCAATATAAAAAGTCCAGATAAAAGATGACTGAAGCTTTTTAAATTTACACAACAAGCTTTTAGAATTAATAATGCAACTGTTCGTTATTAGATAGCACGCAATAGATAGTTGTGTACTAATATATAATGCAATATCAGTAGTTTGAAAATTCAGAAAGCAAGCCATAATTAATAACTAGCTTTTTATACGTATTATATTATTACATATAACTTTATGTTTGGACTCTACTCTTTAATATTTGAAATCATATTTTCTAGAAACAGTACTTATCGCCCCAAATAGTTTTATGGTATTTTTACAGAGTAACATAATTATAAAAGCATAGAAAATTAAAAACACACTAACTAACTAGGTACGTGATAAGAAAACACAAACGATTTCTTTGAGTAACTTTTTTAGTGATAAAAGATGGAATTCCTTTTTAACTAGCAGATAACTTACAATTGGAAGTGTATTTTTAAATGCATCCTGGTTTTCGATTTGCTTGAATTGCCATGTTTTATATTGTACTAGCTTTCCACCCGCGGCATCGCCCGCGCTGTCAAAGAAAAACCCGCAGAGTTCCCGTTCCCGTGGGATTTCCGGGATAAAACCTATCCTATGTCCTTTCTCGGGTATCAAAATATCTCTATACCAAATTTCATGCAAATTGTTGTAGTTAAGGCGTGATTGAGTAACAGACAGACAGACAGAGTTACTTTCGCATTTATAATATTAAGTATGGATTAATGCAGTTGGACATTAAAATAAGTTGAAATTAATACATAGTTGATAATCCTTCATAATTTTAAAGTTTTGGTTAAAAAATGTTAAATTTATGTGTAGAATACCGAAGATGAAATTGATTCAAATTCATTGTTTAATCGAAGAAAGCAGTATATTTTATTTTATAATGACCTCAAATGTCTGGTTATCCTCAAGTGTTATCGCGCGGCACGCGTTCGTCTCTTCGCGTTGGTAAATCTAATAAACAACAATATAATTTAGTTTATTTCATATTTGTTCACAGAAATATCCACCGCCAAATTTAGAGCAGATAAGCTTAGAAGGGACGATACCTGAAATTACGAATAACTTGACGAAGCTGCAAACTACAATCAAACCTAATTTCATTAATAATTTGGAGCAGATAATAAAAGAGTGCCTTCATGCGTGTGAAGTTGTATCCCAAATGCCCGGAGTCATTTCGTTGCTCAACTCTACGGAGAACTTTGACTTGATTATAGTCGAAGTGTTCGGGAGTGAATGCTTCCTACCGTTTGGGAAGAGGTTTAACGCACCCGTCGTAGGATTATTGTCAAGTGTACCATTGCCGTGGGTCAACGACCAAATTGCTAATCCAGAAGGACCATCGTACATACCAGCTTATGTCACAGGCTACGGTCAAAGAATGAACTTATTGGAACGTTTCTTTAACACTATCGCTATCAACTGGGCTAAAATAATGTACCGATACCGATCGCAGGTAGCTTCCCAGGTAAAAATTAATCATAAAGTTTGAATAAAATATGCTACTAGAAGTATTCAATTGAATAATCAATACATATTATTTTATTGTTTAGGCGATTGCAGACAGAATGTTCGGACCCGGCGATAAGTTAGAAACATTAGCACAAAATTACAGCTTGATTCTGTCAAACAGTCACTTTAGTATAAATGAAGTGCGACCTTTAGTCCCCGCTCTGGTAGAAGTCGGTGGACTGCATCTCAACGACGCGCAGGCCATGCCAAAGGTGACTTTTTCTATTGATAACTCCTACAATCTTCGTTTTGTACATTTCGTAATGCTTTATATTACTTTAAAGTTGTGATATATGCTATGTTCATAATTTTTCTGTCCTTTAATAATATGACTTCATTGTGGTAAATAACAATAATTAACCCAAATTATGCTGTCTAGCGTCAAAGATCTATCGTATCAAATTATCGAAGTAGCACCTAAGACCTTTTGGACAACGATAGCGTACGATTGCATATTATACAATCGTCATTGTTTGAATTGGGTAATTTAATATATTAAACAAAACCGGTTTTATCTGCCCGTGAAATTTAAAATAACTAATTATATTTTGTCTGTTGCAGAATTTGCAAAATATTCTAGATAACAGTAACGAAGGTGTTGTATACTGGAGTTTCGGATCGATGTCGCGAATAGAAACAATACCGACTGATAAACTTGCACAAATATTCCACGTGATGTCGGAATTGCCTCAAATATTCCTAGTGAAAATGAATCGAGAACTGCTATCCAGTAATTTAACTGTCCCTGAAAACGTCTTTACGATGGATTGGATACCTCAGTACAAAACATTGTGTACGTATATCTATAAGTCACTCGGTGGCTGTTTGTTGCATAAGAAATATGTATAGTAGTTCAAATAGAACTATAATCTTTACCAGAAAAAAGTATCTTAAGCACTCATTGAACAGCCTTCAATACGCAATGATAATATACCAAACCTGAATGTATTTAAATGTTGTACAATTCTACAATTTATCAATAATGTTAAATAGAGGCATATGGTTTATTGCAGGTCACCCGAATGTAAAAGTTTTCATTGCACATGGTGGGTTACTGGGCACTCAAGAGGCAGTGGCTTGCGGGGTTCCGATGCTTATTGTACCCCTGTATGCGGACCAAGCACTAAACGCACGAGCTATGAATGATCGGGGCCTTTCACTCACTTTAACCCTACAAGAAATTACTAAGGACACATTAAAAGAATCATTACAAAAATTGCTCAATGATCACAGGTGAGATCAAGTGTAACATGTGCACATAGTTATTACGAATTATAAAAAAATATGTTATTTATGTTTCGTCTTCGAAATATAATTATAATGACACAAAAATAAAGATAATATCGTTCGGCGGTCAGTAATCTTAATTTGAATGACAAATGATAAATTGTGACTTTCAAGAATGTTATAATTAGGTGATTGTTTTTTTTTTTCAGATTTAAAGATAACGCGCTAAAGCTCCGTGAGAGGTTTTTGGATCGACCGATGCCGCCTTTGGAGACGAGCGTCTATTGGATAGAATATGTTCTGAGGCACAAGGGGGCGTCGCACCTCCGTTCGCCGGCCTTAGACTTGTCTTTGACAGAATATCTACTTTTAGATGTACTTTTCATATGTATTACGTTAACAGCGATGACGATATACATTTTATATAAATTATTTCGTTATCTATGCACGCGGTGCATTCGGTGGTGGCCCAAACAAGCGATGGCGCAAAAGACTCTGTTTAGGAAAACTATTACGATTTTACACACCTTTATGTGGGTGTATAAAATAAAGACAAATTAGTCGTGCATAGGCTAACGGTAGTGTGAATAGTTTTATTTTTAGAAAATATGTGCATATTAAATTATTTGTATATTTAATTTTAAATACAATGTGTTCATTGTTACTTAGTATACAATATATCAGATAATTTCTTGTTTTAATGATCATTGTTTACTCCTAATTACAGTTATGTAATTTGATATGTGGAAAGTAGTTTTATCTTACATTCTCATAGATATGATGACAGTACAGTAAAGAGATATTAATTATGAGCATTCAAGTTGATTGTTGCTCGTGAACGTCATAAATGGCGCATGCCACGTGCAACCCATTTTGAATAATATATAATTGTAACAAGTCTCAGACAACCTTATCAGCTCATCAATGGACAGAACATAGAATTATGGTCTAATATCAAACGGAACTTAATATTTATATTTTTGTGTTTGTTATATGTTATTAATTATAGTTTTAAAACCAGTTTTTGTTAGTTCCGCATTTATAATTAAAAAATACTGAAAAGTAACTTTTTCAATCATTATTGTATTGACTTGGGATTGTTATGTCAGACTTGTAGAAAATTATGATCAAAAGTATCATCCGAAATGAAATGTTTATCAATTTATTTAAATAATATTTGATGTATGTATCTATTTAATACTAAAATATGTATAACATACTACGAAAGAAATACAACAAACTTTCAATATAATTTTGTTGTGTTGTGTTCAATTTAAAATGAATTTCAATTAATTCATATACACAGCTTTACTGATCATTATGTAAATAAATATATTAATTGATAGCATTCATTTTTTTTTAATAAATTATGAACTCCATATTAGTAGCCATAATTTCACAAACCAGTTCATGTTAACTAATAATTCATTTTACCCATTAAATTACAGATGTTGAATAGATCAATATTTTAAATGTTTTCTTATTATGAGGGAGGTTTAATTATCCATAAATTATTTGATTCATTCAAGGGGAGTAAAAAAATCAAAAACCCTGCTCACCAATATAAAACAGGATCTCCGAAATCCATGTCAAATCTAAAATGTGAGAAGGCCAAGAGGTTATCTTTATTGTCTTTGGCGATCAAGTACCAGGCTGCATCGTCAGTCATTTCTTCAACTTTTCGGTCACGGTTCCACCCCCAGGCACATGTCTCGTATCTGGAAATATTTATTTTATCCTTATTAGTTTCACAAAAATGTATTTGTTGCACTTTCTTTGACATTGAAACAGGGCTTTGACAACTTATGAGGAAACAAAAATATCAGGGAAACTTTGACATTTTAAGAGGGGATTTTTGTATTGGAAGATAGTTTGGAGTGATGTTTACACCAGGTGAAACATCTTATTTCCAACTCATTTCCACTATGCAGGCAAAAACATTTTAGCATGATTTTGAATAATTTGTGTCATAAATTTTTACAATGTTATTAATAATTAAACCCAGTAGAATGATCAATATGAAAAATATTGAGTGAGTGTACTTAAGTATCTGTTGAAAGCAACAGACAAAAATTCAAAGAAAGATGTAAATATATAAAAAATATTCTCTGTATTAATATAATTAATGGGTGTAATATCATTGTTATGATTGTAAGCAAGGTCTTGTACAATTTACTATTTACCCTGACAAATTAATAACTTACAAACTTTTCATATTCCGTTCGGTGAGATCTATAGCCCAATTCAATACATTTTTATCCAGCTCTGTTACTCTTTGTATGTACATATCCACATCAAGGTCATTACTCTTGTATACTAAGAGTTCTTTGCACAAGGAAGCTAAGTCTTCTAGTTTGTTAGCCTTTGTAACATGGGCCATGCCATCAGCTATACGACGTTGTTCCAACTTACGTGCCTGCCGCTTTTCCTTGTTTTTATTTACATTTGTGACTGTTTTTTTCTGAAATAGAAATGTGGTTATTTCATAAGCCTCCAACTAGCGCCAATAAAACCTATAAAACCAATAGGATAAACAAAGAACTTTACAATAACTCAAAGAACTACTTACGCCCATTTTCGGACTTTCGAACGAATATTACAGAATTCAACTTTATTATTACACAAATTTGGAACAAAAGTCTTTATTTTGTTATTTACAATTTTCGATTTTTATTTCAAAAGGCGGGAGACAAAATCTAAACATAAAATAGCGCTATTGATTATATTGGTTGACACATGACACTTGACGTTGACATTAAGTTTGTTGAACTTGAGTCTTGAACCACATCTTGAACAGATATTTTATTACATAGGTATCGGTTGCATATGGTTGCATAGAACCACCTTAAATCGCATAGAACTTTGTCTACTTTTACAGATTTCCAGCTACGATATAATATCTACTTGCTACCAGTAGATCTTTAAACACCAGATGGTATTACTAATTTACATTGAACAACATGATTTAATAAAATATCTACTAAATGTACATATGATAGAATAATATTTTAAAACACAATTTACTTCAATAATAAAAATATAAACATATATACAAGGATTTTCCATGCATAAAAAGCATTTTCAAGTCAATAAATTAAATATTTAAAAATATTGAACCCTTTCATACACAAACGATTTAGAACGAACCTCTGCACACGACCGGGAAATTTGAATTGGATGATTTTATTTTCAATCAAAATCAATACATAGGCCAAGAAAATACGAAGGTCACAAATAATAACTTAAACATATTATCATCTGCCGTGAACTTATTGTTCTTTTGCCATTGTTATAATAAGAAGGGATTTTTTTTATCACGAGTGATCGCAAGAACAGAAAAAGAATTTTTGGCAGAGAGCCAATACTAATGTCCATCAGATTATTCTTAAACAGGGGCTTATACTGTGTGGCAGTAAAGGGATTCGGAAAATCAAAGTCCTTCCTTGTACAATCAAATACGACCCGTGAATATAAAAAGTTTTTTGGAAGAATGAAATTTGCAAAATTATCACAAACTGAAGATTTGATGCCAACTCTAGGATTAGGTACATGGCAGGTTAGTGAGAGATGAGTTTTTGTAGTCAAATAACAAAATATGTGATTTTGGTAATACTGTGTTATAAATTTTAGGCTTCGTCAGATGTTATAGAATCCATTGTGTATAAAGCTTTGGAATTAGGCTACAGGCACATCGATACAGCATTTAATTACAACAACGAAGAAGCTATCGGAAAAGCAATAAAAAGGTGGATCGAAGATGGAAACGGTTCCAGGAAAGATTTGTTTATCACAACGAAGGTAAAAAAGCTGAATTTTCTTATTATTTTTAAGTGTTTTATGAACTTGATACGAACAGTGAAAACTGGAAAATGGAATACAATAAATTTTGCATGCATTTAATATTTCTGTCCGCAATTATTAACATATTATGGTTTCCAATTGTTTAAATTTATTGGAAGTTACTTCATTCCACTTCTAAGTATAATTCAGTTCTTTTCAGCTGCCACATGTCGGTAACAGAGCTTCCGACGTGAAGAAGTTCGTCGATCTTCAACTCAGTCGATTGCAGCTGGAGTACGTGGACTTGTATCTGATACATGTTCCGTTTGCTTTCTATTGCGACCCGGAGACGTTGACACCAGTTGTGAAACAAAATGGGGAATATGAGCTGGATATGGAAACTGATCATGTCAGTACTTGGAAGGTGAGAAAAGAATCTGTTAAAGTTTAGTTATTGATTCCTGTGCTTTGTAATAAGAGTAGGTAGTATAAGGCAGTTCAATAAAGAAACGAATCTTCAATGGCGGCGCTTATCATTCCCTCTCGCTTACACACGGCCGTACGGCATGCAAAAAAAAAAATGGAAAAATAAAATCACTAAAATGTATTTGATTTTCCCTATAATAGTTTTATCATAAATTTACAATGACAATTATGCATTTGCGAAAGTAAATGTTTTATTGGAATTTGACAAAATATGTTCTTTGGGAAAAGTTGTTCAGTTTTATGGGCTCATTACAAATATTATGGGGATTTTGTTACATTCTGTATACGTAAATATGATAATTCATATAAATACACAAATACCATAACAAAAAAGTTTGTCAACAAACAATTTGAAATAATTAATAAAATAATTATCCATTTACGTTATTTTTATTTTCTTTTTTGCTGACCCTACCATACGTCAGTGTCAGCTTTGGCCGCCATTGAAGATTCGTTTCTTTAATGAACTGCGTAATAAGTATTATGTAAATATATGTCTTTATAGAGATTTGAAACCTTTCGAAGATTAAAAAAAAATGTTTGC
Source organism: Colias behrii (assembly GCA_029959065.1). NCBI lineage: Eukaryota > Metazoa > Arthropoda > Insecta > Lepidoptera > Pieridae > Colias > Colias behrii. The sequence goes on from JARWMC010000018.1 coordinate 6,875,726, forward strand.
ACGCACTTTGCGACCCTTACGAGCTTATGATTATTTTAATTATGACTGTTATTTAACTATATTTCAAATTACAAAAAAAAAAAAATTATGAACACGCTAATCTCTGCACCAACTGTATTTTCTTTTAGGTGATGGAAGAGTGCCAGAAAGAGGGTCGAATCCGAAATCTAGGCTTGTCAAACTTTAACGAGCACCAAATAGCCAAGTTAATGAAAGCGTCATCTTTCAAGCCGCAAGTACTGCAAGTGGAGTTACATGCGTACTTCCAGCAGGTGGCGTTGCGGAAGTTTTGTGAGGAGAAAGATATAGTGGTCACTGCGTATGCGCCGCTTGGCAGCCCGGGCGCGAAGGACCATTTTGTAAATAAGTATAATTACAGGTAAACACCAAGATATTGATAATTCTTGCTGTTTTTAAGAAAAAATAGTTTTAAGTTATCTAAGGCAACATTGCTTTTAGAGCAGTAATTCATCATGCAGTTTAACGAGATTTTCGAAAAGTAAAAATAGTGTTTAATTTTTTTTTCAGCCCGGATAAATTCCCAGATCTGCTGGGGCATCCAGAGGTAAAAAATATCGCGGAAAAGTATGGCAGGACGACGGCACAAGTGCTCTTGCGCTTTTTAGTGCAGGAGAAGGTCGTTGTCATTCCTAAAAGTACTAGCGAGAATAGGATTAAGGTATTTACACAAGCATGGCACTGGATGTCATACAAATGATCATACATTTTAAATCAATATCATACCCTAATAGACCATCTTCCATGTATCTATTAAAATACCAATCAAATCTATTCTGTGCAAATGATTATAAATTAAAATATGTACATATTACCCGTCACTTTCATTTAAAAATTGGAATAAGTCGTAACAAAGTAGAGGTACTGGAAAGTGTTTCTAGAAATAACAAATTAGAGCTTGATAAAGTATTTCATTTAAATTGAGAAGAAATTATAAAAACAATTAATTAAAAAATATTAGTCACATTTTTTATAATATGTGTTTGTGTATGTGGTTTTTCAGTCATTTTTATAATTGTTACAGGAAAATTCGAACATCTACGATTTCGAATTGACTCCAGCTGAAATCAATCGTTTAAGAAAGTTGGACAAAGGCGAGGATGGACGTATTTTCAATTTCTTGTTCTGGAAGGGAGTTGAGAACCACCCGGAATACCCATTTAAAATATCCGAAATAACTGCATAAGCCTTGTCATAAATTCCCAATAAAATAAAGATTTTAAGTTATGGCACAAATACGCCAGAATTCACCTTCATTCCTAATTTATGGGAAAAATATTAAACATTCTAGTCATTATTTACCTCATTATGTTTTAATTATTTATTTTGCCATGTAGGACGATTAGCTTGAGATAGAATGGGATGTGGTAACCACCAGTGAGAATTTGTGATGTAACTTATAGTGCATAGGGTTAGTGTTGAAAACAGAGTTGGACTTCAAAGAAGGATGATTGCGTTATTTTATTTTAAATAAAACATTTTTAAAAAATCACGATTTTTATTTATCTCTCAACAAATTGAATTGGTCGATTTATTCAGTCTTGATTATACATACAGAATTTTTTATTATATCCTATTTTGTAATAATTATTAAAATTAATGAAAATTGAACATATTATTAATCAAAGGTGGCTGAATGCAAATTTATGTCAAACTAGAGAGAACCAGCAATCTTATCAAATAAACTTAACCAAAAAAACAGAACACTTATGATAATCTATACAGCATCTTCCTTTGCAAGCGATGCTGTAGCTCCCCTCGTCGTATCATAGTGTGTATCACTTTAAAAATGGCTCTCTCTGGGTATTTCTGTCGAAGGAAGTCCTGGATAATAGTTTGTTCAGAGACCTGAGAACCCACTGCGAACCTGCGCTTTAATTGTTTCTCTATTCGCGATAGCATTTCCTGGTCCTCTTCAGTTGTGAATCCTTCCGCACCTGTTATTGTTAACAAATTGACAATTTTACTATTCAGTTTATAAAATCGATCTACTGGATGTAGTTGCCTGTTTTGCAATTTGATTAAACAGTTGGAAATACACGTTGTATTAAAACATAATGGATACAGAAGTTGTATGTAATGTAGTTAAGTAAAATAAGTAAAACTTTGCTATTTACCCTCATTGATTCGTTTATAAGCAGGAGCTAGTTGTCCTAATATACTAGAAGTAATAATAACATAGGCTATATTAACTGAGACATATTGATAAAAACAAACATTATTTGTACATACCTGATAAACTGCCAGTCATAGCAGCATCCAAGGTCGAGACCTGGAAGAGCCGCAGCGCCTCGCTCACGTGCGTTTCCGTCGCGAACGGCAGCAGCTGCATCTTAGCCAGCGATTCTGATATGCGCACTATGGCTTCTAGTTGCCTGGATAAACATTTTAAATATTAATTATTGCATTTTGTAGTGATTTGCGATGTTGTGAATCATAAGAAGTGATTTTGCATTTTCATTTAACTAATAACTTATTATATAATATTAAGAAAGTTTGAGAGGATGGATGTATGTTTGTTACTCGTGTTTGCCCGTGGCACAGTACGCGGAGTGGCGCCGGTCGCACTCACCTCACAGTGATCGGTATGGACAGCCGCTTGTCCGCCTGCCGCTCCTGCGCACTCGCGCCGGAGCGCATGAGCACGTAGCGCGCGGCGAGGCGGTCGGCTGCGGGCGCGGACAGGCGCGGGCCGCAGCGCGCGCGGCAGTACGCGGAGTATCGTCGCACCAGTGCCAGCGGTAATTCCCCTTCTGCGCCCTCGCGCTCGAGGGACGAGCCGCCCATGTGCACGGAGATTATGTGCTTGGCTAGCGTCTGGAATTGTGGTAGTGGGTAGTTTGAGTGGGATCTTTGTTGCAAGTTAATTTGGTAAGTTGGCTTAAAATTTTTAATAAATATTTGCACATACATTTTAAAAGCATTATAAACACCAGCTAGTTAAAAAAATGTAATAATTTTTTTTATTCAAATATTAATTACACTTTTACCTTTTCACTTGTTTAAGAAAATATAAGAAAAATTGTTTTTCACAAAATTTATACAAGTTACTTACAATATCTCTATTCTGGTCATGTTCATCCTTTACAATGAATATCATGTCGAATCTCGAAAGGATGGTTGGCATGAAGTCAATATTGTCATCTGCTTTGGTGTCGTCCCACCGACCGAACACTGAGTTTGCAGCTGCTAGCACGGAGCAACGCGAGTTCAGAGTCGTTGTTATACCAGCCTGGGAGAAATTGTTTATTATCATGTCAAATTACCTTTGGTATTATTTACACACACTTAAATGATCAAATTCTAGCCGATGCCCTGGTTAAAAAAAAAGTCGATCTTATTTGTCTTAGCTAAATTGTAACAAACAACCAAAAAGAAAAATTAGTGAAGAATTATAGAAGAATTCATCTTATTAGAGTCATAATAAATTACAACTCTACTTCACATGTTTCTCACAAGTTTAGTCATACCTTAGCAATAGATATAGTCTGCTGTTCCATAGCCTCGTGTATAGCGACTCTGTCGTCTTCGCGCATCTTGTCGAACTCGTCGATACACACCACTCCACCGTCCGCGAGCACCATAGCGCCGCCTTCCATTACGAAATTACGCTACAAAATTTAGTAAACTTATATTGAATGTGTATTATTTAAATCATATGGATTGCACAGTTTTATAAATTCTCTTGAGTTTGAATAATACTATATCTGTGAATTATTATTTGTCTATATTTTACTAACTTAATGAGCAGACCTAGACATTGCAAACTGTCATACACTTAAAAAAATGATAATTGATTTTGAGATGTTTTATGGTTTTATTTTACTGGTAATAACTAATAAGTAAACATAGGAAACTGTTTTAATTTCTCAACTCAATAACTGATACATATTAACAAACCTATATAGCCTATAACCTTCCTCGATAAATAACCTATCTAACACCGAAATAATTTTTTAAATCGGACCAGTAGTTCTCGAAATTAGCGCGTTCAAACAAACAAACAAACTCTTTAGCTTTATAATATTAGTATAGATAAGAAATTTAATAATTTCAATATTAAAAGTACAAATAACCTGAAATACTGTTTTTTTTTGTAGATAAAGCATTATTCCACAATACTTACACTACCAGGATCTCTGATAACAGAAGCAGTGAGACCGGCCGCACTTGATCCTTTGCCAGAAGTATACACTCCAATGGGAGCTACTTTTTCCACAAACTTTAACAATTGTGACTTAGCTGTACCAGGGTCACCGAGTAAAAGGATATTGATATCCCCTCTCCTTGTTAAACCATCGGGCAACCTTTTGCGAGAACCTGTAAATTTAAAAAAAAAACATAATGAAAAATTATAACCAGCTTCAAAAATAATGGAAGAGGTTCGCAATTTGCTGGATTCTTTTAATAAAGGCATATCTCGAAAACAATAAAGATAAGTAAAAACCAATATCACACACAAAATGCAATTATTTCTATTTTTTTAAAGACTTTATATAAAAAAAATCTACATACCTCCAAAAAGCAAACACGCAATAGCCTTCTTCATATCAACAGCACCAAACACACTAGGTGCAATTGACTTAGCTATTCTTTCGTAAATATCCGGTGACGCAGCGAGTCTTCTAAACTGTTCTTCTTCTTCAGCCGTGAAGGGTTTTAAGCCTCCTGTAACGCCTTCCTCAGCGGAGAGACCCACTGCTCGTAAGTATGATGAGCGCACGCCAACTGAACCTCTTTCGCGATCTCCTCTCTATGAAAATAATATGAGAAAATAAAAGATTATTTGAGAGTTTATTTTTTATAGTATGGATGTGTGTTTCTTTTTCACAAAAAGCATCTGAATGGATTTTGATGATACTTGTTGATGTAACCTCATATACCAGAATAACATATATGTATAAGCTAAAGAAGTAATTGCTTTTGCTCACAGATGGAACTGTGCAGTACAGATAGATAAGTTTCATTCAGCTGTTCTTTTTTTCAGTAGGAAGAAAAAAAGAAGCAAATTTTAATTTTTCATTTAAGTACATAACTTTTTTTAATATCTACCTGACATATTATTACAGTCAGCACTTACCCCAATTTTAGAGATCTTCTTAATGGAGTAGATACCCAGCACAGTGACCCTTGCACCTGGTGCAACTCTCTCACACAACATGCGATCACAGTACACTGTTAAATGACGTGGCATCTCTCCTTGTGGGATGTTCTCGGGTGCTTCTTGTAATTTTAGTACCTATAAAAGTAACATTTTAGACATTATTATGTATTAAAATATAACTTTACCATTAGGAAGTTCTATACAAAATTATAAAAGCTTTTGGCAGCACTTGAAGATACTTTTCCTTCATATTCAGTTTAGTTTTAATTTAATATGAATACTTGAATTCGAATATCAAAACCAAAGTTGAGATAGAATAAAAAACAATATTTACCTGATAATCAATGCATTTACATTTGTCTGGAACAATGAAGTATGGATCAAGTGGACATTTCGGACGACCAGCTTGCTCCCTGAAAAATATTAAATATTAAGTTTTATAAGACATTTTAGTTATATTAATAAGCATGGAATTATAATATGTTATCTACTTACGTATTACACTTTCTGGGCATGACATAACCTTCCAGACCAGGTTTCACAGCTAAATTGGGTATGATGTTACGGCAAGATCTACATTGAATTGATATTTTGGTGGCTTTCGCTTTTATTCCCGATGCTGATATTACTATTCCTGGTATCTTCACTAATCTCGATACTGTTTCAGACTGCAAAAAAAGTTTTAAATTGAAATTAGGTAGTACAGAACAAAACACTTGGTAATTTGTTTTTAATAATATCATAATTTACTTATAAATTTTTACTAAATGATCAAAATATAAATTAATTTTCTCTTTTATATCAGATATAACATACTTTTAGTTCCCGCAGGTTTGATGGATGGGCATCTGAAGATAGCAATACTTGGATATCCTCTACTTTCTCCTCTCCTTCTGGTCTAGGTGCAGTTAATTCATCTACCAACTATAATAAAAATTTCATTTTTATAATTTTGTTATTTATGTAAACAAACAACTTAAATCATGTTACTTGAATTATTTTCTTTAATCTGCAGTAAAACGTAGCATTATTGCTTTTACAAAAAAAAGAAGACATGGAAAATACGCTGGAAACATATTGTTTTACATTAGAGAATTGCTTTTTCTGTAAAAGGACTACCTACATCTTTTGCAGCTTCTTCAAGAATTGGCAAGTGTTCTGTGGGCTTTTTGTAAAGTTTCTCGGCTAAAACTTCGTCAAAACTTGATAAGTCCTCTATATTTATTTCAACCCAATATTGACGTAAATTATAGTTCCTTTTGAGTGAATCTCTGAAATATTAATTTGATTAGTTTTATGTTATGTTGAAAATATGTCATCGTCTCCATGTTACAGAGGTACTTAATATTATAAAGGAAACAAACCTGTATTTAAAATTAAAATTTCCGGTATGAAATTGTCTAATAAACTCTTTGAACTTTTTCTTAACCGCTTGTAGGTTAATTTGATCTTGAGATTCATTTTCTTCTACACCGAAATTGTCCGAGAAAAATACACCAGGATCGTCAAAACCTTCCATGTTGAATTATACTTTTAGGAGTCCTAGTTATTTTTTAATAAATATATAATATAATTGTATTTATAAATTGAGAAATGAGTGGTTGTTTAGCCCGTAAACCCGTTTGCAGTTTTGGCGCGCAAATTGACAGTGACTTTTGACTTTTGAGCAAGTGTCGGTGGCAACCATAGATAAACAAAAATCCTAACAGCCGTACAAATTAAACGAGTTATAACATTTTATAAAAAGAATAAACTAAGAATATGGAAAAATCATACAAATAAACACGTAATAAATGAAACCTAGTATAACGTCGTAATAAGTATTCATACTAATGCTATTTCGTCCTTATTCCGGCTACCACCCTAGTATAAGTCTGACATAACAGAGTTATAAACCTATCTTTTAGTACATTGTACTGTGTTTAACAAGTTTTAGAAGCAATTTTCCATCTAAATTTGAGATATAATGAGAGTAGCAATGAGAGTAATACGAGAAGTAGAAAAAGTTGAGCAAATTAATAATTTCATTAAGTACCTATTGAAATGGAAAATTTTGTATGAAATGTCAAAACATACAACATTATGAAAAAAAATGGTTGCCTGTAAAGTCGGTTTTACGGGCGAAGATTTTACGTGACAACGTCTTTTTCTCGGTAGAATATTTATGTGCTGCGCGCGCGGCAGACCGCGGGCCTCTCTCTCGTTCGGTGACTCATCGTAACGTTACCGAGCGTTACACTTTTTCATAAGTGACTCCCAGTCGCAACCTAATTTAAGACGTTGTCACGTCAAAACCCTTTTGATATTAATTATAATGATTTATTTATTTACGGCATGCGCCAAACCATACATACATAAAACTTATTTCTAATCTTATCACAATAATATAAACTTTCGTTGAAAATATAAATCTTCTAAGCCAGGAGTTGTATGTTTTGAGTCAGTCATAAGAGTGTTTTGAGTACCAGTTATTTGGCAACTCTCTATCTCAAGGTGGGTTTATCTTCTGTTCTCCAGATATTGGATAGCGTTCTCTTTCATTTGCTTGCATATTTAATGATATATTTAAATTATTTCCAATAAATATTTAAAAAATAAATAAACAGAATATCGTATGATGAAACTTCACAACAAATTCGACGAAGTCAAACGAGCGTCAAAATGACAGCACCAAGGCTTAACCGTAGACAATTTCAATGTTTTTCATAATTTTGTGAATGAATTGCTACGTTGCCGCTTCGCGCCTATTGCATAGCGTGAGCATCTGTGGTGAGCATAGTTACATCGACGTTATTCCAAATTTATTTGTAAGAAATTATGACATCCTTATTCTTTATTTATTCTAATCATATCTATTCATTGCATAAGGTTTGAACTTTGATTATATACTCAAAGGGAGTATATAATCAAAGGGTTTGAATAAGCAAGTTTTTATTTGTACGGCTGTAAATCTTATTATAATTATTTTTAACCGACTTCAAAAAAAGGAGGAGGTTATTAATTCGGCCGGTATATTTTTTTTACGTTCTGTAAAAATGTAAAAATATTTTGTTTGTAAACAATATTGAATCTTTAATATTGAAATTTCTATAAAAAGTAAGACATGCATTATATGTCCAGATACTATACAATTACTGGAGATTTAAAAAAAATTAAGAAATTTAGATTAAGTGAAGCGGGTGAATAAAATATTTTTATCATGTATTTGTAATGTATTTTAAGCGTGTGAGTGTGAAGGACGTTCTCACGCATACCCAAACCCATTATATGTCTGGATATTTGCATATGTTTTACCATGTAATATGTGCAATTAGTTGTTGTTTTTGTGTTACGAGTGCGTTTGTAGGTGACCGGATTGTGACATTCGACATTCGTACAAGAATATTTGCACTCAAGTGAAAAACCCGGCTTAGAGATAGGGAGCAAAATTCTTCATCTTCAATTAATTTGGCCTCATTTTTCAGTAGTTAGCATGGAAGTAATATTATACCACAGATTCCAAATAGACTTTATAGACGCGTTTCCGTTTTATAGTATCTTTATTCATATCTGTATCCCTTCATTTTATGAATAATTTCAAATTTAAATTTAGAGTTGGTCACCATGGCAATGATAATATTTATGTTTGTAGCATATTATGAAACTGACACAAATTGTGTTATTTTAGTATTATTATTATAATATAATATCCGTTATTATTTTATAAATTAAAATGAATATAATTATTTAAGTTATACACAAACTGAGAAGAAAAGAAAGATAAATTTTCAAACATGGGTGATGTATGTAGACCTTTTCAAATATGTATAAATTTCTTTTACTAAGTCTGTTTTCATGCATTTGAACTACTTATAAACATGATAGTTTACTCTAATTAATTAATCCCTATTTTGATATAGTCTCGTGAATTTAAGTGAGGTAAATTATTGATGTTTGGAAGTATTGACATTCCAGACTTCGCCAGGATGCTGAATGCGTACATAGCTGCATATAGCTGCATATAAAAATAAAAAATAAGATGTAACCATTATAATTAAGCTATTTCGCCTTGTTTACAGAAAGAAGATGTAGATGTGCGTTTAGAATTTATGAGTGAATATATTCTCAAATCACTGAAATTGAAAATTGAAAAATGGACCAAATTCATCACTGGAGATGAGAGGGTAAAAACTATGTATTTAATAAATTAACAAGATGACCAGAATATCAATCAACGATATTATTTTATGATTATTAAAATTCAAATACTATATTTAAATAATAATCATAAGGATAAAAATTAATTTATATAAGTATCATGTTTTCAGCACATTTTATTCCGATACTTTGATATGCCCAAGTTTGAGATCATAGTATTTCGTGTGAACACAGCCGGACTCCTCACCTGTGCTACTAATTTCCCTCCAATAAGCAGAGGGAAAATGATATACTTTCTAAGAAATATTGATGATAAAATAACGGCAACGAATTTCAGAAAGGTGAATATATTTTAATTTAAAATTTAGTTTTATTACTTTTACATGACGTGATATTCTAGTACTTATAACTTGATGTGCTCAAAATTTAATTTGAAATTCTATGTTTCTTTGTACCTACATTTATTTACCGACTTCAAGAATGAGGTTTTTCAATTCGACCGTTTACATAAGGAAACACGAATATGAAAAAAGCATATTTAATTGCTTTTTTCATATTCGTGTTCGTGAATAACTTCGTCGTTTAAAAACCGATTTTCTTATGTTGTAGGTTATGACAATAGGTGAAATGTCTGGTAATGTGTTGATGGATTTGACTGTAATGGCTGATGAAGTAATCGGACCGTTACTATGCAATCCTGAAAACCAAAGGGGTTGGCCCAAGATTGTGAAAAATGATATGAAGAGGCATGTTAATGATTTGAGAAATTTGATGCATCAGGTTGTTATGTGTACCTTTTTTCATCAATGTAACGTGAAATAATTTTTTGACCGCACGACACTTATAATTTTTCATAGAAAATTCAAAAAAAAAGTTAACAAATAATTTAGCGATCAAATAAAAGTGCAATATATTTTAACATGTATGATATTCAGAGATTATCATCACAATATTCCTAGTTGGTGTTCGAAATTGGACCTCGTGATCTATCACGTCGTAAAATGTAGATACATGAATCTATAGAAGTATCGTAAATTGTAAATTTAAAAACATTACAAGCAATTTTGATAATAGGAAAATTTCGTCGTTCTTTTTATTATCGTACCACTTGTAACAAAATTATGTTGTACAGCTCAAAGGTGAAATGTCGAGTCAAGTGATGTTACCAATGCCAGATGGAGTGGAGACTATTTATCACGCCGAAGCGAGGCTTAAAGAAAGGTTGGAAACAAAGAATCTGTAAAAAAAAAAAAAAAAGATATATCCTACCTTACGTACTACATGTTTTCATTTAATAATTTTTTATTTATAGTGACAACGAAGACGTGGATTTGTATTTAAAGACAAATATCGAAGGTGCTATAATAAAATGGGCGCAACAAGTTCATGATCTACTGCAAGAGAACTCTTATATTGGTACTTTTCTTATCATAAACTTAATATTTCTGAAAATAAACAAACAAATAAAAAGGAGTTTCTTTTTTCTTTAAACAGCATTCAAAAGAACAAAGTTCCCGCTTCCAAGTGCAGACATAGACTTTTACGCGAGTCGTCTGAAAAATCTTGAGGGTATTTATTCACAATTGCGTGATCCTCGCGTGAAGCGTATGGCTAATTATCTCGAAGCCACTCGCAGTGTGTACTTGAGTTGCTTCAAGACGATGCTCACTAATGTTGTTGCTGGTAAGTTTTTCGGTAATGGAATGATCGAAAATAATTTAAGTGGTAATGGTTCTTTCATTAGTGATGAGTGACGAATACGTGATAGTGATCATATTTTTTAGTCAGTAGCTTCTTGACTCTGTCGTGTAGGCAATCTTGTGGATTAAAAAGCTGCAAATCACTGAATTTTGTTCGCAATTCTAATTTTGTCTTTAATAAATAATTGGATCCGTTTAAAGGAAAGGTATCTTATGTTAATCATATTCCCTATATGATCCTCGTATTAAAAAATGTTTTTTCCCTTTCAGCAATAGTGGAATGTAGAGATATTTACGTTTATCAAAAGCCGCTACTGCAACACTTTGAGAATTTCGAAGGCACAGATTTTTCTGATGCCAAATTCTTAATTAGGCCGATGTTTCATTGCATCGGTTTACTTTGGGGCAATTCAAGATATTATTGTAATGTGGAAAAATTGATTCGTGAGTTTTGTTGCCATATCCTTAATAATGACTGTTATTAATTAAAGAGGTTGAAATTTTAATAATTTTGAGAAAAGTTTGCTGCTGAATCATTGTATATAGTAAATGTATGGCTTATTTTATATATTTCAGCTCTTTTACGGGAAGTATGTAATCTCGTAATCCAACAGTGTACAAACTCTATCGACCCGAGTTCAATATTTCAAGGAGACGCTGATGAGCAGTTGCTCAAAGTTCAGAAGGCTATTAATATCCTGAATCATTTTATGTAAATATTTTAGCATTACATTAATAAAAAAAATTATATAATTTTACGCAGATTTTCTGTTTACCAAAATTTAACATAATTTTGATTTTATGAAAATTGTTTCATTATCTTCTTGTTTATGCTTTCGTCCTAAGGCAAAAGACAATTATTCTTCAATTCTTGGCCAATAAAGTGATGAAATGAGCACTATAGCTGTTTTTCTTTTATTTCCCAGTGAAACATACGAAATGAATAGAGATAAAGTCCATAACTTCTTCCCCGCGGGCGTAATACCGGTACGTTGGTCGTTCGACTTCGACCGCGTGTTCATGCGATTTAACATCTATATGAAGAAGTTGAGAATGATCGAGGAGCTTCTAGAAGCAACGGTGGAAATTCTGAAGCTGGAGAAGATGGAGTTTTGCGGGTTAAGGGGAAAGACGTTGAGCACGGAGTGTATGAAGGTAAGTTGAGCCATCTTTAAAGGCCTAATCCGTGTTTAAAGGTGTCGTGACGATTAGTTTTTTCGAACGATGACGAAACCGTGTTATTAATAAAATTACACGTACTACTTAATACATGATGGAATGGAAATTTCATGATTTTTGTTGTTGTTTAGGCCTAGATGACCAATGTGGCGAGACCTTATCTGAAAGGAGCTTTTTTATAATTTCTGGCAAATTAGAAAAAGGCTTTTATAAGAATTGGAAAAATAAAAACCTTGACCTTTTTAATAATTCAGTCACGAAAAAATCTGGAGATAAAATAAAAACAAACTCCTACAGATTCTAGAGGAATACACGATAATCTACCAAAACCTCGGCAACATAACGTACGACCCGGCGGACCCGGAGGACAACAGGTTCGAGGGCGATTACGCAAAGCACAAGTTGGTGCTGGACGACGTGGACCAGCGGCTGGCGTCGCTGTTCACGCAGGGGCTGGATGAGTGCCATAATCTGGAGCACTTCTATAAGGTGAATACTCGAAAGATGGTAGAGGAATACATTAAAATGTACCAAAACCTCGCAAAAATTACATATGACGCGAAAAATGGTCATTGCTATTCATGCAGGGCATGGACGAGAACAATATGGAGCATTTCTATAACATAAAATTTTCTCAGATGCTAGAGCATAAAAGACAGCGGCGACCAGTCGCCGGTTAGTCGTATATAAGTTACAATGTAAAGACATTTGAAAATAGATAACTAAAAAGTTTATTTTTTTTTCAGTTCTTCCAAATTATTGGAGATTTATTCCATCGTCCAATTATTAAGAATGAACTCAAACCAAAGCTACCAAGACTTCTGGACTTTATGCATTCAAACATGGATACTGTGAAGGAAATATTCGACGAAGAAATGTCGGTAAGACATGTTTTCAAACTACCCACATACATAAGATATAAAATGTATGTTTTTAGGTTGGTTACAATATTTTCGAATTTATTTTAGAAATTAACTAAAGGTCCAGAAAGACCAATGGTCGATCCCTATTTACCGCCCGTTGGCGGTATGTTGTGGTGGATCTATAAACTGCGCAGGCGCATCCAAGCTCCGATGGAAGATTTTATCATGTTTGAGGACCCGTATGTATTTTTCATTTTCAGTTTTTTTCTTCTTAGAATATTTTCTTTTTCTTGTAGTTGTAGTTCTGTCAACTTTTGTCTTTGCTTAAATAACACCAAGTGTTATTAAAGCAACGGTTCCTTAAACTATTTCATCACCTTTTTGTAAAGGTATGGTCATATTATTGTATTATTTTCTTTACTTGTTTATTGTTCATTTCTTATTAACTTGTTATTAAATAATGTTGTGTGTCCATATTCAGTATAATCGAAACGGAATATGCTCTATACATGAAGCAAAAACACAATGAAATGTTGGGCTATTTGAACGTGCTTGAAGATCGACAGTTCAAGCAGTGGTGCGCTACTGTGCCGAATATTTGCAAGACGCACTTGGCCAAAAACCTTATTTATAGAGACCCGCCGTTTGTAAGGAACAACTTTAGTCCTGAGGTATCATAATTTTACTGTACTTGGTAGGGATTGTGAAGCTTGTAATATTCAAAAAATCTGGAAATTTCTTATTAATCTTTCTGACACACAATTTATGATAATTCATATTTTAAAAATAACATTTTGTAGTTGGTGATGTTACTTCGCGAAATGCGATACATGAAATATTTAGAGAAACAAGGCATTCCACCTGATGGATTGGAACTCTTTGCTAGGAATGAAAAATTACAGGTGAGCTTTTAATACAGCTATTTTACATATATCATTAGTTTTGCAGCTTCCGTTTAGCTTATCTATCAGTTAAAATTATATGTATTTAAATTTATGTCAAGCATCAAAATATAGGCAAACCAGGACATTATTAGCAGGCGATAAAGCCAGTAACAATGTAAATATATTCTCTATTTCTAGTACGATATGAATCGTCTAAATCGAGCCATTGCCTGGTACAATGCAATTCGCGAAGGTAGTCATGAAACTGAAGTCGCTCTCATTGAGAAAGAGATCTCTGCTATTGACCAGTTGCTGGGCAGAGGTGTTGAGGAACTCACTTGGAATGATGACTGTATGTTGATTTGATAAATTTTTATCTTTTTTTTTTAACTAATTGAAAATCATTTCAATTTACAGAAAAATAAGTTTCGAAGAGGTCACAATTACTTTTCTAAACTTCTGAATGCTACATTTATTGCAACAATTTTTTTTCTATTTGATTTGAATATATGGTTATTATTAAAAGCTAGCAAACAGAGACATTCCCTGGTCGCCTGATGACCTTTAAGCAACACGTGGCCACACGCTTACCAGATGATCTAAATAGGACCTATAAACAAATGCTTTTCGTGTATTCTGTGAATGACGTTTTTAATCCGCCTAATAATCTTATACCCACAGAACAGTAAAGTAGATAGAAGTGTGATGTGGGCGTGGCCCACGTGTCACTGGTAAGGTAAGATCACCTAACTTGCTCTCAGTTGTGCGCAGAAAAATATTCGAGTCGGTTGTCAGCTGTCAAACCTTTTTTCCATATTTATTCATTAATTAGGACGTGTTGTTCGGTATTAGATTGCAAAAATGATAGCAGACGAAATAATATCAGCAATGGAGGCATTTCATACCATCGGTAAGTCTTATTTTTATTTATTTTAATTATATTTTATGTTATAACTTCGCTTGTCGTAATTTGTCAAAATTGTATACAAATATCTAGTCAAAATGAACCTTAATCCGTAAGAAATTAGTACTATTATAGATTGAACAGCAAACAAGACTTTCTGGAATATTATTGCAATAAACAAACGAATGTCGCTTTAGTGATGCTTGTGGCGCATATCGACAGTATCGATACTTTAGAAAAGACAAACATTATAAATATTAAATTTTATTTTATTTTTCCTCAGCTTTCATTTGTCTAATTTATTTATAGATTTCCCAAAGAGGCTAATTTAAAAGAGAAATGGATAAATGCAACGTGACGAGTTAACTGGATGCCGAACAGCACTAAGCGGTCTAACAAAGGCCACCGATACAGCAAACCTACGGCAGTTCCAAGATTTAAAATAATGCATATTTTCTGTTTGTATTTTGTAAATATAGATTAATACTATTCTATTCCGTTTTTTATTTAATAATAATAATATAAAAAGACGTACTTAGTAGTAATAAACATACTCCAAAATGTGACACATTATACTATACTCATATAAAAGAAAGAAAAAAAAAATACACAAAAATATTTATTTGTGAATTATCGATAACAAGGCTGACATCCCTCAGGGCATAGCATCAGATAAATATCAAGTTAATGTCATTAATGTTGAGTGACACAAATTTCAACCTTATCTCTATGTGTTGAGGTTCAAAGTTATATGTATCGAAAACTAACGCCCTCTGTTGTGGAGTAGCTGAATGTTTTCGAATTTGGAATTTCTGTGCAATGAGAAACAAAACAGCTAATATACCTAGGGATGTTATACTAAAATAAACCGTAACATGGTGCGTTAGGGTACATATTGAAATGCTGAATTTATAACCTAAGTCAGTTTTTACTCAAATTAAGCTTTCCAATCAAAGGCATAGTTTACTTGTAGTGTACTGTATAACTATCGGTTTAAATGTGTGGGTTTGGCGACACTGGTTTTCATACTAATTATGACATTATCGCACTTCTATATGTTTTTACTGTTCTGTGCTTATACCTAATTATGGTAAAAATAATATAACACATTCAAATAAAACAGTCACAGAATGGATGGCGGAAGTGTACGCAGCCATTAACACGCTCCAAGAGCGAGTGCTGACCGCACAAAACAATGTACGACGAGGGCTTGGTGATATCGCCGCATGGGGTGATAAGCCATTGCACAATCGTAAAGAAAACCCGGATAAAATGGAACTGCTGGCTGTTAATGAACGGCTGCCGAGGCTGTTGAAGAGGTCTGGTTA
Source organism: Colias behrii (assembly GCA_029959065.1). NCBI lineage: Eukaryota > Metazoa > Arthropoda > Insecta > Lepidoptera > Pieridae > Colias > Colias behrii. The sequence continues at coordinate 6,891,843 of JARWMC010000018.1, forward strand.
TTTGGGATACATTTTGAGCTATGTTTTTTCAAGTTTTGCGCAAGAGGTCTAGTGGAAATTTTGATTTTGATATTTTCTGGTTGAAGCGTTTTGTGGATGAACGAAAAAATGTTTCTTAAAAAGTTAACACCCTAAAACAGTATTTCAATATAGAAGGTAGATAATTTTAACGCTTTAGACACATAAATTAAAAAAATGTTTACAGGCGTGCTAAAATTTTGGAAAGTCATCAAGAGTTCCAAGACATCCTCAAAGTGAATTACAAACTATTTTTCAATATAAAAGAAGAAGAAGAGGTAAGTATATTTGTTATTTCATTCCGTAAAATTTTGATAAATAATTTACGCAGAAAGATATTAAAAAAGTTTCTAACATTCAGTCTGACGAAGAAGAAGAGGAATTAGAAGAAGTAGACGAAGCCACACTCGATGAGGACGAAAGAGTAGCTCGTGAACGTAAAATGCGAGAGATCGAAGAGCGGCGGGAGGAGAAGAGACTGGCTAGAGAAGAGAGAGATAGAGAAAAGGCGGAGATTGCGCAAGCGAAGTTCGAGAGGAGGGAGGCTAGGCGGCTTAAGAGAGAGGAGAAAAAATCTGCGAAACGCGAGCGGCAAGAGAGACGTGATGCAGGTGGGTACTAGAGCTTTTTCATATTGTATTTGTCATATTGTACTCGATTCAACCATTTTTTATGTACTTGAAATAATAGGTATTATTTCTGTCCGTTACGCTATCACACAGAACCCACTGAACCAATTTCAAGATAATTTTTCAAGTTTATCATAAAAACACATTTTTTTTTTAATATGAACTGACTGTAAAAAAAATACGTGAAGCTACGAGTAGAAAACTAGCAATAAGTGACCAGAAACTGCGCATGCAATGTGAGGGGATTTGTTAATGTCGTAGTAAGGATCGAATTCTATATTAACATATTTTTATTAACAAAATTATACACCAGGCGAAGAAGTAGATTCGCCAGCTGAAGAAGAAGAAGAGTTAGACCCAGAAGAGTTAGCCGATATAGAGGAGGAGAGGAGGGAAATGGAGGAAGAAGCGTTTAGGGCTGAGCGGTGGCCGGCTTACGTGAAATATATTGATACTCTGGTAAGTACGTGAAGAAAGATGTGTGGTTATGAATTTAAATGTTTCTAACATATAATATGTACCCGGAGTATGATAATGTACGGATATTTAAGAGTCCGAAAGACTTTTCTTCTTTGTTTGAAGTAAATAAACTAATACTAATAAGTATTAATTAACTATTTTGAAAACTCTATTTGTTTTCATTCCAAGTTACCATGTGGCGATCTACTAAAATTTTACTTTACTTAAACTTTCTTTTATGAAAGGATAATTTTCAACAGTTATAAAATAAAAATACATTATGTATCATAATATGAACATTAGGTATCCAAGCAAGTGATGAAGGCGATTCAATGCAGCCTCGACTTGTTCGAAAAGCAAACGGATTTGGAGAAAGGTCCTCAAGTAGCATTTATGGAAGTGGTGGCTGAACTAAAGGATCCTGGTTTGTATATTGTTCTTAATATTAAATTATATTGTTTTATTATGTCGTTGTACTTTCTTGATGTTTAGTAAAAATGTAAGTATATTACGAGGTGTAATTCAGATTTTAGTCGATTATGCAGTGCACTATTTGCTTGTAGGTATAAGTAGTAAGTAATTACAATTCTAATTTAATAAGTAAACGATTTGCAGATATTTCATTCACGCCATCTTTAGAAATCAAGGATGCAGATGGACTTTACGATACAATGGTCGAGATGATGAAGGACATGTTCTTACAAGCCACTCTTTTTCCACGAATCGATCCTATTGTGCCTATTGCAACTTATGAGGGTATCTAGAAATTTTGTTTCTCTTTCTTTGTTTTATATTTTTGATAATATTTCCGTGCTAACATGATTAGCTACTAATATTTTATTAACAGATGATATAGCTGCAGAAGAAAGCATGATCGATCTCTACCATGACATATCAAAGAGGATAGAAAATAGCATTATAGATGTTGTTCAATACGCTTCAGTAAGTACCAAATCTACATAATATTTGGAAGATTTTTGGAAATCCTTGAATTTTGTATTGCTAAACTAATTTTGTATAGAAATATGAAAAATACACTCCACTATGGATGGAAGATAGGCAAGAAGTATTGGCCGGTTTCTTGAAGTATGGCAGAGTAATTCCACCTGAAGAGTTTGATAAATACCGATATGATAATAATGGTCAGGATCCGCCAGAGTGTAAACCTAAACTCGAGGAGTATCAGAAAGAAGTATGTTTTTTGTATAAGAAGTATGTTAAATTGCGTGTTTGGTTTATACCAAATTTTAATCACTATTATTAGTATTTAGAAAAGAATTAGTATTTATAATTGTGATAGGTTTGGTTTCATAATATAAAAATAAAGCAGATTATTTTTGCATAAATATCTGATGCCTTCGATTTATTTTTCTTCAGAACAGCTTGGAATGCAAATACTTTTTTTTTATAAAATATTCTAATCAATTAAGTAATTGTACCAGATCGACAAATTCAACACTTTATATGACGAGGTGGCTGCACTGCCTCCCAATTACTTGTGCAATGGTTGGTTGAAGTTAGATCTGAAACGACTCAATCAAGCGATCATGAACATTATTTGCAAGTGGAGTAATCTCTATAAGCAAAACTTGAAGGATCATGTTCAGACGAGGTAAATATATCGATTAAATCTTTCCTCTTTATTATTTTTTTTGCCATCATCGGCACCTTAAGATGAAAATTTAAATAGGAGGAAGGTCGTTTGCAGACCTTACGCCTTTAAAAATGTATTGCCGACGTTAAAAGGTATGGGATAAGGCAATAAGCCATCCCTTTCCTCTGAAAACATATTGAACTAAATCATACTTAACATAAAATTAACAGTCTGGACGACCTAGAGAAGTTCATAGCGTACGCGACAAAGGAACTATCAGTGGAACTTGGTGATGATGACTACGAGGGTCTGCTCAAAGTGATGGGAGTCCTCAACGAGGTGAAGGCCAAAGCAGATGCTGGTACGGAACAAATGTTCGAACCGCTCCGGGATATCATATATGTGCTCAAGGAGTATGGGGTCGACTTCCCGGAGGAAACTTATGAACAGGTATAGAATTGCAGGGTAGAAATTCAATGGTTTGGTAGGTTTCAGTAGTGGGATAAGGAGGGTTGTTATATTGATATGTTGAGCGTATTCAAATTCAGTTATTATCCCTAAATAAACAGCTATGAATGAATATGACTACTTTATTTGGGTAACTTCAATTATAAAAGTACCTAAAATGTTGGTAGACGTAATACGGGTTACACGCTTATGAAATTTCTTCGTATGAACATGAAAATGCTGTATTTAATAATTGTATTTGTCATGTTTATTTCTTGCTTCCATTTGGATTTCAATAGGAGCCTTCAACAGCACATAAATACCTGGTACATACTTTGGTAAGAATAGTCTAGATAAACTAAAAAGAACAGAAGCAATTATTGGCTTAGCACATAATTTATAGTTTCATACAAGTTTGATAATCTAATAAATGGTCCATTTAATTAAGTTGAAATACTTGGTTAGTTGGATGTTCTACCGGAGAGATGGCGTAATTTAGTGAAGTTGGCAACGGTACAGAAGAATAATGTAGCGCCATTACAAGCGGCTCAAGCGGCGCTCATTGCAAAACGAGTGGCGCTTATTAACCTGAGGCTCACTATGTATAGAGACCAGTTCAAGTTGAAAGAGGTTGGTTATCGCTTGGGATGGATGTGGTAGTTGATAAAAATGTTTTATTTTGCATTGTGGCAAGGCTTTTGTTAAATTTTTTGCTCGCTAGAATATTTCAATAATGTTGGTAGGTGGCTCAAGATTAGAAGTCAGAGAATTAAATATTTTTGTTTTTATTTATACGATTTTTAATTTTTTGTCTGCCCTGAATGATTGTTGATCACTTAATTTTTAGGTATTCCTTGAAACGTGCAAAGAGCCGTACAGAGAAATAGACAAAGTGCATTTGGAGCTCTTGCAGTTTGAGGACATAGTGAGCGGGTTGAGAAAGAGTTGTGCGTTATTTGATATTCAGCCGCCAGATGACAAATTCCTCAAACAATGTCGACGGGAACTTAAATTAATAAAAGTAATTATATTATTATGACAATACATAACTCTTATATACACCTAACTTCTTATAATATAAAAAAAAACTTAATTTATGTACGTTTTAGCAATTGTGGGATTACTATTATCTAGTAATGGGTACAATAGAGTTCTGGAAGAAATCACCGTGGAAGAAAATCGATGCCGATGGTATGGATCAAGAATGTAAGCGATTCACTAAAGATCTCCGTCAGTTGGACAAAGACATGAGAGTATGGTAAGATTAATAGACTAGCTTTCTGCCTACGGCTTCATCCACGTCTTCTAGTTCAGGATCCATCGCCCATTTTTGCACTTGATTACTATCAAGCTAATTTTTCGTTAGTAGCTTTATTTTGATGAGACGCCCAATAATTTCTTGTACGAAACTCTCGATTGTGGTAGCTTACAGAGGTAACAAGGGTAAAATATTTTGATTTGATGGTTCTCAAATATTTATTACGCAATTTGTAGGACAATATGTCTGTTGAATTATATAAATATTAACTAAGAGAAAACAAAAAAATCAGCTGGTTAGTAATCATTTATGATGACCTCGTTATCGATACACATTGGAAAGAGGGGACTCTTAGATCAAACCATAGATTTTGTAGGACAAATATTTTTTCGAATAATTTAGATAGTTATCTTGAGATTGAACAAAAATAAATTTCAGTTAGTAATAAATATTTGAGAACCATCAAATCAAAATATTTTATCCTTGTTATCTCTGTAAGCTACCACAATCGAGAGTTTCGTACAAGAAATTATTGGGCGTCTCATCAAAATAAAGCTACTCACGGAAAATTAGCTTGATAGTAATCAAGTGCAAAAATGGGCGATGGAATATGGATCCTGAACTATTCATAGAAATCCCGCACAGTTCCCGTTCCCGTGATATTTCCGGGAAAAATCGATCTTTTTTCCTTTATCGTTTGTTAGGTCTTTATAAGCTTTATAAAGCTTAAGCTATCACTGTATAAAGTTTAATCCGAAGCGGTTCAATGGTTGAGGCGTGAAGAAGAGACGTCTGTCTCAGACAGATTTACCTTCGCATTTCTTCTATAGATGATTGACCAGAAATTAATGTACCTTTAAATGATTTTTCGTATTCAGGGAACCTTACATATCTATTGAAGGAACAATTAAGAACTTAATGACTTCTCTGCGAGCAGTTACCGATTTACAGAATCCAGCTATTAAAGATAGGCATTGGGTTGAACTAATGATGGCCACTAAGGTAGGTCGATTTATAGAGAAAAGTAAATATTTCGTAATATTTTGACTACACTTGGTATTTTTCATTCGTTAGCGTTGCGTTGTTGAATTAAATAGATCTTATGAGATAATTTTTGTTGATTTTATTTAATAGACTATTTTTGTTTTCATCATATCATGTAGAAAGCTGTTCACTCAAATCTCATTTTAACAAAAAACCAGTAACGGTCCTATAAATCCTTTACAATCGAGCGAAAATGTATTCAGAGGAGTGTCAGTAAAACAAATTTTGGACGATTTCAAATCTCTCGATGGATTTAACAAAACAACAGATACTGAGGTAATCGACGATAAAGATGAAGAACCAGTCAGACGAGAATATAAAAAATACCTACAATTGCAAGATTTTAGAAGACCAAAGTTTCAAGAATCGATTAAACTTAATAAGTCGTATTCATATCATGAAATTAAGGAACAAGGTTTACAAATACTGAACACAAGACGATATTCTCAACCGAAAGCGTGTAGCTCTTCTTATATTCTTTAAGAATTCATTATGTAGATATCATGTCATTCATTAGAAAATGTAAATATGTGTAAATAAATATTTAGTTGTAATTTAAACGATACTAAAAGGTGAGATATTAAATCTGATTTTTAATAATTTATTTACGCTTTTATTTGTGTCATCGGTGACTTACCGACAATGATCATTATGTATTTTCAAACAGATATAGAATATTGCAAATTAATGGTGTTTTAGGTAAAATTCCATATTGATGATGATACGACACTAGCAGATTTACTTGCACTCAACCTACATAAATATGAAGAGGAAGTTAAAACTATCGTTGATAAGTCTGTCAAAGAGGCTGCTATGGAGAAAACACTCAAGTAAATACTTTATTACTATTTACATGATCCAAGTTATAGTTAGTCGGATAGTTATTATATTGTAATTTCAACCGACTGTATAAAAAAGCGAAGGGGGTTTACACCAATTCTTACCATCCTGAATTTTTCCCGTCAATCTTTACGCTGTTTAATTTTGCTATAAGATAATTATTTTATTGTAATTTAAAGGGAATTGGAAGCTACATGGGCTATCATGGAGTTTGATTATAGCGTGCATGATAGAACAGGTATCAAATTACCCAAAGCTAGCGAAGAACTTGTCGAGACTCTTGAAGATAATCAGGTAACGATTTTATTGACTGATGAACGTAATGACTTGACTAATCTTATAAAAATAAACAATCATTAATAAATAAATGTTGTGGTGCAGAATCAAGTGCAAAACATGATGTCATCAAAATTCATTGGATTCTACGAAACAGAAGTCACTGCTTGGCAAAAGAAACTTGGTACAGCAGATGCAGTTATCGCCATTTGGTTTGAGGTCCAACGCAAATGGCAGTATCTGGAGAGTATCTTTGTGGGCTCTGATGATATACGTGCACAGTTACCAGAAGATTCCAAACGGTTTGATATGATTGACAAAACGTTTAAGGTAAGTGATGGAAAATGAAGTCATAAATTTTCTTAAAGTAAAAATAAAAAATATAATTGTTCACATGTTAAATTTTCCTATAAAGCCACACAGTACTTAACATGTGAAATATGTTTGATATGAATATGATAATTTATATAAATTTTTTCAAAGTTATATTTTGTGAATATTTTTCAAGGAATTATTGAAAGACATCGGAAATACCCCCAATGTGGTTCAAGCAACCAATAAGCCTGGATTGTTAGAAAAACTAGAAGAATTGATGAATTCACTTAACTTGTGCGAGAAGGCACTCAATAATTATTTGGAAACGAAACGCTTGGCGTATCCTCGTTTCTATTTCGTGTCTTCAGCAGATTTGCTCGGTAAATATTGAATCAAAATGCGAAATATTTTTATTAATAATACCTTCACACATTTCATTATTTAAATTTATTTTAGATATTTTGTCTAACGGAAATAATCCACCTGCTGTGGCTCGCCATTTGTCAAAACTTTACGATAATTTGGCGAAGTTAGTGTTCCCCAAACCTGGCAGCAAGCAAGCTATTGAGATGATATCCAAAGAAAATGAGGAGCACGTGCCATTCAAAGCACCATGCTGCGATTGTTCTGGAAAAGTCAGTTTATTGCTTTGATAAACGCTCATTATTGAAGATATTTCCAATATATCTGGTACATAATGTATTGGGTCGTTTAATTAATTAAAATAAACTAATAAAATAATTTTCTAGGTCGAAATATGGTTAAATAGAGTCACAGATTGTATGCGTTACACTCTTCGAGATATATTTGAGCACAGTGTGAAATCGTACGAAGATAAACCTCGCGACGAATGGGTGTTCGACTGGCCAGCTCAGCCAGCACTCGTGGGCACACAAATTTGGTGGACCACAGAAACTAACCAAGCTTTTGAAAAGCTTGAAGAAGGTGGATCTATTTCATATGATAATAATTAAACAGAAGTTTTTAGGGATAGTTTGGCCTAAAATTTAACTGTTTTATCCTCAATAGGTTACGAGGGAGCACTAAAAGACTATCAGAAGAAGCAAATTGCGCAATTAAATGCATTGATTGTTCTGTTACTCGGAGATTTGACTGTTGGCGATCGACAAAAAATTATGACCATTTGTACCATTGATGTACATTCGAGAGACGTAGTGGCCAAACTTATTGTTGCAAAAGTTGAAACATCGAATGCTTTCCAATGGCAGAGTCAATTGAGGTAAATACAGATTAAAATCTTGCAATTACTGCTTATCTTCCTGTGTTACTAATAAAAAATATATTTATTGTTCAGACATCGATGGGATATGAAATTGAACAACTGCTTTGCTAATATTTGCGATGCCCAGTTTCTTTACGATTACGAATATCTTGGAAATACGCCTCGTCTCGTAATTACTCCTCTGACTGATCGATGTTACATCACATTAACTCAGGTAAATAAATAATAAGCACACAGTTATGACTACCCAATGTGTATTTTTTTACTTTCACTGATTCTTGATGGTCCATAAGATAAAAAGTATGTTTGGATCTTTATTAATATTTCACTCATATCGGAATGACTGAAATTTCGTGAGCGAATGGATAATAAACTGATTTATTTCAATTTTTTTCCAATCAAGCACTTCAATTACCACAACTAATTGTATCATCATCATCATCTCAAATCTTATAAACGTACTAAGAAAAATCATAAGTTAAAATTAATTTCACACAAACAGAGTCTGCATCTCATTATGGGTGGTGCTCCAGCGGGTCCCGCGGGTACGGGTAAAACGGAGACCACCAAGGACTTGGGAAGAGCACTCGGTATCATGGTCTATGTGTTTAATTGCTCTGAGCAGATGGATTACAAGTCTTGTGGGAATATTTACAAAGGTTTGGAAATAGCTAGTTTCAATTATTCTCCGATCTAAGGTCAGGAAGATAAGCTTAGGAATTTGAAAAGACTTTGCTCATTATATTTCTATGTAGATTCTACGAAGTTTTTTCTTAGATGAAAGTTGGAAGATTATGACGATAAATTATTGTGTTTGAATTCTAGGTCTTGCTCAAACTGGTGCTTGGGGTTGCTTTGACGAGTTTAATCGTATATCAGTGGAGGTACTTTCTGTAGTATCAGTGCAAGTAAAAAGTGTTCTAGATGCTATAAAGGCAAAGAAGAAGAAATTTGATTTTATGGGTGAATATATTACACTCATACCGACAATAGGTATGTTCATTACCATGAATCCTGGATACGCTGGAAGAACTGAACTGCCCGAAAATCTAAAAGCATTATTCAGGTAATATTGAAGTTTGCAAGACATTGTAATGCTGTCACTTAAATATGATATTTTCTTAAAAATATTATTCATCACAGGCCGTGTGCTATGGTGGTACCGGACTTCGAACTAATTTGTGAAATTATGTTAGTCGCTGAGGGATTTCAAGAGGCTAGGCTTCTAGCGCGTAAATTTATTACACTTTACACATTGTGTAGGGAGTTACTGTCAAAGCAAGATCATTATGATTGGGGATTGAGAGCTATTAAATCAGTGCTCGTCGTTGCTGGTTCGTTAAAGGTATTTTTACTTATTATAAATGGATATACATGAACAATGTGAAAGGTAAACTTAATTTGATATTCATATGTTTATGTTCTTACAATTAGAGAGGCGATCGTTTGAGACCTGAAGATCAAGTACTAATGAGGGCGTTGAGAGATTTTAATATTCCCAAAATTGTAACAGATGATATGCCTGTTTTCATGGGTCTTATTGGGGATTTGTTCCCTGCTTTAGATGTACCTAGAAAACGAGATTTCGATTTTGAGAAGAGTCTCGTCGCAGGAGCTATATCTATGAAATTGCAACCGGAACCTGGATTTATTTTAAAGGTATTTCTTACAAAATCTTGGAAAACTTTCGTTTTAATGTGAAGTAATTTATCTTTTTATTTAAATAATTTTAACAGATGGTGCAACTAGTTGAGTTATTCGCTGTGCGACATTCCGTTTTCATAGACGGATTTGCTGGTACCGGGAAATCTATGGTGTGGCAATGTCTTAACAGAACATACCACATGCTAAAAATGAAACCTTATTACAATGATCTTGACCCTAAAGCAGTGACGAACGACGAATTGTTCGGGATAATTAATCCTGCTACTAGAGAATGGAAAGATGGATTGTTCTCAACGATTATGAGGGACATGGCCAACATGCCTGGTGATGGGCCAAAGTGGATTGTCTTGGATGGTGATATTGATCCAATGTGGATCGAAAGCTTAAACACATTGATGGATGATAATAAAGTTTGTACTCAAGTATTTTTAATTTTGTTATAAAAAAAATATTTTAGGTAGTATGAGTATACTGTATTATTTTTTACTAGGTATTGACTTTAGCGAGTAATGAGCGGATAGCTTTAACCAAGTCAATGCGTCTCCTATTTGAAATTGCTACGTTACGTACGGCGACTCCAGCTACTGTGTCTCGTGCTGGTATTCTTTATATCAACCCTCAAGATTTGGGGTGGAATCCGTAAGTAGATTTAATGTTTTTTTTTTAGTTTTTAAGTTTTTAGGGCGTTAGTACACCTACGCATTCGCGTGCGGCAGCGAAACAACGAAAAATCTGTCAGTAGTATGGCAGGTTTTCGCATATGATATGTCTCACTCTAGCACATAGATAGATGAAATAGTTGCGTCCTTGTTAGTATTGTTTCGCAAGAAACTGCGAAATGGCCATTACACAGACGCATACCACAGTATTACAATATTTCCTACAGTATGGCGACGAATGTACTTGCACAGAGAAACGGAGGGGAACTGGCGGGGGGTCGGGCGACGCGGGCCGCTTAATGCAATCACGCTTAGTTTGCATTAACTAGCGCGAAAGGACGACGCATTCGTATTTTTTGTGTAATAATTTTATTATACTTACATATTCTCTAATGGCGCGCACAAACTGTTCTATGTATTGATGTAAATCTACATCGAAATCACAGAAGTTATTTAGATATTTTAGATAGATTGTATTTGTATCTATAGAATTTTAATCAAAGCTGTGTATATGTTGTTCTCATTCTTGTCTTATCAGATTGTACATCCCAATGCGAATGCATTACTTAGTTAAATGTTATAATATACAATTAAGAACATACAAAAAATGTGTCCACGTAAATATTTAGCAGTGCAATATATGTAATTATATATTTATGAACAAATAATTACATCAGATTTAATAATCGCACTTATTTTGAATGTACATATGAATAAATGATTTCATCATAATATTAATAATCACAATTGTTTTATTTCCCATTTGTTGCAACCCTAGCATATTTTCGTGTGGCAGCGTAAGTACCTACGCTGGTGGCAGCATCGCGCGACATCAAAGGCGTTTCCTTACTGTAGGAAATAATATTGTAATACTGTGCGCATACGTTCCGCTAGTGAAGTTTCGCATCGCAAAGCGTCAGATCGCGATCTGTCGGTGAGGACAGATTTTCGCGCCATGGATGCCGAAAATACTGAATTATTTTTGCATTCTATTCGAGATTATCCCGTATTATACGCAATTGGACACACAGATTATAAAAATACGTACAAAAAAGAGGTAGCATGGAGAAAACTTCAAACATGGAGAAAATTACAATGGCATATCATTGCGAAAAAGTTGCGAAAACATTGCTGTGTACTAACGTTCCGCAGATATTTCGCTACGCAGTAGTTCCGCAGAGATTCGCTGCCGCATACGAATGCGTAGGTGTACTAAAGGCGTTAATAATAGTTCAGAGATAACTTTTGATTTTTGTCGTTGAATAAATTGATTTTGTTTGTTCTTACCACTTACTCCATTAAACTAACATTTTTGAGTCGAAATTGTCGATTTTATTTATTTATTTATTTATTTAACATAATATTAATTCTTAGATGATATAATTTACATTGATGCAATCATAAACTCATTCAAGCAACAACTCATTCAATTTTATGTCAACAATTAATCATAAATTTGTTTTTAAAGTTTTGTAGCGTCTTGGATAGAAACTACACGTGATGATGAATCAGAGAAAGCAATGCTAACAGTAATGTTTGACAAATATATACCCTCTCTACTCGAATCGTGCAAAAAGTACAAGCGAATCACACCCTTGAGTGAACTGCAGCAGATACAGCTTACGTGTTATTTGCTTGAATGTTTCCTCAATAAGAGTTTACTGCCTACTGATTGTCCGAAAGAATGGTAAGAACAATATTGTTCATGTAAATGATTTTTTTTCATAATTAAATGTTAAACTATATTTAACATTAAGTTCTTTACGTGCAAAATGTTTGAGAATTTATAATCTTTAAGGTATGAAATCTATTTCGTATTTTGTATCGTTTGGGGATTTGGATCTGGCTTGTTCCAAGATCAGCTCGTCGACTGGCGTAATGAATTCAGCAAGTGGTTTTGCAATGAATTCAAACAGATTAAATTTCCTTCTACTGGAAATGTGTTTGGGTTTTTCATTGATCCAGAGACAAAGAAATGGTTGCCATGGACTGAAAAAGTGGAGTCATTTGAATTGGATCCAGATATACCTTTACAGGTAAATGGAGTATTTTTATTTGAAGTTATAATTTTGCGTCAAATCGAGAAAATGCTGTACCTTACTCTTTATTGTATCGTTCGTTTTTTTAAGATTTTTCTTATTTCAGTCATGTTTAGTATCGACATCAGAAACTACCCGCATTAGATTCTTCATGGATCTCCTGATCGCTAAACAAAAACCAGTGATGTTAGTTGGCAGCGCGGGCAGTGGAAAGACTGTTAGCGTTGCTGCTAAGCTGAACTCATTGTCTGATAACTTTGCTATCACTAATGCACCTCTTAACTTCTATACTACGTCAGGTACTTTATTAAAATTGTAGTTAATAGTGACTATACTTTTTACTCCTTATAGTGCATGTGTTTTAATTGTTTCTAAATCTACTATCAGGTACATCTTTGTTTCTTCTTTAACTATTTAAATATTGTAATAAGCAAAATCTACGTATATGAATTATCGCATCGTCAGATAAAGTAATTTTTCTCAATCATACTTTTTATAGAAATGATCCAGAAAGTTCTGGAGAAGCCTTTAGAAAAGAAGTCTGGTCGTAATTTTGGTCCACCGGGTAGCAAGTTTATGATATACTTTGTTGATGATTTAAACATGCCCGAGGTAGACACGTATGGCACAGTGCAACCACATACCCTCATTAGACAATTTATGGATTACAAACATTGGTAAGAAATATTAAACCTTGTTTCTGATATGCTTGTGGAAAATTTATAGCTTTAGGCATGCAGCCACTTTAGTACCATATTAAACATTTCCTATATTTTTATTTCGTTTTCAGGTACGACAGGCAGAAATTGACACTTAAGGATATTTCCAATTGTATGTTTGTTTCTTGTATGAATCCAACTGCTGGGTCGTTTACTATCGATCCTCGATTACAAAGGCATTTCTGTACGTTTGCCGTCAGGTATGATCTTTTGACTTTTCTTATTTTTTTTTTATTCTGTTATAGTATTGAGTCTATTTTACATGTTATTTTTTTACAGTTTCCCTGGATTGGACGCATGTTTCCATATTTATAAGCAGATTTTATCTCAACATTTAGGAAATCCGCTTAACAAATTCGGAATAGTAGTACAAAAGTATGCAGAGAATCTTGTCAATGCTGCTTTGGCGTTACATAATAAGCTAGCCTCTACATTTTTGCCAACAGCTATTAAATTTCACTATATATTCAATCTACGCGATCTATCTAATATATTCCAGGTATTGTTTTTTTTTCTTCTTTTTCTTCATGTCTTTTAAAATTTAGCAAATTGAATTTAAGTCAATGAATTTAATGAGATTAGTTTTAAAGTAATCTGTAATACAAAGCTTTGATAACATAATTTTTGACAGGGAATATTATTCACCACCGGTGACGCTATAAAATACCAATCTGAACTCATTCGTCTTTGGATGCACGAAGCGACTCGAGTTTACTCTGATAAATTGGTCGACTCTGCTGATAATGAAAACTTTAATAAACTTATTGTTGATGTTATAAAGAAGAGTTGTGAGGTAAGGGTCTAATTTTTGGGTTCTATGTTCTATGTTGTTTTTATTAACGCCTATTTTATTTTTATCTAATGAGATTACTTTTTATTATAGGACTATGATGAAAATGTAGTATTTGAAAAGCCATTGATCTATTGTCATTTCGCGGAGGGAATAGGAGATCCCAAATATTTCCCCATCAGAGATTGGGCGCAAATTAAGAAGTTGCTTGATGAATCGCTTTCCTCATACAACGATCTCGTGGCTACAATGAATCTTGTGCTTTTTGAGGATGCTATGTATCATATTTGCAGGTGATTATTGTCCTGTTTAAAATCTTAATTTCTGATAGAATAATTTCTAAAGAACCTATATTTATAAACCTCTTTAAATAAATATATTTCTTGCATAGAATTAACCGCATCCTTGAAGCACCTCGTGGCAATGCTCTACTTGTTGGAGTCGGGGGATCCGGAAAACAATCTCTATCAAGACTGTCTTCGTTTATTTCTTCACTTGAAGTCTTCCAAATTCAGCTTCGCAAAGGCTACAGTATCAATGACTTGAAAGTTGATCTCGGTAAAATGGGCTCTTCTATGACATTATTACGTTACAATATTACTTTTTGAAAATTTTATTTTAAATGCTTTCTTTGTTAACAGCGGGCTTGTATATAAAAGCTGGTCTGAAGAATATAGGAAACGTGTTTCTTATGACGGACGCTCAAGTAGCAGATGAACGCTTCTTAGTGTTGATTAATGATTTGTTAGCTTCCGGAGAGATACCTGAATTGCTGGCTGATGATGAAACAGAGAATATTATTAATGGTGTTAGGGGTGAGGTAAGGACAATTTATTTTTTAAATATGCACATTTTACGGGTTACTTGGTTAGTGAATAATGATGATGATGAATGATCATAATACCTCAGAAGAGGCCTATGCCCCCACAGGTATTTGAACACAGATGGAATATCTTATAATTCTATGATTTTGCAGACTAAAGCTTCAGGCGTTCCTGATACTCGAGAGAATTGTTGGAAGTTCTTTATTAATCGCGTTAGGACTATGTTGAAAGTAAGTATCTTTATTAGTGCGTGACTCCCGGAGGGGTGACTTTCAACAAATTGGAGATATTACACTTTAATTTATAAAAAATAATCACTGTAGGTGGTATTATGTTTCTCCCCCGTGGGTGCAACATTACGTGTGCGAGCACGTAAGTTCCCGTCGATCGTGAACTGCACGGCCATCAATTGGTTTCACGAGTGGCCGAGGGAGGCGTTGCGATCTGTATCGAAGAGATTCATCTCTGAGGTGGAAGCTTTACCGGTAAGTGAGAGGAAATCGATATAATATATATAGCAGCCAATATTTTTCTATGCTTTACTAAAAAAAATGGTATACCTTTGTAGTGGGGTTTAGTTATGTGGATTTGATTTAAATGCTGATAGTTTTATTCTGATACGTCAAATGATTATCAGCAAAGGTATGAATGGCTACTAACCTAGTAAATTATAATAATTAACTGATTTCGAATGGTTCTGTCTGTAACTTATATTCTTACAGCGTGATTTGGTCGAGCCAGTAGCTAACTTTATGTCGCACGTCCATCAAAGTGTGAATCAAATGTCAGCTGTGTACTTCCAAAATGAGCGTAGATACAACTATACGACTCCGAAGACGTTCTTGGAGCAAATTTCCTTGTACAGTAAGCTGTTAACAGAGAAAACTAACAATTTGAAAATGATGATTTCGAGACTCGAAAATGGTTTGGAAAAGTTAGCATCCTGTGCTGCGGATGTAGCTGTTCTAAAGGTACATTATTTTTTAAATGAATAAGGTCAAAGAAAATGATTTGTATCGTTCACTTGAAATATTTTTTTTTCAGGTGACACTTGCAGAACAAGAACAAATATTGAAGGTTAAAAATAGAGCTGCTGAGGAATTGATTGAGGTTGTCGGAGCTGAAAGCGAAAAAGTATCCAAAGAGAAAGCGTTTGGTATGTTAAAACTATACTCCTATATACGGATAATAATACGAATAATCCTCTCAGATAAAATACTTTAAAATACTATCTTGTCTAATTTCAACGTTCAGCTGCGGAGGAAGAAAAGAAGGTCAAAGTGATTGAAGAAGACGTCACAATAAAGGCTAAAATTTGCGCGGATGATTTGGCCAAAGCCGAACCAGCACTTATCGCTGCGCAGGAAGCGCTCAATACTCTGAACAAGAATAACTTGACTGAGTTGAAGTCTTTTGGATCGCCCCCTGATGCTGTTGTAAATGTAACTGCAGCTGTACTCGTGCTGTTTTCGAAGAAGGGAAAACTGCCTAAAGATAGGTCGTGGAAAGCTTGTAAGGTATGTCTTGCAAAAAAAAAATGCTGATTTGGCCTTTTTTTTTCTCCTTCTTTTTGTTTTGATGTAGTTGTTAAAAAACTATATAATTTAAGGGTCATTAGTTAATTAGTTTTAATTTTTCTTTTCTTTTAGCTTTTTTATGTATTTTGTTATATTGTGTGGCAGATTGTGTTGTTAAATGACAATAAATTTATTTATTTCTTTCTTTCTTTCTTTCAAAATAAAATAAGCTCTCGTTTATTCCTTGATTATATTCAATGAAAGGATGAAACAGTATGTCTACTTTCCAGTTAATGATGGCCAAAGTCGATCAATTCTTATACGATCTAGTGTATTATGATAAAGAAAATATACACCCAGATGTTGTTAAGGTAAGTAAAATAATATTATACTTGTCAGATTACCTGGCGTTAGATGGCGTGTGCTTGTTAAATTATCTGGTGTAAGATAACGTGTGCCAGGTCAAATTAAAATATTATGTTTGATAAAATTTCGTTATCCTTTATTTTTAGGCTGTCCAACCTTACATAAAGAATCCGGAGTTTAACGCAGAGTTTATAATGTCGAAATCAGCAGCAGCGGCAGGATTGTGCGCTTGGGTCATCAATATAATAAAGTTTTACGATGTATATGTTGTGGTGGAACCCAAGCGTAGAGCCCTAAATGCTGCCAATGCTGAGCTACAAGCTGCAAGAGATAAACTCGCTTTCCTCACGGAAAGGATTCAAGTTAGTAATAAAGTCTCCTAAAAATTAATGAAATTGGGTACAAACATTAAAGGAGTAATTACATTTTAATAAATTAGTAACTACGTCATTATCATATAATTTGAATATAATGACGTTTAATTTTGAGCGTCTCCTTCATGCTGCAAAAAACAAAGATCATGATGTAAGTTTAGGCTATTTCATTAAACATTTTTAAAGAGTCAATTTTTTATCAAGAATCGCTTAATTCTTGATATATCGATAACATTAAGTAACGGTGATTTAAGGAATTGGAAGAACAATTAGGAGAACTTATGAAAGCTTTCCAAGAAGCGGTCAATGAAAAGATGAAATGTCAGGCGGAAGCTGATGCCACTAACTATACTATAGATTTGGCTAACCGTCTTGTCAACGGTTTAGCATCTGAGAAAATAAGGTATATAGGTTTTAGATTCACAGAAATAGGTAATACACAAAATTTCACAGTTTTTTTATTTTTCTACTTGTATTTTCATTTAAAGATAATATATCGGTAATATTCGGTAGTTTTAGATACTTCCTAACAGGGGAAATTAACGAAGTATTGTGAGTTAATTTATGGACACTAGATCCAATCCTCTTAAATAATCTACACAACTAATTACACATTCACAAAACAGATGGTCAGCAACAGTGGTGAACCTCAAGGAGTCTGGTGTCATGTTGCCCGGAGACGTCTTATTGGTTACGGCATTTATTTCCTACGTCGGATGCTTCATGCGACGATATCGGCTCATGCTTATGAACGAAGACTGGATACCCACATTGAATAAGACCAATGTAAGAAGTAATACTACTCAAGCCTCTGTGCCGTGATGTTTTGGAGCAGTTTTATTTCCAGTGTGGAAAAATGACTATAATATAGGTCGTCTAGCGCCATCACTTTCCCAGATTGAAAATAATGCTGCTTTAGGACAACACCCCAGATAATATTTAACCAAATCCTTTAATCTTGTTTGTAAATATTATTTCGCAATTCGTAGACTATCGCATTTTGGACAGCTACAGGGCCATTACACTTTCTTATTATATCCATAGTTACTTTTGAAAGTATTACAAAAAAAACGTAATGTTTTAGCCAAAAATCGAAACAACAGAAGGCTTGGACCCGTTATCAATGTTAACAGATGACGCTCAAGTGGCCTGTTGGAATAACGAGGGCTTGCCCACTGATACGATGAGCACGGAAAACGCGACCATTTTGACAAATTCTGCTAGATGGCCTTTGATGATTGATCCACAATTGTAAGTTCATTATTATAAGATTAAAGTATAAATTAATAATACTTTGTACAGTGAAAATATGAAAAAATAAATAGCAGGAGGTTATTAGTTCGATACTGTACCCAAAAATTGTGATTAAAAATGTACAATTAATTTTAGACAAGGCATCAAGTGGATAAAATCACGCTATGGTGATGCTTTAGTTGTGATAAGACTGACTCAACGAAATTACCTCGATCGTATTGAGAGAGCTGTCAGTAATGGAGATGTGGTTCTATTAGAGAATATTGGGGAATCTGTGGATGCAGTACTGGAACCATTGCTAGGCCGAGTGCTAATTAGAAAGGGTCGGGTGCTAAAGGTAACCCAAATGAATTAGTATTTTAATTGATATTTGAAGCTTCTTTAGGATCGTTGAGAGTAAAATTTCAAGGTCGCGTCATAGTAATACCATCACGTCATGGAGTAAGGCGACGATTTTGGTATTTTTGAATCTTGGCAAAGAAGTTTCACTTCTGACACGTGTGCTCGGCACATACGCTCTTTTTTTCTAACCTTTAAAAAATTTAATTAGCACTTTTTAATGCATACATATACGAAATTTTACAGATAGGTGATAGAGAAATAGACTACCATGCCAATTTCCGTTTAGTGATTCAAACGAAACTAGCAAACCCTCACTATCAGCCAGAAATGCAGGCTCAATGCACTCTTATTAACTTTACTGTAACGAGAGATGGGTAAGTGTCATTTATTTGCATTATGATTTATTTTGAGAAGAATGCAAGTCGTATGATCTTTCATGAATTGGTAATGATGACTTTCGTAATAAAATATTTATATTTTTTCACCATAATCACTAAAATCACTATCAATATTGTATACAGTCGTAACATAGATTTCTGATGTTTGTAACAGCTTGGAAGAACAGCTATTAGGCGAGGTGGTAAAAGCTGAACGCCCCGATTTAGAAAAACTACGATCAGGCCTCACGAAACAACAGAACGATTTCAAGATCACATTGAAAAGTTTAGAAGACGATCTCCTAAAAAGATTGTCGTCAGCGGGACCAGATATCCTAAGTGATTCCGCACTTGTAATAAACCTCGAGACCACTAAGAAGACTGCAGCCGACATCGAGATAAAGGTCGAAGAGGGTAAAGTTACATCTGTCAAGATTGATGAAGCTCGCGAACGATATAGGTAAGTTTTGAAATATCTTACTCGAGAGACGTCGTTTTGTTTCATGAAAATGCTAAGCTTAAAACGTCGCCACGCCATGTCCACGCCATGCCACGCCACGCCACGCCTTGCCACGCAATGCCACGCCATGCCACGCCACGCCACGCCACGCCATGCTACGCCACGCCACGCCACGCCACGCCATGCCACGCCACGCCATGTTACCTTACACCACACCACGCAATGTTACGCAACGCCATGCCATGTTACCTTACCACGGCACCTTACTCCACGCAACGATACGAGAGTACACCCCGATTCGACACATTTTTGAAGAAATACATACTTAAAATTTCAAATTAAATTTTTCTTTCACAGACGCGCTGCCACCCGTGCTTCACTTTTGTACTTCATCCTAAACGATTTATATAAAATCAATCCTATGTACCAATTCTCATTGAAGGCATACAGTGTAGTGTTCAAAGAGGCTTTGATGCGCGCTGAAGAGGCTGAAGATCTTGAAGGTCGAGTCAGAAACTTGCTAGATAGCATTACGTTTGCTGTCTTTGTTTATACAAGTAGAGGCTTGTTTGAAAGGGACAAGCTTGTGTTCCTGTTTCTCATCACTTTACAGGTTTGTTCAATTTTATTATTATGAGACAATTTTTGCATTGTTATCTCTAATATTTATAAATTTTATGCAATATATGCAATGTTTAATTAACTAGGTTTTGCAAACGGATGGTAAAGTGGATCCTAGGGAATTAGACTTCTTATTGAAATATGCCGTTGCACCAGAGGTTTCACCATACTCATGGCTTTCAAATAATTCCTGGGGAGGGATTGTTGCACTTTCAAAAATGGATGCCTTTGAAAACCTTGACAAAGATATTGAAGGTGCTACTAAAAGGTGATTGAGATTGATTGATTTTCTTACATATTGCATGAGTGAGAGTGTGAGAGATATTGTATTTTACCATTATAACCAGCCTTTATAATAATTTACTTGAAATTCAATAGGTGGCAAAAATATACTGACGGAGAAGCACCTGAAAGAGATAAGTTGCCTGGTGAATGGAAGAATAAGAGTTCGCTTCAAAGACTTTGTATTTTGCGAGCTTTAAGACCAGACCGGATGTCATATGCCTCTGGGTTTGTTTTTCTTATCATTAATATGCCTATCCATATGATAATAACAAAGACAAAGATGTAGAACGGTAATAATTCAATGTTAAATAAAATAAAAATATTTTATCTTTAGAGCATTTTGTGAAGAAAATCTTGGCACAAAGTACGTTGAAGCTAGAACGCCACCATTAGAAAAATCTTACCAGGAAAGTACTTCAACTACACCTATGTTCTTCATCCTCTCCCCTGGCGTCGATCCTCTGAAAGTAAGTAAAGTTTCTTTTTCTTGCCTTCTAAACTTATATAAGCCCAAGTCAGTACGATTACTATGGTGTGTTTTTATTTTTTATAGGATTTAGAGAAGCTGGGCAGAAAGCTTGGGTTTTCCACGGACAAAAAGAATTTCCACATCGTATCCTTAGGTCAGGGCCAAGAAGTCGTAGCGGAAGAGGCTATGGGTGTGGCCTCAGTTAATGGTCATTGGGTGATTCTGCAAAATATTCACTTGGTGGCCAAATGGCTGGCTACTCTTGAGAAGAAAATGGAAGAGACCTTTGAAAGTCCTCTTGAAGAATATAGGTATTTGATTAAATTTTCAAAATTAGAATTATTGACCTCTATGTAAAAATGCTGATACCGTACATAGGTTATAAAACTAGAAATGTCCTAATTTCATATTCAACAGATTGTATTTGAGTGCCGAACCGGCTGCAGATCCAGCCTATCATATAATACCGCAAGGCATTCTAGAATCTGCCATTAAAATTACTAACGAGCCTCCCATTGGAATGTGGGCGAATTTACATAAGGTATGTTTGTTGTCAATAACATAATCGTCAATTTTTTTAAAGCTGTCATAAAAGCTTGTATAGTGAGTTTGTAGAAAAAGAAAATACTTTATATTGATAAAAATCCTGGTTCCCGCGATATAGTATTGTTTCATATTTTACATTTACAGGCATTAGATAATTTCAGTCAAGAAACTTTAGAAATGTGCAGCAAAGAAGCTGAATTTAAATCTGTGCTGTTCGCTCTCTGTTACTTCCATGCCGTGGTAGCTGAAAGGCGCAAGTTCGGACCACAAGGATGGAACAGGTAACAGAAATATGCTATGAAAAATAGGTAAAATAATATGGTTATATGGTAATATTATACAAGTCACTGAAATTTTTAAAAGAAGCAATTTTTTATGTTACTAATCGCAATTTAAACTATTTGGCCACAATCTTACCAAGCGATGTATAAAGAAATAAATTTTCTTTCTTAATGCTAGTGCTAGTGCTAAATATAATATCAGACTTATTATTGCTCAATTGCAGAGTATATCCATTCAACTTTGGTGATCTCACAATTTGCGTATACGTCTTATACAATTACCTGGAAGCAAATCCTCGTGTGCCGTGGGAGGACTTGCGTTACCTCTTCGGGGAGATTATGTACGGAGGCCATATAACTGACGACTGGGACAGGAGACTGTGCAGAACTTTCTTACTTGAGTATATGCAGCCGGAATTGGTAAATATTTTGTACTGATCACTTTGGAGTAGTAGGTTAGTGTACAACCTAGAGGTCTGGCTTTCGATGCTAGATAAAGATTAAAAAAATTGTTCTGTTGTTAGAACTGTTCATTGTAACAGAGCAAAGGTTTGATCAACAGCTACTCGCCCGAAGAAAAATACATGGGTGTTGATTGAGAATGAAATTTTTTTATATGGTATAGGCTATGAAATTGAAGAAAATAACATATTCATCGTATTTTGTAATGGGGAATAATAAAACGAGCGACTGAAAATAAAGTGAGCGACTGATTATGAGATACTGATTTACAGTTCTCCCAAACTGATAATGCGCATAGAAAAATTCGTTACTGTTCGGCAACTGTCATATTCCCCGAGCCTCCGAAGATGATATGTATATAGAGTGGTTAAATTTATTTTCTTCATGCATAGTATATAAGAATTATGAGTTATAATGTGATTTTATGGTAAAAGAGATAAGTAACGAAAGGAGAATGACGAAACTGGGCCTAACTGTTACAGAAATCATAATGTATTTAAAATTCATTATGTTAATTTTAATAATTGTTTGTAAAATATTGACTTCTGATTCTATGGGAAAACAAATCTTTGAAAAAAAAAAAGATAATTCGTTCACTACCGGTCTTATCAAGCAGAAATGTCAGTGTTGTCAGGAGTAAAATAGTCAAATATATAGATTAACTAGATTTCCGCCCGCGGCTTCGCCCGCTTTTTCAAAGGAAAACCCGTATCGTTCCCGTTCCCATGGGATTTCCGGAATAAAACCTATCCTATGTGTTAATCCAAGTTACCCTCTATATGTGTGCTTAATTTCATTGTAATCGGTTCAGTAGTATTTGCGTGAAAGAGTAACTGGTGTGAGTTGAGGTGATTTGGCGTGAGTTGGCGTGAGTTGGCGTGAGTGGGCGTGAGTTGACGTGAGTTGGCGTGAGTTGGCGTGAGTGGGCGTTAGTTCGCGTGAGTTAGCCTGAGTTGGCGTGAGTGGGCGTTAGTTCGCGTGAGTTAGCCTGAGTTAGAGTGAGTGAGCTTAAATTAGCGTGAGTGATCCTGAGTTAGCGTGAGTGATCCTGAGTAAGCGTGAGTGATCCTGAGTAAGCGTGAGTGAGCGTGAGTTAGCCTGAGTTAGCGTGAGTGAGCGTGAGTGGTCCTGAGTTAGCGTGAGTTGGCGTGATTTGGCGTGAGTTGGCGTGAGTGGGCGTGAGTTGACGTGAGTTGGCGTGAGTTGGCGTGAGTGGGCGTTAGTTCGCGTGAGTAAGCCTGAGTTGGCGTGAGTGGGCGTTAGTTCGCGTGAGTTAGCCTGAGTTAGAGTGAGTGAGCTTAAATTAGCGTGAGTGATCCTGAGTTAGCGTGAGTGATCCTGAGTAAGCGTGAGTGATCCTGAGTAAGCGTGAGTGAGCGTGAGTTAGCCTGAGTTAGCGTGAGTGAGCGTGAGTGGTCCTGAGTTAGCGTGAGTTAGCGTGAGTGAGCGTGAGTGATTCTGAGTTAGCGTGAGTGAGCGTGAGTGATTCTGAGTTAGCGTGAGTGATCCTGAGTAAGCGTGAGTGATCCTGAGTTAGCGTGAGTGAGCGTGAGTGGTCCTGAGTTAGCGTGAGTTAGCGTGAGTGAGCTTGAGTGATTCTGAGTTAGCGTGAGTGAGCGTGAGTGATTCTGAGTTAGCGTGAGTTAGCGTGATTTAGCGTGAGTGAGCGTGAGTGATCCTGAGTTAGCGTGAGTGAGCGTGAGTTAGCCTGAGTTGGCGTGAGTGGGCGTTAGTTCGCGTGAGTTAGCCTGAGTAAGAGTGAGTGAGCTTAAGTTAGCGTGAGTGATCCTGAGTAAGCGTGAGTGATCCTGAGTAAGCGTGAGTGATCCTGAGTAAGCGTGAGTGAGCGTGAGTTAGCCTGAGTTAGCGTGAGTGAACGTGAGTGATCCTGAGTTAGCGTGAGTTAGCCTGAGTGAGCGTGAGTGAGCGTGAGTTAGCCTGAGTGAGCGTGAGTGATCGTGAGTGAGCGTGAGTGAGCGTGAGTTAGCGTGTGTGAGCGTGAGTCAGCCTGAGTGAGCGTGAGTGGTCCTGAGTATAGTGAGTTAGCGTGAGTGAGCGTGAGTGGTCCTGAGTTAGCGTGAGTTAGCGTGAGTGAGCGTGAGTGATTCTGAGTTAGCGTGAGTTAGCGTGAGTGAGCGTGAGTGATCCTGAGTTAGCGTGAGTGAGCGTGAGTTAGCGTGAGTGAGCGTGCGTTAGCGTGAGTGAGCGTGAGTTAGCCTGAGTGAGCGTGAGTTAGCGTGAATGAGCGTGAGTCAGCCTGAGTGAGCGTGAGTGGTCCTGAGTTAGCGTGAGTGATCCGGAGTTAGCGTGAGTGATCCTGAGTTAGCGTGAGTGAGCGTGAGTCAGCCTGAGTGAGCGTGAGTGGTCCTGAGTTAGCGTGAGTGAGCCTGAGTGATCCTGAGTTAGCGTGAGTGAGCGTGAGTGATCCTGAGTTAGCGTGAGTTAGCCTGAGTGAGCGTGAGTGAGCATGAGTTAGCCTGAGTGAGCGTGAGTTAGCGTGAGTGAGCGTGAGTTAGCCTGAGTTAGCGTGAGTTAGCCTGATTTAGCGTGAGTGAGCGTAAGTTAGCGTGAGTGAGCGTGAGTGAGAGTGAGTTAGCGTGAGTGAGTGTGAGTTAGCCTGAATCAGCTGTTTGGCTGGTTGGCTGGTTAAAGTAAATGCAATTTTGTCTGACGATAAGACATTATTAACCAAACTTTGACATGATCATGAAAGTGAAATCATCAAACAATTTTTCTTGTAGATTTAATCATTTCATTTGACTTATAATTTTTCAAAAAAATATTCTTATAATTCGATAGAGCCGGCTGCACGCGCGAAAAACATGACTCATGCGGCGTTACCTCGCTCTGAGGCGTTTCATGTAAGGCTTGAAGTGCAAGCGAGAGCGCGGATCGAGCGACCAAGAATCACAATCGGACGTTGTCACGTTCAACTATCGTCAGTAAACCGACATTACAGACAACCAATTTTTTTCAGATCGTTCAAATCTGACGAATTCTCAACGCGCACATGTCATCAATGCGATGGATAGATAACTCCATAGCACAGATTTCAACCAAACTCGACCATCTTAAAGCAACCCACGATACTCTTAGAAGAGATAATAATGAAAGATCTTTCCAATTGACTTATACTTAGCTAAATAAGTTTTGAAGATTTTTTTTTGTAAAAATTTGTCGTGAGAATAAGTGGAATATAAATGTTCATGTTGATTCAGAAAGAAATGTGATGCATTGAAATTGTGTTTTATGTAAAACTAGCGACCCGCCCCGGCTTCGCACGGGTACAATGGCGGCCGGCCGATACCGCCGCAAACGCTACGTCCCGCAATTTTTAAATCTGTAATATCTTCGAAAATATTCCCTTAAATCATACGGTGTAAAGGGCCATATAGATCTATATTAAATGAACAATGTATTCAAGGTATTTAATTCGTTAAGGATTAATGCTGTATTGGTTAAAATCGCTTCGAAAATTAACCATTATTTGTCGTAAAAAGTAAATGACAAAAAAAAGTTATTGTGGGTTATCCATAAAAGATAGATATACCATCGCGGACTTTTCTGTAGACCTTTTTAATGTGTACAATACTTAGTACATTATTTTGATAAAACTCGTAGGGTTCAGCCTGCGTTTGCAATGTAAGCGGAAAAAATGTAATTATTTATGACATCACATTAGAAACCTCAAAAATAACAGTACTTCTCCACTATTTAATGGATGTTATTATACATATAAACCTTCCTCTTGAATCACTCTATCTATTAAAAAAAACCCCATCAAAATCCGTTGCGTAGTTTCAAAGATTTAAGCGTACAAAGGGACATAGGGACATATGGACAGAGAAAGCGACTTTGTTTTATACTATGTAGTGATGATACGAATGAATGTTTATTTTTCATTTTTAGTTTTATTGAATTCAAATACTTTAAAAATCAGAAGCAAAACTTAACTTTTTTTAACACACATCTTAATTTATTTAGGTCATTCTATAAAATAAAAACATATTTTACTTAATCAATAATAATTATAACATTTTTATTTAGGTAGCTGGCAATTGTAAATGTCATATTATTAATTACTAGTGGTCCGCCCTGGCTTCGCCCGTGGTACATCTTTCGCAATAAAAGGTAGCCTATGTCCTTTCTCGGGTATCAAAATATCTCCATACCAAATTTCATGCAAATTGGTTCAGTAGTTTAGGCGTGATTGAGTAACAGACAGACAGACAGAGTTACTTTCGCATTTATAATATTATATATAGTATGGATTAGTATGGATTGTGTCAGTGATGAGTGATTTGTTATGTTTGTTGTTTGACTTTTGAGTGAAGTTTTAGTAACGTTATATTCAAAATTGCCTTAATCGTCTATTTTTTACTCTAAAGATATTATTTGAATTGATTAGTCTTATTATGAAAGCGAATCCTGATTTATCCATTTATAAATATATAAGAAATGTACCTACCTACCTAGTAATTGTCGATTTTTTGGTAAGTTAAAATGTGTGATGAATAATATGTGTTGGATGCAATATTTCTATTACCTGACTGTTCTACTGTTACACTCATATTAGCTAGATAATATAGATAGCAAATAAACTTACCTAGACCTAGAAAAAGGCAATGCTATTCATTTAACTCAAGCAAACTAACTTTTATTTTTGTTACTTTACACCCCAATATCTCTGCTATCCCATAGAACAGATATATAGTTATTATATTTATAGAATCTGTATATTTTTATCTATTTAATCCCCCATAAATAATCTGTGTAACGATCAGGCCCAGAGTCCTATGGGAGTTTGCCATTCTCCTTTGTTTCGATAATTCAATGTAAGTTAATAGCGAGGATAAGCCACACGATTGCGAATATATATTTGTTGTATTGATTTACTCGGAAAATTCTATACTAAGAACTATTAAAGTGTCTTACTGAAGCTGGCGTAATGATGGATGTATGGAAGGTTAAAAAAAGACAAAGTTTATATTTAAAAAATGATTTTCAAACACTGGTTTACATTTAAATTGTAGAAATCTAATCATTAAAATCTCAGTCCAAAGGATTTACAGAATCAGGGATTATCTCTATTTCTGATATCGTAGAATGATCAGAACTTTCATTATGCTCTTATTAATTTTCACTTTCCCCACTGCTATCTGCTACCTGTGTAAATAATCATTTTATCGGAAAATTCAACTTTGAAACTAAACTAAGAAGGGTATGTAACAGCAGCTCTATATAATTCCATACAGAGATAATACGTGCGGTCACCACCAATATATAAAGACGACTGACGGATTTTTGAATTTTTTTGACTGACAGGCTACCGTCACCTATCGCCTGAATTGTTTTCGATTGTGTATGACTCTGAATTGACTCCCATTTCTTTTGAACAAGGTGCAAAATGCCAGTGCATTGTTTAGGGCACTTACGATTCAATGATTTGGGGTGATTCGGGTGTTTCTGGAAATACGATAATTAGCGAAGATCTGCATGCGCATTATTAATTTTGGAGTACTGTAATAACTTGAGCGGTATGAATTTGAGTAATCGACAAATAAACTAAACAAGCAACGAATATTAGTTGATAATAAAATACAGATTGAGCGTACTAAAGGAGGATTGTGATTAATCCATTTGATATATTAGAATTCTAACTGTGTGATTACATTACTATATGAGCGACTAAATTACTAGGTGAGCGAATAGATTACTAAGTGAGCGACTAAATTACGCTCATCTAGAGCGACTAAAAACACTAGAATAAATTGTTCAAATAGTTATTTGATAAAACTTTCAAAAACAAATTGAACTGATAGTACCTACTCTGTCCATTAAAGTATTTTTCAAAGTGATTTTTCTATTTGAAATACCTCGATTAAGATAAAATGCCACTCAGTAGGTATAAATAAATCATATGCCAAATAATGTAATTATTAGTAATTTCTAACTTGCTAGAATATTAGATTACAATTTAGATTTTATTTTTTTAATCAGGTCGATGGTGAGTTACCATTAGCGCCAGGGTTCATATCGCCACCGAATTCTGACTATGTCAGCTACCACCAATATATAGATGACTTCTTGCCGGATGAGACTCCGTACTTGTACGGATTACATCCTAATGCTGAAATAGGATATCTGACCACCGTGTCCGAACGATTGTTTAAGGTGATTCAATTGTATGTCCTTTGAAATAAAATACTCAGAATATTATTTTTTTAATTTTGTCTTACCTTAATGTTATCTTAATAAATTTTAATCTCGTAATGGCAGGATGTTCATTTAATTATTTTTTAGGTTGTATTCGAAATGCAACCGAGAGATGCAGGTGCTCAGGCTGGTGGTGGAGCCAGTAAAGAAGAAATGGTAATAGCAAGAAATTTTTTGAAAATTATAATAAATTTATGTTTTTATTAAAAAAATAGAGTGTGGTAATAGAGAAAATATTATAATAAGGTATTTATGGTAATTGGAATTTAACGCTTATCAAAAACAGTCATAAAACAAAAGAATTACCATAACAATAAAGAGATATATTTTATTCTGATTTATTAAATAGGCGTATCAAATAACGTTAATAAAATTATTTATTTCAACTAGGTTCGATACATTCTGGACGACATCCTAGATAGAGTTCCCGAACCGTTCAATCTACAAGAGCTTATGGGTAAAGTGGAAGAGTTGACACCTTTCACGATAGTGGCCCTGCAGGAATGTGAGCGAATGAATAGGCTTATGGGAGAGATTCGACGGTCCCTGAAGGAAGTTGAGCTGGGATTGAAAGTAAGGACAACTTTTTTTCTTTCTTTACAATTTTTAGAATTCCAGCTATGCACCAAAGCCTCCAAAGTGTATTAAAAATAATAAATAGTTTATTTTAACTTCCTATTTGTTTTATGAACGTTTTTTATCACATTTTTATTTTTGAATAGCTATAAAGAATCAGCAATTTTTAAATAAATAAATCTATCATACATTTTTGATTCATGGAATGCAGCTTAATTTTGATTAAGTACCTACTTATATTAAATTTTAAACTATTAATATCAAAGGGTGAGCTTACAATAAGCAGCGACATGGAGAAGCTGATGGAATCGCTTTTCATGGACCACGTGCCTGAGTCTTGGACGAAACTCGCCTACCCGAGCTTACTGGGTTTGGCTGCGTGGTTTTCGGACCTCTGCCTCAGGCTTACCGAATTGGAGAATTGGTCTGGAGATTTCAATGTAAGCTAATATTAGAAATATTTTATGTGATAATATATCCTGCCATAAAATACTTTATTTCTGACTCTATGTGCTAAAAATATTTTTCGGTGAAGTTAGAGAAGCGTAAATAACTATAAGTAGCATAATGTATGATAGTGTCTAATGCTTTCCTTTAAAATACATTCCTTCTGCATTATTTAGTTGCAATTTTATTATTAGATTAATGTTTATACAAAACTAGCTTACCGCCCGCGGCTTCGCCCGCTTTGTCTAAAACCTAATAAATTATATACTAAAACCTTCCTCTTGAATCACTCTATCTATTAAAAAAACCGCATCAAAATCCGTTGCGTAGTTTTAAAGATTTAAGCATACAAAGGGAAATAGGGACATAGGGACAGAGAAAGTGACTTTGTTTTATACTATGTAGTGATAATATTTCACAGTTACCCCCAGCGGTGTGGCTGGCGGGTTTCTTCAATCCGCAATCATTCTTGACGGCCATCATGCAACAAACGGCACGAAAGAACGAATGGCCACTCGATAAGATGTGCCTCAACTGTGACGTCACCAAAAAGTATCGAGGGGACTTCAAGTTAGTAGACTTTTTCATACCTGCCACTCACACGTGACACTCATTGTCAAAATATTTCAAATAGAGATTTTATTAAAAAAATATTTTATTAAGGGCCGATTTTTCAATGCTTGGATAAAACTTATCCGTCCAATAAAGTACATTACACGATAATATTAAAATGTCACGTAAACTGTCAAATACGGGCAATTAGAATACGTTTTTAAAATGGTTGTTTTATACATTATTCGACGAATAAGTTTTATCCAAGCATTGAAAAATCGGCCCTAAAATACTTAAAGAAAATTATGAAATGCATGTTTAGTGACATCTTGTAATCTTAGTAACATCTTCGAGAAGTTGCTTTTTTTTAAGGTAATTTAGGAATACCGTTATTAGGGAACTATTTAAAAGATCTAACTACGTGATGCTATTAATATCCCGCTCTACTTTTTCATTTATTGAATGAATCTTTAATCATACAAGTCTACGTATTCCTATCTTCATTGGTACCTTTTATATTTCTTCATCATAATCATACAGTAACAATTCAGCATAAGCTTTTGCCCTAATATTTCTATTTTACCGTTGCCATAACAACGTCTATCCTATATCCATAGCGCACCTCCCCGCGAAGGGGCCAACATCCACGGGTTATACATGGAAGGAGCAAGATGGGATACAGCCACGGGTGGCATTGTAGAGTCACGCATGATGGAACTGTTCCCAATGATGCCCGTCATTTATATCAAGGCAGTGACGCAGGACAAACAGGACACGAGGAATGTGTACGAGTGCCCGGTGTATAAGATTCGGTAAGTAAGGAACTAGGTGGAGTGTGAGGATGAAAGTTTAGATGAAGGCTGGATGAAGTCTACTTGCCCAAAACATTCGCCCAAAGTTTTCCAAAACATACGAGAAATGTGTCGTTTTCATTCATAAATCAGTTATAATTCAGGTTAAGTTATCCATAACATTATTTGAAGGATTCTTTGTTTATTTACAGTATGCGTGGACCAACGTTCGTATGGACCTTTAACCTAAAAACGAAGGATAAACCGACACGATGGACTTTGGCCGGTGTGGCACTTTTACTCGGCGTTTAGAAGATTTAAAAACTATTACCTATTAATGTTAATTTATTTATAGTTTTAGTTATTATTACTAATAAATATTTCATTAGATTAAATATTGTTTTTAATTACCTACATATCCTACATCCTTGGTCCTATAGAAAAGATAGATAGAGATGACTGCGCTCTTTTACTCTGTCGATATTTTGAGCAGATAGAAATATGCTAGCAGAAGAGAAAAAGTTCACTGTATACTTACATTTTCACAACATTTAATCCTCCCCAACTATTCCATCTAGAAAAGCTATAAGGCCTTAGATTGTTAAATAAAACGCAGGTGGAGCATGACAATCGTCCATCATCGATGTCAAAGAAAATACGAAATCAAAAGCAAATACGAACCTGCGCCGGTACTATAGCCACACTATAGCGCATCTAGTGTCGTGCAATACGTCAAGAAGTGAAGTAGGTAAGAAAGGAGGAGCTCAAGCAGGAGCCAGTGGCTAGAAGTTAATATTCGTCGAAAGTATACAGAAAAGAAAACACATATAAAAAATACAAGTCTTTTATTCTATAATGAGTAGGTATTTGATAACTCCTTCGGGTGCTGACAACATTTATCTACATCTAACTTGTGCTCTTTAAAACGTTATCACAGGAAGACTAGAACAACATAGAACAATCACTTTTTTCTCTTCATTCTTCTTAATTGTTTACCATAAATAATTCAATATACGTAAGTACGTAATATATACAGGGTGGAAGGTTAAGATGGGACATGAAGGGCAGGTACCTTAACCGTTGTAGCTACATGAAAACGTTCTTAGAAGACTATCCTTAAATTCTTGAGAAATTTTAATCTGCATTCACAGATTTTTGAAAAAATGTACGGTCAGCAAGGAAATCGGCAGTTTTCAAAAAAAAATTTTTTGATGCCAATCGATCCAGTTTCTCATGGCGATCAAAACACTCTAAAAGACCAACTGAGGTATGAGTACTAGAAAAGTCAGAAATCGCGAAAAACTATTTCCACACATTCACTAAGAAAATAAGTGATTCAACAAAAGATGCGCTAATAGAAAACTCCAAAGAGATTTTCAGGCTTCAAATTTTTTTGTTTCTGATTATTAAAACACATACTGATAATAAGAAGAAACATTAATTTAATTAAACGGTTGTCAAAGAAAATAAAAAATAACAAAATAATAACAAAAAAACAACATTTAAAGTGGTGATAATTCCAGAATTTCTGAAATAATTTACATAAAACTTATGATATGAGATGCTCAAAGTGGTCACCGTTTTGACGTAAACATAGGTTTGTTCGTTTTACTACTGAGCGCGTAGCAGCCGACAACTTATTTGGGTGAATTCCGTAAAGTATCGCAGAAAGTGAATCTTTTAGTTCTTGAGCATTGTTGTATGATCTTTTATAAATTTCATTCTTTACATAACCCCAGATGAAAAAATCTAGAGGTGTCAAGTCGGGGCTACGGGGCGGCCATCACCACTTTAAATGTTGTTTTTTGTTATTATTTTGTTATTTTTTATTTTCTTTGACAACCGTTTAATTAAATTAATGTTTCTTCTTATTATCAGTATGTGTTTTAATAATCAGAAACAAAAAATTTTGAAGCCTGAAAATCTCTTTGGAGTTTTCTATTAGCGCATCTTTTGTTGAATCACTTATTTTCTTAGTGAATGTGTGGAAATAGTTTTTCGCGATTTCTGACTTTTCTAGTACTCATACCTCAGTTGGTCTTTTAGAGTGTTTTGATCCCCATGAGAAACTGGATCGATTAGCATCAAAAAAATTTTTTTTGAAAACTGCCGATTTCCTTGCTGACCGTACATTTTTTCAAAAATCTGTGAATGCAGATTAAAATTTCTCAAGAATTTAAGGATAGTCTCTTAAGAACGTTTTCATGTAGCTACAACGGTTAAGGTACCTGCCCTTCATGCCCCATCTTAACCTTCCACCCTGTATAATCCAATCTACGTCATTAGAAAAATATTTTTACATGGACGGAGTTTTATTACTGGGACATTAAATCACATACATTTTACAGGCAGTGCTTTGTAGCTTCATACTTTTCCATCATTATTGAGATGAACAACCAATCGAGTAAATAGTTATTATTTTGTAATTTTAAATGATTAATTAGTCACTTCGTACACTCTTTACTTTAGCTGAAGTTGGTGATGCATTGTCATTATCAGAGGGAGGTTCAGAGCCCTTCACAGTGAATGTTACATAATATCTCTTATTTTTGTCCAATCGTTCAGCTGGTAGTGCTATTAACTGTTTTTCTGTACCATGGGATACTTCCAGAGTAACGTGTGCTTTCCCTGAACTTGTAGAAGGTTTAGTATTAATTTTTGGTAAAAAGTTCTTAGATTTCGTTGTTGGACCAGCTGTAGCAGGTTTCGGCATAGTATGATGATTCCACTTGTATGGAACTGAAAAGAAATATTAATAATTAAATAAATTGAAATATTTACATTTTAAATTAAAAAAATTATGTCTCTATCGATACAAACTTACTGTAAGCTGAACATGGAATACCAGTATAGGCATGAATTGCATGGAAACAACGATGCGTTTTACTAGTACATAGACATGGATTATCTGGAATAGCGCTCATTTTATATAATTCACTTTCCCCATAATCAAAATCAATAGATTTTTCCGGCAAATTATCTAAATGTTTCTTTCCGCTCCTTTGTAACTTTCGTAGGCTGTGATACAAGAATTTTTCAAAACTGCTGAATGAATAATCTGTGCTATTGTACGATCCCAAGCCTACATGAGCTAGACTTGATTTGTTATATTCGTCGATGGCCCGTTTAACCAACACAGCTTCGTTTGCTTTACTAGTTCTTATTTGCAACCGCTTGAGTTCTAGTAAATGTTGGAAAATTTTTCTTTCACAATAGTACCTAAAAAAATTACAATCACTTATACATCCATCATCATACAAGGACTTAAACAATGTGGTTTCTGTGTAAATAGAAAATATATTCTGAATAATACAGACCTTCTCATATTCGTTTGTATACGTTGTGTGACTGATCTCATATCTACCGCATTTTTATCCCCTGGCTTCCTAACGGGAATTTTACTGTCAGCTTTACCCATTAATTTTCCTCCTGATTTCCGTTGTGCATAGTATGCATTCAGCCTAGGACTTATTATGCAACGTTGGATTGGCCTTGGACTTGGCTCAAATCCGGAATCCATAACTCCACTAGACTCGTATCCTCTTTCAGAATTTTCACTTTTTGACCGTATCGTGATACGACTTCTTGATCTACCTTTTTTTCTAAACTTTTTTCGTTTACCATTTGCTTCAGAATGGCTGTAATAAATTTCATTATCACTTACGCTCGGTACTCTACCGTATGAACTCTGACGTATAATTTTTTCATGCAGAGCCTCTTTATCTTCGTCATTAAAATTATCTTCTATGGTTGAACGTTTTTTTAAAATACCTGGACTAGATTCCATGACCCCAGCAGTTTCTGACAGCACTTTATAACTTTCAGTTTCATATATACTACTTTTTCTACTACTGGGCTGACTATCTTTTAAAGATTTTCTTTGCAATTTTGGCGATGCATCTGTAAGTGATAAATTCAGATCAGTTACTTCAGACTCTTCGTCTTTTATTATAGATAAAATACCTTTATCAATTATTTGGCTACCGACGTTAGTAGTGTTATCTGGTGTCGATACCGAATCAATATTTTTGTCATCTAATTTATCCTCTTTTTTATATGCTACTTCTTCTTGAGAGATTTTTTTGGGATCTACTGATTCGACTGAATCTTTTATTTTAAAAATCTCGTCCTTATTTGAAAATGACACACTTGGTGAACTTTTTTCTTGTGATCCTGTTTGATCATCTTTGGCATCCGATGCTAGAGTAGTATCTTCGGGCATGTCTTTGCTTAACGAAGAAGACTTTTCTGGGCCCGATAATACTTGAAACGATCTCTTGCGACTTGTTTCACTTGCGTTTGGTTCACCTGATGTGGATGACAAGCTATCTTTTTCTTTTTCTACATTATCTACATTTACTTGGTTCGATTCTTGAGATTTGTTGTCTATTGTTGGTTGTTCTTCCTCCATAGTGGTAGGTTGGGGCTGAGAAGTGTCTTTTTCATCTATTTCTTTATCTTGAGGAGTAACTTCATTACTGAATTTTTGTTCTATTTCAGATTCTTTCGCCTCTTTTACTTCTGATGTGGTGTCAACTGTTAATTTTGTTTCTTCTTTTTCATTGGTTTTTGTATCATCTTGTTCATTATTTGTATCTTTTTCTTCCCCAATTACTTCTTTTGAATCGGTTTGGGTAACTGATAAGTTCGATGTTTCTATAGAGACATTATTATGGGAATCAACGGTGACGGTTAATTCCGAACTTCCATGCTGGCTTGATTCTCTTTCCATATGAATTTGAGCTTCAGTTATAACCATGTTTGTTTTAATTGAGACGGTATCGGTTTCTGTTTCACTTTGCTTATTTAAAGTGTGTTGATCCTTATTAGATTCGATTTCTATATCTTTTACCAGCGAAGGTTCGTCAAATGAAACATTACGTTCTATATTTTCCCTTGTATCGCTATCTTTAATGTTAACGACATTTTTATACTTTACAATATTTACACTTTGTTTTAAATCATCATTCTCTATGTGTATAGACGTCTTCTTACCCTTGCGTTTTGTACTACGCCTTTCACTTGATTCTGTACTGCTATCAGATGTAGAATTTGTTTTTCTTTTGTTTCGTTTTTTGTGACGTTTACTTCTTCTTTTTTCTTGAGAACTAGATATTTCAGAAGAACTGTCAGAGATAGATCGATATCTTCGATGGTATCGTGGACTGTTTCTGTTTCTTTTAGAAGGCTCACTTCTAGATCTGCTTTTATGTGATCTAGAGCATTTCGTAATTTTTTGCTTATGATATGCATGATTACAACACGCTTCTATTTCAGAATCGTAGCCATCACTAAAACTTTTTTGTTTGCTATCTATTAATCTCTTTTTACGCTCAGAATATTTATTTTCATAACGTTTTCGAGATTTTCTATTATCATCGGAACTATCAGAATTGAAATCGCTGTCGTCTCTTATTCGTCTCCTTTCTGGTAGTGGGCTTGATACTTCCACAACTTCTCGTTTTTCTATTCTAATTTTGTCCCTCAAATCAATTTTTGTACTCGTTACACGTCTCGTTGGTAAGTTTGAAATCGGAGTGTTATCAATTATAATTTGAGTATTCGGAAGTTTAGATGCAGGTAAACCTCCATGCATTTGTATATATTTAGCTGTAGACCGATGTCCTCGTATTGTTGCACAATCTAGAGGAGTTATTGGTTCATTCTTTGAAGATCTTGCTACGTAATTTACTTCTGCTCCACGGTCTAATAATAAACGGCAAAGATCGGCATTGTCTGTAGCAGCAGCAATATGCAATGGTGTTCGACCTTCGTGGTTCGTCGCATTTACTTGAGATGGTCTTCCATCCAATAACCACTTAACTAATTCTCTACGACCCGATGCAACTGCTTCATGTAAAGGTAAATCACCCTTTGAATTACGCAACCATAAATTTGCGCCTCTTGCTCCTAAAAATAAAAACGTAACATATGTAAATTTGGTAATGATGGAAATACAAATGTAGTGAAATGTGACATAATTTAATAACAAGAATAGATTTTTTTTAGAGAGCGAGCCCTCTACAATTCTTGCTGCACATATACACACCGAGAATCCGCACCGTCTCTATCTGTCCCTTTGCAGCAGCGGTGTGTGCTGGACTCCGGCCTCTTCGATCTTGACGATGAGCATCTGCTCCATGTTCTAGTAAAGCTGATGTTGCATCAGCATGACCCAATGCCGCCGCGTAGTGTAATGGAGTGCAACCATGAGAGTCCGCTACGTCAACTCGAGCGCCGCAAAGACCGACTAATGTCTCTAAAGCTTCAGTATGTCCTCTTGCTGCCGCACAATGTAAAGCTGTTAATCCATCCCTAAACAGAACATTTATTTTGAATATTTAATGACATTCATATACTATAATTATTTAAAAACAATTTATCTGTACCTATCTGCATCATCAACTCTAGCACCCGCCTGGTGCAGGGCCAATACAGCAGCGGCAGAGCCCGCAGACGCAGCCCAAAGTAATGGTGTGCGGCCATCTGCATCTCTCACGTCAACTCTTACATCGCCTTCTTTTACCAAAGCACGTAGGACTTCTAATGCCGCTCCACGACTCTGTAACAGTTACATTTTTGAGAGATTTAACCGACGCGACGTAAAGAAACAGTTACAAGTTGAGAAAAAGTATGCAATAATTAGGTTACCTATCTTAATCTCGAATTTTAATATTCCGAATATCATAATCCAGAAAACGTTTGGACATTTTTTCATAACCCCGAATTTTAAAATTTCGAAGTTTTGTTTGCCATATAATCGTAACTCCGAATAATTTTGCCCATTTCTTTATTTGTACGACGTTTTACAATCCAGACGAATGAGTTCCAGACATACGAAATCTAAATGCACAAAATCCAGATGACCGTAATCCATATGCACGAAAGCCAGATTTTTAAAACACAAATTTTTGAAATACAGTTAATTGATATCCAGACAAACAATGTCCAGATTTTTGAAATTCAAATAAACGATATCCAGCGAAACGAAATCCTTCCAGGGGGTCGCAGCACGAACCTAACCTAACCTACTGAATAGATTTTAACACTTTAACCTTTCTGTAATGGGCAAGTAAAATAATAGCGAGTCGGTTCTGGCACTCGCCGGCCGCTGCCGCGGCACGCTCGCTTCGCTCGCTCGGCTCGTGCGTGAGGGGTCACAGTTCAAACCTAACCTAACCTACTGAGTCGAATTTGACACTTAAACCTTTCTGTAATGGGCAAGTAAAACAATAGCGAGTCGGTTCTGGCACTCGCCGGCCGCTGCCGCGGCACGCTCGCTTCGCTCGCTCGGCTCGTGCATGGGGGGTCACAGTTCAAACCTAACCTAACCTACTGAGTCGAATTTGACACTTAAACCTTTCTGTAATGGGCAAGTAAAACAATAGCGAGTCAGTTCTAGCGTGGGGGTCGTAGTTCAAACCTAACCTACTGAGTCGACTTTGACACTAAAACCGGTCTGTAATGGACAAGTAAAACAATAAATTTACTTACTGACAATGTTTATTTTCAGTCGATAGTAAAGGTATAATCACGATTGTATGGAAATCAAATAAAAAGATTATGAAAATCTGGCAATAGTTTATCTGTTATACGATTATATGGGAACCAAATAAAAAGATTATGAAAATTTGGCAATAGTTTATTTGGAAAATGGTACGATGGGAAACAAAAAAAAGTATTCTGAGAATCTGGTATAATGAGATCTGTATTATGAGAATACGGGAAACAAAAAAATACTTTTTAAAAATCTGGTTTTGTTGCATCTGGAAATTGATTCATCTGGGAAATTAAAAAAGGAATTTTAAAAATTTGTCATTCATTACATCTGTCTTTTAAAAGTTCTAATAACCGTTTTCGGGGTTTTAAGATTCGGGTAATAGAAATTCGAGTTTTTAATAGGTTACCCAATAATTATTGTATTGTGGATCATTGGCATTTTCACTGATATATTATTTTTGTTTATTGCACTTTATATTCTTACAGTATTTAATTTTGTTATGGTAGGCTGATTAGAAATATATTTATGTGTCTTGTTATTTAGATTTCTATGTATATTCCCTATCAAATATTAATAATAAAATAAAAAACAAAACATACTTGATGATCAGTAGCAGCTGGTGCACCACACATCTGCGCGGCGTAATGCAGAGGATACCCACCGTGTTGGTCAGGGGTGGCTGCGTCAGCGCCAGCCGCCAGCACGGCGCGAAGAGCACCGACCTCACCACACACTGAAATAAATATTGATAAGTAATCTATACTAATATTATAAAGCTGAAGAGTTTGTTTGTTTAGTCGAACGCGCTAATTTCATTAACCTACTGGTCCGATTTGAAAAATTATTTCGGTGTTGGATAGCCCATTTATTGAGGAAGGATATATATCATCACGCTAAGAATAACAGGAGCTGAGCAATGCGGGTGAAACATAGTTACACAGCTAGTAAAATATAACGCGACCAGAAAATAAAAAAATAAAGACACAGTCACAGTGCCCAAAACAAGTTAAAAGCATTCAACATGAAGCACCGTCATCATGATTGATGGCGTCGTTGATTGATGGTTATATCCACAGTTATATCTTTACGTAGGTTTAATTTTTTGTTATTTTTTTCTTCTATTTTAGTTAAAAAATATCTAATTGTATACATAATATTATGATTTTCTCATGGATGCCAGTGTCAGAACTAAATTGGCTCTCACGGGAAACGGCAAATAATAAAAAAAAAAACATCAAAATCGGTTGAGTTCTGAGGTATTTGATTTATTCTATACAAATATCTAAACATACTTATTAAAATGCTAGGTTTTGTTACTGTTTATTCTAGCTATATAAGTTGGTAGGTATAACTAAAAATTAACTTCATTATAGGTACTGCTTATTCACCTCATGAAAAAACCAAAGTTAGACTGGACCTAATAGTTTATGGCCGACATTGCAAGGTCATTTGTGTCGTTACAGTTATGTTACTACAATTAAATTCGGCCCCTCGAATTATATCGTCAATCTCGACCTTTTGATTCTTAGTAACTTAGTTTCTAAGTCCTAGATATCCACAAGGCCCGAGTTCAAGGACCCGACCTTGTCCACCGCTCAATACTGTGGTGGCCGGACACCCACTACAATAAATCACCTAACTGCTAGAAACTATTTCACTCGTGAATCGTTCAAATTCTGAAAATGTATTTTCCAAATATTACAGCATTCGATTTTTTTCTTACATGACATTACTTACAGGTATAAATAATTCAGTTAACTTTGAATTAGGTAATTGATTTTACAATTACTAAATTACCGGTGTGCTAGAAAACTATTAAGTCGATGAACAGGGGAATGACACCGCAAGATAACAAGTTAACTACACAAGTGGATGAAACCACTGATGGATTCACTCACGAAATGTCGCAGTCTACGATGTTATCATTAGCAAATTAATAGCGCAGACATCGCAAAAAGTGGTAACAATGAATATGATAAGAAACTCTTCATTAATTTTGTTGTAGCAGAAATGTTAATTTTTGGGTTATTTTACCCAAAAATTACACTTTGAAATATACGCCTCAGTTGATGTGCTTGAGATAAAACCTGCATGCTTTGATAATAAAGGAATGAATAACATCGCGCCATGCGTACCAGTGGCCCAGTGAACAACGGTGTGGTGCTCGTTGTCTTTAGCGTTAACGTCAGCGCCGGCAGCAAGCAGGGTCTGTACCAAGGGAACGTTTCCGTGGACCACAGCGAGGTGAAGAGGGGTGAGGCCGTCGGCGTCTCGTGCGTCTGCAAGCGCTGGCGCTGCCATCAGCACGCGGTCAGCACACGCAGCACGCGCTGATTGGCTGGCTCCTGAGCCGCTTGACGCGCAATAGTGCAGCGCACTGCGTAGTCCACGATCACGGACGCGAATTGATAAGGGCTGTGGACGTGATATTGACTGATCAGTTCTTAAATAAAAGGTTACACTAGGCTGTAGTGTTATGTGACTCTTGTTTGATTAAAAATATTTCCAGTACTGTCTGAATCACATATTTTTTTCAGCGGGAATCACAATTTTCCAAGTAACTAACAGGATGATTTTGGAATTTATTTGTTAAAGGCTAATTGAGTTTCAATGTATAGTTGTGTAACATAATAGAGGCATCCCATAAAATATTAAAATGTATCCTGCACATTTTGAGAAATCCCTTGAAGGGCAAGCTTTCCGAGCGGAAACTTGTTTGTGAATAGGAGGCATGTGTAACTAAGAGATTTTAATGACATTGAAATAACTTTCCACTAACTTTAAATTTGTAATATAAATTCAACAAGCGTGTTAACAAAAAAACAGTTTTGCGATTAGCGTGCAACAAACGCCATCACCTCACCAACACCTCACACTAATGAAACAACGTAAGTTAGACTCTATATTATGAAGATTTCGATCGCTTCAATAATTTTCATATGAATGATGTACATCTCTACGTTTACATATTATTATTGATTTGAACAGCTCATAACTTTTATACTTATTATAAAGAACGGGTGAAGTTTCAACTTTCACCCCATCGCTTTCAATATGATTAAACGTGTGCGATAAACTGTAACTGTAATTGATACTGATATTTCATATTTATCGGCATTGCTATTTATTTTTATTTCTTTCAGATATAATGAAAAGTATATTAGAAATACTTCACGACAATAATTATTAAAAGTACTAACTCTATCAATTAACAATAGTAGCAAA
This sequence comes from Colias behrii, assembly GCA_029959065.1. Taxonomy (NCBI): domain Eukaryota; kingdom Metazoa; phylum Arthropoda; class Insecta; order Lepidoptera; family Pieridae; genus Colias; species Colias behrii. Next base: position 6,933,324 of record JARWMC010000018.1, read on the forward strand.
AACGAAGTAGGTACTAACGTACCGACTACAAGAGCCCACATGAACGCATACATATACAGTATCAAAGGTGTATCGATTAGTGAAATGGTTATTCATGTGATTGGTTTAAAACGTTGAAGGAATCATTTGTGGGTAACATGACAGGTTGTTTACAAGGCAGTGCCTGCACGTTGCTCCGCGTAACATCGCGTGCTTTGGTAACTCGCTAGGAGGTGGAAACATCGCCTGCAATTCATCTTTACACCAGTGCTTTTTTAAATTGATTGTGCACGTAAAACTATTCCATAATACTTTTTAATTACGTAAACGATTTCACAATAACTCACATCTTTATTCAGTATATCGACAACGGTCTTATAATCAGCTTGTTGACAAGCATACATCAATGGAGTACACCCTTGTGGAAGCGGAAGGTTCACATCGCCTTTTTTGTAACTGTATTTTTCGCGTTTAATTTTAGTGCTCTTGTCTAGAAGATCACCCTTTTTCTGTGTTTTAGGTTTTTTTAAGATGCTGGGGATGGGCTCGACCCGCCTGCCTGTGTTGAATTTGTCCATAACAATAAGGGGTTAAAACGGCTGACACATCGCAATCGTAGTGTGGGAGGTAAGAGGCGAGTCGCAACGAGCGGGCGCGGAGGGCGCGAAGCTACGACTGAGTGCTGACCGTGGACGGTGGACGGTGGAGCCCTCGCTAGAGCCTGGCCGGCGGCCGCCCACTGCCCATTCGGACAAAAATGGCGTTGGGCGGCACGCAATAACCTACCTAATCTAACTTATTGTACAAAACCAGGTCACCTTCTCATAAATTTATTGTGAAACTAAACTGTTAACCTGAAGATTGACGCCACTGCCAGGTCGACATTAGAAAAGATGATAAATTAATTTGTATGTAATTGTGTAGTACTAAAATGGTAATACATAGATACATCATACCTATAATTTATTTTATTTCGTGTGCTTTACATATTTTTTACTCATTATTATAGTCAACGTAAAACTCATGAATTAACCCAAAAGTTATGCACGAATGAAGAACAAGAAGAAGACCGTGCTATAGATATGATACAATGAAGAAAAAGAAATATTTATACACCCGTATTTCAACAAAAGTTAACATAAATGTAACTGTACGGTCAATTTTCTTCATTGAGTTACACAAGGTTATACAAAACTTTGCGTTGTAAGGCGTCTATTAGGGTTATTATAGAACCATTATTTTGGAAGGCTTGTAGCTATCGGTTCTGCAAGGGTCTGATGCGTGACGTCAGCCCTGCACGCTACCAACAACCCCCGTTAGATGGTAATCGCGCCAACGTAAGCCGTGTCTCAAATCAGATTAATTTGTTCATTACGTTTATAAAACAATATTTACCCACCCATATATTACTCTATAATTAAATGTAGTTTCAAAGAGGTATTTAAACAAAATAAAAACCAAGATTATGAACCATTAGTAGTTGCGATTCACGTGTTGGCGAACCCGCAAATCAGTGGTACCCCATCCTAAAAAAAAAAAAAAAAAAAAAAAAAAAAAAAAAAAAAAAAAAATTTGGACTCTTTTCCCACTAAAGCGGCCACGCTGAGTCGATAGCACTCACTCCCGAAGCGATAGGATGCACGGTTTCGGAGATGTGCAGATCGATTAACTCTTATCTAATTGATATCCGGTGGGTCATTAGCGTCCCATGGTTCACCTTTTCCTATTAGCTAATTACACCGTCCGGCGTTCTTATCTATTACTCATTAAGCACCTCGCTTATCACTGCTTTTGTATTAAACTTCTTTGTTATGACCTACCTCACTATTCTAACCAAACGATGTATTATTATATTCAAGAAAAAATACGTCTAAAATCCTATAACTATATTTATATATTATCGTACTATATTATCATAATTGTTGCTTTTTTAAAAAGCGATTCGCTTCTGGCACTCGCCGGCCGCTGCCGCGGCACGCTCGCTTTGCTCGCTCGGCTCGTGCGTTGTTTATCAAAGTCTAACCTAACCTAACCTAATTGTTGCTTTTTTTAAAAGCGATTCGCTTCTGGCGTTGTTTATCAAAATCTAACCTAACCTAACCTAACCCAATTATTTTTCCGGGTAATCTGATGTATCGAACTTTGTTACGAGCTACCTCGCTATTCTGAATCATCAATAAAACACATTCATTTTACTGCCATTTTTATTTCCAAAATGTTGTTGCTTATTATCTACTGGTTTGTGTATTTGGCGACCATTTGTCCATTTTGCTATATAAAAATAATTATTGATGAACATTTGAATTGTAGCCTTATCTACTTATAAAATAGGAGCGAAACATCTCATCCACTAAAATATCGTTGTACAGTGTGTTCCCTGTAAATATGCTCGTAAAACTATGCATTGAATATCCCTGAAACTTATATAGCAAATACATTAAGCAATATTCTCCACAAACTGAAGTCCAATCATTCTGAATCCTATCAACATTCCAGTCCCATCTCTTACAATTCCTTTTCAAAAACTGGAGATGATATCGCTCAGGTGTTCGTCCATATGAATCAAAATATTGACCGATGCCATTCGTATCGATATGTACAGCTACCCAGTGTGAACCCGGTTTATCATCCGCATCCAAATTGCATATTATATACGTTGGTACATGGGTATACATAGGCAGTCTATTAGCAGCATAAACATTATTTTCTAGACTGGGATGAATCTTTTTCATATGTTTTTGTAATTCTAGTGTATCCATGATATTACTGTTATTAGCAGATTATTACAGTACCAATCTATTCAATGGTTGTCATAGGAATGTTCAATTATAGTGTTTTGTATAAGATTAAATAGGAAGTTTGTAATGAAATAAAAAATAGTAAATTGCATACAATTTGTTTTATTTAATTTTATGTTTCCTTTAGTTACATATACACAAAATGCATTAAGCATAACACATAAATCTAAAATATAACACACATTATAACCTTAACTACTATAGTCTACAGTAACATTTCTATTTTTATCTATTTCAATAATATTATCAAACTCAGCATAAACAATACAGTTAATTGTTTGTGTTAGTGAGGATTCAAATCGTACTTCTAATCTTACACTACCATGCTTTATGAGATTCCAATGAGCTGATGAGTTAGCTGATAAATCAGGAGTTAAATCAAATGCTAAAAGACAGTAGCCTTTGGCATACTGTTCACGAGAGATTGCATTTCCTTCATTAAGAAAGTGAATACCAGTCCCCGAGAATAGAGTATGACAGGTTGATACCTGTTGCGAAGCAATTTGAGATAAGTTTGATGATTCATAGAGTTACTATCGGTTTCGTTTTGTAAATATTTAATCGCATTCTTTTGTGAGAGTCACAAAGCAGGTTGATGTCATTTGCGAAGGAACGTGAGATAAGTTTGTTGACTCATAGAGTTACTATCAGTTTCGTTTTGTTAATATTTAATCGCATTCTTTTGTGAGAGTCACAAAGCAGGTTGATGCCATTTGCGAAGGAACGTGAGATAAGTTTGTTGACTCATAGAGTTACAATCAGTTTCATTGTACTTAAGAATTTGCTTTAGATAAGAATGGTGCTATATATGATCGAACAGTTGCAGTCATGCAGTCAGTCTATGGTCGTTGGACCACAGTGGATTGTATACGTCTACCAATACTACGTTTGTGTTGTGTTTTGTGTCATCAATGATCATGGAGGTAAGTGATTATTCTATTGACAAACTTACTTGTATTTCTCTTAACATGTGTGTGTGTGTGTGTCAGACTAAGTGTAAACAAATTGATATTAACGCGATAACTCTGTTGTTGCAGAAATCATTCAACTTCGATGAAAATACCTATAAACTGTGTTACTACTCGCCACTCTCTCCTCAAAACGAAGAAGAGAGTGATGACATCATCGTTAATAACACAGACGATGGCGGAAAAAGGAAATTGCAGTCAATTGATCAATTTTTTGAAGTGGCACCAAAAATAAAAAGGAAGAAGCTGCTATCGTCAACTGTGGCACGAGCTGCTAGAGATGGCGTATCATACATCTCTACAAATTCTGATGACGGAGACCAAGCGATGCATCTCATAAAAATTGAAATGTATGATATGAAGAAACTATCCAAGATTCCAACTAGTGATCACTGGAAGCACGCTACCACGAGGATTAAATATTACGTAAAGAAAAATAAGGATAGCATCTATGACAACACAAACGCCCTCGTATACAATATTACAAAGACAATAGCAGAAAGTGAAAAAGTGAAAAAATACTTTTTTAACAATGATCATTAGTTAATGTTACTATTTTAACAATGATCATTAGTTAATGTGATTCTGTTTTCTTAAATTACTTCCATGTACTCATTAGATTTTACAAAACTTTCCTAATCCTATGCTAGACTATAAATATTGAACATTTTTTAAATTGAGTATCAGTTACTCTACCAACACTTAACTGTTACTTACTGTGCTACATACTTTCTTCTTTATTATAAAGATGGAAAACTTTAGTGAAATGTGCACCAGTGCTTTCTTTTCCGCACCCATTGAAGAGAATATAGAACAATTCAACAGCGAATTCAATCAGGAGCTGCATAAAGTTTGTGATGAAATGGAGAAGCGTGAACTGTTCGATTCATCGTATGATGATGAGTTGTATAATCAATGTTTGATGGTTGAAACAACGTTAATGTAAGTATTAGAAGTACAAACTCAATAAGAAATATTATTGTAGTAATGTTTTATTTTAAGATTTATCTAATAATTTTCTTTTTTTGTTACAGTCAACAACAAGTTGGAAGAGGTATCAAACGAGGTATCACTACAGATGAAAATAAGGTTACCAAGAAAGCAAAATTTGATGAGGGAGCTTCTACATCATCAATTGAAACCAATGACGTGGACAACAATAAGGTGGAATGTGATACATGTCATGTTTATATTAATAAAAGGTATCTAAACAACCATTTAAAAAGTAATACACATAAAAATAATCTTTTAAAATCACATAATTCATTAACAAATGTAACAGTTGTTGAAACCGCTTTTGGTAATCGAATTTTAACATACAGAATTAATAGTAAAACACTTCAATCGGGGCAATATTTTGTAACACCGGAATCGTTTTTAAATTCACTAAAAATCGATATCTTATTTTTGATAAATGAATGTATTCAACAACATACAATTTTAAAAATAAACTTCATATTGCATGCTGATTTCATACAACAAACTAAAGATATTAAAAATACGTTTGATTTTCAAACGTTTAATTACATCATTTGTCAGGGAGATGACTTAAATATTTTTTATTCATCATTAATAGACACTGTAGTTGGTAAAATTTGTCAATTTGAAAAAAAAAAAAAAGATAGTGGTTGGAGTCTTAATCAAATTAAATACATAGATATGAATGTTAACAAATTCAACCCCCTACGTGGTAGTTCATATATCGACCTTCCTCAAGATATTAAATCAAAAAAAGCTGTAATCAATGTTAAAAATAATGATAATATGTGTTTTAAATGGGCATTACTCTCTGGTTTATATCCTGTATGTAAAAGTGTAGATCGGGTAGCATCTTACGCAATTCATGGAAATAAACTAAAATTTACTGGTATTTCTTTTCCGGTTAAAATTGCAGATATATCAAAAGTAGAGAAATTAAACAATATTAGTATTAATGTTTTTGGCCTAGAATATAATAAAGAAAAAAAGTGTAATTCTGTTGTAGGTCCTTTATATTTAACAAAATGTCGTACACCTAATCATATTAACCTACTATATATATCGAATGGTACTAACAATCATTACTGTTATATTAAAAACTTATCGCGATTAGTTAGTTCACAAATATCAAGTCATCATCATGCAGTTTATATATGTGATTCATGTTTACTTCATTTCCCATCAGAGGAAAGACTTAATAACCATCAACAATATGATTGCGCTCACATTTGTACGGAATTACCAAACGGCGAGGATTCCAAATTGAATTGGTTTGGTAAAGCAACCTCAAATAATAAATTAAAATTTGATAAATTCGCGAAAAAGTTGGAAATGCCCTTTGTGGTTTATGCAGACTTTGAGGCATTTTTGAACCCGATAGAATCATGTAGTAACGATCCATCCAAGCCTAGTACAATTAATATTCAAAAACATGAAGTGTATAGTTTTGGTTATTACATTAAATGTTCATATGATAACAGATTATCAAAATATGAGACGTATAGTGGGCCAAACTGTGCACAAGTGTTTATGAATCGCCTTTGCGAAGATGTGAAAACAATAGTTAAAAAAAATAGTTTCCAAAAATGTCCCGTTCCATTATCAGATGAAGATAAAATTAAAATTTCAAATTCAAACATGTGTCATATTTGTGAAACTGAGTTAAATGGAGATCCTTTTAACGATTTTGATTGGTACACTGGTAGTTTTAGAGGTGTTGCACATCAAGTGTGTAGTACTAAGTACAGAACCCCTCGTCATATTCCAATATTTTTACATAACCTCAGTCACTACGATGCTCATTTCATTGTCCATGCATTAAACCTCTATGATGGCAAAGTTGAAGTTATTCCGCAAAATAAAGAACGATACATATCATTTTCAAAACAGTTAACAATAAATAATAATCAATCAGTAAGTTTAAGATTTGTAGATTCATTGAAATTTTTATCGTGTAGTTTAGATCAACTAGCTAAAAATCTTAATGATGATCAGTTTACAGAACTAAAAAGGAACTATCCTAATAATGAAGATTTTTCACTTTTAAGACGGAAAGGTATTTATCCTTATGAATTTATGTGTAATAGTGATTGCTTGAAACATCCATCACTTCCTGATCAACACCATTTTTATAGTTCACTCACAGATACAAATATTTCAAATGATGATTATAATCATGCAAAAGATATTTGGCAACATTTTAAGTGTAGTAGTATGTCCGATTATTCCGATTTATATTTAAAAACTGATGTTTTACTTTTGACTGATGTATTCGAAAACTTTAGAAAGCTTTGTATTAAAACTTATGGATTAGATCCTGCTCATTACTATACTGCCCCAGGTTTAAGTTGGGATGCAATGTTAAAATTTACCAAAATAGAATTAGAATTGTTAACGGACTATGACAAAATTGCTTTTTTTAAAGCTGGTATTAGAGGGGGTGTATCTCAGTGTAGCAATCGTTTTGCTAGAGCAAATAATAAATTCATGGAGGATTATGATAGTGAAAAACCTAATTCATATCTAACATATTTTGATGCGAATAATTTATATGGTTGGGCAATGTCTCAATCTCTTCCTGTTGGCGGTTTCGAATGGATAGATTCTAATACAGATTATAATGTGCCGGATAACTCTGATTTCGGTTATGTTTTAGAAGTTGATTTGGAATATCCTGATGAACTTCATAATTTGCATTCTGACTTTCCGTTATGTCCTGAAAACATATGTGTGGGTAATACTAATGAAACTAAATTAGTTCCTAATTTAAATAATAAAAATAAATACATCATTCACTACAGGAATTTAAAACAATGCATTGAAATGGGAATGAAATTAATTAAAGTACATAGAATTTTAAAATTTAAACAGAGTTCTTGGTTAAAGAAATACATAGACTTAAATACTACTTTGAGAACGTTAGCTACATCAAACTTCGAAAAAGACTTTTTTAAATTAATGAATAATTCTGTCTTCGGTAAGACTATGGAAAATATTGAAAAAAGAGTAAACGTTAAACTACTAACTCACTGGGATAATCGTGGTAAAGTTTTAGGTGCTCAGGATTGGATTGCAAAACCAGAGTTCCATAGTTTATCAATATTTTCAGAACATTTAGTTGCAATACAATTACGTAAAACAAAATTAATTTATGATAAGCCGATTTATTTAGGATTTTGTATTTTAGATATATCTAAGACCCTTATGTATGAATTTCATTACAACTACATGATTAAAAAGTTTCATAATAAAATTAAGTTATTGTACACCGATACCGATAGTTTGATATATCAAATTTTTACAGACAATTTTTATGAGGATATAAAACCAGATCTACCTCACTATTTCGATACATCAGATTACCCGGAAAATAATATTTACGGATATCCAAAAATAAATAAAAAAAAGTTAGGTTTTTTTAAAGATGAGAATAATGGTAAAGTATTGAAGGAATTTGTAGGGTTGCGATCAAAAATGTATGCCTTAGAAATAGAAGATAAATTTATAGCAAAGGCAAAAGGGGTTAACAAAAGTGTTACCAAAAAAATGAATATGGAAAATTACAAATCGTGTTTGTTTAATAAAAATGTATTATATTGTAGTATGCTTCGATTTAAGTCAATCAAACACACTATTTTTACACAAAAAATAAATAAAACATCTTTATCATATAATGATACCAAACGATGTATTATGAACAACAACATTGATACATTGGCTTGGGGACATTATAAATTACGCTAAGTGACTTTTTACTATTATTTCTGTGTGTATATACAAATTACGCTAGGTGACTTTTTACTATTATTTCTGTGTGTGTATACAAAATTTGTACTGATTGTAAAAAAAATTATGATATTGCTATAATGTTATATAATAGTTTATTAATAGTTTTATAATAGTTTAGTATTGTTTGATTGTAAATAATGTAAAATAATTGTAGTTTTTATTTGTGTACTTAAATTTGATGTTGAGGTGATTGTGAAATTCTGATAAGTACTAATTGTGTTAGAAATAGTAAACAGATCATTTATTTTTAGCAATATAATATATATATTAAATTTTTACACCAACATTTTCATTTTTTATTTCATCCCTTTAAACTCTAGACGTGTGAAATGTTTCACTTTATCCATCCGTTTACTGCTATTGTGGCCGGACCAAGTGGATGTGGGAAGTCAAATTTTGTAACAAATTTCATAAAATCAGTTAAGGAAATATGTAATTGTGATTTTAATCATATCACATGGTGCTTTGATGAAATGCAACCTTTATATAATTTACCAAATGTTAACTATCATCAAGGAATTCCAAATCTTAATATGTTTGATGGTGAAAACCCACACCTTATTATTATTGATGATCTAATGAGAGAGTCTGATGGAAGAATTGTGGATATATTTACAAAAGGCAGTCATCACCGGAACCTTAGTGTATTTTATTTAACACAAAATTTATTTCATCAAGGTAAAGGTCAAAGAGACATTTCTTTAAACTCAAGTTATATAATTTATTTTAAAAACCCTCGAGATAAAACTCAAATAAGATATTTAGCACGACAAGTGTCACCAGATAACACAAAATTCATTGAAGACGCCTACAGGGATGCAACTTTAGAAGCACATGGATATTTAATGGTAGATTTAAAACAGAATACAAATGATTTTTGTCGTATCAAGACAAATGTATTCCCATTTAATGGTCACTGTACAGTCTACGTCCCCACGAAAGAGTTTAAATACACCAAGAATCAAACAATTCAAATCATTTCTAAATGATGCATCGTCGAGTCACAACGCATAAACATTTGCTAAATGCTTTGCATACGCTTAAACCAAAACATCAAAGAGCATTACTTAAAACGTGTGATGAAAAAGAAATAAATTGTATTTGTGAATGTATTCATAACGTTTTACAAGGAAAGATACCACTTAAAGATCAAGATAAACAAAAATTGAATAAACACAAAAATATACTCCGTAAACTGGTGCGTAAGTGTAAACATAAACTAAGAAAAAATATTATTATACAAAAAGGAGGGACTTTCTTACCAATAATATTAGGTGCAATATTGAGTGGATTAGTAAGTGGACTAGCCAGTTAACATGGAAAATGCTAAGAAAATGATACTTATTGAACCTGGATTGATTGAAAAATTAAAACAAGAAAATAAGGATACAAGTAATTTGTCTCGATTAGATATTGAAATGCAAAATATTATGAATAGTAAGACGGAAGACCGAAAGAAGTGGATGTTATATTTACAAACACTACAAAGATACCTTCACTTTACCGAAGAGGATCGTCAACCACTCAGATTACCAATTTATTCTGATACATCTAATGAATATTCAAATGAGTCTAAAATTGGTTTTAAAAATAAAGATAGAGATCTAAAAAGTTCAGTTGATGCTGAATCTTTGTTGGAGGAGAAAGGTTCCATTAAAAGTATAGAAAGTGAGGCAAATCCACTGTATTCACCAACACAAATACTCAGTTTAATACCAAAAACTTATAATAAAAAAGGTGAGTCATTATTAAACTTAATTGGAACAAGTAAAAGTAAAATACGTTGGGATAATGAAGGCACAGTCATAATTGATAATGAAAAAATTCCAGGAAGTAATATTGTTGATTTAATAAATGATTCACTTAGACCCTTAAAAAAAAGTGATCCGATAGGGTGGGATAGATTTGCTAAAGCATTGAAAGATATTAAAGTACCACTTACTTATATTGGAAATCCAAAGAGATGTGAGTTTATTAACCAACTTCAAGCGAAAGATCTGAACAAAACCTCTGAGATTGAAGTTCAAGAATTTTCTACACCGAGCAGTGGAGATAAAAGATATATAACTAAAATACGTAAAAAGATCGATTGGGAAAAATGGACCCCGTACTAGAAGAAATTAACAGGATTTATTATGATCCATCTAACCCCGCTGGTTTTGGTAGTATTGATAAATTATCAAAAGCTATGAAGGGTAAAATGGATAAAAAGCAAGTGAAGGAATGGTTACAATCACAAGAAACATATACATTACATAAACCCATTCGGAAAAAATTCCCGCGTAATAGGTACATTCTATCAAATATTAATGAGCTGTGGCAAGCCGATTTAAGTGATATGCGAACTTATTCTCAATATAATGATGGTTTCAACTACATACTTTGTGTTATTGATGTATTTAGTAAATATGCTTTTGCAAGACCAATGAAAAAGAAAAACTCAGAAACAACTAAAGAATGTTTTGAAAGTATATTTACTGAAAGTAATTCAACCCCTACTCACATACAATCTGATAAAGGTACAGAATTTGTTTCAAAAGATGTACAAAAATACTTTAAATCCAAAAAGATAAATTACTATACCACTAACAATCCTGATATTAAGGCTAGTATTGTTGAACGATTTCAAAGAACTCTAAAAATGAAAATGTGGCGTTATTTCACTCATAATAATACTTATAGATATATAGATGTTTTACAAGATTTAATATACTCTTATAATCACAGCATTCACTCGAGTATTAAGATGTGCCCATGTGATGTAAGTTCCAACAATATTATGACAGTTTGGACTAATCTTTATGATAGAGGGTCAAACAAACTTTCTTTAGAAAATTCAAAACCAAATTTCAACGTGGGTGATTATGTTCGAATAACTAAATATAAACATGTTTTCCAAAAAGGATATGAATCAAATTGGAGTGATGAAATATTTATTATATCTTCAATAATTGATAGATCTCCATGGGTTGTTTATACAATTACAGATTTACAAAATGAACCAATAGTTGGTACTTTTTATGAAAGAGAATTACAGAAGGTCACTTACAACCCCACCTCACAATATAAAATAGATAAAATAATTGGTACTCGTTATTCGGGCAACAGAAAAGAAGTATTAGTGAAGTGGAAAGGTTATCCAGATAAATTTAACAGTTGGATTTTAGCTTCTAGTTTAAAAGAAATATGAATAAAGAAAGTTTTTATTTAACTTTGCTCAGCAATAGTTCAATGGAATACTTTCCTGATAACAAGACCACAAATTTTTCAACAAAATTACCAAAAGCTATGAAATTAGAAGGTGAATGGTTGGTTGGAGTTGTCGAGTTTCAATATCCATGCACAATGTTTACTGTTCAAGATCATGAAAATGTTGTATACATCACAAAAACCATGTTAATTCCTAATGAAGATAAACCATCAACAGTGTACTACAAAAAACATATTCCCGCTACCAACTACGATAACGTTGAACATATTTTGAGAGCATTAAATGGTATCGGAGAGAACTTGAAATTTCGTTATGATGAAATAACAAAATTTGTGTCTGTTTCTGTTTTGGATAAAAATATAACATCCGTAACATTATCACCCAAATTAAGTTTACAACTAGGTTATGAACCAAATACAAATCTCCTAGACAGAAATTTTGGGAAGTGTCCTGCTAATTTACATTTAGGGTTACCATCTCAACTATTTCTATATTGCGACATTATTGATCCTCAGATTGTGGGTGATGTTATGACTCCGCTATTAAGAGTCATTTCATTAGATCCTTCAAAATACATTTATGGTGCGTATAAAATGCACGTTTTCTCTCCACCTCACTACTTACCCGTTATGCGAAGAGAGTTCGATACGCTGGAAATGGATATAAGATCGAGCGCAGGACAAAAAATACCATTCCAGTTTGGGACCGTGTGTATTAAACTACATTTCCGCAAATTATAATAATGTATTCTCCTCATGATCATCATAAATGTCCATATGAAAATTATTATTCACATCAAGCTGGATCAGGAGTTGGAGTAATTTATAAGGGTTCACCATACCAACGCGGTCATGGTATTGGGAGCTTCTTAGGAGGGTTATTTAGATCAGTTTTACCTTTACTTTCAAGTGGTGCTCGAGTGGTTGGTAAGGAGGCATTAAACGCTGGAGTAGGACTTTTATCGGATATGATTCAAGCCCGTCCTATGGAAGCCTCAATAAAAGATCGTCTAAAGCAAGTTAGTACGAACTTAAAACGAAAGGCTGATAACAAAATTGATCGATTAAACATGACAGGATCTGGGTATATAACTAAAAGAAAACGATTGGCCTCGTTCATTCCACCACTAACAGCTAAAGTGAAAGCTACGAAAAAACTTGGTCTAAAACCAAAAAACATCAAAGATATATTTTCAAATTAAGTATGTCTTTCCTTCATAATCATTCTTGTGAGTGCGTTAAGTCAGAATTAGATTTGTTTGCATTACCGTCCACACAAACAAGCATTGAAAATGGATTGTGGATTCACTATAAACCAATTTCATCTCTTGCTGATGATGGACCTATCGAGTTTCAAGTTCCTGGAACAGGCGATGACTACATAGATTTGTCTCATACATTACTCCACATAAAGGCAAAAGTATTAAATCAAGATTCAACAAACTTGTTATCAGCTACAGTAGTAGCACCTGTAAATAATTGGTTGCATTCACTTTTTAGTCAACTCGATGTTTATTTAAACCAAAAACTTGTATCACCACCTAATAATACCTATGCCTATCGAGCATACATGGAAACCCTTTTAAACTATGCTCCTGCTGCTAAACAATCTCATCTTACTTGTAGTCTTTGGTATGATGATACAGCAGGCAAAATGGATTCCACAGATGGTAAAAACACAGGATTTGCTAAAAGACAGGAATTAGTTAATGAAAGCCGGGAAATAGAAATGATTGGTCATCTTCATGGTGACATTTTCAATCAAGATAAATTTTTAATTAATGGTGTTGAAATGAGTGTAAAATTAGTTCGGTCAAGAGAGAGTTTTAATTTAATTGCTGGGTCAAATGATGAAAAGTTTAAAGTTTGCATTACGGATGCAACTCTTATTGTTCGAAGAGCACGAATTAATCCAAGTGTATTACTCGCACATCAGAAAGTTTTAGCTTCTACAACTGCTAAATATCCTATTACTCGTGCTGAAGTTAAAGTTTTAACAATTCCATCAGGTGTTCAAGGAAAAACTCTTGATAATATATTCTTGGGACAGGTACCCAAAAGATGTATTATTGGATTTGTGAACAATTCCGCATTTAATGGTTCACTTACTAAAAATCCATTTAACTTTGAAAACTATGGTATTAACTCTTTCAGCTTATATATTGATGGTCAACAAATACCTTCAAAAGCTTTGCAACCATCTTTTAATAATAATATATTCACATCGGCATATCATACTCTATTCTCGGGGACTGGTATTCACTTTCTTAATGAAGGAAATGCAATCTCTCGTGAACAGTATGCCAAAGGCTACTGTCTTTTAGCATTTGATTTAACTCCTGATTTATCAGCTAACTCATCAGCTCATTGGAATCTCATAAAGCATGGTAGTGTAAGATTAGAAGTACGATTTGAATCCTCACTAACACAAACAATTAACTGTATTGTTTATGCTGAGTTTGATAATATTATTGAAATAGATAAAAATAGAAATGTTACTGTAGACTATAGTAGTTAAGGTTATAATGTGTGTTATATTTTAGATTTATGTGTTATGCTTAATGCATTTTGTGTATATGTAACTAAAGGAAACATTATAAAATTAAATAAAACAAATTGTATGCAATTTACTATTTTTTATTTCATTACAAACTTCCTATTTAATCTTATACAAAACACTATAATTGAACATTCCTATGACAACCATTGAATAGATTGGTACTGTAATAATCTGCTAATAACAGTAATATCATGGATACACTAGAATTACAAAAACATATGAAAAAGATTCATCCCAGTCTAGAAAATAATGTTTATGCTGCTAATAGACTGCCTATGTATACCCATGTACCAACGTATATAATATGCAATTTGGATGCGGATGATAAACCGGGTTCACACTGGGTAGCTGTACATATCGATACGAATGGCATCGGTCAATATTTTGATTCATATGGACGAACACCTGAGCGATATCATCTCCAGTTTTTGAAAAGGAATTGTAAGAGATGGGACTGGAATGTTGATAGGATTCAGAATGATTGGACTTCAGTTTGTGGAGAATATTGCTTAATGTATTTGCTATATAAGTTTCAGGGATATTCAATGCATAGTTTTACGAGCATATTTACAGGGAACACACTGTACAACGATATTTTAGTGGATGAGATGTTTCGCTCCTATTTTATAAGTAGATAAGGCTACAATTCAAATGTTCATCAATAATTATTTTTATATAGCAAAATGGACAAATGGTCGCCAAATACACAAACCAGTAGATAATAAGCAACAACATTTTGGAAATAAAAATGGCAGTAAAATGAATGTGTTTTATTGATGATTCAGAATAGCGAGGTAGCTCGTAACAAAGTTCGATACATCAGATTACCCGGAAAAATAATTGGGTTAGGTTAGGTTAGGTTAGATTTTGATAAACAACGCCAGAAGCGAATCGCTTTTAAAAAAAGCAACAATTAGGTTAGGTTAGGTTAGACTTTGATAAACAACGCACGAGCCGAGCGAGCAAAGCGAGCGTGCCGCGGCAGCGGCCGGCGAGTGCCAGAAGCGAATCGCTTTTTAAAAAAGCAACAATTATGATAATATAGTACGATAATATATAAATATAGTTATAGGATTTTAGACGTATTTTTTCTTGAATATAATAATACATCGTTTGGTTAGAATAGTGAGGTAGGTCATAACAAAGAAGTTTAATACAAAAGCAGTGATAAGCGAGGTGCTTAATGAGTAATAGATAAGAACGCCGGACGGTGTAATTAGCTAATAGGAAAAGGTGAACCATGGGACGCTAATGACCCACCGGATATCAATTAGATAAGAGTTAATCGATCTGCACATCTCCGAAACCGTGCATCCTATCGCTTCGGGAGTGAGTGCTATCGACTCAGCGTGGCCGCTTTAGTGGGAAAAGAGTCCAAACTTTTTTTTTTTTTTTTTTTTTTTTTTTTTTTTTTTTTTTTTAGGATGGGGTACCACTGATTTGCGGGTTCGCCAACACGTGAATCACAACTACTACCATTAGCTAATCAGAATATGGCTAAATATACCAAAATGGCTTGCAGGGAACTCACTGAATATTTCGACTTATAGGAGATAGAGATAGTATTAGAGTATAAGTTGTAGTAGAGTAGAGAGGCATTTTGATTTTTAACTTTGAGGCTTTGAGGGAAAGGATTCCTCCACTAAACGAGCATTATTTTATATCATAACTGAGTTTATTCTGTATATATTGTTACTTTTTTATAATTATTTCTATATTAATATCGCCCTGTAGCAATGCTCATAATCTTTCTTTTATTGCTAAAAACTAAAAAAAAAAATGCTTAAACTTATGAAATTATTGTATTGTCACCGATCCTTGATAAGTGTACTAAGTTTGAATTAAATCTGTTTGTTATAAAGTGGGTCAAAATCGAGCCTAAAGGAATCGGTTACACGCAAACATACAGGTGCAGCTAATATAAAAAATGTAACACGCTTCTTTGACTTTACCTCAGCAGCGCCTTAGCCCACGAATCCACTTCAGCGATAAACAATTTTTTTAAGCCTTTTTCAATGGCAAAAAATTTGGTGATATGCTCCTGTCACAAGTCAGAGGTAGATGTAAAGTGCACTTTTCAATTCTGAAATTGTTGTGTTTCAAATATAAATGTAGCACAGGAGCCCAAGAGAGGATTTTGGTATATTTTACTCGTGCGAGACAGATAAACGTATCGCAGCATCTCTACCATGCTAGCGGTCCGCCCGCCCCAGCTTCTCTCGTGGTAAAAAGTGCCTTTAGCACTTAAGGATCACGTACACATACACCGATGAAAGAATTGTGAAATCGGTGTAGTATTTCCTGAAATTTGCGAATTCAAAAAAATAAAGAAACTTTACAGTATTATTTATTCGTTTATATTTAACCCCTATAATTTATACATAACCGAACCACGCGAACAGTGAGAAGTGAGAACCGGCTACAATTTTCGATGATTTTTTTTTTTTTAATCTTTAGATGTTTGATACAGTGATTTGTCGTTCATAGAAAGTCTAATGTATGATTCCACAATCACTTTAATTCCATCTACTTACTGTAATAAGATTTTTCGATTTTGTATAAAAATTATCAATCCCAATTAGGTATTCGATTCAAAGTTGACTGTATGGAGTAGGTAAGTTTTAGTACTAAATATCGGGCCATATCTGTATAAATATTCATGTTATTTTAAGGCTTAGATTTATGTGTCACGGGTTTGACCCACTTTTTGTGTTATTAAAACACGAAGCAAATAGTGGTCATAAAAGTAATTGGTTATGTATGTAATTATGCACCTAGCATATTGTTACACATAGAGCGAATAAGAAACGGCGTTACATGATTTAATTAATTAATTTGCATGTTTTCTACATACAAATTAGGTATTATTATTTAAATACACCGCAAAAGGTTAAAACATAATGAAATTTAAGCATTTAATCTATCTAACTAGTAACTGACTTTCGCGTTATCCATCTTAGCAAAAATATTGTACATTTCCTACCGCTACATGCTACACTTGAACATATAATTTATTGCTTTTTATTGGTTTATACCTCAATAGTGTAATTTTAGTATAATATGATGTAGGTCGCGTCTATAATGAGTATCCACTGACCTACTTGCCTCACGATGTTTGCTCTCGTTGTGTGTAGTTCATCAATGTCTATATCCTGATGCGTGAGGAAATATTAAGTAAAGTGTACTGCATGCACAGTCATTACCTAGCTTTCGTACTTGTATCGTAATTTGATGTACTAAATAAATATCGCACAATACAGAGCAGCCCATAGATAGCAGAAGGGCTAAAAGACGCTCACAATCCACCGTAAATACTGATAGTCTGATACCGATGACCTAAGCATTAGGCACTTGCATATTTTTGTAGGTAGATAATGAGTTCAACAATTCACGATTAGGCTTTACAGTAACAGTTTAGGCTAACAATAACATAGACAATGTTGAGATGTATGATGAAAATGTTACTCACATGCACAGAACACGCCATACATTCTTCAGTACCTACGTAAAAACAATTTTCATCTTACAAAATAACTTTTATATTAATCCCGATGAAACCTTACTATCGTCAAATCTCGTTCGAGGGTTGAGTTTGAAATTGAAGGTCGAAAGCAAGAAATCGCTAATCAGGCTGATGGGCAGTGGTGAACGAATGTGGGTCAGCGATCAATTGCGATAGAAAACTTGGTCACGATTATATGGAAATTAATTGAACTTAAGAATCAGGCTTCTAGAGTAATTTCTATACAGTTTCTATACATATCGTCGGCCACTTTGACCCCAATTTAGCATTTTTTAATATTTTGTTATTACAGTCAATAATTTCCGTAAACTGTGTAACATATTTGACTAACTAAATAAATTAAGTAAATTAGTAAAATAAATTAAATTTGATTAATAATGCAAACTACGGTACTAGAAGGACTTTAATTACCTGAGATCTTGCTTTGCCGTGCCGTCTTTGCCGTGTATTTAAATATGAACTTAATTTAATATTTAAAATATTTATTGATAATACATATTTATGAATAAATTCAATTTTTTACGTTTTATTTTTGACGTTCACAATTTGAATAACTTTAGTATGAATAAATTTAATTTAGGTGACATTGGTTCTGTTGCAGGAGTTATACTAAAAGTTAAGAAACTATAGTTTTAAATACTCACATATTTAAATATCTACATAAATTATGTCCTCCCATTTAAAGTTACATAGTATCTTGTATTATTTCACTGAAGTTGTTTATTAAAGAAGTTCAATTACCTATTATATAAAAAATAAAAATGTTTTACAGAAAATAAACACGATTGAAATTATTATAGAAGCAAAATACATTCAGATACTTTACAGAACACAATAGTTCGTTCGTTCGTAGTAGCGTTGGTATACAGATGGATGCCATGGCAACTACTTACACCGCTTTATTACCATGGATCCCAGATGGAGTTATTAAAATCATTTTATAAATTAGACTTTATAGCGATGTCAAGAACCATCTCTACCATATTTCGAGCATCACTTATTTGCACAATATCTTTGTAATTCTTTTATTATTTGCTTTGATGCAATTATTTAATTTAGTTAACTTGTAAAAAATATATTTCCATCGGGGAGCTTCTCGCATTTTTATTTATTGTAAATTCTAATCAGTGATATAATCTATCGACATTAAAAAAGAGCGTGTGTGCCGAGCACACGTGTCAGAAGTGAAACTTCTTTGGCAATATTCAAAGATACCAAAATCGTCGCCTTACTCCATGACGTGACGGTATTGACGCGACCGTGAAATTTTACTTTCAACACGCCTAAAGAAGTTTCACTTCGCGTGGTTTTGGGGAGATCTTATATACAAAGTTTCTTATAATATTGGACGTGTGTTGAGAGCTGTTGTCATTCA
The DNA here is from genome assembly GCA_029959065.1 of Colias behrii. Lineage (NCBI taxonomy): Eukaryota > Metazoa > Arthropoda > Insecta > Lepidoptera > Pieridae > Colias > Colias behrii. The sequence goes on from JARWMC010000018.1 coordinate 6,952,504, forward strand.
AGCTTAATAGAGCATTCAGTAGATTTCTACGATTTAAGTCTTATTTAAGTTTTAATTTCTTGAATCATACATACATGATTTTATTATAAATAGAGGAGGTAAAAAATAAACATCGATAACAGGGTTTTCCCCGCGTAAATCCCTATTCAGCATAACATTATTTTGATAGGTACGATTCATATTTGTAGGTATATTATGATCTCTCTTATCGACAGTTTCAGCCTTAGAGCATTAAAGTTGGTTTAATGCTCTATGGTTTTAGCACTACATTTTTAATTACCTTCAATATCTTATTGTACCGCGCTACAAATAAATTATTAATAAGCACTTCATCAATACATCATCATCATCATCATCAATGCATACACTCGGGTGCAAAAAAATCGCACATCCCCACCCCGTACATTTTTAGTTTAACCTCAATTACTTCAATGTTCTAAACATATTTGGGAAATATGACTTATATCAAATGAAAGCATTATTAAGCTTTCTATTAATAGCAAAACCATAATCGTGACCTTGAAATGTTTATCAGAATCAGCAAAACAACAACATTACCCATACAAACGTCTCGTCATGTCATGTAAAAATGTTTGAGTGAAACAAAAGGTAAAATTCACAAGATTTTTTGACGTGACAACGTCTTATAATTCGATAGCGCCGGCTGCACGCACGAAAAAACATGACTCATGCGGCGTTACCTCGCTCTGAGGCGTTCCATAGGCTTGAAGTGCAAGCGAGAGCGCGGAACGAGCGACAAAGAAGCACAATCGGACGTTGTCACGTTCAACTATCGTCAGTAAACCGACTTTACAGACAACCAATTTTTTAAAATAAACATTTGTAATCGAGGGGTATTGCTTCTGATAGGCTAGGTGACTGTTTGTATTGAATTTTTCATGGAAAAATATCAAAATTTTGGCAAAATTTAAGTGTACCAGTCCCTTTCTTCCTGTAGGGCAGTTGGGAGGGCTCCAAGGTGCGTGGACGCCACGATTTCAAATTAAACGCATATTTTTAGTTTACGCGGATTTCAATTTCCTTTACTTATTGAAGCTGTTGTGGGAATTAAAATGACTGTAAGACGCAATTTTTCATGATTTCATAACACTAATTTTGGGCTACGGTGTTGTTAAGTATTGTATTTTAGACCAGATTCTTTATGCCGAAGGTTTAAACATGTTTGCTGATAGTGATGAAACCCTCCAGTTGTTCACGTCCAAAGTTCAGGCGAACGAAGGGAACGAAGGGCATCAGCTAGTTGATAAATAAAACTTCATAACCGTCAGTGTATTCATAATTTATTGAAGCATTAGCTTTTAAATAATTTCACATAAAAGTTACATTATAACAAATTTACGTTATCAAAGGCATACACTTCTTCTTAATACTTCTTTTACAACCCGGTAAGCAAGTATCACCGATATCGGAGACAAATCTGTTATCAATATTAATAGGAACACAATCTACAGTGACTGTGGTTGCATTTATCCAAAGGGTTGAGAGAGGGAACACATTTCTACAAGGTTCCATGGCACCTAAAGCCTCGCATTTCCCATTCCACAAAACTAAGCCATCTTCACAAGGATTTTTATTACAGACTGGTATAACAGATGTTAGGGCAAGCAGTATCAAATGTTCATCTTCCTTACACGGTCCACGTCGATACGATGGCCAGCAAGCATCTGAATCTGGGTGGTATAGATAACCTGAAACCAAAATTGATTGAACCGTGAACATAGGAACTTTAATGTTGAACTAATACTAGATGAACTCGCTCGTTAATAGCCCACTTCGGTGGACGTTATGAATTAAAACATAATATTTATAACATTAATCAACAAACAAATATGGCACTTGTTAACATTTACTTTACACAGTGCAATCACGAGGTTACAGAAAAAGCGATCTACATCGCGAATTTCGTGTTATGCTAGGCGTCCATTAGAGGCGGATCGGGCCGGGCCGCATCGCAACGGGCCGTCTCTAATGGACGCGCTGTTTGCTCCTGCGTCCACCTGTACGGGGCGCGGCGGACCGCCTAGGCGGATTTTATCTAACAGACGCTCGCCGCTTACATCCGCCTGCCTGCGTCCACTAGACGGGTCGGGGCGGGCCGGGCCGCAGCGCACCGCCGGCAGAAATCCGCCTGCGAAGCGATATCCGCCAATGCGTTGCGGCCCGCCCCGACCCGATCCGTCGCTAATGGACGATGTTTCATACAAAACATAGGCCGGCGTATTTTTGCGTTGCGATGCGGCCCGGCCCGATCCGCCTAGTGGACGCCTAGCATTATAGTCCAGTTATTTTAGGCTTTGACCTAGGAAAATTGAGATACCCAGTATATTACAACGAAAAAACATATGTGAATTTTGAGGACAGTTTAGTTTTAGGATGCCAGAATACAAGTTGTTACTTGGTAATATACTGAGTATCTCAATTTTCCGAGATTTGCACCTAATTTGGCCTAAGATTGCTGCACTTTTATGGTTCTAATGAGGATTCGTTTCTAGAATGACTTTATGAATTCTATTATATTTACCAAAACTCTGTTTTAATGGTGAAATCGAACTGATAAAACGAAAATATAGCAAACTCGCTTACGTAGAACTGAGTTCTACTGAACGTATTTCTATGGGTTATGTTTTTTGGTAGGTATGTGCTAATGTCAGCCCTTATTGAGCGACTGCTTTGATTTAATTTGTTTGTAAAATCAGATAACAATCAGCACCATTTATTTTTGCATAGCAGGATTTTCATAAAACGTTCATCGACGCACGCAATTTTACTTCGTTTACCGTTTACGGTATTACTCAATACATATTATGAATGTTTTTTTTTAGATTATGAGACACGTGCCAAGTTACACATTCTTAAAGAATGATTGTTTATTTTAATATGAAGTATCGACTATAAACAAAATCTTTATACAGTACCTACTTACCTACTATAAAATATATAATAAAAAAACTCACCGGGGCGACAGTCACAAATCCAATCATCTTTTTGATCTCCTGGATAATACAACTCGTTTTCTCTACATGTTGATGGCAAGAAAACTGGCAGCCGATCCTGTACATTATTGTTTCAATATTAATTATATGTGCCGTTTAAATATAAGCTATATAATATTAAAATAATTATAAAATGATAATTGTATAGGTACCTATTGTCAAACCTACTTAGTCCACCTTATTAAAATTCTCCTCTGTTTTTACACCTCAGTACCTACCAGCCTTTATCTTTTTCATAAATTACATTCTATCAACATATTCGCTATTTCTAATTGCAACAATGGCCATTATTAACAATCATTATACATATATTTTTATAATTAAGAAAAAAACTTCACCACAAAAATTAATCATAGTTGTAATATAAATTTAATTAGTCGGAACATAAAATACGAACAGGAAAACTTGGTTAATATATAAAGTGACCTTGTGTTGTTAAATTTTTCAGTTCATTTGTCTGTACGTCCAAAATTGAATAATGTTGCGAAGGTGAACTTTATCAAGTCTTTTAGGTGTGCATAATTATGATTGATTATGATATATATACATAATATGGAGAGGGTAAAAATAAATGTATTGAGTACATAGTTAGCATCTTTTACGAAATTTACAGACAAGTATGTATTTATATTGAGGTACACATATTTAAAGAAATTCATATTGAATATATTATTATGTAATGGGATTCGGGTCATTGAATTAGCGGTATTTTTGCAAAAAAGGTAGGTAGGTAGGTAATTTTAAATACCAGAGATTGTAGGCTAACTGTTTTTAAACCGGATACGAGTTAAATTTAAAGTTTTGTCTTTTAGTTTTAAGTGCCAAGGCATTTTTTAACTCTGTGTTTATGATATCATCTTAATAACATTTGTAATCAAGGATCAACTAAAAATTACAGATAATATAATGTAGCTTATTCTTTTTCTAATCTGTTTTGTTTACTATGGTCTCCACAGAACATATAAGTATACTCTGGTGGTCTCTCTTATCAGAATAATTTACAATACATATTCCAATAGCGAAGGACGACTGTGGTTATAATACCATTAAAAACACACAGATTAACTATTGAGAAAAATATTATTAGGTACAGAAACAAATATAGTTTGTTCAATATTTAACGTACTTAAGATAATCTCACCTGCTTATTAACTAAAATAATATTTTCCTCGACCTCCGGAAAACCAATAGCGTCCTTGATTATTTTCGCTGACTTAACACTAATGAATAACGAAACCCACAATACATGAAATAAAAGCATTCTAATGTACCTCACTTTACTTAACTTTATAAATAAATTATTTTCCCTGAATATTTTCTACTTTAAGTACGATTTGTATACGGGTGATTAATAGGCAATCATTATAGCAACTGGAATGAGTCTGCGTAAATAACACAATGAACTTGCGGTCATCTTTAAATCAAAATACGAGGCATTGATAATGTACGTTAAAACCAGTTACGTATATATAGGCATATACAAACTTAAACATAGAATATGTAGGTAAGTATATGAGACGGTTTTTACGCGGCGTGGGCGTTGAAATTAATTTTATTTATATCATAGGTCTTTGTTTTAGTTACTTTTGTAAATACATAGTTAGGTATATAAAATATACTAGCGGTTCGCCCCGGCTTCGCCCGTGGTACCTACATGTTTACGTTTTTTTTTTCATAAAAACTATCCTATCTCTCAAGTTGGATCGAACTGCACATGGTGTGCGAATTTTATTATAATCGGTTAAGTGGTTTAGGAGTCCATTGAGGACAAACATTGTGACACGAGATTTATATAGGTATATTAAGATTAAGTAACTAATAAAATATTTATTAATATTGTATACGTAGTATATTATTATTAGTCTGTGATATTAGGTACCTATACTTAGGTAAACGCGAAAAAAACAGTGTTTCTTCTTCACGCCTCAACCATTGAACCGCTTTGCATTCAATTTGGTACAAATATAGGTAGTTTGAGACCCGAGAAAGGACAGAGGATATATATATTCTCCTATCCCGGATATGCCATCTGAAAGAAAAACATGCGGGATTTCCTTTTTAACAGGTGAAGATGAAACTTACCTCTGAAATTAAGAAATAATAATATTTAGACTTTACGGTGACCGCCATCATCATGAGGCAGGAAGAAATAGCCACCTGCACCCAAATTACTAATTTTGACTATTGTCCTTCTAAATTCAATTATTGATTTTCATAAGTGAGAATTATCTGGCGCCTGCGCTAGAATGACGGCAATTTATAATATTTTCATGTTTATCTATTACTAGCTATGCAGTGTGCTCCGCGGTTTGACTCGCATTGCTCCGCTCCTGTTGGTCTTACTTCTTAGCGTGATCATATACAGCCTATAGTCTTCCTCGATGAATGGGCTATCTAACACCGAAAGAATTTTTCAAATCGGACCAGTAGTTCCGGAGATTAGCGCGTTCAAACAAACAAATAAACAGCTTTAGGTATAATATTAGTTTAGATTTAGCACCAAACAACAGTGGGTACAAATATTTTTGAAGTGAAAACTTCTTTAGCGGCGTTGAGCACTTTTTCTGTAATGGGTATAAAATCTTAAACTCGCGTCAGGACACGTGACCTGATCGAAAAAGCGTAAGACGGATGGATATCAAACATGCTCAACGTTAATAATCAAGTTTTCACTTCTGCCGGCACTCCCGGAGTGCAACCCGTCTTTTTTTGAAGTGAAAACTTCTTTAGCGGCGTTGGGTATAAAATCTTAAGCTCGCGTCAGGACACGTGACCTGATCGAAAAAGCGTAAGACGGATGGATATCAAACATGCTCAACGTTATTAATCAAGTTTTCACTTCTGCCGGCACTCCCGGAGTGCAACCCGTCTTTTTTTAAATGTAATTTTGAATACAGAGTTAAGTACCGAGTACCGACTCATTACGAGGTATGAAGTATTACTTGCTCTGTGGTATGAAGAAATCGTCATTAGATCAGTCAAACCACAAACTGATCTTTTGAGATATCGGTGAAATCTGGGAATCAACCAAAGAGTAATATTATGAATTCAACCGCATGCGCTATACACAACGCCTTACACAACGCTATACACCACCTTAGAGCATTAAACCAACCACCTTAACTTCGTAAAGGGTTTAAATACTCTTTTTAAGGTGCGTACGGATAGCGCGTTCCTGTGTTACGCGTAGTTAGGAAACACTATCCACGCGTACATTGGATACGCGTACAGCTCCTGTACGGACCGCCGCGAACCTGTACGCGAGGTCAATCGGTCCAGAGCGCACCTTTACACTACCTTGACTTTACCTTACCTTACCAGTTTACAAAAAGCAGATGGAGGCGCCAAGAAGCTTGGAGGCGCTTAAAGATCACTCGAATGTCGCGTTGGCAGATTAATCTTGAATCTTGCTATTATTTTTATGCAGAAAAAACACGAGTGAGACTTAAAAATCCAACTTCTATTACTTCACTAACTTCTTCTTTTTAATTACTCTTTTGAACCGCAACATTGTAATATTATTAATAACATATATCCATACTATCCATACTAATAATATTATAAATGCGAAACTGCGAAAGTAACTCTGTCTGTCTGTCTGTTACTCAATCACGCCTAAACTACAGAACCAATTTTCATGAAATTTGGTATGGAGATATTTTGATACCTGAGAAAGGACATAGGCTACTTTTTATCCCGGGAAAATGAAGCAATCTCGGAAATCCCACGGGAACGGGAACTATGCGGGTTTTTCTTTGACTGCGCGGGCGAAGCTGCGGGCGGAAACCTAGTTATGAAATAATTTCTTAAACAGATTTTCCCTCCATTTTTGAATCTTTTGTTGGTGATGTAGCGCCAAAATATATATTATATTAGTCATATAGTCTATGGTCATTTTTATACGAAACTAAGAACTGGATAATAAAAATTCTTAATAAATATTATGATTCTTTCAATTTCTCTAATGCTATTTTTTATAGATATTTTTTTTTTCATATACATTCACATAAAGTACACCAAATTTTATTATTAAAATTACAACCAGTTTTAGAACGAAAACGTAAATAGAAATTGTCTATGGATGTCAAAAACATAGCTTACGTCAACTTGGGAATCATGATATTTGTGACAAAGTTACTCTGTGGACAAAGTGAAAACGAGAAACTTAATTCGTATTTATACTTAAGCAAAAGCTAAGTTAATTTATTAAACTTAAAGAAAAACAATGTCAAGTATCATAATGTTAACAATACATACAACTACGTCCTAAAATTTAATTATATTTAGCGATATGTTTACAAAAAAATCTCACCAAGATGTCAAAAAATCTACAGTTAAAATACAAGACTCTAAAAAAGACTCTACAACCCGATTAAAACATTTGAAAATAGTACTAGGTAAGTATATTTTATTTTTTATCATTTAAGATACCATCAATAAAGTTTTTCCCATCTATAGTCGCCGGATACCGTTCAACATGCTAATTAGTAAAGACTAACTGTATCTCACTTTTCTTTATTATGATTTGTAGACAGAGGCTTATTTTTATTTAAGAATTTATCTTTTAATGAAATTTGTTTGTCCATGAAATGTAGTACAATGGTAAATAATAAAAATGTTGATTGATACATTGATTGTAATTAATATTATTTTGACTTATAATATTCTATTGCTTGGTAATTGTTACTGAAGGGACTTTATTCACAAATCTATTTATTACATATTTAACCCATTGAGCCCCGAACGGCCAGATCCGACCGCGACACAATAGATTTTCTATTGTGTCTGTGATTCCGGGGCCTGATGGATTAAACTTAGTTGAAGTGAATCATAAGTTAATTTTGTTTTTCAGAACATTTTGATGCAGATGAAGCAAAAACATATTTCGAAACAAATTTTAGCCATGTTTATTTTATTTTGTATGATAATTTCATTTTGGCAGAAAATAGTTTACGGCAAAGAGGTATGTATTAAATATATAATTATTGTTTTTAGATTTTGCTTATGTACCTAACTTATGTTTCAATTTAAAACATATATATTGTAATTTTTTGTGTTGATCTGTATAAAAAAATTATCTGGAGCTAATAGCTTTAATATGATTTCCTATTTACTTATATTTCTTTCTGTTTTGCCTCACAGAACTTCCGTTCCACCTTGGTGAGTTTGGTGTTAAAAAATTCCATCGTTTTTTTCATTGGTGGTGATATAGCTTTCATATTACATTGTCTTGTGTCTCTTTAATTTGGATTACTACGCATCAGCATTCATTTACACACAAACATTATCAGCTTATCTCTGTTATCTGATGATCATCACAACTTTTGAGTGTATAGGATTTGTATGATGTCATGTGATTTTAATTTTATTTATTGCATACATTTAATATTCATCAAGCAATAAAATATATTTAAAAAATTAAGAGGGCTAGTATATTAGTTTTTATTAATTTATGGACTTTCCAAATTTATGAGTTTCTTCCACTGCCTTGAGCAATCTCAAAAATTACACCAATAAGTAATACTAATTTATTCAATTAATCGTTCCTTTTTGGCTTGATGAATTCTCAAGCTTTGCATCTTGACTAAGTTATTTTAACCCCATAATCACAGACAAACACAATAATATCATTCATTACATTTTCAATTTAACACATGCATTATATAATAAGGTAAATGAAGATTCATATTCAACTAATATAACTAAACGCTAGTGATGGTGCATTGTGTTTGGTGAAAGAAAACCATAAAATTCTATTTTAGTTCACAAGGCTGGGAAGGAAGAGTTGGAAGGTGCTCTAGCTCTTCTTGAAAAAGTTTTATGTCTGCTACCAGAGTTATTAGGTAAAAGATGGCAATTGCATTCATTAACAAGAATATTTTCAAAACTCCTCCACAGTGGAAATTCTCAAAAGCTCCGTGCAGATGCAATAAGGTAATGATTATTATTAGAGAAACTTTATTTTCTCTGTGATGTAATTTATTACTAATACATGAAACTATTTTTATTTCAGATTTTTTTTATTATGGTATCAAGCTCTCGGTGACAATGCCCCAAATGAGGTACACAGGATGTTTGCTTCCCTTGTGCCTGGCCTACCAGACTCATGCTTACCTACAATTGGCTCGCCATTCAAACCAAAGGTCTATGATGTAGTTACTAATATATCACAGGAAAGTAGTGAATTTAAGGTGGATGATATTTTGCAACATCCAAATTTTGCATCCACAACAGATAATGCGAAAAAAGTAGTTGTGGAACAAACATCCACTGGATTCATGGGAAAATTAGCAAATGTGTCAGCTTCAATATTCCATGATACAAATGCTTTGAATCCTGTTCAAAGTGTTGACATTCAGCCTTTACTACCTCCCAGTGCAAGCGAGAAAGTAATTGAAAATGAAACTAAACACTTTTTTGAAGTGTTGCTCGATGCTATGGCCACATCTGTTACTAAAGTACACTGGAAGGACAGATCACACGCAAAGGCAATGAGGAGCTTTGCATTTTTATTAGAGAAATTTAAAATATACTACTTACCAGTGATATGTCCTCAATTTAATTATAGAAACTCTCTATATAAGCCAAACCTAGGTAAGTTAGAAATTGTATATTTTTTTAAATCCATACTAATATTATAAATGCGAAAGTAACTCTGTCTGTCTGTCTGTTACTCAATCACGCCTAAACTACTGAACCAATTTGCATGAAATTTGGTATGGAGATATTTTGATACCCGAGAAAGGACATAGGCTACCTTTTATTGCGAAATATGTACCACGGGCGAAGCCGGGGCGGACCTCTAGTGAAAAATAAAATATACAGTAACAAAATTAATTCAAACCTTTATCCATTTTAGAATTGCCAGTGCAACATAATATATTGGAAGATGACTTTGCCCTGTGCAGAGTAGTGTTGATAAAATGGGTTGCGAATTATACCCATTTCATGAAGAAACAGGGCAGTGATGGTGGCCAACCATCATCGATGACTAGCACGGGTTCACATATCGTTCACTCGAACACTCCCACGCCAGCAACATCATTACATCATGAAGAAGAAACATCTTTTACTGTAGGACACCCCTCTGATTCAAGTAGAGCATCGTCCCACGATTCAGCATCAAATACACCGCATCCCAGTTTGGAATCTGGTAAGTAATCAATTTATTAAGTACCTCAACAGTAGTTTTAAAAATTATTGATTTTCATTTAAATTTTTTTCAATGTTACAGAGAATATATTTTTATACAGTAGCATCTATTTTATATACCTAATTTATCTGAAATTTAATCTATCAATGGCCTGTAATATTTTTTATTTAAATAGGATCTGGTATGTATGAAGAACTGTCATCTGATCAAGTAGTGCGCGACGTACTGTGCTGTTCGTCGCGGGAACACGTTGATTTCACTATAGAAGTATTACGGCAAGCATTTCTGCTACCTTTCTCGCATGCTGCGGCTGTTAGACGAGTTATAGCACTTTATAAGGACTGGATCCAAATGAATGTAAGTCAAATACTTTTAAATTTAATGACTGAAGTGAAAAAAATTGTTATTTACCTGAGTGTAAATAGACCTTATATAAACATCTCCAAATACGTAAATTTCTTGATGAATGCATTAAAGATTATAGTATTTACAGGTTACTGAGATACCACCATTCTTATTGGAAAATACATATGATCAGCAAGCAAGTGGGGAACCACAAGTGCCTCCTAGAAGACTGAGAAATGATTCTTACTTGGGAGCAGTGGGGAGGGACAACCTGATGGTTCGGGCTGGATTACAGGTATATAATAAATCCAATGGAATATTAAAATGTATAGTAAAAGTTTCATTTTATTTAGCTTTGATATTGATGGAAGATCACACCCCAAGTATACTTTAAAAAAAATCGATTTACAGCTTTGACTTTATGATTTTATTATATTACTAGCTTTTGCCCGCGACTTCGTCCGCGTGGAATAGTGACTTCCGGCAGAAAAGTATAGATAGCTGTGCCCGCGACTACGTCAGCGTGTAACTCCTTGTGTATTATTAATTTAAAATGTATTGGTAATATTATTTACATCAGGTTCACATGAGGCTTAAGGACCTATAGAACCAAAATACTTTAGCGCAAAGCTTCCGGGTAAACTATATTGAAAGTTGACCCGTCCGGCACGTGAACATAAAGATTTCTAGAACTGCTAACACGGGAAAGAGCAACGTATAACTGACCATGCGAGAAACAACTGACACCGAGATCTACTCCGGCAACATGAAAAGTCTGCCCTTGAGCCTTATTTATTGTCATTGCATAACACACCGATACTGGGAATTGCGTCCTTTTAAATTGGAATGGAAAATTATTTGGTATTAAGGGTATTCTGGGGATAAAGACGGTTTCTCCTGCACCGCAACCTGTTAAAATTTGAGCCTCGATTATATTTTGTTGCAACTGGGTTACTTTTAGTCGAGTTCCATTGCAAAGTTGTGGTGGTCTTAAATTTCGGAGTAGAATAATCGGAATGCCAATTTTTAAACAAATTTCGTGAGAAGGAAGTCCGGGCATATTTAAAGAATTTAAAAATTCTATCGGGTAATTAGTTGCTTCTTGTTCATCGACCATTCTATTTATTGATCTATAAACTTTGCTTTCCCCCTGTATATTCGACAGTATTTTGTTATTAATCTCAGATGCCTGGTCATTGCGAGGAGTTAAAATAGATCTTTCGCATAGCCAGGAATTGTCCCTATTTAATATATTTGTTACGTCACCGTAAACCGACGATATAAGATGTGGTTGAGATTGCACTATACAACATAATTCAGGCGTCAGAATAAGTTTTCCTTGGTGTAGTTGTGGATAGGTACCTTCACCAATCTTTAATAATGAATCAGAAAATTGACTATCATCCGGGTTATCTCCAGTTCTCACTCGCATGTTTATAGTCAAATGCACCGATTGTATATCACGCCACAAATAAGAGCTTTTCAGGCAAGCCCTAACCTCATCAGCTCGGGTTCCCCGTGGTATTACCGGTAAGGTTTGTCGGAAATCACCACAAAATAAAACCGTGATACCGCCCATTGGTCGATCATTTTGTCTTATATCCCTTAAAGTTCTATCTACCGCTTCTACTGCTTTTCGATGGGCCATCGTACATTCATCCCATATGATTAAATTACACTCGCGTAATACCTTTGCTTTGTCGCTATTTCTTGAAATACTACAGGTTGGACTTTCCGTGCGATCTAAATCAATTGGTATTTTGAACATAGTGTGAGCCGTTTTACCTCCTGGTAGCAATGTTGCAGCTATCCCAGATGAAGCTACGGCAAGAGCTATTTTACGCTGATTTCGAACATAAGCCAATATTAATTTAGTCAAAAAGGTTTTCCCAGTTCCTCCAGGTGCATCTAAAAACCATATTGTTCCCAAATTATTTTGAACACTTCCGCACACGCGGTCATAAACTGAACGTTGTTCTGCAGTCATCATTGGGACACCGTTTTCTAATGTTGTCAGCAGTTCCATTAAGTTGTAACCAATCTCTGCGGAATATTCCCCATTAGTTACCTCTCCGACTGAGGTTGGTGTTGGCAAACCATATTCACATAGTGATTTACCGCCAACTGCTGTTAACTCATCCTGAAGAGCTAATAAGCACTGATTTATGGCAAGATCACGGAAATTATCATTAGTTGTGCCTTCATCATTGTTAGATATATTTCTAAGAAAGTCTTCTGAAAATTTGTCTTTATATTTTTCCCATAATTGTACAGCATCTGACAAATTACAAAATGTAAGTAATGTTACAAATAAATGACGTAACCGTCTTGGATTATCACTAACACAGGATTCTGCTAAAGCGTCATCCCAATGCTGATCATTTTCAAGCAAATGACGCGCTTGGCAAGCTGCATGATAACTGGGATAAACAACATCGTCTACTTTTCTCAAATCTATAAATGAGGTTGGTCCTCGCACAGTATGTAATAATAATCGCAAATAGAAACACTCAGCGTTGTTAGGATGAACGGTGTATACTCTACCAAGAACATGTTCTTTGAAAATACCTGACTCGCCATCTACAGGCCTGCCACGGCGTCTACGATTAAAGACACCTCGTTGCTTATCGTAGGTATAATACGATGGAACTTCTTCATATAAAAGAGATTTTGCAAAATCATCAGTTTGGCAAAGTCGAAAGAATGCTAATAAAGTTGTTTGTCTAGGGTTCTCTAACCGTTCTGTGACATTTTCGGTGTTGAAATATATACGTTGACCGCCTTCAAGATGAACATCCAGATGAGTCACAGGTGGATATCTTTCATGAATGTTGAAACTTAAGATCCGCCACACAGCTTCTGAAGAACTTATATATCTGCCTGACTGAAATCTTGAAACTTCATCATTTTCATTTCTCAAAGCAAATGTAGCTTGGTCACTGCCCTTATTAATGTACTTACAAATATATTTTATTGACTCTACACTATTACACATTTCAACATTTATGTGAGCTTGAAATGCTCTGGACAACACAGGAGAATACGGAACGACCCACCTATTGTCTAAAATAACCTGTTGTCCAGACACTCGCTTTTCAACAGTGAAACCACCAGTATCTCTTGAACGGCGACGATATAACGGGTATCCATCATGTCCTGTTACAGTTTCTTCCACTAAGGCTTTTGGATATCTTTTAGTGCAACGACCGTCTTGCATGCAAGAAGAATTCACGTTAAATGCACCACATGGACCATGTATCATATGAGTTTTAACAATGTCGTATAACTCGGAATCTGCAATCGGACTTGGAATTTCAGCACTGATTAAACTGTCTACATCATTAGGTCGAACCTTATCTTTTAACCAAAGCAGGATATGTGCGTGGGGTAAGCCGCGTTTTTGCCATTCAACACTATACATATAACACAATACTTCTCCAAAAATGTTATCTTTGGTAAATAGATCTATCATTGATTTTAATTTTAAATGAAAAACTCTTGCGATGATATCATGGCGGTCATGCGGTGCTTGACCCTCAAGAAGCTCCCGAGTGATTTCATCCCACTTAGGATTGGTAGTTACAGTAATAAATAAGTCGGGACGTCCATATTTTCTTACGTAGCAAAAAGCATCTTGAGTACGTTCGTGCATGTAGCGTGGACCACCAGTAAAAGAAGAGGGCAAAATAACTAAACGGCCCATATTCACCGTATCATTATCTTGCTGCATGGCGTCGCGAATGTGCACGTATTCTTCAGCGCGCAGCTGCCTTTGATTAGATCGTATATAAACTAATCTTTCGGTTTCAATTTTTGCGTACATGTCTACAATAAACTGATTGAATAAGCCACGAAAACGTTGCAAGTATACAAACCTATTCCGTCTTACTTGCAATTGGTAACAGTAAAATTGAAGGCATGAAATCTTTTTATTATAAATAGGTGCGCCTGTATGCGGATCAGTTTGGTATAAAGCAAAATTATAACCATCTTCCCCTCGACAATATATCAAAGGATATTGTAAACCGTCGTAAGCCCTGTGGGTTTCGTAAATACGTTGTAAACGATTGTCTCTGGAACGGATAACGATATCACGCCTATCACATTCCTGGTCGACCAATACCACAGCAACTTCATTCGTGGATGGAGCATTATAACGCCCAGGGTGTTCCTGCGTTGGACGCCTATCGGCATTTATAACAATTTTATAATTGTTATCATCATCTCGAGGAAGAGCTTCTAATGCCGATTTAAAACTGCATACATACGAATTAATCTGATGCAACATGTTCTGAAGTTGTGAAATGAGTTCAGCATTTAAATTTGGGAAATATTGATTTCTTATATTCGACTGTTCGTTGTAGTCGGATACAAAATATATTTGAAGAAACTTAGGTTGGTCTTCAGGCAAAAGAGATCCTATCAAATGGTAAACCTGACCTTGTATTTTAAAAGTAGGCATGAAAGGACCTTCGGAGATTTGTTGAGCACCAAAGGATGTCATCTGAAACGCACTATTATAAGTGCGAATGTTGTCGAAAAACTGTTTAGATTGCACATGTTCCCCTAATAGTAATGATTTCAAAGGTTCCGGTGGGTCTTCGAATGAAGGCAAATTTATTTTACCTCCAGAACAACAGAATCCAGCCGACTCCTTACTCCACTTTAAAGCATTACAAAAAGAACATACCACGTTCATATCGCCTATTACAGAAGATGATCTGTAATCAATTGTGAAGTTATAAGCAAACCCACTTTTATATTTGTCGGACCACGCCACCGTATTTCTAGATTGATCTTCTATGTGTACATCTAAGTTATTAAGACTATGTCGAAATCTGTCTGCAGTAAGACGGGCCTCTCGCTGTTCGTCCGTTTCAAGAGACCGAATATTTTCGATTCTTAATCTTTCATTAGACAAACTTATTAATCGTTCTTGTGTCAAAGAATTGTAATGTTCGCGTACCGACTCTAGTCGTTGTTCATGCTCATGTTCATCTTCGAGTGATCGAACAATATTATGGTGCACCCTATCATTTGTCAAACGGTCTTCATATTGAGTAAAAGTTTCAGATTCTCGAGATAAAATATGACGTTCGCGGTCAGCTGTGAGACGCAATTCCCTCTCAGTGAAGGTTTCTGACTCGCGAGACAATATATGACGTTCGCGGTCAGCTGTGAGACGTAATTCCCTCTCAGTGAAGGTTTCTGACTCGCGAGACAATATATGACGTTCGCGGTCAGCTGTGAGACGTAATTCCCTCTCAGTGAAGGTTTCTGACTCGCGAGACAATATATGACGTTCGCGGTCAGCTGTAAGACGTAATTCCCTCTCAGTGAAGGTTTCTGACTCGCGAGACAATATATGACGTTCGCGGTCAGCTGTAAGACGTAATTCCCTCTCAGTGAAGGTTTCTGACTCGCGAGATAATGTATGCCGTTCGCGGTCAGCTGTGAGACGTAATTCCCTTTCAGTAAATGTTTCGGACTCGCGAGATAATGTATGTCGTTCGCGGTCAGCTGTGAGACGTAATTCCCTTTCAGTAAATGTTTCGGACTCGCGAGATAATGTATGTCGTTCGCGGTCAGCTGTGAGACGCAATTCTCGTTGTGAAGCAGTTTCAGCTGCTCGGGATGACACATGTTGTTCTTGGTCAATGGTAAGCCTTAGCTCTCGTTGAGAAAAGCTTTGAGACGCCCGTGATGTAGCTCGTCTCGCTCTGTCAGCTGCTAATCGCATCTCTCTCTCTGAAGAGCTTTCATTGGCTCGAGAAGTTGAGGCACTAACTCTCATAGAGTTTAACCGATGTGCTCTTTCCTCTGCCGATTCTTGAGAACGCGCATTTCTCATCCTCTTAGCATCTCTAGAATTTCGAGATAAAGATGGTCTTTTTTTAGGTGGCATTGTGTATTTTTAATCAACAGTAACTGAAGCTACCTTGCACTTATGAAATCTATTAATATTATATTATAATATAAACACTACTAAAATAACTAAAATGCGTACCTACTACTACTTATAAAGGAATAAAATGTAAACTAATAATATGCTTAAACACTACCGAAACCTATAGAATAACAACAAAAGAAATCTATAAATGAACTATAATAATTATAGTTAAACACTACTATAATAAATATATGATAATTACGAAAATAAACTATTAATATCTACCAAAATAACAAAGATACGTACCTACTGCTACTTCACTTATAAAGAAATAAAATGTAAACTAATAATATGCTTAAACACCACCAAAACCTATAGAAAAACAAATAATTACGACAATAAACTATTGATATAATTAAACACTACCAAAATAACTAAAATACGTACCAACTGCTACTTCACTTATAAAGAAATAAAATGTAAACTATTAATATGCTTAAACACTACCAAAACCTATAGAAAAACAAATAATTACGAAAATAAACTATTAATATAATTAAACACTTCCAAAATAACTAAAATGCGTACCTACTGGTACTTCACTTATAAAGAAATAAAATGTAAACTAATAATATGCTTTAACACTACTAAAACCTATAGAAAAACAACAAAAGAAATCTGTCAATAAGGTCGAACACTCTGAACGTCTATTCGCATCAACAGCCAAATATTGTATGAACCTCGCACGCGGACCCGCCGCACGTTTTATTTTACAACCTTTACAACTTGATCATTTAGAATTTATTATCTCTATTGTTCGAACAAAAATAAGTTGCCGACTTTAAGAACTTGAACTTTTTTGTGTACTTTTTATGTAAAACAATCGATGTACAGCTGCTAATGAGCCTTAATAAAATAAAATAAAATAAAATAAACTTGCCGACAATGTAAGTACACTATTGTTTCTTAGAAAACATTTTAGGACTATACCATAATAAATTTATGACTCACGTAAACACGTGTTTGCATTATCTGATGACGAAATTATCGATTCAGTAGCTCAGAAAACCGAAGATGACATAGAAGACGTGCTTAGTACATGCGCTCCATGGGTTTCCATCAAAGAGGCGCGAACCGCATTGAATACCTTACGTAATTTTATATGTATAACTTTGGTGTTTCTACACCGATTTACATGATTCTTATTATTATTATTGAATAGGTAATAATGTTAACTTTTTTAATTAGGGATGAGTGAGAGTGTTGTAAACGTAAGAGTCGACAAATATAATCAGAAAGCTCCGAATTGCTAAGCTATTGAAACTACGTGTTATTGTGAGTCAATTTTAAAAGATAGACATATTATGCTGTCTAGGAATTTATTTTTATATAAGTAATAATAATAATTTAAGAACATTTGTGTCGTACATGATTTCTATGTAGCTTTAACCATTAAGGCTGCACACGCGACGGAAGCTTAAAAAATGGAGTAACTTCTCCCGTTTTCCCAATATTTCACTTCACTGCTCTGCTCATATTGATCGTAGCGTAATAAAAAGTATACTATAACCTGCCCAGGAGTATGAAGAATAATTGTGCCAAATTTCGTTAAAATCCGTCGTGTAGTTTTTGTTTCTATAACGAATATACAGACAGACAGACAGACAGACAGACAGACAGACAAAAATTTTACTGATTGCATTTTTGGCATCAGTAGCGATCCCTTATCACCCCTTCATAGTTTTTTTTTTAATATATTTCATGTACAGAATTGGCCTCTCTACAGATTTATTATAAGTATAGATATGTATATGTCGTGGCCATATCGTACATTTGCTCATTTCATGAAATGATTGGCCATTTCACGAAATGGTCGCATTTCGTGAAATGGCCAATTTAGTTTGGCCACATCATGATGTGGTTTGAGCAGATCAATGATAAGAAATCGTTTCACGATATGGCCAACTAAACGCGCGGTTATTTCATGAAATGATCAAAATTATTTGATCATATCGTAAAATAGTTACATTAATCATTGGTAGAGGCGCTGCAAGCTCTGTGTTATGTGATAATATGGCGGCCGCTGGCGAAAATTTAATTATTCGCAGTTAAAAACTTCATAATTCGTTTAATAACAATATGAAGAAAGTCATAGCAAAGAATTTACGACGAAGAGGTTCGAGTACTATGGAAAATGTGGATATCTTATATGTATTGAAGAAAAAATGCGTCTTAAATAAAATAATTTAAGACGCATTTTTTCTTTTAGGATATACAGTGAAACCTGGTTAAGTGAGACATCAAGGGACCTGCAATGTCGTTTCACTTATAGAGGTATTCCACTTACCCAGTGTCTCAGATATACAGGTATAAATAAATATCTGTCTCATTTACAGAGGGTTCCATTAATAGAGGTGAGAATACAGGTTCATAAACGGATAGTAACTTCAGTTTTTCACGTAATGATAACGATTGTAGCTTTCGTTTTGACATTTTTCAAATAAACATCTGTAGGTATGATAGTAAAGCGAAACTAAAACTGAAGGTAATTGAAGCTCAAAATTTGTACTTACGTACTTGGAATTACGTGTGGAATTTGTGGGTAGAATAAGAATGAGTAAACAAACAATGTTATCTCAGTTACAGAGGTTTATGCATATAAAATTTACTCGCTGTCTCAGTTATAGAGGTAACTATGATGATAAATCGAAAGAACAAATCCCAGATATAGAGGTTTACCTCGTCCCACTAACAGAGGTAATTCAGTGCTAAAGTGTTGGGACCTAAGCATGAGTTCCAGTTATGGAGGTTTCTCACTTATCCAGGTCCCACTTAACCAAGTTTCACTGTATATTTATATATCCTACTATATTATTATAATTGTTTGTTTTTTAAAAAGCGATACTCTTCTGGCACTCGCCGGCCGCTGCCGCGGCACGCTCGCTTTGCTCGCTCGGCTCGTGCGTTGTTTATCAAAGTCTAACCTAACCTAACCTAACTGTTTTCTATTGCAAAAACGATTCGCTTCTGGCATTCGCCGGCCGCTACCGCGGCACTAACTTAAATGACATTAAACAAGTTTTTAGAATATTCTGTATTTTTTTAATATTTTATGGACTCTTTATATTTTATACGATCTGGCCAAATGTGGATGACCAAATCGTGAAACGTTGACGATTTAAAGATCTGATCAAACTATGTTGGCCATTTCATGAAATGCGGCCATTTCGTGAAATGATCGATCATATCATGAAATGAGCAAATCTACGATATGGCCACGACATATACATGGATGCACTAATACTCGAAATTTTTTTTTTCATTGATTGGCCATCAGTCATGTCTGATCTAAAACCTTTCTATCTGCAGTTCATTTGCATCATAATCATCTGTCACATACATATAAACTTACCCATATGCTTACGAGCTTTAACGAAAAATCTGAATTTTATATAATCTGTACATGGAATGTTCCAGAACGTGCTCCAAGTGTTCATGACGCAAGCGGCGAACGTGTTCGTGTGTAGTGCGGGCGTGGCGCCGGCGGGCGGGCCCGCGCCCCACCAGCTGCTCGACGAACAGACGGACACGTGCAAACGCGTGCTCAATATATACAGATATATGGTCATGCACATCGCTATGGATGATCGGTCTTGGTGAGATGCTGTTTATTAATTATTTTTATGGACTTTAAAATCATTTTAGATTCACCTTTACATTATCGATTCATGTTACCCTTCTTTTTTTAAATTAATAATCGATATGGATGTGAACATGTCTGATACCCACTCTTAAAAATAAACTATCAGTGGAAACTAGTAATTTGTGTAATTAATGTTTTTATCCTTATATTATACTGTATTAATTGAATGTATTATTTTGTTATCTATATTAATGACGATTTAATTTGTAAAAAAAATTTGCACGCCATTTAAAATGATAGTAACTATATTATGTGATAAAAAATATACAAGCAAATAAACATATTTAATTTATTTGTAGTATTAGTATCGATCAATAGATTAAGGGTTTGTAAATGCATGTTTTAACTAGATATTTTCTCTTTGCAGGGAACAACTTTTGTTGGTTCTTCTCCAAATCACTTCAATCGTTTTGACTAAAATTCCACCAAAGAAGAAACAAGATACCCTAGGTAAGTTGTTTTGTATGCATTTTCAAATTTTCCTCACAAAAAATTTACAACTTCACATATAATTTTTTTAAATGCAATTTACGATTATTTTCTTCCATTTCAGGAGGGTTTTTAGCTCCAGCTTTATTCCAAACATTAATTGTGACGTGGATTAAGGCTAATCTGAATGTAGCTGTAAAACCAGAGCTGTGGCAAAGCTTTATGGAACTATTGACCAGGCTCACGCATTGGGAGGATTTAATCAAGGAATGGGCGGTATGTTGATTTGATTGATAATCTAGAATTTATTTTTCTGAATAATTTAACTAAAACATAGAAGTCATTTCGTTTGTATAATATTTTTTTACTTTTTATTTGAGGGGAAAAAATTTAAAATGATAATTTTAATTCCGTAACAATTTGTTTAGATAATTTTGCATTATTTACAAAATCTTAACCTTTGAAACAAAGATTCGAATATCTCTTCGTGTCTTACAAATATATACTAACATTCAAAAAAAGTTATTTCCATAATATTTTTTTCATTACATCTAAACAATGCAATGGCACCAAAACGTAAAAAACTGACCTACCTTAAACCAAAAAAATCGTATTCCTTCTAGAAAACAATGGAAACACTCACTCGCGTGCTAGCACGCCACGTATACTCTCTCGAACTATCAGAATCCGGGTCTAGCGGGGCGGGCGACGGGCGAGGCAGGGGGCGCAGGCCCGCGCCCGTCGCCTACCCGCACAGGCCTCCGCCCCTGCGCAGGCCGGCGCTGCAACCGTGCCCTGATACCAGGACACCGGGTGAGATTATTGTATTTTAAATTTAACTATCGTAAATTTAATCATCAGTTAAATTACAAAAAAGAGCATAATATAACCAGAGAGTGATTGCAAACCTTGTAAACGCATTTATATTAAATAAATGAAATAAATTTGTATGCCTGAAGTTGAAAATAAAAATTAGTACTACTGCAACAATTATTAACTGTGTATTACAGTCTGTGTATGTGTGTAATACAAACTTAATGGTTGTTTTTTGAAAATGAAATACTGTTCAAGTCAAAGAAAAGATAAAATTGCACATATGACATAATGCATTTTTGTATAAAAAAATGATAAAATGTAATAAATAATAATGTACGTACAGGTAAATCCCCCCGTGTGAGTCACGAGGTGCACCCGCGTAAGGACGCACGGAGACCGCTCGCGCGATGTCGCAGCGACCCGCATCTGTCGCGACATACACATCATAGTGGTAAGTGAACATTAAAAATGAAATAAGAATTAAAGTTTGACAAGTCATACTAGTTGTTGTTCTTACATTAAAAATCCTTCATTATAACCACTATTGGAAAGTTTAGGAAAAAGCTTGAAACATATTTTGGCAATTAAAAGCAATGACTTCTCAAAACTCAAGCTTGCGAAAAGCATGCTAATGAAATATTCTGCACTCTTGTCTACAAAAATGCAAATCCATTAGAGGTCACTAATAATATTTTATTTCAACAGAGGAACCTAAAGACTCCATCGACAACAAATCTCGGCGGTGGTATTCACTGGATTCACTGAGGCAAGCGTCACAGCAGGAGGAAAGGGATTCGGCCAGTGGTAAGCCTTCGGCCTTCATTATATTTTACTAGGTATATCTTTAAAAAAAGTTAATCATAAAAATTTCGATTTTTTTTTAAATAAATTTTGTTCTTTAGGATCTCGCTCACCTTCCCCTGCTCCATCGAGCGGCGTTGAAAGTAGTTCTATCAAAGATTCACCGTTACAAATAGACTTGGCATCTGATGGTGGTAATGTTGGTAAGTAATAATTTTTAGTCTGTTTTTATTTTCACGAATTATAAATTTTTATTGTAAACAAAAAATCTTCGAATAAATTTTATTGTATCTTTATGGTTGACTACAGGTTGCTATTTGAGAAAAAAAAATTTAAAGTAGAATTCTCCAATAAATAAATATATTTTTAATTTGGGTTGTAGGTCTAAATGTCTGATTTAGTGTTCACCGTATTATTTAATATAGAATGGGTTGAAAAAATATCAGGCTTTGTCAAATAGGACGCGTATACTTAACACGCGTCAGAGCGTCAGCGTTAAAGTGTTTATAGCACGCTAGTTAGCGATCTGACGCGCGCGCGATATTCTTTAGCGTGCAAAGAGATGAACAAACGAATTCAACCAACTCCGTATTCCAGAATGGTCGGAAGCGGACGGTTCCGGGGAAGGCTCCGGCGTGTCCGGGCCGGGCACGCTCGGCGTGGGCGTGGTGGTGGGGGGGCGTGCCCGGGGCTGGCTGCCCGACGTGGCGTGGGTGATGTGGCGCCGCATGCTGGCCGCGCTCGGCGACCCCAACGCGCTGCGCGACCCGCACGCGCACCAACACCTGTTCAACTACCTGATACACCTCAACGCGACGCTGCTCAAGGTGCGTGTACACTTGTTCAAGATAATAAGTAAGGTGGATTTACACAAATCTTCATTATCGAATCCATATACAGGATGGTACACAACACCAAGAAACTAATTGTTAAAATGTTTATCTGAATTTAAAATAAATAAACGTTGTTGTCTTTCAAAAATGTAAGAAAAATTCTGTTCGACACTGTCCGTAAATTCATGGAGGATACTGCGCAAAAGGCGCTGATGATTGCGCTGTGAGTAAAAACGTTACTTGCGCAGTTGCGCTCGATAGCGAGGCTACAGCCAGTCTGAGAGCTGTGTGTGGACGGTGTGCGAAGGGGCGTGATTAAGTCTCCTTGCGTGCACGAATAGTGAAATAATTTTAAGGAAAAATTGAGACATAAATTAATATATATTTTTTTTATTTTATTGAATTTACGTTCTATACGTGAAACCAAACCACCGATTTCAAGGATAACGGTGTTTAAAAATTTAATTCATTAAATAAAATATTTTTGAATATATTCGTCACGTCAACACATTGACCAAACCTGTACGTATACCCACGGTAACTAAAGCTGATATATTCCCAGTATTCACTAATATAATTTTTGTAACTTAAGTTTACAAAAATTGCGGTTAATGAAAAGGTCATCGCTAATCTACTTTTTTAAAAGTAAATATTATAATAAAATGTCCATTGTAATAATAATAGTTAGTATGTATGTACTAAATTCGAATATATTTTAATATTACCTCCAAGTACATACGTAAATAATAACATGTCTATTCACAGACGGACGTTTATGAACGAATGCAAAAAATGCACTGTACTAATCATTACTAGTAGCAAAAATCTAACAAAAGCTTTCTCCTTTATACTCATAACGATATTGCTCTCGAATGAGAGAGAGATCATATGAAAAAAAAATGTCAAGTTGGTGTTTACGTCATCTATATAATTTTTTATTACATAACCCTACTTATTAATTAATTAATTTTTAAAACATTTGTATTTGTCTGTAACACAAACTTTACATAAAAACACTCTTTTGTTGACTAAGTTTAAACAAAACCCGCTGAAAAATCAAAAAGCATAAATATTATCTGTTGTATAATATGATAAGTAGACATCTTATTTTGTATGATTGTTAAGTCTGGTCCGCTGTGCCGTGTTTTAGTATTTGTTACCACTTCAACATTTTTAAGTCGATCAGAATCTAGGTTTAACAGGTTTGTTAAAAAAACTTAACGAATATACCGCGAAAAATAGATAATATCCCCGCGTTCACCTGCGTTTAAGTAAATTAACGCTAATATTGTGTTAAAAAAACACCAGGACCCGACTCTCGCATATAATCAAACATAATTGAAAAATATACACGATAATTAAATTTTAGCAATTTACAAAATAACCCAAAAGAATGACTTACCTGGAAAATTTTTATACTTTTTTAATTATAAAGATTTAATTAGTTAAAATATTTAAATTTTACCTATTATTTAAAAAGTTAAGGTAACATTAAAATTCTTTGTATTTAAAATTAATGTCTTATATATCCAAAAATCTTTTTCACGTAGGGCACACTAGAACTAATGCCGGTCAACGAGCGCCACTCCATAGAATGTGTAATTTGCATAACTCTCTACATAATGACACTGATATGTTTTCATGCTCTCAAATTAGTTTTAAGAATAATTTAAAGAAGTTGTTTTTTTAATTTTATCTAATTAATAACAGTTGTTCTGATAACTGCCTGCTGTATTTTCTGATTTGTTTTGTTATTTATGTATTTAATATGTACACAGTGAGACGTTGAGGGTGCAATTTAGATTTAAATACCTAATGTTCCGATAATGCTATGCTATCATTTTTGTAATTGTACCTGTGTATTCTCCAAATAAATAAATAAATAAATATAAAACTTCTATAGGTATTAAATATTTTGTAATACGCTGATGAAAATACGACTATTATTTATTATCGTAACATAAGGAAAATTCTAGGAAAGCGATAGTGAAACTATAACATTAATGCATGTCCGTAGCGATTTTCACGGTTCATTATAGACTATTATAATTTACATAACTACTGGAACTGTGAAAGACTTTATACGTTTTTAATTTAATTTTGTGTTTATTTTACCAACGTTTAAACAGTCTTATGTGCGTGGTTTCATAAGTTTAAATGTGTTTTGTGATAGTTTTTTTTTATTTCTATAATATCAGTAATCTAGTAAAGTGTACAACTAAATAATCGTGACTTAAAAATAAAATTGAAGTACAAAATCATCAATATACGTGAAACCCGTTATAAGTTACAAATAGACAAATCGCAGGATGTTCATTTACACTCAAATTAGAATGTAAACAGAGTGGGTATTTACTATTTAACCTTAACCGTCAACACCTACGTCAGGAGTCGTTGGTCGTTTCGTACTACGCACCGCTAATATTTATCACAAATATGATGTATGACTTATCACACGGTATCGTGCAACGTTCGACAGATGGTGAAATAGGATATTTATAAATCCACGTTTATCTCATTTATTGAAACATTTTGTGTATTCAATTACTGCATTGTTTTTAAACACGTTAAATCATTGCGCGCTCTGTCCGTGCATGGTGCTATTCAGGTTGTGCGAACTGTTGTCCAATACTAAACTCTTTAAAGACTGCCAATGCGAAAGAGGAGCAGGAAAAAGAAGATTGTTAAGGCGGCTGCGAAAGAGAGAGGTTTTGAATTGATTAGTTTTTATTTTTTTTCCGAGGGTAGATTAAAATTGGTTTGTTAAAATGTTAATTTGAAATACAACTTGCGTGTTATTTGTATGTTGAAGTTAAAGTAAAACGTTGTTGAATGGAATGTGATGTATTATTTAAATCCAATGGTTTCTTCAATGGTAAAGTATTTTTCATAGTAAACAGATTTAGATAAACAATAATCTCAGATTAAGTCTAAGTCACAACGAAATACGGATATACTATTTCGATTCTTTAAAAAAGATTACATATTTATTTTGTGTTTATATTAGTGATGAATTTATAAACAATGAAGATTAGTGATGAAGTAATGTTATTGCAGATAAGCGCAAATCAGACGCTTAATGGAAACACGGAGATCCACGTACCTTTCAACTTGGTGGCAGGATGGTGTCTGGAAGCGGAGGCACTGCCTCCATCACACAGGTATTAATTTGTTCTTATTTTTAATGTTAATAATAGTAAAAAAATGCATATATGTAAATAAAATTTATATAAATAACAAAATAATTTAAAAGCGTAAAAGTAGTAGCATTGTAACTAATAATAATCTGTTTTTTGTCAATTAATTCGATTTGTAAGATTGCACACAGTTGATTATGTATATTGTATAATATGCAAGATAAGATATTGCATTGTTTGACAGTGTTACTTAATTTATGTGAACTTATTGCAGTTACATTGATTTTCATACCAAGTTATGATTTGATAACATTTATAAAGATTTTTATCTATTTTTTTTTTCAAACTCGTAAAAGTATAATAGATAAAAAAAATGGGCTTCTGTAAATAAAAAAATATACCGTAAATATTTCGAAATAATATATTTACCTACTATTTATTTTCTAAAAAATAAAATCAGTAAATTCTTTACAAAATTAAGTATAGCTGTAGTGGCTATCCACAGAACGTAGTAGATCTATATCTACTACGTTCTATTCAATTTTAAAGTTTCCTTGAATTCTCGAAGTAAGAATTGTGGAAATATTCTTAATTTTTCTATCCTTATCTTTCACCGATATGGATCAAAGAAACTATATCAATATACAATCATTTGCACCGCCATTCATATATATTCACATATGTTCATATATATTCATTATTAAGGCCACTTTTCTTTATTTATCAATTTATTAAACACAGGGCGGGCAAGTTACTGGCTCTCCGTCTTTTATGCGAGTCGACGCAAGCGCAAGGCCCCGGATCGCCTTCCTCATGCAACAATCGGTTACATCTAGCCCATTTGAACTTGTACCAGCGGGCTTTGCATCATGGTGAGAAATATTTTAATATATTAAAAACTGATTTCATAAGTTATGGATATGTCCGGATAGGTTATGTTGACAAATATAATGTTTGAAATGATTATTGTAGAATTTTAAGTGATTCAAACTGTAAACTCTTCTTATATTCGCCATAAAATTGGATTAAAAATAAAATCTTACGAAAAAGATTTTATTCATACACTAATTAATAATTATTGTTGTTAATTTTATCAATGTTTGGTGTTTATTAATCTCACTTAACTAATTAAATATCGATTTGTTGTCACTTTTAACTTTATAGGAATATTTTTATATATTTTTGTTTGTATAATATAATGATGTAAGATTATTTGTTCAAATAGGCTTAATATACAACATTTTCTTTTTTCGTAACAGGTCTAACAGGCGAAGATCGTTCTGTGGTAGACGTCCTAGTAGAATTCGCTGCGCCGCGATATCTCTCTCTCGCTCTAGATGGATACTCTCTGTTACTCTTGGACTTTGTACACGCATCCACTGTGGTACTCAACTCTTCGGATATGGGACCATCTGTAAGTGTTTTTCATTACTTATTAAATATGTTCGTAATTTTCTTGAGAGCCATGTTAGTTTTTTATCCAAAATGTAATGAAAGAGGAAAATGTTTCCTTACTTTATATCTAACAATATAGTAAACTTGCTCATTGTTTCTAAAGAGTCAAAAAACTTAGAAAATAGAGATTCAAAATATAGTCCAGACTTTAGAGTTCTTATAAAATAAAAATACTTACTGAAAGTAATATATTCAAATACATTTTTTGCATTGACATTGCATTTAATTGAAATCATAAATGTGACACATAAATCAGAATGATAAAACCAAAGAAATAACACACCATCCCTTACAGTGTCCTCGTACAGCGGCGGTCACGTTTCTCGGCTCGCTGCTCTCTCTACCCGACGGGCTGATGAATGCGCCCATGTTGCAGCCCTACCCTCATCAATATAACACCGTATCTTGTCCTGATCTTAAGGTAAGGCATTATTCATTTGGAAATATCATAATTTTTAATTCATGTTTGTTGCTTATTGAAATAAAGCAGACATTCAATTTGATTGTAGTGTTAAAAAATGTTGGTTCGTAGAGGAAAGAATCACATAAGAGCGTAAAACGCCGCGCTCTATGATGTTACCCAAAAATCAATTAACAAGAATATCATAAATCGTTAATTTATCATACGTAATTAAAAATTTCTCACCATTAGCGCGAAAATTTACTTAAAAAATTACCAGTATATCACATAATTTAACTTTTTTTTTCAAAATGTACCCATTTAACTTGAATAAGTTTATGGATGGATGGATGGAAGAAATATTATGTTAAATAAATAAAAAAAAAAACCATAACCCGTTGCGCAGGAGCACGTACTAAACATAGTGGTGCGTGTGTGTCGGCGCGAAGGTGCCGCAGCAGCGAGGTGCGCGGGCGCGTGTGCGCTCACTGCGCACGTTGCGCATGCGCTTGCGTCGCGTATAGCGTGTGAACGTCTGCCTTCTTATGTCACGTGCTTGTTGCAGATGCTTATGGTAAGATTACTATGCTGCATATGGAATGAAGTATGGAATGAAAGTATCTGACGTGTAGAAAAAAATGCATCTGTAAATATTATGTTTATAAACACAGTTCCACTCCTTATGTACTTAAAAATTTTCAAACAAAGCTTTATATCTAAAGGAGTGTCTGCCTCAATATTAAATAAATTTATAACATATACTAAAACAATTTTTACTTTGTGATAAATAAATAATTTACGGTCAACTGTATTGTAATGGTATTGTTTCAGATGAAAAATAAAACAATTGCCAAAGTTGTAAGTGATTGTATTCTGGTACTGGCTGACTATACGGATCGGATCGTGGAAATGTATCCCGGATTAATAGGTAGGATATATCTATGAATATGACTAATATGAAAAAAAAATAGAAATTTATATTAAGTGTGATCATGTGATAAATGGGCAAAAATTAATCCACAGAGAAAATAATAAAATGGATATGCGCGTGCCTGGCGCAAATATCGCACGCCAGCAGCAGGGACGCAGTGAAGCCGCTGGCCGGCTCGCTGCTGCTCTGCCTCGCCGAGTTCGCGGTGCGCTGCGGGCCCGCGCTGCTCATGCGCGAGCGGGACGCCGAGCAGACGCTGCTCTTGATGATATTCCGGGTGAGCGGCAGATTAATCAACCGTTTAGTTAAAAAAAATAAAGTCGTTTAATTAACGGCCTAAATAATATCCAGTCATTTCGTTTAATATAGCTTTTACTGAATGATGTTTAAGTGTATCAGATGTGTACAAACATTCTGTGTAAAAAGTTTAAAACTATAATAATATAAACGCCTGGATTTTCATAACAAAGAAAAATATGTAAACTTAATTTTGAAATAATAAATGAAAACAAATAACGTTATCATGTAAGCTACGGTTGGAAAGAGAAAGTAATTTGTTATAATGCTCGACGCGTAAACGCATTTGACTGTAAAATAATATATTAGTAAAAACTAAAAAACTTATAAAATAAATCCTCACAATCTGCTGCTTTTAGACAAAAAAAAATTGATTTAATAATATATAAATTAAACATTATAAAGTAATAATGACGAATGAGCACAGTATGTTTTGTAATTATGATAATCATGTTGAAGGATTTTTCTAAATATTTTTTATAACATGCCCAAATATGTTGCAAGTAGGTTGTGTGTTTAACACTAGCCAAACGGTTTACCATTAAATGATAAGTAAATGTTTTATTGAATATTTTTCGCTTGATGTGTTTTGTGTTAGAAAGTTTCCTTGAACCGGTTGGAAATAAAAAAGCATGTTTAAAACAAAAACTTTATTTGCATGGATTTTTAAAAACAATATAAAAAAATAACAAAATGTAACAAAATTTTACAATGTAAAAATATAATTCCTACCCAAACATTGAATCCCATTAATGTAATAGAAATCAATATCTGAGAAAGTTACAAAGCGACATGTTTTCAATTTACATTTTATGAATAGAAAGTGCAAAATTAATAAATAACGAGTACAAAATTACCCGCAATTTATAAGCTAAAGTGCGAAGAAGGAATGACAGAAGACAGAAGTTCTAAACTAAACTTATTGTCCGGGGTGTTCAACATGCTCTTGCGGTTGGAAACCGTGTTCGTCAGCGACGTAGGTGACGGTGTAAATGAGGCCGTCGGGGGCTGCGTACTTGTAGCTGCCCTGCACTTGGAGGGCCTGCACGTTCTCGGCCAGTTGCTTCAGGTTGCCCTGTTCTTGGCGTTGCGTGCCGTCGCTCGTCTCGAACCTGTTGTACAATTTTCAACTCTATGTTAAACGGTATAGAGTACATAATTGATGTAAAAATATGTGTAAAACATCTTTCAGTGGAAAAAGTCGTGAAAGTTTGTTTGATTTGACCAATTGAAAGACTTTCTAGTATTTAAAATTTTATAGATAATTATTCAGTAACTTACTCGAAGTTATAACCGTCGGGGTTGACAACAGAATCCTGTTTGAGAATGTAGGTTGGCTCTTGTGGCTGCTGGGGAGCTGCAGAGGTGACGGCGAATAGAGCAAGGGCTACCAACACCTAAAGGGAAAAAAATGGCATTATAAATTTACACTGTACAATTTTTCGTCTATAAAGTTGAATTTTAAGAAAACTTACGTATTTCTGCATGTTGAACAAGTTTAGGTGTTGTATTTGGAAAATACTAAACAAGGTACTTCAGCTGAAGTCGAATGTTGAATGTGAAGATTCGGTACCACGGTTGCCGTTATAACTGCAAAACAGTAATTGATGACAAAACTATCTCCCGACGAAATATTGCACTCGTAACATGGTGCTAATGAATAAAGCGATGGATATCTAACAAATATGTCTAGTGCTAAGTTATATTTCTTTACGTAACTCGAGTTTGTTTTATCAGAGACTTAAGAAAAGCCTTGGCTCATTTTTGCAGACTTGATTTGTCGCAATACACACATTATGACCTCTTGTATGACTCACCCCATTTGCTAATTCAGATGAACTGTTTGAACAAATCTTTCGTTGTCATAGTTTCAAATTTGCTGTTTTAACTTTTACGCCAATTAACTTGAGTTACTAAAACACTAACTATAGTTTAGTTTTATTGGGTGTCTTTTAATACGCGATTATAAGTAACGTATTCTGTTTACAGGTGTTGTATGCTGTAATGAAAGGCACGAATGGTTCAGATATTGAAGGCTTGACTTTGCCAGTGGATGAAGATTTCGATCCGAACATTCAGCTCGATAATCTTGGACCAAAGACCGCCCCTGCTTCGAGTATTGATGTCAAATTATGGGCTCAGACGGTAATATATTTTGTTCAACTCATATTATAAATTTGAAAGTATGTGAAAGTAACTTAAACGTGTTTGAAAATAAAATTTTAAATGATAAATATCCATATCCCAACGATAAATATGTATATAGATTAATTTGTTGATTATATTTACTTTTCAACATACTGGTATTACTTATCTATCTTTTTTCCTGTAAGTTGTTTAAGATTGTGGATTTTTCGCATTATATTTACTCTGATTCCTATAATTAAATTACCATTTTTACCGTTGTTTTTCTGTTTTTCATTAACATACAACTTCATCTACCCAGATCTGTTCCCAACTCGTGCTATACCTCGGGCACTGGCCCCTCTGGCCCGGCTGCCAGTTGTCGTCGAGCGTGTGCGAGCAGCACGACAGCGTGCCGCCGCTTGGTAGCGAGCTGGGTCCGCCCGTACTCAGCGCACCACATATACAGCTCATGCGGCTTAGTGATTCTACTCTAGCGTCATTTATTGAACTACCCTCGCTGGACGCAACACAGGGAGGGACTACACCGGGTATGTGTTCTATTTTGGTTTGGAAAGCATCACGATAGCGTGCCGCCGCTCGGTAGCGAGCTGGGTCCGCCCGTACTCAGCGCACCGCATATACAGCTCATGCGGCTTAGTGATTCTACTCTAGCGTCATTTATTGAACTACCCTCGCTGGACGCAACACAAGGAGGGACTACACCGGGTATGTGTATTGTTTTTGTATGTGGAGTATAATGACAGCGTGCCGCCGCTCGGTAGCGAGCTGGGCCCGCCCGTGCTCAGCGCGCGACACATGATCGCAATACCACTTATGCGTAAATTTGTATTATGATTTCTTATAATTATTACATGATTTTGTAAATTTATGAGGTTTTTGTAATTTTCATTATGATTACATTAACACTTTGACAGCGGATAACGTCCGACGTACGTGGCGCTTATTTTATGCTAATTAGCCGCATACATAATGAGCGTATCATTCTGGGCGCGCCGGCACTTTTTGACCATTTTGTTAGTTTCATAGAAAAAAAACTATAATAGTTGCGGCCATGATTTTTTTTTCATTGTATTGAAGATATTTTATATTATTATATAAAATAATAAAAACACGTGTAATTGTATTTTTTTATTATAAAATCAACTTAGAATGAGGCACGTTTTCAAAAAAAACAAAACTCTAACATCAACATTTTTCGAATTTTATGACGTGTAGTCTTTCCTGGTGTGGTATTTTTTGAAGCACGGGTCATAACACAAGGGCACGTTGCAATCTGGGCAGTAAAAATTGTTTCCTTGCGACCTCTCTTACCCGTTTCCTTCTTTGTAGTGTCAGCGCAGACTTTGCAAACTCTTGCTACTTTCGTTTTCGATCCTGTCGCCGGTATCCTTTCCATGAAGTGTCTGCCTGTTAATCTGGAGGTCATACCAGTATGATGTGGACCACGAGATGGGCCTGCATCATCTAAGGATGCATGCTGCACCAGTTCTTCACCACAAGTCATCAAAAACTGCGAAAATCGCAATTTACGACGGTACGGTGTTCTCCTCAATATCCGAATCCTCATCATTTTGCAAAATGTCAATAATATCTCTAGTATCTCTTTCCGAATCCAGACGAAATCGTCGTCGCGAAGTCATTTCGCGCCAAAAATTGTCACACGTCTCGATCGCTTAGCTACGCTGAGGCAACAGGCGCGCGAGAGTCGACCCGGCTCGGGCGATCCTTTGTTTCCCGCACCCCACACACCGCAAGTATTTGAAGTGCGTTTGGGTGTGTAGCCAAAACATTCATCTAAGCTTTGACATGACGCGGATCACGCTTACAGGCCGTTGTTTTAAAGTAAACAGTATTGAAATCCACACACGTACCCAGTACGTGATCAGCGTCTCTAACAAAAAAAACTGTCACGGACAGGGGACGTTATCGGCTGTCAGAGATTGGAAATAGATAAAATACTTAGCTGTCAAAGTGTTAATAGAAATAAAAATGAAATTAAAATATTATAACACGAAAACACACGAAAAATGAAAATAAATTGACCATGCATATTATTCTCCTTTATTTCTTAATAACAAACTCATCTCATTAATAAATTTTGTCAGGTCTAATAACATCAGATCGGCAAGTGCGTGTGTTACTACGTGATATAACGGGCAAGGCGTGCTGGGACGCGTCCGCGCTGTACTACGACCCCGCTGTGGTAGCCGCTGACGTGCTCGAGTCGCTGCCTTTGCCCACTGTGTACGTATACACTAATAATATGGTAGAAAATGACCAAAAATACCTGTCAATACATTTTTTTTTTAATCTTATAGATAAACAATAATCAATGAAAGTGTTATAATATATTATTATATAGTTGTATTTATTTATTTAATAGTTTAAACATTAATGTTTAAAAAAAGTAATTTTCTTTTCAGCGTGGACAGTCCCCGGGACAATACCCTATCATCTCTACCGCCGCCGTTACCGCCGGATCTTTTGCCGGACTACAGAAATTCACCGCCGGATAAACATCAATTAGATCATGTATGAGAATTTTGCAATATTTTAACGTACTATTGAAGTGAAACTTCTTTTCAAAGCCGCGTCATAGCAACACCGTCACGTCATGGAGTAAGGCGACGATTTTGGTATCTTTTGAATCTTGCCAAAGAAGTTTCACTTCTGACACACACGCTCATTTTTAATGTAATAATTTGTATTAACTTTTTTATCTTTAAATCTTGCCAAAGAAGTTTCACTTCAGACACACGCTCTTTTTTTAATTTAATAATGTGTATTACTAGTTACTACGCGGTCTGTCCCTTAGACACATAAAACTGAAAGAATAGAATAAATTCGATCGCTCTGGCGGGTCACGGGTGGCCGAGTTGGTTAGGCATCCGCCTCGGATTGGCGTGAAAGGATACGGGTTCGAGTCCCGCCTCGTGATCGAATTTTTTCTATTGTTTATAAATTATATTTAATTATTTTATTATTCAGCCATAGCTATCCCACTGCTGGGCAAAGGCCTCTCTTCCCTTCGTCCACGTCTTCCTTAATGTGTATTAATTTATTTTTTGTATGTATAGGTGCTAGCGTACATAGGGCACACGTCGCCCGAGGTGGCGTGCGGGCGGCGGCTGGACGAGGCGGGCCCGTCGCCGCTGGCGGCCGGCGCGGAGGACGCGCTCGTGTGCGCGCTCGTGGCGCACCGCAACGCCGAGCGGCACTATCTGGCGCACCGCGACACGTGAGTACAAACATGTTACAAATTAAATCTGTTTTTAAAAAAAAATTATTCGCCAAATGTTGTTGCAAAGCGTATAATTCGTAAAAGGCTCGACCGATTCGGCAATTTTTTTACGGCTTTGTTAACGTTCACAAGGTTCTAATGGAGAGAAAAAGCGACAATAGGGTAGAACCACAGAACAGTAAGAACAAATAGAAGTGCTATATTGTCATAATTAGTATGAAAACCACTGTCGCCAAACCCACACATTTAAACCGATAGCTAAACAGTACACTACAAGTAAACTATACCTTTTATTGGACAGCTTGATTTGAGTAAAAACTGACTTAGGTAATAAATTCAGCATTTCAATATGTACCCTCACGCACGATGTTACGGTTTATTTTAGTATAACATCCCTAGGTATATTAGCTGTTTTGTTTCTCTTTGCTCAGAAATTCCAAATTCGAAAACATTCAGCTATTCCACAACAGAGGGCGTTAGTTTTCGATAGATATAACTTTGAACCTCAACACATAGAGATAAGGTTGAAATTTGTGTCACTCTACATTAATGATAATGACATTAATTTGATGCTATGCCCTAAGGGATGTCAGCCTTGTTATCGATAATTCACAAATAAATATTTTTTTTGTGCGGTTTTTTTCTTTCTATTATATGAGTATAGTATAATGTGTCACATTTTGGAGTATGTTTATTACTACTAAGTACGTCTTTTCATATTCATCATCATCATCATCATCAGCCCATATACGTTCCCACTGCTGGGACACGGGCCTCCTATGAGGGTACAGGCCATAATCCACCACGCTGGCCAAGTGCGTGTTGGCGGATGACACATGTCGTCGAACTTTTTAATCCTTCGACATGTCGGTTTCCTCACGATGTTTTCCTTCACCGTTCGAGCAGTGGTGATGTTACTACATGCGCAGATAAATTGAAAAATCTATTTATTTCCTGCGCGCTCGCCTGGTCTCGAACCCCGGACTTATCGATTCGAAGTCCGAGGTCTCACCACTGAGCCGCCATTGCTCTGTTCATATTATTATTAAATAAAAAACGGAATAGAGTAGTATAAATCTCTATTTACAAAATACAAACAGAAAATATGCAACTATCACGTATTCATTTATATATTACAACTTAATTATTAGAGTAAAAAACACTATATTAAATTGTATCTTTCCACCAGTGAGGAGGAAGTGGATTCAGAGGAGTGGTCATCCCAAAGCAGCGAGTGCACTCCGAGCAGCCCGTTCGCATGGAGCCGGCAACTTGTAGCGCAACTCGGCACGTTAGCGCCCGCACGCCGTGCGCATGCGCATCTACTGCGTCGTACTGACCGTCTGCTGCGGGAGCTGAGGAATTTGGATGCGCAGAGGTAACACATAAATATAGACACACGTTAACATATATGCGCACGCACACACGCACGTGCTGTTAAATGCGCGCGCAAACGCAGAGAAACGTGCATATACAATCACAAGTGCATTCACGTGCACAAAGACTCACACGTTTACACATTTTCTGTATTGTATTAAGCGCGAGGTTTCAGTAAAAATAGAGATAGTATCAAATAATACTTTTTTTTTTCAACTTAAATCAAAATTTAGTGCTTAGGATTCACTAATGGTTCACAAATCGTATTTATTAAACACATCAAAAGTCATGTAGTTAAATTTATCCAGAACTAGCAGAAGTTAAGTTAAAAAGACGACATAAGATTCACATCAAATATTATGTATTTTAAACAGGTGTCGAGAAACACACAAAGTTGCAGTTATTTACGTGGGAAAGGGACAAGAAACGCGCAATGAAATATTGTCGAATCGCTGCGGAAGTCCGGCCTACGAAGCGTTCTTGGCGGCACTGGCTTGGGAGGTATGACTTTTTTGAACCTATGAATCTGTTATTTTTTTAATAAAATAATTAATAAAACGACACCAACATCTTTTTTTGTTCGTAATATACTTAAAAATATTCGAGCGTTCAAAAATTTAATAGTGTTCTTACTTATCAACATATTATCTACGTTACCACTGCAGGTAATATACAACAGGAGGTGGTGTATTCAAGACATCATATTATTGTAATATCTACGAAGCCGCAGTTGGGCAGTAGAGTTTATGTTTAGAAATAAAAGATGAATGTTTTATATCTAAATGTATAATACTTGCGTAAAATCAAACACAAGAAAAGACTAAGTAGAGTTTATAGCTTATAACCTTATTTTTATTTTATTTTTTTTTTCTTTATGTTTGCGGCTTCGCGTTTAACCAGCATCGTACATGTCCTTTATTTTTATGGTTGCCTGGAAGAGATTGCTTTAAGCAATTAGGCCGCCTATTGTGCACTTACCATATTCATGTTCTCCATGTTAAATTATATATGTTTCTATTACTGGTATTGTACAATAAAGTGTCATAAATAAATAAATAAATAAACCTCATAGGAATAGTGTCTTAGCGCTGGACACAACAACAAACAGAGTAAATTATTGTTGACAATAATGTATGTATAGGTGGAACTAGAAAGCCACGTGGGTTTCGCGGGTGGTCTGCGCGGTGGTGGTGGGGGGGGCACCAGCGCGCCATACCTCGCCACGCTCACGCTAGAGGCGCTGTTCCACGTGGCCACGCGCATGCCTGCGGATACGCCAGACGCTATACTTAACAAGGTCAGCTTTATATCAACTCTTTTTATGATTATCTATAGTAGGTTATAAAAAAAGTTCAAAGTTAACAGTTCTACTGCATCTAGTGTCCTTTTGTTATCCGTACTTTAGTTTATAATAAGTTTATGATAAACGGCACTGTACAATAATTAGGAAACTACAAAAAAAGAATTGATAGATTGTTCTATTCTGAGTTCCTAAAAATGTCGTTTTTAAATTTATATAATTATGTTATTTAATTTTTGGTCATTAAAGTTAATGTAACTTAAAAAATAAGGAAAAAAAGCATGTTTATTCCTCGTATATTATTTCATCCTCGCTACCACATTTCTATGCGTGTATCAATCAAACGAAGGTTCTATTTATCATTATCATAATGCATCACATATTTAAATAATATTTCCAGACTCGACACTTGGGCAACGACGAGGTACACGTGGTGTGGAGCGAGCACTGGCGGCCGTACAAACGCGACACGCTGCCCACGCAGTTCTGTGACGTGCTCATAGTGTTGTACCCGCTGCCTGGAGGCTTATTGCGCTGTACTGTTTCGAGGAAACCTGATGTGAGTGACTTGTATTGTTTTTAAATTAGTCTCATAGTGAATCTTTCAAATTTAAATAAGCTAATTTTCTTTCTAAATTGAAATAATATCATAGTTGAGCTTTAAAATGTAAATAAGATTTTTTTGTAACCACATGTTGTTTATTTTGATCATATCTATCTATAGTTCTATACTAATATTATAAAGAGGAAAGGTTTGTAATTATGTATGTGTGTATGTATGTATGTATGGTTTTCACGCATAGACTACTGGACCGATTTTGATGGAATTTGGCACAGACAATTTATAGACCCTGAGAAAGAACATAGGCTACCTTTTATTGCGAAATATGTACCACGGGCGAAGCCGGGGCGGACCGCTAGTATACAATAAAAATAATGACAAAGACTTGATTCAATGTTATGTACTATTTTTTTACTGTTCAATAGTTTATAACTGCTTCTTTATGCGGATAGCTGACTAGCAAGAAAATTCTTACGTAAAAGCATAGATCTGTTGTTGCATACCCTACCAAAAGGGTCTTCATTACAACTGTAATCTTATCCTTTATATATTAATTATAAGTATTGTATATCAGCCTGTTAATTTAGCGATTTGATTGCTATTTTTATCTGGAAGAATCGTATGTCTAACCACTTTCAAAGTTCATTAGCTATCCGAGTAGATACAGTTTTCAAACTTCATTAGCTATTGTGTACAAGTTTATAACATCGTCGTCCAGGTGGGCGTGTTCGGTCCGCTGTGGGAGGAGTGCGTGGTGCGCGCGCGGTGCTGCGCGGCGATGGTGCGCGGCGCGGCGTTCGCGGGCGGGCGGGCCGTGCGCGCCACCATGCCGCTGTACCAGCACGCGTGCAGCGAGCGCGCGCGCGACCTGGACGCGCTCGTCGCCGCGCACACGCTGCCCACGCCCTTCGAGACCTTCGTCACCAGGGTGCGCGACCCCGTGCACGCGCACCCGCCGCCCGCTGGTGTGTACACGCCATCAATTATTGTATATATTAAAAAGTGTAACCGTTCAACTATTTTATGAAGTTCATATATTCCACTTTGTATTGTTACCTCTTGATGGAACCGTATTTTATACTTAAAATTTCTTATAGAAATACACAATTCACTAATTGTGTTTCTTAAAAATCTTAACTTTGTGAAGTTCCTTGACTTTAATCGAAATTATATCCTGTATTTAAAGTATATTTATAATGCTTAAAAATTAGTAACATCAATGTTATAATAATTGCAATTTATAACGAGAAATACATTATACAACCATTCTTTTTAACAAAAAAAGTCGAACAGTGGGATAATATTTTTTTTTTTAATAAAATATGAATACGTTTGTGGATAAAGTGATGCAGTTATTTAATTCGAAGCAGCTAAATACCCAATTTGTATTAACTCGAAAATTGCAAAAATTTATATATAAATCAAAATATCGCTCCGCAGATCAAAACAGCGGTCGTCTAGCCGCAGCGCTGCTGGACCACGGCGCGAGCACGTGGGCGTCGTGCGAGCCGCACTCGGTGTCTCCCCGGCCGGTCAAGCGGCTCGGGCCCTTCAAGCGGCCGCAGCAGGCCGCACCGCCCGCACCCGCGCCACGACGCAACCGGTGAACCAGTGACGTCACAGTGGAGACTAGTGCTCGATGATTCTTACTACCTACAACACCTAAAGTGAAGAATTACAATACCTAAAGTGAAGAATTACAATACCTAAAGTGAAGAATTACAATACCCAAAGTGAAGAATTACAATACCTAAAGTGAAGAATTACAATACCCAAAGTGAAGAATTACAACACCAAAGTGAAGACAAATGTTAACACAAGTGCAACTCCTAATAGTGATTACAAGAGTTCGCTGATACTTACCATCTTGTATGATACCTAATAGTGACAAGTGTTTGATGATAATGACCACCTCATACAACACCTAACTGTGGAGACAAGTTTTCCATGATATTGATCATCTCATACAACACCTAGTATTGAAAACAAGTATTTGATGATACCTAATGCATCATAGTGAAGATAACATAATATGTTCGATGCGCGCCTGAGAGAGCATAACAAGTGATCTATGATACCTAATGCATATAAGTGAAGATAACACGTGTTTGATGACATTAACCATCACTTTAAACACATAATGCATCTAAGTGAAAGCAAGTGTTCAATAATATAAACCATCTGTATGGACTCCAGACTCCCAGGTTTAGTGAAGTACTCATTAAATGATTGTCAATCCCAATATCAGCCTCATTGAGGTTTGTTAATAAATTTCAGATAATATAAAGATAAAGATAAACTAAAACTACACAGTAAACACAATGAGATTCTTTTTACAATTATTGTACATCATATGGTATCTTGATACATACCTAATATGCAAAGAATTACTTTAAGTCTCCCCTGTTTCTTTTTTTACAAATGTATTGAAACTACTTAAGGCCTATTGCTAGACGAATTTTCAATTAAGCTTAATGATTCAAACAATTAAAATCTTTGTTTTACACTTACCAATAAATATCTTCATTGCATTTTACTCTGTAAATAAGATTTGGAGAATATAAATTTCTGGGAGTCTCAAAGAATAGGATCAGAATGCTGGTAGGAGTCAGAAAGCCAAAGTTTCTAACTTCAAACTATTGATAAATATTATGTTACAGATACGTGATATTTGTAACAATAAAGTAATTGAGAAAGAACATTGAGTCTCTTTATAAAAAGGTATTGCTAAATTTACACTTATATTATGCGACGCTCAATCAATGTACTTTAGTTTAATAAAATTCTATATTGCAATGATTGATATGTTGCTCGGCATGAAGGTTAATAGATATTAAAGTTATATTTGTTAAGATAAATATTTATTTATTTTACATTAATTTAAGAAACACTTAAACTAATTGACTGATACGACTTGTATGTTGGCACAAATCGAGCGACGGTAACTATAACAGATTTGTGAATTACAAAGAATCACAGTCGAATTAACGAATCGTCCAAAAAGAGATTCTTAGAATAAGCACTAATGCGGACTTAATGAAATTTTATGTACTTAATAATTTATTGCGTAAGTTATTTAACATTAGTATCGTTGCATTTAAATTAATTCTAAAGTATGCAAGCCTTATCTAAATTATTGTATTTGCCTAGAGCTAATTGTAACGTCACTTTGAGATCATGTACTTTTGACTATTAACAACACTCAATATTTAATTGTAACTTGCGAATGTAATAGCGTAAACAGAAATGTAAGGAAAGTAGTACTGGTAGAACCTCTGTGAGCAGGGTGAGATCAGAATATAGTAGAATTGTTATTTAATATCGCAAATATTTATTAAAAAAATAGTATCATTACAAACATTGAAAAATAGTTTGGCCTATTTTCATGACTTTTTTTGTTGAATTGAGGTCTCATCTTAATCTGTGAGATATTTTTGTGAGTTCATATTATATTCTAATTATCATAATATCGATTAATAATTCGATTTCAAATTTCCGATTTATATCAAATTCTCTTTACTAACCTAGGAAAAATTTACCTAATTTAAGGGACAACTTAATCCTATATGAACTCACCTTGCTGGGTTCTACTACGAATAGAACTCAATTTGCAGCTTCTACCATTTGTGAATATAAACTGTTAGCCCAACGAGCTACTTGCGGTTCTAGACCCTAAAGCCAAATAAACTGGCAGCATGTTCTTGCATCTGTAAATATGTAAACTACTTGTAGAGCTTTAACTGTTGTAGTGTTTTACAATATTCTAATATTTATTTTTGTATAGATGTTTCTATTAATATGGCTCTAAATCTTATTGTGTTAAAGTTTCTGTAATTGGCTATAGTTATGTTGTTATTTTTCTATTTTACGTTTTTAAAAGATCTGTTTAGTATTATTTTTTGTTTTTATACTTATAATTTTCATTAAATATTTCATTAATTGGGTTCAATTTAGTTATGTGAATTTGCCAAATATTTTATATTATGTTTTATTCGTTTGGGTGTACATATTTTATAAGTACAATTAAAATGTATTCTTAAGAAGGTATTTATTTTTAAATATGTATATTCATTGATAATACATGAAACTTCTGATATATACCAAACAATCTTAACTCAATATGAACCCGACTCTGCATTCCAAAATGTAAACTTAACTGAAAAAAATTCTCATTATTATTTTCCACTTTTTCTGTTATAAATGTATTCTTTAAGCTTTGAGTTATTATTATTACCTTATGTAGCAGTTTGCTTGCTTTTATTTAAATTTGTATATTGTGTACTAGAATGCATTCCATTATATTATTATTTGTATTATTTTACAGTATCTATGATTATGTTTACTTTAAACAGTATTTATTAGATGTTAAGACTGACACCATATTATGTATTATGAGATCACGAAGTATTAATGTAAACAATTTATTGTAACTGTGGTGGTTTATTGCTAATTTTTTTTTTTTTCATATTTTGTTACTCATACAGTCTAAAAATACAACATGTATTAAAATATAACACATTTGTAACTCACAGATATTTAAGTAATATAATAACCAAATTTTTATATTTAAAAGGTGAAAATAAAATTCTGTTATACCTTTATTTGTATTTAATTTTACCTTCAATACATCAGATCTTCAAATAAATCATTTAACTTTTGCTACGATACATACACACTACATAGTATGTAACATGAACACCATAGACACCAAAAAAAGGTTTAGGCAACGTTATGAAACAAGGAACTATAACATTCATTTATAGTTATACAATTTGTATTACAATAAGATTCTTAAAAGTACAATGTTCAGTAATACTGAATTTACAAACTTTATTAAAATACAATAGAGATTCAGAGTGGCATACAAGGTTCATAGATAAATGAATATATGGAAGATGATAATCCATGGAATTGCTTAAGAACCCTTGGATTCTGCATCATTATTATTTAGAACTAGCAGTCCGCCCCGGCTTCGCCCGTGGTACATATTTACGTTTTCTCTACGTAAGAACCATCCTCGTACTTCAAGGAATATAATAAAAAAAGAATTAACGAAATCGGTTCAGCCGTTCTCAAGTTATGCGCTTACCAACACATTTTGGGATTCATTTTTATATTATAGATAGATGTAGTTCTTTACAAATGGTAATGATATGCTTTTGAACTACAGTTTTTTGCTGGCGGCTTTCTACTTTCCAAACTGGTGTTTTTTATTATTTTTATGATACATAAGTCTTTCTAAGATTGAGTTTTATGACATGACAAAATCTATTTTATTTGAACATAAATACTTTAACTACACACTTACTCAATTATTCTTTGGCAACTTATACATGCCACTCTGTAATACAAGTTGATGTGTTTGTACTTTTGTATCCAAAAATTGCTTCAGTTCTAGCATATGGCATTCTGCGCCAGGAACTTGTGTAGCAAACATTTTGAGCATTTGATATATTCGCTCTAATGGCAAAGTTTCTAAGTTGGTTAACATACCAACAATATATGACCAGAACATTTGAAGTTCACCTTCTCTTTGGTCGTGTACAGAGGCCATTACACTCTCACTTTCCTCATCTTCACAAATCATTTCTTGCACCTGATTAGATGTAACATTTGATTTATTCGCCTCAGATTCCTCAACAACTACATACACATCAGGAGACTTCTCAGAGATGAGACCGAGTGACTGCCAGTATGTTATTTTTCTTCTCAATACATTTATTGGCACTTGCATTATCTGATGAAGTTCATCAATTGACCATTCTGGTTTTGTTTGAAAGTGCATAATTAAAGTTGCATTAAATGGTGACACAGTCAAATCTAATTTTTTCTCACCAATTTCTATCTCAATATTAACATTGCCTAGATGAGGTTTCCAACTTAAAGTTCTGTTCCCTTTTAATGCCTCATAAGCTTTTGTATATTTTTCTAAATGATGTTTAATTTCCTCTGGTAATTCCAAACTTTCATCCTTAAAGGGTGGCCAGAATTGAGCAGATAATATCATTGCATTTGATGTAAATTTTTGATTTAAATCTACAAAGTTTGCATCCTGTTGTATGAGAGCATTAATCCTCTTAGAATCTGAAATATCTTTTAACATTACTTCACAAAAGTGTAAGTGAGACTCTCCAAATTTTATTTTCAACAACTCCAAGTATCGTATCTCCTTTTCAGTGTTGATTACACTTTGTGCTAACAATCTATCTGCTAAGAGAGTTCTATATTCATTAACAAATAATTCTTTACTGCCATAAACATTAACAAGCATTGATATAATATCATTGCTTCTATTATTGGTAGGTTTTTGTTTGGGATCTGCATCCACAGGCTCAGGAACCCACTCATCCCAGGCCTCTTCCTGGTCAATCTCTTCTCCTGTAGTAGCTGCATATTTAGCTAATTCCTCAGCCAACTCACTACCAGATCC
Source organism: Colias behrii (assembly GCA_029959065.1). Lineage (NCBI taxonomy): Eukaryota > Metazoa > Arthropoda > Insecta > Lepidoptera > Pieridae > Colias > Colias behrii. The sequence continues at coordinate 6,996,766 of JARWMC010000018.1, forward strand.
CTCTTCTGTCAAACTACTGACAACACTGCGAACAGTATCTTCTCTATTCCTTAAGTAACTACGAACAGGCCTTGTAACTTTTTCTAAAATGACTCCAGATGGATCTAAATATCGAAGGGCTCTGATAGTGGAAATATAAGCTGTAAGTATATCTGGTGTATTTACTCCTGGGTGCAGAAGTCGGGTCTCTAAAGCAGTTTGTAATTTTTTACACAATGAGGCACACAGATCTGTTTTATTCAAACAAGCTTTGATATCTTCAATAGCAGGCTGAGAATCGGGATATTCAATAATTATGTTAAATAACTGATCAATTCTTAGTTTCATATATGTATGATACAAAAAATAGCTCAATTTTTTATTAAATTTGTCAATAGCATATTGCATATTTTTATTGTCCGGTGGTGCTTTTGATGATCCTCCACAATATATTCGTGTCAACCATGTTATTACAGTTTTTTCTAACCAATTTTCTAAATGGGATATATGTGAAACATCAAAAGTTCCAGTACAGAGTTTTTGTATGTGTGTTTCCATTCTTACTTGTATAAAATTTGTAAGCACTTGTCCAGCAAGTCTCTCCAGCAATTGCAATTCCATCAGTTTCCTGTTGGTCTCATGGAAAACTTTAACAATATATGAACAGCTACACTCGGAATATTCATTATAACATCCTGCACATGTAACATCAACACTCATATCTGAATTATTTTCATTTTCATTATCAAAAACATTGAATGCTATTTTATAAAAATGAGTTATAATAACATGAAAATCAACAGGCAATTGTGATAGTAAGGTAGATCTCACAAGTTGCCTAAATCCATTAATAATATCCCTCTCACCCAAAATAGGTCCTTTGTTGGGACAAACACTGTTAAGTCTTATTAGTCTTCTAAGCATGTAACAAAAACCTCTCATTGATTCATATAAGTCTTTTACTGCAGATTTGAACAGCTGAAAGCCCTTTATCTCCTCATCTACTTTAATAAATTTTGCCCAAAACGTAGGAACTATATGTTGACGCATATATTTTTCCATGTTAACAATAACAAGATCGCGTATTTTAACCTGAATACCTAAACTGGTTATTATTTCTTGTATTTGTGTATATTCAGCCTCAGTGCAGTCAGTAAATAAAGTATCGTTGAGGATCGGAAATCCGTAGTGAATTTTATTCCAATAAACATTGAGTTCATCGCCTTTGAGAGACATTTTGCAGAAAATAAAATCACTTGTAGCTCTATATTATAGATCTACCAAAGATGGACACCACACACAAATCACAATACGCTAAAGTTTATATTTTGAAATAAGTTACCATCGGCTATCGCCCATCGCAATTCGCATAGTCTGACAGACTTGGACAGACTTTGGACAGACTGACGCAAGTCGCAACGCAAGTCTGACGTTTCAAGTTTGAAATTGAAATTGTTTTGAGTTTTGACTTTTGGTGTTTGAAATTTGTATTGACCAAATTGACTTGAAATTGACTATTGATCATAGATAACTATAATATTATGATACTCATAGCTAATACAAATTTTCGATAGGCCCTGGAGAGAAAGTACTTCAAATACTGGAGATAGCAAATTTTGCTGAAAGGAAACATTCCCTTATTTTTAAAAAGAAAGTACGGCTGGATCGGTCTGTAGTCGCAAAATCGGATGCTTCAGCAAGATTTTTTTTTGCCGTTTGACGTTTCCACAGAATACGTATTGTAGTTGCCGTGTCTCAATGAAACTGAAGGCATGTGTGAACCCATTCATTGAAATACAAGACTGATCCTGGATCCGACCGATCCTGGACGTGTAGAGGAGGCTTAAGTATATTGCACCTATTACACCTCCCTAAATTTAATCAACTTATGATTGACTCAGTGAGAAGCCAATTAAGCATTGGGAATGTGTAATCGCATTTAGTCACTAAAAACTTGAGTAATTTCTATACCTATATTAGGTATATACCGGGTATAAACGTTAATGCACTACACACTGACTACACTATCCTAAATTGAACTACTAAATCTCAAGTTCATTTAGAAATTAGTCTAAACATCTGATCAGTGTCTTAATTTTAGAAACAAAATTATAAAATGAAGATTATGACTGTTTTAGAACCGGAAATTAACCACAATAATTAAAGATCGTTTTACATAATATTATTAAATCTCATGGACTCCTAATTCAGAAACAAAATATGTACTTATACCCGACCGTTTCCGTTCCTGTGGGATATGTCTTATTCTGTGTCTTCAGCTACCTACAAATCAAATTTCATTGTAATCGGTTCAGTAGTATTTGCGCGAAAGAGTAACAAACATCCATCCATCCTAACTAACTTTCGCATTTACAATATTAAGTAGGATAGGATAATGTGCTTATTAAAAAAAGACAAAAATTTTGTTGTTATAAATTTATTTTACATTTAGTCACTTATACTAATACTTATATTTAGATTGTTGCATTCTAATGAATAGGCTCTGGTTGTTGAGTCAACAACAAACCAAATCTCTTTTTAATAGTGATCCTTTGTCTTGAATATTTATCCTCAGGAGAGAAACGAGCTGCAAAAGCAAAAAACAATTAGTTGTAGCAAATAATATTCAAAATAACAATAATGATAATATTTTTCTTGTTTTTTCATAATTATATTTATGATTAACATTGTACTTCTTTACATACAATTCGCTAGTTCCAATTATATTTCATATTAATATGTATGTATATATTTTTGTGTGCTGCATTTTGCCATTCATTGAAAGGTAACAACTAACAATACAAAGCATGAATTACTTCCTATTTTGACCTAAAATTTAATTCATACCTGGATGTGCAGACAATGTAGGTTTTCCGCTAGGATCAATGGTCTGGAATATTAAATTTAATTAAGATGTTATTCAAAAAAATCCTACTTTCAAGTAGTGTTATGTAAGTATTATGGCTAGACATATAAAAAAAATAACACGGTTCACGCTTAATGCATTTTTATTGTTAAAGAAAAAGAAATTTGAATGATAACCAGGATCTAAACACGAAACGAAGTTAGAGACTATCTTATTTAGCTAGTGATCTGTACTACAGGTCTTTCAAAGACCTATTTCAGACACTAGTCCTTCACAACGAAAATGCTACACGTTTACATATTTAGTTCCTTTGTAATAGTTTTAAGTTGTGAAGGCAAATAAATGAACTTTTTATTTTTATTATTATTTATTTATTCATACATTTGGGTAATGTTTCTAATTTACAGGAGAAGGTAACCACAAAAGGTAAACACGTGATTCTTACCGCTAATGTGTATTGACGGTCTCCATTCTCGTTTAGAAAGTATCTCAAATACATTTTTAATTATCTAATCAATTAATATCCAAGCAAAATAACAAGTTAATTATAATTCGGATTCGGAATCAACACTCGAAGACAGAAGATTATCGTACACAATTATTTTAATGTACATGTGAGTATTGACAAGTGACAAACACAGAGACAGAGCAAGTAAAAGTAATATGACAAACTGACAACCCAGTGTTGCCAACCCCAATTTTAGAAAATTAGTAGATTATGTGCCAAATATTGTTAGAAGTTGGTAGAATGTAAAATGCAAAATTGGTAGATCTACCACCTCAATTTAGAAGATTTTTTGAGGTTAAAAATGCATGAACTGTTCTTAAAATGTTAATTTTTTAAAATTATACATATTTTTATTAAAAAGTTTTAAATGTTCTGCACTAGGCTGCCCATTGTTTGTTATAAATCTTTTAGTACGCAAAAATCCCTTTAGAGTCTCCGTGCAAATTTTATTTCTCTGGAAAGTTTTCATATTATTAATTGCAGAAAACAATCTCTCAACGTTTGCGCTACTATGTGGAAGTGCGAGTAATTTTCTCACGAATTCGTATAGCAGGGGAAACATTGGAGACTGGTCTCCTTTTTGGACGAAACGTGCTTCCAGAATTCTTCGCTGCTGTCAGAATCCATTATATAAATAAATACATGCAACACAGAACAAACAGCAATCAGCACCGTTAACAGGCGCGGTCCTAGGCGGGGGGTCACGGGGGACATGACCCCCCAAAATCGTACTCGATAAAATAGAAAAAAATTCTTATACTGGACAAAATATAAAAAAATGGCCAAGTGCGAATCGGAGTCACTCGCACAACTAAATTTCCGTTTAAAATTATTTTTAATCTCTTGCGAATTTCGAAATTTTCAGCATAAACAAGAAGTTTGATTTTTTAAAATATTTTTTACATAATCTAATTAAAATTCATGTACTTATTTAACAATTATTCCTAAATCTGTATTTTAGAACGTTACATTGTAAGTTGTAACAAATTTCATGATTCTGTGTACATAGGCCGGGAGATACTGACACAAAATTTAGGGTCATTTGTAACAGGATGGCGGTTCTACAGGGGTCTTAGTACGCAATGACAAAAAGAAAAATGATGGTCAGAACGCTGGTACCGACGGACTAGTCGCGTGGGCGTTAGTCGAACTCGTCGGATAAATAGCGAAAGTCAAACGATTTGTAACACGAAAATTTTAGAATTAACCGATAGCCCATAAAAAAGATGTAGGCGGTAGTGTCATGCCATACTTTTCCGGTGTGACTTACAGCCCGCCATACCGACGCGAATGCGTTGATTTAAAAAAACAATTCAACCATTTGTACCAGGCTAACTTTTGCACAGGTAACCATCTAATCGTCGTGCAGCCATTTACGAAAATCGCCATGCCATACTTTTCGGACGATTCCAAATGGTCACCATACCGCCGAAAATCTGCAAATTTTTTTTTCTACAACTCCTGAATGTTTATAAATAGAAGTGTGATAATGCCATACCTGTAGGAGGTGGCGAATGTGTATAAGATTTTTTTTAAAGTGAAACTTTTATTACATCGTCTCAAACTTTTTGGTCTGTGTAGCGCATGTCGCGTGTATCGCGGCTGCCGAGTAGGTATACCTACTCGGCAGCCGACCGACACGCGACATGCGCTACACAAAGCAGTGTTCGGAACCGTTCGAACAGTTTCACTTTTACCGTGGTTTCATAAAACCACACAACATTTTTTTTAATTGTAAGATTTTATTCGTATTTTGAATGATTTGTAGCAGTATGGCACTAATTTTTCCCTCTATTAAAAGTATGGCAAATATAATAATGGTCACGTTGCATCATATACTTTCCAAAACTCCAAATGCCATACTAATCGCCAATTCTTTTCATTTTTTTTTTTACGTCTTGGCTTAAGTCTTACAATCGTCCGCCCCATGTTTGCAATCTGCGATATTTTTTTCTAGGTAGAATTGTATACAAACAAACAGACTATAATGATCCCATACTGTAAAAAAATATTTTACGTATTGTACAGTCGTATTTTTGAAACGTGACGAATAATTTAATTTTTCAAGTATGGCAGCACTTTTTCCCCCTACTAGAAGTATGGAAAATATAATAATGGTCACATTTTATCAAATACTCTCCAAAAATCCAAATGCAATACTGGTACAAATCGTTTGGCGAAAAAAAAAAATTTTTGTAGATTTTCGGTGGTATGGTGACCATTTGGAATCGTCCGAAAAGTATGGCATGGTGATTTTCGTAAATAGCTGCACGATGATTAGATGGTTACCTGTGCAAAAGTTAGCCTGGTACAAATGGTTGAATTGTTTTTTTAAATCAACGCATTCGCGTCGGTATGGCGGGCTGTAAGTCACACCGGAAAAGTATGGCATGACACTACCGCCTACATCTTTTTTATGGGCTATCGGTTAATTCTAACTTTACCTGTGCAAAACTTAGCCTGGTACAAATGGTTGAATTGTTTTTTTTTTTTTAAATCAACGCATTCGCGTCGGTATGGCGGGCTGTAAGTCACACCGGAAAAGTATGGCATGACACTACCGCCTACAACTTTTTTGTGGGCTATCGGTAAATTCTAAAATTTTTGTGTTACAAATCGTTTGACTTTCGCTATTTATCCAACGAGTTCGACTAACGCCCACGCGACTAGTCCGCTAGAACCAGCGTTTTGACCATCATTTTTCTTTTTATCATTGCGTACTATGACCCCTGTAGAACTGCCATCCTGTTACAAATGACCTCGTTTTGAATTCCTTACGAATGTCGAAATTTGCGAAAAAAATGAAAAAAAAAATTGACGGCTGTATCTTTTGATTTCGTTGGCTTATACGTTTGATTTTATCTGTCTGGAACGCGTAGAGGTATCAAGCTGAAATTTATATCGAATACTCAAGTCGACGTCCCCTAAATGCTGTGAAGAAATCAACCTTATAAGCCAACGCAATCAAAAGATACAGACGTAAATGCTGAAAATTTTCGCAAATTTCGACATTCGCAAGGGAATCAAAACCTACAGGGTGCTTCCTATGAACACAGAGTCTTGAAATTTGGTACAAAGTAAAGTCTTATAACACAGATATATAGGAATAATTACGAAAAATATTATGAATTTTTAATTACATTATATAAAAAAAAATATTTTCTATCATTTTAAACTTAAAAAGGGGGTTGTCCTTTACTCATGAACGCTTACATGTATTAAATTAACTCAAGTCTATAATATCTATAAGCTGTAATAAAATCAAACTTCTATGTCAATCTTTGATTAATATAATCAAAGATGTTGTAAACGCTGAAAATTTTCGTAAAATATAAAAAAAATGTATGTATTATAACTTGTATTGACTACGATTTTTGACGAGTATGATTTGGAGGGGGGGGGTTGCTATATTTTCAGCCGCGTGACCCCCCCCCAAAATGTCAGGCTAGGACCGCGCCTGACCGTTAATACGTAGTTATTTAGTTTTAACAACAAAACGACACAACACAGGAACAAATATTCAATTCACCATTGATTCCGCAACAAACCAACCAATCGGCGCCAATCGATAATGGGCTATTGCCAAAAGACAGAAATTGACGCAAACGAACCATGAACGAACGAACTGTTGCTTATTTTTTATGGTTTTTGGCCTGGACTCTAGCTTGACGCATCGTCGCATGATGCAACATATCGCAAAGTGGTGATATGTCAAACAATTTAAAAAATTGGTAGATTTTAGGTCTAGGGTGGTAGATAGGTAGACTGAAGTGAAAATTAGTAGATCTACCAGTTGGTAGAGTTGGTAACACTGTGACAACCACACTCCACAGTCCTTATTGTCAACCAAGAAGTGTCAACCATAGGAGAACCACCATAAGAGTATAGATAGCTCGGAGCAATTAACAAGCCTGGAGAAGTAAAAATTAATTGAACGTTTCTTATATAGTGGCTCTCTTTTATTCAATACCCTAATTAATGCGATAGAAAGAGACAACACACTGTTATCGGCTTGGCATTCAAATCCACATGTAGCCACTTTTTGTTCTAAAAAGGTAGTGCTTGCCACTTTATCGAATACTAAAATATCGATAAATAAAAAAATTAAGTTATAAAATTGCTTGAAGATAATTTAAGATTCTTTTAATTTTGAATTATGGATAGGTAATTCCAAATTTTAAGATTCGTTTAATTTGGAATTATTCATTTACGATGCGTATTGACTGCCTTGCATTGTATGGTAGTTGTATTTATAAAAAAATATTATTAGGTATTTCGGTTTAGGTTGTTTTTTATGGTTTCGTAAAAAGGTACGTATTTTTTCCTGTTTTCATAGATTCATTCTATTAATATTAATATCTATTCTACTAATATTATAAAAGCAAAAATATTTAAGAATGGACATTTGATATTCTTTCACGAAAGAACTACTGAATGAGTTTTTATGGAACTTTCCAATTATACATATTATAGATTAAACATCAGAATAACATATGGGCTACAATTTACCGCGGGAAAATAACTCATTCCCACAGGAAAAAATTGGTAAAAGTTTAAAATAAATTGCTTCAAATAAAACAAATAAAATTTAAATTTTTTTTTTGCAACATTTTATTTCGATACTTAATTAACAAATTACAATATTTATTATTTAAAATAGATGCCACCTTAAACTTGTGGCACAGCATCTCTGCAAAGCACTTTACTTTTCTTCCCGTCTGATTCGAAATGATTTGAACAAGGCCGAGAATGTTTTGAAGGCTTCCAATTTTCCCTGTGCTATAGCTTTAACCCAAACATCTTTTAATTTTTCTCAAGCCAGAAACCTGCAAATAACAATAAAATCCATACTTAAATACCTTTTTTTTTCTCCTAACCTAAAGCAGTCATTATCAATGAAGTACTTCGTACCTACTCAAGTATCGATAATTGCACAACACTATGGAAGTTATATTTTGCATTTTTTCTAAAAACTAAGCTGATTATGATTTCATTTCAATGATTACGGTTAGATAAAACATAGATGATTATGAAAATAACGTAAATTAACTTATTTATAATACAATTAACAAAAAAATTGATCAAAACACTAACCTGTGAAAAGACAAATTCCAATCTTCATCCGATTTCCCAGTACTACGGCTTTTACAGCCGTGAACAACACAAGCCATGTAATCTTTAGTAAATTATCTTTTCAGAAAATAACATAAGAAACTAGAAAACACGTTTTTCACTTCAAAAACAATAATTAAAATCACCATGCGTTAGTGACCAGACTGGTCACTAAAACAAAATATTGTAATGGCTACATGTCATTTCAAACTGTCGAACTGACATATATCTGTCCTCTTTTTTCGCATGACATTTTGCCATAAGCCAAAAAGGCCAAACTAGTGCTTTATTGTTCAATTAATTGTTACTTCTCCAGGCTTGATAATTGCTCCGAGATAGATAGTATCTATAGAGCGCGAACAACCAAGTGGGAACAGTAGGCACAGGTGGGAACAACACGACGTTCCCGCCGCGCGCGCTCGTAGTCGTGGTTGAGTGCTGACGAAGTGCGTTGCTCTTGATTTTTATTCATATCTAGGAATAAACATGGTGAAATGTGCAGTTATATCTTGCAAAAACGATACTAGAAAATACACAAAATTTAAATCCAGTATCACATTTCATCGGTAAGTCGATTGTTATACTTATTTTTATGAAAATAAATCTAGCATCGCGGGGGTGAAGGGGAGGTGGAAGGCGGCCACGCGCAGGCTCGCTAGCGCGCCTCACTGCCGCCACGTGATCGTAGTGATGTGACCTGACCAACGCTGTACTCGATATAAAGTTTACTAAAAGAACTATATTTTAACAAATTATTTATTTAACTTTAAAATTAAAACTCTTTTAAAAATGTATTATAAATAAATTTGTGGTGTGTTTTGTATGATACACTTTCTAATATTATGAATGCGAATGTATTATAGTGTAAATGTATGTAATGTTACGATATATTTTCTGAACCGCTAAATTGATTTTGAAGATTTTGGTAGTAGAATGGATAAAATTAAATAAAAAAATTATTAATATTTATTATATTATCATTTTAAATTATTAATTATTTCTTATTGTAATTTAACATTTTTAAAACATTATTTTTATTGTTTGATTTATTATTAAAGAAATAGCACTAAACCCGATCTTTTATTTTATTAACTTTATTATTTAAAAAGTACTCACGTTTTTCTGATATTCCAATTAAACATATTTTTTAAAGTACTTATAATGAATACAAGAAATATTCAAATAGAATAAACAAACTTTATTCAGTTGGTAAACAAATTTGAAATAACATATTTATAATTTATTCATATATTTTTCCTTTAATAACTTATTGAACATAAAATTTACTTATGATACATATTTATTTACATAACTTATCGATAGTTCAACACGCAATTGATACCTACCCATCCCTATTTGTCACACACACATCTATATAGTATCTATAGCTCATCTGCCTACGATGTGCACAAAGCAATTTGTGCAATACACTCGCTCTATACTACTGTAATATATACTCTAAGAGAACCACAGAGTAAGTACCTAATTTATTGTATAATATGGACAATCCAAACATTATCTAAGTGTATTCTATCAAAGACGACTGTAATATATAAATAAATCACCATTGCACCAAAAATATTTGTTCTGATATAACATTGATGTTTTTAGAAATAATAGTAAGGGTGACCATGAATTTTGTTTGACTGCACCATCTCACGTATCAGATATAAATATTAAAATTTAAGACTTAAAAGAGAAACAATAGAGGACCTAAGAGATAAGGCTACATTACGATAAAAACTGTATTAATCAGCCATGTATGAAAATTATAACTTACGGGGCTAATTACACTATTACGGTAACTTAAGTAGGTACACTATGTTTTAGTTATTTTTGAATATATTAAATAGCAGCCTAACATAAATATATAATATGTACAGGACATTTACACGCTCATTTTTCAAGCAATTTGTCCCTTATATTGTTTGGTCATGGTCACTTAGTTAGAAGAAGACAAGTTGGGAACAAGAACGCTCTCACTCGGACTGTTTTTTGCGCCATAGTGCACAAACTAGTTAGTAGTTTATTTTATTAAAAACGGGTACTAAGGAGCCTGTTACTTCTATTGGTTACATAAAAACACCATACAAACATACAAACAGATTTTATGAGAGTTTAAAAAAAATAGTCCGTGGCGCAGAAATCAGAATATAGCTGGAGAGCCAGTGAACCCTGGGAGTAACGGTCTCCCTGTAAGGCTAGAAATTTGTATACTTATGATTTATGGCATTCTAAGAGCAATAGCCATGACCTGGCAGGCGTCAGCCCTGCACGTCATCAGCCCCTTTATTTTTTAAACTGTTAAAAAAATTGGTTTTCTAAACTTGTTTCTGTAAATTTGAAAATTTAATAGGATAAAGTTTATTTATTGTACATCTTAAAAAAAAAAATGACAGGCGATTACAATAAGCAGAAGTATATGACAGATCAATTAGAAAATGCACAGTTGATGAGGTAAAATAAACTTTATCCTGTATACTCGAAATTTTTATATGTCTTCAATTAAACGTCTCAGAGTAAGTATGTACAATGCCAGGCGGTTTTGAACAGCATAAGACCTTGACAGGCGAGGGGACAGTTGCTAAGGGCGGCGTGCAAATAAGAAATGTTACATGAACGCATACAGTAAATGCAATGTATTTTATTGTGTTTTATAATTCAAATCAAAAAAGCTTTTTAAATGTATTAAAATCACAATATTTTTTTTAATATTTTAAAATGCATAGGTAGGTACTTCAAATAACTTTCTTTATGATGATTATGATAAATAAATATGTGAGCAATCAATGTCTTCTTAAAGTACTACCTACACCTAGAGGTATGGTATAATTTATAAAATGTAGTGCAGAAAATAATATCAATATAATATAATCATTTATCGATTGTTTATAATATTAAAATGGAAGAAACGTTAAAGTGTTAGTATATCCATAAATCATTTTTTAAGTATGAAGGATAAATATTTATTTGAAATGCATATTTCCATATTTTCATATTACTGTAGGAAATAATATAGATTCTATTAGTCCATGGTAATACTGTGCTACTAGTGTGTACGGTGTATGATGTATCGCATCGGCCAGGTTTCCCGTACCGTGGCGGCCGGTGGCGGCTCATATTTGTAAGAAATCAATGTCAAGATCCTAATACCTACTTAGTATGTTATTTTTAGTTTTTACACGAGTCCTTAATTATATCTCAAGTACATAATAACAATGCCAATTGCCATCGAATCAGATGGTCAAAGAAATATAATACAAAGAATATTATTTCAAATCTTAATAGTAATAAAGTACTAGGTAATATAATAAAACTGAAGAATTTGCTTGTTTGTTTGCTATGTTGAACGCGCTAATATCAGGATTCAGGAACCGCGGGTCGGATTTGAAAAATTATTTCATTCATTTGTTAGATGGTCTATTTATAGATCTTATAAGATAAGCGAAAACTTACAAAACAAAAATTATTTAATACTAGAGGTCCGCCCCGGCTTCGCCCGTGGTACATATTTCGCAATAAAAAGTAGCCTATGTCCTTTCTCGGGTATCAAAATATCTCCATACCAAATTTCATGCAAATTGGTTCAGTAGTTTAGGCGTGATTGAGTAACAGACAGACAGACAGAGTTACTTTCGCATTTATAATATTAGTATGGATTAAATTTGTACGTTTAAATAAAATAAATCTATACTAATATTATAAAGCTGAAGAGTTTGTTTGTTTGTTTGAACGCGCTAATATCGGGAACTAGTGGTCCGATTTGAAAATTTATTTCGCTGTTAGATAGCCCATTTATCGAGGAAGGTTATAGGCTATGTATCATCACGCCACGACCAACAGGAGTGACAGACAGAATGCACTATAGGCATTCACGCAACACCTCCCACTTGCACGCCCTTAGCAACTGTCCCCTCGCCTGTCAAGGTCTTATGCTGTTCAAAACCGCCTGGCATTATACATACTTACTCTGAGACGTTTATTTGAAGACATATAAAAATTTCGAGTATACAGGATAAAGTTTATTTTACCTCATCAACTGTGCATTTTCTAATTGATCTGTCATATACTTCTGCTTATTGTAATCGCCTGTCATTTTTTTTTTAAGATGTACAATAAATAAACTTTATCCTATTAAATTTTTAAATTTACAGAAACAAGTTTAGAAAACCAATTTTTTTAACAGTTTAAAAAATAAAGGGGCTGATGACGTGCAGGGCTGACGCCTGCCAGGTCATGGCTATTGCTCTTAGAATGCCATAAATCGTAAGTATACATATTTCTAGCCTTACAGGGAGACCGTTACTCCCAGGGTTCACTGGCTCTTGGACCAATACAAAATAGACGTAGAGGGAGAATGAACTATGTAGTTCATTCTCCCTCTACGAAAATAGATTATTTTTAGAATCTGTCATCTGTCACATCTGTGTTGTTGACAAACATTTGACTTTTGAAAATTTTATCGGTTTGTCAAATCGTTATCGTGTCGTTATTAGGAATGGGTCGTCGACGCAATTTTCATCAACGAGACTAGACCGTTAAATGTCGTTCATCAACTAGTCGATCAACTAGTTAAAATCTTCGACTAGTCGATGTGTAAACTGAAACGAATTGACAACGATTGACACGGTATACCGACGCGCGACGGTATTGGTAATCGAACGTTCGTTACCTTGAACTGAGGTCTACACTCTACATGTAAAATTCCACATTCTTACCACGAAGTTATTACGAATTACATATAGATTTTCAAAGAATTCAATGTCAGGGTTGTCTCTAGTAAAGAAAAAGTCAGAGCTGTTTTTTAACAATTATATATTTATCACCTATCTATTACCAAGTTTTTGTTTATGTTTTAACTTGTCGTTTTAAGTCGTTAGTTATAGTCGATATTTTAACATTATTCAATATATTATTATAGGCAGGTAATCCTTATGATATGTAATGAATTAACTGAATAAAAAAAATATCTTAGATTTTTAAGACAATTCAATAATATCAAATTAATAGGTACAAATTTATCTCCTTTTTTTTCAATATTTCGAGCATTGATCATAGTAATCTCATTAAAAGTCAAACGGAATTAACGGTAAAAATATTGAACTATCAACTCGCGACGCGTCGCGTGACGCGTCGCAAGTTGGTAGTTGATACAAACGTGTCGACTGACGAGCCGTCTACGACGAGTCGTTTAGCCGTCTACGGTGGACTATTATACGGCCACGTCTAAGAGTTAACCGTCGCGGACGCGTTGACGAGCGTTTCGACTCTTTTGTTTAGTCGTTGAATTCAACTAGTCCGTTGATGAACGATGGACTAGTCGAATCGTTGAGTGTACATAGACGGTTAATTTAACTAGTCCGTTGATTCAACGCCCATGCCTAGTCGTTATCTGATTTCGTATCGTTTGTAAAGAAATTGATAAAAATATTTTTGTTTGAGACTGTTTGATAATAGTTTAAATTGAATATTGTTTGATTTTGGGTAGATGGGACTCGAGCTTTTTTGCTTTGTTTACAGTCCTGTAGTTATTGATCTGCAATCCGAACTGACTGAATATGACTAATCTTCCTCCTAGAAAATTTTCTACGTCTAGTAAAACTTCTAAACAAGATGCATCTCCGTTACAAATACTTTTACAAATGGGTTTTCCAAAAAACCGAGCGTAAGTTAAAAATTTTATAAAAAAAATGGTATATATATTTTTTTATTATTGAAGAGTTTCTGTTTTATTTGATTTAATAGGTAAATTTTAAAAGCAAAACGAAACAATAGTATTAATATTAGATACTAGCCGCTCCGCGCGGTTTCACCCCCGTGGCTCCACCCCTGTTGGTCGTAGCGTGATGATATATAGCCTATAACCTTCCTCGATAAATGGGCTATCTAACACCGAAAGAATTTTTGAAATCGGACCAGTAGTTCCCGAGATTAGCGCGTTCAAACAAACAAACAAACAAACAAGTATAGCATGAGCAATATGCAAAAAGCATTGAATAATGTCCTGTAATCAGCTTAACACTGTTTGTTAACAGAATTTTTGTACACTAAAAATTTTCGTAAATATAATTAGTATTCTAGTGGGTCTTTAAATTAAAATTAAAGAACATGGTTAAACTGATGAAATAATTCTATTATCACCACTATCACTTTAAACAAACAGATTTTTATCTTAAGGTGTTGGTTACATACAAATATAGAGGATAAGCTAATAAAAGCGTGTTAAAAAAAGAAACTATTTCAATGAATTATTAAATTCCAGTTTAAAAGCACTAGCTGCAACTGGTAACCGCAGTGTCCAACTAGCTTCAGACTGGCTACTCACACATGTGAATGACGCCTTCATAGATACAGAACAACCAAGGGAATACATATTTTACGCGACCCCCACTGGCCCTTTGCTAAATCAGTTACATGCATTCTGGGAGAAGTCTAAGGCCATTGGTAGTTGGAATGGGGCCCATAATTTTCCACCCCACATAACACTTGTCTCGTTTTTTAAGGTAAATTAACAGAATCATACTCATTAGTGTACTTTTTATATTATACTTTATTTATAAAATATGTTGACTGACTGTTTTTAGTTCTTAACATTGAATATTACCTCTATTGTCTTACAAACAACAGACCAGAAAAACTATAAGCATACTAGAAATAAGCTGATCAATATTATTAATACTGTAATACAAAATATTAATCATCATCATCTTGGTAGGCTGCAGATGAAGCATCACTTCAGCTTGCAAAAGCAGTGAAGCAAGTGGTGGAAATGGTGGGGGATCCACCAGCATGTCAGCTTAAACTTGAACCATATATATCACATAATTTTATGGGCCTCTTTATATCTGAAGAACATGCTGATTACTTGAAGAAAATGGCTATGCAATTTGTGAAAGAAGTATCTTCAATATGTAAGTTACATTTAGATCTGAATAAGTAGTGTCTATTTCATTATTCTGGTATTTCACTATTATTATGATACTTTCATTCTATCAAAGTGTATGAATCATAATTAAACATTAGCCCTAAAACCCTATTCCCTATTCTACTAATATTTTATTCATGATAGACAATATAAATATTTCAAAATAAAGTAAAGGGATTATGTCCTTGATTACTAATGACTTGAGTACTAATACTTTTAAAAACTTAAACCATTTCTATATTACTCTGGCTTCTTTCAACAAGTGCATTACTTGATCCTATTGTGATAATATTAGTACATCAATTAACAATAAGCTTGTTTATACAGTGGGTGTAAAAGTGGATACTTATGAACATTTGGATGCATTGGGTGCTTGCTTTCCGTGGTGCACAATGCCTCAGGAGAAGGATATATGTAAGAGTTGTAGCCAGAACTCGGATAGCATGCATGATATGTGGATATTAATGCTTGATTTTAATTTATTTTTTATGCTACTACAATATATTTATTTTATATTTTTAGTTTGCAATGTCAATAGTATTAGTTGGATGCTGATGTAAGGTATGCTATTTTTTATGTTTTTTTTTTTGCTTTTTTTTATTAGATTTGATGCCAGTATTATTTTTTTGTGCTAATGTTTTCATTTTTCTACGTCTATCATATACACGTTTTATTTTAAATGATATATACCTCATATTCCACAATAATAAACATCTTTCAACACCTCTAACCATTTAGCGTATACCTATTTACCTATTTAGAAACATGTATGTTTTTGATGACATTTTTATACTGATTGTTATTATTATCTAATTCCTTTAAAATGTATTGTAGCAACTAATCTGGAAGCCCATGTAAAGTCTCTACACATAACATTAGCATACCATTTTGAGGAATCAGAGTATGATGCATTAAAGGCCCTTGTTGAGGAGCTGAAACCTGATCCTCTTACAAGTTGGGAACTTAGACTTTATTCCAGAGATCCCCGTTTTGCTAATCATCAGGTATGTCTAATTAGACTTAGATCTTATATAAGATGATTCAACTTTTCGGGCGTGATCAATATCTATACTCGTACGAAATTAAATAATGTTTCAATTAAATATTTTTATTAAAAATTACTAGACTGCATCAGTAGAGCCATAGTAAAAAAATAGAAGTACGTTATCTTCGAACAAGGTACATCGCGCCGTTTGTTTGTACGCGGAACACTTGGCCACGCCCCCCGTTCATGTACGTACGCACGCACACAACGCCCACGCTCGGTTCCCACTCTGGTACCAGTCTCGTGAGGGCCGCGCCATTGCTGTGAGCTGGCGGTGTTTGTTTATACAATTATTTGAAAATATCAATGTCACAAGTGACAACCCTGCGTCTCGCGAGTTTAGGTCCCTAACGCCCGCGCCGGGAGTTCGCCTACTTCTCTCTTTTTACTATGAGCTGTAAAAATTGTAAAACTTGTAGAGCTGTAAAAATTTTATTAAAAAAACTACTATGTAATAGTTCAATAAAAAATCATTTTATAGGGTGCTAAACGAATATTTATTGTTTACGTAGTTCAATTCAGGATATTCTATCTGAAATTATTTATTCACGTGGCGCTCGTTTTCATCAAAAAAAAATTTTTTTTGTGTTGATGTTAAAATGTTTAAATAAACTGAACAGTAAAAAGAAACACTATAATATAAATTAAATAATGTTGTATTCAGTGTTAATCGTATAGGAGCTACCAACGTTGACAAGAGAGAATTTTAGTATAGTTGGTTCTTTGATATACTGTTCCTCTTGCTATTTCGGTTAGAGTCCGGGCTGTCTGGCTGGTCGCAGTGGTTGCGTTTTTTAGTGCGCATCTTATCTGCACAGGATAATTTCCTTAATTTTAAGTCATTTTTTAACGCGTAATTTTTAATCTTTTGCCTTTAGATAGATCCATCAGACATATTTTTTTTATTGCAAGACGTTTTTTTCGTTGTTAAATAGGTGCCAGACGCAATTTTTTATTTCGTTTTTATAAAAAATTCAAATTATTTTAGAATGTCTGTAAATTTCATATTATGTTCTTCAAACATAATACAATCTAAAATTAATTAGCCAGACGCTAATTCGATTGTTAAGTATTAAATAATGTGTATAAATAAAAAAAAGTAATGAAGCATGCAGCTCATCAGCTAGTGTATTTTAATTATGTGACAGGAAATAATTGCAAGAATACAATATTATTTACACTTGTTCTTATAAATAAAAGTTAAAATGAAAAAAAAAAAACATAAAAGTGAAAAATAAATTAAAGTTACCATACATTGAAAAGAATGGAATACAAACTATATCAATGAAGGTTAAACAATTACATTGTTAAATATAAAAAGCCATCTTCATAATCATCATCATCATCATCTTCCCTCTCACTGTCAGAATTATTTATGTTATCGTCTAAGGAATTGTTATTGTTTTCCAATATTCCATCATCTGTAAACAACTAGAAAATTAGTTTCAATATTGATGTACACACATACACACACACAACACACACACACACACACCACACACGACACACACACACTTGAACACACACACACTCGCATGTTTAAGTTTGTATTGAATTTAACTAAAGTAGTTAGCATGAATTTATATAGGTATACTAGCGATCCGCCCCGGCTTCACCCGTGGTACCTACATGTTTAAACTATCCTATCTCTCAAGTTGGATCGAACTGCACATGGTGTGCGAATTTTATTATAATCGGTTAAGTGGTTTAGGAGTCCATTGAGGACAAACGAGATTTATATATATTAAGAATTAAGATTAATGAATTAATATTGTTATCATCATCACTACATAGTATAAAACAAAGTCGCTTTCTCTGTCCCTATGTCCCTATGTCCCTATGTCCCCTTAAATCTTTGAAACTACGCAACGGATTTTGATGCGGTTTTTTTTAAAAGATAGAGTGATTCAAGAGGAAGGTTTATATGTATAATAACATCCATTAAATAGTTGAGAAGTACTGTTATTTTTGAGGTTTCTAATGTGATGTCGTAAAAAATTACATTTTTTCCGCTTACATTGCAAACGCAGGCTGAACCCTACGAGTTTTATCAAAATAATGTACTAAGTATTATACACATTGAAAAGGTCTACAGAAAAGTCCGCGATGGTATATGTCTATCTCTTATGGATAACCCACAATAACTTTTTTTTGTCATTTACTTTTTACGACAAATAATGGCTAATTTTCGAAGCGATTTTAACCAATACAGCATTAATCCTTAACCAATTAAATACCTTGAATACATTGTTCATTTAATATAGATCTATATGGTCCTTTACACCGTATGATTTAAGTGAATATTTTCGAAGATATTACAGATTTAAAAATTGCGGGACATAGCGTTTGCGGCGGTACCGGCCGGCCGCCCGGCTATATATTTTATACCCGTGCGAAGCCGGAGCGGGCCGCTATGTTTTTATATACAACGTTCACAGTTTTTCTGTAGTGTATTTAGTATCAGCATTGCACCCGTGCGAAGCCAGGGCGGGTCGCTAGTTAAGTAATAAAAAAAATTGTTTTGTATAGAAGATTGTTGATGTACCCTAATAGTTTATTTTTTAGCCTAAGGAATAAAATGTACCAATGAAAGGTACTTGTTCCCACAACACAGGGAATCCTAGAGTAGGAACAATTCAATTTCTATGCATCTTATATTTTCGAAAAAAAAAAGTTATTTTTATTGTTATTTAATTTTCGCGGCCGACCCTTTCTATCTCTCTTGCACTTTCAACTATCTCTCCATATACACAATCATCAAATTGTTATACTTACCTACTTTCACTACGTTTTTATTTGTACATATTTAATACTTAACAATCGAATTAGCGTCTGGCTAATTAATTTTAGATTATATTATGTTTGAAGAACATAATATGAAAATTACAGACATTCTAAAATAATTTGAATTTTTTTATGTAGTTAGATATAAGTTACATATTATGTAAATTTATTGACATTATTTTAAAAGAGCAACTATGGAGTTTCTTGCCGATTCTTCTCCATAGATACTGCTTTCCGAATCGGTGGTAAATGTTAAAAATACTATGTAATGACGATTCGAAAGTGCTACTAAATAGTAGTTGTTCGGAATAGATAAAATAATTAAATAGTCACACTGATAGCGGAAACGCGATGTATTCAATTGGTGAGGCGAATACCTCATTTGGTGAGGGAGCGGCATTCATATTAATTATTGTCTTTTTTCTATCGGAGTCCGCTAACCGCGCCGCTAGTGTGAAGTCGTGTATTTAGTGTTGTTATCGGCCGCCTCGGAAGTTATTTACGCGCGCATCGGAGCGTGTCGTCGATTGTTTTACGTGCTGACCACGTAGTAAATTAGTAAAATCGGCCCGCGGAATTGTTAATTGTACTTTTTATTGATATTAGTAATCACGCGCTGACCGCGAGTTATTTATGTGACAAGTGAAGTTTAATGGCGACGTAGTGTGCCTGGCAGTAGTGGTGACTATACATTAAATTGTCTCTTTTCTGTTATTTTATCTTATGTAATTTAAATTATTCCCGTAAATATAGATTTTCCTCCCCAAGGGGCCCCTATTGTTTTGACTAATTGACTGACCGACACACCACATATTTATGGAAGCAGCGCACGAGATTTCAGGTATGTACTCAGGATGTATTTAACTATTGTTATTGTATTATGGTAGCAGAGCAAAATAAATAACAAACATAATTTTTGGTAGCAGAGCATGGTTAAAATCCACCGACCTCTGGGTTGTAGGGCCCAGCGTAGTTAAAACGGAAATTTTGGTAATAATAATTACGATTTTATATGTTCGGTTATGACATTACGGTATTTTATATGTTCGGTTATAGCATTTAAATTGTCATACATATAATTTTCGTAAGAAATATCGGCAATTTATAACAATAGTTGAATGTTTCAATCCTAGGTACATTAATTGCGTCAAGTCATTATAAGGTTAAATCAAAGTCATAGGTATTGCGTCATACTGTGTTGAGTGATTAATTGCGTTCTAAAAATAGAACATTCGATATTCGAATAGGTACATTTGATATTTTTGTAATAGTTTGTTTATTTCAATACGGTTTTTTAAATTGTGTTTTACGTTCTAAAAATAGAACTTTCTATATTCGAATAAGTGCATTTGATGTTTTGTTATACTTTGTTTATTCGAATACGGTTATTTGTTTTTTGACTTGCGTTTTTCATTTGTGTTTACGGAAAGTTTTTGTTAATTAAAAATGGCTGCATCTCACAAGGCGCAGTTAGCCGGTGTTTTGCGATGGCTAGGTTCAGCCGTATTGAATATATCGCGTCAAGATCGCATTCAGGCCCTTTTGTCCCGGGGAGAGGTTTTGGAAGAAAAAATGAATGATTTATATAATTCTTATCGGGCATTGTATGCAATGAATTTAGAACCAGAGGTTATGGATAGAATAAGTGCGGATGTAGATCAGGCTGAGGATTTGGCGGACCAAATACGACAAGCCGTGGGACAAATTAAGTCCACGGTCCAGCCTGTTGGTGATCTACCATATAAAGAAAATTTATTTACGTCCGGTGGAATAATAGGTCGGTTGCCTAAACTAGATTTGCCCCATTTCGGTGGCGATTTAAGCCAATGGGTGGCATTTATTAATTTATTTGATAGTTTGGTTCATAATAGATGTGATTTAACACCTGCTCAGAAATTAGCTTATATGTTGGCTAGTCTCACCGGTGAGGCTAAGGGTTTGGTCCAACATTTGGAACTTGTTGATAATAATTATTCTATAGCGCGGGATTTACTTATGCGTCGGTATCAAAACATCCGCCGGTTAGCGGATAATCATGTTGCGGTAATTTTAAACTTGCCACATATTAGTAAAAATTGTAATTTACGGACTCACTTATTAAATCCTTTATTAGTGGCGATTAATGCGTTGAAAGGTTTAAATTTACCTATAGACAGTTGGTCGTTTATTTTATTGCATATTGTTTTACAAAAATTAAATGTTGATATGCGTAACCGGTTCGAACAGGAATACGGCGGGGACTCTTCTACTCATCTCCCTTCGTTTGGAGATTTTATTCGTTTTTTGGAGGATGAGGGTCGCAGGCAGGACAACGTCCCTTCGCCGTCGCCGGCCCCGGCCCACGCGAGGCCCCGGCCGCCGCCGGTGCGCGCGGAGCGCCGCCCGGACCAGCGAGTGTACAATGTAGTTGCGGCCCGGCAGCCGGACAATTGCTGCTCGTATTGTAGGGCCCCTGGTCACGGTGTAGTTTATTGTTATAAGTTTTTGGCATTACGTTTTCAGGCGCGACGTAATATTGTGCGACAGCGCAGGTGGTGTTACGGTTGCTTAGGCGCTCACCTCGTGTCGCAATGCAATTCTTCTCGACCGTGCAAGCAGTGTGGTGGTAATCACCACTCTTTACTTTGTGGCAACAGGAACGGGACGCCTCCGCCGGCTGCTCCGGCGCAGGACGCTGTTGTTAACGATCGATTTGAAGGTAATAATGTTGATAATCAATGGGCAGGTGGTGTGCAGGTTAATAGACCTCGAGGTTCTGGTCACACTTACAGGCGCGGTGGCAGAAAGGATAATTTGAATTATCGGAGCCAGGCACGTTCCCCCATGGGCGGGGGTAATGGTAGACGTCAAGTATGTCGGCCACCGGATGTGTCACGACCATCTAGGGGCCCTGGGGGGCCCAATGTATCTCGGGTTGCTGCTGATCAGCAACGATCTGATTTTATCAATCCTTTGCAGTATTCGGAGTGGCCTCGCTTAGGACAGCGAGGATCCCAGCGAGATTATTGACTCGAACACACGCCGTCTCCATCTAAGTCTTCGACCTCTCCTGTTACTGTTTTGTTGCCCACCGCTCAGGTTTGCGTCGCCTCCCCATCGGGTGAGCAGATTGCGGCGCGAGCGATTTTGGATTCTGGTGCACAGGGGAGTTTGGTGTCGAGAAGTTTAGTGGAGCGGTTGCGGTTGCGTGTTGTTCCTGCCGCTAATAGTATTTTTGGGGTAGGCGGAGTTAAGGTGTCCGGTTTAGTGGGACAGGTCTCACTCACCTTCTCTCCTCTTAAATATTCTTTTGAATAAATGAATGTTTGAGCTTGAGTTTAAAAACGAAATAAAAAATTGCGCATGGCACCTATTTAACAACGAAAAAAACGTCTTGCAATAAAAAAATTATGTCTCATGGATAGATCTAAAGGCAAAAGATTAAAAATTACGCGTTAAAAAATGACTTTAAATTAAGGATAATTTCCTGTGCAGATAAGATGCGCACTAATAAACGCAACCACTGCGGCCAGCCAGACAGCCCGGACTCTAACCGAAATAGCAAGAGGAACAGTATATCAAAAAACCAACTATACTAAAATGACTTTTTTTTAAACGTTAATAGCTCCCGTACCATAACGTCAACCTGTTTTATATTATCTGCATTGCACTTGATGACATACAAAATACTCTTGCATTGGAGAAGCGAGAGACGGCTCTGAAGGTCATTGCTACAATTTAACTCAAACTACTCCGATAAGATACCGATTAGAAAAATGATTTACCATTAGAAGGCAAATCTTAAAGCTCAATAGGACGAAGCCAGGAGAAGTGGCTAGTAATTAAAAAATTGGTTGTCTGTAAAGTCGGTTTACTGACGATAGTTGAACGTGACAACGGCCTATTGTGCTTCTTTGTCGCTCGTTCCGCGCTCTCGCTTGCACTTCAAGCCTACATGGAACGCCTCAGAGCGAGGTAACGCCGCATGAGTCATGTTTTTTCGTGCGTGCAGCCGGCTATCAAATTATAAGATGTTGTCACGTCAAAAAAGAGCGTCTGTGCCGAGCACACGTGTCAGAATTGAAACTTCTTTGGCACGATTCAAAGATACGTCGTCTTACTCCATGGCATGATTTTGAAATTTTACTCTCAACGCGCAGAAGTTTCACTTGAAAAATGTCTCTAACTAAATTCTAAACAGACATAAAAACACATTTAAAAAAATGTGTGCGTGTACTAGTGTACACACGTAAGAAGTGAAACTTCTTTATGACCTTATTTTTCAAAAAATAATTTACTATATATGCAACTTTCAGAAATACAACTTTACATAAAGATGGCGCGTAACGGAAAAATGTCACGCGTAACGATAAAGAAGTTTCACTTCAAAAATCATGTAACGGGTAATAAAGACCTGTCTTTACTATCAAGTTATAATTTATGATCATTTTTATTTACAGATATTTTAATTATGTAAATTATTTTATCAGGTATATAAAGTAACACAAAGTTATGTACCGGAAGCCAATGACGAATTGGAGCTGGTACTCGGCGATTATATTTACATTGAAGAAAAACAATTTGACAGTTCCCCCGACGGCTGGGTGCACGGCACTTCTTGGCTGACAGGTAATGTATTATCTGTGCCATTTTTTATAATCTAAATATGACGTCTATATTTAGTTGATCACAATGAGTTTCATCGGGAAATGTTTGAAAACGTATAGACTATTAGGTTAGTATTACATGTGTTATATAATAATCTTAATATTATGTATGTTAAAATTATACAATTTAATTGCTTTTTTACAATGTTATCGTGTTATGATAAGTGCGCTGACGTCATTTGAAATTCTGCTTTTAACGGACTCGCTCAATTATAGCTTATGAGTGTTGTGGATGTTTATATAGATCTATGTGTATGTTTGTCGGTAACTAATATGAATCAACGATATTGTATCAGGAACATTATCTCATTTGCAAGTACATTACTATGATTATAAAGCATGTCCGAGGAACGTTATTGTAATTTGATATATTTACACAACATCTCCATTTAAATTCAAGTACAAATAAGATACAGTGTACAACTTCAAAAGTATATACATTTATTTAGTACATGATAATATATTTTATTATCATAATAATACCCAAAAAATCTGAATCATATGTATTAAAGTAAAAGTATAGATATCAATACTTAATCGTGTGTATTTATATCGTTATGAAAATATGTAATAAGAATGACTGGCGATTTGTAACCTCAGCCTTATCTTTGAAACTTGGTCTGTGAGCTGTATTGTTTGTGTGGCAATACAATCGAAGGTGAAGGTCACATTTTTATATAGGTAGTGAATAGTTTATCAATACATACTAGTTTTCTTACGTATTATTCAATCATAAAGGTCTTGCTTATCTGTTATGACCCTTCAACTTATTGTTTTTAAGTATTCTCCGTCCCTTTTATTGATTTCAAAAACAGGTAGACCGTAGAGCCTTCATTTCATAAAAAAAATATATATATACCTACAATTACGATTTTTAATCTGGTCTGAAATAATCTAGGGAAAGTATAATAGATATTAATGTCGTGGCCAGATAGGGATATATTCTATAATACTATCTTTGCGCCGCGCCCGTGGCTTCGATACTCTCTCATATTATGCAGTCTAGGAGATTTTTTTTATCTAAATTCTGTCGAATTCCGGTATTAAAACTATCTTTTTACCAAATTTCATCCGAATCGCTTCAACGTTTAAGTAGTAAAAAGAACAGACAAACAAACTTAGCTTCGCGTTTATAATATGTATTAGTAGGAATTAATTAGCGTCGAATAATTTTAACAATAATTAGAAAGAAATATTTTTTACAATAACAGCTAACAAAATAGGTAAATAATTTGTAATCAATCGACCTAAAACTAAAATCTATTAGGCTCTTCATCAAGAATACAAAAAAAATTGCATGTGCTCTTATTGTTTTAAGAACAAGATAAGATAACCTTACCTAGAATTATTTTTTAATATAATGACTAGGCTTTGACGAAAACACTTAATAAGATATAAACTCGTATAGGTGTGAGTGGTTACTTGCCGGCTGTATACACGCAACGCACGGCGGAGTCAGACGCATGGACGCTACACAGAGCCATATCGCTGGGAACTAATTTAGGTACCTACGTAATTTTTCAAACTTATCTATTGAAATTTTCAAATGAATGATAATTTTATTTACGAAGTGTAAGTGAAAGATACGAATGGATTTTTTGTATATTTAAAAACATAACTGCTTATTTTAAAAGATTCTTCAGTAGATTTTAGTGACTCGGCATCAGACCGGACTCTGTGGCTTGAGCAAGCACATATGTATTTTGTTTTTGAAGTGAAACTTTAGGTGCGTTGAGAGTAAAATTTAATGGTCGCGTCATGGCAATACCGTCACGTCATGGAGTAAAGTGACGATTTTGGTATAGACTTTGAATCTTGCCATAGAAGTTTCACTTCTGACACGTGTACTCGGCATACACGTTCTTTTTTATTTTCAATTACAGTTAATTTAATTTTCAATGAAAATCATGTCTTCAGATATTACAAAAAAAAAAATGAATTTTATTGATTCATTAGCATATAATATGTTATTGTAACAATCAATTCAAACAACTATTTAGGTATTTATACATTTTAATTGCAATATTTATCTAACCTTCTGTTGAATGTAAATTTTACGCGGTTCGTTTCATATTTTAATTTGCATAAATTTCGAGAATTCAATGAAAAACTCAAAAGGTAAGAAAATACTAAATTATTTATTATACAATATGAATTATTGTTATCTATTATCTCTTTAATTAGGTAGTTAATTAGTTATTACTAATAACATAATTAAATATTGATGAAACCACTATTGGTATTTAAATTTTAAATATTAAAGCCGGTTTCATCGCTTCTTGATAATGATAATTTATAGAATTAAAGATTTGTGACTTAAATTTTTATACATATCATACTTATTCAGAATTTGTGAAATTGATTATATATTTGGCGGGCTGAAGTGGCCGGTGGACCCTTGGGTAAGCTTCTTGGTATTATATTATGTTTAAATTAATTATCTTTCAATTAAAACGAGAAATATATATGGTAAAAGTATAAAATACACTTTATCAGCAAGTTGGTAAGCTGGCCTTTAGAATATTAAGTTCCGCCATAGAATTTTAGAAATAGAAATTAAAAAGCGGTCTCATAAATAAAACAAAACTATTTTCGACGTAAAACAACATGATAATTTAAAGTTCAAATCAGGAACAAATAATGTGAAACTATAATTATGGAAAGTATTCCGATGTTCTTTAAATTTTATGTTCACGCTTTATATCTTAAAGTTGCAAAATTATAAAAGTGGTTTAAATTTCTTAGTAACAAGATAAGTTCCTCTTTTTAGTTCCTGTTATGTTTATCTCATTGTTATCATCACTCGGTCACAGATCTTTGGTAAGATTTTACGATTACAGGCAGACTCGTTACTCTTTCTGTTTACGTTTATCTGTACTAATATCAAAATTGTTCTACACTTAATTTATCTTGAACTCTAATATAATAACAATCGAAATCTTATAAAGTCTGTTTACATATTAATGTTATTTATTAAAAACTA
This sequence comes from Colias behrii, assembly GCA_029959065.1. Lineage (NCBI taxonomy): Eukaryota > Metazoa > Arthropoda > Insecta > Lepidoptera > Pieridae > Colias > Colias behrii. The sequence goes on from JARWMC010000018.1 coordinate 7,023,614, forward strand.
ATAACACTTCCAGTTTAAGTCCTGTTAAACCTTGCATACAATAAAGGTATGTCTTTGTCTCGGATCGAACTATCGCTATACACATAATGCTTGCAATGTAATGCGACACAATCACAAATACACCAAAGCATTGAAACAAAACATGCCTATCGGCTATCAATCAAATATTATTATTCCGTTCATCGCTATCAAAATGCCTCCCAACCTTAGGCAGTTGTAATAGCGCTGTATTTGCAAGGGGTCGTTTGATATACACAACACACATCACTCATTAGCACAAACGATGTCTACTGACCGTTTGTTATTCCTGTGTTTATACTTGATTATTTATAATACAGGAACTGATTCAAAGTCGGAGTCGGACTCGACGGATATTGAAATGGCGGCCTACCCCCATGAGGATTCGCCCGAACTGGGACACGAAAAGTCCGAGGAGACTTACAAGGATTGGGAAACATATTGGAAAACGGTCAAACTTGATAAAACCGAAGGCATATTAAACGTTACACAAGGTGTGTGCAGGCATATTCTATATTTAATTGAGTTATTAGGGGTTTTTTGTTTTTATTTGCAAATCGTATAACCGTATAATTTTTCCAAAAAGGTGTTGATTGGAAATCCGACACTGCATGCAATAATGGTGACTCAAAAACGCATGGAGATTGCAAGGTTAGTTTTTTGTTTGTTTTATAATTTCTTTTTGTAGATAGTTTTATTTATAGTGCTCTGTAGTGAGGCATGCTATTTGCCTAATCGAAAATATTGCTAATATAGTTTGATTATGAAAATTCCTATTACATTTTATTTATCTTACAAATTGTCCTTAAATTTATAATATATTCATGAATTTAATTAATTTAAGGAGACAAAAGCAACGAATGGAACAAGCAACGACCGTCGTTGGGTATTTGCGATGCGGCACGGAGAAAGAGTTGATCTCACTTATGGTGTTTGGGTGCCTTTTTGTTTCGACAACAATGGGAAATATGTCAGAAAAGACTTAAATATGCCGGAGAAGTTGGGTGAACGGTAAGTTTTCTCTGTTAATTCTTATTTTAAATTATTGACTCTTTGTAAATACCGTTTATAACATCTCATTAATATTATAATTCAGAAACTGAGTTTGCTTGTCCTTTTTTTACGTCGCGACGGAGTAATTTATTCTGCCTAGAAAAAGGTAGACTACAATCAATATAGGCAAAATTTTACCGCGATGCGACCTTATTCATACGAGAGGATCCATTTCGATGTGTATTCATTTGTATTACACGAAATTAATAGGACACTTTGCATGAGTTTGATAAGTCACCATTTAAGCGACTGGCACACTGACCCGCATCGACATCGTAATCGACGAAACCCAACTATGCGTATGAATGAGTAAATAAGTCGCACAATAAATTGAATTCTTCGCCACACGATGATGAAGATCTGTACTCCTGCAAGTACGCGCGTTTGTGCGTCGGCACGCAACATGCAGCGTGATGCGGGGCAGTGTGCCAGTCGCCTTACGCCAGGCCTGCATTAGCGGGCTACAGGGAATATTCGTGTTAAAGCGATGGCAGCACACGAGAAAATCGGTTCAAGCAGTTGTCTAATTTAGACAAGTATACCGCGTATTTTAGACGTCAACATTTTAACCGGCCATCTCGACACGAATCTCCACGCTAATGTTGTCACAATTATACTGTAAATTTTCTTTGACCACGCGGACGTAACCGTGGCTTACAGTTATCGAATTATAATCGATGAATCGTTTTGGTGCGCGTTACAGCGTGGGCGGCAAGGATTCTTACGCGCTGGACACGCCGCTGACGCGCGTGGGCCGGCTGCAGGGGCAGCTGGTGGGCGAGGGGCTGCGCGCGGCCGGCGTGCCCGTGCGCCACGTGTACGCGTCCGCCGCGCTGCGCTGCGTCGAGACCGCGCACGCGCTGCTGCTCGGTGAGCCACACACACGCACACACGTACGCGCTGGACACGTACGCAAACACACGTACGCGCCGGTCACGCACACACGCACGCACGCACACGCATACGCACGCACGCACACAAACACACACGAACGCTAACTACACGCACATACCCACGCATAAAAGCACCCACGTTCACCGACACATACGCGGTTAGCGCGCTTGCGTGGTTAACAATAAGATGAAAAGTGTTTTCGGTACAAAAACACTAAAATTTAATTCCACAGCACAGCACATACGTTTTATCGTTTCAAATCAACGCAGACTTAAAAACCGCTAAAATACATTTTACTTAAAAGCGAAATATAATCATTTATGTTGTATTTCCAGGTCTGCAAGCAGATCCATCAGTGAAAATAAGAGTGGAGCCAGGTTTATTTGAATACAAGATGTGGCACCTTGCTAAAGGAATGGCACCATTTATGACTCCTCTGGAATTGCATAAAGCTGGACTTAATGTCGATTTGAAGTTAGTATTGCACTAATCACTATCCACATAAATGTGCTAAAGCATGTACAAAAATTTTGTTTATATTGTCTTTTATAATCTAAATATTTATTTCCTTTTGCAGCTACAAACCCTATGTCGACTTGGAATTGAACACACCAGAGACTTTAGACGATTTCTTCAAAAGAAATCAATACGTGATGCATTCAGCTGTGAAAGATACAGAAGCGGAAGGTAGAATATCTTATAATTCTTGCTTTTCATGAAAGAAATTAGTTTTTCCTGTACATTCTTCAAAAAAAAAATATTTTGTATATCTTAAAATGAGATACCAAATATCGACGACAATCATTATCATCAAAATGTAATAAATATTTTTTTTATCACAGGTGGCAACATTATATTCATTGGACACGCGGCAACACTAGACGTCAAGGTGTTGTCCATGAAGCGGCTGGCCGAGGGTAAATCACACAATGATGACGTCACCTACCAAACCAACCCTAATTTACTGCGGATTCCATACTGTGCCCTCGCAGCCATGAAGTCCAACCCCTGGGAGATTGTCTCACCACCCTGTCCACCGTCGATAAACTCTAGTTCCGGAAGGTACAATTGGAAAATGCTTTTGGACCTTTAAAATGAATGTTTGTATCGTTATTACCAGGATTATGTTGTCAATTTACAGAAATGTATTGTTACTAAAATTATTTGGATAATGTTTTATTCCATTTATATAAGTTGTTATTAAGATTAGTTATTTTCCTCTCGACAACACATCTAAATTAGTGTGGCAATGTTTTATTTCTAATGTCGATGTTAAAACAAAGGTTAATAGGCATGACGAAAGATTTTGAAATCCTCTTCCATAATGTGTGTATACGTTTACTATACAAGAAAAACCCTATATTTCGGTAATATACTTAAATTTAACGAAGTTATAAGCCATTTTTCAAAAAATATTTATTAACTGTGCCAAAACAGCTCGCAAGTGTCATGGCGTAGGCGTGACGTCACTCTTTAGTAAATACGTAATTATTTGTACGCATTGCGAAGAAAATTAAAAAAATATTTATTTAATATGTGTTATAGAAACGAATTTCAAAGTTATAAGTGGTGTGCAGTATTGCAGTGTGAATCCATATAAAAATAATACTCAAAAATGTGTTAGTAATTATTTCAAGCGAGAAAATAATAAGAAATGATTGTATAAAGTTGGCGCGGAGAACCCCGAAACCACGTATTCGTGAATTCGCAATTATATTTCTGTTCTGAGTCGATAAAGCATACGTGAAACAATAGAAAATAAATAAAAATGCGTATTCTCAACATATTCATAACAACAAAATACATCTGACGTGAGTTGTTTACTTAAGCGTGACGTCACGCGTGTTTTAGTCAAAATGGCCAACTGCAGAATTTGAATGTTTTATTTTATTGATAATCTCATTAATCTTAATGTTTTTAAGATTTTTAAGTCACTATATTTAATTTATTTATTATACATTTTCCCTTAAAAACACTAATACGATCATTTATGGATACTGTCGTCATGCCTATTGTAGACTATAAGACTATCGTCTTTATTAAGACTGCATATTTTGCTATATTATTGTAATTGCACCAATATAAGTTCAAATTGTTCATTTTAGGTTTAATTTAGTTTAAGCTTAGTTTATTATAAACAGACTTTGTATAACATTCACTTTAGTATAAGATGAAGTATCATGTTCCAATATACATAAAGTTTTAAAGTAATTGTATCAACCATTCTGATTTATTATAATATCTAGTCATATAACAAATCACTTTATATAGAATTCAATAACAGACCTATCAAACTGCACGTAGAACAATTACCAATTATTACATAAATAAGAAAATCAATTGAATGTATGCTAGAAAATGTATGTCACATAGTTAACAATTACTGTTAGGCAGGTATTGAATTTTTTGAACTATATATAACTATAATTATCTCCGTTACTGTATTATATAGTCATATTTTATCAGTTTTATGTTCAATCAGAGACAATCATTTAAAAATTATGTGATGTGATATTATATTTTATGCTTTTTTGTAATGATACTAAGTATGTATTTACTTAATAGTACATACCTTAAATTGTATTAAATAAAACACTTATGTTTATAATTTATATTGAATTTTAATTAAATAAAGTTTATTTTTTCTTATAAATTGTTTTATTTATAACCCTTAAAAGGCCCTTATGAATAACAACAATAGTTTCATAATAGTTACAGAAAAAGAAATCCTTATCCAGGATACAATGTATGACTAGTAACTTCAACTTGATACACATAGAAGATAAAAAAATAATGTGAAAAACATTTTTAATATGAAACATTCAATGGGAAAGAAAGCTAACAATTTATTAAATTCTTTGTTATTTAAATGCAAACACTATAAACTAGAAATTAAGCAGTAGCCATATTGTGTGGCATTGATTGCAGGTTCCATGCTAAAAAATTTTATCAGTAACCCCCTTCCCATACGGATATTACACGTGGTCGCGTAAGCATAGTCGTAGGCTAATCGTTTTGTAAGTTCTCAGATGAATCAATAGTTCACAGATGATTGATTTGATAATTATTTTTGACGTGACAACGTCTTATAATTCGATAGAGCCGGCTGCACGCACGAAAAAACATGACTCATGCGGCGTTACCTCGCTCTGAGGCGTTCCATGTTAAAGGCTTGAAGTGGAAGCGAGAGCGCGGAACGAGCGACAAAGAAGCACAATCGGACGTTGTCACGTTCAACTATCGTCAGTAAACCGACTTTACAGACAACAAATTTTTTCTCCAAAAGGAAAGATAGAAAAGATGAGTTTTTTTAAAGAATAGAAAAAAAATCGATCACGGGGCGGGATTCGAACCCGCCTCTTTCACGCTAATCCGGGGCGGACGCCTGACTATTTGGCCACCCGTGAGGCCAGAGCAATCTAATTTATTCAACTCTTTCAGTTTTATGTGTCTTAAGGGACACACCCTCTAAAGACGCGTAACCCGCCTCGTGATCGACTTTTTTCTATTCTTTAAAAAAATATTTATTAATTATTTATTTATTTATAAAACCAAAATATCTAATTTAAGATGTAGTCTCAAAATGACATGCTCTTGGATCCATCCATATATCGCAAAATATGTCATTATAAGAAGACTGTTGCTTCCCATAAGCTTTTACATAAATAACGAAGTTTTTATCGAATGACATTCAGAACACTTATAAACATGAACCTATCTATTGAAACCAGATTCACGAATTTAATATTTGATTACCTATAATTATTCAAGAGAGTGATATAAAAAAATAATAAAAAATGGCTTCCTTTTCTATGCCATTGTAATGATTGTCTCCAACGATACACTGCCACAATTACACACTACATACATATTACACTGTCACTATGTAGTAATCCGTGGTAGTATGATTACACTTTTGCCTCATGTGCGAAGGGGGTTGATTACAAAAATAATACGTATCCCACAATTACAACACAAATAGATTTATTGAAAACTTTAACATTGTATAGACAAAAACGAAACAAAGTATAGAGATCAAGTTTTATACTTTTGTAAAAATATTATAACGTATTATTATCTGAATTCGTGAAGTTCATTCTTTCCGACAAAATTTCTTCTACAATTTTTTGAATTACTTTTCGATCTTCAATTTTGATATCCTCAGGCTTCGTTTTGTCATCATAAATTTTTCTATCTATTAGTCTTACTATAACTTCCTCCACAATAGAATCAATATTTTGATCCGTTCGATCCTTCTTATCACTGTCTTCGTTTATTTCTACACTTACATCAGGTGTTACTTCTGTTTTATCTACACTAAAAGCTTCCTCGAGAGACTTCACAAAGTCATCTGTATCATCAATCGTAGGTTCAACAATATTTGAATTGCCTAACTGTTCTTTATCAATGATTACTTCATCTTCAATTGCTGGTACGTCCGGGATATCCCCTCGACCATCTTCTGATGTTTGTTCCTCTGTTTTAGATAATATATCATTTTCGGAAATTTCTTTGGCAACGTGCTTATGACGTCTCATTATTTCTTTTAACTTTTCTTTCGCAGACGCTACAACTTCCTTTCGAGTTTCAGATTTTATTTTTTCAATGGCTTTTTTCTTACGTTCGGATCGATTCAATACGATTTTTTCATTAACCTCTTTATTGGGTTTTTCTGTTTTGAAAAGAGATTCTTCAATTTCCTTTCGAAACAATTCAGTTTCCTCGTCATCAACGAATGTAACCGTGTTTTCAGTGGAAATATTTTCTGTCACAGTATTTTCAATTTTTTCTGCAGTTTCCAATATTTTATCCTCTTCCAATTGTTCCTCCGATTTATCAATTTCATCGTAATATATTAAATTGATTTCTTCTTCTTTGCTGTCTGTTTCACTTAAACTTATTTCTTCAGAATCTTTATAAATATTCGTTGATAAATATGGCTGTACATCATCTCTAAAATTTTTTCGTTCTAATATAAATAGCGCTGGTTTTGTTTTTATTTTTATAGGAGGTATGAGTCTATAATTCATTGCTATTTGAGAAAACGAGTCTATACTATCTAACACTGAATGAGTTTGAGCAAAAGCTTTAACACTTGGTGAATATTTACTCTTAGCTTCTACGAGAAGATGAGTATAACCTTGCAGCTCCTCAGAACTGAGAGATTCATTTTTGCTATAAGTCCACTGATCATGAATTTGAGTAAATCGCGTAACACCAGTCTGGGCCGCTAGATTACTAATGTGAACGTGCACGTAAGGTTCGTTCTTCAATAGTTTATGGAAACTGTAACAATAAGAATAACATAATTAACAAAAATAATTACGTAATGCCGACTTCAAAGAAAACAAATTATACATACCGTGTAATTGCTACTCCTCCTGGGTAGTTAGTCATGGCTACCATTACTAGAGTGGCAGTAAATACTATATTACAAATGATTATTATCATTAATCCCCAAAATAGTAATTCATATATGGGTGCTTTTGTTCGCCGAATATATCTGAAATAATATGAAAGTTACAATTTGGACAACCAAAAGTATAAAATTTTCGACCACAAATTATAAATAATGTTTAACGTATAAAATGTGTGAATAAATTTTATACTTTAATTTCATGAAACAGCTGTGATAAAAAAAAAACACTTGCTTTAAATCAAACAAGGTGGGTGTGTGCAGTAGGTACATTATTGTTACTACATAATAAGTGCGACTAACTTCTATATTATTCTAGAATCTAGTTTAATCTAAATTTTTTCGCTAGATTCCTACTCTTTACCGGATAGCTTGTTATTTCTTAAAAAAACATAAATTTCTTATGAATGCACATGGCCTTTGGCCTTAATATTTATTATAAATCTTAAATTTCTTATGAATCAACATGGCCTTATTATTTATTTGTAAACATCTAATAAGTATTCAAGATATTTTCCTTACCATTATTATCATGAAAATAGCTTGGTTGATGTCAAGCTTTTACAAGATTTTCAGAATTTACTGTTCAGTATCTATGACCAACCCTCTAATTTTGTCACCCATAGAAAACTGATTGACTATACATTGAAATTGCATGCAATGCAATCAGTAGAATGTTAACATCAATGACTGCTTCACTTCACATTGTTTGATCTAGACAAATCGAAAAGCTACATAAGTACTTAACAAATAAATAATAATGCTTTACACATATTACACTGGAACAATTCTTATAAGATAATGGCGTGGGGCTTAGACACATAAAACCGAAAGAGTAGAATACATTCGATTGCTCTGGCGGGATCACGGGTGGCCGGTCAAAGGCCGGAATGGCTAAAGACGCGGGTTCGAATTTTTCTTCCTCATTTAATTTTTTCTAAGCTTTATTTTAATTTATTTTAATTATTTTATTTTTTTTTTATTTATAATATAATTGTTTTTAAAATGAATAAATAAATAGAGCAACTTACACATAAGAACATGTTATAGCTGATGACACGTTGAGCAGTGGGAAAACGTAAATAATAAATCTCAGCTCTTTATGGGGCAGGAATGAGAAAAGCAGTATATAAACAAATGCTGAAACACCTATAGGAACTACTCGTTTGTCTAGGTACAAGCCCACTGGGATCAAAATAATGCTTGGACCTAATCCACGAGGGAGTGCTGAGTAGAAGTACCAGAGAAATGGTGATGTCTGTACAAAGTGATTTAAGGAAATATAAAACAGAATATTATACAAGTATACAGGGTGTAATCGTTAAGTGTGCACAGGCGATTATTCCGTAACTATTGCAGATATCAAAAAACTTTAAACTGATATCGAAAGCCCTTTACCTAATGAGTAAAATGACAATAATAACTTTTTAAAAATAAAACGGATAATATGTTTATACACATACTTCTTAAAACTGATAACTGTGAACATGCATATGTATGTGTCGTGGCCATATCGTAGATTTGCTCATTTCATTATATGATCGATCATTTCACGAAATGGCCGCATTTCATGAAATGGCCAACATAGTTTGATCAGATCGTTAAATCGTCAACGTTTCACGATTTGGTCATCCACATTTGGCCAGATCGTATAAAATATAAAGAGTCCATAAAATATTAAAAAAATTCAGAATATTCTAAAAACTCGTTTAATGTCATTTAAGTTAGTGCCGCGGCAGCGGCCGGCGAATGCCAGAAGCGAATCGTTTTTGCAATAGAAAACAGTTAGGTTAGGTTAGGTTAGACTTTGATAAACAACGCACGAGCCGAGCGAGCAAAGCGAGCGTGCCGCGGCAGCGGCAGGCGAGTGCCAGAAGCGGATCGCTTTTTAAAAAACAAACAATTATAATAATATAGTAGGATATATAAATATATATCCTAAAAGAAAAAATGCGTCTTAAATTATTTTATTTAAGACGCATTTTTTCTTCAATACATATAAGATATCCACATTTTCCATAGTACTCGAACCTCTTCGTCGTAAATGCTTTGCTATGACTTTCTTCATATTGTTATTAAACGAATTATGAAGTTTTTAACTGCGAATAATTAAATTTTCGCCAGCGGCCGCCATCTTATCACATAAACACAGAGCTTGCAGCGCCTCTACCAATGATTAATGTAACTATTTTACGATATGATCAAATAATTTTGATCATTTCATGAAAAAACCGCGCGTTTAGTTGGCCATATCGTGAAACGATTTCTTATCATTGATCTGCTCAAACCACATCATGATGTGGCCAAACTAAATTGGCCATTTCACGAAATGCGACCATTTCGTGAAATGGCCAATCATATCATGAAATGAGCAAATGTACGATATGGCCACGACATATGCATGTTCACAGTTATCAGTTTATATGTATGTATGTATATGTATACATACATATAGTACACATACAGTGTGGAAATTTTCGATGGGCCCTGGCGGGAAAGTACTTCAAATACTGGAGATAGCAAATTTTGCTGAAAAGAAACATTCCTTCATTTTTCAATAACAATGAATTTTTTATGTGGTATATGGGTAATTTGGTATGTGGCTAGCAGAAGACCCAGAATCTATACTATTATTAAAAAGCTGAAGAGTTTGTTTGTTTGAACGCGTTAATCTCAGGAACTACTGGTCCGATTTGAAAAAATTCTTTCGGTGTTAGATAGCCCATTCATCGAGGAAGGCTATAGGCTATACATCATCACGCTAAGACCAACAGGAGCTGATAAACGCGGGTGAAACCGCGGGGCGCAGCTAGTAATACATATGCTACTTCTTATCCCGGAAATTCCACAGGAACGGGAACTATGCGGGTTTTTCTTACGCGTCTGGAAATCTAGCAAATACATAAATAACTTCTTATACATATTGTAAATACACTCCTATCTTAACTTCTGCCGTCAGCACTAACTGTCGTCAAAACTCATTTATTCTACGTGTAAACAATAAATTTACCAAACTATCAAAACAGTTCGATTTTTACTTATTCTGCAGCAGTCCTTACTCCTTTAAGTGTCAGTTAGCAAACTAGTTCTTTCGTCAGTTTGATGTTCAAGTTAATATGTAATTTAATAAGTGTTATTATAGTATTGATTTTATGCATTCGGTTCATGTGCGTAATGGTTCACATTTGTAATTGTTACATATTATTGTTATTCTAGCCGTGAGAATCTGTAAATGGCTTATTATGATTGTATCATGTGCCTATTTTTAAGAATACAGCTATAGATTCTCCTAAAACATAAATAAATAACACAAGTATTTATTCCTCTATTGTACCAAAGGTTGTTTGGAAGATATCACTCTAAGCGATAAGACCGCCAATTGTACTTAGTGTAAGCTATCTTTTAGTGTTTGTATTTATTTTAGTATCTTTAAGTGCAATAAAGTACATATCTTATACTAATATTATAAAGCTGAAGAGTTTGTTTGTTTGTTTGAACGCGCTAATCTCAGGGACTACTGGTCCGATTTGAAAAATTCTTTCGGTGTTAGATAGCCCATTTATCGAGAAAGGCTATAATAGACTATACAATAAAAATTAAAAATGTTTAATTCCATGATAGTTCTATTTCTAAGAGCAAATATTTTTTAGAGAAATTAGGAATTAATTATCTTTAACATTGTCCGAGTCGATTTTAAGAATTTAAACAAATTTAATTTTTTTTTAATTTTTAGTTGGTTCGATTCCCGGTCGATGCAAATGAATTTTCGAAAATCTTTGAATGCAGTTCTATTTCTTTTTAAAAATAAAGGAATTTTTCCCTTCAGCTAAATTTGCTACCTTCATTATTTCAAATGCTTTCCCTCCAGGACCCATCGAAAATTTCCACACTGTATATTTGAAAAACTGGATTTCGTATCATTTAGTAGTAGCTCACTTCTAATACGATTTTAATGAAAGGGAAAATAATATCTAGAAAATGCTACAATTTGAAGTCTTCATCAGTAAATTTCAAAATAGTTTCAGTGTGTTGTGATATAAAAAAATAATATAGCTTAATAAAGGATACACCCCAGTCTGAGCTTTTATTCATCACGGTGTTGAACCAGAACACTTCTGCTTCAGGCCAAACCAAACGGCCCCAGTATATGGAATCAATAATAACCGTTAGAAGTACAAGACCAGCTCCAGCTGGTGCTACGATTTTCATAAGCCTGTAATTAAATGAACATAATCAGTATTTAATTAATGATTTTTATTACAAAAATATTTTATGCACTTAGAAATTGTGAAAATTTTATTTTTTAAATTTAATTTTATTCAAAATTGGTCAAACAAAAATCTTCATACTTCAAGATATTTGATTAAAATTTAATAAAATGTTCACGGTTTCATCTATAGATTGAATATTAAAACATTTATCTTGAAAGCCAGTGGTCAATACTTAATTCCAATACTTATTATTACCAAAATAACTTACTCAAGTACAGTGATTTTCTTGAAATATAGATCGATTATCAAAAACAGTCCAAATAGCATAGCCAGCTCTGATCTAAATATCACAATTGATGCACCAGCTGACACTATGAATTGTTTATATTTTCCTGATAGCCAGCCATCAAATGCAAGTAAAACTGAAAGGAGAGGCATTCAACAGTCATAACATTATTCTTTTAAAACAGATATATCTTGTTAGTTTAGTATAATACATTTTACAATGAATAATATATCCATTTTAGGTGCTAATTTGTGTGGCTCATTTCTTTAAGTGCTCATTTACTATAGTAAAGTTATTGGAAGATCTATAATAAGTTACTTACCAAGGGGCAAAGCCATAATATTAGGTAATGGACGGCTCATATAGAACATAAAGTGATACTGCGACACAGTAATTGTTGTAAACCACCATGCAAACGTGTTCCCAAAAAGTTTTTGAAGGGTGCTTCGAAGGCGACTCCATGCTGCTATCACAATGAGTGCTAAAGTTAATCGTACTGGAACAAAACAAAAACAAAAGGTGTATTTCAAAAAACAATATTCATTGTGATCGTAACTATTGGAATTGACGTCAACGCTTCCATCAATATAAATACTCACCGACATACTGCGTCCAAAATTTATTTATACCGAACAAATGTAACAAAACCACAACAGGTGAAGAGAGCGCGGAAATAACGAGCGGTCCAATAAATGTTCTCGGTACAACACCCGGGAACTCATTATGATCGTACTGGAAAAAATAGATTAATAATTTTATCTCAGTACGCAACTTATGAATCCAAAATTAGATATTCTCTATATACCTCCGACAGGTTAAAGCGGTGATACAAAATATCGTGAAATGCTTGTATGTTAAAACTTTCTTCAACTTTAGTGAATGGACACAAAAGAACGTGTAAACTAGACACAATATATATTAACTGCACCATTTCTTTTATTTAAAAAAATCTTAATTCCTCGATAAATATTAACCCATCATACACATCGTCACATTATTTTAAGAAGGTGTCAAAGTGGTGTCAAAATATTTATAACAATCAGAATCAGCTGTCGGCTGGATTATGACACAGTCAAAACTCAAATGTCATATTAAAATTTTTACACAGATACAAAATTAAATAGATTTTCATCACTTATACAGGGTGGCCCGTTTCGAGTGGTCCAAAAATTTTTTTCAGCTTGAGAGCATCATGAGTAATCATTTAAAATATACTTTAGTTATGCGAAAACTTATGGTTTAGAAATTATGATTTTTTTTTTAAATAATCCAGAGTTTCAATATTTTTGACACAAAACCACTCTGTTATGAAAACTACTGGACTGAATTGAATGAAATTTGGTATAGGTATAGCGCAATAACCTACCTATCGCGCTATAGGCTCATCTTGTGTAAATAATTAGACTGCATTTTTTTATTTTAACTTTTTCTGTAGTTTTTTGAATTTCTCGGCAAAATGTCGATTTTTCGAGAAAATCCTGTGAAAAAAAAATGTACCACCAAGGTTTTGCTGGTACTGCTAAAAACTACCTTAACATAAGGTTATTCTTTACACAAAAAATCATAGTTGTCCTTCGATTGTAACATTTTCAAAAACAACATCATGTACCACATGAAAATCGAAAAATTACGAAATTTACCATAATTTAATTTTAATCATTTGGAACGGCCAATATTTGATTAAAGAACCATTTATTGCCATAAAAGTCGTTACAAATCAGTATTCACATGGCTATAAAAGTTAAAATGAATGAAATAAAATTTTAACCTGCCAGCCAAGATAACTTAACTTTATTCTAATGTCAATTTATTGAGTTTTTTTTTTTTGTTAATTAGTTTTTATGTTTAAATCTTAATAAAAAGTTTGGAGAATCAATAAAACAACATAAATATTAATTAACATATTGTTTATTTTTTACAAAAGGTTTTCGAAATGCCGTCCGCCTTTCGCTAAACATAATCTGCATCTGCGTAAGAAATTTCTTCGCAGCCTATTAAATGGCTGCCGGCTTTCTTTAACGGCTGTTATAGCCATTTGAATTTATGCCTATAAATTACCATAAATTCATTATACATAGGTACATTTGTATACCAATTTATGGTATTATACCATTTATTACCATAGGTTCATACCTATCCGGAGAGGAGGATCGGTCGCGGTGGCACCATCCACTGGCCAGCCTGTTCACCCGACTTGAACCGCGTTGATTTTTTCATTTGGGGATACTTTATGGAGATTGTGTACGCACGGGAGAGCACATCGGAGCAAGAATTGGAGGAAAATTCAAGTGGCTATAACAGCCATTAAAGAAAGCCGGCAGCCATTTAATAGGCTGTGAAGAAATTTCTTACGCAGATGCAGATTATGTTTAGCGAAAGGCGGACGGCATTTCGAAAACCTTTTGTATAAAATAAACAATATGTTAACTAATATTTATGTTGTTTTATTGATTCTCCAAACCTTTTATTAAGATTTAAACATAAAAACTAAATAACAAAAAAAAAAAAACTCAATAAATTGACATTAGAATAAAGTTAAGTTATCTTGGCTGGCAGGTTAAAATTTTATTTCATTCATTTTAAGTTTTATAGCCATGTGAATACTGATTTGTAACGACTTTTATGGCAATAAATGGTTCTTTAATCAAATATTGGCCGTTCCAAATGATTAAAATTAAATTATGGTAAATTTCGTAATTTTCCGATTTTCATGTGTACATGATGTTGTTTTTGAAAATGTTACAATCGAAGGACAACTATGATTTTTTGTGTAAAGAATAACCCTATTTTAAGGTAGTTTTTAGCAGTACCAGCAAAACCTTGGTGGTACATTTTTTTTTTCACAGGATTTTTTCGAAAAATCAATATTTTGCCGAGAAGTTCAAAAAACTACAGAAAAAGTTAAAATAAAAAAATGCAGTCTAATTATTTACACAAGATGAGCCTATAGCGCGATAGGTAGGTTATTGCGCTATACCTATACCAAATTTCATTCAATTCGGTCCAGTAGTTTTCATAACAGAGTGGTTTTGTGTCAAAAATATTGAAACTCCGGATTATTAAAAAAAAAATCATAATTTCTAAACCATAAGTTTTCGCTTAACTAAAGTATGTTTTAAACTTAGAGTATATAATATCTATACTAACTATAGAGTGCGAACAACGAAGTGGGAACAGTAGGCACAGGTGGGAACAACACGACGTTCCCGCCGCGAGCGCTCGTAGTCGTGGTTGAGTGCTATCGAAGTGCGTTTCTCTAGGGATTTTTTTCATATTTACGAATAAACATGGTGAAATGTGCAGTTCGATCTTGCAAGAACGATACTAGAAAAAACACAAAATTGAAATCCAGTATCACATTTCATCGGTAAATCGATTGTTGTATTTATTATTATGAAAATAAATCTAGCATCGCGGGAGTGAAGGGGAAGTGGGAGGCGGACACGCGCAGGCTCGCTCGCGCACCCTTCGCGCGCCTCACTGCCGCCACGTGATCGTAGTGATGTGACTTGACCAACGCTGTACTCGATAGTTTACAAGAAGAACTATATTTTAACATATTACTTATTTAACTTTAAAATTAAAACTCTTTTAAAAATGTATTAAAAATAATTTTGTGGTGTGTTTTGTATCATACACTTTCTAATATTATGAATGCGAATGTATTATAGTGTAAATGTAAAGTATATTGTAATGTTACGATATTATATTTTAACCGCTAAATTGATTTTTGAGGATTTTGTAAGTATAGAATTGATAAAATTGAATAAAAAAATTATTAATATTGTTTATTATTTCATTTTAAATTATTAATTATTTCGTATTTTTATTTAACATTTTTTAAATACTATCATTATATGTATATTTGATTTATTTAAAAAAATAGTAACTACTAAACCCAATCTTTTATTTTATTAACTTTAATATTTAAAAAGTCCACACGTTTTTCAGATATTCCAATTAAACATATTTTTTTAAAGTACTTATAATTAATACAAGAAATATTCAAATGGAATAAACACACTTTATTCACTTGGTAAACAAATTTAAAATTACATATTTATACTTAATTCATACATTTCTCCTTTAATAACATATTGAACATAAAATTTACTTAAAATACATAATATTTATTTACATAACTTATCGATAGCTCAACACGCAATTGATACCTACCCATCCCTATTGGTCACACACACATCTATATGAAACTATATAGATGTGTGTGTGACCAATAGGGATGGGTAGGTATATCGGATAGCTCATCTGCCTACGATCTGCACTAAGCAATTTGTGCAATACACGCGCTCTATACAACTGTAATATATACTCTAAGCCCTAAGGTTTTAAATGATTACTCATGATACTCTCAAGCTGAAAAAAAATTTTGGACCACTGTAAACGGGCCACCCTGTATAAAAAATCAATCGAATATTAGTACCAAATATGTATTCCCCCCGTTTATAGAATCGTAAATGTTATATTTTGTTCTATTGGAATCGTGAATAGGATGAGTATAAATAAATAATATAATAAAAGCAAATTATAGTTAAATGTCTAATTTCTGAATGTATCCGAACGTTGCTTTGACAAGTATCGTCAACAATGGAGGAACGGATTCTTTGACATTTCTAAGGCAGTATTCGTTTTCTGATACGAAAATATCAATAAATAATAATGATCAATATCTCAAACAAAACAATAGTTGCGACAATATTATAACAATATTTCGCTACTTATTCAAACAAAACTTTAAGAATGTGTGATGTTTGTTCGGAGTTTTCACAGCTTTTAGTTAACTGTAAGGAACATTGTTTCGAAATTTTGTGGTTTATTCACTTTGCACAATATTATTTTGTGTATATCGACTTCAAAATAATCCTATTGGTATCAAATTGAACCGGTATGAAGAACTGTGAAGGTTTTTATTTATATTTTTCTTAATTTTAGGCGAAACGCGACTAACCGACGATGTGTCCCAATATCCCTCAATAAGTCAGACTGAGCTTGAAACAGTATTAAATTACATTCTTTCCTGGCCACAGAGGTAATAAATTATGTCTATTTGTTTACATTTCGAAAAGTATTTTATATTTTATAAAATTACGTTTCTTTAGAATACAGAAGTAAAACTTTTACACGCGTTTTATTTGCAATTATTTTCATCTTCATATTTTGTGTATTTTGCAGGCAATGCATGTGTTGTTACCGTGACGTTAAAAATTTTGAAAGATTTAATCTTGTTGTTCAAAGTATTATTTGTCTTTCCGTATTTCAACTGAAATTACTTAAAGATGAATTAATTGCCGCATCAGTGAATCCACCAAATAATACATCAGATACCAGTCAAGAGATACCAAAGGATGAAAAGAATAGCTCAACAAAGAATGATGAGAGTGATGAGAAATCAGAGGGTGATTTAAAACAGGAGAGTACAAAAAAAGCAGAGCCCAGCGAACAGAGTTCTAGTGATGTAGCTAAAACGGAAAAGTTATCCACAAGTACAGAAAATGAGCCATGGCCCATACAGCAGAGAGATAAACTTTTACACATTGTGTCTAAAGTTTTTCTTCATAACTTTCCATTGTACATAGCTTGCAAACACTCCACTTTGAGTAGACTCGATGATCTCTCTGCTCAAGAAATATCAAATCTAAGCTCATATTGTGACCTACATGATACTGAAATACCACCATATTTATTGAGAAATGTAAATTTATTTTGTAAATTGGGTGGGGTGTGTGCAATGACAGCTGTGTTTGAACATGCCACAGCGAGTACTCTACCACTGTCTATGGCACATGCAATTGTAGCGGCAGTAGGAAATTTGAAACTGTGGTTGAATTTTAGAGCTGTAGCACAACAGTTCATGCCTCTTCGTTGTAAAATACTCAAATACATGTGTAGCTTAGAGGATAAGGACTTGAGAGTCCCTGCAGTCAAATCAATGGCGGGTGAGTTGCTTTTATAAATTATTATACTTGGCATTATACAAGTAAATTGTTATAAAAAATATTATTTTTTCACTTTGTTTATTGAATCTATAACTCAATTCTAAATACTAACTAAATAATTGGATGTAAAACATTAAATGCATTTAAAAACCAAAAAGTTTCTCTCCTAGACTTCATGTGGGGTGCAGCAAAAGAGCCTCTAGACTCACCGCTTGCCTTTGACGAAGATGGCCTTGCACTGGCTTTCAAATACTTCAATAGCAGTACATTAACCATGAGGCTAGCTGGTATAGCCCAGATCAATGCTCATATAGCTGCGCATAATGAGCTGTGTGCGGGAGAATCAGCAGCTGACGCAGAGGTAGCTGGACAGCAATTGGCTGCATGGCTGTCATTCAATAACATCATTGAACATTTGTTTGGGCCAAATTTGCATGTTGAGGTAAGGAGATAAGTCAATATTAATTAAAAATTGTTTTAAATGTTCTATACGTATGACATTGTATATTGAGTTAAATTGTTACAGTTACATAATTTTATTTTACATATTGTTAATTTCTTCATGATCAGTTTTAGTAAATCCATTGCACTAAAGTCTAGTGCCTCGTCTATGCATGTGCTTACAATTTAAAAAGGAGAAATGTTTCTAGGTTATCAAACAGTCCCACATGATCCTCAAATTCCTAGCAGTGGAGGGACAAGTTACCTCCGAACATGTTGAGCTTGTGTGGGCAGCAGCTCAGCTAAAGCACTGTGGACGGCAAGTGTATGACCTCCTGCCGGGATTCATTAGAGCTTTGTCTCCTAAACCGTGTGCCCATCTCTATAGCCTCCTGTGTTCTTTACCCCCTAAGGAACATACTGAGCAGGTGAATAAATTTAGTAACTAGCTTATATGACTTGCATGTAATTTTCAACTACCCTAAATAATTAAAAATATATTTTATGTGAATGTTTTGTTAAATTCCTAACAGATTAATTATTAGTTTCAGTACGATATTCAAGACAATTTACTTTCCAGACAAATTACTTTTTGCTATTTTAAATCATGTATAGTTGCCGACACGTAACTTCACAAATTTTTAACGTAGTGGGAGAAGATTGCGTATGTAAAAAGGTACCAAAACTTCATGTGTAAACTGCTCAAGTTACGTTGCGACGATTATAACTGTACACCTTTTTACTGTTTCACAAAATTGAATTTGATGTTCAACATGTATTTTTGATGTGAAACATCTATAGACGCACGTAAACACGATACGTTGCGACGATTATAACTGTACACCTTTTTACTGTTTCACAAAATTGAATTTGATGTTCAACATGTATTTTTGATGTGAAACATCTATAGACGCACGTAAACACGATTTGATTTGATGGTCACACGCCACGCTATATGGTGGACAGTCTATATGCAGTAGTGTGGATGGTGTTTCACATCTGTGTGGCGCCTCAAGACGACTGACATTTTTTTTGGACGACGTCACATTTGAATTTTAGTCCACATTAGCCTATTTTATTATATTGTATGTATTTCCAGAGTCTCTACCTAGCGTCCGCACTAATGCGTGCGATGTGGACGCGCGGTCGCGGCGCGGGCAGCCCGGTGGGGGAACCGCCGCGTTTACCCCCACCCGCGTGCAAACCGCACCGCTCCTCGTCTGAAGCTAGCGTTAGTATGGACCAGACGAATTCGGATGATGATCCTGTGAGTTATTGCTCTTTTATTATTAAAAAAAGAAAACTATAATTAGTTAATTTTATTTATAGATCCTTGAAAGTTGGTATTAAAAATGGTACCTAAATAATGTAATAAGAAAATATTACATTATTTAAGTACATCATGTCCGAAACATACACCTCACAGTACAGCACATTTACACTAATATTATAAAAGAGGAAAACTTTGTTTGTTTGTTTGATTGTAATGAATAGGCTCATAAACTACTGGACCGATTTTAAAAATTCTTTCACCATTCGAAAGCTACATTATCCACGAGTAATATAGGATAGGTTTTATCCCGGAAATTCCACGGGAACGGGAACTATGCGAGTTTTTCTTTGAAACTGCGGGCGGAGCCGCCGGCGGAAAGCTAGTATACAATATTTTGATATCAATATACTTTTTTTCTGAAAGAAATTAGTTCCATGATGCATAGTTAATTGAAAAAAAATCAACCCTATTTGCCACTTTAGTGTGAAGAGCTGAGCACATCTGGAGAAGAGGCTGGCCCCACGCCACGAAAGCAAAGCAAGCATCAGCGTGAGTTAACAGGTAATATTTAAAGAATCTATACTTCAATACTAATATTATAAAGCTGAAGAGTTTGTTTGTTTGTTTGTTTGAACGCGCTAATCTCGGGAACTACTGGTCCGATTTGAAAAATTCTTTCGGTGTTAGATAGCCCATTTATCGAGGAAGGCTATAGGCTATATATCATCACGCTAATACCAACAAGAGCGGAGCCACGCGGGCTAAACCGCGCGGCACAGCTAGTGTTTAAATAAATACTCATTAAACAAAAAACTAATTTTAAATTTAATAATATTTATTTTTAATTTTAGCTGAACAAGTCGAATGGCTTCGCGAGGGTGAAGAACTTACCAAAAAGGAGTGCACAACACTTAAATCGTGTCAAAAGTGAGTAATAGTTTTACAGACATATATAAATTTTACAAATAGCCACAATACAATGTATCATATTCATTGCATTGTTTTAACTTTTACAACAGTTTTTGACTTGATTTGATATTAGAGAATAATTTTGATTATTGCGTTATGTCACAGAATAATAACTATAGTCCTTTTCACCTATGATGATTCCTGTGACACTTCATTGTTTTCCGAATTACGTATTTTATGTTTAAAAAGCAAAAATAATTTTAATGCATAATATTTTTATTTTAAGGCGGCATCATTGCCAAAAATATAAAAATGAAACATCTTAAGCTACTAAAACAAAAACAGTATTGTTTAGTTTAATATAACGAAAAATAAAATAAAATAACACAAAAAAATAATACCTACGCAATTCGTGTACATGAGATGGAACGTTGAAAAATTATAGAGTTGGAAAATCATATAATCGACGCCCATCTTGTGATCGTTTGTCAATCGCGTCAATCGTCTGTACGAGTCCGTCAGCTTTGTATACAAGTTGCATTTTTATATTGATACTTTACGTGGTATTCTGTTATTATTACTAATTGTTATTGTTAACTTTTTGTCGCTGTTGTTTGCTAAGATTCCTTAGTTAATTGTTGGCGAAATGTCGAAATAACTAATTTTGGTCCTTTATTCAAATCGATTTCATTTCCATATAAAATATTATCGATTATCGGAAACAATTGATAAGATTTCAGTAAAGGCAATCTCTACACGTGTCAACAATCGATATGTCACAGGAATCATCTTAGGTGAAAAGGACTATAGTGTTATGTTTACGTGTTTTCTTGCGATCAAATGAGTCGCTCCTGTAAACTTGATAGTACATAGATTTTTTTTCACATTGCATAATTGTCATTATTTTATTTACGTATAAAATAAAATGATCATTTCATTGACTGATTTTTGATAGTATTTACGACTATTTTCTCAAACAAATTAATAATTACGAATAACAGACGCAACAAGCGCGCCGGCAGTAGCGGCAGTGCAAGCAGTGGTCCTGAAGAACTATTGCGGCCGCGCAAGAAGAAACTGTATAAGAAACGGCACAAGCCCGGCAAGCCCAGGCATTTCCGTGAGTGCATGGTCCATACAGTTCATAAAATATGAATTTTATTTATTGTTAACATTTCCCAAAAAATGTTTTTAAAGTTGTAATAAGTACCTATATATGTTGTACAGAATTCGTAATGGCAAGTCAGGTAATTGCCCGACTCGTGAACTACTTACGAGCGAGTGTGATGAAATATGTTTTATGCGTGATAATGAAAGAACGCGACTTTTAAATAGTTTTAAAATAAATTGTTGGTTTTTACGTAGACAAGTTAAACCATAAACAGTAAAGTATAACCTTTAAGGGCCGATTTTTCAATGCCCAGATAAACAGCTAGATAGACTTTATTCTTCAGTTAACAAAATGTTCAATTTTTCAATAGACGAATAGGACTTATCTATCGAATAACTACGTTATTTGAGGAATAAATCTATTTGCCGCTCCAACGGCCAGATAGCGCGCTATTCGACGGTTAGGCGTTTGAGTTGACAACTGATGCGTCAAATTTGGGATATTTTGGTATGTCATAACATAGAGCGTAGAATTATTAACAATTAAACCTCTTTCTATATAATTATTATCAATTAAAATCATATTGAAATTGATGTTTTTGTACTGATGACCATGCCATTGAAAATTTGCCGAACGCTGCCTTTAAGTATGTCGTTTCCATCGTAAAATATATAAATTGAAACACAAATATAACCAAACTCTTTACTCGAATCAAAACAACAATCAACAATCATAGAAGAAAGAGCAATACAAGACAAACTTAAAATGCACTCCTGACGTGAGTCATAATGACGGTTGTTGACAAATTGCAAGAGTTGACTCTATCCCGCTCTAACCTGACTAATTTAATATGTTTGTTTCGCCACTCCGAGAGCAGAGCTGCCAATATGGAAATATTTGGTCAGATAGTTATTCATCAAATAAATCACGATTGAAAAATAGGCGAGCCGTTATGAGTTAGATAAATAATTGAATAAATCTATTCGAGGGGTAGTTATTAGACTGTTTATCTCGGGATTGAAAAATCGGCCCTAAATCATTTTCCCCAAAATATTAGCGTAAGTTTTTACGATCACAATCAAGTTAAGGTTTTTATTACCAAGTTAATAATTATAACATATTTAAGTTAATGGAAAAAGCTTTATTTTTAATTATATCGAATATATTGTCAAATAGCAGCACAACTAAAAACTGCGGAGCTCGCGGAGTCAGTGTCGGAAGTCGAGGAAGAGTCGTCTGGAAGTGATACAGCGCACTGCCAATTGCTATGCGATAATGTTGATGCAAGGTTAGTGATATTCTTCACTTTAAAAACTGTTTATGATAAACTTTTGCAAGTTAATATTGATTAGCTATTTGAAATCATAAATTTATTCCTTCATTACAGATGTTTGTTTGTCCATGTTGGTCTCCTAAAGTGTTTAGTCTAACTTTCCATCGATAGAATATTTATTTATTTTAGTTCTCTATCAATATTATTTAACATGGGCATTGGACAGGTTTCGATTGCTAATTAAACCAAGAAAAAATGATTCTACGTTTTTTTTCTGATTCATCTAACTAACCAAAAATACTAGACAGTAAAGTTTTTACTATCATTTTATATGCTTTGAGACATAATATGTTTTTATGAACATTTTATATGCTTTACTTAGGAGATTAATGGAACTCCGTCTCCTGGAGAGTTACAAGCGACGTTCAGAAGAGGAGGGTAGTGCGTCATCAGCCGTGTCACCGCACTCGCACCGTCTGCCAGATCTCGATGAAGATGACTCCGCGTGTGAGGAGGAGCTGGCTAGACTTGCAGCTCAGGTATGTTATGAATTTTGAAGATTTTTTTTGTGTTGTGATGCTAATTTGTGGTTGAAGAAAATACTTCATCACGTTACATATTAATATCTATGGTTTAGAAAGCAAGTTATTGATAGATATATGGTTAGCAATTTGTGTAATGTTTTTATATTATACTAGCTGCCCCAGTAGACGTTGTTCTGTACTATTGCCCCTTTTTTGTATTCTCTCCATAAGAACCTGCCTGCCTGGGCCTTTTGCCGAATCGGTCAAGCCGTTCTCTAGTTTTACGCCTAGCAATACATGTGGCCATTCATTTTTATTACATAGATTACCATTTATCCGCCTGCGGCTTCCCATACTTCGCAAACCTTCCTCTTGAACCTAACTATTAAAAAAACCATCAAAATCCATTGCGCAGTTTTAAAGATTAAAGCATACAAAGGGACATAGGGACAGAGAAAGCGACATTGTTTTGTACTATGTAGTGATGTGATATAAACTTGCAGGCGCAGTGCATCCCCGAGTACGGCGTGGGCGCGCTGGCGCTGGGCGTGGCGGCGGGCGGCGCGCTGCCCTTCAGCGTGGACGACGTGTGCCGCCCGGGGAACACGCTGCTGTGGGACCTGCTGCAGGACGGCGCTATCGTATGTACACTGTACAACTACTCGAACACCGAACACGCTTGTTGAACAAAAAATGTGTATACCTACGAGCTCAAACACAACACAGTGGTTGAACGAAACATTGATACGCTCACCAAGGTTACCTATCTTAATCTCGAATTTTAATATTCCGAATATCATAATCCAGAAAACGTTTGGACATTTTTTCATAACCCCGAATTTTAAAATTTCGAAGTTTTGTTTGCCACATAATCGCAACTCCGAATTTCATTTGCCCATTTCTTTATTTGTACGACGTTTTACAATCCAGACGAATGAGTTCCAGACATACGAAATCTAAATGCACAAAATCCAGATGACCGTAATCCATATGCACGAAAGCCAGATTTTTAAAACACAAATTTTTGAAATACAGTTAATTGATATCCAGAAAAACAATGTCCAAATTTTTGAAATTCTAATAAACGATATCCAGCA
Organism: Colias behrii; assembly: GCA_029959065.1. NCBI lineage: Eukaryota > Metazoa > Arthropoda > Insecta > Lepidoptera > Pieridae > Colias > Colias behrii. The sequence goes on from JARWMC010000018.1 coordinate 7,048,074, forward strand.
AAACGAAATCCTTCCAGGGGGTCGCAGCACGAACCTAACCTAACCTACTGAATAGATTTTAACACTTTAACCTTTCTGTAATGGGCAAGTAAAACAATAGCGAGTCGGTTCTGGCACTCGCCGGCCTCTGCCGCGGCACGCTCGCTTCGCTCGCTCGGCTCGTGCATGGGGGGTCTCACTTCGAACCTAACCTAACCTACTGAGTCGAATTTGACACTTAAACCTTTCTGTAATGGGCAAGTAAAACAATAGCGAGTCAGTTCTAGCGTGGGGGTCGTAGTTCAAACCTAACCTACTGAGTCGACTTTGACACTAAAACCGGTCTGTAATGGACAAGTAAAACAATAAATTTACTTACTGACAATGTTTATTTTCAGTCGATAGTAAAGGTATAATCACGATTGTATGGAAATCAAATAAAAAGATTATGAAAATCTGGCAATAGTTTATCTGTTATACGATTATATGGGAACCAAATAAAAAGATTATGAAAATTTGGCAATAGTTTATTTGGAAAATGGTACGATGGGAAACAAAAAAAAGTATTCTGAGAATCTGGTATAATGAGATCTGCATTATGAGAATACGGGAAACAAAAAAATACTTTTTAAAAATCTGGTTTTGGTGCATCTGGAAATTGATTCATCTGGGAAATTAAAAAAGGAATTTTAAAAATTTGTCATTCATTACATCTGTCTTTTAAAAGTTCTAACAACCGTTTTCGGGGTTTTAAGATTCGGGTAATAGAAATTCGAGTTTTTAATAGGTTACCGCTCACCAAACACGTTCATGTAGCGAAAAATAACACACAAGTCGTGGTCACAGTTGAAATTCACATGACAAAAGTCGTATTATGGCTCTAATGAAAACGTTCACAACGCACTATGCACGCACTGTGTACTGTGCGCGACCCACAATCGTAGAAAGTGAAATGAAATCATATGTGAAATAATTGATGTCGTGGTCGACATGTTATGAGATCAAGATGCGTTGTGGCCATGAAGAAAAGCAATGAATCCCATTCTGGATATGAATTTTTATATTCCTTAATTATTTTTCATCTAATTAGGAAATCTCTTAATACATATTTAACCATAATGTAATATCATTTCAGGAACAACTCGGTGAAGGCCTTGCGTTGGAGGCTGAAAAAGCTCTGTGTGCTCTGTTGTGCTTCAGCACAGATAAATTTATTAGAATTAAGTTCATTGAAGGCTGTCTAGACAACCTCGCGAATCACAGGTATGAATTTAAGTTCATATGTTTAGTAATAAATTGGGTAAATACTTACTTTTAAGGCATATTTTACTGAATTATGATGTTCTTTTAGGTCTGTTGCTGTTTCTCTTCGGCTGTTGCCGAAGTTGTTTTCGTCTTTTCAACAATTGCGTGGAATGGACATGCATCAGGTAAATCTTGAAACAATTTATTTTTTATTTTGTATACAATATTATAAATTATTTTGGACCATTATAAACATTGACATTTGTTTATTAATGTTCAGTTACAATCTTTGTAAAAAATATTTTATTCAAACTTATTTTCTAAAACTTATTATTTATTTTTTAAATTAGTTATTTCTTATATATTATATTATTATTTTTTTATATCTTTTTATCACGTATCAAATACTACTATACTAGGTGGTAATGTGGGCGGAGCGCGAGCGCGGCATGATGCGCTTGTTCCTTGAGGACTTGCGGCACTACGTCAAGCAGCGAGCCAGTGCAAGTGCGAGTGCTAGCGCCAGTGGTAGTGTGAGTGGTGCAAGCGAGGCACAGCACTACGCGCATATCACTGAGTTGACGGTGCGATTGCACTTTCTGACCGCTATCTTCTCGCCGGTCGGATCGCCGCATCATTTTAGGTATGTAATGCTATATAGTTGTAGGAGAAATTTTAATTTAGAAATATATATCAGTTTAATTTTATAATTTTTAATGCATATTCAATAATACACAGTTTTTGCGTAAAACATTTTGTACGGGCTAGCCGTACATCCTGAGTCAGCGATTTACACGATCCTATTACATTACCGTAAAAACAACATCTTTACGAATCAGTCTGCGCTCGCGGCTCGTGTAAAGCGCTCGGGGTGTATGCGCTATATCATCTATCAATATCATTATCAACAATCAAATATCATCAATCTATCAGCATATCATATCATTATTAGTTTATAATTAATCAACAATAAAGTAGTGATCAAAAGCTATAACTGGTTTTACATCATCCTATCAAACTATCAATGTATCAAATTATCAATAAAGGAGTGTATGGGATATCATATCAACTCAGCAGCCCAAACACATTTTAAAACAATTACTAGGATTATGAAAATATAGTGAACAAAATACTTGAAAATTACAAATCAAAATTAAATAGTAAACTTACGAAAAGAAATCCTAACAGTAAAAAATGTCAAACTTCTTATGAATCGTCGTAAAACTCCTTTTCAGACTGACAGTAGAGCAAGTGGAGGAACTATGGCAATGTCTAGTTGTAGAAGGTACCAGTGAATGTGCAGACTGCCTGTACTCGTGGCTGCTGTCGCACACCAAGACGCCCGACCAACACGCGCTTGGGTTGGATGCGCTAAGATTCTTGTATGTGGAGAAGATGCCCACTCTTGATCCAGAGGTATGATGATTTGTGATTTTGTTTTTACTTAGTGTTTAAGATTATATTATTTATGTCAAATTAATAAAATGTAGGTGCAAATACTGCCGAAGCAATCCTTAATTCAATAAAAAAATATGTATATTTCATTATTCCCCATCGACTTTTTATTAATGTAATGAATTCGAAATCTAATAAACTGGTCTAATATATAAAGTTCTCAGCATACATTTGAACAAAAAAAAAACTCGAAGTGAAAACGTCATCCTTTTTTTTGATGTTGATTAAAATAACTTTCACTTCGCAGACGATAAGCATAATGGGGCTCAGCCTGTACCAGCAGCTGTGCAACTTGGCGCGCATGGCGCTGGGCGCGGGCGACACGCACCCGCACCACCCGCACCACGCGCACCACCCGCACACGCTGGCCATGGACCACCTGTGGAAGATCGCGCTGCGGGCCAACAGCACCGGTGAGCTAGTGTTGTGTGCAGACGGTGCAAGTAGTGTGTGGTGTACCGGCAGCTGGGCAACTTGGCGCGCGGCGCGGGTGTCACGGACCCGCATCAGCCAAACATATACACACTATAATAAATTATATTGAAAAAAAAATCCAGTCTGATGAGATATTTTTTTATAAAAGACGCATCCATTTTCACAAATTATTGCGTATATTGCTTTAAAATTTATTGCACATGTGATAAAAAGATTTTTTTTACAGATGTATCAATGGGTGCGATCCAGTACTTGAACAGCTATTATATGGGGCAGCAATTACAGCAAGAAGATGATTTTGTGTCAAAGTGCATGTTTCACTTATCGTCTGCGGCTGAGAGGCTCATTACTAAAAGTCAAGATGGCGAAGGCACTTCAAATCAGGACATAAAATGTGATGATACAAAAGAAGAAAAGACGGCCGATAAACAAAATATCTATGAACATATGACTGAAGAGGCGGCTCTGCAATGTATACAGAGGGCATTACTATTGTTGAAGACTCACTTGGATACTTTTAAAAGAAGGTATGATATATTGCAGCATCTAAAATTATTAAAAAAAAAGATCGATATAGAAATTATTATTTAGTTTTTCAGTTGAATTAGAAATAAATAATTTACCACATAATATTTCTATTATAAAAAATATTGAGTTCTCAGTGCAATTACGGTGTAAGCACAGTGGAGTAAAAATGCAAAAAAAATTTCTTCTAATAAAATACTGTTTAGTCGTATCACGTGATCGTCGTATCGCAGCACTCGTTTCATGGTGCAGCACGCGGCTAACGTTTGTGTATGTTGGTACAGATACGCGTACCACCTGCGGCGCTGGGCGCTGGCGGAGTCGGGCGCGTGGGAGGGCGGCGGGGCGGGCGGGGGCGCGGGCAGCGTGCGCGTCACGCTGCAGCCGGCCGGCGCGGGCCCGCGCGCGCTGCTCACGCTGCACCACTCCGACCTGGTGGCGCACCTGCGCGCGCACGTGCACGTCTGGTGGGAGAAGCAGGTGCGGCGCCTGCTCAACTGATACATCGTGACTGCATTTTTTAAATCTTTTTTAGCTCTCTGAAGCGGCCGAAACCATACATACACGTTCCGAAAGGCAAGTATGAAGTCCTATTTTTCTTCTGCAAACAAAAGTTATTAATGACGAACCCTTTTATTTTGCAGATTCAAGGCGAGGAAGCCGTAACGGCTCTATCGACGGATGGACCTCTGAGAATGATAACTCAAGGGCAAGAACTCACGATTGACTACGATGAACGTACTCTGTATGATATGGGGTTTAAAGATAATCAGGTAGAATAAGTTTTATACAATTTTTTTTATGCTTTTTGCACTTTGGTGCTGATCGTTTTTTTTATTTGCAATTTATTTTGTACATAGAAATGTATGAAAATCAGTCAAAAGCTCCCGTATATAATTCTAAACAAAAAATAAAACATACCTATCCCACAGTTGGTGTTCGTGTCGGTGGGCGTGGGCGGGCGGAGCGCGTGGGCGGAGTGGCCGTCCGCGCAGCCGGCGCCGGCGCGCGCGCGGCTGCCCACGCACCTGCTGCTCGACCCCACGTACTTCCACCACCTGTTCACGCTGATGCAGGCGCTCGGCCAGATGAAGGAGCCGGCCGCTAACGGGGTGAGCATTGTCACTTGTTGTAGCTAGTGCCGTGTCGGTGGGCGTCACTCCAATAAAGATGTTGAGACAATGTTGGGTGGTTGAATCATTAAAAAGCGAAATATTGACATAGAACTACTGATTAAAACTCCCTTGAAAACAGACATAATATGTTAACATACAAATTATAATCCCCAAATTTTATTCCAATTTGTTCTTAATGTGAGTTTAATTGTCTTCTGAACTACGATTATTTTGAAAGTAGAAGCATTAAGAAAGAAAGAACATTAATTAATTAGTACGTTTCTTCTACTTAGGAACTCATGGCCCATACAAAAGCACAACTACTATCGCGTCGCGTATGGGACATTCTACAAGCGGTTCCACTAAATCCTACGCTTTTGGAAGCATTTCAAAATCCTTCCGAAAATAAGCTGCCTGAGCTCTTGGATCCAATGAGTCCGCAAAAACTCATGTATTCCTTACATATTATCGATAAGTTGAGCTCAAATAATGGCAATCCTAACGTGAAGGAAAGTTCTGGAATAATTACTGGAACTTTGGAAAAAGCCGAAGAGAAAGTGGTTGTCGAAAATTGGAATGAATTGTTCATAAAGAAAGGCGGTCTCAGGCTGCTGTATGATATTATGATGTCTGGTAAGTATATATTTATTTGTACCATGTATATTTTGATTTTATTTGACTACTTAAATTATAAAGTTTGATCCCTTTTTTGTTGATAAAGAAAATATGTGTTAAGAAATAAAAAAACATATTTTTTTTGCAAATTAATTTCTAAAGCTATATCTTTAGGTGTGTTACAACGAAGCGATGATAGTGAATGGCGACAGGATTGCCTCGCGTTGTTGCTGCAACTATTATGTCGCATTGGAACGTTACCCTGCGCTGAAGCTGGTCAAACACCAAAATTACATCCGGTAAGTTACATTCTAATAATTATATCCTTTTGGCTCGAAAATTTGCAAAATGTGATGCAAAAAAATATGGTAATAATCAAAATGTGTAAAAATAACAATTTCAATGTTAAAAAATGGAGGTTGAATTTTTAATATTATGTTTTTTAGGCATTGCTATCTCTGATGAGTGTAGAAGAGACAACGGACAGGCTAATATCCATTTTGTGCGAGGCTGCTACTGCTAAGGAACCTGTTACATACAAAACAGGATTTTGGGGACGAGCACAGGTATGCATAAACGCATTTTTTGACAGATTGATGAAAATTGTATGGGCTGATTCTTTGTTTATTATTAAAAAAAAAAATGAAACAATTATTGAATTTATATTTTTGGTTTTATGGCATTCAATTGCTTTATAAATATAAATTTATAAAGAATAGAAAAAATTCGATCACGAGGCGGGACTCGAACCCGCATCCTTTCGCGCCATTCCGGGGCGGATGCCTGACCAACTCAGCCACTCGTGACCCGCCAGAGCAATCGAATTTATTCTATTCTTTCAGTTTTATGTGTCTGAAGGGACACACCGCGCGCCATCTATTGAGATGATTAACAACCATTTCAACCAATATGAAGCACTTTTCAGTCGTATAGGAGCTACCAACGTTGACAAGAGAGCATTTTAGTATAGTTGGTTCTTTGATATACTGTTCCTCTTGCTATTTCGGTTAGAGTCCGGGCTGTCTGGCTGGTCGCAGTGGTTGCGTTTATTAGTGCGCATCTTATCTGCACAGGAAAATATCCTTAATTTAAAGTCATTTTTTAACGCGTAATTTTTAATCTTTTGCCTTTAGATAGATCCATGAGACATAATTTTTTTTATTGCAAGACGTTTTTTTCGTTGTTAAATAGGTGCCAGACGCAATTTTTTATTTCAAAATCATTAAAATGTCATCGAAATAAGTGAAATTCCATCAACATGAGTCCCCGTGAAGGATAAGTAATCACTATGTTACTTATACTATATATAATATTCATTTTACTATTTACATTTTTTTAGCAACAATCTACCATGGTGCCTCCTTTTCCCAACGAACCTCAAATAGGACGTTAATGTAAACTTGATAAAAACCAAATATCATCAAATTCATATTAACACCCAAAAGTGTAATAAATATGAAACCATCTATTAAAAATATTAGTTTACTAATAATTCAATATAAGTATTAAAAAAGGATAATATAATATAAGTAATAAAGTTATTACTTACCTTTTAAGCGGACTCATGTTGATGTAATTTCACTTATTTCGATGACATTTTAATTATTTTGAAATAAAAAATTGCGTATGGCACCTATTTAACAACGAAAAAAACGTCTTGCAATAAAAAATTTATGTCTGATGGATCTATCTAAAGGCAAAAGATTAAAAATTACGCGTTAATAAATGACTTTAAATTACGGATATTTTCCTGTGCGCACTAATAAACGCAACCACTACCGCCAGCCAGACAGCGCGGACTCTAACCGAAATAGCAAGAGAAACAGTATATTAAAAACCCAACTATACTAAAATGACTTTTTTTAAAACGTTAATAGCTCCCGTACCACAGTGAATACAATATTGTAACAATGGAACACGACCTTTTTTGTTGAATTTATATTTTTGGTTTTATGGCATTCAAATGCTTTATAAATATAAATTTATAAAGAATAGAAAAAATTCGATCACGAGGTGGGACTCGAACCCGCATCCTTTCGCGCCATTCCGGGGCGGATGCCTGACCAACTCAGCCACTCGTGACCCGCCAGAGCAATCGAATTTATTCTATTATTTCAGTTTTATGTGTCTGAAGGGACACACCGCGCGCCATCTATTGAGATGATTAACAACCATTTCAACCAATATGAAGCACTTTTCAGTGAATACAATATTGTAACGATGGAACACGACCTTTTTTGTTGAATTTATATTTTTGGTTTTATGGCATTCAAATGCTTTATAAATATAAATTTATAAAGAATAGAAAAAATTCGATCACGAGGCGGGACTCGAACCCGCATCCTTTCGCGCCATTCCGGGGCGGATGCCTGACCAACTCAGCCACTCGTGACCCGCCAGAGCAATCGAATTTATTCTATTCTTTCAGTTTTATGTGTCTGAAGGGACACACCGCGCGCCATCTATTGAGATGATTAACAACCATTTCAACCAATATGAAGCACTTTTCAGTGAATACAATATTGTAACGATGGAACACGACCTTTTTTGTTGAATTTATATTTTTGGTTTTATGGCATTCAATTGCTTTAAAAATATAAATTTATAAAGAATAGAAAAAATTCGATCACGAGGCGGGACTCGAACCCGCATCCTTTCGCGCCATTCCGGGGCGGATGCCTGACCAACTCAGCCACTCGTGACCCGCCAGAGCAATCGAATTTATTCTATTCTTTCAGTTTTATGTGTCTGAAGGGACACACCGCGCGCCATCTATTGAGATGATTAACAACCATTTCAACCAATATGAAGCACTTTTCAGTGAATACAATATTGTAACGATGGAACACGACCTTTTTTGTTGAATTTATATTCAAAATCAGGCATTTATGGCATTCAAATGCTTTATAAATATAAATTTATAAAGAATAGAAAAAATTCGATCACGAGGCGGGACTCGAACCCGCATCCTTTCGCGCCATTCCGGGGCGGATGCCTGACCAACTCAGCCACTCGTGACCCGCCAGAGCAATCGAATTTATTCTATTCTTTCAGTTTTATGTGTCTGAAGGGACACACCGCGCGCCATCTATTGAGATGATTAACAACCATTTCAACCAATATGAAGCACTTTTCAGTGAATACAATATTGTAACGATGGAACACGACCTTTTTTGTTGAATTTATATTTTTGGTTTTATGGCATTCAAATGCTTTATAAATATAAATTTATAAAGAATAGAAAAAATTCGATCACGAGGCGGGACTCGAACCCGCATCCTTTCGCGCCATTCCGGGGCGGATGCCTGACCAACTCAGCCACTCGTGACCCGCCAGAGCAATCGAATTTATTCTATTCTTTCAGTTTTATGTGTCTGAAGGGGGTTTTTTCTATTCTTTATAAATTTATATTTATAAAGCATTTGAATGCCATAAAACCAAAAATATAAATTCTATACGTATGTTATTTTTATTATGAACAGTGAACTAATTAATTTTATAACGTGCAGGTGGTCCAACACGCTATGCGTATGTGCGTGGTGTGGGCGCGCGGTGGTGGTGAAGCTGCTGCGTTAGCGTGGGCGCTGAGAAAGGCGGCGCCGAGATTGTTGCTCGATGATGCTGATCCGGCAGTAAGTTTGTTACTTTTAACATAACAAAAAAGCTAGTTTAGTTAATTAAAAAAAAATAAAAATGATAATAGGGGGATGTATAGGGATAGGCTGGTTTGCTTCAGAAACGTACACGTTATAAACCAAAATTTCATAGATATAATTTGCAGTGCAATACTGTTATCATATTCTGGACAATATAATATGATTTACTCTTACAAATTCGAGAAACCATGGATTGTTTTGAGTTAATAAAAAGTTTTTACGATTGTGTAAAGTTTGAAGATATTATTTACCTAATCTATATAAGTTATTCTTGTTTATAAATAGCAAAACTTTACTCAAATCTATGTATTTTTCGCAGGTACGTCGCGAAGCCGGCAGTGCATTGTACCGGTTGTGTGCTGGCGGCGAAGTGTCTGTTCTAGCGCCACTATTGCAATTGCTTCTACAGCACTTGCCAAGGGCAGCTGATATGCGGCCTCATCACCATCACCACCATCATCATCATGAGGTGATTCTCAGTTACAAAGTTAGCTTAGTATTAACGATTTAAGTTACCTTAAGGGCCGATTTTTCAATCCCGAGATAAACAGTCTAATAACTACCCCTCGAATAGATTTATTCAATTATTTATCTAACTCATAACGGCTCGCCTATTTTTCAATCGTGATTTATTTGATGAATAACTATCTGACCAAATATTTCCATATTGGCAGCTCTGCTCTCGGAGTGGCGAAACAAACATATTAAATTAGTCAGGTTAGAGCGGGATAGAGTCAACTCTTGCAATTTGTCAACAACCGTCATTATGACTCACGTCAGGAGTGCATTTTAAGTTTGTCTTGTATTGCTCTTTCTTCTATGATTGTTGATTGTTGTTTTGATTCGAGTAAAGAGTTTGGTTATATTTGTGTTTCAATTTATATATTTTACGATGGAAACGACATACTTAAAGGCAGCGTTCGGCAAATTTTCAATGGCATGGTCATCAGTACTATCAAAAACATCAATTTCAATATGATTTTAATTGATAATAATTATATAGAAAGAGGTTTAATTGTTAATAATTCTACGCTCTATGTTATGACATACGAAAATATCCCAAATTTGATGCGTCAGTTGTCAACTCAAACGCCTAACCGTCGAATAGCGCGCTATCTGGCCGTTGGAGCGGCAAATAGATTCATTCCTCAAATAACGTAGTTATTCGATAGATAAGTCCTATTCGTCTATTGAAAAATTGAATATTTTGTTAACTGAAGAATAAAGTCTATCTAGCTGTTTATCTGGGCATTGAAAAATCGGCCCTAAATCCAATATTTATTTTTAAACTTTGGTTTACCAGCAAAGTTTCCAGCATTGTTGTTGAACTGTTATGACTATTGCTCATCAATTTTTTACCATGAAAACAAGTTTCTATAGTTTCTTCTCTAAAGATTTCAGTCATCTATAAAATTTTATGTGCTCAAGTATTTGTTAAAATGTTTAAGGTTGTTCACCATCACGCGGAAGAAGGCAAAGAACCATACGGACCAGCGTGTCGCGATTATTTCTGGCTAGTCTGTAGGTTGATAGATGGCCTACCAGAAGACTTCTTTAAAGGTATATATTCTTTTTTCAAATTAAGTATGAAAAGTTTCTCAAAATAATGAAACTAATGTTCTATATTATGGGTCTTGTAGAAGGTGCATTATCTGAAGACAGTGGGGCGCCTGATCTCAATGAATTATGTGAACAAATCAGTTGTTCGCTAGAAAAGAGGGAAATAATAGAAAAGCGTTCAGAACCTTGCACACCAGATGACGGACTATATGGACAATTGAGTTTACTCACACATCTTCTAAAACATCCTCTAACATTCAAAACTTCCGAACAGGGTACTAGGACATTAGAAATGGTAAGTTATTACTTGATAAATTGTAATTTATAACCAAATTGACAAATTATACCAAATCATATTTTACTATTCATTATATTTTAGTACAAGAGCAGTATTCACTTCATTAAATTCATAGATATTTTACTTTATACTTGTGCTAATTCCTTTTTATTGCTGTTATTTTAGGTGTTTGGGTTTCTATTCGATGTACCGAACCCGTCGCAACGCAACTTACCAAAGTGCAAGTCGCAAAAGTCTCGTGCTGCGGCGTACGATTTGCTTGTAGAGTTGGTTCGCGGTGCTCCCGATAACTATATGGTGCTTTATCATAAACTCATGGAACATCATAAACCAGGTAAGAGTTGCAAATGTTTTCATTTCTTTGATATAATATGAATTGTGAATATTGAATCTATGGTAGCTTTGCTAAGGACAATATGAGTAACTTGTCTGAAAGAGAAGTACTCAGTAGGCCAGGATAGCACGAAAGAAACGCAAATTTGATAGCTAACGAACTGCCACTAACATAACTTGTATTTTCTTTGAATCTAGTTGACATATTTAATTAAAACAATCAGGTCCAGCATCTTCATACCCGTGGGACTACTGGCCAGCGGAAGAGTCGCGGTCGGAGTGCGGCTACGTGGGGCTGACGAACCTGGGCGCCACGTGCTACATGGCGTCGTGCATGCAGCACCTGTTCATGATGCCGCAGGCCCGAGCGGCGTTGCTGCGTGCTGACCCGCAGCACAGCCGCCACGCTGCCACGCTGCATGAGATGCAGCGCATGTTCGCTTATCTGATGGTATGTGCCGCCTGTATTTGATCATTTTTCTTTATTGCTAATATACAAGAGAACAAAAAAACAATTGGTTAACCTAAAGATAACTTAATCATTGGTCATTGGCGGTCTTATCGCTTTAAAGCGATTTCTTCCAGACATTGCTTGTATTTAACTAAATAATAAAGCAAAAATTGGCACTGGACAATAATCCAGAGGTTGCGCGAACACCCTGTGATGGATGGTGCCGTTAAAAAAAAAACATGCCGCAAGTCCGTGCTGCATTCTGCAGTTGCTGTTCACCGTTGCCGCGTGTCGCCTGCTGCTGTGTATTAACTAATAAGTAATTCCTCAATTATTTAAATTCAGGACTTCGTCTTCGTCTAGGACATTGTCTTCAAAAATGGGGTTAAGATTTAATTTTTTTACAAAATACCTCAGTTAATAGTAGGTATCTAATTTTATGTTTTGTTTTCTATCAGGAAAGTGAACGAAAGGCGTACAATCCCAGAAGCTTTTGCAAAGTGTACCAAATGGATCATCAGCCGTTAAATACTGGGGAACAGAAAGATATGGCGGAGTTCTTTATTGACCTCGTGTCTAAGCTAGAAGAGATGACGCCAGAATTGAAGAAATTAGTCAAAACATTATTTTGTGGGGTGCTCAGTAACAATGTTGTGTCTTTGGTAAGTTTAATTAATCTATTATTCCTTGTAAAGTGTTTATTATTTTTCCTTGATATTGTATTGTTTATAACAAGTTATAATCTTTTTCATCATCTCTTTCCGAGCTTATTGTGCCTTAAATTTAGTCCACAATAATTGTCTAATAATCCATTTATTGATTTTATTAATTTTACAATAATTGAGAACAATTATTAGAACTGTTTAATTAGAACAATTATGTATTAATTATGGATTTATAGGTTTACTATATTATTATCTTTATAAATATACGGTATAAGACTCGTACAGTAATCACTAAACTTAATGACTGGGTTGAAGTTGGCACTGCTGTTATCTTGCTTATGTAGATTTTTCTTATTACAGACTTTATTTTACGTTCCACGCATCGACTCGCGCCTAACTTCAGTCCAGCCAAAAAATTGTAAAGTAATATATGTAACAATGTTTCCTTACCAGGATTGTCCGCACGTGTCCCGCACGCTAGAAGAGTTCTACACGGTGCGCTGCCAGGTGGCGGACATGCGCAACCTGCACCAGAGCCTCGACGAGGTCACCGTCAAGGACACGCTCGAGGGCGACAACTGTTACACGTGCTCGCATTGCTCGAACAAAGTGCGGGCTGAAAAACGGTATGTTTGCCTGTTTTGTAGGATACTAACTTACCAGGCCCCAGTTTAATCTGGGCGGAACGTGCGGAAGATTGCGAAGTGTTCCCGCATCCCGTCTAAAGCAGCGCGTTGGTACACGGTGGGGTTTTTAGTCGGTAGGAATCCGACATAACCCACGGCTCCTTCCCTGGGAGCCGTGGGTATCTTAGGCAAGATTTCCCTATTTGAAAAAAAGGGCCCCAGTTTAATAGACATTTAGTCATTATGTATCGATAAATTTAAAAAAAACTAACCGAGCTTCCTACAAAATTACCTCTTTCTTTTGTTCCCTTAAAGATATACTGAGATAGATAGACTGATATTACTGAGACTAATAGTATACATTTTAAATGAATGAAACAAAACTTCAAATTTGTTTTCGCCGCAAATTGCTCTGTGCGTTGATGTTTGTGGCAGTCTTTCACACTATATATACAAAATGTAGAGCAGGGGTTCCCAACCTTTTTTTGTCTACTGCCCACTTTAAGAATAAATTATTTTTTAACGCCCCCCTTTTTAAACATACTTAAAAAACGCTAAGTACTTATAACTGATTATTGAAACGCAACTTTATAGTAGAGTATCTTTTATTGAAAATAAAACAAACATAATCAATTCTTATATAAAAACTAATGTGAAGGTTGAATCTGATGCTGTTCAATAAGTTTGTTGATATCAGGTTCCAATTTACTCAAAAACAGCCGCAAGTCGCCACGTTCGGTAACACGCAAACGATTTCTCTTTTTAGTAAGCAGCGTTGCCACAGCACTAAATCCACGTTCACACAAATATGACGATGGGAATGCTATCAAAAATCGTTGAACAATTGACCACAATCCAGGGTACAATTGTGGGATCGGTTTTTGTAGCCAAAATTCTTGATATCCATTTTTAAACTTGATTTTTGTTTCTTCGTTTGTTGTCAATTCTATAAGTTCTTCTTCCAGCTGAGGTGACATTGCTGTGTTGACATTTGAAAACGGATCCAACACCCAGTCTGGTATTTCCAAGTTTAAAATGTCCTGGTATCGTTCGGTGAAGTCAATGTGGAGGTTTTCCAAATGTTGGCAGTAGGCAAACAAGTCGTCGTTACTGCAAAATACTGATAAATTCGGAAAATTGTGAAACTCACGTCTGCCCATATTCTTTTTGTGCAGAAGCAGTTTGGCTGCGAAAGCAGCAACGACATTTTTTGTTTTAATTAAATTTAGTTCATCGCCTTGCAGTTGGAGGTTCATGTCGTTGAACAGTTTATACAGGTCTGTCATGTAAGCTATATCATTCTTTGATGTTATGAGATTGTTGCGCAGTTCTGTATCTTTAGTTTCCAAGAACTCTATCACAGAGTCAAACAGGTTGTAAAATCGAATCAGACAATTGCCTCTTGACAGCCAACGAACTTCAGTATGAAGCAACAAACGGTTGAAATCTTCGTCATTAGTAGCACAAAGCTGATGAAATAATCTATCATTCAAAGAGCTGCTACGGATTTTATTGACTGCTTTGATGACATAGCATATACATATTGCAGTGATTGAAATAGTCGTTCACTTAAGTTTCTAGCAACCAAATGTTGTCTATGAATAACGCAATGTATAGCAAGGACATCTGGAATTTTATTCTTTAAGTACGCTATGAAGCCTTTATGGCGCCCTGTCATAGCCGGAGCGCCATCCGTAGCAACTGATATAATATTTTTCAAAGGAATCTCTTTCTCTTCACAAAACTTTTCCAATGTATTGAATATGGTTTCGCCTTTTGTATCTGTCTCCAAATTTCTGGCAAACAATAGTTCTTCACGTATTTTCTCATCTTTAATAAACCTCCCGTAAGATAGCAACAACGCTTCATTAGTTGGTAAAGTGGACTCATCGAGCTGAATTGAGAATTGACTAGTCCTCAGATGATTGCACAATGATTCTTCAATGTTTTCAGCCATTTCATCAATTCGTCTTTGCACAGAATTATTACTCAAAGGAATTTTTCGGATAATATCTGCCGCCGGTTTATGAAGCACAGTAGTTATTACTTCCTTTATTGCTGGCAAAATTAACTCTTCTCCGATGTTGTGTGGTTTGCCTTTTTGAGCAATTAACAAAGAGATATTGTACGAAGCTCGAAGTCCGTCGTCATCTTGCTTAGCAGCCGCCGAAAATAGTTTTGATACACTTGGCTGAGTATTATGCTTCTTCTCTAGGTCTTGAAAAAATGCTACATTCTTGTCTTTCTTATCTGGATGCATTTTATTCAAATGATCTTGCAGTCTTGAAGGCTTCATTGCTTCGTTCGAAAATGTTTTTAGACATAGAAGACACAAAGGCGACGACGGGTTTGTGGGATTTTCAATAAATCCGAATTTAATATATTCCGCAGAGTATTGCCGTCTCTTCTTTTTTACTTCCGACATTGTTTTGTTTTGAGAAATACGTAAGTGTTGAAATCAAGTACTGCTTATCTATTATGCGCGAAACCGCAAATGAAAATAAAATAAATTTACGTCGTTTATATAGGATTGCATAAGCAGCACGCACCAACAGGAATAAGACATCAAACGTGCATAAACTCGTTTATCTCATTCGACGCCCAATCGTACTCGATAAGCAAGAACAAGTATTATAGAACCAGCCGATTGATACAGGAATGTACAAATCGGATTATTTAACAAAAACTTGTTAAAACATGATTGCCCGCGGTCTATTATATCGAACCGATTTTGAGCTATATCTTAATTAATATTAGTTGATGTTCACAAGATGTCGACTCTCGAAGTCGAGAGCTCAGTCGGTTTCTAAGAGTCTTCCTAGCTAGGTAGATGAAATTATAAATCGACCCCAAAGCCCTACACAACGCCCCCTTTTTTTTCTGGGTCTCTTACCGCCCCCCTTTAGGCCTGCAGCGCCCACAAGGGGGCGTTATCGCCCACGTTGGGAAAGACTGATGTAGACCAATCAATTACTTTTACTTTTCTTTGTAATGTTAGAGAAGCTAATTAACAATAGGAATATAAAATAATAGTTACACTGGCAATATTTTCAATTTTATTGGTTTCTATTTCAGAGCGTGTTTCAAGAAACTCCCGCGAATACTCTGTTTCAACACGATGCGGTACACATTCAACATGCTCACAATGTTAAAGGAGAAAGTGAACACGCACTTCTCGTTTCCGATGCGGCTCGATATGTCCGGATATGTGGAGAAACATCTCATGCCGGCACAGTATCAAGGTAATTGTGTATTTCGTATGAAAAACTGTATTTAAAATATCGAAAAAAAATGCCTCCAATTTATCAAAATAAGTTTTATATTTTGTGGAAGATTGTTTTGTAAGCTTTTTCTCTAACAAAACTTTTGTTTTCATGATATTATGATTTATTTCACAGAAGAGAAAAGGAAATCGGCTGAACTAAGGAAAGATGGTGAAAGCAGTCCAAACAATGAATCTGATGATAGTTTAGAGGAGGAGGAACATTACGAGTAAGTAACCAAAAACTGAAAGTCTTTGAAATATTTTTTACTTGGTGTCATTGTCTTGTATGATGCGTTCTTATGTCTTAAGTTATAAAAATAAATTAATAAATTGAACATAAAAGATAACACATGATGATTGAACATAAAAGATAACACATAAAAGATAATTTTATTTATGTTTTTTTTTTTTGTTTGTATTTAGTCCAAGTACTGTTTTCATTATATCATTTATTGTTTTTTAATTATTAATTGTGTCCGTATAGATACGAGCTGATCGGCGTCACAGTACACACGGGCACAGCGGACGGCGGGCACTACTACTCGTTCATACGCGACCGCGAGCGGCCGCAGCACGACCGCTGGCTGCTGTTCAACGACGCGGAGGTGAAGCCCTTCGACCCGGCGCATATCGCCGCCGAGTGCTTTGGGGGCGAGATGACGGTGAGTATGAACATACACACACGAAAAAATACATACAAGTAGACCCACACGCACATAGAAACGCATGCACACGCACACCTGTATACATGCACGCACTCATGCCCGCACACATGCACGCACCCACGCACGCACACACGCACGCAAACACATACGTACACATGCTCGTATGCATACGGTCGTATACCACATAACGTACAAACACAAGGAATGTAAATTGTATCTGAAAGCAAGCTATAAAAAAGCCCGAAAGCCAAGCCCAAAATTATTACAAAATTATAATTATAATGAATCATAAAGAAAAATCTTTTCAAATGAAGCGGTTTTTTTTTTCCATTTCATAGCTACGTTATCGCGTCAAGAACTTTTGATCTTATGATTTCGCAATGACGCAAAAATTATGGTTATGCTAAAAAATTAAAACAGTTCTAATACAAATTACTGATTACAGTAACAGATTTTAATGAAAATTCTGATAATTTTCTCATTGCAGAGCAAAACATACGACTCAGTGACTGATAAATTCATGGATTTCTCCTTTGAGAAGACAAACAGTGCATACATGTTGTTCTACGAGTTGAGTCCGCCGCGGAACCAGCGTGGCTCTGACTCTGGCCAGCAAGAAGAAGCACAGGTAAATGTAGAAGAATAATATTATACCAGGATAAACTCTTTCATATAAGATCTGTAAATAAATATGATAAGTTGGGTAAAATTCATTATTGAGAAAAATTAATGAAGAATTTCCTCGCACACACGCTATATAGGAATTCACACTATCACACTATATTTTTCAAGTTACAGTTCATTTTTTACATAAAAAAAATTATTTGTCCTTCACATTTTCATTATTTCATATCAAATGCCTGTATCGATGTGGAAATTGGAAAAACTTACTTCACTATTTTGAATGGCGCTAGTTTTATATGAAATTTAAATTTATACTTAATAAAACGGGAAATTGCGAAATATTTATAACAATATTTTTTTTACAGTCATCGACTGCAGAAGAGAGTCCAAGTTCGTCGCTAGAGCGGCGCAACGGCGACAGCAATCCCGAGATCGAACTACCTCCGGATTTGCTCAACTGGATATGGGACGATAACATGCAGTTCTTGCACGATAAGAATATATTTCAGCACGCGTATTTTACGTGAGTTTTTTTACTTTTCGCTTGTGTAGTATTTTGATTGAATTTCAAAGAAAAACGGAAAACATAACGCAGTCTATGTAAATGTGTTTAATTAAATTTATTTTCATGATGTTGAAGTTGAAAATGACCATAGAAAAATATTTTAGGTTTTAAGACTTTATTACTGACCAGAATAATTTTCCATAGTCGACATAATATGTTTAATTTATATTAAATTTTTTTTTTAGATTCATGGGTCAAATGTGTAGTTCTGTACCGCAATCGCTTTTGACATTGCGGCCCGAAATCACAGAAGTGGCTGCAAGATTGTCCACGTCGTTTTTTATTGAAACGTTTATCCATGCTAAAGAAAAGGTATGTATATGTTTTTTTTTGTATCGAATTAAAGATTTTTCAAGGATTATTACTATTTAATTTTGAAAGTATTTAAATATTAAAAAAAATATAACTGCGGATTTTTTTCTATTCTTGAAAAAAATCAAGTCTTTATAAACATTTATTAAAATGATTTAAAATTTAAATTGAGACGTTTTAGGAGAATAATATAATAACAAAATATATTGCATTTGACTAACATAGCTAAAAGCCGCATCTTCCTAAAAGCTTGTACCATAAAATGATTGGAATAAATACTATGATAGTTACATTTAAATACTACAATTTAAATATTAATTCACAGCCAACAATGGTATCATGGGTGGAGTTAGTGACGAAGCAGTTTAACGCGTCCGCCGCCGCGTCCGAGTGGTTCTTGGGACACATGGCGGATGACACGTGGTGGCCGATGCAGGTACGATCTATTTAAAAAAAATTTAAGGTAAAAAAAATTTTAAGGTAAGGTTTTATAAAATTTTAAGGTCGCGTCATGGCAATACCGTTGTCATGGAGTAAAGGGACGATTTTGGTATCTTTGAATCTTGCAAAAGAAGTTTCATTTCTGGCACGTGTACTCGGCAGACACGCTTTTTTATTACTATTTTCTTTGTATTGAAATTATTTGTGTCAAAGAATGATTGATAAGTTATCGCGTTCATTTGCCTGTCAAGATTTTAATTTTTTATGTAATCATTTTTCACTGGTCTCCGTTGTGAATTAACAACTAATATTACTAAACATTCAATGCAAATTATAATTAGATCATTTATTTGACAAAACATATTTTTTTTTGTCCGTCCATTTTTCACGTTCATGATATTTAGCTATAGAAGACATTCTATATTTCCATATTTGTTTTCAGGTGCTAATAAAATGTCCGAATCAAATGGTTCGACAAATGTTTCAGAGGCTATGTATGCACGTCATACAGAGGCTAAGGTAACATCAATATTTAATATCAAATTTAATGCTATTACTAAATGCTAGATACTCTATTAAATGTGATATTTGTTTCAGGTCTAGTCATTGTGCATTATACCTACAGGGTATGGAGGAAGGCGAGGATAGTAGTAAATTGGGCGAAGCGAGTTGTGTTACTAGGTTTATAAGGATGTTGTTATCTTTGGTAAGTTATATATTATTTTACGTAATAAATTTACTTTAGAAAGATTTTTAATACTCTTTTACCAAATACAAAAAGGGGGAAAATTAGGTATTTTCAATTTTATTTCTACTTTTTGAAAAATTCGACATTTAAATCTAAACTTATATTATAAAGCTGAAGAGTTCGTTTGTTTGTTTGAACGCGCTAATATCAGGAACTTCTAGTCCGATTTGAAAAATTATTTCGGTGTTAGATAGCCCATTTATCGAGGAAGGCTATAATTATATCATCACGCTATGACCAACAAGAGCGGAGCAAAGCGGGTAAAACCGCGGAGCATGGTTAGTTTTTCATATTCATGGGAAAACATGTATAAATAAATAAATTGGTACTATTGCATCAGATGGAGTCAGGCGCGCGGTCGCACCTGCGCCACCTGACGGAGTACTTCAGCCTGCTGTACGAGTTCAGCAAGATGGGCGAGGAGGAGGGACGGTTCATGTTGCGCGTGAACGCTATATCGAGCATGGTCAACTTTTACCTCGGACAGAATTCTAATACGGTACGTTAGTTTTCTGTGATGTATACTGATATTGTAGACAAGATATGCTTGTTAGTATGTTTGTAACGAAAAAAACCCATAAAATATGACGTATACTTACTGTTTTATCAAAAAAAAAAAAAATTATCGGAATAAGCCTAGTTGCAATGCGTGTCTTATGTATGTGAAGAATTTAATAATTTTTCCCTTTTCTTTTTTATAAGGTCACCCAGGGCTATTGCAACTATGGGGCTATGGCAACTCCTTATCATAACTAATTTATTAGAGTTGTTGTAACATATCGCCACCTATGATTCAATAACTCAACGACTAATAAATCTTACAAGTAATAGATGGTGCCACTACGATGAAAACTATTTGATTGATAGGCCATTGTGTCAAACCGCTATTTTGAAGTTGGTGTGCGTAAAAACAGGTGTAGGTGTTTTTGATTGGACACGATTATCACAAGCCGTTAAGCTTATTTCATTTATATTTTTAGTGCGTTAGTTGACTCTATTTTGTGTTATTGATGCAGTTACATTTGCCTCGTGAAAATTTCACTATGAGGTTATTGCAACTGCGAGGTTAGTTACAATAGCCCCTTATATTTTTGTATGAAACTAAAAACACTAGTGATGTGACAGTGTCGATATTTTTAATTTATTATGTATCCTTCTTGGTAGTCAAAATATACTTTCTTTATGATTAATTAAAGAAGAACCATCGATTTTTTCTTCGATATTATACCCAGAGACGGGTTCGTAAGTAAAATTCAAATTAGATAAAACCAGCGTGGTTAAAGAATATAACTAAAATTATTTGTTCTGACCAAAAACTAAAATTGACTTAGTAGGTAGGGGCACTGTATTTTTTTTTTGTTGCGATTTAAAGTGGTAAATCAAAGTACATGAGTTTTTCCTCTAAATAATACGGCGCCATCTACGATCGCAACGATACAAATCACACGCAGAATAATAAAAAAATATCGATGAATAAGTTTTTTGCATTCCCCACACTAATTCTCTAACAAATAGTTGCATTTGCCCCACAATCAGAAAAATATGATTTTTTCTGAAAACTAGTCCTTGCTACACGGTAATACAGTTCAAAATCCTATGAATAACATGAAATCTCATAAAGATATTCTATATTCGTTGTTTTATATGAAATAGAAGAAGAGCTATGGCAGTTAGTTGCATTTACCCCCGACTAGGGGTTAATGTAACTTTTTCTACCAATTTTAGGAAATATTCTCACTGCCAGTTATTTATAAGACTACTGTATTGCTTGATTGGTTTAAAATATTCTTAAATAAATACAAAAATCACTAAATGGGTCAAATAAATGACCAAATATAAAAGGAGATAACTGCAACCGATCAAACTTGAAACTTGTTATTTTTTAGTTGCATTTGCCCCGGTTGACCCTACTTTTGAAATGAAACTTCTCCAGGTGCGTCACGTCATGGTCATAGAGTAAGGCGACGATTTTGGTATCTTTGAATCTTGGCAAAGAAGTTTCACTTCTGACACGTGTGCTCGGCACATACGCTCTTTTATAAATATGCTAATAAATCATGTTCCCCAGGTGGAATCCCCCACCGAGGAGGCGGGCAGTAGCGGTAGCGGCAGCGGCAACAACGAATCTGGCGGTGATAAACTACGGCCCGGGGCGTTGGACAAGATGGTCGCCCTCGTGGCGGGACTGCTCGAGCGCAGCCGCGACGCCGCGGGGCAGCTCGCGCTGGGGGACAGCGACGCGAAGGCGCTGCTTCACGCTAAGGTATTGTTTTTATTGCAACCCTAATACTACGGCCACACTACCGTGATATGCCAATAATTATTGCCACAACTTAAACAACACCTAGGTGTAACCACGACTTATGGCCATAATTCTACAATGCCAATCAATATTGCTACGGCCACACTACCTTACCGTCTACCGGGCTCTTACCGCAATAATTATGGCATTATATTACCGTCTAAATTACTGCATGAACTGATGTGGTTACACTAGAGTTTACCTAGATATGTCGGTAATTATTGGCATTTACCGCAGCAAAAAAAATATTAGTTAATAATTAATATATAATATGGTTTCTGTAATAATTCATCAAGGATTCTTTCTTTTTCAAAAGGATTTTTTCTTTTTCAAATCATCTATTGTACTTGAAAATGATAAATTTTGTTTGATCCGACGCCACGCATCATTGTGTACACTGCGATTTTTATAGTTCTTCTGTAGGGTATCCCAAAGAGACAATTCGCATTGGAATAATTCCAAAAATTCTAGCGCCATCGAGCGCTTTTTCATTTATACCGCCCGCCGCAGAATACCGCCGCCGGAGCTATTGCCTACCGCCATTTGTCATATTGATTGGCATTGTAGAATTATGGCCATAAGTCGTGGTTACACCTAGGTGTTGTTAAAGTTGTGGCAATAATTATTGGCATATCACGGTAGTGTGGCCGTAGCATATGACAAATGGCGGTAGGCAATAGCTCCGGCGGCGGTATTCTTTCGCACATCAAAGAAGATTACTGCGGTAATTATTGCGTTTGCGGCCACACTACCGTTTGTCCAGTGTGCAATATGAGCTCACCGGCGACGCACGTATCGGCCGACATGGAGTGGTCAAATGAAAAAGCGCTCTTGCAAGCGTCTCTTTGGGATACCCGACAGAAGAACTATAAAAATCGCAGTGTACTACACAACGATTTTTATGTCGGATCAAACAAAATTTATCATTTCCAAGTACAATAGATGATTTGAAAAAGAAAAAAGAATCCTTGATGAATTATTACAGAAACCATATTATATATTAATTAACTAATATTTTTTGCTGCGGTAAATGCCAATAATTACCGGCATATCTAGGTAAACTCTAGTGTAACCACACCAGTTCATGCAATAATTTAGACGGTAATTTAATGCCATAATTATTGCGGTAACAGCCCGGTAGACGGTAAGGTAGTGTGGCCGTAGCATGACAATAACATGATTAAGTATGAATTTGATATTTTTGGTTTTATGGCATATAAATGCTATAAATTTTTAGAATAGAAAAAAAATTCTATTCTTTATAAATTATTTTAACGCACATAATAATTTTAAACCGTTCAATTGTACTAACTTTTCTAGCAGGAACGAACTCTTATGAATAAAAATTTGGAAGTATCTAATTAGTATTATATAAAACGTTTTATTTGCAGGGGTTTCCATTTCTCTACCAACAAACACGAGACTGCCTGAACCTGCAGCAGACGCGCTCGCTGATATTCGCGCTGTGCCGCTGGAACGAGCCGCTCGCCCAGAAGATCGTGCACATGATATTTCAGGCGATTGCGAAACACTCTGAAGTTAGTTGTGATTTAATTAATTTGGCTGTATTATTTTCATTACATTTATCGTTGAAAATTTATAATTGATAAGAGAAAAAAATGTCACCTTGGTTATCTTTTAAAAACTTGAGTTATTGGAATAAGTGGAAATTTTGTTAAATGTTGATTACATTTAATTAAAGTATTAAAAAGGTAATTTAAATGTATGCAGTCTAAACGCAATATTTTTTTTATATAATTTCTAAGCCTCGTTATAATACATTGAACTTATAAAAAATCCTTATTAAAAATCGAGTTATTTTCGCAGAGCTGCGGGCCGTTTTTTAAATTGATAACGCTGCTGGTGGAGGGCAGCGGCGGGGGCGCTGGTGGGGGGGCGGGCGGCCTGCCGTGCTTCACGCAGCTCGTGCTCGCGCGCCTGTGGGACCTGGCCGACGTGTGCCCGCACGCCGCGCTCGAGTGGCTCGCCATGCAGGTGCGGAACGGTTACACTTGAACCTATCGACATATTTGTTCTTAATTATAGAGGCTAAATTGCCGCCATCTAAGTTAATCGCAACGAGAGAGATACAGGTTAAGAATTATTAAATGGATGCAACAAGGGAGATATTTTTTTTGTGAATAAATGTTTGTCCATGTTAATGTCTTCATATAAAATTGTATATGAGCGAGGTTTTTTTTAGTCGTTTAGAATGATATAAATTAACAATTTAATACATTTATTTAAAAATTTTCGACATTTTTCTTAGTACTAATATGAACGTATACATTTATATTTGCACCGTAATTTATTTAATTAATCAGGTTCAATTTGAACCTTTTTTTTAATATGTACTTTCCAATTAAGATTTATTTTGTTTATCAAATTAGTTATTTTATGCAATAAAACGTATTTATTGTCCATTAACAAGTCGTCGCAACTTGCTATTAAAACAACACTCGGCTATCTATTTGTATCTGTAATCATGTAACGGGGACTGTTTTGTAAGTTGTCTAAATAAATGAATAAATTCCGTTATTTTTTGGAGCCATTCCACATTAATTGTTAACATGGTTTGATAACAACGTGTCAGGTGCCGCGCAACAAGGCGGCGCACGCGTGGGCGCTGCGCACGGCGGAGCGCTGGGTGGAGCCGCAGCTGCTGGCGGCGGGCGCGGCGCGGGTGCGCGCGGCGGCCGCGCTGCTGCTGGTGGCGCTGGTGCCGAGCCAGCACTTCCGCGCGGGCTACGCGCGCGCGCGCCCGCACCAGCACCACTCGCCGCACGCGCACCACGCGCACCACGCGCACCACGCGCACCATGCGCACCACGCGCACCCCGCCAAGCTGCCCGACACAGCGCATCACACGCTGCATCAAGTAATAAGTGTGATAATACATAGATAGTTTTTGTACTATAAATGATAGTTTTGAATTTTGGTAGAAACTGATTTTATTGATATGGTCCATATTCATTCAGTTTGTTAAAATATTTCTAGTTTCGATTTTCTTTTAAAATTGATCCTAATATCTTGCAAAAAATACAATGTCATTTTTATTTTATTTTTTGCTAAATATTCCGCAACTAAAAATGTATTATTTTATACGAGTAATTTTAACGAGGAACTTGATTGCAAATATCACCATAAAATTAATAACACCGCAATAAATTATATCAAACGAAAAATTTGCCACTTGCATTTTAATCTTTTTCCAAGGTATACACGATGTTATTAAGTAAGCTGAAAGCAGCCCGAAAGTACACAGACATCGCAGTGCACGGCACTATGAAGCTCACTGCATACTTCGGTGTCATGTCCTACTGCGTTGTTAGCAGAGTGGAGAAGTTAATGGTCAGTATACATTTCACTGTAAATGTATTTTTTTTTACACAAAATAAATAAAATAGAAAGTTATGTAAAGTTACATTTTACAAAAAGCGTATTTTTTTTGTACTCAATATTTTATATCTAATTAATTGTTTTCTATATAACTTCAAATGTACTAAAATTCCTTCACATTTCATGCGCAGTTCGGACATTACTTCAATGTGCTAAAATTCCTTTACATTTTTTCGTGTGCAGTTTGGACAATACTTCATGGACCTATGGGATCTATACCACCCAGGCATATCAGAACCTTCAGTGGCCGTTCACCCCAACAAGCAAGCGCTCATCACCTTCTGGCACGCTGTCTCCGTTGACTGCCCGGAGAATGTTCAGCTCATTGTCTCCAACCCACGGGTCATAAAGCATATCGCCTTCAATTATATACTGTGGGTATTGTTTTTATGCAATTACTTGATTAAAATTAAATCTAATTTATAAAAACATGTTTTATGTCTGACCTCTACTCGAAGAGCTAAGTTACGTTTTAACACTAACTTTGATAAATGTTGCGCACGTATTCTATAAATACTATATATGCCGCAATCTTCGCTGCTTTACCTTCTATAAATGCAAATTGTATGATCTTAACTAATTACCGTGATAAACTTGCTTGCTCTTCAACTGTAACAACTTGAATGGCTCTTTGCTTTTGCTTTATGGAAATAATTTTGAAGTGAAACTTCTTTAGGCTCAAAATTTTAATATCATCATGGCAATACCGTCACGTCATGGAGTAAAGCGACAATTTTGGTATCTTTGAATTTTGTTGAAGTTTCACTTCTGACACGTGTGCTCGGTACACATGCTCTTATTTGCATAAAAACTGTGCTTTTTAGTTAAACGTTTAATTTTTTTCATCATACCTTAAAATGACGTTCGTATGTTCTAGTGCGGATCACGAGGACGGCGAAGTGGTTGCCTACAACCGGGCGATGTTACCTCCATACTACGCGCTATTGAGGTTATGCTGCCGACGCTCGTGCTCGTTCGCACGCACGTTAGCACAGCACCAGAACGTGCACTGGGCGTTTAGGAATATTGCCCCGCACTCGCATTTGTATCCGGCTGCTGCTGATGAGCTGTTAAGGTAACATTTATTCTTTGAAGCAGGTTTGACAGTGAAATTTGGGATTATTTGGTCTCTATATAAAATGTTTGTGTCGAAATTAAAAGCTTACAAAAATATTGTAATTCTCATAGAGAGATTTTTATAAAGGAAATTACATCCTTGACGACATATTGAAGATATTAATCTTCGACGGCGATATTTTTTATTTATTCGTAACTGTAAAATGCATCATCGTGCAATTACGATATCAATAAAAAGCGCTGTGTTGTAACATTTCAATATTTTTATCAAAGCTAAAATCGGTATTTTGCTGTTTGTAAAATCTTTTTGCGATCTATCGCAAATATTACAAAATGAACTCTAGTTCATTTTGTAATATTGAAAGTATCGAGTCACTTAGCTCTTGTGAATTATCACAGTAATCCAGCACCAAGTTAGCTATCATAAATCTAATTTCAAATCATTATTCCCACACAGGCTAGCCCGCATCCTAGCAGCACGCGGTGGGACTACCAACGGCGCTGGCAGTTCGACCAGCAGTGCGGCGGCGCCCGAAATAGACGAGCGGGAGGCCTCCGCGTTCAGGCGGAGCACGCTAGCTGCGTACTTGCAGGGTAGGTGCTACAATAAGTTCAACTTTAGGGGCCGTTCGGAGTAGGAAAAAAAATATGTGTCAATTAATGTGCATTAATGAACATCATTATATGTTAATTAAGATGTATAGTGTAGTGGAAATACTGTAAAACAAATTAAAGTTATCAGGTGTTTATTTTAATTAAGTTGGAATTAAGTTTCACATCCTAAAAAACAAATTTGCTTTGAAAGGTGTTCGATAAAAATTTAATCCAATACATTAAAATCGAAGCAAATAAATTGGATAAAACTTTGGAACTTCTTTAAAATTAGTTTGATCAATGATATCGAGAGAACTGGTATATTATGATTTTAGTAAAATTTAGGAAGCAAAGCATTACGTTATCTATACGCATCTGCGTATAAGATACGGAAAATAATATACGAAATAGAACTTGAACGGCCCCTGCAATCACTTTGTTTAACCTTTCAGTGTTGTATAAAATGTTGATATAAGTTTTCAACATGATAGGTTTGAACGGGCGAACGTCGTGGACCACGTTGATATCGGCGTTCTGCACGCTAGTGGAGACTGGGGACGATAGACTGTACGTTGTTTATAACGGCGGGTTGCAGATGACTTTTGAGGTAAGATGATGTTTTTCTG
The DNA here is from genome assembly GCA_029959065.1 of Colias behrii. Taxonomy (NCBI): domain Eukaryota; kingdom Metazoa; phylum Arthropoda; class Insecta; order Lepidoptera; family Pieridae; genus Colias; species Colias behrii. The sequence goes on from JARWMC010000018.1 coordinate 7,075,650, forward strand.
TATATTGCTATTGATTCTTACTTGATGGTAATAAGTATTTATTTCGTTGGAAATATGAAGTTTCTCATTTAATTTACCTTGACGAGGACGTTTTTGAAATTAAACACTTTGAATTGGATTTTAAATCCGATTCATTCATTATATTAATAAGTTTCAATCATTTTACAACAAAATAGTCACAGTTAGATTGCAAAGTAACTTGTGTTGACGGAAGTACAAAAAATTTTTTGTTTGTAAATGCTAGTGAAAAACAAACTAAAGTCCGGTCGCGGAGCAGGAAGAATTTCGTACATTAACCTGTTATTACCTGTCACTGTCGCTCCCGCGTAAAAATAATGTGTCTTGCAATGACAATGCAATGTGCAATGACCGCCGTCCTTAGGGATTGTAAACCTTTAACCTGAGAGCGTAAGGTTTGTGTTTGCTTGATTGTTGTCAGGTGTTCAATTATGATTTTGTGAATTCAAAATTTATAAGAATAAACCTCAAACTCTTTAAGTCCAATCAAAATCCGCCTAAGTCGAAATTGCGTGTTAGACTAACGTATTTCTGTAATATTGTATATAGGTAGTAAATTATTTTTTGAAAAATAAGGTCACAAAGAAGTTTCACTTCTTATGTGTGTACACGCACACTTTTTTTATATAATATATCGTGGTTATTGAAAAAGTTAAAATGTAACTAACTAATAAGTATTGTAAATGAATAAAGGACATTTATTTAATAAGTTAGTAAAAAAACATTTTCTCCTCTAAATATTTCATGTAAACTACACTTCATTCAAAAATGTTTGTGACCACTCAGTGTCAGTAGGTAAAGAGGTCATTGTACGAAATTCTTTCTGCTCCGCGACCGGACTTTAGACTTGCTTAATATTAATTCTTTTTTTTTGGAACGAAGTTCCTTATCGCGCGTTGTTGAAATATTCTCACGAATAGTTGTAACGACATTTTTTACGACAGCCAGAAAAACACGTGTTTCTCTGTCTGTCTTTTTCTCTCTTATAGAAAGCAAGTCAGCTATTTTAGTAACTTCGTTCCATTCGGGTGTCCCTTGACACCTCCAATATTTTTATAATTTGTGTGGCAGGCGTTGCACAGCCTGCACGCGGTGTACGTGGAGGGCGGTGCGGGCAGCGCGAGCGGTGCGGGCGGCGGTACGGGCGGCGGCGCGGGCGTGCGCGGCGAGCTCACGGCGGCGCTGCGCTGGGCGCGCGCGCTGTGCCGCACGCTGCGCACGCGCCGCGAGCCCAAGGAGGCGCGCGCGCTGCTGCTGGCCTGCAAGGTTATATCGGGTTAAATCAAGCCGCAATAGGGGTTTATTTTATGAAATAACTAGCTTTCCGCCCGCGTTTTCAAAGAAAAGCTCGCATATTTCCCGTTCCCGTGGGATTTCCGGGATAAAACATCCTATGTGTTAATCCAAGTTACCCTCTATATGTGTGCTAAATTTCATTGCAATCTGCTCAGTAGTATTTGCGTGAAAGAGTAACAAACACACACATACACATCCTCACAAACTTTCGCATTTATAATATTATATAGTAGGATGTGAAATTTTAGAATTTTACGCAGTCTTGAAAAATAATGAAGTAAAAATAACAGTTGCGTAAACTCACTAGATAAAAATGTTGCAAAATTGTTAAAGTTATTTGATAAAGTTTACTAAGATTTATAATTATTGAATGCAATTTATTTTAAATTTATTTCTAAATATGTACTTCATCAATTTGGTAATTTGTAAACAGGACTGGCCCGAGTGCGCACGTCGACTGCTCACGTTGTTGAATTTGCATCAACGCTCCGCGTTGTTACCGCAAGCTGCACTCGGTATGTGTTCTTATTAATTTATACCAACTTAAGAAAAAAAAAAATTGTTAGTAGTATATTATACCAAACTATTGTATCTGATTGCTCATTGTCCGTTATTAAATTGCTTCGAATGCGCTACAAAGACACTAATAGTAAAGCGTTAAAAAATTGCAAATAATTAATTGTAACTAATACCTAGTGATGGAGGATGTATGTATCTCGTGTGAGACAAAGAAAATTCTTTAGGTAATGATATTTTTAATGAAAAAGGAATATATGACAAACATATGTCACAGCATTTTAGAATTTTAGTTAAATTATGTTTATATACACATTATAGGCGTGCTCCGCGAGCTAGTGATGATAGGCGGCGGTGCGGCACTGGGCGCGCTAGTACCGCTCGCTGCGGGCGCGCACGCTGCGGCCCGCGCGCCGGCCCGCCCGCGGCTGCGCACGCGCTCGCACCCGCACTGCGCGCCGCCGCCGCTCTACCGCCCGTACCATCGGTTTATCGGTAAGCCCCATATCGACCCTATAATGGAAGATATTCTTTATTTATTCAGTATTAATAATTATGCGAGTAACTGTAAAAATATTGCGGCAAATTTTTGTGGTGATATTTTAAAAGTCTAAAATTAAAATCGTGAAAATATGTGAGATAATATTCTATATACAGGGTTACTTGTAAAACACCAGCAACCTCGCAGGACAAGATAGCTAACATCATCTTCTTCTTCTTCTTCTTATCAGCCGTGGGACGTCCACTGCTGGACAAAGGCCTCCCTCAAGGATTTCCAGTACGACCGGTCACCGGCGGCCTGCATCCAGCGGCTCCCTGCCACTCGGACCAGGTCGTCTGTCCATCTTGTGGGAGGTCGTCCCACGCTTCGTCTTCCCGTTCGTGGCCTCCATTCCAGAACCTTTCTGCCCCAACGGCCATCGGTTCTACGGGCTATGTGCCCCGCCCATTGCCACTTCAACGTGCTAATCCGGCGAGCTATGTCGGTGACTCCGGTTCTCCTACGGATCTCCTCATTTCTGATTCGATCTCGTAGGGAAACTCCGAGCATAGCCCTTTCCATAGCACGTTGGGCGACGCTGAGCTTGTTCACAAGGCCCAGGGTTAGAGGCCACGTCTCTGTTCCGTAAGTCATCACTGGTAACACACACTGCTCGAAGACTTTAGTCTTCAGGCACTGAGGGATTTTGGACGAAAAGATGTTCTTTAACTTCCCGAACGCTGCCCATCCGAGTCGGATTCGACGATTGACCTCCTTCCCGAAGTTGGACCTGCCTAATTGGACGGTTTGTCCGAGGTAGACATATTCGTCAACAACTTCGAGAGTAGAGTTTCCAACAGAGACTGGAGTGGGCACAACATGGACATTCGACATAATTTTCGTCTTGTCCATGTTCATGCTAAGGCCCACTTGTTGTGAAACTCTGTAGAGGTCATCGAGCATTGCATTAAGGTCTTCCATGGATTCTGCCATGACTACGATATCATCGGCAAAACGAAGATGAGAGATGTACTCGCCATTAATATTGATGCCAAGTCCTTTCCATTCCAACAGTTTGAAGGCATCATAAGTAACAACATTTGTTCTACGACTATTGGCATAACGCAATAAATTATTTTTATGATTTTTAAGCTTTTATTGTACTCTCGTAACATTTGTAAGTCTATGTTTTATTCATTATCGAAAGGACGACGCGACGCCCCCTTCCCCCTCTCGTTCGCTTCTTGTTTACGTAATTTTTGGGATGCGCGTAGAGTTTATAATATTCAAACGGAAAATTAAATCAATATTTAATTTTGTATGAAAATAAAATTTAACAAATTATCAAAAGTCGTAGAACAAATGTTGTTACTTATGATGTTAGCTATCTTGTCCTGCGAGGTTGCTGGTGTTTTACAAGTAACCCTGTATAAAATTTACAATAAAGGAATGAACGAAAAACTTTAAAATATATTATTTCACCTAATTAATTCCTTGCGTTGCATCCTATATTCATACTTACAGTGAAAAAATGTTTTTTTTATTTTATTGATTTGTATGGTTAACTCCTAATATGAATTTATAAAATACTCTATTTCCTGTTAATAGATACGTGCTGTCGAGTAGCGCGCAGTCAGCGCTGTATGTCGGAACAATTGGTGCTATTGTCAGCGCTGTGCGCGCTTGAAGCGGTGCCGCTTAGGTTCAACTATTTCGCAGCTTTTTGGAGGGATATCGCTAATACACCGGTATTTATAATGTTATTTTTTTATATATTTATTTAATAAATGTCTGTGTGCTAAATTGTGTTTTTTTTTTCTTCCTCAGGCGGACTCTAAACTTGAAGAAATGCTCTTAGAGTGCAGCGTGCTTACGGAATATATTGATGCAATAATTTTAGATGAAAGGGAATCTTTAGAAGATCCCACTATTTACGAATTTATGCAACATTATTATCCTAAGGTAAGTTTTGCACATGATATTTTTATTTGCATTCCTTGAATTTTAAATAATTCAGTTCTAAATAATACAGAAGCTTTCTAATACACGATGGTTTTATTACTATTTTCTTCTGTAATTACATTACAACTTTTCTACAGTAAATGTTTACCATTACGTAGTTAATTTTTTACTTTGTAATAAAAAAGGTGTGGCTATCGAAATATTGATTTACGAATAAAAATACATAATATATTATGTTCACTTAGGTGTGTCAGCTGAGCGGCGGTGGGGGCAGCGGCGCGGGCGCAGTGGAAGCCTTAGCAGAGGAGCTGGGCACATGTTCGAGCGGCGCCTTGCTGGGCCCGCTGCGCGCGCTGCTGCTGGCCAGCGCGGGCCCGCTTCCCCCCGCCGCGCTGGCGGCGCTGCAGCGGGCGGTCGCCGCGCTGCAGCAGCGGACGTTCTCGCTTGAAGGTTCGTACTTGTGGCATCGAAAGTTTGATATATTGATAAATATTTTTTATAGTAATGTGAAATATTACATTTTAAATGTATTTTTATGACTTTTTTATAAGAAATGGATACGACTTTCCATATTTTTTTTACCATTTATATATAGAAAAAACAGATATGTAGGTATAAAATAGCACCACATAAATCGACACGATTTAATTGTGAGCGTATGTTCAACGAATTTTCATTAATTGATACAAAATTGAGGATGGCATTTAAATTCATTTACATGCTATTTCCGGTAAAAATCCATCAGCTTCATTACTCGTATGAATTGTCGTTTTTATCGATTTACCAGTAAATTACTAAGTATATAAAATTAATTTTAATTGTAACTGGTGTAATCATAATCTCTTTCGAGATTTCCCAGCGTCTCCAATATGAGGTACAAAGATTGATTGTTATGTGTTACAGAGGAGGAGAGCGCGGAGGGCGCGAGCGGGTCGGGCGGGTCGGGCGGGTCGGGCGGGGCGGAGGGCGCGGGGGAGGGGGCGCGCTGCCACTCGGCGGACGGCAGCGACGCGGAGGACGCGCTGGACGACCTGCCGCCCGACTCGGACGGCGAGCCCGACGACGCGCCCGCGCCGCCGCCGCCGCAAGGCGCCGAGTACATCGCGCTCGTGAGTATACTACCTGTGAAATATAGGGCTGTGTATATCGCGCTCGTGAGTCACGCTTCAATACGTTCATTTTATCTAGCCGTTTTGATCAAGAATGTTATAAGGGCTGGTAGAATAAAGTATAGAAGACAGGACAAAATTCAAATTTATTCATTTCCAGCTTGTTTAGCCGTTATTAACAGCATGCAAATTATTCATACATAAAAAAAATTGATATCACTTATTTTAATTTGTCATATAAATCAAATGTCAAACAGCCATATCAAATTATTATTACATTATTCATTACATAGCCACACATACACAAAATATCACAGTCTACAATTTACAAAGTCAAACAATCATAATTCAAAATTTATGTTCATATTTATGTTATAGAACTGAACTGATTTACATAGGTACTATATTGACAGCTTGTATGACATCCACTTAAAAAAAGGAGCAAAATGATACAAGCGCATTGCAAACCGTAACCATTATAAGTTTTGTAAGTTGTAACACTCGATGTCCAACACTAAAGTCGAAATATTGATCTCACAGGTGAAGGAAGCAGTGCAGGCGCTGGCGACCCGTGCGACCCGCGGGCGGAGCGCCCGGGCCGACTGAGTGTCGCTCACCCCGTGGCGCCTCACCGCGCGCACGCTCAACATGTTCAACGTGTAGACTCGCACACCCACCCTCGGGCACTAGCCGTGTACACAGAGTACTTGTCGTATACACAGGGTACTTGTCGTATACACAGGGTACTTGTCGTATGCACAGGGTACTTGTCGTATGCACAGGGTACTTGTCGTATGCACAGGGTACTTGTCGTATACACAGGGTACGTGTCGTATACACAGGGTACTTATCGTATACCCGTCGGGCACAAGCCGCATACACATCGGATAGTTGTCGCATACCCGTCGCGTAATAGCCGCATACGAGTCGGCCTCTTGTATACCCGTCATAATATAATAGTTGCGGATATCCGCCGGGTACATGTCATATACTAGTAGCAGACCCGTCGCACACCAGTCGCATACTAGCTGCACTCCCCTCCCCTACCCGCCGTATTCCCATGCGAGTGCCCAGTGTACCCTAATCTAAAGCTGTGCTTCACTGTGTTGTTTGCGTAGTCTGCACGTAATTCGAACTTTGGACACTTTACGTTCGTTAGTATGTACGTTTAAAGAACATTATACGCAAGTCTACGTGTGTTTAGAGACGATTGATGTTACTGTCGTGATTAAAAGACTAATAAAACTGTGTAATAAAAACCCTCAAGGGCGAAAGCTTGAGAATAATTCACAATACCTAAATATTGTCATGTCAATGATGTTATAATGAGAATGGCAAAGCCATCATAGAACCACGTAAACGGAGTGTTCCTTCTAATATAATAATTTTAAAAATCGTTCGTTATTGCTCTTGCTTTCCTATGTAACATCTGTACATTCACCGTGCTGAAACGTTTTATGAAAACTTTCTCATTTCTTCTAATCTCTGCTATAGACAGCAAGACAATATTGAACGATTATGAAACTGCGATCTAATTCATACATTTTAATATAGCTGCGTAATAGTTCCAGTGGGAATTTATTATAACGTAAAATATGAAGTGCGGAACATGGACTTCGTGGATATAACGAGTCCAATTTTATGTCGTAGATTTAGTATGAAATTTGGTGTATCTATTAGTCTCTGCAAGGTGTGTTTAATTTATATCTTTATTAATATAAATTTGGCCATTCTAAAATACAAACTCCTTTTGGAGTCTGCATTTTAGAATTAAGTCAATGTTACACGAACTTCAGTTTGTTATTATCTTCGTATGTGTGAAGAGTTCTCGTGTATTTCGCATTAAAACTTAGATACGTGCTATTATCGGCTAGTGGAGCGGTTTTATTGTTTATTACATATATTTATCACAATTTTTATTGAACTAAGTAAGTTTAAGAGTGTTGAGTGTTGTTTAGATGGCGCTTTATGTGTTGCTTAAATTAATATTGCGTCTATTCTGTTGAACGTATTTGCTTGAATGAAAGAATTGTTTTTGTATAGTTTTTGTAAAATTTAATTTTGTACATAATAATGTACAATTGGTGTAAATGTATGCTACATTCCATAACCCACATCACAATATGTGTTTATTTAGCCAAAACGTGACAATGTATGTGCGTTTTGACTAAATAAGGCCATATATAATTGATTTTGTCTTAAATGTATGTTTATTGCGAAAGAAACGTATTTAAATACGCCCAATTATTCTACAATAGTTTCAGTTATTTAATGCTTAAAGTCCATTTTCGCGTGCATTGATCTGTGAATGATGCGTATTAAATGATGAATGCACACGAATGTCAACTTTAACGTACATACCTTATGCCTGTATAATAATTATGTATTATAAATAGGCATACAGGTAAAAAAAAATTATGGCTATGCATCATTATTAGTTTTTTAGTGATAACTTATTTATGAATAACTAATTATGTTTATTTTCGCAATAACCATTCTTCTTTTCAACTTTTCGTACAGTCTTTTCTTAATTTGACCGTCAGAAACGGCTGGTAATTATTTATAAGAAAAGACTGTAGTTACTAATTTATAAACTTTTTCTATTTTCATTTAGATATTTCGCATTCAATCAAAATTTAATATAAAAATGTTTCGATGTACCTAATTTAAATTTTACGTTTTTAAGACTGTTTTGGTTTTAAGTTTTAGGTTGTATATTATATGAGATCGTGTTTGTAGACATAGTTTGATAAATTTAATCCTTAACTATTGTAATGCTATATTCTTAAAAACAGTCGTAGTATTTTTAATTATTTAGTTTCAAAAAACTTTTCGAAGAAAAACATATTTTTCTTGATAGGTCCTGCTTAGGAATCTCGTAGTTTTCATATATTATTATTTTTTCGTCAATAAACTAGTTGGTTAATTATAAACATGTACACCGTAATAACACGTCAGGAAGCGTGGATTCGTTATTTGGTTACTGAAGTCGGTAAGGTATTGGTAGAGGTTGCTCTAAAGCTATTTGGTTTTCGCAAATTGCTTCGTCAAAATTGTGTTACGGCTGTGAATGATTTCCTAGTTTAAGTGTGTGTGACCTAAGTAGAATGTAAAATTGCCCGCTTAGATAATCCCAGTACTAATGAATGTATGATAATTTTATACCTATCGTAAGTTTTACACCCGTCCAAACACCTTAATTCATTTAAACCATCGCGATTTTAACTTAGGCCAGTACCAACGTATAGGGTATAAAATAATATGATAACATTTTGACGTAATTGTAAACTCGTAAATTCGTTGTTATCCATGTGAAAAACAATTATAGGTGAATTAATAATAAGTAATTTAAGCCGCTGGCAGTGCATGTAGCAGTATCTGTTTTCATTATTCGATGGTTTAAAAAATTGGTATTAAAATAGATACATATTTGATTTGATTAAAATTTTACACGTTTTGAATTCGTATCAATAATTAACATGGTATTTTTGTATCGATATTTTAAAAATAATAATTGACGTGATAGGAAAAGCTGTCTACGCGCGACGTGTCGCTATCATGTATTCAGAAAATCGCGTTTGACATTTTTGTACATAGCTCCAAATGAGCTTGTTTTGTACATCAGTGTTCGCATTACATCTACCGCTATATTATATCATTAAGATTTGATATCAATAACCTTTCGTCATTAGTATTAGCTGTGTGCGCTGCTCTTCTGTTTTTCTGTATCAATCTTATAAAAGATTCGTATATTTATGGTAACAATAACACTGCCGAGTTATAAATACCAATATATTTCTTTTTATAGTGGTAACAGACAATACAATTTTATATCGCGCATTCTAAAATTGTATGGTCTGTTACTTTATATATATGTAACGCACTTATGGGTGTCAATGTATTGTCTTCGTAGAAAATCAGGATGGTTCTTATAGATCAATGAAACTTAAAATGACATCTTTTCTCCTTCATTAGTGCAGAGAAGGTGTCATATTTTGCTTTCTTTTATAAAAATAATAAAAGTACAGTACTTGATGATATAAGGCTTGCGTTTACTGAATCTAAACAGTGTAGCGATGAATGTATGAAAATGAAAGTTAGGGTCGCGCAATTTTCAAGTCATCTAAAAGCGCTTAATTTCATCTGCTATGGAATCAGTCTGCGTAAAGCCTTATCAATTCCGGCATTAGATAGCGGATAGCATTTTTTAACAATCCATAAGTAATTAGGGATCATATGAAGCAATATTAGTCGGTTTTAAATCTTTATCTACACGTATTTGCTGTTAAATAGTAAGCATTTGAATATTTTGGATTGTTAGAGTCACTGGTCGATTTTCTAAAAGGGTTATGATGTAATGTGGTGCTAACAATCAGAGTCGAGTGGATGGTTAATGAGACAAAATGTATATTTGATTTTGTCCTGATTTTAGAGCTTATTAATATATATCTAACATTACTATAGCTACACTGTAATTATCTTTATTTTAAGATTTAATATTAATTTTCACACGAATTGTGCCGCAACATTTAAAGCTTTTCATAGTATTTGCGGAATATGACCTTGTATAATCGTTTATGTATTATACTTAGTGATTTGTAATAAAAGTTCAATTGAATAAAACTGTGTTACTATAATTCATTTGTAAAATTGAAAATACTGTAAATCGGACTGGAAAGCCAAAGTAAACAGTATTTTATACATTTGTGTATTATTTTTCTCCTCATCCCCTATGATATATTCCTTCTGATGTGATTTAATTGTTGCCTATTAGTTTTAAACATTAGAATTTTAATTATTTTCAGATTATAAATGTTAGAAATGAAACCAAAAATTTAGAATACAATTTTATTACCTTGCCCAATTTCATAATTATTTACATATTTGTACTATTTTACTCTTGATTTCCGCAGGGAAATTATCAATGGAAGCTTTTGCACATTGTAAACAATAGGATTTACAATAAAAGATACTACATTCTTTACCAATGCACACTGCTTTGTCACATATAGCACAGTCAGCTCCTATAACCATTATTTCTCCTTTTCCCGGAGGACTAAATGGATCTTTCATAATGTAGCTGCTATATTTCAATTCTATATTACGAGAGAATGGAAAGCTAGTCCCCTTGTAATGTGCTTTTTCTTTTAGACCACAGCCAGTACAAGTGAAATCATAATGCACTGGGGCATCATCTGCTTTTTTAAATGTTTCCATTAATCTAAAATTATAAAAAATAGTCTATATAATAATATTACTGCAAAAGTTCATTTATTATAAAATAACATCTTAGAAAATGGATTAAGAAAAATAATGTATTTGTTATGTACATATTTTATTACCTATATTACAATTCAAATCTATATCCAGTTATACCCACATATGTGCTTAAGATCCTTTTGTTGTCACTTGAGGTCCTCGTTGATATTGTTCTTGTTGTTGCTATTCAGTTTTAGGGACTTCCTTTGGTGCTTCTTTTGGCCACCAATCCGGTTTTACAGCTTCTGCTGAATAATTACCAACATTTAGAGTTTTGCAATCAAGTGCTTCCTTGATTCTTACAAGACCTAAGCCATAATTATTTTTGACACCCTTTAGTTTACCCAAATTCAATTTAGGATTATCAGAGGCTATTATTTTTAAATCCTTTTCTAAGTCTTCTTCAATGACTTTATTGAATTTGATGGGCATCATTCGCTTACGAACAACTCCTGTGTGATGTACTCTGGCTGTGAGCTCCTGCCCTATGTAACAACCCTTATGGAAACTCACTCCATGGAGGTAATCACAGTTAACTTGTAAAGGAAAACTTGTGCCTGGTGGCAAATCATCAGCACCTTCGCTTACTCCCAACTTGTACCTTAAATATTTATAGCCATCATCACTTTGCTCAATAGCTACATCATTTCCTATACCTGTAACTATCTGAGAGCCACTCAAAGGTGCTGCTGCTATTATCCTATAACCCAAGTCTGACAATCTTGGGTCTTTATATATGTTCACCTCATTTTTTGTATCTACTTTCTCATTTAACATTGAATCTGCTGGAGTGATTACACTCCAAAGTTTGAATTGCTTATTTACATCTTCTATGGATACTTTTCTCCTTAATTTAAACATTTTTAAATGTTTCTCAAGTAATTGCGCAATCTTTTCGTCACATTCTAACATGAAAGAGTTTTCATCGTCCCATTTATGTATTAGGGTGTCGTATAAAACCCTACCTTTATTATTCAAGAACATAGCGTATACAGATTTAGCACTCTCTTCAAAATGCCTCATGTCATTTGTTATAAGTCCTTGCAGGAAAAGTGAAGCTTCATTTCCAGTAATTTTAAGTAAACTTCTATTGAGAAGTGGGTACAAGATTTTTCTAGGAGGATCTTTAACATTGTGAACGAAACGTAAATATTGTTTTACATAATGCGGCTTACGAAAGTATTTATTTACCTGGTGAATCGACAACATCGTGGCTGTAGCAATATAACATTGAAATTATATTTTTAAATGTTCTTTAATAATATAAATGCAATATCCATTCGGTGTTTAAATACCTATATTTAAATTAAACACAAATTAAACTTGAATCTCCTGCTCGCAAAATTAAATCAAAACAAAATTGACATATCAAATATGACAGTAATGATTTGACAGACGACTTATGGCCTTTATTACTTGCTCTGTGCCTATGGCAAAATGTCATGCGAAAAAAGAGGACATTAATATGTCAGTTCGACAGTTTGAATTTGAAATGACATGTCGCTGTCGTGGCCATATCGTAGATTTGCTCATTTCATGATATGATCGATCATTTCACGAAATGGTCGCATTTCATGAAATGGCCAACATAGTTTGATCAGATCGTTAAATCGTCAACGTTTCACGATTTGGCCATCCACATTTGGCCAGATCGTATAAAATATAAAGAGTCCATAAAATATTAAAAAAAATCAGAATATTCTAAAAAATTGTTTAATGTCATTTAAGTTAGTGCCGCGGCAGCGGCCGGCGAATGCCAGAAACGAATCGTTTTTGCAATAAAAAACAGTTAGGTTAGGTTAGGTTAGACTTTGATAAACAACGCACGAGCCGAGCGAGCAAAGCGAGCGTGCCGCGGCAGCGGCCGGCGAGTGCCAGAAGCGGATCGCTTTTTAAAAAACAAACAATTATAATAATATAGTAGGATATATAAATATATATCCTAAAAGAAAAAATGCGTCTTAAATTATTTTATTTAAGACGCATTTTTTCTTCAATACATATAAGATATCCACATTTTCCATAGTACTCGAACCGTCGTAAATTCTTTGCTATGACTTTCTTCATATTGTTATTAAACGAATTAACTGCGAATAATTAAATTTTCGCCAGCGGCCGCCATCTTATCACATAAACACAGAGCTTGCAGCGCCTCTACCAATGATTAATGTAACTATTTTACGATATGATCAAATAATTTTGATCATTTCATGAAAAAACCGCGCGTTTAGTTGGCCATATCGTGAAACGATTTCTTATCATTGATCTGCTCAAGCCACATCATGATGTGGCCAAACTAAATTGGCCATTTCACGAAATGCGGCCATTTCGTGAAATGGCCAATCATATCATGAAATGAGCAAATTTACGATATGCATGGCCACGACATCGCCATTTCATTTTGTTTTGATCACCAGTCTGGTGATCATTGCTTGGTGATTTTAATTATTGTTTTTTTAAGTGAAAACGTGTGTTTTAATTTAATTTGTTATTTTCTGAAAAGGTAATTGACTAAAGATAACATGGCTTGTGTTGCTTACGGCTGTAAAAGCCGTAGTAATGTGAAATCGGATGAAGATAGAAATTTGTCATTTCACAGGTTAGTGATTTTGATCAATTTTTGGCTAATTATTGTAATATGTGTATAAATAAGTGAATTTACGTTATTTTCTTAATCATCTATGTTTAATCTACCCTTGATCATTAAAATGAAATCATAATTAGCTTATTTTTGAGAAAAAATTCCATAGTGTTGTGCAATTATCGATACTTTAATATAAACGAAATTTAAGTACTTTTTTGACAATGACTGCTTTAAATCAAATAAGTTAAGAGAAAAAAGTTATTTAAGTTTGGATTATTGTTATTTGTAGGTTTCCGGCTTGTGAAAAATTAAAAGATGTTTGGGTTAAGGCTATACACAGGGCAAATTGGAAGCCTTCAAAACATTCTCGGCTTTGTTCAAAACATTTCGAATCAGACTGTTATTTGGACGGGAAGAAAAGGAAAGTGCTTTGCAGAGATGCTGTGCCAACCATATTCGAAAATTACCCTACTTACTTACAGAAGGTACTGTATCAAGTCAATTAATATATTCAAAATAACATTAGAAATAGTTATGCGACTCTTGTTAATGTGATCTATCACTTTTATGCTTTAGTTCAATATTTTGTATTTTACTTTATAAGATTCTAGACTAGAGGTGCCTCATGGCTTGGCCCTCATGTTATGAGAATTGTAAGATACATGAAGAGTACCCTATGTCACTCTCCAGCCTCCCAACTATATTTCCACTCTAAAAATCATTGCAACATCCTTATGTTGCAATGATTCTGGATGATCTGGATGATTGCTGGTCCTTACCACACAAATATACCGTGACTGTGGTGTGGACAAATGTGTTAAAGATTAATTTTAGGTTACATAACAGCATTAATTAGAACCAAAAATAAAACTGATTCCTCTGCCATAAAAGTAAATCATAAATGCTAAGATGTTAACTTATAAATAATGGTGTTTTTCTTTTTTAATTTCAGGAGTCTAAAAAGATAGCCAGAAACCAAATCATAGATTCTCAGAGAAAACTTCGACATATCAGCAATCTTCAGCCTGGTTTAGATGCACCATCAACTTCAAGTAGTTCACGTGCACCATCCATTGCTACTGAATCACTTACAGAGACACGCATTGATGACACTTCTTGGAAGAAAAAACTTGAGAAGATTATTGTAAAACAATCTAAAATAAGCTCAAAACGTCTGAAGAAGTTAAAAGCTTTGCAGCAAAAGTGCAGGCGATTAAAACGAATAATAGCATCACAAGAAAATGTAATAAGTGACTTAAAATCCAAAAATTTAATCATTCATCATGATGAAACAGCTCAGATTTTAAGTACTATTGGGGGTGAAAATAAGTACATACTTTTAACAAAGATACATTGATAAAAAAAAGGTCAGTCTAAATTATTAATTATTAAGGAAATTTGCAGTGACTCTAAATTTTTTGTCTCCTTGGGCATACACATACATTAGGCAACAGTTTGATAGTGCGTTACCCCATCCAAGTACTATTTTCAAATGGTACAAAACTATAGACAGCCTGCCCGGTTTCACTGCTGAATCCTTTGAAACTATTAAACAGAAAATAAAAGATGGTAAGAAAATATACTCTGCACTTATAATTGATGGCATGGCAATCAGAAAAATCATTGAATGGGATGGCACAAAATACTACGGATATGTTGATATTGGTAATGGGTTAACAGGTGATGACATACCTGTAGCTAAAGAGGCAATAGTATTTATGCATTCAAGCTTAAATGACAACTGGAAAATTCCTTTCGGTTTCTCTTGGGGATACCATAACTGGAAATCAACTAGGTATACTAATGAAACAATCTTTTGCGAGAATCCATCTTTGCTTTTTGACTTTTGATGGTTTGCCAGCCAATTTATCCATGGCTACGAACTTAGGTTGTATCATTTAGGATTAAGAAAATTTAAAAACCATATTTACATATCAGTATTCTGAGGTAGGTCTTTAACCTGACCACAACATAAAACTTATAAGAAACACATTAGCAGAGATGCAAATGATTGATGAAGATGGAAATACTATTTCATGGGATTACATTCAAGCTCTTAACGAGTTACAAATGGGAGAAGGGTTTCATGCGGCCAACAAAATGAGAAAACAATATGTACTTTACCAAAAACAAATAATGAAAGTACGATTAGCAACTCAACTTTTAAGTGCATCTGTTGCAATCTCTTGATATGTGAAAAAAACATACCGGGCTTTGAAAATAGTGCAGCCACAGCAAGGTTTATTAGGATTTTCAATGATTTATTTGACATTTTAAATAATCGCACCATGAAAGCAAAAGGATGGAAAAGACCAATCGCTGGCTTTAATTGTGAGGATGTATGGAATTTTTTTGAATATGCAGAGTGGTACATTAGAAACACTGGTATTGAAGTGCAAAAGGTGGGTTTAATAATAATCCGTCAGTTCGCCAATTTATATCGGCTTACAAGCGATTGCTAGTCCACGCTCAATTCAAAAGCGACGGAAAAGGTAATTATTGCCTTCTAATCGTTATATCAGTAATATAAATATTTCGACCGACAGGCAGAAAATGAATGATAATATTCATATTACACAACAAGTAGAATTTGAAGATCATGATTATTTCTATGATCCATCTCGACTGACTGAATTCGTAGAAACAGTAATAGAGTACATAGCAGGATTTGTCGTCCGGAAAATAAAAAAGTGCTGTGTCAAATTTGCTTAGACAGCCTAGAAAAGTATAGTCCAAACAATACACTGACTATGATTAAAAACAAAGGTGGATTATTATTTGCTTCACAGGATGTAATAAAAGTCTGTAAAACAGTTGAAAGAATTTTAAAACAATATTTATCCATTGTAGTTAAACAAATAGGACTTCCTCAATATATGTTAACTATTATAAGCAAAACAGCTGCGATTATTTATTTGGAGATTTATTTCAACACAGTATTGATCAATGGAATGTAGACAATCACAGAAATTCATTGATAAAAGCCATAGCCGAGCACTATTTAAAACTAAGAATATATTATATAACAAAACAGGATGGAATTGGATGCTATTCACAATTTATGGATAGATTATAATTCTGTGAGTTAGATTATAAACTAACGATTTTTACAAGTTTACGGCGGCATGTTTTTTTAATAATAAATATTGTAATTTGGTTTTTAAGTTTCAAATTAAAAATTTGTAAAAAAAAGTAAGTTTGTTTTATTTATTATTTAAGCAATTTATTTTAAACTAGATTTCCGCCCGCGGCTTCGCCCGTGTTTTCAAAGGAAAACCCGCATAGTTCCCGTTCCCGTGGGATTTCCGGGATAAAACCTACCCTATGTGTTAATCCAAGTTACCTTCTATATGTGTGCTAAATTTCATTGTAATCGGTTCAGTAGTATTTGCGTGAAAGAGTAACAAACACACACACACACACACACACACACCCTCACAAACTTTCGCATTTATAATATTAGTAGGATTAAAACTGCTTTTTACATTATCTCTCTGATTAAATTTTTTAATTTTTCTATCAAATTAAATACTTAATTAAATAAATAATAATATTACCTTCACAATCGCCTAACAACGGTTTAGAGCAATCTTCCGTATCCTCTCCCATCTCACGGAACCGTTGTACTAAGTTCTCTTCTGAATTATTTCTGAGAAACACGAAATATAAGGTTATTTATTATGCATACCATGTTTAAATATAAATTTATAGTTGAATCGTTTCTATCGCCTTAAATACGTATTTTATCCTAATTTATCTATAATATTATTTTTTATTGACCTATCAAAATTTTCCTGACTTATAGAAATTTTCCCCACAAAGAGAAATTTTCCTGACGTATAGAAATTCTCCTGTCTTATCGAAATTTTCCCGACTTATGGATTTTTCCTGACTTATAGAAATTTTTGCGGCAAAGAGAAATTTTCCTCACGTATAGAAATTTTCCTGGCTTATAAAATTTTTCCTGACGTAAATAAATTTTCCTGGCGTATATAATTTTTCCTGACTTATACAAATTTTCCTGACGTATAGAAATTTTCCCGACGCATAGAAATTTTCCTGACGTATAAAAATTTTCCTGGCTTATAGAATTTTTCCTGACGTATAGAAATTTTCCAGACTTATGGAAATTTTCCTTTCTTATAGAAATTTTCCCGGTATGGAATTTTTCCTGACGTATAGAAATTTTCCGGACTAATGGAAATTTTCCTTTCTTATAGAAATTTTCCCAACTTATGGAATTTTTCCTGACGTATAGAAATTTTCCGGACTTATGGAAATTATCCTTTCTTATAGAAATTTTCCTGACTTATGGTTTTTTCCTGGCGTATAGAAATTTTCCTGACGTATAAAAATTTTCCTGGCTTATAGAAATTTTCCGGACTTATGGAAATTTTCCATTCTTATAGAAATTTTCCTGACTTATGAAAATTTTCCTGACTTATCGTAACTTTTCCTAACTTATCGTAATTTTCCCGACTTATGGATTTTTCCTCGCGTATAGAAATTTTCCTGACGTATAGAAATTTTCCTGGTGTATAGAAATTTTCCGGACTTATAAACATTTTCCTGGCTTATACAAATTTTTCTTATCTATATAAATTTTCCTGGCGTATTTTCCTGATGTATAGAAATTTTCCAGCTTATAGAAATTTTCCCGACTTATGGAAATTTTCCTGACTTATAGAAATTTTTCCTGACATCGTAATTTTTCTGTCAATCGAAATTCCCCTAACTATTGTTAAAATCATCTTTTCTAATCTTCCTAAAATTGGAAATTTTTACGACTGATTAAAATACCAACCACCCACCTATTCCCACCCACATCCCGTACGCTATGCTCTGCATAGCGAACGTATAAACTCGCCCTGTCGTTGGGCACTTTCACCAGGGCCCTGGAATTATGGAATTATTATTAATTTCATGAACAATATCATCATCATCATTTTTATTGAAAACAATATTCATATATTTTTCTTTGCCCGCGGATTCCCCTGATGTTAAATTCGCATTAGTATGAGTCGTTTCACCGCTGTCAAAAGTTACCCATGGCCATGTCACATTAAAACGAATAAACACACTTTCGCATTTATAATATTACAAGAGGTCCGCCCCGGCTTCGCCCGTGGTACATATTTCGCAATAAAAGGTAGCCTATGTCCTTTCTCGGGTATCAAAATATCTCCATACCAAATTACATGCAAATTGGTTCAGTAGTTCAGGCGTGATTGAGTAACAGACAGACAGACAGAGTTACTTTCGCATTTATAATATTATAAGTATGGACTAGAGGTGCCTCAGCGACTTTGCCCGCGTGTTCTCAGGGAACAAACAATTTGAGTGCAGTGTGGCCGGTTGACCTCTGTTGAGCGGAACATATTAAGTGATGTAGGCGGTGTCTTCCTCTATACGTAGTAATAGTATCACAATGAGCAAAGGATAAGGATATTTTCGAATTTTCAGAAATCTCGAAAACCATGTTTTTCTACACTACACTTCTACACTGCCAAAACGACCTTTTGCCGCTGGTATTTTTATTGAGTAAAGTGAGCGTAATGTGTTATGAGTGGTTTATGGGCTATGTTTTATTGTAATTGGAAAAATTAATAAAACGATGAGATAAGGATAAATCAAATGCATAAATTAAATTAAACTCTTCTTTTATTAAATACATAAACATAATTAAAGTAACAACCCCTTAAAATCATTTCACGAAGGTATAAAATATATACTTTATTAGGTACCTACACATATCTTTAATAATGATGAATAATTGTAGTGACATAGTATTACTAGATTTTTTATTTATTATCATATAATTTCAATTCAATTTAGTAAGCAACCTTAAAGACAAATTATCTCCATTATATTATGAATAACATATTTTATGAGCCTTTAAAATGTTTTAGGCAAAGAGCGTCGAACATAATATTTTGAGCGATTTTTAAATCTTACATAAGCAATCTATTTTTCTATTTTTCAAATTTTGAGCATATTACAAAAGATTTATTTGTTATTAGAATTATATTTCAATTATTGTAATACATTTTATAAAATGGTATAAGATTAATAAGACATTTTCGGAAATATTCATAGCTATAATATAGCATTACATATTTCTTATCTCTAATTGGAAATTATTTTGAAGTATCAAACAGTCTAAACAAATTGGCAGGCAGTAAATTATACACCTAAATATGACTTCAGAACTGAAGATCACTGGCATACCTATAACAATTAACAGTCATCACACAAGAAAGCATATTAATAAGGTTTATGTAGGCACATCTTTTGTCTTCCTTGCGAATAACAAACGGTGTTTATGCGACTGTGAGCGTTGCTACAAACCTCGTAAGGTTTCGCATCGCAAAATTGTGTTTTAAATAAATGTGAAAGCTTGTTTTCTAAATAAATAAATAAAATAAGAATCTTGATTAAAATAGTTTAGGGTGGTGTGGTCATTTCTACCGATTCCTTAAAAGCAGTTTTAACGGGTGTGACTTGCAATGAAGCCGGCGCCGTGTCCTGGCCTTGTTCTATGGAAGCTGTAACTAGCTCCGTCGTAACAGTGGGCTCTGATTGGATGGATGTGTTATCTCGTAATTTATTCGGTGAGCTGGTCGTCACACGCTTAGTTTTCTTCAGATACGGCGTTACTTTCTGTAAATTAATATTAAAATATACATATATATACATTAAATTTAGCTATTTAGGTACCGAGTGGTAATTTAGTTTATAATTATTTACTGAGGTCAATTTATCGAAAACTCGAACCAATTTGTGAGAATAAAACTCTCAAAACTCTGCCTATTCACGAGTATGGACAGAGTTTCGGACAAATTTTAAGCGTTATTGTAAGTTGTTTCTGTAAATGGTAGCATTTCATACTAATTACATTGTTCGGATCTTTCAAGTACGCGCCGGTGCGTCGCACACGGAAGTCCGGCGCGGCGAGGCAGCGCGCTAGGAACAGCGCGGCCGCACACGCCCAGCTCGCCCACACGGCCGCGCTAGCCGCCCGCGTGGCCGCTGCCCGACCGCCCCACGACCATGTTGCGTTCACGGACCGCAGGAGGTACTGGTCCACGGATGAACAACTGGAATTTCGAGATAGATTGTAGTAGAATTGTTAAATGTAAAGAAATAAATGTATTAAAACATATAATTGTCTTTTATTTACCTCTACAAAAACTAGAAGTATCTAATATAAAAGCGCAAAACAAACTTTAAAAGTTCCTTAATTCTAATTTATTAATTATATGTACATTGTACATAATATCATCTTATTTCAAATTTCAAATTATTTTTTTATTTCATTTGCATTAGCTTGCTATAATTAAAAAATACTGCTTGAAGTTACAAAGAAAAATAATACTTAAGTTTTAGGACTTACGTCGTTGCGTTTGTTACGTTATAAAATGCTGCACAGAAATTTTGTAGCCCCATATTCGTTCTTGCAAAATTGTGTCCAGTCAGTCCAACCATTAAAATGGCGAAAATTAACGCAGGCGCTAATATTCGCCAAGGCTGCTGAAGCCTGAAATTAAATTGAAGGTGATTCAAATAAACTTTTAGAGCAGTAACAGCACAAGTGAATAAAAGCATATACGTAATGTTTTTGGAAATATATATTTGATCCAGCAAGTTGCAAAAACACACCTCCTTGGCACAGAGAGCGTAGAACCGAAGGGTGGGAGGGGTGTTCGATTCAAACAAAGTATAATCATAGTTACTACATATATTTACCCAGATCGTGAGTGTCCTCCACCAGGACACATTGTAAATAACGTCGCCCATGTCGCTGCGACGATCAAAGACACGACCGGAATGTACTCAGTAAATTGACAGTCGCTGTCTCGTCCAAACAGTGTCCGAGATGTGTCCAACACCAGGCGTTGTCTCTCGTCAGCTGCAATGCGATTTCATATATTTAAAAAATTTCAATGACATGTTAAATGCTTTAGGAAAGAAACAGCACATTTTCTTTAGAAATTTATAGTCCCAACAATCAAGTAATTTCTCACCAGTAAGTGTAATGTCACCAATATCAACACTCGTCGAAGTCGATTCGTTTTTATTTGATTCTGTTTCATTCAATTGTGATATATCCCTTTTAACGTTTTCAGTATTTTCTTCAGTAATGTTGTCAAAATGGACAGGTTCTAATTGAGCATTATTATTGGCAATTTTGTTACTATCATTGAGCGAACTTGATTTATTTTCCACGAAAGTCGTCGCATCGATAATTCGAAAAGCGAGTTGTCGCGGAAATAGGACGCAATTATTATCGACCATTTCCATCGCATTTTGTAGGAACACATAGTTGAGTATTCCGAATACCGCCGCCAGTGCATACAATATTAAATGCCATGCTAGAAAACAAAAAAAAAACATTATTAAATTATATAGTTTAATAAAGAAATTAAGTAATTATTTTAAATTAACGACGTGGTTTTTTTTATTAAATTGTACACCTGACTCTTTGTGCTTAAAAGGGTTCTATTATCAAATCCATTCTACTCCATCTGATTAATAAATCAATAAAAAATCGAATTCAAATTCGTATACCTCCAATGATGTCATGACTCACGAATGGTATACCGCAATATGTGCCGCAGCGCACGGTTATAGCCACAACAAACCGGCCTCATTCGACAAATTTATCCTGTTCTATATCACTAGGGTATTTTTAACTTTTATATCCACGTTCCATGGTAATGTATAATACGGTGCGAAATACATTGTGATCAAATGCCCGTTAGCGTTACCACTATCAATTATTATCTATTCATAATAATATGTGAAAAATATTTTAACGTCTAAACTCTAAACAAACCTACGCTAAATAGTTAACTCTTCCAAGAAAACAAATGTTGTACCAATTTAAACAGTGCTAAGATTACACAGCAATGTGATAAAATTAAATAAATGCATGTTTAAATTCGATCGTGGGTTTTGTTTGTAGAAAAGAGCTATTATCTATTAAATTGGTGCTAATGTACGTTTATCGAATTCTGATTACAACTATTTATAAACGTAGAAATCATTTGTTATTCAAACTGAGGTTCTTAGTTAAATGCTTTTAGTTTTAACAAATAATTTGTTAAAACAACAAGACAATGAATTATTCATTGTCTACTCTACATGAATGTTACTCAACACAATTTGCATATGTGATGATATTCGGTTTTTTAAATTTAATCAGTGTGCTATATTATATGCTCAACCCTTTTGTACATAATAAACATAGTGATACTTTTTTTATAACGGATCAAGTAAGCATTTGACCACAGGTCTACCTGATGTAATGTAGATGTAGAGTAGGTGGTCTTAGTACCTATATAACGTAAAAAAATCTATGAAGAGATACCTGTTAAGATTTTTTTAACATGACTGTCATGTCAATTCAAAATTAGTGAAGGTACCTTTCCAAACGTTGAGGTGCCTCGAGGCTCTTTCCTCCAGTTCGTAAGCATTATAAAGAAGAACGGTCATCTTGTTTCTCTTGCGTCACATTTTTATTCTGAAAAAAAAAAAAAAAAATTACGTAAGGACCTTAATATAGGCACTCAGGAGTTGTTCATTAATTTAGCTACAATATATCTATGAGTCATGCATTATATTCCAAAGGGACACTTATCAAAAATGAGCTTCATATGATAAGAACTAACAACCCAAAGTAGGTCGCGTCGTAACGCCCAATTAATATCGATTGATTTTTACATCAATTCCTAAAAACTGAATATCCTATCCTGTACCTTCGCTATCAAACCTCTAGTCCCTTTGTCATTTTAGCCCATTATTGGAAAAAAAATATAGAGATAGAACTGCAAAAAATAATGTTTTCTACTTAGATAATTATGTACTCTTGAAATATACATGTATTGCAAACAAAATACAAACAGTGCTTTAAAGAATTCGTATTGGTAATTTATTTATTTACATGCTTTATTGTAAATTGAAAAAGAAAAACAATACCTACGATAAAATTAAATAACAACTTAAAATTAAGGCACCAATGTCGGCTCTATGGCTACCAGTCAACTTTTAGTATGAAGGTATTTGCTTAAAATATGTATATAGCTTTGTCATTAATAACAAAATATGTAACAACAACCGGATAACAATGCTCAAATTAAAGTACATAAGTACCTATTTTAAGAGCTGTGGTCATAGTTCGTCAATTTGCCAAGGCCAACTGGTTTATGTAGTAGGAAACTATGTGATTTAAGTACCTAGTACCTACTGACATTATATTCAAAGTGGAAAATTGTGTCATCATACCTAAGTACTTAAGTATCTTATCAAAATCCTCAGGGATTTTCACAAAGTTTACTCTTTATAAATAGGTATGAAACAAGCTTTCAAATGTATACTTAAAAAGGTTGTGTATTTACATTTTATATGGAAAGCAAAAAATATAAATAACTAAGCAGTTAAATATATTAATTGTCAACGTTGATGTTCAAGGGCGGTTTCGCCACTTTCTGATAATATTCCTGATAGCCGTCTTAGCACATTTTTACGTAAATTTCATACATTATTTGCCATTTTCATGGACACAAGCTAAACAGAATATATTCTATGATAAACATACCCAAAAGCTGTGAAGCTAGCTATAAATATTTGACACCTCTAACAAATAACGCCCGGTTGACTTACATAATAATTATATTCTTTGCTGTTAATGCTAATTAGTAATTACAATATTAATAATGTATTGAGTGGTAAGTGGTTACTATGTACTTCATAATAAAAAAACAAATAATTGAAGAGTCAGTGTCTGCCAATTAAGGTGAATGTTAATAACTTGTGATTCATTAACTTGCACTATATTAACACCTCAGACCTCTGAGTCCTGAGATCATCCTTTATGGGAATAAAATTTTACTCATATATACGTACGGTCTTATTCTAAAATTGGATGACTGTTCTTAAATAATTAAAGAAGCCTTTTTCATGTTATTCGGCGCCACATTTATTAAGGAATTTACTCTCTAAAGTCTAAATGAATACATTATTCGTAAATCCCTATTAGGTACGTACAAACGCGACGTGTACAACAGTAGCAGCTCTATGCTATATAGACTTTTTTACATACTTACTTACTCGCTCTTAACGTTTCTTCTCTCTCATTACTTAATCTCATATCAAATAAAAAAAACTGCATAAAATAGGTTGTAATTCATATACTTTCTACTTTCGGTATTAATCTGTAAACTATGTAGAGCACTGTAGAGTCATGATTCTATAGTGCTCTACATCGTTTAAACCTTCCAAAAAGGTAGAGAAAATAATTGGAGTGCGCAGATAGGACAGAATGTTTTGTAGTAATTATTGTGTTAGGTCGAGATCTCGAGGCCATGTTTATAATAGATTTCTATCAAGCTAATTTTCCCCCAGTATAGAGCTTTCCTTCTAACGACGTATTTTTATTTTTTCACGAACAAAAATTTTCCATAGCTTACAGAAAAAGCGTATGTATGTATGTCGATTCGATCATTAAGGGCAAATAAGGGGAATTTTTTTTGAATATTTTAAATTTTTACTTTTTCGGAAACAAACTTGTATTTTTTGTGAAATATACATGAAATACTTTTAGAAGGAAGGAGGAGAACGGACACTTTGAAGGACCATGTTGTCTATCTTCTTGTTCCACATATTATATCGTGAAATAAGTAGATGTATTAGGAACTATGAGAAATATTTGAAGTAGATACGAGTCCACAATGTGTTAATATTTTGGAAAATACGCAGTATCGCATTAAATATCGACGCAATAGTTAAATTCAACTCGATTGTATCGCGTCACCCGATGACGTAATTGATTTATCCCACCATTGTGTGGTTCTCCATTTGTTGTTTGTTTATATTTACAAGTCGAAATTAAAACGCAATTATTAATTTGTTGATTGTCTGCAACCCTCAAAACGTTTGACAATAATAGTACCAAGATAATATCGTAATAGTCGTGTCTTTACTCTTTGTAGTTTGTACTTTGTACTAACTTATGACCATAATGTGGTATCCAATATTCTAATATTATTTATTTTAATATGTAATATACATAATATCCTACATACCATTCTTCCTATGACAAAATCAGTACTCATAGCCTAAGATGTTTTTAAATGCTCCTAGCCCTATAATAATGTTGTTGACGAGGTTTTATTTATTACATTCTTATCGACGTTCAGCTGATAAGCTATGTAGGTGAACAACTCAGCTCTAAGAAACTTAAAAGTCATAAGTATTAGGTAAAATTATAACCTAGGTACTAAGCCTAGGTATATGTGGAATGCAGATTATTACTTTAAGTTACTTCTTGCGGTAAGTGCAGATTACGGGTTAATCTAATAATGTTAAATTAGGACGTGGATAGCTTTAGTGACTGCTCTAAAAATATGATTATAATCAAAACCTCTATATAGGTGTACATACTTTTCATTCTAACCTACATGATACTAACAATTAAGCGATCCTCTGAAGATCTACTACTATGACTTATAAGAGACTAGGTTTCCGCCCGCGGCTTCGCCCGCGCAGTCAAAGAAAAACCCGCATAGTTCCCGTTCCCGTGGGATTTCCGGGATTGCGTCATTTTCCCGGGATAAAAAGTAGCCTATGTCCTTTCTCGGGTATCAAAATATCTCCATACCAGATTTCATGAAAATTGGTTCAGTAGTTTAGGCGGGATTGAGTAACAGACAGACAGACAGAGTTACTTTCGCATTTATAATATTAGTAAGAGATTAAGACTAGGTACCTATTATATATAAGAAACTAGCTGCGTTCCTTTTTAATCCTAATGTACCTGATCGTTATGAAATATCTGATATCAGAATTAAAATCATCCTATAAGTTACTCCTTATTACAACGGCTATTAGTCAGAGAAAGTCCCGTCAAAATCGGTTCAGCTGTTCCAGAGATGTACCATGTTTATTATTGTGATACTTATAGGTTAAAAAATAAAGTAATTATTTTTTTTTTTATTGTACAATAGGGGAGCGCTTGGCCACAATCTCGCCTGATGGTAAGCTGAGATGTGGCCTAAGATGGAGCGCGCTTCCCTAAAATGTAATTATAAAAAAAAATGTAATTCCCTAATTACAGATAGGTACACTTGGAATCAAGATTTTTGCTTATAATTTTATTTTTATTATGATACTTACCTACCTTGTAATATCAGCTACCAATATAATATTATGTGTAGGATTACCTACTCTACCTCCCACCTTCCGTTCATCACTACTTTTTGGGACACCCTGTATAATTACCTTAATTTATAGAGAGACCTAACAAGGTAGGTATACAGGTTACCTACCTATACAAATTCATGAAGTGTAACTACCTAGAATGTAAATACTTTAATGAGTATTCTGTAAGTATTAACATTTAACACATGAATCTGATTATTTTTTTTTCTCAACTCTCACCGCTTTTCACTGAGTTTCACCATTGCTATATTTTATAATTTAAATAAATATTAACACACAACCCATATTTTTGTGTGCAATTTCAGAAACATACGAGGGCCATTCAATAAATACTTAGCCTCCAAAAAGTAAACGAAAATTTTGGAAAAGTGGCAATTTATTTTTCAACATAGTCTCCTTTTAAATCGATACACTTAACCCAGCGATGCTCCAACTTTTTTAACCCGTCCGAAAAATAGGTTTTCTCAAACTCTGCAAAATAGGCCTCCGTGGCGGCGATAACCTCCTCATTTGATCCATATCTAATCCCGGCGAGTGATTTTTTCAGTTTAGGAAACAGAAAGAAGTCACAAGGGGCCAAATCTGGAGAATACGGTGGATGGGGCAGCAATTAGTAGCATAATTCGACCAATTTGGCCATGGCAACGGCAGACGTTTGAACCGGTGCGTTGTCGTGGTGAAACAGCACCTTTTTCTTAGCCAGATGGGGTCGTTTTATCTTAAATTCCGCGTCGAATCGGCCCAATAAATCGGCATATTAAAGCCCTGTAATTGGTTTACCCATCTCGAGGTAAACGATGTAGATCACACCTTGTGAATCTCAGAAAACGGTGGCCATAACTTTTCCGGCCGATTTTACAGTTTTCGCCTTCTTTGGAGCACGTTCCCCGGTCTGGATCCATTGTTTTGATTGCACCTTGGTCTCTAGTGTGTACCAGTGAATCCAGGTTTCATCGACGGTCACAAAACGACGCAAAAACTCCCCTGGATTCCGCTTAAACAGCGCCAAACACGTCTCCGATGTGGACTCACGGTTACGCTTGTTTTCCGGTGTGAGTAAATGCTGCACCCATCGCGCTGACAGCTTTCTCATGCCGAGTTCCTCGTGAAGAATATGATGCACCGTTCCTTCTAAAATGCCTACAGTCTCAGCTAGCTCCCGAACCTTCAATCGGCGATCTGCCAATACGAGATCATGAATTTTTTTAATGTTTTCCTCCGTAGCAGCTGTTTTCGATGCAAATGGACGTGGTTCATCAAAAACCGACGTACGGCCACGTGCAAACTCGTAGAACCAATTCTTGACGGTGGCCATCGATGGAGAAGAGTCACCGTACACAGCATCCAAGCGCTCTTTGATTTCGATGCGCGTTTTCCCGTCCAAAAATAGGAATCGAATCACCGAACGATATTGCTCTTTTTCCATTTTTGTAAAACCGTTCCACACGTTCATAGAAATCTAAATAACAAGACACTAGAAGTCGTAAGCGCGCGTGACCTTGTCGCCACTCAGGTGACTTTCACATCACCAGCTGTGCCACCAGTGTGTTCGTCACAGTTCAGTTGCTCTGGAGACGTATGTGTGTAAACATGGTGTGTTTCAGCATTTCCCATTGCGGAAATTCTTCCACAAGTTGTAATTATACTAATAAAGGAATAATATTTCATCGGTAAATATTTTTTTTTAGAAATAATGCCGTTTTTCCTTAAAATTATAGAATATTTACAAGTATTACGAGTGTCACCATAGTAATCGAAATAACAATGAATGACACAGTCGAGCATTCTTATTATCACGTTACACAAATTTCAACCTTATTGGAGCAAAAAGAAACAAAACGTCTCATATACTTAGGGATGTTATTCTAAAATAAACCGTAAATTCGTGCGTTAGGATACATATTAAAAAGCTTAATTTAATATTTAAGTTAGTTTTCACTAAAATCAAGCTGTCCAATAAAAGGCATAGTTTACTTGTGTGTACTGTTTAGCTATCGGTTTAAATGTGTTGATTTTGGCGACAGCGGTTTTCATACGAATTATGACATTATAGCACTTCTATGTGTCTTGTTATTTAGATTTCTATGCACACGTTCGCTTCCATAAGTTGTCAAATTAAAACAAATGAAGGGATTGGAATGAAAATTTGAAAAAAGAATTCCAAAAGAATGAGCTACAATGTGGTAAGCCTCTTTTGAAACAATAGCGCCCTCTGGCGATGAGGCTAGGTACTTATTGAATGCACCAGGTACATACCTAGACACTTATTTATATGTTGCATTGACTCGCTCGTTTATCTTTTTGTTTTGGTAGATAAGGCCACCCGTAGATAATAAAATACAAAATACTTTTTTGTACAGTATTTTCTCATACAGTACCTAGTACCTACCTACATAGTATAAAGGTACCTAGGTATAACATTTTTTTTAAATAACTGTTGTTGTAAACATAAGACAAGTATTTTGAGCCTACCTATTAAAAGTAAATAAAAAAGCAATAATTAAATAAAAAAGATAGGTACTTATAAATTTATAAAGCACTAGCTTTCCACCCGCAGCTTCGCCCGCGCAGTCAAAGAAAAACCCGCATAGTTCCCGTTCCCGTGGGATTTCCGGGATAAAACCTATCCTATTTCCCGGGGTAAAAAGTAGCCTATGTCCTTTGTCGGGTATCAAAATATCTCTATACCAAATTACATGCAAATTGGTTCAGTAGTTAAGGCGTGATTGAGTAACAGACAGACAGACAGAGTTACTTTCGCATTTATAATATTAGTATGGACTAGCTTTCCACCCGCAGCTTCGCCCGCGCAGTCAAAGAAAAACCCGCATAGTTCCCGTTCCCGTGGGATTTCCGGGATAAAACCTATCCTATTTCCCGGGGTAAAAAGTAGCCTATGTCCTTTCTCGGGTATCAAAATATCTCTATACCAAATTACATGCAAATTGGTTCAGTAGTTATGGCGTGATTGAGTAACAGACAGACAGACAGAGTTAAGGTGCACTCACACACATCAGTCACCGTCAACTGTCAAGTCACCGATGACTGATCGGTGACGGTTTGTGTACGTATCCACAAACACCAGTCACCGTCATGTTGTCCGTCAGTCACGTCGCCGGTTTGACTGAATCATTGAACATATACATCAGGTTAGTCAGTGATTAGACGTGTGTCACGCTAGAGAACATGTAGCAATTGACGGTAGCACGACGCTGACTGAACTGAGACGTGACGGCACCGGGTGAGTGGGGATAAAAGTATGATACATGTATGGAAAGATTATTTGACGTGCCTGACCGGTGACGTCACTGATAGATTTCGTGCCGGCGACTGTCGTGTGGGAACAGAGTCATACTAGAACTATTGATACATATTTTTTTTTAATCCTGTCCGGTGACGTGCCGTGACGGTGACTGATGTGTGTGAGTGCACCTTTACTTTCGCATTTATAATATTAGTATGGATAGTATGGATTCCAAAAATATCAAATTCAAGATAGGTACTTATTTAAAAAAGAGAAGTTTTATTCTAAACGTTCATTTGTTTATTCAAGATGGTATTTTCCTTCCTGTATGAGCATGACGTAAGTAGGCAAGTCAGGCAGCCAGATTTGAATCGCAAGCTCCTTCAACTTTCAAGGTTGAGAAATTTCAAGGACTAGTATTAATGCTTAGCCAAAGCTTAAATATATACTAACTAATCTAACTACTTTAACTACTAATCGCTAATATTAGTATTTTAAGCTTATTTCCATCTTATTTCACATTTATTTTAGCCGAAAATAAAATAAACATGTTTATTAGCTTAATACTATCTTAACTGATAGTAGTTACATATTGTATAATTGTTAGTAGGTATTACTTGAAACCATTATACCTAATACAAAACAAGACATAAATTAATGTAAGTTTTATATACCTTTAAATTTAAATAAAAATCATATTAAATATTATAATTTATAAGCAAACACATTTAATGTTCTACATTAACTTACCTACCTTCAAAACAATAAATCCATAGCAGTGGTAAACTAATAATCTCTGTTGTCAATTTTGATTCACATTTTAATTCACAAAGTTTATTCACGAAGTAAATATTTTAAAAACTAAATATTAAGTATGTTACTCAAAGCACGTCTATTAGTCCGAATGTATGCGGCGGTGACTGACATGATACGATAGTCGATACTACATTATAAGGATGAAATTATTACGAACCTTTTCGTTGATAATCATAAAGTTCAGTTTTGTTTAACAGCTCTTTGCTATTGAGGTACATGAAATGGCATACCATAAGAGTGAGAGAGATCGCTACATCATTGTTTCTGAGTACATGTAAAAAATATTACGTAACGACTACGGAGTACGGAGTACCGAGTACCGACCATAGAGGAATAATGTATAGCTGAGGTACCGACTATTGACTAACCTCTCCTCCTATGAAGAGGCATAGCAGCGCCATCTTGCGTCTTATGTGGGTTCCAAGAACATCCTTACACCACTGAAAGCTCATCTTCTCCACAAAATAGCGACATCTAGGGAAGAATTTGCTGTATACATAGTTAGATTACTCATTTTTAATTTTGATATAAAATTGTTAATGAGAGGATTGTGTAGGTACTTGTAAATCTTCATTATTGTAGATAATTTATAATTTAATCATGGAATTTAATTTATTCATTCAAGCCTTTGGTGATCGTTGATTGTAGATTGGCGAGGGTAGTTTAAATTTTAAAAGCTTTTATTACTGTAGGTACACAATAATTTTGGTTTTATGTGGAATGTTAGGAATTGATAAAAACAATATTTAAGACAATTTTGTTTATTTATTAAAAATTAGTCGTAATATAACTTAAACACCTACTCGAGGAATATATTATATGTAAATCGAAGCTCTTTTTGAAAATACAGATTTTATTATTCTAGCATATCTATATATAGGTAACTGCTAAGGATAATATAATTAATAGGTATGTATATTTGAAATACGTATAAGTCCATACACTGAAAATAATGATCATTTCGACCTTACAATTACCTATTTTACGCAATATAAAAATAAAAATGATTACAACATATTATTAACATACTACTGTCAAGACTCAAGATGATAAAAATAGCAAATTTACTAAAAACCTAGGTATTTTTTACAGGGTTTTTTATATTTATAACAGGGTTTTTCATGGTCAAAGCCATGTTAGCTAACACAACTAAGTAGATACTATCCACCTGAGATAATAAAATTGGAAATTGATGAAGTAGTTAGCAAGTTGTGATACTCATTTTTAGTTACTTAAGTAGGTATGTTTTTCATTGCAAATTCATTTTAACGTGCGTTTTAATAGTTTCTATGCGCTGCCCGCTATGTATAACTGTTTATAAGCAAAATAGCTATTGTCACACTCTATAATCTATTTATTATTTATTCATTATTTATCATCTTATAACCAATGACTATGAAGAAATAATTTAAAGTAAATGATCCGTTACTTTAAAAATAATATTTTAATCCGATTTTCATAAATAACCCAAAAAAGAACAGTCTATATGGGGTGTCGCTCTATTTCACAGGATTTTAAATATTATTAAATATTATTAAAATCACCCATTGCACTCCAACTTCTTTAAATTATTTGCAATAATCTTAAACATAACATTCGTTTGAATAATACTGGTCATCACTTAATTTTCATATTATAACTAAGCCACGCAGTCTTTAAAAGTTCTGTCAACAGAACACGTATGGTCTTACACATATAGGACATCGATCTGATGCAGCCAGACATTTTCTCAGACAGTCGGCGTGGAAGAAATGAGCGCAAGGAGTCACTCGAGCTGACTTCATAGCCCCGAGACAAACAGCACACACATCTTCCAATGTCAACAATTCTTCTACTGTCGCTCGTCGAAACCTGGCTAGAGAGTCACAGGCCTCGTTCAGTTTAACCAATACTTCCCCGAGTCTATGTCTTCCGTGCACGTAAACACAGATGTATGCAACGAGCAGAGCGAGCCTCCAACGCTCGTGCCACGCAAGAGCTGGCACCAAGGGTATCGCTATTGAAGTCGTGATACCTCTTGCCCAAACTCCGCAGTATAATGCCTCCATTCCTTCTAGTCTTTCTAATTTCATAGCAGACAGCGCCAACGGCCATAACTCCAGGAACGTTCTTTCAGTTAATAAATAATAAGTTCCTGTAATGAGAGTGTAAAGCAGATTTGGCCTGTAATGTTCCAATCCTTGTTCCAAGCCCAGTGTAAGGAGAATAAACGTCATGGTCACGATAAACGTGACCGCTTTGGTCCATTCGAGTACTATTTTGGTAGCAGACATTGCAAGGTGCTTTACTTGGGAGTGACGAGTAACATTGACATATGGAGACCAGTCTTCTTTTGTGCATATTTCTTTAATATAGTTCACTGAATATGTGATGACATTGTAGAACATGAGCGAGTAGAGGCAGGTAAGCCTGCCACTTGATACGAGGAGGCGGTCACATGCAGTGAAGATCAGCAACTGTAAAATTTTATAATTTATTGTATCATTTCTTACAAGAATCTTCTGGGAAATGTTAATTAAATGTGTTTAAAAGAAAATTATTTATGCAATGTAATAATTAGTTAAGCATTTTGAAATTGGAAATAAATTTACTTAAAAAAAATCAATCTTCAATTCGAATGCACTATCGCACCTGGCTAATCATTGTGGAGAGATTATTCAGTTGCAGAAACAGTCGTTCTGCGCGGTCAATAGGGGAGTATGCAGTTTTCAGGACATATAGAACTCTTGCTACTGGAGTTTGTAGCCTTCGCGCTATCTCTGAAAAATATATTACAGTTTATTATTTGATTCCTTCACTGAATGATTTATCACAGGTTACTTAAAAATTAAAATAGGATTATCGAACTTTGGTCAATTTTAGAGTTGTTGTTATGTATTGAGAATTAATTTATGATACAATACCTAGATAATATTTATAAAAAATATAGTTTTTCTGGTTTATCTTTAATCAGTTTTATTTTTTACTGAATCGTTAAATGTCACTTTCTATTGTCCACCAGAATATCAACTTTCCGAGTGAACTGATTTGCATAAATTATTTCTAATTTATAAAAAAGACTTAGCGATAATATTGGACGCGTAATACAAAAGGTAACCAAGACCAATAAATTACCTACCTATTTTTATCTAAATAGTAAATTGTTTAATATCAATGCTACCCGCGTGTAACAACAACCAATTTCTTATTAGAAATATAATAATTATAATTAGTTATTATAATAGTAGACTTAAGCTACGAAGAAAAAGTAGATACCTAATAAACTTACCGTTACCAAGTGTGCAACAAGCATGTAAATCTAGTCTTAGTACCTACCTACATAAGCACTGTCTATAGTCATAGTAACATTATATTAATGTAATGTTACTATAGTTTTTATGAAATCATGCCCCTATAAACAACTTTTCATGAAAATATAATGCCTGGTCTGCCTTTTAATGTTTGATTTTTTTTAATAACAGAATAATATCGACTAGATAAATGATTGTTTCCCTTTCGGATAAACTGCATCATTTTCACTGACCTGACATCCCTTAGGAAAATGGGAATAAAAAAAGGCAACTCTTTTCAAAGGAAATCAGTTCAGAGCTGGACTCCTTAGAAAGAAATAACTCAGCCAACTCCATACATTCTCTGGTAAGTTTAAGAATCATGTTTTTTATTTGATATAATAATTTCTTTATTATTACTATCCATTATCCAATAATCCGATATCCAACTACTATTAACTAGCTCACTATATCACGTGAATTTTTAAGTTCACACTACCTGACTATGTAAGGAGGTATTTATAATTTCTTTACAAAAACTTATTCGGTCTACATAAAATCCCTAAAGAACTAATCTTGAACTAAACAAAGTCAATCATTACTTAAATTTAGAACGAGAGAGATATTATAATTAAATCCATGACTTATGATCGTATATAAATATAAGAATAGTATTTATTCATCAGGCGATTCCTCTGAAAACCATAAGTAAAAATAAATGAATAATATCTAATTTTAGACTATAAATTCACGGCGTATATCTTCTCAAACATTTCACAATAAAAAGAAAAGCTTAGCCATGTATAATCTGTTTGTATACGTTTCAAAAATATAAGTAAAAGTCCGAGTGACGCACTTACGCTGGCTGCCGGCCAGTTTCCGTCGCTCCATTCAGCTTCATCGACAATGACCTGACTCCCTCGCAAATACATCTATGTGTAAACAAATATTGTACGTTACAAATGCTTCTATATACATATAAATCATCGTACAACTTTCTTTATAGGTCTAGATCTTTTAAATAATGCAAAAACCGTTACAAATTAAAAATATTGTACGGTTTGATAGTTCAATGTCTGCAGCCTTATATCATGCATATACTAGGTATTCTCTGTATATATCACCCTATGTACTTAAATCGAATACGCAGAAAATGCTGACGCTCTATAGAAGAATTCAATGATATAGTTACAATCACAGGTTACAATGGTTACAATCATAAACAGACTACGTATTTAAGAAATATTTAAAAAATGATTCATACAAGTACTTGCACTCTAATTGTCGTAAGTTTCCCGTATACCAAATTTTTCATCTTAATGAGTTGATTTAATATGTTTTGGCACATATTTCGAATGCTAAAGAGATTTAAAACGTCTTGGCAGTTCGATTTCAGACGATTTTATATTGCCGGCCGTGACGTTATTATTCACTCAAGATTCACTCTAATTGTTATTTCTAAATGAAATCTCAAGGAATTATTTGAATAACGCTTCAAGAGGGATAAATTTATAATACCTACACCTTCTTAATATAAACCGGAATTTGTTACTTCCCTGATAATAATACCATTATATATTTCCGCTAATTTTACAAATAGTTTCATGATCGCGTTTGGGATTACGGAGGCGGTACGCCTAGGTCAGGTTGGCACACCCCCATGTTTACAGTTTGTTTTTTGTTTGTTTCTCTATTTTCGTATTTTACGTATTACCGTCCATTCAATAATATTGACTGATAGAATGCCACAACACTGACAAATTTTCCTGCTTCCTCCATTTAATAGCGGTCAGAAAGCTGTTTGTTTTGAGATTTTGCTATCTCCTAAAATATACCTAGTGGTAGTTTTCTGTAATAATCCCCACCCCGATCGATACTTACTTCGCGCAAGTTTGACAACGGCCGGGTACCATCTAGCTGGGTATCGGTAGTTGGCAGAGATGAGGACTGGAACCACAAAGCATGTGTAAGCGGCCATCAGCCAGGCTCCCCCTAGCGCCACCAGGAGACCCCGTGGTGCCCAGTATGGGAGAAGAAGAACTAGCGATATAAGCCACACTGAAACAATGATATGTGTCGTATTAAATATATTGAAGCATTATTTTAGGCGTAGTTCACATTGTGACTTTGAAAACTTCTCTGCTTTCTGATTGTAATCTAAAATAACGTATACGAAACAAAAGTTTTGTTTGATAGAATTACAAAAAAAAGATGTGTACCTATCTATCCGTTTTGAAAAAGTTTAACACAAAGACACCTAGTTACCTATCTAAGCCAACGCAAAATATTATGTACACACAAGTCATAAATATAATTTAATAAAACGCAAAATGGAAATATTCACTCTCAGTCTCTAAAAAGTATTCGTAAATTAAAATTATTAAAAAAAATTCAATTTAATACATACCGATATTGGCTATTTTATCCTCGGATTTCATTTGAATTTTCGAGAAAGAATCACTTCGGATTCGACCGCGTACACGTGAAATCATACCCATTTTAGAATTAAAAGTGAATAAACAGTAACAGACAGTCTTTTAATTAACCTTAAGATTTCAAACAATATTTTTTTTTTTTTCAAAACGAAAAACACTTTTAAACGTTTTATTGTTTTTCAATACGGCTGGTTTGAGCAAACTATGTCACATGAATGCGCGCTACTCGGGCGGCAGGTCGGGCGGGCGGCGTTGGCGCTCAGACTGACCCATGATCACATGCACAGTGCCAATTTATTTCAATTATTTTTCATACACTCTAAATATCGATATAAACTTTAGTATACAAAATGCGTATAAACTTAATGCGTATTGAAACGAATACATTGGACGTTTTATATAAAAATTAATGTATGCGTTGCCTACGTCATTGCGGAAAATTTTATTTTTGATGCATATTTGTTTAAGTGTGTAATGAACCCTGGAGGTTCAATGATATCGGAGAATTTATGTACATATGCAAAATTAAGTTTATAGTCTCATTAACTACATCGGTATAATTTTACCATAGGTACTTTGTAACAAACTGATTTATCGTGTTACGCATATTTCAGGACTCTGAAAATGCATCATTTACTTTACATTCTGCTAGCAGTCAGCACATCATGCATGGCACATTACAGAGGTTACGAGTCCCGTAACCTCATCGAGAGAGAGGAACCCCACCCCGTAGATGGGTAATGGATGATAGACAAGTTATCGATGTATGTGGGCTCAAGCTTCGGTTTTTAATTTGCAATTGATTTATTATTTTATTTATTTCTTATTCAAAATGTAAACAAGGCAAATACTTTTGTTTTTATTTATGTTCCTCTTAGCTTTTTTTAACAGGCTATTACAGCGCGGCAATCTGCAGCATCTGATTGAGTGTAAGTAGAAATATCGTAATTAAGATTCGTCCAGTTTAATAAAACATTCCATTTTAATATCATATTCGAAATCATTTCAAAAATGTAACTAAATATTATGAAGTGGCAAGTATGTACCTAAGTGTTCGACTAGTAACCTACACCTTACAGAAATACAACGTAATTTTCTGGACAAACGATAGCTCATCAAAACTTTCTCATACATGATACGAATTTTACAGTTGCTTCTATGGAGCTTATGCAATAAAGACAGTGGTCTATAAACTCAAGCAATTCAAGTAGAGATGATAAAAGTTAAAATAGCTATTCATATGCTTTCAGAACTTTAGTCGAATGTCCGGTTTGCGAAAGCAGTCTGTCGTGGTTGCCAAATCATGAAGAATGTAACATTGTAAAAGGAGAAAAACGATACAAGAAGTGCGAGAGAGGAACTTACATCAATGAAGTATGCGGAGGCCGTCGGGATTGCTACCGAGTGAGACATTTTCAATTTTTTCATTTCCCCGTATTAATACGGGGAAATGAAAAAATTGAAATTTTATTCTGTGGTGATTTTATTCATCTTTTTTTTTTTATTCTTCTTCCCAGTTCTAAAAAGTTTTGTAAAAATTATATTTCATACTATCTTTGGACTTTTTTACAACAGGGCCCTGGTGAACACTGCACGGAAAAAATGGACTACGACGTCTACGGGCAGAAGTGCGCCCACGGCTACTACTGCGACAACAATTTCAACGTTTGCACTGGACTGGGCTTCGCCATCGACAGCCACGTGCGTTGGATCCTGAACCACCCCTACCGTTACCCCCTGCGATCGCAAAACGAAGAAGATGCTCTGAACTCGAAACCTCTTATGTTACTCGCCTAAAATACCCCTGAAATTACATGTAACTTTTTCGATTAGGCTCATTCGTTATGAAAAGACAAAAATTGTACTATGAATAAATGGCATAGAATGTCTATCCCACTTTTTTATTTGATATCCAAAATTTAATAGTGATGTGCACGCAATAATTTTTTAAGTGTGTCCATCACTACATGACTGTACATTTAAAGATTTGCAAAAATTTCCTATCCGCGAATCAAACTAGCTAAAATATTAAAAAAGGTTTTTATACCAAAAAAAGACAAGACGAGTATGCCTAGTTTCATATAGGTATTCTTACTTTTACAAAACTACAGCGTTTTATTTCTGCAAGTAACTCCTTCTTTAGTAAACACTCTAGCTTAAAAAGGATTCACAAATACGCCGGAAAAAAGTTAGCACGGAAAGTTAATTTTTTTAATTATTAATATCTCAAAAAATTGCTCCATCAGAATCAGTAATTGCTCCACTTCTATAATTATTATTAGTTTAAGAACACTGACCAATATATACAAAAAAAAAACACGGGTTGCACTCCGGGAGTGCCGGCAGAAGTGAAAACTTGATTATTAACGTTCAGCATGTTTGATATTTTGGAATGGTATCCGTCTTACGCATGGAATATAAGGGCTAAAAAAAAAAAAAAAAAACATCCGTCACGCTTTTTCGATCTGCCACGTGTCCTGACGCGAGTTTAAGATTTTATACCCAACGCCGCTAAAGAAGTTTTCACTTCAAAAAACTATAAGTAGGTATATGCATTTACAAATAATTTTATAATAAATACAAGTAGTTCGTTAATATTTACAAATTTAACACCGCTGAATACGAAAAAAATAATTAAAACTTTAGAAACCTTTTAGAAACGCTCCCTCCAACTTCGAAGTTTCCCGCACTTTCTCCGTCTTAACTTTTTTACAGTCCAAGACCGCAATTTTGAAATTCGATTTTTTTTTGTTTCCAGAAAATTAGATCTCATTAGTAAAATTTTATTTGAAGTAATGTTATGAAGAGGAAACATTAATTGTATTTATAATTAATATATGTTTTTAATGTGTTCCAAACATTAATATTGTATTTCTCTATGTATACGTTTTTAATGTGTTCCTTTTACGCATTATCTGACATATTTAAAAAAAATTGCCAGCTCAAAGTCCAATTTTTCCTGATCCTAAAAAAACAAAGCTAAAGCTAGGTAAGCTTTAGATAAGCCTAGTTACACAGAGCAAGTACCTAGTTACCAGAAAGGTAGGTAAAAGAAAATAAAAGCCACCAAAATTTCTTAATTCGACATTTTTGTAAAAAATGTTTATAACTTTTTTAAATGGCCTTATTTAATATATAATGTTTAATTACGACGTTAAAATTCTAATGATGCAAATCGTTAGCAGTTTTTTGGATCTCCCGCAAAGTAGCAATAGCAAAATGCAAAACCGCTTGTCTGGCTCACCCCGCGAGAAAGGACAGGAAGTCTAGAATTGGCTAAAACCTGACACGCCAATGTTTTGGTGGCTCACCAAACTTATGGCCCCCACATTTTTTTTTTAGTTTTAAATTTTTAAAGCCATATCGTTAGTTCATGGTTTGTTATTAATCGTTTGCTATAAATAATTGTTTGTTCGTTAATAATTGTCTATTAACAATAAATAAAATAAAAAAACGTGTGGCACTCGGGGACTGCCGCGGTAAAGCTATTGCATAGCATGCCTTGAAGCCACACCTCCGCCCGTCGGAGTGGGGAGCGTGAGGATTTTTCGTTACGGAATTTCTAGATTCGGTCCCCGCGCTCAAGGCCTGCGATAGAAGCTATGCAATAGCTTAAAAATATACTGTTTGGTTGGCTCCCCCATTCAAAATTATTAATGTTTTGTCCATTATTAGTTTATAAACATTTATTATCGTTTGTTCTTCAATAAATAACGTTTTTTACGAACATTTAGTTGCCGTTTTATTACTTATTTATATTTATACTGAGTGAGGGTGCTACTGTGCCGTCGTAAACATTATCTCTGCCTAAAAACTAATTTAAATATACTAAAACAGATTATTATGGTAAATAACCGATAGTGTTTGTGAATTTATTGAGTGACTACTGTGATATATTGAAGACTTAAAGAAATGGTCACGGTAAAATACATTTCACTGTAAAATATAATAGCGAAGACCTACCATTAGTGTTACTGTTTTTGTGGACTTATTCAACAATCCTAATGGTTCGAACTAAAACCGAATGCCGTTTTATTGTGCACGGAAGTGATTCTAAATAATTTAAACGAAGAACAATTCATTGAGATAATATTACTTCGTATGGAATGGAGCAGACACCACGAACAAAATGTATGCGCCAAGCGCGGCGGCGCGGGGCGCGCGAATGACGGCTAGACAGTCATAGATTATGCGATGTTACTGACTCACCGCTATAGAGGCGACACTTTGTTTCATTCTGTCTATTTTATTGGGTGCCACTCCTTCCACGTCCACGCGTTGACTTGAAATTTTCTTTGTACTTACTTAATATTTATTTTAGGTATAAACTGACTTTACTACGCGGGGCTAACAATATCTGGCATATAATATAGGATGATGTAAATAGTGACGTCATATGTGATAATTTAATTTTTTTCGGGTTTTAGGTTCAGTCAGGGCTATGGGAAGTTTCATTCCTTACAAATTGAGCCTTTTTTAGAAAAAAAAATAAAAGCCGTGTAATTTTGTACAAAATGTTTATTTAGTTCATCATCCTCAGAACATGTTCCCGGCTCAGAAATTGTTTGTATTGTTCCAGTACTATTGTAGCACACCTTCGGCTAAAATAAATATAACATAATGTTAGTGATGGCTAAAATAATATTTTATTTGTTATACAAATCCGTAAAATTTTATTATTATTACTAACATCAATACAAGGAACAGCAGACTTCTTTAGAAAACGCCTTCCCGCTTTTGTGGTATATTTATCCGCATCGCGAAAATGCAATGAACAGACGTAAGTTCTATCGGATGGTAACCAGGTTTCTTCACTGCGGTTGTTTTGGACAAATTTTACCCATTTTTCCCTTTCTTCACGGCCCAGACATAGAAACCTTGAATAGAAAAAATATTAATTACTTATCTCTGGACCGCTAGGGTCCGCCCCGGCTTCGCCCGTGGTACATATTTCGCAATAAAAAGTACCTAGCCTATGTTCTTTCTCAGGGTCTAAAGATTGTCTGTGCCAAATTTCATCAAAATCGCTCCAGTAGTTTATGAGCCTATTCATTACAATCAAACAAACAAACAAAGTTTTCCTCTTTATAATATTAGTGCAGATAAATAAATAATAATTCAATTATACGTTCAAGTCAGTAGCTTATACAATATCAATTAAAAACTTGATTAAAATCAATTAACAAAAAAAAAATTGGTGATTAAGTAATTGATTTTCATATTTCATGATTTCACCTTTTTTCAATTAACAACCAGTCCATGCTTTTCTAAATATGTAAAATTATTATTTTATACTATAAAAATATACGCCAGCAAATATTACTAACAACACTTATTTCATGCCCACAGCCCAATGTCATATCTTAAATTTTTAATATATGACAAATGACGCAAAATGTCGCCCGCCAAAAATTTTGCTCTAAGTTTTAAAAATTATTATCTAGTAACTTACTGATGAAAAGTTATTCCTTTGCACTTTTCCGTATTATTTGTATTATTTGTGCAATATCGTAACACACACGAAGGCATATTTGATGCGTTTCACTTTAAAACAAATAAAAAATGAGCGTGACGTTCGCGCCAATGAGCGAGCAAGCGACTGAGTGCAGTTACGCCATATGACGTATGTTGAGCGGAACATAAGTGATGTAGGCGGTGTCGTCTCCATATGTGTATCTCAATGGAACAATTACATATAAGAGTAAAATATATCAACATAACCTTAAAGTTTTAACATTTATTGTGATTCGTATCTATGATTCAATATCCTAGCGACACACAGCGCCATCTAGTAGAAAGCTGAGGAACTTATCTGTTTGCAATCGATACGTATATAACCCGAGTATATAACGCAGTTCACTAAAGAAACGAATCTTCAATGGCGGCGCTTATAATTCCCTCTCGCTTACACACGGCCGTACGGCATGCAAAAAAAATGGAAAAATAAAATCACTAAAATGTACATATTTGGTTTTTCCCTATAATAGCTTTTATCATAAATTTACAATGACAATTATGCATTTGCGAAAGTAAATAATGTTTTATTGGAATTTGACAAAATATGTTCTTTGGGAAAAGTTGTTCAGTTTTATGGGCTAATTACAAATATTATGGGGATTTTGTTACATTATGTAGGTATACGTAAATATGATAATTCATATAAATACACAAATACCATAACAAAAAAGTTTGTCAACAAACAATTTGAAATAATTAATAAAATAATTATCCATTTACGTTATTTTTATTTTCTTTTTGCTGACCCTACCATACGTCAGTGTCAGCTTTAGCCGCCATTGAAGATTCGTTTCTTTATTGAAACGCAATATACGTATTTTTATTTTATCAACAAGGAAGAGGTTTTAAATGCACGGAATGCAAGGAATTGGATAACCAGAAAATTATTATCCAGGAAAGTGGAAAAAATATTACCGAACAAGTTACACAGAATATTAATACTATATTAGAAGAAAAATTTTGTCTTTGGGAAGAAAAGCATAATAAACTTAAAGAAGTCGTGGAAAATCAGGAAAAAAGAATCTATTTCTTAGAAAAGCAATCAAGAAAGAGAAATTTAATTTTTTTCGGTATTGAGGAAACAGAAAACTCGTGCGAAAGCCTGGAAAAGAACATTATCAAGTGGATAGATCAGTTCTTCTCTATTAAACTAAATTATTTTGATATTCAAGAAGCGAGGAGAGTAGGAAAGAAAGACGACAGACCACGCCCAATAGTAATTACTTTTTCTACTTTAGGCTTTTAGGAATAAAAATAAAAATTCTTAAGAAAAAACTGATGTTAAAAGATACTCCCTACTACGTTCAAGCGGACTATCCGAAATATATACTAAAAAAGAGAAAAGGATTAAAAGAACAACTGAAAATAGAGAAAGAAAAGGGTAACACAGCTACAATCAAATACGACAAATTAATTATTACCGAAAGCGTGCACAAAAGAAAACTTTCTTTATCACCTGAAAACAGTACAATCCCAAAAATTGAGAAAACTACTCAAGCCAATAAAAAGAATAAACAACAACAGCTCAAATCGACGGCCAAAAGATCAAATAGCATATCAGAAGGAGTGATAAAACCCGGCATGTTAAACTTTTTAGTAAATACAAATACAGTTAAAACAAATAACACTCAGAACGTAAATAACAAGAACATATAGCAACTAAGCCCCTCCTCCAACATAGATCACAGCACAACAAGAACCAGATACCAAGAACATCTTCCAACCCGGCTGGTCACTGTGGAAGATAATGACCACAACCCTCCAAATGAATACACACAACTAGAGAATAGAATCAATAAACTATCAACTCAATTGAAAGTAGCAACTTATAACGTCGCGTCAGGACCTTGTCGACATACTATCGCTTGGGACGAGGACTGTCGGTCCAAACTAGAAAGAGATTGCACAGGACAGGGACATTTGGGAATTTTTGGAGGAGGCCTTTACCCAATACGGGGTTTCTACAGACAATCCTTAGAAAATAAATGACAATTCATAAACTTAAAATAAAGTAAAAATTTAATAAAGCTAAAAATACTTTTAACAAACAAAATAAAATATATGTACTACAACTAACTTACTTGTAATGTAAATTGATTAACTAAGTGTATAACGTAGATATAAAAATAGTCTTAAATGATTGTAACTTGTTTGTAGAAAATAAATGGGCTTTTTTTATTTTATTTTTACTATAAGATTAATTCTGTGATTTTAACTAATGTAAAATACGCATCTGAAGTAATATTCTATTGATGTTATGCATAAGTTATGTTAATACTAGATTTCCGCCCGCGGCTTCGCCCGCGTTTGCAAAGGAAAACCCGCATAGTTCCCGTTCCCGTGGGATTTCCGGGATAAAAACTATCCTATGTGTTAATCCAAGTTACCCTCTATATGTGTGCTAAATTTCATTTTAATCGGTTCAGTAGTTTTTACGTGAAAGAGTAACAAACATCCATACATCCATACATCCATACATCCTTACAAACTTTCGCCTTTATAATATATATTAGATTAGATAAAGACGTAGTTTACATTAATTATATAGCGTTTTATTTTTAAGAACAAACCATGAACTAACGATATGGCTTAATAAAAATTTAAAACAAATAAAAAAAAAAATTGCGGGGGCCAAGTTTGGTGAGCCTGTTTGGCTTGGTCTATGCAGCGGCGCGCGCCACATAGCAAGTAATATGCGCGCGCCGAAATCAGTTTTGCCGTTTGCGTTCATTGAGATATACATATGGAGACGACACCGCCTACATCACTTATGTTCCACTCAACATACGCCATATGGCGTAACTGCACGCTCATTTTTTATTTGTTTTAAAGTGAAACGCATCAAATATGCCTTCGTGTGTGTTACGATATTGCACAAATAATACAAATAATACGGAAAAGTGCAAAGGAATAACTTTCATCGGTAAGTAGCTAACTAGATAATAATTTTTAAAACTTAGTTAGAGCAAAAAAATGGCGCACAGATTTTGTTCGTGGTGTCTCCTCCATACGTAGTAATATTATCTCAATGTTTGCGTTCAATAA
The DNA here is from genome assembly GCA_029959065.1 of Colias behrii. Classification (NCBI taxonomy): domain Eukaryota; kingdom Metazoa; phylum Arthropoda; class Insecta; order Lepidoptera; family Pieridae; genus Colias; species Colias behrii. The sequence continues at coordinate 7,120,419 of JARWMC010000018.1, forward strand.
TGTTTTGACTTGTGAGTTGTGACTTGTGACCTTAGAGTATATATTTCAATAGTATAGAGCGCGTGTATTGCACAAATTGCTTGGTGCACATCGTAGGCAGATGAGCTATAGATACTATATAGATGTGTGTGTGACAAATAGGGATGGGTAGGTATCAATTGCGTGTTGAACTATCGATAAGTTATGTAAATAAATATGTATCATAAGTAAATTTTATGTTCAGTTGTAAGTTATTAAAGGAAAAATATATGAATAAAGTATAAATATGTAATTTTAAATTTGTTTACCAACTGAATAAAGTTTGTTTATTCCATTTGAATATTTCTTTTATTAATTACTAGCGACCCGCCCCGGCTTCGCACGAGTGCAATGCTGATACTAAATACACTACAGAAAAACTGTGAATGTTGTATATAAAAACATAGCGGCCCGCTCCGGCTTCGCACGGATATCACTACATAGTATAAAACAAAGTCGCTTTCTCTGTCCCTATGTCCCTATGTCCCTTTGTACGCTTAAATCTTTGAAACTACGCAACGGATTTTGATGCGGTTTTTTTTAATAGATAGCGTGATTCAAGAGGAAGGTTTATATGTATAATAACATCCATTAAATAGTGGAGAAGTACTGTTATTTTTGAGGTTTCTAATGTGATGTCGTAAAAAATTACATTTTTTCCGCTTACATTGCAAACGCAGGCTGAACCCTACGAGATTTATCAAAATAATGTACTAAGTATTATACATATTGAAAAGGTCTACAGAAAAGTCCGCGTTGGTATATGTCTATCTCTTATGGATAACCCACAATAACTTTTTTTTGTCATTTACTTTTTACGACAAATAATGGCTAATTTTCGAAGCGATTTTAACCAATACAGCATTAATCCTTAACCAATTAAATACCTTGAATACATTGTTCATTTAATATAGATCTATATGGCCCTTTACACCGTAGGTTTAAGTGAATATTTTCGAAGATATTACAGATTTAAAAATTGCGGGACGTAGCGTTTGCGACGGTACCGGCCGGCCGCCCGGCTATATATTTTATACCCGTGCGAAGCCGGAGCGGGCCGCTATGTTTTTATATACAACGTTCACAGTTTTTCTGTAGTGTATTTAGTATCAGCAATGCACCCGTGCGAAGCCGGGGCGGGTCGCTAGTAAAATATATAGCCGGGCGGTCGGCCGGTACCGCCGCAAATGCTACGCGGCGTCCCGCAATTTTTAAATCTGTAATATCTTCGAAAATATTCACTTAAATCATACGGTGTAACATGTCATATAGATCTATATTAAATGAACAATGTATTCAAGGTATTTAATTGGTTAAGGATTAATGCTGTATTGGTTAAAATCGCTTCGAAAATTAGCCATTATTTGTCGTAAAAAGTAAATGACAAAAAAAAGTTATTGTGGGTTATCCATAAGAGATAGACATATACCATCGCGGACTTTTCTGTAGACCTTTTCAATGTGTATAATACTTAGTACATTATTTTGATAAAACTCGTAGGGTTCAGCCTGCGTTTGCAATGTAAGCGGAAAAAATGTAATTTTTTACGACATCACATTAGAAACCTCAAAAGTAACAGTACTTCTCCACTATTTAATGGATGTTATTATAGATATAAACCTTTTTCTTGAATCACGCTATCTATTAAAAAAACCGCATCAAAATCCGTTGCGTAGTTTCAAAGATTTAAGCGTACAAAGGGACATAGGGACATAGGGACATAGGGACAGAGAAAGCGACTTTGTTTTATACTATGTAGTGATATGTACTTTTAAAAATATGTTTAATTGGAATATCAGAAAAACGTGAGTACTTTTTAAATAATAAAGTTAATAAAAATAAAAGATCGGGTTTAGTGCTATTTCTTTAATAATAAATAAAAAAATAATAATAATGTTTTAAAAATGTTAAATATAAATAAGAAATAATTAATAATTTAAAATGATAATATAATAAATAATTTTTATTATTTATATTAATAATTTTTTTAATTTAATTTTATCCATTCTACTATCAAAATCTTCAAAATCAATTTAGCGGTTCAGAAAATATATCGTAACATTACATACTTTACATTTACAATTTTACACTATAAGTAATACATTCGCATTCATAATAGTAGAAAGTGTATCATACAAAACACACCACAAATTTATTTATAATACATTTTTAAAAGAGTTTTAATTTTAAAGTTAAATAAATAATTTGTTAAAATATAGTTCTTCTAGTAAACTTTATATCGAGTACAGCGTTGGTCAGGTCACATCACTACGATCACGTGGCGGCAGTGAGGCGCGCGAGCGAGCCTGCGCGTGTCCGCCTCCCACCTCCCCTTCACCCCCGCGATGCTAGATTTATTTTCATAAAAATAAGTATAACAATCGACTTACTGATGAAATGTGATACTGGATTTCAATTTTGTGTATTTTCTAGTATCGTTTTTGCAAGATAGAACTGCACATTTCACCATGTTTATTCGTAAATATGAAAAAAATTCCAGAGCAACGCACTTCGACAGCACTCAACCACGACTACGAGCGCTCGCGGCGGGAACGTCGTGTTGTTCCCACCTGTGCCTACTGTTCCCACTTGGTTATTCGCACTCTATAGATATAGTATATATACTCTAAGGTTGTGACAGTTGACAATTGACATATTTTATCAATGACTCCTGCAATCAGTGTTGCCAACTTAGTGCTTTCGGCATTAAATCTAGTGCTTTTTTTCATGTATTAGTGCTTAAAATTCAATTTTAGTGCCTAGTGTCCCCGTTTTCCAATTGCAGCACTAGAGCGCATTATGCGGCATAATGCTTAACGTTGAATGTTTCAACTACAGCAACGCTTCGCACAATCGAGCACTCTTAAAAGTAATGCGCGTGAATTGATGCGTGCAATCGATGCCATTGATCGAAATGTTTTGTTTATATATTATCGTTAGTAATATTATTAATTGTTGGAAAAATTATTAAAGCTTTCGTTTCATTGTAGTTTTTTCGAAATAATTCAAATTGTGTTAAAAAAATTAATATAAGTATGGGTGAAGGTACAAACATTGACTTTTTTTTATATTTCACATTTAAAATGTGAATACAATTTCATTTTAGAATTCGAATCTACAAACAAATTTGTTTACAGGAATATACCATTGAGGTACACATAAGGAGACGACACCGCCTACATCACTTATGTTCCGCTCAACATACGCCATCTGGCGTAACGGCACTCAGTCGCTTGCTCGCTCATTGGCGCGAACGTCACGCTCATTTTTTATTTGTTTTAAAGTGAAACGCATCAAATATGCCTATGTGTGTGTTACGATATTGCACAAATAATACAAATAATACGGAAAAGTGCAAAGGAATAACTTTTCATCAGTAAGTAACTAGATAATAATTTTTAAAACTTAGTTAGAGCAAAATTTTTGGCGGGCGACATTTTGCGTCATTTGTCATAGATTAAAAATTTAAGATATAACATTGGGCTGTGGGCATGAAATAAGTGTTGTTAGTAATATTTGCTGGCGTATATTTTTATAGTATAAAATAATAATTTTACATATTTAGAAAAGCATAGACTGGTTGTTAATTGAAAAAAGGTGAAATCATGAAATATGAAAATCAATTACTTAATCACCAATTTTTTTTTGTTAATTGATTTTAATCAAGTTTTTAATTGATATTGTATAAGCTACTGACTTGAACGTATAATTGAATTATTATTTATTTATCTGCACTAATATTATAAAGAGGAAAACTTTGTTTGTTTGTTTGATTGTAATTAATAGGCTCATAAACTACTGGACCGATTTTGATGAAATTTGGCACAGACAATCTTTAGACCCTGAGAAAGAAGGCTACTTTTTATTGCGAAATATGAACCACGGGCGAAGCCACGGGCGTAGCCAACCAGCTAGTTCAGAGATAAGTAATTAATATTTTTTCTATTCAAGGTTTCCATGTCTGGGCCGTGAAGAAAGGGAAAAATGGGTAAAATTTGTCCCAAACAACCGTAGTGAAGAAACCTGGTTACCATCCGATAGAACTTGCGTCTGTTCATTGCATTTTCGCGATGAGGATAAATATACCACAAAAGCGGGAAGGCGTTTTCTAAAGAAGTCTGCTGTTCCTTGTATTGATGTTAGTAATAATAATAAAATTTTACGGATTTGTATAACAAATAAAATATTATTTTAGCCATCACTAACATTATGTTATATTTATTTTAGCCGAAGGTGTGCTACAATAGTACTGAAAAAAAAACAATACAAGCAATTTCTGAGCCGGGAACATGTTCTTAGGATGATGAACTAAATAAACATTTTGTACAAAATTACACGGCTTTTATTTTTTTTCTAAAAAAGGCTCAATTTGTAAGGAATGAAACTTCCCATAGCCCTGACTGAACCTAAAACCCGAAAAAAATTAAGTTATTCCATATGACGTCACTATTTACATCATCCTATATTATATGCCAGATATTGTTAAAGTCCATTTCAAGAAAGAAGTCCCGCGGACAATTATGGAACTAATTTAACAGATGGGGAGATTGGCCAATACATTGCATAATATCAATTATTTTATCTAAATATTCGAGTCGTAGTAGTTTATAAAATGAAATTAAATGAACGATACATAATTTCCCCTACAGATTTCCCCACATTTAACCCTGCCAACATTATTACGCGCGCATACAGCGCTGCGTCTGCGGGACTTCTTTTTTGAAATGGACTCTAGCCCCGCGTAGTAAAGTCAGTTTATACCTAAAATAAATATTAAGTAAGTACAAAGAAAATTTCAAGTCAACGTACATGTAAGGAGTGGCACCCAATAAAATACTTAGACAGAATGAAACAAAGTGTCGCCTCTATAGCGGTGAGTCAGTGACATCGCATAATCTATGACTGTCTAGCCGTCATTCGCGCGCCCCGCGCCGCCGCGCTTGGCGCACAGATTTTGTTCGTGGTGTCTGCTCCATACGAAGGAATGAAAAAGTAGTTATCTCAATGGAATATACTTGCATTTTATTATATACTTGGTGCATTTGAAAACTAATTCACGTTCCAATTAAGCATCAGCATAATTCGGCATTGTGCGCCACTAAGTCGCATTATGCTCTGTAATTGGAAAACTACCAGTGTAATCTAGTGCTTTTTAAGAACGTTAAAACAACGTAATCGAATGGGTCTGTCCTTGCTTAATTCGTTGTTTGTGGTTGTTATAACTATATTCGGACGGGTCTAAAAGCAACAAATAAATCTTGCTTCAACTACGAAAATCCAAGAGAAGACCAATGCAAACTTAGCACCCCATCAATGGAATTTTGGGTCGAAAATGACCTTGATCGATAGGTCTTCGTTAGGTCCTTTAAGGTCCCACAATTTTTTCGTTAGTTCCCCTTTAGTTTTTTTTTAAATAATTTTTTAAATTTTGGGTATAAAAAAAATACACTTTAGCACCCCATCCATAGAATTTTGGGTCAAAAATTACCTTAATCGATAGGTCTCCGTTAGGTCCTTTAAGGACCCACAATTTTTTCGTTAGGTCTTATAAATATTTTTTTTTTAATTTTGGGTATAAAAAAATTATATGGTCAAAAATTGTATTGTCCGTATTATAGGTCCATCATTGAATTTGTTAAATTATTTAATTTATTAAAATTATAAAATAATTAAAACCTGCGCATATCGATAATCGTCGATGTATCGTTTAGCGATATGATCAAGACAAATAATCGAGTCATGTTTACTCGATCATTGATGTGGCCTCACGAGACTATCATGGAAAGAAAATATACTCAAATTTAATCTTTATGAACTAAGCGATAAAGTTGAATTTAGAACGCGATATTGAACCGCACTCCCCACGAGACTATCTTGGAAAGAAATACAAATTTAATCTTTATGAACTTAGTGATAGAGTTGAATTATTTAAAAACTCGTCGCTTTAAAGGTCGTAAATTTTTACGACTTTCTTAGTGACGGACTACTTCTAGCTATCGTTGTTGATAAAAAAATATTTTTATAAGTATAATTTGAAATGAGATGAGAAATAATCTTTATTATATTAAAATTTTACACAACTGCACAAAAAGGAGTATAATGTTTATTTTGTAAGTATATATTTATTAAAATTTTCGCTCGGTTACTTTTAACTGGCAGAACATTTTAATGGTAAGGAACCCTTCGTGCGCGAGTCCGACTCGCATTTAGCCTTTTTTTTGTAATGTTAATCTTGTAACCTTTCTATTATGTAATTTGTTTATATGTATGTATTAATATGTTGCGTATGTTTCAGATTATATATTTATGTCATTTCGTTCAGACTGTCATAAACTTTTAGTACTACTTTTGATAATGTTCTTAGAGACATATTTATTTTATTGAAATGTGCTGTGATGAATGAATACATATTCAAATACAAATAAAATGGCTTTTTATTGTTTTTTCGTATGCATATAATAATGATGAAAACGTTACAAATGACCTGTGTAGTAATTTTTATGAATAGTGTGAGTTACCCTTCCCGCACCAAAATCGGCAGAAAGTTTAGTTAGAACATATGCCAGCGTACTCCATCCATTACTTAATGATCTAAGGTTGAAAAGTAGGTTTTTAATAAATAAGCACTCTCAGAACAATTGATTTATTTAATAAATGAAACGATACCAATTTAAATTTCGCGCTGTTTATGTATGATGTGCGCATGCCTTAATGCTCTAAGGCGCATGCGCAGGTTTTAATTATTTTATAATTTTAATAAATTAAATAATTTAACAAATTCAATGATGGACCTATACGGACCTAACGGCAAAGAATACGATTTTGATAAAATTCGCCAATTTAGCTATGGATGAGGTGCTAAAGTGTAATTTTTTTATACCCAAAATTAAAAAAAAAATATTTATAAAAAAACTAAAGGGGACCTAACGAAAAAATTTTGGGACCTTAAAGGACCTAACGGAGACCTATCGATTAAGGTAATTTTTGACCCAAAATTCTATGGATGGGGTGCTAAAGTGTATTTTTTTTATACCCAAAATTTAAAAAATTATTTAAAAAAAAACTAAAGGGGACCTTTCGAAAAAATTGTGGGACCTTAAAGGACCTAACGGAGACCTATCGATCAAGGTCATTTTTGACCCAAAATTCCATTGATGGGGTGCTATGTTTGCATTGGTCAAGAGAAGTTACACAAATCGTATCAAGTTCAAGTCGTTACAAGTCGATTTCAATGAAGAAAGTGATTATAAGATTATTTTTTTCATAATAAAACGGGTTTTTCTTATTAAAGGATTTTTTAACGTTTAGCGCCCTTTTTGACTGAAAATACACAAACTTTTTTGCTGTTGGCCTTTTCGAAAATTGAGTTGGCAACACTGCCTGCAATGATCTCTTTTGTTTTTTGCGTGGGACGGTAGGTTTTGCTTTTTGTCGGGGGTTTCCGGTACTTTTTTGACTTTATTGATCATTATTATCCCGTTTAATGATCAATGCAATGTTAAAAATCATTGTAAAAGTTTAGATGTATTAATTAAAAAAAGACTTCAGACCGTGATGGTGGTTTATTATGATAAACACATAAATAATTGTAAACAATCGGTGTATTTCATTTTGTAAAATTGTGCATACTTGAATAATGGAGGTAGCATCTTTACGTGAGTAAGTAACTTCTTTTTTAATATAAACAATAACAAGCTCTTTGTTTCTTAATCAGAAACGATATAACTTTCAACTGAAAGAAATATAAATAATTATATTAGAGCGATCAATCCCAAACTTATCAAACTGACAAGATGATATTTTACAGGAAATCACACTGCCGTGTGTGTGGTGTGGTTGATGAGTACTATGACGAGTTTTCTGGTATTAACCACGAAGATACTCCAAAACATTTGTGTAATGTTATATTGCGAAACTATGTAGTCAACAAGTAAGTAGTGTACCTATTGATAATATAATAGACATAGACATTTTAACATGAAGTGCATTTGAGTCATGTTGATGAATTTGGTAAACAGTTCTTATGGTACTATCAATAAAGCTAACGGCAAAGAATAATCTAATGCCTTGAGCATTAAAAGTTTGAGTATATGTACTTACAACTAGCTGTGCCCCGCGGTCTCACTCGCATTACTCCGCTCTTGTTGGTCTTAGCATGATGATATATAGCCTATATCCTTCCTCGATAAATAGGCTATCTAACACTGTAAGAATTTTTCAAATCAAACCGGTAGTTCCTGAGATTAGCGTGTTCAAATAAACAAACAAACTCTTCAGCTTTATAATATCAGTATAAATTCAGCCTAACTAATATTTTAAATATGAGTGTATTTCTTTTCTTATACTTTTGCAGTACAAATTTGCAATGAAAATAGCTTAAGACTCAGATATAGGCGCCTATTTTCCCTAAAAATCAACCTTAGCACTTGTAATACTTTATAGATGGTTTTGCTCATGATTTTTGGTAAAACTACTTGCACTCATAATATTCTGTTAAGCCAACCTTTCTAAAGAGCAATAGACATTCCAAATTTGCAGCACTATTGTTTAATTTTTTCTATAAATGTATTTTATTAACAATTCTATCTGGTAAATTAATAATATTTTTTTTCAGATCATACTTCAGTAAGAATAAAGACGGTGTGTCTATATTCGGCCATGCAGAGAGTTTACCATGGAATGATGCTCCTGTTATGAAAATTGAAAACTGTGACAGTCATAAAATGAGATTATATGTATGTATTCATATAATTATGTAAGCTTGTTTTTATTTTTTATAGATTTTTATGCAATTTATGAACATTTTTATGATATTTATTTTCTAATAAGTATTATCATGAATAACAAGGAACATAAATTAAAAAAAAGAAAAACAAATAGATGCTTAATGTCCAGTTGTACGAACATCAATATATAAATAATTACATTTTTATTGCTTGTTCTTTTTCATCCTAACATGAATTTGGTTTTGATAAGGTCTATTAGTAGTTTAGTAGTTTATTTATGTATACCATGATGTATACTATGTAAATATTTTATTTGAATCGTCAACTCCCAATATTTAGTTTCTTCTCATTGTTCCTACATTTTCAGGTGAAACCAACTCAAACTGTGAACTTTACTTTTGATATCATCAATGAAATGAAAAGCGAAGATTTACTTATTATTGGCGTTCAACTGGCCCATCCTCAGCCACAGTTTCAAACTGTTCAAAATCCATTCATCTTTGGTCAAGAACCCAAACTTATTGCCAAGAGTATGTTAATTAAAAACTATTTATAAAGCATTGATATTTCAAATAAAAACAAAGTTATCATTAATAATTATTAATCTGGTTTTAGAATCGGAAATAAAGGGCTCAATCGTCATTCAATTCCAAGCCATGGATATTGGTCACTATGAAATGCCAATCATGTTCACACTGTTTCGTCGGTGTGATCAAAAGAATTTAATTTTCGTCCGGGAAATGGTAAGTAAATTTAAATATTGGATCTTTGCTTAAGAAATAATGCACAGCGAATGTAGTCTGCATGATGCGAAATCAATATCCTATACTGCATATTAAAAATTAAAGTTATTTCAAAATGCAGGTGGTCTCTAATAAACTCATTATCAACATATTTGAAAACAAAATAAAAAAGGAAATAATTGAGGATAATCCAAATGTTAATGGAGAATGTTACTGGGAATATGAAAACATTTTTTTCAGTTTTATAAAAAAATGGTCTCCGCTAAAAAATGGTGAAAATTGCTTCTTTTGCTATAAAATAAGTTTTTGAATAAATATTATAATATTTATTGTTTTATAATTTACAGGTTGTGTCAGTACAAGAAAGTCAAGATGCAACCACAAACATAAAATATCCATACACAAACAAGTATTGGGAGAAATCTTTGGTTTGCGTTAGTTCGACAACTCAACCGTATGTATGCTTTATTATTTGAACATATGAATTTGTGTTGTTAGTTGTAAATACTTACTTTTACATAAAAATACAAAAAATAATACTCTCAATTTTAACAGGCAACAATCGAACTTTAAAATCCCCAAGTTGTTGAAGATAGTCTTGCCTTTGGGTCTCGAAGAAAGTGCATTAGAAGAGTTACATGAGCGACCTGAGATGATGAAACAGCTGCGAATAGTACTTCAGAAAACCAGGTGAAGCACTTATAGTAATGGCAACATCTATGGTTAAATGTAACGAGTTAATCTGTATTCTCGTCTAAATAGACAGCCCTTTTCAAAGTTCCCCCTATTAAAAAAATAACTTACAGTTCCATCCCTTTTACAATTTTATAATCAAGAATGAAAATTATTTCATTAGGCAAATTTTGGACGAGGGATACACTAAGAAGAACTACATAGCATTTTTTCATCACCTACTCTGGTGGGAGGAAATTGTTGCCAGGATTAATTTGAAGGTAAGATAAATATTATTTAAAAAATCTGTTTAATTTAATTTTGAAGTGAAACTTCCTTAGGCGCGTTGAGAGTAGAATTTAAAGGTCGCGTCATGGCAATACCGTCACGTCATGGAGTAAGGCAATGATTTTGGTATCTTTGAATCTTGCCAAAGAAGTTTCACTTCTGATACGTGTGCTCGGCACTAACGCTCTTTTTTTACTTTTGTAAATTCTTGATTATATTATTAACAGAAATACAACATGTTCGAAGTTAAGATAGACCAAAGAAATGAATACTACTTATTGGAAGTTCCCGGTTTGGCAGAGAAGCGACCATCGTTATTACGAGGTAATTTAGAGAATTTTTCTTTAAATTAATTATTTATTTATACATATGTAATTTCTTTTATTTGGTTTGACTACAGTTGTTACTAATAGGGTATAGGGATAAACTCCACAAATAGAAAATGGTGACAAAGTATGTGTTTCAGTTACTTGTTACTATTATCGAACCTCTGTTTTCAAAATTGATTACTTTAGTTACTTTTAAATAATTTCAAAAGGGGCCTAGGACTCAGTAGCTTGGGTTAAAGTCCTTGATAAGTAATTTAAATAGTTGTTTATCTGAAATATTTTTTGTGCATTAATAATATAACATAATTAATTAATGATAATGAGACTAATGGCAGTAAACAATAAAACCAATTAAGTTATATAAATAAAAAAAAATATTTGTCAATACAGTAACAAATTATCATAAGCAATCGGGTCTATCATCAGAAAATATTATCTTTTGATGCATTTAATATCTGACAAAATACGATCTCGATCTTGATAATTATGTACAATCCTTAAAATTAAGTAAATTTTTATATTGTGTGGAATGTCTAATTTTAATTACAATTATAGACCATAAACTATACAAATATACGTATATACAATATTGTATATGTTACCGGAAATGTATCAAATCAAGGAATTGTATACAAATCCTAGGAAATGTGTACAATTCCGATACCACTTAGAAAATGTATAAAATATTGTTTAATAAACTATTTAATGCATAGATATCCTAAGAAATGTATAATCTTCCTCGGAATTGTATATAATTCCAATATCGTATTAGGAAATGTATAAAGTAAATGATTTCTGTAATAAAACACGTTGTTATTTTTTTTTTTATTATAGCACTTATTGAGACAATCGGGTAACAGTCTTACCGTAAAATAATAATAATATGTTCATATTATCTTACTAATTAACATTTCTTAAATCAACTTATATTCAATCAAATCAAATTTTCATTTGGTAAGTAATCAGTCCCCTCGTCCCGCTGTCCCCGTGTACATGTCGCAGTCGGATTGTATAATCCGCCGTATTACAAACGGCCGGCATTTTGTAATATGCCGAAATTCGTCTTTTTCCAAAATTCTACAAAAAGACGGTCGCGAGCCGACGGAGCCCCACTTCGTGGGGCTCCTATTTCTGTGTAGTTTTAAAAAACACGAACCTAACCTAACCCACCCCCTTATCCAAACCAAAAATTTCTGATTACGAATTTTCGGCATATAACAAAATGCCGCCCGTTTGTAATACGGCGGATTATACAATCCGACTGCGACATACACACCCCTCGTCCCGCGTACCTTCCAATATCTTAGATGTTTTACATTTCCGATTGCTATTTAGGAAATGTGTATAAAATAGTTTATTTCACACATTTTCGTGCGATTTTAGGAATTACATACATTTCCTAGGAATTTCATACAATGACGGATTACATACATTTCCGTTAACATATACACACAAAAATATTAATTATAAATAAATTCAAAATATTTTTTTTTTATACACTATCGTCATTAATTTATTCCTATAACTAAAATTGCAATCAAGAATGAATTTTTAATCGACGAACATTTTTAATTTTCGCCTCGTTCGCTCAACAAGTGAATGTATAAAATAAATGGATGAAAAGTAGCCAAAAGTACCAAATTCCGTAGAATTCTGATCATCTGTTTTTGCGTGAAAGAGTACATACTTACAAACTCGCGTTTATAATATGTATTAGTAGGATAGGTAAGTTAATTAGAGTCCATTTTCAGGAGACCGCGTTTTCATACGGCCACGTCACGCAGCTTCATACGTGTTCGAAAGTACCATAAAAGAGATTGAGGATAGCACAGTTTTATTGACTGGCTTGGATGAACGGTAATTATATATGCTCTTAGATTTAAAAAAAAAAAAAAACAATTGTTGGCAGTCATTATTTGTGTATTTATTCAGTTTTATGGAAGATTAACAGGATTGCTATACTAAGAGACAGAAAGAAAACTCGCTTCAATATAAAGTTAATGTAAGAGCCCAATATACAGATACAACCAGATTCCCTACCGGTTGTATCTGTATATTGTGGTAGAAGTGTTATTACTGTTTTCCTGATGAATTTTCTATATGATTCCGTTTTAATTGGTCCCTGTAGCATAAACAATGTATTTCCCTTTTTCTTAATATTTATGTATTCATATTTTTTATATTTTACTAGCTGTACTCCGCGGTTTTACCCGCAGTGCTCCGCTCCTGTTGGTCTTTGTGTGACGATATATAGCCTATAAGCCATCCTCGATAAATGGGCTATCTAACACCGAAAGAATTTTTCAAATCGGACCAGTAGTTCCCGAGATTAGCGCGTTGAAACAAACAAAGAAACAAACAAACTCTTCAGCTTTATAATATTATAAGTATAGATTGTAATAAAATCTTTGGCCACAGGTTCAAGCAATACTACGACCCAGAGCTAACATACGACATTAGGTTCATAATGTCTCGCATCCCCATGGAGCGGATGCACGACGCGGTGCACAAGGTGTTCGAGAGCAAGCAGGAAAGGCGCGTGTTCCCGGAGCCTGTGAGGAAGAAGATCCCAGCGAAGCCTATCAACCAGTATGTATAACATAATATGACACAGTGGGGTTTTGGTCGGTAGGAATCAGACATTACCCACGGCCTCCGGGGAAGGGGCCGTGGGTATCTATGCAAGATTTCCCCATTTAAAAAAAAAGGTAGTTTATCCCATCGTTTAGGACTTTAAACTTTATAGGATCACTTTGTTGTCCATCTGACGGTCTGTGTGTCTGACAAGACCCATTTTCTTGCGAGGAACGCGTGAAGGTATCGAGCTGAATTTTTTTTTTGATAACTATGGTCTACGGTCCCTTGAAGCTGTGAAAAAATCAAACTTATAAGCCAACAATTTCAAAAGATTTAGCTGCTTATGTTGCAAATTTTCGTCATTCGCAAGGGAATCAAAACCTACAGGGTAGTCCCGTGCTACACAGAATCTTAAAATTTGGTAGGAAGTAACATCTTATAACACAGATTTTTTTATCCCCAGTTGCACACAAGCTAAATTAAATCGCTAAATTTATACTATGTAACATTTTTTATAATTACTTAATACCGTACTATAATTGTAAGTTTTACCGCAGTAAAACATCTCATTCCCAGGAGAATTCCCTTTGATTACACGGGCGGAGAGCTAGTATTAACATAAATACCACTTGCAGATTCTTCAACCCGCTGATCCAAGGTAACGCGGAGCAGCGCTCGGCCGTAGAACACATGGTTTCGGGTACTTCGGGCTTGGCCCCATACATCGTGTTCGGCCCGCCGGGGACTGGCAAGACTATGACGATCGTTGAGGCTATTTTACAGGTGACTGGGACTTAACAATTCTTTTAACATTTATTAATTTTCAAAATATTTAACAATAATTACAAATATGCATAACAGACAATATTATTTTTTTGTTTTTGAGGGTTGTTTTGGTTTTGTATTTTGGATAATGTATTGTAATTTGTAAATACTTTTTGGTCATAAATAATTTACTAATATCAATGATGTTATAAGTAAAAAGGTGTAGATAAGTTACAAACACAACATTCGATCATCGAAAACGGCACACTAACGCAGACACGATTAGATGTCAAAGTGAGGTAGCACAATTCAAATATCGTGCGCGAAAAAGAGGTAACTGAAATAAAATGTGGCTAATGTCGACAATAACATTTCGACCTTTTTACCTACAATATGATTGCTAAGAATGTAATATATTTCACCCGTGTAAATAAACATCCAATTTCACCTATTTTAACAATTTGCTAGTAACCTTTAGCGTATGTATATTTTTCATTAATAGTAACTTAACAAAAATATAACACGCAGATAGTGGCTCGTAACACGAAAAACCGCGTGTTGGTGTGCACCAACTCCAACATGGCGGCCGATCACGTCGCTTTGATGCTTCTCCAATTTAATGAGAAACTCAACATTAATCACTTCCTGTTTCGTGCCAACTCACAGTCCCGCGAATGGTATGTTTTTTGTTTCACATCATTCATAATAGTTTGGTTCGCGAGGCGTAAGCTGAGTTTTGCATGTGTGAGTGACCGCCAAAAGTACAGCCAGAAACGTTAAAAACTGTATAAAGTATAAGTCAATCAAAAGTCGCTCTTAGCTGTCATCTTATCTACACTATTTATGTACGCTCGCACAAAATCAAAGTTCAGCTTATGCTTCACTGATTCTAATTTTATATTCTAATACAATCTACTTACTTAGATTTTGCTATAGATTCTTATACGTTATGTTAATAATGTATACTAGTTTTTGGACTTAAATTTTTTTCCGACTGTTATGACCCGGCCTAGCCTGCTTTGACACACCCTGTATATTATGGAAGTTTGTACGAGTATTCACAACTACCCTCTAAATAATGTAAAACACAAGGCCTTCTGTACATAGTTAAATATACTGTTTTAAGAGTTTTGAAGAGAAGATTGCCGATTTTGGCATCTTTGAATCTTGCCAAAGAAGTTTCACTTCTGACACGTGTGCTCTTTTTTAATTAATTCGTTCAACCAGGACGACGATGCCTCCAGAGCTGGCGCCGGTGTCGAACGGCACGAGCTACGAGTCGTTCTACCCGGTGAGCAACGTGCACGTCGCGCAGTACCGCGTGCTCGTCACCACGCTGCTGCACGCCGCTAAATACGCTTCGTAAGTGACCGTGCATACTGCATATGTATATGTATACGTGTAGTTTTGTGTGTGCACACACATGTCACATGAACTGGTGTATGCAGCGTTTTATGTGTGTAAACATAAATAATTTTTATTTTATTTATTTTTTGTTATAAGAAAAAACTTACAGCGTCTCTTGAAATGGATGCTCACATAAATTTTTCCTGAGAATCAGTTATTAAAATCGTACAAAAAATGTCCGAACTAATATAACTTTTACGGGTGCGTTAGGGGGCGCAGCCAGGCGGTGCACCGGCTGCAGGTGTCGCACGTGTTCGTGGACGAGGCCGCGCAGGCTATGGAGCCGACGGTGCTGGTGCCGGTGACGGGGCTGCTGGCGCCCGCCGGCCGCCTCGTGCTCGCCGGCGACCCGCGCCAGCTGGGGCCCGTGTGCATCTCGCGCGACGCCCGGGAGCGCGGCCTGGGTGCGTACTGCGGGGCCATAGGGGTACATAGGGCGTGTACACCCCGCGTACTGCGGGCACTACACACGTTCGGGGCGTGCGCAGCGCGTACTGCGTGCACGGTGCGAACTACGTGCGTTGGATGCGTGCATGGCGCGTACTGCGTGAACTGGACGCGTGCACACTGCACCGCCCTGACTGCGTGCACTGGATGCGTGCAGCGCTCTTACTGCATAAACTGCACGCGTTAAGGCCACGTACCGCTTGTAGTGCACGCATACTGAACGCGTACTACGTGCACTGCACACTTACGGGGCTCGTCACCGAGTGGTGTTGGGCTGCTTCGTGTCATCTCATATATGCAGTTCTCGCATGAGCCTAATTACCATGGCTGTTGCTCATTATATGTATATTTTGCTGATGAACAAATTTCATGACAGATTTCATACAAACACTTCACTTCTAAAGAGCTACCTTTAAAGGTATGCAATATAATATAAATTAACAATCAATGATAATGGATATATTGTCAATACAGGCAACAATAATTCTTATACCCTTCTACAATTTCATTGTTGCATTACAGGTCAATCACTACTGGAGCGTTTAAAAGAGACGTACCCAAACATGTACTCCTCAGACCCGGACTACATCACAATGTTGGTCAACAACTTCCGATCAGATCCCGACATATTGGCCATTCCCAATGAACTTTTCTATGAAAATAATTTGAAGGTATACACTTTTTACAATATGTAAGTGGAAGATATTAAATTCAATTTTTTTCAGAAAAAAAGTGAAATCATTGCAAATTCTAAGTTTTATAGCATTGAATAAAACAAACTAATTTAAATTCACTACCATCATAAGATAGTTGTAAGATTTGTTAAGTCGACAAGTTATCATCATTTAAACATCGTATATGTTTTAATTTGCAGGCATTGGCCCCGTTAGACCCGCTAACTAAAGTCAGTATCCTGGGCCTACCGGGAGGTGACAAAGCTACCATCTTCCACGCGGTGCACTCCCGTGAACAAAGAATGGGGAATGCACCCAGGTAAGATAAAATTTAATGTACGCGTCTTTTGGTTGTAGATACGTATTTAAAAAAACTGGTATAGTAGACATATTCGAAGGATCCAATTGATTGTTTGTTTATACGTGGTTAACACATGATTTAAATCAGTGTATTATGTAGAAACTAGTAACATCCTTAGTATTATTATCCTTAATTGCCTAAATATTAAATACTAGATTTCCCCCTGCGGCTTCGCCCGCGTTTTAAAAGGTAAACCCGCATAGTTCCCATTCTCGTGGGATTTCCGGGATAAAACCTATCTTATGATTGTGTTAATCCAGGTTACCCTCTATATGTGTGCTAAATTTCATTGTAATCGGTTCAGTACTTTATGCGTGAAAACTATACATACATACATACATACATACAAACCTTTCCTGTTTATAATATTATATAGTATAGTATATAATTATATAGTATAGATTAGTAAACTCTTAGAAATTAAAGATTTTAACGGATTTTAAACGCGATTTCCTTGCAAAGTATGTGAAACGTCAGGATAATAATATAATGATTCAATCGTGTTTAAAATCCGTTAAAATATTAAATTTATAATACTCTCGTAAAATCAAACACAAGAAATTACTATTAATGATTTTTAATTATTTTTACATTTGATTACAGTTATTTCAACGAAAAAGAAATTGAAATGGTGAAGAGATACACAAAAGCTCTTATGGAATCTCACAACGTGTTACCGAAAGATATTGGAGTTATCGCACCATATATCCGACAGGTACATGATATTTTATGCTCACTATTATAAAAAATCTATTCATTAATCGGCCTCTTTGTTCTGTCATGGTTTAAGCATTGAGATACTATTACTACGTATGGAGACGACACCGCCTACATCACTTATGTTCCGCTCAACATAGGTCAAATGGCTTATCTGCACTCAGTCGTTTGCTCGCTCATTGGCGCGAATGTCACGCTCATTTTTTGTTTGTTTTAAAGTGAAACTCATCAAATATGCCTTCGTGTGTGTTACGATATTGCACAAATAATACAAATAATACGGAAAAGTGCAAAGGAATAACTTTTCATCGGTAAGTAACTAGATAATAATTTTTAAAACTTGGTTCGAGGAAAATTTTTGGCGGGCGCCATTTTGCGTCATTTGTCATAGACTAAAAATTTAAGAAATGGCATTTGGTATGAAAGATGTTTAGATAGTAATATTACATGACGTAAATTTCAATAGTGGAAAATAATAATTTTACACATTTAGAAAATATTGTACTGTGGATATTATTTGAAAAAAAGGTTAAATCATGAAAATATGAAAATAAATTACCTACGTATCAATTTTTTTTTGTTACATTGATTGGTTTTAATTGAACAGTTTTTAATTGATAAGTTTATAAATAATTTATTTATTAGATTAATTATATATAAATATATATTTGTTACGTTGATTGATCATAATTGATAAGAAATAGGCAGAATATTTACAAAGTTTCGCCTCTATGGCGGTGGGTCGATGACATCGCTTAATCTATGACTCACTAGCCGCCCCGCGCCGCCGAACTTGGCGCACAGATTTTGTTCGTCGTGTCTCCTCTATACGTAGTAATAATAGCTCAATGGGTTTAAGTGAAATAATTTTAATAAAGATTTGGCACAAAGCTAACAATACCTCTGGATAAGATAGGCTTTCTTTGATTGCCAAAATACCCGTAAAAGCTAAATCTAAGCTCGCAAGAAAAAGCCTAGCGAAGCACATGCATGATAAACAAAAGACAAAAGCTGCTTGCGGAAACCTAATGATAGTAAAAGTACATGACAAATAAAGAAGCAAACGATATTTTTATTTGCCAAATGTACCAAACTAGATAAACATTAAAATTGATATTTATTTGGTTTTATGGCATTCAAATGCTTTATAAATATAAATTTATAAAGAATAGAAAAAATTCGATTCGAACTCGGTCACTCGTGACCAGCCACGAGTGGCCGAGTTGGTCAGGCATCCGCCCCGGAATGGCGCGAAAGGATGCCGGTTCGAGTCCTGCCTCGTGATCGAATTTTTTCTATTCTTTATAAATTTATACATATACATTTTAAGCTATTGCATAGCTTCTATCGCGGGCTTTGAGCGCGGGGACCGAATCCAGAAATTTAGTAACGAAAAACCTCACGCTCCCCACTCCGACGGGCGCGGAGGTGTGGCTTGAAGGCATAGCATGCAATAGCTTTACCACGGCAGTCCCCGAGTGCCACACGTTTTTTTAAATATACATTTTAATTCACCTAGTGTAAAAACACTATTTTTTATTAACCAAGTGTACAAAACTAATTTATTATTTAATTAATGACTTATTAAATTAACCAGTATACTTAATTATTTAATTGACCAGGTGTACAAAATAAAGAATTGGCTGAAGAGCGTGAACGTGCCGGACATAGAGGTGGGCACGGTGGAGTCGTTCCAGGGCAAGGAGAAGCGCGTGATACTCGTGTCGACGGTTCGCGCCAACTGCCGCCTGCTCGAGTACGACGCGCGGTATGGACTCGGCTTCTTGGTGGACGATAAGGTACAGATAAAATATATTTTTGTTTTTTTTTTCTGCGGCCAGTGTTGTTTTTGTTTTTTTTTCTGCTGTCAGTGTAATTTTTTTTTTCTGTGGCCAGTGTTTGATATGGAATGGAAGTTTATATAGGAATCAAAATTTTTTAATACGTTCCAAATATGAAGTGTGAAATGGAGTGTAGCGAATGTGGTGGGCTTAGAAAGTTGGACTTATAATTAAAAACGCATAATTCTTAGTAGTTACGTAGTGAAAATCTTGTACAAAAAAATAGGTTTGCGTGTGAGTTGAGCGCACGTTTTACGCGTGTGTGAGAGAGATTGTTTCAGTTGGACGTTATGAAAAAGACTAATAAAGTAGAAAATTTACTGGACCAGGAGGATAATAATTGCTTCGTACTATGAACTTCGAAAATAATTAGGTACGAAAATTATGCGTTAAGAAATAAAATAATGCCAGAATTTCTCGACTACGACTGCATTGCATTATCGATTCATCAGTACTGTTCCAAAATATTTTTGTTTCAAAATTATATAATTAACAATTCTTTTGTGTTATAGCGATACAATGTGACACTGACGCGGGCGAAAGCAAAATTGATAATAATCGGGAACCCGACGTGCCTCGTCAGGGATTTCAAATGGAGGAAATATATGGACTTCTGTAAGGAGAAGCAATGCTACTTCGGCCATGAGACTCAACAAGTGGAGCGTACAAGCGCATTGCTTGTAGAAGTTGCTAGAACACGCTTCGATCGATGCCGTCTCACACAAGCGCTCAAAAATTAATTTATAATTTTTTTTTTTTTTATAATACCATATTATACATTTTCATGTTTATTTTTATATATATATTTGACAAGCTCTGAGCTAAAGTTGGACCATTTGTTGATACCCAAAGATTTTATTACCTGCTAAGTTTAAAATTATGTACTACTAAAATATATATTTTTGTTAAATATGTTTACTTACTGTATTTACCCATTGATCTATGATTTATTTTTTGAATGTGTATTTCCCTACTACTACTACTATGTAATCATCTTATAAATATATTTTCATATTATACTAATATTCTCTATACTATACTTCTATTTTTGTATGTACTTACCTGGTTCTTTATTTCTTTTTTTTTATAAATTTTATATTATACATTAAAAATAAATCATAGTACAATGGTGATTCAATCGATTTTCTAGCATTTACTATTTTTGTGATAAATTGAAAGGATCGATTTAGCGAAGGTTAATAAAATATTATGTTTTGCATACTTTTGAATCTGTTTGGTATGTTATAGTACGAGATCGGAATAAAGATCGACCTTCACCCATCTGCCTTCAATATATATGCCTATGTTTACTTGCCCATCAAAAAGTGCTCATGGCTATTTTTTATTTTATTAATGGATTTTCTTTCATTACTTTTCCAAATCAAAAATTTATTTCAGCTGATAGTTTTTAACACATAGAATATGCCAAGGTAGACTTGCCTACTCATTTTTGTGTATGGTTATGAATACAGGTGTGAACAGGTAAATCAATATAGGTGACTCCATCGATCTACTAATTGAAATGGATATAAAAGGTTAAGTTAGGTAATTTTATTACAAAATCATCATCATACATAGACATGCTTGCAAAAAATCGTACTTAAGGGCGGCCGTACATGGACCGCTTCAAGCAGTTGCGACCGACGGCTCGAAGCCGCGACCGCGCGGTGAACTATGGACATTCATTCACTCCCGTACACATGACTGCTCGAGCAGTCGCGACCGCTTCAAGCCGTCAACTGCATGACGAAATTCCACCGTGCCGTCGACCGCTCGCGAGCGGTCGTGAGGCATACACCGACTGCTCAAGCCGTTGATTGCGCTAGAGCTCTCGACAGCTCCCTCCCCCCTGAGAATCAATGACTCGACTTCGTCAGATAAGCAACTGCTCGAGCGGTTAGTAGCGACGGCTTGAGCAGTCAACAACTGACTGCTCGAGCAGTTGACGCCAACCGCCCGAGCAGTCCGTGTACGTCGCTCAGCCGTTAACTGCTCGAGCTGCCCGTGTACGGCCGCTCTAAAGTACGTATTAATTTAAAAAAAATGCCATGAGCACTTTTTGATAGGCAAGATATCATAGGCATATTTGTTCATAAATTATATTTGATACAAAAATATATCTCATCTGGTTGTCAGATCGGTGAAGGTCGTTCCCTCATCGTCTTTTAGACCATTAAGCATTAAATATTTTTAATAGATCTTTTACACTTTTACATCAATATTTTTTTCATTTAAACGATTTCGAGGTGATATTTTTACATCATTATATAAATGATAATTCCATATTCTGATGATAGGTACTATTCTACTACCTTGCTACAGTTAACTTGTTTTCATATTGTTCGAATTATTTATCTTTGACTTTCGTTAACATTAGCAGGGTAGTTTTATGGTACATACTAACAAGTTTCGTATACATTTCTCTTCTTAATTCCTTTTGATATTAATGTAACAAACGTATCTATCTAATACTTTTAAGTTTTTTAAACTAATACAATCTTTAATCATCCAAAATAACAATATTTACTTTCTAGATTTTTTAGATTTTTCTAACCATATTTCAGTTTGTTATTTTGTGAGTGAAGATTGTGTAAGTGACATTTTGAATGTTGTTATATTAATAGATTTATCTGATAATTAAATGAAAGAAGAAATGTGATAAGTTATTATTAAGTGATAAGATAGATTTACTTTATGATACTGTGACAATTTCATTTTTTAATCCAATTAATCACTAATATAAGTAGGTACCTATTTTAATATGTAATTTAAGCATTAGTTTAATTATTAATTGGATTATAAAAATCGTATTCTCACAATAGGATATATTACTGTAATTAGTTTTACGGATAAAAAACAATTGATGTCAATTCAATAAATGAATAAAAATAATAATACAGTTGTTTCATTCCTGGTATAATGTGAGTTGAAAAATCTATACTAATAATATTATATATCTATCTAATATAATAATATAATCTAATAATGTAACGGTTAAAACACGCTAACCTCAGTAACTACTGTCCCAATTTAAAAATTTAAACCCCGCTGGATGGGTATGTTCCCTATGAAATCTTTTGTTCTTACACTTTTATGCTGTGCTTTTATGTAAATACCTTAGAGTATTTAGACTATCTATAGAGTGCGAACAACGAAGTGGGAACAGTAGGCACAGGTGGGAACAACACGACGTTCCCGCCGCGAGCGCTCGTAGACGTGGTTGAGTGTTATCGAAGTGCGTTTCTCTAGGGATTTTTTTCATATTTACGAATAAACATGGTGAAATGTGCAGTTCGATCTTGCAAGAACGATACTAGAAAAAACACAGAATTGAAATCCAGTATCACATTTCATCGGTAAATCGATTGTTGTATTTATTTTTATGAAAATAAATCTAGCAACGCGGGGGTGAAGGGGAAGTGGGAGGCGGACACGCGCAGGCTCGCTCGCGCACCCTTCGCGCGCCTCACTGCCGCCACGTGATCGTAGTGATGTGACTTGACCAACGCTGTACTCGATAGTTTACAAGAAGAACTATATTTTAACATATTATTTATTTAACTTTAAAATTAAAACTCTTTTAAAAATGCATTAAAAATAATTTTGTGGTTTGTTTTGTATCATACACTTTCTAATATTATGAATGCGAATGTATTATAGTGTAAATGTAAAGTAGGTATGTAATGTTACGATATTATATTTTAACCGCTAAATTGATTTTTGAAGATTTTGGTAGGTATAGAATTGATAAAATTGAATAAAAAAATTACTAATATTGTTTATTATTTCATTTTAAATTATTAATTATTTCTTATTTTTATTTAACATTTTTTAAATACTATTATTATTTGATTTATTATTAAAAAAAAAGTACTAAACCCGATCTTTTATTTTATTAACTTTAATATTTAAGAAGTCCACACGTTTTTCAGATATTCCAATTAAACATTTTCTTTTAAACTACTTATAATTAATACAAGACATATTTAAATGGAATAAACACACTTTATTCACTTGGCAAACAAATTTAAAATTACATATTTATACTTTATTCATACATTTCTCCTTTAATAACATATTGAACATAAAATTTACTTATGAAACCACAGTATGAAACATATTTATTTACATAACTTATCGATAGCTCAACACGCAATTGAAATCTACCCATCCCTATTGGTCACAAACACACATCTATATAGTATCTTTAGCTCATCTGCCTACGATGCGCACTAAGCAATTTGTGCAATACACGCGCTCTATACTATTGTAATATAAACTCTAAGGTAAATACCCTTAAATACCCTTAGTAAATACCTCAAATAAATGTATCTGAAAAATTTAATTTTTTATTATAAATTAGTTTATACTCTGTATTTAATACAAAATGGTAATGTCAATTGTCAAGTTGACGGCTGTCATTCGTTTCTGATTAGAATTCACAATTGACATTTCTTTTTTTTATCTATAATAATTTATAATTCGTCTCACGTCTGTCATTTGTTATAGTGCGCGGATTTTTGTGATGGTGTGATTTTGAATTATCGATAATTATTTAATTTTCAAATAGATATGATCTGAAAGAAAATAATGTCGGGACTTTCCTTATTGAAAGTATTATGCCACGTGCTTGTTTAAGTAACTAATGCGCAGTATTATTAATAAAAACATTAAAACACAGTATCCAGAAAGCTCTAACAGTGGTTAATGAATCAATAAAAAATAAAAATAGTTGTAAATAATCTTGTTAAAATGCGGGAGAAAGTTGATTTTACGGATATACTTTTACCTCGAAACACGCATTTCGGAATAATCAAATTCATGACCCGGCATTGGAACCCTAAAAAGACGCTGGAACTTGATAAGGATTATTCACCCCAAGATATAAAGAATCTAGTGCGTAAATCTGTCTACTTGGATTCATATTTAGAAGCGGTATGTGTATAACGCTTACTTTCATTTACTTTTTAAGATAATGGGTTGGATGGGCATATATTTTTCTATATACTTAAACGTTTGGTAGTGTGGATTATTGCAGAAATATTGTAAACTGTGTGAAACATAGCTGCATTACAAACAATTTAATAAATGAAATATAATACATACTTAAAGTATATATGAATTGATCAAGTTAGTAGATTAAAAGTGAAAAATATGGTTAGGTTCCTCTTGAAAGAGAATGGTTGTCTTTATAGTGTGTTAGTCCCTTATACATATATAATTATATAGATGTATATGGCATGGCTTGTATTAGCCACCATTGCATGCTATCAATATAAAGACAAGTTTGGCTCATAACAAAAATCTTTAACACTACATAAATTATAATGGGATGAAATACATAATATTAAAATGATCATTCTAAAGTCCACACTTTGATCTTTATGCATCATAAAACTTATAGTAAATACATACTCATAAATTGATTCATATAAACAAAAATATTATGAATGTGCTGAACGTCTATATACTTATTGAATGCTAGTATTAGTAGTAAATTTCACCATATTTTATATCTTACTTACTTTGAAATAATATTCTATAAACCAACAGGAGAGTGTTAGAAGTGGCACTCCAAAGGAGCTATTAAGAAAAGAAGTATTAAAATATTTAGATGAAATAGCCATGGATAAGAAGATGCATGTGATCCGATGGATGGGCGTGTTCTTCCTTAAAGTTTCATTTATGATGAAAATTGGCATATTTGTGAATGAACCAGCTGTTTTAAAGGTTTGTACACTTATTTATTTTTACTTATGGTGCATTTAGTCCAAACAAACATAGAACTAGAACTAGAGCAAGAGCATTCTTTCGTGATCTTTTAGTGTAAACGAAAACTCGTGTTCATTGTTGTTCAGTAATAGAATATTGCAAAGGATCTTTTCGAACACACTAAGAACAACTAATAAATGCTCTATGCCAGTTTACAATTAAAGAATTTGACATAGTAGTTAGAATGAGCATTCAAACGTTTCATCTAAATGCACCGTTGGAAGAACATAATTTTTGTCGTCATATTTTTTTTGTGTAAAAACGTAATATATAAACCAATGATTTAAAATAGGTGGTTAAATAATGATATAATTCTTGGTTTTAGCTGAAAGATAGTATGGGTGAGAATCCAGTACTATTTCTTCCCACACATAGAAGCTACGCAGATTTTTGTGTCTTGACATACCTTTGCTACCATTATGATATAGAACTTCCTGCCGTAGCAGCAGGAATGGGTAAATATGTTTTTATAGTCCAATAATCTTCTTATTTAAGTATTTACTGCTTTTCTCCTTTTTTAAGTGAACCTATACATATAATTTATTTAGATTTACGAAAGAGGTAATCATGAAACTTCATGATAATATAGAATAATGTTGCTGCTATTACAACAAATCCGCCGCCTCCTTGGTACAGTGGTTGACGCGTGAGCGTATCACCGAGGGGTCCTGGGTTCGATTCACGGTGGAGACGAAGAAGAAAAAATGTCTTGGTCTGTTAGGACACAGAAGGCTGAACACCTACTTATCCCTAAAAGAAAATCGCTCGGTGAAACAGATGTATAATGCATCTGCCCCTTACCCCACTAGGGGACATGGGACTTCACTTTTTACTTTTTTTATAACAACAAATAATAAAAAATTGAGGTAAAGCAACGGTTCGCGCGGTCATAAATTAAATGGGTCACTGCTTATTTTTATACTAAAAGGCAAGGAATTTGTGTAAAAGTGTGCTCTTGCAAAGTTATGTGTAGGGACCGTCATGGAAAATTAATTATATACCAATTCCAATAACCACCAATTTGTTTCCTTGCATTTTCCAATGGTAGGTAGTGTATTTTTACAATGTTTTGAAAAATATTTTATGTTATCTTTAAGAAAAGGTGGCAACACTATGTAGGGGACGGGTGCGGTGTAAGCAATAACACCATAAATTTATTTCTCAAAATTCTCTATTTTGGACAGGTCATGGTTTTCTAGTGAAGTTTATTAGGTAATCAGATATTTTGTGAGGTCATTAACTGTATAAAGTTCACAATATTTTCGTTAGTTTATAACTTTATAATCTCACAAATCATTCTGAACTAAAGGTCTTCACGTTAATTTGGTGACTGTATGTCCCTTAAATAATTATGATAAAATGATACCTACGAGATTACTAGGTGATTTCATAAAGTATCATTTTGATTACTTACCAACGTTGATGACATCGCATAATAATTAAATAGGAAACGTTGCGATAACATATCTGATTTACCATATTTTGTACGATAAGCGCTGATTTTCGTATATTTAAAGTTCACATCACCGATAGTACAACATTTTGATATGACCGCCTTATAGAGCGATTACACCTGACGAGTACAGTGGCGAGTCAGTGTCCTCGGCCGAGTGCTCGGTTGGTATAAACACTTTAACGAGTGCTCGGCCGAGTACTCGGCCGAGAAGAACGGCGAGACAGTCACTAGAATCCCAATTTGTTTACTCGGCCGAGTACCCACCTCCCCGCTTCATTCTTCTGCCCCCGCAGCGACTCGCTATCCCGCTCGGCAGGTATAAACACGCACTCGTCGCGTCACTCGGCCACTCGCCACTCGTTCGTTTCGTCATTGTATTTTTTCAAAGAAATATTGATCGAAAATCTCAATTAAAATGGCCGCTAACAAATGGAGCTTGGAAACCACCATCAAAAATTTCGCCTTAAAATCCATTTTCTGGTCCAAATTCGTTGATCTTCCTCTTCTAATAAATCACACAATTCGTTAATAATATCTGGTAACAGCCGATTTAAAACCCGTTTAGATTCTTTTTTTTTTCGATCCATTGCAGACGTCCGCGTCGTGATCAAAACTGAACTGACTCGCCACTAGTAAAATACGTGTAAACACCCACTCGGTTCGGCAACTCTCTCGGCCGAGAGCGTATTTACTGACTCGCCACTGTTCTCGTTAGGTCTAATCGCTCCATTACGACTTGACACCCGTAATTTTTAATTTAATGCCTGTCTGTCTTCTATTAAATTATCATGTTTTATTTAATAATTAATAATACAACAATACGTAGGTATATTATGAACAATATTGCAAAAGTAAAGATCCAGGTCTCAGCCGTAACTAACACAAAAAAAAAGAGTGACAGTGCCACAAAAAAGCATATAATATCTTAATGATTGTAGATTGTGAGATTATAAATGTTAGAATAAAAATAACTACGTTAAAAATAACCGACTTCAAAAATGGAAAAGTAAAAAATAAAAAATATTTGATATTATTAATTAAGTACTACATATTATTTAGATGTGATATTTATTTACGAAAAAGGTTTGATGTCGGAGCACGGGCTTAATACTAAGTGCTTAGTGCTTGGCACCGACTTCAAACCTATTTAATAAATAGCACATCTAAATAATATGTAGTAATTACCCATAATTTTTTCAACATGGGCCTGTAGTCTAATAGTACTTATATGGTACATTTACGTTCAACTTACAAGGTTATTGAATGAATATTCTATATACATGTTGTATGAGATAATTATTTCATTAATTGAAGGTCATTCTAGCAAAAGTCAAGCAATAGGTATATTACACGTATGTATTAGATATTTTAATTGCTTAGTTGTTATAGTTTATGGTTATGCAAAAGTTTCCTTTTTTATATTTATCCTTCCTTCCTTTTTCCTTATATATTTATCAGTTGTCTTTATAAGTAGGATAAGCAACATTTATACCCCTGAATCAATCGTAGATTTCTACTCAATGGCCATAGTGGGTCAGATGTAGGGTATGCAGATCCGAGTCCGGTTCCAAGTTTTTGAAACCCGGTTCCAAATCGAGCTCAGAACCGGGTAGAACCGGGTTACCCGGTTCTTTTATAATACCTCGGAAAAAAATACGAAATTAAACAAAAGTAACTGTAAAAGTACCTGATGGGTCTTTTATTTTACGCGGCTTGTGTCTTATTTTATTAAATTAATAAAGAAACAAAATTTCAATACGTTGGCTTGTGAGTTTGACTTTTTCACAGCATCAAGGGACCGAAGACTTGAGTACTTACTTACTTACTCCTCTGGCGCTGAAACCCCAAAGTGGGTCTTGGCCTCTGAGACGAGAACTCTCCATCTTCCCCGGTCCTGAACGGTCTCTTGACAATTATTATTGGCTCGTAGCAGGTCCACCTCTACTCGATCGCGCCAGCGATACTTAGGTCGTCCAACCGGCGGTCGGCCCAGGGGTCGCCCCAAGTATGCCCTCTTCAGTCCTCGTTCCTCACCGATTCGTTCTACATGACCGAGCCAACGGAGCCGTTGTGCTTTTATTTCTCAAAGTATATTTGACTCGGCCATTAGTTTTTCTAGTTCGGCATTTGTTCGGACTCTCCAGCTTCCATCCTCTCGTCTGGTGGGACCAAAGATCTTGCGAAGAAGCCTTCTTTCGGTGACTAAAAGCTTGCGTTCTTCATTCGGGGTCAGGGTCCAGGCTTCACACCCATACATCAGTATTGGTCTTATGACCGTTTTGTATATACGCAATTTGGTGTTTTTGCTCAGAAGCCTGGACGCGAGCACCTTATGCAAGGCTGCACCACATTTCAGGGTATTTTAGATACGGATATTAATTTCTTCCTCCCTGGAATGTGAGTCAGTTATAGTGCAACCTAGATATCTAAAACTATGTCGTATCTCCAGCCTGTAGGTGTTTGCTTGTGTTTGCTTTATTGTACGCTTACTTATTTTCTGCGGCATCTCAAAAGCTGATCTTAACCTCTCCTTCATAATCATAATCATAATCATAATCATTTATTCACCATAAATACAAAATTAAATACATAGAAATAATTATCTTAATTAATTAAACATAAAAATACAAGGATATTATAATAGGACCTGATGATTAAAAAGATAATATGACCTGCAGACCTACACTAAGACAGCTTGTATCGTAGGCCTGCAACCCTTCCTGATTACACAATAAGGTAAGTGGTACTCATCAAAAATTATCTGATATTATCAATCAAAATTATTTATACATAAAGATAAGACATTATTTATACATATTAAGATTAAATTTATATTTTTATTTATTAATTTATAAACTAAATGAAATCTGCGCCTATATTAACGCCTTTATTTATAAGTGTGTAACTATGTGTGAATGTGTGTGTGTGTGTGTGTGTGTGCGTGCGTGTGTGTGTGTGTGTGTATGTCTGTGTGTGTGTGTGTGTGTGTGTGTGTGCGTGTGTGTGTGCGATTTGTGGCAAGACAGAGAAAAGGAAAGGTCTTGGCGTTGTATATCTCGTGTATCTCTATACCGTTTTATGTGGAGATATTCCGTTTTGTTGGCATTGATTTTTAGTCCAACCTTTTCCGCTTCTTCTTTCAAGATACTCTCGGCTTCGCTCACTTCATCGCGGGTTTCACCTAACAATGCGAGGTCATCAGCATACCCAATCACCTTATGCCTTGACTTGAGTATTCGATATAAATTTCAGCTTGATACCAAAAACAAAAACATGACTGGATCATTATATGAAACAGTAAAATCAACAGCTTTTCAAATTCACGACAAATCTAATAAAAATATTTCAGTAGCCTAATTTTTGTTATCGAAGCCTATTTTTTTTTTTTTGGTAATACACCCGTAGGAAACTTATAGCATCTAAGGTTAAACACAACCAATCAGAGCCACGCTTGAGGCGTGGCACGAAAATTCGCGATGCACGTGAGTCTGACGTTGCCAGATAGAATAAATTTGTTAAAATAATGCAGCAAAATATAAATAATACTTTATATTTTAATATTTTGGTCGGAACCGGGAGAACCGGGTTTCATACTATTCAGACCCGGTTCTCAAGATCATCAAAAAACCCGGGTTTACCCGGGTTTTTCGGAACCGGGTAAACCCGGGTGCATGCCCTAGTCAGATGATACGCGAAACGGGCGCGTTCTACTTGCGCCGCTGTAGTTTCACAGCATAGCTTTTACATTTTCGCAGCATAGCTTCATAGCACATATCTGGAGGAAAAACACCCTAATACAGCACAGCTAGTATCTTAAGTAGTATACAAAATACACTTCTAACTCACCAATCGCTCGTAGATTTCTACTCAATGGCCATAGTGGGTCAGATGATGCGCGAAACGGGCGCGTTCTACATGCGTCGCACGCTGGTGGGCGCGCCGCTGTACGCGGCCGCGTTGCGTCACTACGTGCGCACCGTCGTCGCGCACTACGGGGCGCCCGTCGAGTTCTTTCTAGAAGGCACTAGAAGCAGGAGCAATAAGTGCCTCCCGCCCAAGTATGGTGAGAACTTTTTGCTTGTATAATAAAAAAAAGAGCGTGTGTGCCGAGCACGTGAAGTGAAACTTCTTTGGCAAGATTCAAAGATACCAAAATCGTCGCATAACTCCATGACGTGACGGTATTGCCATGACGTGATCTTGAAATTTTACTCGTAACGCGCCTAAAGAAGTTTCACTTTAACGAATTCTCAAATTCGCTAATTTCAAACAACATTAGTCTATCGAGTCATATAGTTTTTTAGGCCATTTCTAACATTTCTTAAGGATCTTTATACATATTTTTTCTCTATACTATACATTTGGCATGCAAATATTAAATTAAAAATCAATTTAACTTCGTTTATGCTACAAAGCGGATAACTTAGCAAAATATTGCTAAAAACATATATAAATAGTCGTGAATTCAATTAGCAATTTTAATTTGTAGACGTACCAATTAAAGCGTAAATGTAAACAAATAATTAGTATTTTGTTGATGAGTTTTTTTACTCGTATAATGTTTATAGTTTTTTTGTAATAAACCTTTACCTAATTACGACTGTGTTATTCACAAGAATTACTATGAATTCAATAACGAATTAATGTAGTTTTGGATGCTCGATAACATGACATGTATATTACATGTTATAATTTATGAAAAGTACTAGATATCTATCTATAAACACCTGTCATTTTAATCATACGAATGATATCAAGTCCTAGTGCAGTGGGTTTTGATTACTTATTATTATCATTTACTTTCCATCTCAATGGACATACAGGCTACGAAGAAGAATGTAAACAGTATCCGATTCCCCTTTTTTAAAGAAGCTCTTTCATCTATTTTAAGAGCTTGTTTTTTGTTCCTGGAAATTAAAAGACACGTGAGAAAAAGACTTTTGAAGGCCTTTCATTTCTTCTCCAAAACAATTTTAGAACGTTTATAGTTACGGTCATAGAGATCTAGAGAGATGCCAATCGCTTGCGCTGAGTACGAAACCTGGTGTCTCATTACAAATTTACGCACACAACAGTAAACAAAATAAAAACAATACTTCGCGTTGTGTGCGTGTCATAACACAAAAATTTGAGAGCGACTATTCGTTCGCACACTAGATTGTAAGTGACGTACGTATACAGCACCACTACAGCCGCAAGATATGCGTTTATGATAGGGATTGCTTGTCGATAAACTTAAAACAATGAGAAACGTTAAAATTAAAACAATTTATAGGCAATACAGTAACTAGGTAGAAATGGACACCTTGATGGTAGCATTCATGGTGATGAAGTCGATAAAGCATTGCCTATTGACTTATTGTAAAGTAAAATAAGTATGAAATAAGTGACTTCTTTTTTTAATCCATGTATAATAATTACTATAAAAATATTGCTCGAGTACCTATCAAATAATAATAATACAATCAGATATTAAGCTAATAGTAATACATTATGATATAAAAATAAGGTAGTAAGGTAGTAAAAATCCGAATCTTATCGACATGGACACACTCGATTTGCATCCTTAACTAACGTCCGCGAGCAGCGGCCGTACTACACGATTGTTAGCTTTAGTATGTTCATTATACACTGCGGTATTCGAACTCCGCGTTTGAATAGAGTCACGTACAGAAGAAGCATTGTAAACTATTTACATAAATTATTGTGACTGTCGTTCTGTCACATAATATAAAAGATAAGAAACCAAGAAATCACTCTACGTAATATTGTTTTTGAAATTTTAGTAAAAAAATCGTATAATTTTCAGTACTTACCGATGGTATGTGATTCCATTTGACTTAAAGATGCTGGTTTCACTTCGGTTTTTACAAACTTTAACGGAACAACAGGGCATTGTCAAATAATACCCGGCCGACGGTCGAACGTCAACTGAATGCAACAAACAGCATGTGTTCTTTTTTTGGGCATATTGCTGCGACACCGGCCCCGCCCCCTAACCATATCTCCCTTTAGTTTCTGTGATCTGTGGTTACGGTAGACTGAATACAACATGTCTGCTACAAATTATTACATTACGTAGTTTATTTTTATACATGTTTTTGCCCATTGTTTTTTTAAAATTGTTTTAAATTATGTCTATTAATCAGGTATGTTGGCTATGAGCCTGATGCCGTACTTTGCCCGGGAGGTGGACGACATTACAATAGTACCGGTTAATATCAGCTATGACCGTATCATGGAACAGACTTTGTTCGCCTACGAGCATCTTGGTGTACCTAAACCGAAGGAAACTACAGGGGTGAGATTTCTAATCATTTTATGAATCATAATTTTAACCTAAAAACTAAACCGTCTTAAAATTGTCAGAACTAGACCAAAATGCTAATGGGTAGCTTTCAATAAAAAAATCATCAAAATCGGTCGAAAGTTCTGAGTCACAGAGATCACAAAAAGTCGAATGCAGCAGCCCTTTTATATTTCGGTAGAAAATATTTTTCTGTCAGATTTATTGTTTGTTCTGATATTTCTAAACTCAACAATCTGTCTATGCGTTTTATAGGTACCTAACCTATAAAACGCATAGACAGATTGTTGAGTGACCCTAGAAATTATTAGTTGGATGGATGTTTAGTTCCAATCTTTTGTTTAATTTTCTAATTATGATTGATTGCATTCGCGTACAAGTGTTATTGTTTGTATATTCAATAATTGCTATGTTATTGTTTATTCACAGCTTTATGCTCTTAGCTTTGTGTTACAAAGTAAATAAACTCAAACTCAAACTCAAACTCAAACATTCATTTATTCAATTAGACTACTGTTTAGTAGCACTTTCGAATCGTCATTACATAAGTATTTTTAACATTTACCACTAAACTATGAACTATGAACGTACATATGCATGCTATTATTTATTTTAGTTTGCCATGCATGCTCAAGTAAGCGATAAGAGGGCTTATAAAATTAAATAAACATAGTGATTGGAACTTACTTTATTGTGTTTTATGATATTACAGGTTATTGATTTTTCAAAGGTTACAGCTAATAGTTTTTTTTTTTTTTTTTAATAATATATTCATCATTGGAAGTTCTTTTTTATAGGATATTAACCTTTGTATATTTTTTTCTATACTTATTTAGATTTTATGGTATAAATCTACAGTAATAATATTATAAAGAGGAAAACTTTGTTTGTTTGTTTGATTGTAATGAATAGGCTCATAAACTACTGGACCGATTTTAAAAATTCTTTCACCATTCGAAAGCTACATTATCCACGAGTAATATTATCATCATGCTAAGACCAACAGGAGCGGAGTAATGCGGGTGAAACCGCGCGGCACAGCTAGTTATAATATAAACGTGGTATGTTCGTTATATTTATTCCTTATACCATATAAAATTATCATATAAGATACAAATTAAATTACTTTATTTCTTTTCTAATTTAAATTTAATTTCCAACAGAGCATCGGAAACAATTTTGTTTTTATAAATACAACATTTATTTCAGGGCTTATTGAAAGCATTGCGCAGGCTCAACGATCACTTCGGCAACATCTACATCAATTTCGGGACACCAATATCCCTCAAGCAATATATAGGTCACATTGGTCTCTCGCCTGAAAATCTAAAGCCCAGAGACTTACAACAGCTGACAGACCAAGAAATGAAATTAGTACAAAAAGTCGCCGACCGCGTGGTCACACTACAGCAAGAAAGCACAGTTGTTACAATTACCAACCTTATATCTATAGTGCTAATGCTCAGTTTGTATCAACGCAAAGTGATGGATATTGAAGAAGTGGTGTCGGAAGTTGATTGGTTGATCGAAGTCTTAAGAACTCTAGGGGCGATAGTATTTGAGAATGATGTTAAGAGTAGTATGGAGAGGGTCATGTTGGTCCACGGGACTATAATGAGGCTGGATAGAGAGAGCAGGCTGAGATTGGTCTCCAGTGCATTGATGGATGTCAATCCTGATGTGCAGAAGAAAATGAAAGGTGAGATTCTATTTCTGTGCCATTAAAAAATGAAAATAAATTTATCAAAATTATAATTGAATGAAAAATGTTGCTTTGATGCCTACAATTATAGTCTATGCCTACAATTATACTATTTTAAAATATACACATGATATGTTTAGAGTTTAAAGATCAATATCATACAATGTAAGAAACAATTATATTTACTTTATGAAAGTATGGCAAAGGTCAGATTGCTACGCCGTGTACACAGCTGTACTCTAATGTTAATGATATTTACTAATTTGTAAAAGGGATGTATATTATTTTCGAAAGAAAAAAACTTTTAAATGCAATTTAACAGTAGGTACTATCTCTTATTTCGGCGGTAAAATGTACATAATATAAAAATATTCTTTCTTTTTATGTAAACCTTTATTCTAAAACAAGTTTAGGAATTTGGTTACATTTTCAGGCCATAAACTAAAAGCGGAGACGATGGTGAACTCCGTGCCTATAATACAACTGCAGTTATATATAAACCCAGTGTTACACTATCTAGCGCCGCCCGCACTCTTGTACCTTATAGTAAGGAGACGAAATGTTGACACGCGTAAGTATAGGTTTATTTTTTTTTTGTGTTATAAGGTAACTATTATGTTGCTATAGTAATATAAAAATATATTTTTCAATGTCCATATAAATTATGTTTAACATGAGAGATCTTAACTACGTTTCTGATTTTTTAAATGTTATTATGCCATAATATCGTTCCATGTTTTTCGTTGTTTTTCATAATTGTTGATTTGTAGATATTGCTACTGAGAAATGGAACCTTTTTTTGCTGTAACGTTTTTCTGATAAGTTTAAGATTATTGTTTATTCATGATTTTTTTTTGTTCATATAGCTATAAAAAGTTTACCGTCATCATTTCGTCGTCGTTCTCATTTTTGTACGTTCTGTAAAAAATCACCGGTCTATTAAAAGTCACTAAATAAATTTTCTTGGAACGTTTTGAAATCGAATCAATACGTGTTTGCCCATTCCTGAATAAAATGTTTAAAATTTTCAACTCCGAAAACCAAAAACTTCACAAAAAACAATTTTTTTTTTCAGGTGAACTTTATGCTGACTACAGTCTTGTCCGGAAAATGCTAAGACACGAGTTCTTTCATTTAGAAGAAAATGAGACCGCGGTAAGAAAATATTTGTTAATAAAGTATTTTTAGTAAATTAATATTCAGTATGGTATTTTTTATCATGAAACATGTATTAATTACGATTATAATATTGGTGTAAAATTAAGGTAAATTGTATTTTTTGCAATATTATTTTTGTAAGGGCCGATTTTTCAATCCCGAGATAAACAGTCTAATAACTACCCCTCGAATAGATTTATTCAATTATTTATCTAACTCATAACGGCTCGCCTATTTTTCAATCGTGATTTATTTGATGAATAACTATCTGACCAAATATTTCCATATTGGCAGCTCTGCTCTCGGAGTGGCGAAACAAACATATTAAATTAGTCAGGTTAGAGCGGGATAGAGTCAACTCTTGCAATTTGTCAACAACCGTCATTATGACTCACGTCAGGAGTGCATTTTAAGTTTGTCTTGTATTGCTCTTGTCTTCTATGATTGTTGATTGTTGTTTTGATTCGAGTAAAGAGTTTGGTTAAATTTGTGTTTCAATTAATATATTTTACGATGGAAACGACATACTTAAAGGCAGCGTTCGGCAAATTTTCAATGGCATGGTCATCAGTACTATCAAAAACATCAATTTCAATATGATTTTAATTGATAATAATTATATAGAAAGAGGTTTAATTGTTAATAATTCTACGCTCTATGTTATGACATACGAAAATATCCCAAATTTGACGCGTCAGTTGTCAACTCAAACGCCTAACCGTCGAATAGCGCGCTATCTGGCCGTTGGAGCGGCAAATAGATTTATTCCTCAAATAACGTAGTTATTCGATAGATAAGTCCTATTCGTCTATTGAAAAATTGAATATTTTGTTAACTGAAGAATAAAGTCTATCTAGCTGTTTATCTGGGCATTGAAAAATCGGCCCTAAATGTTTGAGTTTTTGCTTTCTTTGTTTATTAATAATATTAAATAATTAACGTAATACTGATAAATTGCATTTTTACATTAAGTTATACTAGAAATAAATTAACATATATAATTGTATCTTATTAAGGGCTAATTTTTCAATCCTTGGTTAATACTTATTCGTCGAATAACGTACTAAAGTACCATTTCAAAAATGTATTCTTTGGCCGTATTTGACAGTTTACGGGTGACATTTTAATATTATCGTGTAATACTTTATTGGGCGGATAAGTTTTAACCATGGATTGAAAAATCGGCCCTAAGTATAGTATGTATTAGAAATTGAATTTATATGTTGTTATTATTATTTATTATAATTTCTGCTTAACAGACTTTCAACAACGCGCTAGAGTACTGCGTGTCAAAACGCGTAGTATTTTTATCTGGCAATACAGTGACTTGCGGAGATAATGACAAGCTGCAGTATTTGCTGCAGTGCGCAATGTTGCCAGCTTTAACATCGCTGTTAACTTGTATGGAGGTTATGGAAGAGGTATTTAAAATATTTTATGTACAGAACTGTTTTTTTTTTCTATCTCATTCAATACGATTGACGTTTAATAAACAACTAGAATCACAATCGCCTATTAAAAGGTCGTCAATAAATGTTTAAGCGGCGTTGTGTAAAACATTAATTGAAATTAACCCGTTATCTTGTGGCAGTAACATTAAAACTACATTGGAAAACTCTGCCGATTGCATGCAATAGGCATAGTTTTGCTTAGGACCATTTTTAAAAAGAGTAAAAAAAAATTCGATCTGCACGAGGTGGGATTCGAACACGCGGATTTTTGTTGAATTCGATATTTTGCTTGTATGGCATTCAAAGGCTATATTTTTTATATTTTTAAAGAATAGAAAAAACGCGCCTTTGTCCCATGCCGGGGCTTCCGGTTATCGAATTATTCCTATTCCATAAAAAATTCTCAATTTACCATCGTCTCACCAAGACACAAAACTGAAAGAATAGAATAAATTCGATTGCTCTGGCGGGTCACGAGTGGCTGAATTGGTCAGGCATCCGCCCCGGAATGGCGCGAAAGGATGCGGGTTCGTCCCGCCTCGTGATCGAATTTTTTCTATTCTTTATAAATTTATATTTATAAAGCATTTGAATGCCATAAAACCAAAAATATCAATTTCAATCGTCTCACTATTTATGCACAGTTAACAAACTTGACTCACAGTCACGCTCAAAAATTGGCCGAAGCAAAACTACTATATTCGGTATTTATTTTCAAATAAAAACAATATTTCCAGAAGCGTAGTTGCGAGCACTGGTCAGTACTGCGCAGTGTGCAGGCGGCAATAGAGCGCACACAGCGAGGCGGTGCGTGCCTCAGCCTCGACGCCGCGGCCAACGTGCTGCGGGGATTGTGCCTCGCACACGTGATACATAAGGATACACGGTATATTATTATTTTATAATATTAATGAATAAATGGATATAATAAAAAAAATGTGTGCGTGTACTAGTGTACGTACACATAAGAAGTAAAACTTCTTTATGACTTTATTTTTCAAAAAATAATTTACTATACATGCAACTTTACAGAAATACAACTTTACATACTAAATAACGCGTAACGGAAAAATGTCACGCGTAACGAAAAATAAAAAAACGTTACACTAAATTTTTTTCCAACCCCGATAAAGAAGTTACACTTCAATTATTTTCAATCACGTAAACAATGGCTTCTTAAGCGTTTAGCGTCAGTATATATTATGTTTTATTTTTCGCAAGAAGAGTCCCAAACGCCATTTGAACTATAAAACCGCCATGCGGTCAATTATATTGTATTCATACTTTTTTATTTTTTATTTTTGTATTGCTTATTTACTTGAATGCTTTTCTTATGCTTTCGATTTTAAACGGAAATCACATTAATATCTATCCATGGTAACTATCAAAAATATTAAAACTTGTGTGATGTCATAATTTTTAATTTTTATGCATTCTCAATTTTATATTTCTGTTATTTTGCAGGGAAAAGGATGTAATATATGAAGTTGTACCTGACGTGATGCAGCAGTGTCGGCAGTTAGTGAGTTCGATACTGCCGAGCCTCGCTCTAGTGACCGATAATAACCCGGTTATAGTACAAAATACGCCTATAGCGCGACTTTAAGTATTGTGTTCAATAGAATTACATAACTGATTTACCGATTTTTCAAGCCTTGGTTAAATCTTATCCGTCCAATAAAGTATTACACAATAATACAGATGTCATTTGTGAAATTTCAAAATTAATTTTGAAATGATTGTTTAATACTATATTCGACGAATAAGATTTAACCAAGGATTGGAAAATCGGCCCGTAAGGTAATAGCCAAAGAAAGACTCATTGTAAACAGTTGACGAAACATAACATTGTGATAGTACAGTGCCATCATACAAATGAAATAAACATAATATTATATTGTGTAAATCAAAACCAGTTTCATCGATATTACACGTGTCGCCAAACTTGATGAACCTAAATTGGCGTAGTGGGGGAATGTTTGCGCATTGTGCACTTCTGTCAAAAAAATGGGTACAGAATTAATAGAAATAAATAGAATTTAATGGGAAGGTTATAAGTTGCCTAATTCGATCAATGAGTTGCTGACTAATTAGCTTTTATTGCTACCCACAAATTAATTTTCCCGGTTAATTAGTTAGCACCCATTTTAATTATTCACTTCAGTATTTTTCTAGGTTATTTGCTGCATTAAGCTGGTCGCTATTCATCCCGTTTTTACAAGTTATATTTTCAGTTCAAAGAAGCAAAATAAAATAGAACTTCACACGTTTGCAGTTTTTTATTAAAAAAAAAAAGATTGAAAAATTTAATTGGCTCTGATATATGTAACGAGAAGTCCGCGCGGGTGGAGCCGCGGGTAAAATGCTAGAATAATTATTCACATGGCAAAAAAGATATTCCTTCCATTAGTTCCAAATCAGCAGCAGCAGAGCTGGTACTGGGTCTTGGTTCAGTGGGGGCAAAACTGGCGCTAGTGCTAGGGGTTGGTATCTATTTATAGCAGCAGCTATAGCTGCTGTTGTTTCTCAACTCAACAAGAACAACTCAACAAGAAATTTTAACCACAAAGTCAACAAATAATTATAAAAACAAAGTCAACAATAAAATCTTAATTTGGATGTATGGATGTATGGATGTTTGTTACTCTTTCACGTAAAAACTACTGAACCGATTACAATGAAATTTAGCACACATATAGAGGGTAACTTGGATTAACACATAGGATAGGTTTTATCCCGGAAATCCCACGGGAACGGGAACTGTGCGGGTTTTCCTTTGAAAACGCGGGCGAAGCCGCGGGCGGAAATCTAGTCAACAAATATAACAAAAACAAACTTTCACTGCACGTTTTTTTTGTACTTAAGTGTATTCGGAAGACAGCGGTACGCGGACGAAGCAAGGGAGGCAAACGTCAACTGATCTACCAATCGCACGCTCGATACGATATATTCCCGCCCGCGCCCCGCTCCTCACCACCAATGTCGCCTAAAATTCGTTTCTGCGCATCCAAGGCCATGGGTTTATCAAGTTTGGCGTAAACTGTACCATAGTATTGAGTTGAAAATAGTGAGCCATTGGATTGTTTACTATGAACTTTACTTACATTTACATAATAAAGCATTTATGTCAATAGAATAATCGACATCTTATTTAAATAACTTGTTGTTTGGAGTTTTATGAATTATTAATTTTCATACATTGACAAATCTTAATTAAATTTTGTCTTCCTAAACTTTTTATCCTAACAATCTTATAAATTTACCTAATAGTTTAGGAAAATTAACAATTACTGCAGTTTTTTCTATACTCAAGCAAATTACAATACTCTAATGCACGCTTATTCAATAATCGTATAAAATATAACACGGCCAGCATTATCTAGTTCCATTGTATTAGAAAAAAGTATTTATAAAGACGTAGGTTTAGAATTTTGTCTGTATATACTATATACGATATTATTTATAACGCTTGAAGGGCATTTGCAATGTTTTAAATGAAAGAATTTTATGTTATGTTTTGTTATTATTTTATAGTATGTGTAATTGTCATTTAGAGACTGTCATAATAACTATAGTTCACCGCGCGGTCGCGGCTTCGAGCCGTCGCTCTCAACTGCTTGAAGCAGTCCGTGTACGGCCGCTCCTCTGCATTTGTTTTACCAAGGGACAGGTTTTTTATAGATTAATTGAGAGATTATCTGCATAGTATTTCTGCAATTGTCAGTATCCAATGTAAAATACCAGTATTTTTTAACAATTGAAAATATCTATGTCATATATTATGGTGATATATAGAATAATTCCCGCGCATTTTGCATTATTATATTTGTTGCCAGTATCCATTTAATGTGAAATGTAAACATATTAATAAGCCGTAGGAGAATTATTAACTAAGCTGTGATAATTCAATTATAGATATTTGTTTGTATTATTTTGTGTTGAATGCAATAAATAATATATTGAAAATGTATTTGTTTTATTGATTTCTACCTTGCTAATATCGGAAAATCCCATGAACCTATATATGTTTATTAAAAAGAGCGTATGTGCCGAGCACACTTATCAGAAGTGAAACTTCTTTGGCAACATTTAAAGATACCAAAATCGTCGCCTTACGTGACATGACGGTATTGCCATGACGCGACCTTGAAATTTTACTCTCAACGCGCCTAAAAAACTTTCACTTCAAAAAATCGTTCCAGAATCCCATGTACAAAAGCTGGCTTAAAATTGAGAGCTTCAACGCTCGCAGACCAATCCACGAAACGCACTTTGTCGTACTCTACGATTTCCGTAAATTTATGTGTGGAAAAAGACGACTTAATTGTAAGTAACGATCTGATAACACTGCACAAAAGTGGTTGAGAAAACATCGCTATGAGACGGGTTGTGCCATGTTTTGCTGTCGGTGGCTAAGTCGCACTTTATGGTGGGTTCAGACTTCAGACGCTTGCGTTCGAAGTGATATTCAACGAGCACAAGCATGTAAACATGTTGGCTGTGTATGCGCCCGTGTTTATTTGTTTGTACCGTAAGCGCACGGGCAGCTTGCCACGTCTCTGAACGTACCATTAACAAGTCCGCAGTCCGCACCAAATAGTAAATTGTACTGAAACAAAAAATATTCGTTGCGTGTGTTGTAGAAGTAGGTGTTTGTATTGATTTTTGGTTTGTTCGATTTAGTAACGGTTAAAAAATTTACTAACGGTACAAAAGCCACACCTCATCAAAATAACTGGTGTATTTTTTTATGAAGTTGCAAGGATAAATAATAATTATTGTCGAATCATCATTTTCAACACCTAGCACGAATCATGTAAATTTGGTTGGATATTAAAACATACAATATTGTAGAGCTGCGCTAGCACGTTCACTTTTTCATGAACAGGTGAATCCGCTTTATTGATGGGTGGAGTAATTTAAAAACATAACTTTTCTTTAAAATAAGTTGTCATCGCTATCGATTCTAGTTAGCTTTCATACACAGGATGATTCACGCTACACATTGTCGCGACCGGGCTGTGCCCCGGCCGGCCGGGGCACAGCGGGTCAAGCGTTGTTGTATTTTTTTGTATGAAATAATTCATGCCTATTATGGATATAATTTCATTTTTCTTCCGGCTCCATGCACGGTGTAGCGTGAATCATGCTTTATTCAAACTTTTGTGAATAAGATATTAGCGAAAACGAGACTTGGTCATCGACTGTCAAAATATCGAATTCAAAAGTTCATTTTCATCCCTCCTCGTTTGATTTATTAATGTAACCTTGTCCAGATGTTATACCGGAAACACCATGTTTCCGGTATAACATCTACGAGCTTTCTCAGGTCTCAAACTATCTTTGTACCAAATCTCATCCAAATTGGTTGTGGTTTTGGGCATGTAGAGGAGACTTTCGTTTTTATAATACTAATAGGGGTGAATTAACGATACTTTCACAAAAATAAAACAACATATTTTCAGAAATATTTATTTACACGAAATCATAGTATTGACAATCGAACGTGTGATCCCAAAACATCAACTACAGATTACATACTCTATCTTTACAGTAAGTGCCGAGATCATATTTATTGCAAAGTATATGTACTATTTATGTATATTAATATAATAAAATGATCTTAAAATCATGATTTATTATAATTTTGAAATAAATTGTATGTATTTTGTGCTTTATCATCTATATCTAAGTTTATTATTATAAAATATGTATTTATTAATTTCCTTTGTAAAACTAAGGACGTAGTATACATTGAATTACATTAGATAATTCAGGTTTTGTATACTTTTTACTGTTTAAATACTAATAAAAATCTACCAGTACTAGTACCATATATACATTACATAATAAATAATAAATTGTTTAAACTGAATTGGTTTATAGCGAACCGAGAATAAAATGGCGATACAATAATGTTTACTTAACAAAATAACATAAATAAGAATACAATTTAATTAAAAATATATACAAATATTTATTATAATCACAAACGCAAACATATCACATAAAAAAATAAGTAACATATTCAATTTTCATGAAAAATTATTTAACAATTAACAAAAAAAATGCTGCCGTATTAATGAAATTATAGTCCTTTTCACCTATGATGATTCCTATGACACTTCATTGTGTTCCGAATTACGTATTTTATGTTTAAAAAGCAAAAATAATTTTAATGCATAATATTTTTATTTTAAGGCAGCATTATTACCAAAAATATAAAAATGAAACATCTTAAGCTACTAAAACAAAAACAGTATTGTTTAGTTTAATATAACGAAAAATAAAATAAAATAACACAAAAAATAATACTTACGCTATTCGTGTACATGAAATGGAACGTTGAAAAATTATAGAGTTGGAAAATCATATAATCGGCGCCCATCTTGTGATCGTTTGTCAATCGCGTCAATCGTCTGTACGAGTCCGTCAGCTTTGTATACAAGTTGCATTGTTATATTGATAATTTACGTGGTATTCTGTTATTATTACTAATTGTTACTGTTCACTTTTTGTCGCTGTTGTTTGCTAAGATTCCTTAGTTAATTGTTGGCGAAATGCCG
This sequence comes from Colias behrii, assembly GCA_029959065.1. Classification (NCBI taxonomy): domain Eukaryota; kingdom Metazoa; phylum Arthropoda; class Insecta; order Lepidoptera; family Pieridae; genus Colias; species Colias behrii. Next base: position 7,164,396 of record JARWMC010000018.1, read on the forward strand.
AAATAACTAATTTTGGTCCTTTATTCAAATCGATTTCATTTCCATATAAAATATTATCGATTATCGGAAACAATTGATACGATTTCAGTAAAGGCAATCTCTACACGTGTCAACAATCGATATGTCACAGGAATCATCTTAGGTGAAAAGGACTATAGTACACTATATAGTTGAATTCTAGAAATATAAAAATTAGCTAGAAAATAGCAGCTATTTACAATTTTATATTATGTCCGTACACCGCTAGTTTTACGATGTCATATATAAAGAATTCCAAATGAATCTACAATATGTTCTATCCTCATAATTGTTGCTTCTTTAAAAAAATGCCTATTTTTTTGAAGTAATAATGTTGAAAATATAAATTATTTATTAATTTATTAGGAATAGGATTAAGTTGTCTATTTATGTATCTACATTCTACTGTATTTGAGGAAAATTAGGACAGAGAGAGAGAGCGAAACGAGTTTTTATTTAGATTTACAAAGTTAACAAATTAATCAGTCGCTTTTGAATTCACTTTTCATTCACTCTCAGTCTATTATGCACTTTATTACATGCGCTATTAAGTATATATTATCATCAACCGTTTATTTCAAAAGATCGTATCTCAGTTTATATTTAATTCAAGTAGGAATTGGACTTTGGCAGTCTTCACTATGAAAATGTACTATAATATCGTTCCTTCGTTCAGTCTCGTTCATTCAGCCGTGTTTGAGCGTCATGTTGATAAAAACAGATCGCACTTCCATGGGACATAGTACGAGTAATGCGTCGGGGAGCGGGTTCTTAATGTGCAGGAATGTGAGTGAGCTGTCGTGTACGTGGTCCGGTTGGACGTCTATCATATCGGTCAGTTGTACCTGCAAGTGAACGAATGATTGAATGATTTATGTTCGACGTAATGTTAATCCATTATGAGCCCTCTTCACAATGGGCAGCGTTGGCCCAACAAAATCGTCGATGTTCACCGCCATTACAGTGATTATGAAAAAACATTTAGAATGACGGCTGATCATAGACATTTAGCCTCTATACGCCCAACGCTGCTCATTGTGAAGAAAATTCGAATTAATGACCTGTTGGTTGAATCAATTTAATGACTTGCAAATCTTTTTATCACGATCTTGACTTTCGCTAAATTACTGTATGTCAAATGCGACTTTTCGAATCGGTGGTAGTTTTAAAAATGACTTTTTATAAATCGGTAAAGTACACACGAATAAAATTAGTTTTCCAAAAAAGGATGTTTTTTATTGTAATTGCTGCAAACCTTCTTTAATGTAACTTTTGCCAATAATATAACATAATATAATAATATAATTGTCTCACCTGTCCATCACTAACTGTGTAAAACTTAGAGATAGCTCTGTTTCTGTAGCATTTCTCGAGTTGTACTCGCTGCAGCGTCAGTCCCATACCGTGGTAGGTTGAACCGTCTTTATTCTAAAAAAATAACACGTGCGTTTATAATTTATTTTAATAAGTACAGAAAACATTTTCACATAATATGGGAAAAAATATTTACTACTTTTACTTTCATATAGTACAACATGTAATAATTCTGTAATCAAGTAGCGTGTTTCAAAAGAATACATTGTCGGTATGTTTGTGTGTTAGTTTATGTCATTAAGCAATTAAGCATATAGTATGTGTCACCCATTTTTTTCAATGTGTGTAAGTGCATATTTATTCACCGCACTCAACACACTTACTGTTCTACCTATATATATACTATACTAGCATACCGCCCGCGGCTTCGCCCGCGTTTTCAAAGAAAAACCCGCATAGTTCCCGTTCCCGTGGTATTTCCGTGACAAAAAACTATCCTATGTCTAATCCAAGTTACCCTTTATTTGAATGCTAAATTTAATTAAAATCGGTTCGGTAGTATTTGCGTGAAAGAGTAACAAACGTACGCACACATACACATACATCCATTCACTTTCGCATTTATAATATTAGTAGGACATAAATCTCACCGTAACAGCAACATGCGATCGGAACGACGCGAGCACTATATCCGCGGCCGATCGTAACGCACGTGTGTACATCGGTCGGGGCGAGTTCTCGTCCGCTGCGTGTAACAGCACTCGCAGCGGTTGGAGTTGCGTGTGCTGCGACACGTGCGCGCCGAGGGATAAGTGCCCGTATGGCTTGTCGCCACGGGAACGCTGCAAATAAATAGGATACTTAAAACTAGATTTATAAGTGCGTGTAGAGGGATAAGTGCCCGTATGGCTTGTCGCCACGGGAACGCTGCAAATAAATAGGATACTTAAAACTAGATTTATAAGTGCGTGTAGAGGGATAAGTGCCCGTATGGCTTGTCGCCACGGGAACGCTGCAAATAAATAGGATACTTAAAACTAGATTTATAAGTGCGTGTAGAGGGATAGGTGCCCGTATGGCTTGTCGCCACGGGAACGCTGCAAATAAATAGGATACTTAAAACTAGATTTATAAGTGCGTGTAGAGGGATAGGTGCCCGTATGGCTTGTCGCCACGGGAACGCTGCAAATAAATAGGATACTTAAAACTAGATTTATAAGTGCGTGTAGAGGGATAGGTGCCCGTATGGCTTGTCGCCACGGGAACGCTGCAAATAAATAGGATACTTAAAACTAGATTTATAAGTGCGTGTAGAGGGATAGGTGCCCGTATGGCTTGTCGCCACGGGAACGCTGCAAATAAATAGGATACTTAAAACTAGATTTATAAGTGCGTGTAGAGGGATAGGTGCCCGTATGGCTTGTCGCCACGGGAACGCTGCAAATAAATAGGATACTTAAAACTAGATTTATACGTGCGTGTAGAGGGATAGGTGCCCGTATGGCTTGTCGCCACGGGAACGCTGCAAATAAATAGGATACTTAAAACTAGATTTATAAGTGCGTGTAGAGGGATAGGTGCCCGTATGGCTTGTCGCCACGGGAACGCTGCAAATAAATAGGATACCTACTTAAAACTAGATTTATAAGTGCGTGTAGAGGGATAAGTGCCCGTATGGCTTGTCGCCACGGGAACGCTGCAAATAAATAGGATACTTAAAACTAGATTTATAAGTGCGTGTAGAGGGATAAGTGCCCGTATGGCTTGTCGCCACGGGAACGCTGCAAATAAATAGGATACTTAAAACTAGATTTATAAGTGCGTGTAGAGGGATAGGTGCCCGTATGGCTTGTCGCCACGGGAACGCTGCAAATAAATAGGATACTTAAAACTAGATTTATAAGTGCGTGTAGAGGGATAGGTGCCCGTATGGCTTGTCGCCACGGGAACGCTGCAAATAAATAGGATACTTAAAACTAGATTTATAAGTGCGTGTAGAGGGATAGGTGCCCGTATGGCTTGTCGCCACGGGAACGCTGCAAATAAATAGGATACTTAAAACTAGATTTATAAGTGCGTGTAGAGGGATAGGTGCCCGTATGGCTTGTCGCCACGGGAACGCTGCAAATAAATAGGATACTTAAAACTAGATTTATAAGTGCGTGTAGAGGGATAGGTGCCCGTATGGCTTGTCGCCACGGGAACGCTGCAAATAAATAGGATACTTAAAACTAGATTTATACGTGCGTGTAGAGGGATAGGTGCCCGTATGGCTTGTCGCCACGGGAACGCTGCAAATAAATAGGATACTTAAAACTAGATTTATAAGTGCGTGTAGAGGGATAGGTGCCCGTATGGCTTGTCGCCACGGGAACGCTGCAAATAAATAGGATACCTACTTAAAACTAGATTTATAAGTGCGTGTAGAGGGATAAGTGCCCGTATGGCTTGTCGCCACGGGAACGCTGCAAATAAATAGGATACTTAAAACTAGATTTATAAGTGCGTGTAGAGGGATAGGTGCCCGTATGGCTTGTCGCCACGGGAACGCTGCAAATAAATAGGATACCTACTTAAAACTAGATTTATAAGTGCGTGTAGAGGGATAAGTGCCCGTATGGCTTGTCGCCACGGGAACGCTGCAAATAAATAGGATACTTAAAACTAGATTTATAAGTGCGTGTAGAGGGATAGGTGCCCGTATGGCTTGTCGCCACGGGAACGCTGCAAATAAATAGGATACTTAAAACTAGATTTATAAGTGCGTGTAGAGGGATAGGTGCCCGTATGGCTTGTCGCCACGGGAACGCTGCAAATAAATAGGATACTTAAAACTAGATTTATAAGTGCGTGTAGAGGGATAGGTGCCCGTATGGCTTGTCGCCACGGGAACGCTGCAAATAAATAGGATACTTAAAACTAGATTTATAAGTGCGTGTAGAGGGATAGGTGCCCGTATGGCTTGTCGCCACGGGAACGCTGCAAATAAATAGGATACTTAAAACTAGATTTATAAGTGCGTGTAGAGGGATAGGTGCCCGTATGGCTTGTCGCCACGGGAACGCTGCAAATAAATAGGATACTTAAAACTAGATTTATAAGTGCGTGTAGAGGGATAGGTGCCCGTATGGCTTGTCGCCACGGGAACGCTGCAAATAAATAGGATACTTAAAACTAGATTTATAAGTGCGTGTAGAGGGATAGGTGCCCGTATGGCTTGTCGCCACGGGAACGCTGCAAATAAATAGGATACTTAAAACTAGATTTATAAGTGCGTGTAGAGGGATAGGTGCCCGTATGTAACATTGGTGTTCCACAGGGGTCAATTTTAGGTCCCTTCTTGTTCTTGGTATATATCAATGATCTTCCCTATTATTTGCAGGATAGGTGTGAAATAGTTCTGTTTGCAGATGATACCTCATTAATTTTTAATGTGGATAGGCATGACCCAAATGTTGACGAAGTGAACAGTGCTCTTTTACACATATCTGAATGGTTTACTGCCAATAATTTATTATTAAATGCCAAAAAAACCACTTGTGTTGAATTTTTACTTCCTAATGTAAAAAAGTTGAACAGAGATATTACCTTGAACGGGGAGGTATTGCATCCTACTGAGTCTACTGTATTTCTAGGGTTAACATTGGACGAGAAACTACAGTGGGGAGCCCATGTCAACACCGCTGCAGGTAAGCTCAGTTCAGCTGCATATGCAGTCCGAAAAATAAGGCATCTCACCGATGAAGATACAGCTAGATTGGTTTATTTCAGCTACTTTCATAGCATTATGTCCTATGGAATTCTACTGTGGGGCAAGGCTGCAGATATAGAAACTATATTTATCTTACAGAAAAGAGCCATTCGCTCTATATATAATTTACGTGCTCGGGACTCACTAAGAGATCATTTTAAGAATACTGGTATCCTTACTGTACCATCACAGTATATATTTAATAATATTTTGCATGTACACAAAAGCTCCGACTTACACACAAGAGTAGGAGATAGACACGATTATGGCACAAGGAACAGGAATAGAATTGAAATGCCAATTTTCCGATTAGCTAAAGTTAAAAATTCATTTATGGGTCAAGGTATACGCTTATATAATAGAATTCCTCACAATATTAAAGAGTTTAGTAGTTCTAAATTTAAAACTTATATAAAAAATGTACTAGTTCAGAGAGCCTATTACAGTATTAAGGAATATATGGACGATAAAAACCCATGGAGGGTTGTCGCGTAAAAACCACAGGACAGTTCTTTGGCATATTATGATATATTATGTAGTTAGATATAAGTTACATATTATGTAATATTGACATGATTTAAAAGAGCAACTATGGAGTTTCTTGCCGATTCTTCTCCATAGATACTGCTTTCCGAATCGGTGGTAAATGTTAAAAATACTTATGTAATGACGATTCGAAAGTGCTACTAAACAGTAGTCTAATTGAATAAATGAATGTTTGAGTTTGAGTTTTGAGTATGGCTTGTCGCCACGGGAACGCTGCAAATAAATAGGATACTTAAAACTAGATTTATAAGTGCGTGTAGAGGGATAGGTGCCCGTATGGCTTGTCGCCACGGGAACGCTGCAAATAAATAGGATACTTAAAACTAGATTTATAAGTGCGTGTAGAGGGATAGGTGCCCGTATGGCTTGTCGCCACGGGAACGCTGCAAAGAAAAAAGGGATATGCTTGAAGCGCTAGATATACATAAATAGGATACTTGAAACTAAATATACAAATGCATGTAGAGGGATAGGTGCTCGTACGGTTTGTCACCTCGGGAACGCTGGAAAGAGAAAAGTAGCTAGACTTAAAGCGCTGGAAGTGATAAGCACGTGTATGACAAGCGAGAGGCTTGTCGTCGCAGGAGCACTCGATGTAAATAGATGATATACTTGAAGCGCTGGAAATTATTCGTACGTTTGCAGGAGATGAAAAAAGAAGGGTTATAATAATAAACAAGCACGCGCTTAATAATAGTTGACTAAATTGCCCAAGGTTGCCTGGAAGAAATCGCTTTTAAGCGATAAGGCCGCCAAATTGTACATTTATTTTAAGTTACCTATCGTTTCTGTAAATGTTGTTTTTGTGTGCATTGTACAATAAAGTGTTTTCTTTTCTATTCTATTCTAAATTGGCCCATTATTGAGCGCGTTCCGGGTGCCGGTGCATGAATATAACCCGTACAGCTTTTCAGGGCGAATGCAGTTGAATAGAGTTTTAGAATAAGCACTATAAATGCTAATTAAATTGCACGCTGTGACATGTACGCATTCTAACGGAAAGCAATAAGCTAGAAACAATCCAATCAGAACATCAGCTACCAGTTATGAATACATTGTTTGCGATACACTCTGCTACACTAACGCCAACATTATACAGTTTTTAATATTAAACATACATATAAATATCGTAGTAACATAAAATTGCACATAACGAAACAATCTATACTAATATTATAAAGCTGAAGAGTTTGTTTGTTTGTTTGAACGCGCTAATCTCGGGAACTACTGGTCCGATTTGAAAAATTCTTTCGGTGTTAGATAGCTCATTTATCGAGGAAGGCTATATATCATCACGCTACGACCAACGGGAGAGGAGTCACGGGGGTGAAACCGCGCGGAGCAGCTAGTATACATATATACGTACAGAGCAGGGCGAAGTGGCATGTTCTACGACGAGCCTGAAGGAGTGCCGCGTGCGCACGTTGTCCAGCACGCCCTGGTTCACGCCGCGGTTGTCGTCGCGGGACAGACGACGGTCTTGCATTATCTACACACAATCATTATTATTTATTTATCTAAACAAAAAAAATGTATAAAAGTAAGGAAATTTAATTAAATTCACGTTAATCAATGAAAAAAGATTAATTATATATTATATATCTATCCTCTACCTTAGGTGGCCTGGAAGAAATCGCTTTTAAACGATAAGGTCACCTTTTGTACTTTACCTCGCATCCATACAAATATATAGTATACTGTACATTGTAATATTAAATGGTGTGGTACAATAAATGATTAAATAAAATAAAAGATTTGAAGATGCACCAATCTACTATACGAATGAATTCATACAATTAGGAAGCCCAATACATGGCAAGGTCTTCCGCTAACTTGCCGATTTCTTACTACATTTATTATAATATAGTTTAGATTCTTATTTAGTACTCATTTTTATACAATGACAATTTTTTAAGCAAAAGTAAAAAGGCTGTTAGCACAGTAAATTGAGTGCAAATTTTGTTTATTATTATTATGTTTCGTTTTTATTGCTATCCCAAACCCTTTAAGATTTCCAGATAAATATCTTGAAACTAACACCAAACTAATTAATTATATAAAAATTACAAATAAATAGTATATTTCTATCACTACCAAACTACCAAAATCCTATTTTTTTTTAATAATTTTAATTTTTAACATAATTGTAACCTCAATTTGTCCGGGTTGCAGTGCAGCGACACCTAGCGGTGTAGAAGTGAGTATAGTGAGGCGGGTGGACTCGTCCTCGATGTACGCAGCTGCTGGGAGCGGGTAGAAATTCGCTTGGAGCGGTAGTTTGTCGAAATAGCGACGTTTTATCATCTGAAAGAGATTAAGTTATAGAGTTTATTGGTAAAATTCTTCGATCTATACGTAATTTGGTATTTAGCTAGTAGTATTTAGGTTTATCTTTATTAACTCAGGCCCCGGAACCACAGACACAATAGAAAATCTATTGTGTCTGGGACCGATCGGGCCGCTTGGGGCTCAATAGGTTAATCTAGTATTAAATTGGTTAAGTGAAAATTAAATTTATTAAATTTGTTGTAATGGTAGTCTTAGTTCAAATATATTGATGTCATAAAGGCAAATAGCATTTATTTACTCGTGTGAGCTGTGATAAATATTGGATATCTTTCATTCTAGTCTTAGATCTGGTTCCATTCAAAAAATAATCAAATTTCATACACCTGAACCACAGAATACATAAAAGTAGCTAAACGCTACAGAACGGACACTCTCCGCCTCCCGCCAAAATTAAACACTTACCTCACCCCGCACGATCATGCTATAAATGGCCCGCATTTTTCTGCAAGGACGATACGCAACGAAGATTGACAACATTAATCAAATTGACTTAAAGTAATTTTATTATTTTGGATTTGTGATTATTGTTTTTCGTAGAAAATGGTTAGATATTGTGCTGTTTACGGATGTATTTCATCAGAAAAACGCGAATTTCTTTACGCTAGTCACAAATGTGCCAACCATAAAGCGTTAACACACACATTTGCAGTCTCTACAGTGTGACTTTCAAAACGATAATTTTGTATCGAGTGTCCGGGGTGTGCCTGAACTTTAATTTCTAAGACATTATGAAAACAATTATAATAACCCATACCTATTCAATGCCAAAATGTTGTACAAATAATTATAAGAAATGTTTATTCAACATACCTGCATGCCATTAACATCAGTATAGAAAACGTCTCCATTCTTGATGCCCGTAGAGAACCTCATGGCCAGCTCCATATCATCCACCTTCGGGTCTATCAGGAACGTGTTCGTTATTTCTATTTCGCTTTGCGGCAACGACGGGTTGTTGTATACTGATACCTAAATATAGAGAAACATTTTAATATAAAAAGGGGCCTGTGTGCCGAGCACACGTGTCAGAAGTGAAACTTCTTTGGCAAAATTCAAAAATCATCGCCTTATTCCACGACGTGTGGTATTGCCATGATGCGACCTTGAAATTTTACTCTCAACGCGCCTAGAGAAGTTTCAATTCAAAAATTATTGATTTAACAAACAAGCTATACTGAGTACTAAATTTAGATTATTAAAATTATGACATTAACAAAAATTGATATTACATCACAACTATCTCGGTTGATATTCCAGTTATTTTCAAGTTTTAAATGGAGAGTATTATGGTTCCCACCAATCGCACCATAATTAACAAACAATACCTAACCAGAAATTACCTCCATACCGACCAACCATAGATCGATACAATTTTGAATATGAAATTTTACAGTTATTGGGCACCTAAATTATTTCAGTAATAAACTCACAGCTAAAATAATCTCAGCGGTTTTAGGTCCAACTAACGCCGTGTACAGGCTAGCTTTGAAGGGTCCTTCAGTTATAACGAGTTCCGGGTATGCGTCCAGATTGAACTGCTGTGCTGGTCCATCCGGGATGAATAGGTATGCGCCACTGTTGTTGTCTTGTAGCTTTTGGGTACCATATCTGTGGAGCAAAATAATAATATTGATATGTATTTTTTGACGTGACAACGTCTTATAATTCGATAAAGCCGGTTGCACGCACGAAAAAACATGACTCATGCGGCGTTACCTCGCTCTGAATCATCTGAGGCGTTCCATGTAAGGCTTGAAGTGCGAGCGAGAGCGCGGAACGAGCGACAAAGAAGCACAATCGGACGTTGTCACGTTCAACTATCGTCAGTAAACCGACTTTACAGACAACCAATTTTTTTTAACCGAGTTTTAAAACAAAAAGGAGGTTCCATGTTCATTTGTATGTGTTTTTGTGTATGTGCATTGTGCAAGGATATTTTCGGTAATTGTGAACCGAATTACAAGTTTTGCATTTAGTGATTGGTGTTAAAATTCGAAGTTAACGATAAAAGGCCTTTGTGTCGATGTAGGAAGTTAAATTGAATAATTCATTCTTTGGCTAAGCTTAAAGGACGAAGTATATTGTGTTGTAGAAATATGAGACATAATTTATTATTAAACATATTTCTCACGTTAAAACTACCCTCTAATTCCGTAAAGAACCTTCAACTCACTGTACATAATCCATATGCACCGGCGTGGTCTTCCCATCGCTGGATATGATGGCCTTCACCAGCCCATGCTTGGTGGCCAGCACGCGCGTACTGTTCCCGGCCTGCAGTGTGACGTCATCAGCTAGTCTTGCAGCTGGCTGCTCTATCGGGAACATTTTTGGTAACTCTATGGACCAGTAGTCCGCGTTGTACACGCGGATCCGCGCGAACGATGTGTATCTGTGGGGATAAATATAATGTTATGTGTGGGTAGATGGGGAAAATTAAGTTTTAGAGTACATTTGTTTTCAAAAATCTGGCAAACGATATACAAGAACACCTTTTATTATTTATAGCAACTCAGTTTACAATACAATACAAAAACGTAAGTGTGTGTCTGTAAAGAAATAAATGTCATAGTAAAATCAACCTTATTATCATCTATTAAGGTATTCACAAAACTTAACGAAAACAATACATTTTACAAACCAAGCTATCTCAATACACGAAAATAATTTAAATCTTATTCGAACGAATTAAAGTCGAATTTACAAAGTAACTAAACTCTGGCCGGAGTTTTGGTAGACGTTTTATATCACCGATTACGTAACTATCTGTTACAATTTACATAATCGGCGACTACTGATCGAATCACAGAACTAACTTGTTAATACTCATGCTGTCTCTCAGCGACACGCTGAACGTGGTCAGCGCGAGTGCATCCACGCTGACCGGGAACGACAGCTGGAACTTGTTCGCAGCAAACCCGGCACTACACACACACTCACTTGTTAATGCTCATGCTGTCTCTCAGCGACACGCTGTACGTGGTCAGCGCGAGTGCGTCCACGCTGACCGGGAACGACAGCTGGAACTTGTTCGCAGCAAACCCGGCACTACACACACACTCACTTGTTAATGCTCATGCTGTCTCTCAGCGACACGCTGAACGTGGTCAGCGCGAGTGCATCCACGCTGACCGGGAACGACAGCTGGAACTTGTTCGCAGCAAACCCGGCACTACACACACACTCACTTGTTAATGCTCATGCTGTCTCTCAGCGACACGCTGTACGTGGTCAGCGCGAGTGCATCCACGCTGACCGGGAACGACAGCTGGAACTTGTTCGCAGCAAACCCGGCACTACACACACACTCACTTGTTAATGCTCATGCTGTCTCTCAGCGACACGCTGTACGTGGTCAGCGCGAGTGCATCCACGCTGACCGGGAACGACAGCTGGAACTTGTTCGCAGCAAACCCGGCACTACACACACACTCACTTGTTAATGCTCATGCTGTCTCTCAGCGACACGCTGTACGTGGTCAGCGCGAGTGCGTCCACGCTGACCGGGAACGACAGCTGGAACTTGTTCGCAGCAAACCCGGCACTACACACACACTCACTTGTTAATGCTCATGCTGTCTCTCAGCGACACGCTGAACGTGGTCAGCGCGAGTGCATCCACGCTGACCGGGAACGACAGCTGGAACTTGTTCGCAGCAAACCCGGCACTACACACACACTCACTTGTTAATGCTCATGCTGTCTCTCAGCGACACGCTGAACGTGGTCAGCGCGAGTGCATCCACGCTGACCGGGAACGACAGCTGGAACTTGTTCGCAGCAAACCCGGCACTACACACACACTCACTTGTTAATGCTCATGCTGTCTCTCAGCGACACGCTGTACGTGGTCAGCGCGAGTGCATCCACGCTGACCGGGAACGACAGCTGGAACTTGTTCGCAGCAAACCCGGCACTACACACACACTCACTTGTTAATGCTCATGCTGTCTCTCAGCGACACGCTGTACGTGGTCAGCGCGAGTGCATCCACGCTGACCGGGAACGACAGCTGGAACTTGTTCGCAGCAAACCCGGCACTACACACACACTCACTTGTTAATGCTCATGCTGTCTCTCAGCGACACGCTGTACGTGGTCAGCGCGAGCGCGTCCACGCTGACCGGGAACGACAGCTGGAACTTGTTCGCAGCAAACCCGGCACTACACACACACTCACTTGTTAATGCTCATGCTGTCTCTCAGCGACACGCTGTACGTGGTCAGCGCGAGCGCGTCCACGCTGACCGGGAACGACAGCTGGAACTTGTTCGCAGCGAAGCCGAGACGACGCTCGCCCGATACCACGGGGGTTATTTGCGCCATTATTGGACTACCGTCTGGGTCGAATACCTGGTGGAAATTGGAGAATAAAATATAATATATGGCTGTTTAATATATTGTAAATTCAATTCTTCAGCAGATTCTAGAAAATAATTAAAAATATGACAGCAAATAAACTTTTTAACGGGCATTTTAGAGAACACTGGGCAAATCAATAAAGAGAATGATTTACAGAAAAAGTAAGTCATATTGCAGAAAAATAATATTATATGTAGTTAAAATATGTGTAGCATGGAAAATATATACCTCATATATTTTATGCATTTTGGGTGTATATAATTAAGAAAATTTACCTCAACATGCGGCGACGAAACGATAACAGTCAATATCTCCTGCCTCTTGAAGGCCAGTGCGTTATATAGCACTATCCGTCTAGACGGAGACACTTCATCCAGAGCTATAGTGATTCTTGTTGGTATTTCATCATGACGCTGCCATATGTCATCGATATCGAAGTAAATGTCCTCTTGGGTTTGGTCTTGAATGGCCGGTTGTTTGAGCAGGTAGTAGGCCGCTTGCTGGATCACTGACTGACAGTCTTTGATGGCTTGGTGTAACCTACATAGTGAAGTCGGGGATTTTATTAAGGTGTGTGTGTATTCTTTGTTTATGATAGGACTAATGAGCTAGTCCGAGTATAAGTCAAATATTAAACAGATTATAAAGAAAATTGTAATGTACTACAATAACTGTTAGGATAAGAAATGAATTGAGTATCATTAATTTAAAATAACATAAATAATTAGAATGAGAAACATTTTATATCAGAACCTTCATAATCACAGAATTACTATTTGAATTACAAAATATATAAATTCTTATCAAATGAGTGTACTCCTCAAAAATTTCACATATTACCCACATTGCCACCCACCCACAAACCAAATATAGAAACCTCTTTGCATAATCTTTGATGACATTTAAGCGGTTTGATGGAAAACAGTGAGGTATTAGTCACCAAAAATCTGACATAAACAACGGCGCACTATCCTTCTCCAGGGGTATCTATGAAAAATTGCCAAAAATAAAATACCCACTTCTTAGCATAATCCACGACAACTTCGTCCTTAGCGGTGCCGGTAACCCCGTCGTGGTGCTGGAACAGCGCGAGCGAGCGCCGAGCGCGCTCCACGCGGTCGCGCAGTTGGAGAGACAGGATGTATGTCACTGAGCGGGAAGATACCGCTTGGGATGTTATCGCTTCTGCTGCCCTGGGGGTTTTATTGTATTATTTTTGTGTTCTATAATAGTTTTAAGTTAGAATAATTACTTATTACACGTGAAGCTGAGGTCAAAAAGAGTTAAAGAGAAAGGATGTATGTGACTGAGCGGGAGGATACCGCTTGGGATGTTATCGCTTCTGCTGCCCTGGGGGGTTTAAATCATACTTAATTATATTTATTACTAGCTAATACCCGCGTGTTCGTGATAAAAGGAAATTAACAGTAATAGCATCTATCGATATTTGTAAAGTCTGAATCTAAAATGAAAGTCTCCTATAACACAGATTTTTTCCTAGTATAGGAGACATTGTACAAAATGTCACAATAAATGAATCACATATAGTTATTATATTATGTAAGTTAATAGCATGTTTAATTTCAAATAAATGATTTTGATTTAATTTTTGATTTTGTTTGATTCGAATACACATGATAACCCTACTGGTAATATCATAAAATCACTCCATTATGACGTGAAAGAAAGACAAAAATTTGTAACAAGTCTTCATTTCAGTTCAGTTTCATGATATTTTGTCATAACATAAGGTGAGAACTAATAAATATTTACCTAACATAACCCAGTAACGCTCTATCCATATTCTTATAGAACGGTCTGGAAGTGTAATACCCGCTCCAGTAATGTTGGTTTCTATCCGCGTACGTAAAGAAGTCCCCAGTGAGTACCGGGAAGTCGGACATTTTCATCTCTTCGTGTAGTGCTTTGAAATAATCGTTTAGGGTGCCGAATTGAATCTAGAATAATTTTAATATTGGGACAAGTGTTAGAATTAGGATTAAACTAAAAATACCTCTTTTAATTTGCGTGTTAGTACAAATATATAAAAAATAATAAAAAAGAAGTGAAACTTCTTTAGGCGCGTTGAGAGTTAAATTTCAAGGTCGCATCTTGGCAATACCGTCATAACATGGAGTAAGGCGACGATTTTGGTATCTTTAAATCTTGCCAAAGAAGTTTCACTTCTGAGACGTGTGCACACGCTCTTTTTTTTCTTTGATAATGATTAGTCTTTAGAAATTATAGTCTTTTCAGATAAAACATTAAGTGCATGAAATTTTCATTATTTTAACATGCTTATAAATTTATTGTTATTATTGTATTTTATTTTAATAAATTATTGTATCAGTAATACCTCAGCATTCCACGCATCATTATTATTGATATAGTCAATGAGCATTTCATAGTTCTGGTACTGGTGGTCCCATTCATTGGAGCGGTCGTACCGGAAGTCGTCGCCGAGCGGAAACAGTACCACGTTACTGCGGTATAGTTGCGCCTTTTTGCGCCATTGGTCCAATATTAGAGATGCTCTGAAGAGGAAAAATGTATTAGAATAAATAATTTTAAGACAAATGTGTGTACTAATTATAAAGAAAAATTGAAACGCTCGTCTTACGGTGCATTTAGATCAAACAAGGGAATGCTCATTCTAACCACACTATGTCAAATTCTTTTAGTGTAAACAGGCGTAGAGCATTCTTTCGTTGTTCTTACTCCTTAGTCCGTTCGAAAATATTATTCTAATACTGAATAGCAGTGAATACGAGTTTCCGTTTACACTAAAAGATCACGAAAGAATGCTCTTTCGCTTGCTCTAGCTTGTTCGTTCGTTTGATATAAATGCACCGTTATGTGTTACTTACAGGGAATTGAAAATCCTACTCATATTATAAATACGAACATTTGTATGTTTGACTGTTAGTTAATACTTCAAGTTAGGTAGTTAAAAACTGCTGAACCGATTTTCACGAAATTTGACACACTTTTTGAAAGTATTGAAGATACTCTAAAGAGTCTCCAAAAATACGTTAGTTTGTAAATAGCAAAGAAATCTTACCTTTCTCCCACATTTTTTTGAATAATTTTCCTGGGCGCTACACCCCAAGGACAGGTTACTCCATTGCCAGGGAGCCTTTTGAAGTCAAATTGACAACATATCTAGAAAATTTTGCAATGACAAAATTAATAAAAAGTTGTTATTTTTAACATAAAAATGCTATAATTAACTTTCATAGACAATTGAAAAATAATTTTTGTTAAATAATTAATACATCCAAAGTTAGATATGTAATATAATACCTACATTATAACAATAAAAACTCTTTATCAATTTCCAGTTTTTTTTTCGAAATGTAAATTAAAGTAGCATAAAATATGATAAGGTAGTTATTTTATATACATATTTCAATGCTTTAATATTGTACAATTATTTATTCCTAATTGTCTTTTAATAGTGATGCACACAATAATCTGCTTTCATAATATAAAATTGTAAATTTTGTAAGTTTTGTGTTATTTAATTTACCTTTGGATCAGGGCCACAGGAGTGAGGTACATCATATGAGTAAAATGGCATCATGTGGGTAAACATATCGGTTTTACCACTGCCATCTGAAAAAATATTCATTATTTTAAAACTTATTGAAGTGAAACTTCTTTGAGAATAAAACTTCAAGGTTACGTCATGGCAATACCGTCACCTCGTGGAGTAAGGCGACGATTTTGGTAACTTTGAATCTTGCCAAAGAAGTTTCACTTCTGACACGTGTGCTCGGCAGACACGCTCTTTTTATGTAAAGAAGATAATATAACACTTCCTCAATGATAAGTATGATTTAAAAAGCATAATATTGTTATTCCGTACATATAAATAAATTATCTTTTACAGAATATAGATAGATAACAAAAACAACCGACTTCAAAAACGGAAAAGTAAAAAATAAAAAAGATTTGATATTATTAATTACTACATATTATTTAGATGTGCTATTTACTAAAAAGGTTTGATGTCGGTGCACGGGCTTAATACTAAGTGCTTTTCCGTTTTTGAAGTCGGTTGTTTTTAACGTAGTTATTTTTATTTAATACTTTTTAGTGAATCAAAGTTACTTGCTACATTTCAATTAAGTCATCGAGATCAGACAAAAATGCTCATAAAATAAAAACTACTGGGCCTATCCGAATAAAATTTTTATGGGACCAATTCGACACCATTTCGCATCAAACAAAAAAAGATTCACGTAAATCGGTTCAGAAACCTCTGAGTAATCGGTGTACATACATAAAAAAAAACATACCGGCCGAATTGATAACCTCCTCCTTTTTTTGAAGTCGGTTAATAATTAGAAACGGTGAAATGTTAAATATGAACTATTTCAAGAAACAATTAACAAACAAATAAGAATGTCGATGACCGAAAAGGCAATTACACATTTAACTAGTTTCATAATCCATTTTTTTTCTATTTATAAAAATTTCTCATATTTTTAGCATTTGAGTGCTATAAAACTAAGGAATGTAATTGAACTTATGAAACATTAAAATAATAAAAAGACCATACATATTATATATTTTACAGCATATAAACTTGCATATAATATAACATATACAATATCATACCCCACAGTTGCCTCCATTTGAATTCCAATTGCCTGTCCATAGCCAACTCCTTCTTCACCCTATAGTGTACTCTCTGTATCAAAGAGTTTTCAAACCCAGTAAGCTTCAGTAAATAAGGTTGAGTACTCGAATGTCCAAAAGGATCTATAGCCCAACTGTTTCTCGGTGTATAACCTAGGTTCTCCGTCAACCATTGGTGGCCTGTAGTCAGCTGTTGGATAATAGACATCCAGTGTGAATTCGCCTCGTCGTTCATTACCCATCCACCGGTGACTATCTCGATTTTTCCCGCTTTAAGTAAGCTGAAAATTATTTTATAGATGATAAAAAAAAAGAAATTAGAAAAATGTTGATTGTGTTGATGTGAGGAAATATTAGTATCAATTTGTTAAGTATGTATATGTTTCTTGCCAATGCTTTCCGAATTGATGGTAAATGGTAAGACTGTTACAATTCAAAAGTGCTTCTAGAAGAAGTCTAATTGAATAAATAGATGTTTGAGTTTGAGTTTAAATCAATGTCAATGCAAATGAACATAATAAATGCACATAGTTCATGATTCATGTAAAGTTAGAGTACAGTACTCCAAAATTAATAATGCGCATGCAAATCTTCGCTAATTGTCGTATTTCCAAAATGTATTTCATTTGACTAAACAAATTTTACTAAATTATGCATGAAGAAATTGCATTTAACCACTCTATATACATATCGTCTTCGGACACTCCGAGATTATGACAGTTACCAAACTGTGATGAAGATTTCTATGCGCATTATCACTTTTGGAGTACTGTATAAGTCAGAATAATATGAGAATTTAAGTATAGATTAATATTCACATAAACTTGAAACAGTTGGATACTTACTTTTGAAAAGCTACTTTCTCTTTCTCAGTTGCATCCATAGTCCACCACAAGGATAGAAAGCTGATTTCAGCCCAAATAAATTTCCTGCCGATGCCTTCTGATAATTTTTCAACCATATTTGTAAATATTGCTTTTGTTTGTGTCTTGTAGTAATTCTCAAATGTTTTTAACCATCCTGTATAATAAAAAATAAACATTAACTGGAAATTATTTTGAATACTCATTATTGTTTAAATTATTTTGAGAATCACCAGAGGATATAGAAAGGCATAAAATCATGACATAGTATTAACAAATGTATAAACTATTTTAATATAGTACATCCCTACTAATATTATAAATGCGATGCGAAAGTAACTATGTCTGTCTGTCTGTTACGCTTTCCCGCTTAAACCTCTCAACCGATTTTGATGAAATTTGGCACAGACAATCTTTAGACCCTGAGAAAGAACATAGGCTACCTTTTATTGCGAAATATGTACCACGGGCGAAGCCGGGGCGGACCGCTAGTATTATATAAGAATTTCCTTTTGATTTAATTAGATATCCTGAATACTTTGAACTTCTCATTTAAATTGGCTTACAGTGATCTCTGAATGTTATGTAAATCCTTCTTGTATGTACTCAGATAAATAATAACTATTCATATATTTATTTGAAGCCATTTTATACTTTTTCATTTGGGTGTTAAATAAAATATAATCTATAAAATATAAAATAAATATATATAAAATACAAATCAGTTTAATGTGTTATTGATTGAAATCAACGTTACATGTATCAAATTTGATAACACCTTTCTTTTGCCTTTACTTAGAATCAAATTTATACTTTGATGTTTTATTAGAAAAAAAAATTACCAGGGTCATTGTGTGAATGTGGAACAATGAATACTTTCAGTTTATTCTTGCTGCTCCACTGGCTCTCTTTGTATTCAATTTCCCAACCTTGCTTCCACACTCCACCATCTTTATCATCAAATGTTATTCTTTCATACATGGACAGCATCTAAAATATATCAACTTTATTAGTATTATATCATATTGAGATTGTAAACTATACTTGATACCAATCTTGTATGTTTACAAAATATAACTATAATATTTACCTACTATATTTACTTACTATATTATAATGCTGAAGAATTTGCTTGTTTGTTTGAACATGCTAATCTCAGGAACGACTGGTCCGATTTGAAAAATTCTTTTGGTATTAGATAGCCCATTTAATATCAAGGAAGGCTATAGGCTATTTATTATATGGGTGTTTCTCTGCTATTTGGAAACTCGTTCAAACAAGACTGTCCTAACCAAAATTTATCAAATGTTGAGAATGTTTGTCAATACAAAGCAAGGTAATAGTATATCAAAAATATATATTAAAGAAACACACACATTTTTTTCTTTGTTTTTGAGTTATGAGCGGTTTTGTGCAAAATCGTGACAGGGTAATGTTGTGACTAACCAGGGGAATGTTTTTATGAACTAAAACTAATATTTTTGTATGTTTAAATAATCAAATCTTTATTTTTATTAGTTATTACAATGTGTAATTATTACTTAAATAATCAACGAGATCAAAACTAAATTCACTTACAAAATAGAGACATTTTTATAACATTTGTTATAAACTGAACAAAATCAACTTCTTACTTTTACAGTCTTTCTAAAATACTGATTGTTTGACATAAGTCAGCTCTTAGAATGTTAAATAAAATAAAAAACAAAAATATTACCTCTGTTATCGAATTATCACAATAAAATTTTTAATTTTTTTGGCTTACAATTAAGAAACATTTATACTTTTCAGGTAAGTTGAAATAATTATCATTGCTGGCACAGTATACCACTAAAAATCAATTTTATCTTTCAGGGAAACATCTCTTATTTCTCAAAGACATGTACCAATTTTGGAAAACTATAAAATAATCTACTTCCTTTAACAGTCACGTTCAGATCAGGAACTTTTCCAATATTTGGTAAAAACCGACATCAGACATATCATTCTCATCTATTCTAAACTTGTAGCCCTTGTTATCACAAATTTTCAGAAAAGTCACTGTTAGTTCGCCGTCCTCATCATCTACTTTATTAACAACCGCAGCATAGCGATATTCCCTGTTCCCGACAATAAACTTAACTAAAACGTAATCACCACTGTTATAATAAGTTTGCTGAAGGACGCTTGTACTAGGCTCCGCAGTATTATCAAGATCAGTCTTAGTATTTTCAATCGGTCTTAAAAGGATAGTCAATGTAATGCAGTCATGTCCGTGAGATTTGAGATAGCGGGATTTCGACTTCGGAATCGGAATCTGTGGAGATACATGCCTATCATTTTGGAGGTTCTAGACTTCAGCTGAGCCTTCATACTGTGGTAGTTTACACACTAAAAATGCCTTAAAATCCTATTTTAGAACTTTACCATCGCATATTACCGGCATTCATTTTGTGAGCGTCGGACCCGTTACACAGTATCGAAATAAAATGATGTTCCATATTGTGACTTCGAGGCTACATGTGGAGGTTCCAAATGTAGACAAGTTCTCCTGGAATTTTTCAGAGAGTGGCCATGGCAAGAGTGCCACAGATGGTATTGGCGCCACGTGCAAAAGATCTGCTGATGCTGTCGTTGCTGCAGGAGGAGATATCGATAGTATGGAATCTTTTATAGACTCTGTGTGTCAAAGGTGTCCTTCAATCTCTCTATTTACAGTTGACGATGATGCAATTAAAAAAATGACTATGGATATTCTGAAAGACGCATTTCTTCTTGTTTTTGAGGGTCATTTTTAAGTCGTTGATATCTCAATCGTTCAGCTATTCGTTTTTGTTCTAATATTTCTTCTCTTGTTTTGGGTGGCTTCATTTTAGGTGGCATTTTGAGCTATAACCTACGAAAAAGAACGATAATTATATTATTTATTTATTTATTTGGTACATATTATTAACGCTGAGGAAAATTGATGCGCTATACAGCAATGAAGTCTTTACAAAACTTAAAAAACATTCCCCTGAGGTAAGGAACACTCCCCTGTGCATATAAATGACAGGGGGATGTTGACCAGGGGAATGTTTTTTTAACTTGAAAACCAAATAACTCAAAATCATTAAAACATATCACATTTATAACACAGATGTGCAGACATGATTGCTAGTAAAGTAATTTAAACACATTATCTTAATTAAAACTCTTAAAATATGAAGACAAATGCTCACCAGTGGAGTGTTCGTACTAACGGCCGCGACGCGTTGTTCACATCCAAACACAGTGGTGCTACTCACAAAATGGCGGCTGTCTATTTATATTGACAACCGAACGAACTTTACACCGTTTGCGTTCCATTTCACGGTTGAAATGTTTTGGACTAATAACCTAAGTGATTTTCGCGCCGTTTTCAAATGTTACCAGGGTAGTGTTTTAAAAATTTGAGGACAAACTTCGTAAACAATTTTTTCAATATTTTTTTTATTATAGACATGTAATTTGTAATTTAAAATATGCCACAGTCTTCTGCAATTACATATTATTATTATTTAGTAACGAATTGACAAGTATTAAATATATATAGGTAACAATACTTCTAATTCTGGAAAAGGGACATACCAGGGGAGTGGTTTTTGAGATGTATAACATTTTTTTTCTCGAAAATTATTATATTAAATTACATAATGAGCAATTGTGAACCAAGAATACCACATTTATGTTCATATTAATCCTAAAAAAATAGAAATGATAGAACTTATTCTAATAAAATTTGCTTGGGACAGTGATTTTCCATTTAGCAGAGAAATGCCCATATAATCATGCTAAGACCAACAGAAGCAGAGCCACGCGGGTAAAACCACGGAGCGCAGCTAGTTATTAATAAAAAAATAATAATAATAAAATGAGTACCTAGTACCCACATAATTTCATCTGTAAATTTTTATATGTATATAAATTAAAATTAAAGTCTTACCTGTACATCCGTTTTTGAGCTCTGTTGATAAATTGGACAGTAAGACATATCAACTTTATTCTTTAGATGCATTCTTGGAGGTTCATCACCCACAACCTTAAACTCTCTTATTTTAGCCGGTTTCTTTTGAGCCTTGGGTTTCTTCATAGGAGGATTCTCTGCTGAGCGATCCACTATCTGATCCATGGCGGTTTTAATCTCACCAACCACAGCATGATGCTCATTAAGTTCATTCTCTATGTGACGCAGTTTTGATTCAAATGATGACCATTTACTCTAAAGGAACATTTGTAAAAATTATTATTGATTGTTTTACACATAGATTCAATATATTCATATATGTCATAATAATAATACACACATAATAGCTACCTATTTATCTCTCTGATTTATCAGACCACATATATGTTTAAGTAGCAATAAATGGTACTCACATCATCTAATTCCATCATGACAGGCTTAATACTTGGCAATTTAAATGTTAAGTCGGTAACAACATAAAGAATAAATATGAAAGCTATAATACATGTTGCCCAAAAAACCGCCGAAAGTCTTCTTATCCTCATTTTTTTGCCCTTTTCGTATTTAACTCAGATGAACGAAACGTAGATAAGATGTTTTTAATTAGTTTAAATATATGTTTTCCACTTTATTAATCATGTTTGTTTATGCCAATACACTGGCTCAAGAATGGTGAGGAAATAAACAGATTTGATAGTGGTTTTATTATTTTATGGATGATTGCACTTGACACCGATATTTAATTTTTATTTATTTCTTTCGTTTCAATACGGCAGTCGGCAAATACGGCTTTTTGTGCTTACAAATCTATTTGTCAATAATCAATTGACGTTTCTCTTCACTGTCATCATGATAAATTATATTGAATAGCCATTCACGAATATTCAACATAATGTGAATGGTAATTTTTATTTACTACTTATTTAAAAAGTTATTATTATATAACCACTTAATAACGATATTACGAACTCATTAAACTGACTTATTACTTTACAAACTTAACCTACATTACTTCATAGTTCAAATATACAAGTGGAATTTCGTAATTAAATGCCTCAGAGTATCTATAAACTACCCGAAGGGAACTCTCCCTAGAAGTGTACGTCTCATAGTATGATAGATAAAAAACTAAACATACTCAAAGGAAACCAAGTATTATTTTTGAAAAGAAAGAAAACTGCATTAAAATGTGCCCCAAAAATTTGTTTGCCACACCCCCGAATCGAACCGACTAAAATCTATAAAAGAAATCATTTTCTTGCTTACTTGATAAATAACTATCTAGAGTCCGGTCGCGGAGCAGAAAGAATTTCGTACAATGACCTCTTTACCTACTGACAGTGGTCACAAACATTTTTGAATGAAGTGCAGTTTACATGAAATATTTAGAGGAGAAAATGTTTTTTACTAACTTATTAAATAAATGTCCTTTATTCATTTACAATACTTATTAGTTAGTTACATTTTAACTTTTTCAATAACCACGATATATTATATACAAAAAGTGAGTGAAACTTCTTTATGACCTTATTTTTCAAAAAATAATTTACTATATACAATATTACAGAAATACGTTAGCACAGACATACATTAAGATCTTAATGTATGTCTGTATACGTTAGTCTAACACGCGATTTCGACTTAGGCGGATTTTGATTGGACATAAAGAGTTTGAGGTTTATTCTTATAAATTTTGAATTCACAAAATCATAATTGAACACCTAACACCAATCAAGCAAACACAAACCTTACGCTCTCAGGTTAAAGGTTTACAATCCCTAAGGACGACGGTCATTGCACCTGTGCGAGCAAGACACATTATTTTTACGTTGGAGTGACAGTGACAGGTAATAACAGGTCAATAGGTCAATGTACGAAATTCTTCCTGCTCCGCGACCGGACTTTACCTAGTTTTATATGCTATAGAAGACAGATACAGATCGTCTAGTTTACATGAAACTTTACCTATATTGCTTTATAATTTTATTCCTGTGCTTTTGCTAGCTGCTTTTCCTCTTAATACTTAAGTTTCTGAGAATAACAACATAGGAAAAGAAAAGTAATCTAAATAACTTCATGCTACATTAGTCACATACTATATTAATCATAATCTATCAGTGAAATTTCCCTAAGGTCCAGCCGTTCTAGCGATTAGCCTTAACAGACAAACAAATAAATTTAAAATAAGATAATGGTAAAATTGGTGTAAAATTGCTATTTTAGTGAATTCAGGAATAAGGATTTTATACCCAATGAAGTCCTTGGTATAACTATCCGAACAGATTTGTTATCGATTTTCAAAATATTTGTTATAAACGTCAAACTCAAATTTAAACGTCAAACAGTTTGTGTGAAAGATGGCGTCAAAGGAATCTCTCGACGTAAGTTTATTTTTTTATCTCATTACACTCGTGTCGCCCTGTATGTTTATGTGTTAAGCAACACTCTATTGCACTTTTATAATAAAACTTAAAAAATACAGACCTATCTCAAAATTCTGGCACACAATTGACCACACCCATATAGGCGGTTGCAAACTTTAGCAAATATTACTGGTTTTCTATATATTTATGAATTAAACAGTAATTTAAATTTATGAAACAGGTGCATAAATCTTCTCTGTATTCATTTGAATTATGAAAATTGTTTCTTTGTTGGTATTAAAAGTCTTATTGGTACGTGTAATACAATGCCGCGGCCGTTCTAGTTATATTCTTTATTAGTAAGACGATACTCATTCAATTTTAATATTATATAATAAATTATTGTTATTTAATTCTGCTCTGACCAGTAACAGTGATCTTGAAAATCAGCTATGAAGTACATATAATAATTAACATAAGCCTATTGTCTTCAATTAATATCTATAAATTGGCTTCATTCTTCAACTTTGAATCTATATACTTACCTAAAACAAATAGAATTTGAGTATCTACTAAACAAACCTTTTTAAATCAACCTGAATGGTAGTTTATATAGTCATTATTTAATACTCGGACATTACAGTCAATCAAATCTATTGAAATGCCCAGTCCAGAAGGAAGCATTATTACCGTTACATTTATTAATCACTTATTTAATACTAGTACATACATTATTAGCAAGAAATCATATTCTTTAGAGAAGTGCCAGCAAGAAACTGGAGTTTGTATGAAACTTCTTTTTTTGTCCTACTAACTTGAAATTTAGCAGGAATGTTATATGTATGATAGGAAAATATGCAGAGTTGGTTTAGACATTATTTCACAGACCATGCAGACAAACTTTAAGGCAACAACTATTTTAATATGTAATGACTGACCTGCTTGGTTGGTAGTGGCCCTGCCTTCCAAGCCAGAGGTTGTGGGTTCGATTCCCACCCGGGGCAAATATTTGTGTGATGAAAATAGATGTTTGCTCTGTGTCTGGGCGTTAATTATCTATATAAGTATTTATTTAAAAATTATATATGTATGTTTATCAGCCATCTGGTTTCCATAACACAAGCGAACGCTTAGTATGGGATCAGATCGTGCCGTGTGTGAAAATTGTCCTGAATATTTATTTATTTATTTATGTAAGATGTTATGATTGAGTAACTTAATTAAATTTTTATTTAATGGCATTTTTTGCTTTGTACAAGAACATAGAGTAAATACAGGCTTGCTCTTCCTCTGTAAAATTATATGAAAATAGAAACTTTGCCAACAAATGAAATGCTTATTATGAATTCAAATCATGAATAAATGGAAACCATTATAAAATAATAGTTACTCATGCTATCCAAATTCAGGTAGATGTATAAGGTTTGTTTATACAACAGAATAAATCTAAAACCTAATTTATACATATGTTTTAATAACAATAACTTTAAACAACCAGAGGATGTAATTAAAAAAATACATCTTGTTATCTATTATTGTAATAACAAGTAAATGTTTTAAATTTATAATTTTGCTATGATATAATATGCTGTGATTTATAGCAATGTAATAAAAGTAATTTTTCATAATACCCCCACAAGCGTTAACGTAAAATGCGCGCAAGCTGAATGCGAATAAGACTCAATTTCACTCGCCGTGATCTCATTCGTACTTAAAAACATGTTTTCTAGTATTAATGGGAATTATGAGGTGATGTATAAAAATGCAAAACGTATGCAGCCTTGCGTTGTGTTTAACGCGGTTCGATAACGTCGACCGAGCCAATTGAGCGCATCCGCATTTGTATTAGAGGACACAGCACACTCCAAGACGCGCTCATCTCCATCCAAGGTTACCGCGGGACACCGTAGGAAAAATACTCCGCGGTCCTTTGAGTAGGTTGTATTTTATTACGGATACACCAATCACAATGATCATAATTTTTGCCTTTTATTGCTCTTGTCTGATCCACCCCGATCGTAATGGTGGATTTAAATTGATAATGCCATGAACACTTTTAAAATGTCTATCTCAAGACTGCATATTAGAACCATTCGACTTATGTGATACAATAATAATTGCATTCATAAATATTTATCTGTATGCATTTTGTTTAACAGATTTCAAGTGATTATACTCGTACTAGATTCCTGTGTTATATGAGTACCTATCTCTTGTTACATTATTACTTGGAAACTTTATCGTATAATAGAGTGAATAGTTCAATGCGATATCATCATTACTATATGATGAATAGTATGACCTTACTAGCCCATCCCAACATTGTATGATTCGCGTAACAGTTTACGCGATGAATGGGTCAGTCTGAATAACGAGCACATCTCATTTTTGAGTTTAACAAGTCGCTTTTCAAAGAAGTCTTGCTTTACAAAACATTATATCGTTCGTATTACTGCCTTGAATAGTCTCTTTTCCATTTTGATATAAATTCTTCTTGGTTTCTTTACAATTCACAAGAGTCGTTCTTATATTTGTACTTTACTAGCGAGGAATATCGCATGCAACGATTCAGTCTATAAAACAATCGTCTGACTGATAGTCTAGTAGCTCCTAAGGTCTTGCGTTGACGCAAGTGGTCAAACTTCCCGTAGGATGTCGGGAATGAGAGCGTGTCCTTTTAAGATTATCGTGGGTGGCAGTTAGCGACCACAAAGTAGGTAGACCCTCACGCGAACAATAAAATTTTTGTGACACCATTAAGGCATACAATATATATTCTTGTACGGTTATGATGTAGATTCGTTTAGCGAGACATTACATGAATCATCTTAGTTGGTTTTGTAACTTAAGATAATGACGATATTATTCAGGATCGTTGTAGAGGCAGCCGCAGTGCGCACAACTTTAGCTAAGCTTGGAAGTTGAGTCGCTTAATTGCATTTGCTACCATCTCGTTAACTATCCAAAAATAAGATTGTACTCATGATTATAAATTATAACATTGAAAATGTTTGGGAAGGTAATTGTTCTGCTATTTATACTACATTCGTTGTTTATGGTTTATCGTCATCCATGAGATATTATAATGCGAGAGTATTTGAGTTAAAAATAAACTATTTTTGACCTAGTAGCTGTAGATCCTATAATCTGCTCAATCTCTTGTATCGTAGCGCATACTGTAATGTATAAAAAAATCTGGATTCAAAGAACAAACAAATCTAACATCTAGGTAAAAGTGCTTAGGAGTTACTTAATAGGTCTCTGCGTTTCCTGTTCAGACTTGGAGAGCGATCGATAACTAGGGCATCGAGTGGGCGGAGACCATCGATAAATATATATTTTTACCATTCTTAATAAGTTTATGTTACAATAATTACATTATTTCTTATTACGTTCTTTTAATGTGTTTAAAAGTTAAAACTATGTAAGTACCTCTATAGGCATGATTGTGTGAATAGGTTTTCAAATATTCGTTTCGCACGCTATTACATTCTGCAGCCTAGCAATCTTTGAATAGGAATGTACAGTAAAATAGAAAAACTTTTGTTGTATTCTAAACAAATTGGAAAACCAACAAAACAAGTCATTTAAACTTCCAAAGAGTAACAAGATAAGATTGTTGGGCGGCGTTTAAAATTTGTTGAAAATTTTTATCACTCGAACATTTTTCAAGTTTCCCATTCGAAATCATTATGCTTGGCTCAAGTTGGTACATTCAGTTATAAGTCGGAATATTCACAAAAGCGTTGGCTCAACAAGGTCGATCAACAGATAAGGGTTGTACTTGCCAGACGCAGGCTTCTACGTGTGTTACGTAACGTTGGGGTACATTGCGCTTACATAAGCGCGTGCCAGCTTCCAGACAACTTCAGCAGACAGTTTAATAGCACGTCCTCGATAGGGCTGCGGTACTATCAATTTGGCATGACAATAATCTATAAAAAGCATGCCTGGTATTGGCGAATTTGGAAGTATATTGGCTATAAAACCTGTTTGATATGGACCGTTTAGAATCCATTTGCTTTTTTTATTACATTACATCCTTGCTACATATTTAACACTAGCTGTTGCCCGCAGCTTCGCCTGCGTGGAAAAGATAAATTTTCATGGTACAAACTTTCATCCCCTATTTGATCCCCTTGGGGGATGAATTTTCTAAAATCCTTTCTTAGGGGACGCCTACGTTATGACATCTACCTGCATGCCAAATTTCAGCCCGATACATCCAGTGGTTTGGGCTGTGCGTTGATAGATCACTATATCAGTCACCTTTAAGTTCTATATATATATATATATATAGATTACTGTGTTGGGAACTACTACTACTACGCCTGATGATGATGAACGTAACAACTGATGTAGGTATACGTAAAATTACAAATATGAATATCTTAGGCGATTTATCTCCTATACGTTTAAATATTCCATTCCAAGTTTATTATTAAATCAAATTTTGTTCTCTGATTAGACAATATAACGAAACCCACTTCCCACATTTATTGCCTTGTTTATGAATTAGGATCTCGATTTAGATGAAACTTAGGGCAGGAACACAGAGTCAGGTGTATGAGTTTTAGAATTAAATAGTGGTTCATTCGAAAGGACTTTCATATGATGGAAATGTCTGATACGGAACTCACGGACTTTGATAGAAGTCGAATTTATTTTATGGTATTTTACTATTGGCATTCGATAGTTGATAGAATACCTTATATTATGGAAGCTTGTTGGCCGGTTGTTGTAGTAAATTAGTAATTAGTTCCATGGCATTGTAGAGTAAAATAGGAAAGGTTTCATTTACAATAAGTACGTAAAATATGAAAAATATGACTAACAATCATAATCCTATCCCACCCTAATATGATAGTAGGTCATCTTATTAAACTTGTCGAATATGTTTCATAAATACATATCACGCATGAATGAATCATATGTACGGGCCAGTGGATTTCGGTTTCATAAAAATAAAATAAACATCTATGCCTGGCTTATTTTAGTAGTTATAATAAATGAATTCCCGCAAATCATTCGTTTTAGTTATACCGTTGAAACTCTGATTTATAATCACTATTCACATTTCAATGTTACTAAAGCTTTTTTATGTGTTTCAAGCTTCCTTTTGGAAATTACATAATGTCTATTTAGATGGCTAGAAAATATTACCACGCGATAAAACAAAGAATGTTATACAAGTGTAACATAAATATTTTCAACACTGACACTAAATGCACAAGCAAATTTAGTCCAAAGTAGCGCATTATTGATCCCCTGTTCGAAATTGGTTTTTACCGATGACTTATCGGTCTGTGTTTGTGTTTGTCTCGTGCAGGGTGCAAGCACTGTACATTACTCATCATGAAATACTATTGCCATTGTGGCACTTCTTTTACTTCCATTATCGTTGTTATTTGTATAGATGATCGATTTTCGTTCTTTGCAACGGAGTAAGAAGGACTTTCAATACGATTGTATAGGAAAATCTCATTAAGCACAAAAAAAATTGTGTCCATTATGATTCCAATTCGTTTATTTGCGCTACAACTACAAAATTCTAGAAATTCCATTATCTCCTTTAGTAAACGACTTTACTGACTAGCAAAGTCAGATATATCAACGGGAATTCACATTAACACTGTTAGCATTTTCCAAGAAGTGATTATGTAATATGTAGAAAAATTGTCCGTAGCCATAGTCCCGGAGGTGCATTGGTCGTGAAGCGGGTCACCATCGATCCGCTGCGTCGCATGTTCATTGTTCTACAGATAGATACTTTAGCGATTTCAATTTAGGTCGCCGTGTGAATAGGAATGAAATCTTGTACGTTCAACGAAAATTGGCTTTGGAATTTATGCATTTATGTATTTTTAATGCTTAAGCAAAATCATTCATATCACTAGACTTGAACTAATTTGCTATATTAAAATGAAGTAACAAGAACATAGGGGTTAAAATCATTGTCAAAGATTATTAGAAGAAAAGATTACAAGTCAACATAATTATGAACTTTTCATCGCTAGGATTAGGAGAATATGTAATAACAATGAAATTGCATTATGTAGAACTTAACAACGATTTATTACGTAACCTGCATTTATTGGCAAATACTCGTAAACCTATTGTTACAAGTTTACAGCGCAAGTATTCCGGTATGAAATGTCAAAGGTGACGCCAACGTGGCATTTTCTTGAAATAGAACTTGGGTTTAATAATAAAGCTCGAGTGTGGTACTTCACACGGCTACTTGATGGTGGTTCATCAACTTAAGTGTTGATTTAATTAAGATATTGTTTGCTTATTTAGGTATCTTCATGGGTGGTCGAGTAGAATCAATTAGTAGCAAAGGTCAGTTTACTTTGCAGATTAATTCCGTCGAAAGTGCCGGGGTCGATACAAATTACATTTTATACGGCGGATATATTGGGCGCCATCGCCCTGGGGCAGGTAGATAAACATTAAACTCTCATTACATTTTAATGTTGAGCTATTGATTACATAGGCTGGGGAAATCATTTTTGTCATAACTCTGTGTATGCCACTTAATTAATAGATACCAGTATCGATATTTTCTTATGTATAAGGCATGAAAAATCTTATCCAATACTTTTATCAGTGCCAAACACCCAAAATATGCACAAAACCAATAATTCGCATACAGTCATCTACATATATTCTTATGTATAATCAGGGAAATCGTATGTTTATGAAATTTTCTTTTAGTATATGTAAGTGACGGGTGTTGGCAGAATTATATTCCAGAAAAGGGTAGACACGAAGAATCCTGTTTGCTGCGTAAGATATTCTAGCCTCAGGCACTTCCATTCAGCGAATGGGAACAATACGGTTTTATATTCTTGACGTTGGTCTTATACGGCTAGGCGTGTACTTGAGTGAGATTCATCCGGTGTGAACAGCTTTGCATGGTTCTCCAAAGAACATGCCTGAAAATGAATATCAATATGATTAAAATTATGAGCATAAAAAGATTTGAATACATGCATTGTACAATAGGAATGTTCTTTATTTGCCATTTCATAATACGAGGATATTACTCAATCATGACAAGGTACTTACTTTTTCTGTCATTGCCCTATTATCTCTTTTATGAATTAAATATAATATTAAGGAATATAATATTTAGGTATAGGTTACCTATCAAACGATATTTAGCCCGATTCGGATAGCTAGCCATCCGCGGAAAATCTCTTCAGCTATCGACCACTGTAACTGCCCGGGATGACACTAATGCGCATGCTAAGGTCAAATGCGTTAGTAGTGATTATGTCGCTAACACAATTCATTATAGCATTCTGTTTAGATTGGCATTACTTATTGACACGTTGGTTATCTGGGTTACGTGAGACCGTCCAAGGCAGCCTGTAAGGTACTACGGCGTAGACTCAATACTACGGCGTCTTATATATCTTACATACAAACATTGAAGTTGGACAAAAATTAAAAGCTTAAATGAAAATTTGATTGTAAAATTTTAAAATATTATATTCAATGTTTATCCAACATCATACAAAACGTGTTTATCTAAAAAATAATACGCTTCCGGCTTCACGTCGCAATCATTTTCAAACTTGCTCGTTGTTGAAAGATAAAAGTAGTAATTATATCATTTTTTAATACGTAAATAATTCATAAATAAAAACAGGATGGCTCATTTATTTTGAACATGAAATATCTTATGAGAATTTGAGTTATAAAAGGTAGAGCCTACCTTTTATATAACACATTCTAATTATTCTTATCTATAAGATAATTAATTAATTTCGTAGTTAAGAAATGTATCAGTAGAATTTCTGGTATTTCGATATCTTGCGAATAAAAATACGTTTAATTTATTTGTACAAATGTATTATATTTTAAGCCAATGTATTGACGAGTTAATTATAATCCAAGTATCCTCAATTAGCATTCCATTTAAATTCATATCACGTACATTAAATCTTGTCTGCACACTAGAATTAATATTTATTGACCATTTAGACCATACATCAGTGTCCAACCTATTAACCCAGTAACAAAATAGGTATATGTCAGTATTTACGTTAATCCCATTTGTTCAACTTCAAAGTGAGGAGTAATGTATCTTACAAACCGTTCTGCGTCAATACTTCCTTCCTTTTACACGGTATATATTGCGCAAATAAGAGTGTACATATTACGTGTCTTTATGCCGCAGGGGTAAGAGGGACTGAATGTCCTTGGAGGAAAATTGAGGCAATATACCCTATATCTAAGCCGTATTGTGATATCGCGTCTGAATATTGACATTGCTACCTGCGCCAATGAGGCGCACACGGGTGGTGTTGATAAAGTAAATGATTTACCTACAACAATAAAGAATGACAGAAGTACATTTAGGAGAAAGAGCATGATTTTCTATTACCTATTTATTCGTCTGCATACTCGTATAGTTGCTAAAGAATAAGCTCTAATATTTTATTTGATACACGATAGGCTATAAATTGTTATAAAGTATGTATTGCCATGGAAAATATACCAATTCGTGATATTTAAGTACGTAGAAACTTTTTTAAAAGTTTCAAGGCTATTAAAATGCCTTTTATGTCTCGTTTATACTGAAATTGGCTGCAATAAAAATGCAATCGCAAGCTCAAGCAGATTTTAACGGCTAAACTTAAGATGAATATTTTATGTTACGGATATTATAATACAATATTGGCTGGTGCTAACAGACGCAGTTTTCCTATAGTAAGAGCTTTTCCGTACATTGGCCCTAACATGGAGCAGCTCTGTAGTATCGATTAGGCTGCCTTTCTTATGTAACTAGAAGTTATATAACAAAGATTTTATACAAGTTAAAGTTGCGTAACAGTTTGAACGTTACATCTGTGGTATAAATTTTAAGATAGTGATCCCGTTTTCGTGCTAAAATTTTTGAACAATTTATCAGTACACTCTAATAAATTATATTTGACGAAGTTTTGTATAAGCTTGGCCTGGCTAATTAGATACGTATTCACCCTTTGATTACCATTATCTTCAACATTTTATAATACGGTTACCTTTAGTAATATATTATTATACCATAGTTCACGTGATTAGAGCAAATTACTTTTGTCTGTAAATTTTTAAGCACTTCATTATGGAAGCCAGAAGGCACTTGTGGTAGTGTGGTGAAACCATAGAAATCTAAATAACAAGACACATAGAAGTGCTATAATGTCATAATTCGCATGAAAACCGCTGTCGCCAAAATCAACACATTTAAACCGATAGCTAAACAATACACACAAGTAAACTATGCCTTTTATTGGACAACTTGATTTTAGTGAAAACTAACTTAAATATTAAATTAAGCTTTTTAATATGTATCCTAACGCACTAATTTACGGTTTATTTTAGAATAACATCCCTAAGTATATGAGACGTTTTGTTTCTTTTTGCTCCAATAAGGTTGAAACTGTGTCATTCATTGTTATTTCGATTACTATGGTGACACTCGTAATACTTGTAAATATTCTATAATTTTAAGGAAAAACAGCATTATTTCTAAAAAAAAATATTTACCGATGAAATATTATTCCTTTATTAGTATAATTACAACTTGTGGAAGAATTTCCGCAATGGGAAATGCTGAAACACACCATGTTTACACACATACGTCTCCATAGCAACTGAACTGTGACGAACACACTGGTGATGTGAAAGTCACCTGAGTGGCGACAAGGTCACGCGCGCTTACGACTTCTAATGTCTTGTTATTTAGATTTCTATGGGTGAAACAGTTTCCTTTGACAGTTTTGTTTTGGTCTCTTTTCCCACTCGTTGCATGTTTATGCAACGTTTTTGTTGGAAAATTTCAAAGCCTGTCCACGCTTTAAATGCAACACTATTTTTTGAATTTTCTATGACACTTTTTTGTTTATTTCCATTCAGTTTTTATGGGCTATTGAACAGTGTTTTAACGTTAACATGTAGGTCGGTGGATCAACAGAATACAATTGTGGCTGTAGTAGAACTCGAATTAGCCCAGAAAGCCGTATCTCGTTCAAGTTTTGCATGAATATTCAGAGCGGAATCAAATTTTCCATTCAAAATGAATTTCAATTCCAACGTAGACGATAAAACGAGTTTATATATTATATATCTACTGAGAGAGAAGTTCTGTTCCTCCCGATGAACTCATTTCCGAGTTCTATAATCAATACGTTCGACTTCGAGTTCACTCAATTTGTCGTCTGATAGAATTATCTATTAATATTAAATGAGCTGTTATAATTATGTAGCTTATCACTTATAATACCACAAGAGCTTCAAAATTATCGGGTATTTTCCGATAGGTTCGTTGCAAACAAATGAAGGAGTCAAGTTTTTAGTCAAGGTTAAAAAATCACGAGCGCGAAGCGCGAGTGATTTTTCCTGAAAAACTTGACGACTTTATTTGTTTGCAGGGAACCTTGAGGGAAATGCCAGATAATTTTGAAGCTCGTGTGGTATTCGGGGGATTATTTTTCCGTCCCAAATGTCGGCCAATAATTTCACAATTGAATTCAACCTGTCAGTTTGACGTCAACGACCAGAGAAAATTTTCAAAAAATTATCAGTATAATACCATGTAGGTTGTACCACGTGACGTCGAATGGTGCAATTCTATTGGTCGATATTTGGGTCGGAAAAATAATCATAATTATTGTAAACCTGTTTCAGTATGAAATGATAATGTAAGTAAGTATAGTTTCAAGCAATGTATTAACTATTTACACGCCACTCTCTATCTTACGTGCCTTTGTGCTAACACCTACTTATTTCAGGTAAATAATTGAGGTCTCGTTTTATACGAACTTATTATTGTTAAAAATTAATTGTTTCAGATAAAGGATTGAGGTCCTTTTTTACTACTTTATTGTTATAAGTTATTTGTTCCAATGACTCATTTCGAATTAATAGGAGAAAGTCTTTATAAGGATGTTGACTTAATGTAATTCCTTGACCAATCCTGGGTATTCAATGTGGAGTTGATATTAGTTATGTCCAGATTTTACTGCAATGCGCAAGAGTAATGTATTTGATGTGAATCTCCTTTGTGCTGTCACTGCATTCAACACGAGCGTTATTGCTTCCTTTGCGCTTTGAAGTGTACACGTTTGTTCGTACACAAATTACAAAACATGTCATCGAAGTCACAATACTGCGTGCGACTTTCTACTATTTTCTATACTGTTTCTATCATAGAGTATATTTTCTTGTCATATATTTTGCAGACAATGAAATACATACATTTCTCCGACATTTGCTTTCATGCATACAATGACTGCCACTAACAAAAGCAGTACTATTTGAAAATGAAATTGGCCTCGAGAGAGAGCAGGAATATGTTGCCTTTCAGGGATATTAAATTAAATAAAGTCTGTCTTTTTAAAAATATTTTATCCTCTCACGAATCGCATATTTAGAATAATATTTGGTGAAATATGAAACTCATTTAAAATTATGTATGTGGTATTAGGGTTAAACTACCTACATTAAATTGAGTTAGTAATTTTCCTAATATTCCTATATGTACATTGTACAACTACATAATAAGTAATAACAAAGTTTGATACGCAATATAAAGCGTCGCTTTTCATCGGCACTGGGAATTCTAACTTTAGTTCATATGATTCTACAAAGCTTAGAGAAATTCATCATAATATAACATTCAGGAGAGAAATTCATAAATATCGAGAAATGAAAAACTAAATATGAAAATATTAACAAATATGTTAGTATTTAATTCCTTACAAGCTTGTAACTATTGAAGAAAAAAAAAACGATATAAAAGTTTTCATAACTATTTTCCGGTGCCATGACTCATCATTATAGCATCAAATATCGAGAAGTTATTGGGCTCGCATTGATCTAGATTTTCGAAGATCAATCCGTTCCAAGAATAGTTCAGGCAAGCAATTCTGTGTTTGAGAACCGATCATTATGTTATTCGAAGATTACTATTAGTTTAAACTGGATACCACAGGTACTAAATGATTTAATGATGTCAGAGAGTCATTCGCAAATTTCATTCATA
Source organism: Colias behrii (assembly GCA_029959065.1). Taxonomy (NCBI): domain Eukaryota; kingdom Metazoa; phylum Arthropoda; class Insecta; order Lepidoptera; family Pieridae; genus Colias; species Colias behrii. The sequence goes on from JARWMC010000018.1 coordinate 7,200,607, forward strand.
CGGCACGCCCACGCGCAATCTTGTGTAGTTGCTTGGATTAAAGCATAATGAGGAAAGAACGTAGCCGAAACATGAAACGGTCATGTCGGTAATTACCGGTTCGTAGCAAACCCCATGGTTTAAATGGAACATTTTGTAGGCAGTTCTGGTTTGACAAATTCCAGAAGAGAAAGATTCAGTTTACAGAAAATTTAACTTCTTAGTAACGTTTGTACTCGTTTCGATTCTATTCTACGTATCGGTATACAGTCAGAGAATTTAAATCTTCGAGATTTCTACAAATAGGAGAAAATTTTGTTAAATTACAAAAACAAATTATGATACAGTTTAAATGTTTGAGTTATCAAACAATATTTATGAAAACAAATTGAATTCATAATTCGAAGAGGGTGGTCTTCCATTTGCTCAAAGTAATTGATTACAATATCAACACTGGAACATAACGTTTGTAAAACATACAATTTATGAATGAAATCGTTACAATGTTGCAACCGTGGAGTACGTTTAATAACATAAAAGATAATAATAGAATAATGAAGAGAAGGTCGACATCGACGTATTTAATCTGGCTTCAATTATTGTGACGACCACTCCCGACCTAAGTTATTACGTGGAGGACATAGTTTTTACTTTCCGTGTTTTTAACGTGATAACGTTTTTAAAATCGTTTTAGTCGGGTGACATGTTCAGAAACTTGTGTCACACCAAAACCTCACGAGCGCGATCGCAGGTATAACGAGAGAGAGACGGACCGATCTCCCGTCTCATCTCGAGCGCTGCCACTGCATTATGTTTATCACGTAAACATCTCGATCGTAAACCTACTTTACAAACAACCAATTTTTTTTTATCTAGGTATATCTATGGTTGAATTAGCTCGTAATCCTAATTTAATGTGACATCAGTACATAGTTGTATTATATCAACGATATTATATACTTCAAAGGACATCCTAATCATTGCCGTTAATAATTGTACCTACTTCTATTAATAGTAGGTGAAGGCACCTGATGACATGTCATGAACTATTAATTGACCGAACGAATGAAAAAGGTATCGTGCTAGATCTCAGTGATTTATCATTTTTCGATCAATCCTATAAGTTATAAATTAGGGCTGCGAAGTGGTCATTGAACTGGTGTCAGGAACGGAAGTCGCAGTGGCCAGCAGCCCGCACGGCCTCGAGCGGTGCTCACTGGTGTTATCCAGTACCTAATAGATAAACCAATTCATATCACTTTCGCAATACATGGATGTGTATAGGGATATAATAAATAGTACATTAAATGGTCGTGCTGAGAGATTTTACCGAAGTAGATAGTTTGTAGCGCAAAAAGCGCTTGATTTATACTTTTCATAATTTTATCGGCCTAAATATTTATCCGTTATGTTTAACAAAGATTTTCTTATTTAGTGGTCATGACTGAGAACTGAGAAGATGTCTTATTTCTAAACGAGTTCAAAATTCCCTCAATTACAATAACATTTATTATCCGGTTAAGCATATCCCGTACAATAAATACCTTTGCTACCGACCGGAGTTTATAATTGAATTATGTCGAGCACGGCAATTCTCGCGTGCACTTAGCTCTTGCTGAATCACTGTTAAATTTTCGTTACGTAAAATTCCCCCGACATCACTTAGGCAAATCCCGGTCATGTGCCAAATTCATGTGTTCTCAATAATATTATATTCCTAAATATAACTACCTACTAACCATACAATCGTTTTACTACTTACTAAAAGATACTATCCACTAATAAACGTATTATGGATGACTTTTCTCAGAATTTAGTTTGATATTTTTATTGCATTAATGTGAAATACAAATCATAAAATGAACCACCTTTAACATTAAGCAAGATCTTAGCAGGATTTCTTGGCAACGTTATAATAAAATTATGCCCTGGTTTGGAAAAAATATAACAAATTCTGTAGATATTGCCCGTGACTTGGCATTGCATTCTCAGCTCAGTCTTACAGTGCTTTAATCAATTGCCAAGAAGAGCGTTCAACTTTACCCCAGTTGAAAACGCATTTTGCGACTGCGCTCTATTGCTTAGTCAAAGTCTGCAGTATAACTAAAGCACTACAAGGTATTATGTATCATTTATGCTTATTGTTCTATCCGGATCATTAATTACTGACGTATAATTGAGGTTTCGTTCAGGAGACTTATCACCGATGGAGCTAATCAGCTTGCAATACTTCATTGTATACTTGTAATATATATAGCACTCAACCGCAAGTATCAAATGACAACGGAGTGTTCGTTTCGAGGCTTTATATTAGTTGTAACTGTATTCAGCTCGAACATTTTATTGTATGTGACGTTATTTAAATGTTCATTGTAATACATATGAACACAATAATGAATTAAAAAGTGCAGTGCATACAAATGTATGAGAATAGGTACAATACCACATTTTGAGACAATACCACATATCTCATATTTATGCCACGATAAAATTTTATTGTTATTTTATCTGCAGTCATTAATTGTAAAACTGAATGCAAGTAATTACTGAAAATAGCGCTAAAATAAAACATTATATTCGGCAGTGACCTGATTACACATTAAAAGTAGCGATAAAGTTATCGTATGAAGAATGTATGCTCGTCGGCTAATATGAGTAACAAATCAATGAATTTATACGAAAAAGAAAAATAATTTTAAGACGGCTCTGTAGATGTAAATTCTCATAAATATTATTCAAAAAACTGATTTGATGCGATATACAAATTTCATCCTAGAGACGTGCGCAATTTTTATATACCTAATTTCTTTGAACTATAAATCTTATTTGCTGTTACATAGTAATAAACTTCCTCATTTTCGCCTTCGTCGGTACATGAAATGTGAGTGAATCAACAAAATCGGCGTAGCAACGGCCGTGACGTGCACTGTTTATATACTCTAGCTTTCAACTTATAATATTATTTCATTGACCGAAATGCTTTCCCGATAGATACACGTGTAAGCGTATATATATCTATATACTGAGCAGACATGGTAATTTCTGTGAAGAATTTACGACTGCACTACTAAAAGTATCTTCAAAGAGCGTAGCACGTGTTGCGCTGTTTTTTTATTAAAAATGTTTCGATTAATGTATAAGTTAAGTACAGTCGTCAAATAGTATGGTAGATATGTAGATATCCTTTTTTTTAAATATTAAATAATTACCTAAGCACAAGAATTCACGCGTTTCTATAGTAAACAAACTTTTCAACTACATTACCTAACCTTTGATTTTCATCTTTTGAAACAATACAATCATAAAATAAGGAATTTACGCTGCTGTATAGATAAATCAAATTTATCAGTATCTATCGCCATACATGATGTCTATTGTATATTGAATCATCACATTATTACATTTTCTCTCCCGCACACGCACTCAGCGCACGATCTTGAAATTATCCAATATTGATATTATACAAACTCAGACTGACGTAGCGGATTCTGCGGTGCTACCTTGGTGCTACACTCGTAACCTCTTTGAAGCGGTTCGGAGTGGCGTAGGCCTGACTGAGATTGAGACGAACCTAATCTGTATGCAGTAGATGCAATCTCACAACACCAGTATAATACTTATATGTTTATAACGAATCATTACAAAATAAAAGCTTCGGACTAAACACAATATTCCTACTACAAGAAAATTTTGTATGATTTACCGTAATCTTTGTAATCCTCATTATGTTTATAGAACACGTTGCGAATGTTAAATATGACGTTGGAGCTTAGTACATGTTTATAGTAAGCAATGTGGTATGAAATTTACATACTTTAAATTATGCCGAATTTTCGATACAGATTTAGGAATTTTATGGCCACGTTTTGGCATCAAGTCTAGTCGGTTGCTTACGTCACTACTCGCCATTTACCTTCTATTTCGACATAGTAATCAGTTATTTTTGAAACAAGTGTTATGGTCTAGGGTTATGGTTTAGGTTAGGTTTGCTTTTGGGAATTTACACATAACGTATTTGAATATTCATTATAAAAAGTTCGTTCGCTTTAACCTTCTAACCTACTGCTTATAAGAGATCAAAAGGCTCTTATGTATTCTATGAGTAATGAGTTTATATGTTAAGAAATAAAATACGACGATGACATATACCACGGTAGCTTATGTCTTTGTGTAAATATGTGTATCTCCAGCTCTTTCACTGGTAACTAAATACGAGGATCCACTGTAAATAAGCTACTACTTACACAACAGCCTTCCTGATAGGGCGTGGTTGCCGATGCCAGCTTATTATCTCTCTTGGTTTTATCTATAAGGAATGCTTTTGTCTTCACGTAATAGTGTGTGTTTGTGATTATTTCGATGGTCTCTGCATATGTGTGTTAATTTTTCGCATTACTGTTGCATGTACCTATTCGTGTTTTGAAAGAAACAAATGCAACAAAATTCGTCTGCGCATAAATTTTTTGTGTGAGAGAAACGAAAATCACTATTTTCTCATTTTCATTTTTATAAATAATTTTAACTTCCTCAAATTGTAAAAAGCATTATTTTTTATGTCTCAGCGGTCGGCGTGGACCCCCGAGTAAAAAATGAGAACTTTACAATTCAAAGGTATACAAATTATGCGAATATTTAACTAGCTTTATTCGTACTACAAGTTTTTCATCAATTGTTACTTGATGTAAAAAGTTATTCAAACTTCAGTTATATAATGCAAATGGGCGTTTGAATAAATCGCAGTGACCTAAGTACTACCTGTTTTACCGTGCATAAAATAAGCAGAATATTCATAATATTTTAAGTTTGTATACCCTTTGCTAAATTGGGGTACCAATCTCAATTGCTACAGTGTTCTTGCCCATTACTTTATCGACGATACCTCATTATTCGTTCTCGGCACTTTGTAATAAATGTGAGACACTTGAGAATAAGCTGACCGCTGATTTATAGCTCCATCTTTCTTATAAAGTGGTTTATGAAAGTTTATTTTTGGACTGCTAGCTAGGCGGTCAATCTTCCTCTGACCTAAAATTTAGGAAGAACTTGGACTTTTTTTTGGTTTTAAAGCGAAATAATACAATTTCAGTGTAAGACTAGTTATATTTATAAATTTATGTATTTAGTTATTTTTATTCTAAATACACCTATTTAATTTATCCCACATGCCATTATTTTTCCAAGTAAGTAGGTACAAAAAAAATCCAGCCTAATGTTATATTATCATAAAAACATTTCATATTCAGTAAAGTCAACCTATCATTATCTTCGGTGACATGTAAGAAATAACAAGTAGATAATAGCTCTTAAAATAATATAAAATTGAACGTCGGTGGGGCAGCTAGTCGCTAGACACGTTGGATATTCGTCGGCGCGGCGCAGGCGGGGGGAGCGGCGCGCGCCGGCTCCGCTATTGATCGCGGAATGACGCCCGGGGTGACCCAAATAGAGCCTTCGCCTCCTGCCCCAAACCACGGCCCCTCCCATCCTCACGCCCGCAAACCGACGACGAATTTTCATATCAGCGGTCTCCGTGCCGGAGGAATGGCCCTACTCCGAATGTTACTAATGCTTACATAATGCATGGGCGCCTAGGAATTATTGTACTTTGATGAGCCCCTGTCTACTTTAACATGTACCATAATTTTCTACTGTTTTATTCAGAACCTGACTAGCCCTTCTGATTTGTGTGGAGCATACTTAAATGCAGTACCTATAGCAAATCAGTTTTTTACTTAAATCGAGCAATATTTAGGTAATATCTTTTCTTGGAAAGTAACGCTATAAATGATTATATTTCTCATAAATAGGTCATTTTTATTTTTAAAATATTTAAATTTATATTACACTTACAGCTTAATTAATTTTAAAAGAGCAACTTAAATGTTTCATACAAAGTGCTACAAACATTTTGAACAACGTTTTAATTAAAAATTATAATATGCATATTGCATGCTTTGCTATGCTAAACTGAAGTGCTTGCAAATTAAGTCGATAAAAGTTAAGCGACGCATAGAAGACGTAACTGACCTACGGCTTGGAAAATCCCGGGTCGTGCGGTGCATGCGTAGTTTATAGCACTCGGGAAATATAGCTCCGTTATTGATTCGGCCCACTTGCATAGAAATATGGAAATTAATTTTACATTTACTCAACTCCAATCCATTATTCAACTCCTTTACTACGTTTAAACGTAGAGTCCGTTTGAGCCCTAGTTAATTTTTGATCGAATTTCGATCACCAGAAGTATAGACTCATCTTGCCCTATGATCGCTCATTAACGATTAAAGCTCCAGGGCAGTCGGTTAAAAACAACCTTAAGCTGTATTACGTGACCGAGTGGACGAACTAACGGCCTGAAATTCATGTCCTATATTTGCTGTCGAGTAATTACGAGAAGCCGGGCGACATCAAGTACCGGAAATTAATATCAGACAGGTGTCGCACCTAGTATTGCAAAACTTACGATTTATGTAGGTACACTTCTCTTATGACAATGTATGATATAGGTCGAAATATACATTTTCTTGATAGAACATATTATCGTTTCTAATAAAAGATTTTAGAAAAACTTTGAACATAATCATGGTCACTACGGTATTTTTTATAAGTTTAATAAGATTTTTCCTTAATACAATTCTATTGCATACCTACAGATGAAGGATATAATTCAATTGAAATATATATTCATAGGTAGGTATGATTTATTACTCAGTGAAATTCCTGAAATGAATTGTTTCTTGTAAAAAGAAAAGAATGTTATGCAAAATATATCTACCCCTCTAACAATGAGGGACCGTGTCCCCTTTTCTGTTTTACTGTATTCTTTTATATCCTTCCATCTCCGAGATGAAAGCTAAGAATAGGATTGGATAAATGAGGATGTATAAATCTACGTAAAAGTATTTTGAAAACGTTTTTTAAAACAAGAAAATTAAAATTATTACCTACTGTTATGCGTTTTGCGATTGTTACACCTTTAGTTATAGTACGGATGCCTTTATCCTCAAATACCTCAGGAATTCCTATGAAATAAAATAACCAAATCTCTTTACGTTTTCAGTTTATTACATTATCATAATACAAGTGTAATAAAAATACCGCGTAAAACATTCACTCGCCGTAAAAACGCTCTAAAAATATTTTACTCTGTACCTATAGGCGAAATGTATTTTTAATGACGTTTAAATTTAAGCTTTTTAACTTATCTTTTATTGCCTTTGAATACCTAAATGATTATTAAACATTCAAGACAAAGAAAGAAATATGATTAAGTAGGTACGTAATACAATAGGAAAAATTCCGGATAGATTTAGATCTATGTAGTTATAAAATACATACTACATAATACGAAGATACGTAAGGGTTTAGGGTAGGGCAAACAACGTAACTTGTAATAATTACTGTCGGTAATTGATAGCCATTTGATTGATGAAATGACATTCTAAATAGGGAGTTAGTGAGATTTGACAGTTTGATAAGGGGTGATAGGCAAAGGAAATGGATTCGAACGGTGGCGGTTGTCATCGGCCGGTTGTGGAAGGTTACGAGCGGGGTGGGCGGTGCGGCAACAGAGGGCGCCGCGCAGAGAGCTGCGCGCGTCGCTGGCAGTGGCGGCGCTGGCGTCGTGACGCAGTGTGACGTCAGTGCGCCGTCGGCTCAATAAGCACTGCTCCCATCGTCAGTGCCCGCCCGAAGCAGGCCGCCGAAAGCCGTGCCTTCGCCTTCCGTTTGCACTCCTCTCATACCGGGTTTTAGTTTCGTATCACGATGACATAGCCCCAGTGCCGTGCGACGAATCAACGTGAAAGCGCACACATTTTTAAGTTTTTCCGTTGGAACGAGGGAACCGTAAAGGTCTTCGTTTTTGCAGAACTAGGGACATCCTACTCCGCTCCATCGAAGAACACAGGCGTTACGAGGAGGCGGCTTGCTCTTTTTTAACCGCCTTTTCCAATAAAAACTAGCGAAAATGGGCGAGGTGAGTGCAACTATGCTTGCAGGAATGGTTTGCCTATAGTGGTTTAAATTCTTTTGTCTCCTCTACACTTGCATACGAACGCATAGCATTAATAGCGAGTTTTAAGCTTTACATTTTGTCATATAATCTGCTACGTGAATATTCCTGCATTTACAAATCATCAGTTTCGTTTTATTCTAAAGCTCTTTAGCATTTTTATTCTAGTCTTAGCTTGAGCACGCATTCATACTAGGAGTTTGAATATAGCAATTCAATTGTTTTAAAGGGCACATCATACCGAATCAGCCTCGTATATTCTAAATCTTTTGGTTTTGATAGCAATAAATTTGTAATTGTTAGAGAAAATATTATATGGAGCAATAGGTTGAAGACGACGCCGGCCGGGTTGCGTAACGGCTCGTATTGATCTGTGCGGCAGGAGACACTTTGCTTTGTGGTTTTCTCATATGCCGCTTTACTAGTTATAATCATTTATATTACTACATTCGCAAAATTTCTGGTAGAGAATAGTTGTAGTTATCATTGATCACATTTTGAAAAATCATTAATAATTTATGAGATCGGGATGAAATGGACAACACCCTTACTTTCAAGGAAGCGATTCGGAGATAATTTCAATTTCAATTCAAAACCTTTTTTGTCACAAAATAATTAGAAATTTCAAAAATTTATTAGAGTAGCTTCAATGGGTGCTCTAGAACTTACAATATTTCTGTCTAAAATCATCGTCTATTAGAATAAATTCTTCCAAGGTGTTCTGAAGGATGTGACTAAACAGGTAGTCGCGGGAGGCGACCGCGGTTAGAGCCCGAGAATTGTAAGTGTAAGAGCACCGAAGGTTTATTAGGAAATTGCCTTGTCATTATGTCATTTAAATCGCATAGAGTGCCGTCGCTCTATTGGAGTATTTCCTTTATCCTTTATGACGATAGCACGCACACATCAATTAGGTTGCTAGACCAAGTCCTTGGGCATTTATTATCCGAAAAAATCATTATCTGATTCTTCTCTCTTCAACGGCTGGACTTACGTAACCGAAATGGTACAGGATAATTGAACTGTCTCTCATATTATATTGAAAATTTTACTGGACATTGAATATACCGAAAAATGTAGGGAAACTTGGAAAGCGATGATATAGGAATCATTCAAATCAATAATAAAAATTACTTCTGATAAATACTCGTAATCTTAATTACGAGGAAATAGCATATACTTCCTACCTTTATTCCAAGGGTCTTCTTTTATTATAACACGCATGATTCGGTTTTTATACAGAGAAGGGCGAAGTTGTAAGAGTTCTAAGTAAATCTGGGTCAATTATTGATCTATTGTTTGTCTTGAGTGCTACATTGCCTTAACTTTTTTATATTTTATCAATTAATATGCAATTTTATGCTTACATGGGAATTCCTCTTCTTATTAATTATGTTATAAATAATAAAGTCTTATAATAGACTTTCGTTAATTGTTTGCAGTGATTGATAAAAAATTTATTGTTCTTGATGCTTTATCATTTTATATTGCACTTTAATTAGAGTTCAAGTACGTCTAAATATCACTTTAGGTCACCTCGTATTATCAGTTACAGTTCAGTACACCCAAATTTTATATTTTACCTAACAAAAATGTTTTTATTTTTATCTAATGAGTATTTTGCTGCAATTGTTTAGGTCTTGATTAAAAGGAAATGCATTTAATTTTAAAATGTACTAAACTTCACTTCCTCCCACTCTTTTGTTCTCTGGGCCAATTAAACTATAGATAAATCGAATAGATTCTCAGACAAAGTGTACCAACAAAAACACGTGAGCGCATTCTAATTTAGTGTTTTGGCACTGGAAGCATATCATCAGACGTCAAACGCAGCTGGTCGCGACGCGGCATTAGTTAAAAATAATTGTCTCATTCACGTTTCGATAGCTACTACGATAGTAACCACAAAATTTCGGTGTAAAGCGGATCGTGACCATGACAGTGAATCTTACATCGATGACTCTTTGTTATTGTTTCAATTTTTTTGCGAACTCGATCTGTAATTCATTATAAAATGAAAGAAGTACCTACTGTAAGACCTAATTATCTTTATCATGCTAAATTCGGTTCTAAATCCGTTTAATACTATTGTCCATTTATCGTATAGAAATCCAGACATGGTCGTATTAAACAGGGTTCTTTTGTTAAGAGATGTCATTATTCCAAAGCTCTAAATGCATTCATCTCCAGTTTAAATTGCAAAGAAATCGGTTTTGTGCCGAGTAGAACCGGATTCGATTTTCCATCGAATATTCCGGTTTAACCTTTACAGAGATTATAGAATGCGGTCGCTAGGGTCCGGGGGTGGCAACCTTGTCTTTTAGCTATTTATGTCGAGGGTCGAAGCGGGGGTTGGACCTAATGCGCAAGCGTGCTGGCTCAAGCTTATGTAACGGAGCTCACGCCTTCCTAAAACGTGCTCTGTTTCATTTCTACCACATAAATATTAAATCATTTCGACTTCTAGATTTCCAGACATGAAATGTAGTTTAATTAATTCTAGACTTGACTAATAGCATTTTATTTTTTCATAAATGTGAAGCGGTAAATTTTTACGTCCGCTATGTGACCGACCTTTTTCAAAGATACTTAATAATGAGTATTTAACGATGTTCAGCTACGAGCGTGTGTTTATAACGCTTGTATTGTTTCACCTGAAATAGTCGCCGTCATGGATATTCATAGCATATTTTAATGAGGGCCGCTACGAAAACGTTTATCAATTATCGATGGTGATGGCTGACTTGTTTACGAGACGAGGACGTATTTAGAAACTGTACCACCAATGTAGGTTCGTTACTTTTGCTTGGTGCAGCTAATGGGTTTGAAAACGTTTGCATTGAAATAGTTCGGCTTATGTACCATTATTGAATTCAATCTTAAATATGAGGTAAAATAAAGTGAATGCTAACTCGTGCATTAATGTAGGTGCGTGATGTGACCGTGGTTACAGAAGCGCTCAGGTTCGCACTCGTAACTAGTTCATTTCAATTGAGCGCCATTGAGCCAGTGATCCCTAGCAGGACTACAGAGCACTCGCCAAGGTTACACTTGCGACCACTCCATTGTACCCACACTTGTGGCTGAAATACATACATATGAAATTGTTATTTTATTTATACTATTTCAAATTAGTCTTACAACCATGTTTGCTCGAATTAGCTACACGTTTGAAAATTTGTTTTGCTCAAATTCATTGTTTCTGTTTGTATGCAAAATCTAACTGGTATTTCTGAAATTTGTTACACGTGAATAATAATTTATGTTAAATAATTAATTAAAGTGAGCAATGCCAGTTATTTTTTGTCACTTGATAACGCATGATTCTATTTTGTATTATTTCATTTGTCTAGAATCATACGATGTCATGTCACTATCATACCACTTAGTACCATTGCATGGCCCTAGGGCCGCCTAGTAGATTGTGTCTAGCCCCTAGTTATGTTTACAGCATGGCCGTACCGACTCGTACCGCGTCGCCACCATCGGCCCCATTAAGGATGATAATAGAACAGCTGATGGACATTACAAGGTTTTTAATTTGCATTACCATGTCATTTCAACGCATCTAAATAACGATCGGCGCGCGCTCCAACTGCATGCAAGCAATCGTCGATCTTTATTTTATAAGCATGTTATTCATCATACCATTGGCGAATGTTATCATTGCATATTAAGTTGCATATATTCGGATATAATGAAAAACTCATGTGCCAATTGTTTGCGATAATGGTACCCCACGTCCCTGTATGATATGTGGAATGATAACATTTTGTTTGCTTATTTGTTTTTTATTTAATAAAAATAATCTGCTTAATTTATTTGATATTGATATAGAATTGTCATAAAATTTACATTGTTTTTTATTGTACCTCCCATAGACACGGCGAAAACCCCCTGCGAAGAAACGGAAACCTGGAGACTTAGATGATCTTAAACAAGAATTGGACATCGACTTCCACAAAGTAACGCCCGAAGAGCTCTACCAAAGATTTCAGACGCACCCAGAAAATGTAAGTGGTGTGAAGTATTGAAACTGTATTGGTTGAATTAAATGTGATTTATACTTAATTTATCATTTTCTTTGTCTTTTAGGGCCTTAGTCATGCAAAAGCGAAAGAAAACCTTGAACGAGATGGTCCAAATGCACTCACACCCCCAAAACAGACGCCCGAGTGGGTGAAGTTTTGTAAAAATCTATTCGGTGGCTTCGCGTTATTACTGTGGATTGGTGCTATTCTATGCTTTATTGCCTACGGAATCCAGGTCAGTATACAGTAATAAACAGATTCATGATAAAATCTTAAGATCATAAACTTAATGGATTTTTTCTTTTGGTTCAAATATCATTTGTTATTTTACCTCTTTTTAATTGTTAAAGGCGAGTACGGTAGAAGAACCTTCAGACGACAACTTGTATCTCGGAATCGTATTGGCGGCTGTCGTTATCGTCACGGGTATCTTCTCATACTATCAGGAAAGCAAGTCATCAAAGATCATGGAATCCTTCAAGAACATGGTGCCTCAGTTTGCGACCGTCATCCGTGAAGGAGAGAAGTTAACGCTGCGTGCTGAAGATCTTGTACTTGGTGACATTGTTGAGGTAAATTTAAAGCTTGGAAATACCTACGATATAAATGTGTGAAATGATTTATCACATACTAAAAAATAATATTTTTATAGGTCAAATTCGGCGACCGGATCCCAGCTGATATTCGTATCATCGAATCGCGCGGCTTCAAAGTTGACAACTCGAGTTTAACTGGTGAATCGGAGCCCCAATCCCGCGGACCTGAATTTACGAACGAAAATCCTTTGGAAACCAAGAACTTGGCCTTCTTCTCTACTAACGCTGTTGAAGGAACTGCTAAGGGAGTTGTCATTTGCTGTGGTGATAATACCGTATGTATATCTATCACTTGTATGTTATCATAAATGTTTATGTCAAAATATATCTAATTCTTTATAATATTATAGGTCATGGGTCGTATCGCTGGATTGGCGTCTGGTTTGGACACCGGAGAGACACCTATCGCAAAGGAAATCCATCACTTCATCCACTTGATTACTGGTGTTGCCGTATTCCTCGGTGTTACGTTCTTCCTCATTGCTTTCATCCTCGGTTACCATTGGCTCGACGCTGTCATCTTCCTTATTGGTAAGGCAAATTGTGACATTCAAAGACCAACTTATATAGCTGTTAAAATCAAAGGCATTTGTAATTTTAACTTTCTTCTCTTCCAGGTATCATCGTAGCTAACGTACCTGAAGGTCTGCTCGCCACTGTAACTGTATGTCTGACTCTCACTGCCAAACGTATGGCTTCCAAGAACTGCCTTGTAAAGAACTTGGAGGCTGTCGAGACCCTAGGATCTACGTCCACTATTTGCTCTGACAAGACTGGCACCTTAACCCAGAACAGAATGACCGTCGCTCACATGTGGTTTGACAACCAGATTATTGAAGCTGACACCACCGAAGATCAGTCTGGAGTTCAGTATGGTATGTAAAATTTGTACATACGCTACATTTTACTTAAAACAGTTTGCAACTATAAAATATAAATATTAAATTACTTTTTTCCCCACAGACCGCACTAGCCCCGGTTTCAAGGCGCTCGCTAAAATCGCAACTCTGTGCAACCGTGCCGAATTCAAAGGTGGTCAGGATGGCGTGCCAATCTTGAAGAAGGAAGTCGCCGGTGATGCCTCAGAAGCTGCTCTGCTCAAATGTATGGAACTCGCGCTCGGAGATGTGTTGTCTATCAGGAAAAGGAACAAGAAAGTGTGCGAAATCCCCTTCAACTCTACCAACAAATATCAAGTGTCTATTCATGAGAGCGATGACCCCAGCGACCCTCGCCACTTGCTTGTAATGAAGGGAGCTCCCGAAAGAATCTTGGAACGTTGCAGCACTATTTTCATTGGTGGCAAGGAAAAGGTACAGTGACTTTATATCAATTGTTATTAATAAAGATTGATAACTTTTAATATGTATATTTGTATAATCTGTTTTTTTTTTGTTCAGGTTTTGGATGAAGAAATGAAGGAAGCGTTCAACAATGCGTACTTAGAACTCGGTGGTCTCGGCGAGCGTGTGCTCGGTTTCTGCGACTTGCAACTGCCGTCCGACAAATACCCAATTGGCTTCAAGTTCAACACCGATGACGTCAACTTCCCTATTGACAACCTTCGCTTTGTCGGCCTCATGAGTATGATTGACCCTCCCCGTGCTGCCGTGCCCGACGCTGTCGCTAAATGCCGGTCTGCTGGTATCAAGGTGAGATATAATAATTGGCATAACTACATTTACTCGACAATTCATAGCAATTTATTATTTTCAAACTTTTTTTTAATACTTCAGCTACCATCACAATTACTAATACATTTTCAATAACGTAAATAGCATTGAAAAATTAACTATTTTCAAATAATTATATTTTCAACAGGTTATCATGGTAACTGGTGACCACCCCATCACTGCCAAGGCTATCGCCAAGTCCGTGGGCATCATCTCTGAAGGCAACGAAACAGTAGAGGACATTGCTGCCCGCCTCAACATTCCGGTATCTGAAGTCAACCCGAGGGAGGCTAAAGCTGCTGTGGTCCATGGAACTGAACTTAGGGATCTTAACTCTGACCAACTGGATGAAATTCTCAAGTAATGTGAACCATGATTTATATATCCTGAAATATTACAAGTACTAAAATTCCTTAAAAACACTTGTTCAACCCACTCTATGTCTGCAAGAGCCAAGAACAATTAGTCTTCTAACGAACTTTGAAAGTAATGTTCATCATCGTATAAATTTCTCATATAATGAACGCCTTATTATTGTTTGCACTAAATATACATTATTTCAACTAGTGTATTATGTACGTCTCATTATTTTTTGTACTAATAACATTATTTTCCAATCAGATATCACACGGAGATCGTGTTCGCCCGCACATCGCCCCAACAGAAGCTGATCATCGTGGAGGGTTGCCAGCGTCTCGGCGCCATTGTAGCTGTGACCGGTGATGGTGTCAACGACTCGCCAGCTCTGAAGAAGGCTGATATCGGTGTTGCCATGGGTATCGCTGGATCCGATGTGTCCAAACAGGTAAGTGCATACAGACTTTCGAAGTTATTTACTGCGCTTGTACGAAAAATGGCAAATTTCAAAATATTTTTGCCTAACTTTCTGAAATCGACTCAATAATAATTTACAACACTTGTACGAAAAATGGCAAATTTCAAAATATTACTTGTATAATTTCGTCATTTTTAATAATCATCAGGCTGCCGACATGATCTTGCTGGATGATAACTTCGCGTCCATCGTCACCGGTGTGGAGGAAGGCCGTCTGATCTTCGACAATCTCAAGAAGTCCATCGCGTACACTCTGACCTCGAACATTCCAGAAATCTCTCCCTTCCTTGCCTTTATCCTTTGCGACATTCCCCTGCCCCTCGGTACTGTTACCATCCTTTGCATCGATCTCGGAACTGACATGGTAAGTTCGACTCTATGCCCTTATATATTGAATCTATTTTCCCATGTGTGCAAAGCACAAGGCCGTATCTTTAACCGCAATAACGTTTTCGCCCTATAAGCAAATACAGTAACAATGTGTAAGCAACAAAGATATGGCACTTGTGCTTTACGTAATTGCAGAATTTTAATACAGTCAGAATATTGACTTAAAGCAAATATGCTGAAAAATTGAAAAACATGTTCTGCCATTACGTATATATTATGTTTTAATCGACAAATTGATAATGAATGAATAGAATGAGGAGAGATTGGATATTTTACCTAAATATTACAGCTAGAGTATAACATGTGACTGATATTAGGTACCAGCTATTGCGCTCGCGTACGAGGAAGCCGAAGCCGATATAATGAAAAGACCACCTAGGAATCCATTTTGCGACAAACTTGTCAATGAGAGGTCTCTTTAAAATATATTACAGTGTGTTGCCCAATAACATTTAACAAGTTTTTCAGCTAATAACGTCGGTGTTGTCTCGATATCGTCCGTGCGTGTATTTTTCTAATTAAAGTCTATGTAACTGTAACGATAAAATTTACTCTGACTCAATTAAAATTGGCCGTTACAGTTAGATAGACTCCTGTATAAAGGAGTGCAATAATAGTTTTTAATAAGTTTTGAGTATAAATCCCTAACTAATAAATGCATCCCGCTCCATAAAGAAAGATGGAATATCAATTTGGGGGAATACTACATGTCCAAAATGTTGTGTTATTACAATCGTGTTGACTGACCGGTGTAATTAACAAAGTAGTCATTAATATAATGGGAAAGTAAGTTTCAATGTACCCGAATAGTATTAGAGCGAAAGGATCAAAACACACACAAAATTTACAACAGTCATTACCATCATATTTACCATCATCTAGCCACGTCATATCGATTTTTGAGATAGGGCTCAACCATCATCGCCATTCATCGTTCATTTAATTTTATGTTCCACCTTTCGGTCAAGATGCAGACGTCATTGTTTTTGTAAAATATGTTTTGTTATATTTTGTTATGTATTAGTCGTAAGTTAGTCGAGCGTTGTGAGCACACGTCGCCGGCGCCCGTGCGGGGCTGTGCGGGGCCGTGCGGCGCCGTGCGGGGCCGTGCTGTGC
Source organism: Colias behrii (assembly GCA_029959065.1). Taxonomy (NCBI): domain Eukaryota; kingdom Metazoa; phylum Arthropoda; class Insecta; order Lepidoptera; family Pieridae; genus Colias; species Colias behrii. The sequence continues at coordinate 7,217,241 of JARWMC010000018.1, forward strand.
GGCGTGTGCCCGCACGCTCGCTGAATGTTGGGTGTTGTGCCACGTGACATGTTGCACCACGCTTGTCGTCCGCGTGCGATGCGTTCGCTCTCATAGCTAGTGTTTGTGTAGGTGCCCGCCATTTCCCTGGCTTACGAGGAGGCCGAATCTGACATTATGAAGCGACAGCCGCGTAATCCTTTCACTGATAAGCTCGTTAACGAGAGGTAAAACATCGCGAGCGAACAACGCTCGCTCAAAATATTATTCTTTCCGCTATTTGCTTGCTATACCACGTGTTAGTCTTCAATATTAAGGTTTGGTTGTTGCCTGCAGTCTGTGGACGGTGTCCCGTAGGTACACGAATAGTATGTGGATATTGAAGGCGACAGACGCACCGCTCCCGTTTTCTGCCTTGCGTTGTCTTTTATATTTTCATGTACTTACTAACCTCCCCCTCTTTTTCTAAGTAGCTTGATGTGGTTATGGAATAACGTGTTTCTTGTGACGGGAAACGTGTATAAAACACATTATTCCATTATTCATGTGGTTTGATATTTACTAACTTTGATGTGGTATAATATGTGTTTGTAGAAGGTAAGTTTTCGGTGTTTTTCCTTCTGTGTTTGCCACCTGACTATCGTGCATGTATTTTACAAACATTTTATTACTTCAATCATTTTTATTGATATTTCTATTTTTATCTATTTTTTCCTCATACCCTCCATGCACACCGAAACACGAAGTATCGCTATCATTCGATAAATTTGTATACATATCACCGCATTACTTAATCATGGGTAGGCTTTTATTTCGATTAAAAGTATTTTATTAGAACACACTTAAACATTTTACGACTTATTAGGGCTCACACCTATTTAGTGTAGTATCCTCCTCTTACGGCGTAAACGAGCTAACTTACTGTTTTGATATCTACACGCTATAATTCTATTTATGATATTTATACTAGACAATTGTACAATTTATAGCTATATCGTATTTAGTATATATGAAGTTAGATATTGGAGCGGCGTTGGTCGGACAAGGTATATACTGTAATGTAGGTAATAGAGCGCGTCTATAAGTCGCGTGTATTGTTGGATTGTGCTGATTGCTTGGTGTTTACTAAGGTACCTGCTATATCATTGGCGTACGAGGCGCCCGAGTCCGATATCATGAAGCGGCAGCCGCGAGACCCTTACCGCGACAACCTCGTCAACAGAAGGTTGGCCAGCACTGCCACCCTAGCGTGGCCCGTGGCGACGCTTTTAGTTATCATTATGGGTGTTGACGCAATGACTAGCCCACTAGAAACGTATACGACGTGCAATTTTCTATCCGATCCACTTCGGTACTCGCAAATTCTAACATAAACAACACGTAATTGTTTACATTTTCTATTTCCATGCAGACGTGGAGAAGTAAATAATTATGTGGATTTTGCAACACTCCGTGTAAACGATCAAAATTCATACGCACCTAAAAATCGATGCATTCCATTATCATTTTCAGGATGAATAGCAAAATTGCACTATGTATGACGAAATTGGTACCAGAAAAAATAAATAAATTTTTACTAGTGTGGCTATTCTTGGTTGAACAGTTCCATTAAAAGAGGATGTGGAAGAGTGATTACGGAGGGCCCTCACAACACGGCAATAAAAATTGACCATACGCCCATAGACTAAATAGATAATACTATATAGACGTCAGACTATCCTTCCTTTCAATACGAACATACTTTTATCTATTTTTACATACCTTTTTAGTATTTCAATTAAACGACTTTTAAGAATGTTTCAAATAAAATAGATCTTTTAGAAATCTAGCCTAGTTCAACTTTAGACTCCTTTTTCTCTACAATTTTCACTCTTCCATATTTCAATATTAGAAAGGGCATAGAGCAAGTGATATGTCAAGAAAAAAAAATAATGCACGTTAGATGACATTTAGATCTATAGAGGATATACGTCTAGGCGTATATTAGAAAACTTAATATGTGTGTGTGTTAATAGAGTAGATACAATAGAATTAGAAATATTATTCATAAAATTTTATTTTAAAAGAATGGCGTAGGAAACATGGAGTGTAACCTTTTTTAATTATTATTTATTTAAATATATTACTTAATATATATGATAGGATATATTATGTATATATTTATTCCTATATAGAGCACAAAGCTTTGCAATAACTGGGCTAAGCGCATAGGCATACACCATACACCAGACTAGGCTTACGTCTTACAGCTTCTTACAGATCACTGCTTACGCTTCTGTCCCTTTTACTAACATAAATTAAGTGTTAGTGCATGTGTGGAGTAACGGTGTAAGTATAAGAATTGTGACAAATATTTGTGTCTCGTAAAAATTACACTACAAACTAACTAAATCAATTCGATCACAATGGTATTTATTATACAGTAGTGTGATTTTTATCTTGCAACCCCAATAAAAATTATAATAAAATTGGACAAATTGATTTGCATTCCCTTTTTTAAGAAATTTTTCCCCTGCAAGTATTAATGTGTCATTGAAAAGATATTCTCCAATATGACAACTTAGATTGCAATAGTATTAGTCATGCCCACAATATGAAATGATGTGCTTATAAAATTCAGATGACTTGCAATAGATAATTAATGCATGTATTGCCAAATAATTTGTGTGAAAACAAACAATCGAAAGTTATCACTTGAATTGCATAGATTCACTTGAGTCCAGGAAAGTAATGTATCCAGCATCTAAATAATCCAAGGTTAAATATTACTTCTTGTCACTCAAATCCTGGACTTAATTTAATTTGCACGTGCTTATACAAAATAGATGTTATGGCAAGGTTTAAAATGTTCTTTAAACACCACTAGGTTGATTTCCATGGCGTACGGCCAAATCGGAATGATCCAAGCGGCGGCTGGATTCTTCGTATACTTTGTGATCATGGCTGAGAACGGATTCCTGCCCTTGAAACTGTTCGGTATCAGGAAGCACTGGGATTCCAAAGCCATCAATGACTTGACCGATTCTTATGGACAAGAATGGGTACGTATCCATATTTCCATTTCCTTTATGTGTCAATATCTTCTTAGTTTTGTACTTTGTGTACGTATGTATTTATATTTCTTTATACTTCCAGACCTACCGTGACCGCAAAGCCCTCGAGTTCACCTGCCATACCGCTTTCTTCGTGTCGATTGTAGTCGTGCAGTGGGCGGATCTGATCATTTGCAAGACTCGCCGCAACTCCATCGTGCACCAGGGCATGCGCAACTGGGCTCTCAACTTTGGTCTCGTGTTCGAAACCGCCCTCGCCGCGTTCCTGTCATACACCCCCGGTATGGACAAGGGTCTCAGGATGTACCCACTCAAGTGAGTATTGAAAATGATCTTTGTTGTTAAATTTTTTCAAAAGATGCCAAAGTAGATTTGATGAGTTAGTAAATGAAATGAATATTACTTTTTTTTTTAAAGTAAGTGTATATTTTTTTAGTACTGTAAGTGTACAAGTTATTAACATGCAACGTGTGTTCAGGTTCGTGTGGTGGTTGCCCGCCATCCCGTTCATGCTGTCGATCTTCATCTACGACGAGATCCGGCGCTTCTACCTGCGCCGCAACCCCGGCGGCTGGCTGGAACAAGAGACTTACTACTAAACACCGACCACGTCCACACCGCGTCGTGCTACTGTTAGTTATCGCGTTACCTTCATTTGTGTTCTACCAGACTGACAGGCGGTGCCGTTCCGGTATATTGTGTTGTCGCTGTCGTGTTCGCTTCTCACCGCTTGTTGCCGCGTGTGCGCCGCCAAGCGTCCGCCGAGCGTCGCGACCTCACTCCGTTTCCAACTATTTATGTATATATGCACGGTGTACGGTGGTGAAATTGTAACACGTTCCGTTTAAGTCTGAACCGGCTCGGTTCAAAGTTGGTATTAAGTTGAATCTCATGTGTGTCACGTGCGACGGGCGCGCGATCGTCGAGCGCCGCGGCCGCGTGGGCCAAGCGGGGAATGTTCCAGAGCTTCACTGCGTTGTGGTCGCCGTGTGTTCTGTAACGTTGCCCCGTGTTCGCTCGGCCGCGGCGCTCGCTCGGGCGGAGGGCGAGTGCGTCTCACACCGAAACGCGTACCGCATATCACCGCACTAGTTCACTGTCACTGAAGTAACATGTACTAATAGAATTGTTTTTCACCTGTACAATAAGTAACGATCGTCGTCGGCGACGAGCGGAACGAGACGCCCGCCGCGCTCCGGGCTCGGCGGCCAACGAAAGCATTTGTTGTAAAATTACAATTAAGCCATTATATTATTATTTTTAAGTGAAATTAGATTAAGTTGAATTTTTCGTGTGAATAAAGTTTAGTTGACGATTCGATCGGATGCGTGGTGTGTGAGAGGTCGATGTGGAGTGCCTGAGTTTTAGTGTACTACCGCTTACTGTTAGGTAGGTAGTTGAAATTTTGAAGCCATATTTTCAATCGTAAAAGTAGTTAAAATAAAGACGCATACACGACGCGATCGCTTGCGGCGCGGGCTCGCCCGGGCCCCGCCCGGCGCCGCCCGACACGACGCTTTTCTTTTCTAAACTAATCGGATCATTAGAGAATTTCATCATGTTTATAAAATAGGCTGCTCATGATAATTATGTAAGATTTTATTTCTTAAATTAATTAAAAGATAATAACAAAATGTAGAGATGCGTAATTAGAGATTTTTAAAATTATACAGTTATGATAGAGTCATCTTGTTTTAGTCGGCACTCGGCTGTTCTATGTGCGAGTAGGGTAAGGAGTAGCGGGGAGTGGCGAGGGGAGCGAGGGGGTGGGAGTGGGGAGCGGGGAGACGGGTGGGGAGCGGGGAGACGCGCGGGGAGCGGGGAGACGGGCGACGACGGCGAGCGTCCGCCGGAGGTAGAAGGACCGAGTGGACGATTTATTTCAATTTTCGTAACGAATACATATAACATATAATAATGGTTACAGAAGTAATATATAACATTATAGTAACTAATAAATCTAAATTATATGAAATGTTTATAGATTTAAATGATGTTTGTTTCCTTAGAGTGATCTTCTGTGCTCGTTCGATTGGAACGATGTACGTTTCACAGACAATAGTCGTTAAACATTATTGATATTATTGTAATGATCGGATCTTTGTAAGCTGTTTGTTTATCGTACGTACACTGTAGAACTAACATTGTTTTGCGTTCGACAGTTCTTTACACCGTTTCTTTTTATAGTATTACTCTGTTGGCTAGGTGCGCTGTAAAAATGTAAGTGTTAATAAAAAAAACATTTTAAAATATTATTGCGATGTTTCATTGATATCTGCTTATAAATAATTAAATTATTTTAATGCTAAACCTTGGTATGATTTGGAAAGCGTAGGTGACACACCCGTCCTATTTTCCTGTTACCCTACATGTAAATATAAAGAAAATTAATTAAGAAATATTGATTTTAATACCATCAATTGCAAAGTTTATTTCTATATCAACTCAAATATATTATAAAAAGAAAAGATTAGAATAATTGTCTGTTTGTTAAGTAAGTTATAATTAAATGTAACTGAATAACTAATAATTACTACATACTAGGATTGTTTTAAAAATTCCTTTACCATTAGAAAGTTATTATATTATTTTTTTTTAATCTTACGTCAACAAGAGCGAAACTAAGATGTCGCTAGATTTATTCGCTAGCTATTCTATTATTAAAATAAGGGCTGATTTTTCAATCCTTGGTTAAAACTTATTCGTCGAATAATGTATAAAACTACCATTTTAAAAACGTATTCTAATTGCCCGTATTTGACAGTTTATGTGATATTTTAATATTATCATGTAATACTTTATTGGACGGATAAGTTTTATCCAAGCATTGAAAAATCGGCCCTAAATGAAAAATTAATATAAGAAATAAAGGAAAATACCAATGATTAAGGGCCGATTTTTCAATGCTTGGGTAAAACTTATTCGTCGAATAATGTATGAAACTACCATTTTAAAAACGTATTCTAATTGCCCGTATTTGACAGTTTACGTGACATTTTAATATTATCGTGTAATACTTTATTGGACGGATAAGTTTTATCCAAGCATTGTAGACCGGACTCTCAGTGGAGTTTCGTTTGCAAAAATAGCGGACCTAAATCTGACTTCTGATATATATTGTATAGATCCCAGACATCCTATAGACAGATGTTGCCAACCAGTTTTGTGGTCCCCCTCCCCCCACCCCGGTAATTAAATATGGCATACAAAGAAAAAAATAAAAATTTCCAAAACATGCCGTGTGGGGTATCAAATGAAAGAGCTTATTGAGTAGATCACGAATATATAGCATACTATAACATTTCTTACACTTTCTCTAAGATTTTTTAGAAAATTTACGAAAATGCTCCATTTTTGAGTTAACTTTAAACCACTATAGATTGAAAACTCATGAATATATTTTTTAAATTATTATTTTAAATAATTAACAATAGTCCATTGTTTACGATTCAATAGTTCGTACAGTGAAATAGTTGCATGGGGGAGTGGGGGGAGCATTCAAAGATGGCGAGTATATTTTCAAGTTTATGCCAGAAATAAAGGCCTAATACAAAAATATCGGTGTCAGGGCTTACATCACATTAATCATAATGAACATTCTTGAATCAGCCTCTGTGTGATTAGATTTCAAATCGGTAACTTCAGTGAAAGTTGCGCCTTGCAATTTAAAACATTTTGTGGGGTCATCAAATCCACCACATACATATAGCTCACTTATATTATATTACGAACTATTGAATCGTAAACAATGGACTATTGTTAATTATTTAAAATAATAATTTAAAAAATATATTCATGAGTTTTCAATCTATAGTGGTTTAAAGTTAACTCAAAAATGGAGCATTTTCGTAAATTTTCTAAAAAATCTTAGAGATAGTGTAAGAAATGTTATAGTATACTATATATTCGTGATCTACTCAATAAGCTCTTTCATTTGATACCCCACACGGCATGTTTTGGAAATTTTTATTTTTTTCTTTGTATGCCATATTTAATTACCGGGGTGGGGGGAGGGGGACCACAAAACTGGTTGGCAACATCTGTCTATAGGATGTCTGGGATCTATACAATATATATCAGAAGTCAGATTTAGGTCCGCTATTTTTGCAAACGAACATCTCCTTGGAGCCTGCTCTATTGAAAAATCGGCCCTAAATGGTGAAGATACTAAAACATCATTCGATCTTCAAAAAGGCACACTAACACACAAACACAACTAGACGTCAAATTGGCATGATTCAACTAACGTGAGCAAAAATGAGACAAGTGATGCAAAATGTGGCTAATTAGCCACATTTAGACGTTTCACTCCTGAAGAACTAACCTTAATAACCCATTTAGACCTTATTATAATTGGAGAATACATACATAAACATCAGAATAGCTTTATTGAAATATTCAGACTACACAATTTATTCCGGTCCTTGTAAAAGTTCTAAATTGTAAAAAAGTTACAAATTGCTCTCTGGAATCGGTTCAGACTGCGTAACATTGAAGACTATTAATAAAAAATGTTAAAAAGTGGAACGAAGAAATGGGTCAAGACCATAACTGGCAGGTTAAGCAATAAAATTATCGTTTAACATAATATTATCTGAATTTCTACAAAGAAATGTATTTATGTTTTAAATACATCAAATCCTTAGTAGGTGAACCTACGTAACCATCTGAAGATTATTCATGAATTTTATATAAGATGAAGCTCAGAAATTAAAGATTTTAACGGATTTAAACGCGATTTATTCATTATATATCGCTATCGCTCGCTGCAACGTGTGCGAAACGACGCAATAATATAATGAGTAAATGGCCTTTAAAATCCGTTAAAATCTTTAATTTCTAAATGCTATACTCGCGTAAAAACAAACACTAGAAAAATACTTAGATGAAGTTCTGCTTAATATTTTTTTGCAACAGACAGATAAAGAAATCCAATGGAAAATAAGGCCGGTGCCGCCCCTCCCACTCTAAGAGCGTATACGCACTACGCGGGTAGCCGCATTGCGGGTAGCCGTCCGGCTGACCGCAAGCACAAATAAGTACGTAATATTCATTTCTATGCGCACTGCGATGCGGCTACCGCAGACCGCACAGTGCGCATAGAAATGAATATTACGTACATAATTGTGCTTGCGGTCAGCCGGACGGCTACCCGCAATGCGGCTACCCGCATAGTGCGTATACGCTCTAAAAAAACCATCAATACCGCACTTATTAGTAGGTACTTAGTCGCTGGAGGAACGTAGAAACAGTAAGTAGAGGAATTTATAAATATTGGATATTTTAAAAAAAGTATTGTTTCTCGCCGAATTGTAGTCTGTTCATTAGAACTGTGATTAGAACTGTTTAGATATATTTAATACTAACTATCCGCCAGCGGCTTCGCCCGTGTAGTCAAAGAAAAACCGGCATATTTCCCGTTCCCGTGAGATTTCTGGGATAAAACCTATCTTATGTCCTTCCTCAGGTCTCAAGCTATCTCTACAGAGATAATTGAAGTAAATCCGTGCAGTATTTTTTGTTGAGATTTGCCCGGACATACATACAGACAAAAATTCTAAAAACTATATTTTTTGCTTTGGTATTCTATTGTAGAGCACGCCCCAAGTACTTATTCTTTTAAAAAATATTCAATATACAGTTTTGACTTTCCTACGATTTTATTATAATATGTATAGATGTATGTTATCTGGGTTTTGAAAAATTAATTTAAAGCGGAAGTAGGTATATTGTAGAAAATGTTTAGTTAGGTATATTATTCCTGTTATGTGGCTTAACACTAAGGGCTTAACCATGAATCGATTAAATTTTATTCAAAATAGCTTTTTGCGCCCTCTGTGGTACTAACAGAGTAAAAAAAAGGGCTATGGTCCACGCTGCCCTCTATAGATAATAGATTGTTGAAGGAAAATTTTACTCTTATTTCCTTCATCGCGAAAATGTTTCACAATTTCGAGTTTGTACATGTGAAATTAACGCCCTCTATTACTTGCAGAAAGCACTTCCTCAAAGTGCTATCTGTTGTGAAAGATGTAGACCGTATTTCATTGATTAATTCTGTTTCATGTTCAAGGACTTCGGGAAAAAAATGAAAATATCTACAGACTTCGATACACCTCTTTAGTAACTATTTTATAATAAAGTTCACACTATCATTAACAGGGTAAATTAACATTTAAATGTTATAAATAACCAACTTACTGTACAAAAGATACTTATCGGAGTATTTCTGACCATTTTGGCAAAGTTCCAACGTCCTTATTACAGAGTTGCTCATAAAATTACGCAATTTAGCTCATATTTATTATGCAGTTTCAGTAGCACAAAATTTAAATTATAATTATCTCTCTAAGTATCGCTCCCTCTTCTCCCTCTCCAAAATTATACTCGTATTTATTTCAATAATTTGGTAACTATGTATAAAAACAAAGACATATAAAACAACAAAATTTATTTACAAATTATATAGGATAATAATTACATCAATTAGGGAGGAACCAAATATTTTTCTGACATTCAACTCCAATCTTATATCCATCATTGTCGACAATTTAAAGTACATTAAGCTTTCATACTTGAGTAGGTGTGTGGGCCTGCTCATAAAATATTTCTACGTGACCAGCCCCAACGCCGCGGGTCACGTGCCCTCGGCCTTGACGACAGTCTTACAGTTACTAGGATACAAGGGTACCTGTGGGTCCTTTGTCCTATCACCGCGCAGTATTCCACACACCCCGTCGTGCCCCTCCTGCACCGCGCATGTGCACAACTGACAGTGAATGTGCCAACACGTTCCAGTTTTTTCATCGCTGGAAAAATCAAAAACAGTATCGAGTGCACGAAAGCTCAACAAAGCCGAAGCTCGAAATATGTGGCAATGGACTGATTCAGAATGGTAGCCAACATCGGCGTCATCAACTCTACAAATGGTAAACGTTGTTATCATATTTTGTTAGGGTTGAGTTTGCAGTGAAGATATTCATTGTTTTAAATTGTGCAGTGGAGGCGACAGCGTATATAAGTGCGGTAGCCGCGTTCGCCGTTGTGTTGCTGGTGGTTTTGCTGTTTCTTGGCAAGAAGTGGTGCTACAGTGTTACAGTTAGTCGTAAACGCTGCAATGGCATCCTCTCCGTAGACGCTAGTGTTGACACCCCAGGTCTTCCGCTTGACAATGCTCAGTTTGGTAAGTGCATTTTTAAAACATATAAATTGTTGTGTTATTAAATGTATCATGTTCTATAGATGAATAGTCATATAGCACATTAAATATAGGTTTTATTGGCAAATTATTATTTGTATATACCTAACGTAGTTTGTTATACGAAATTATTAACAACTATCTTGAGTATACTTTATGTGTTTTATTTGTAGTTGCTAACCCAAGGGCAATGTGAGCGCCATAAATGTTTAATAGAGATGGGTTTGGTTAATTCAGTTTTATAGAAGCAGTAACAGTAATTCGTAGACAAAAGTAACTAGCTTAATTAATTAGTGTAGTGGTGGACTTTATCTTTATAGGGAATTTTTATTGATTGAATTTGTTCCTACGTGTGTTGTTATAGATACTTTGTCGAAAAACATCCAATTCCCCGAACGAATATTTACGTTCGAGGCTTCCGACTCCGACGAGGAGCTGCGCTTGCGCATACAACAGGTGAGATTTATGCGTAATAAAAATGGACATTTATCTAGACTTTCCTAAGCACCCAATACCCTTTTTAATTCGACAGACTAGATCTTTCAATATACAAAAAAGACAAATTATCATTAATTACATATTATATCATACAAAAATATAAATAAAAATCGCATTATAAGGATAAAAATATGTATTCTTCCTACGACGCCCATGTATACTTAGTGCACATTTTCATAATTCATTCTAATTTAACTGACCCAATAGTTTTATACTGCATACTCTCACGAAATATACCTAATGAAAGACGTCTAGACTAATAAAAATGAATTTCCGTGAAAATCCATGTCGCTCAAACACAATCCACCGTTTATAGTTTATACACATTAATATTTTGTAGTCGTTATGTATAAAATATACAAACTTGACATACTTTATAATATTCACACGGAGTTGATAATATAAGCTGTAGGAATAATTGAATATTTAGTATGTAGGTATTTCAAAACGGGATCATTAGTCATCCGTGCACGTCGAGTATGCATCATCAGAGATAATAAATGAGAGATTTAGGAAAACAGCGGCCAAATATCAATGTCGATGCGGTGAAATTCCACTGCCCTGATACCGTATAAATATAGGAAAGCTTTTGTATATCACGATTCAATTTCCGAGATATCATCGCAAAGGCACCTGTGGCTGTCGTGACTAAAGCGCCAGTAATGTTGTCGTATTCAAATTCGTAGAAACACAGTTTAGATGACTTCTAGAAATGAGACATCTTTATGTATATCGACTGAAAGATATATATTCACGATGTCTCTGTAAACATTTAGTGTTCATTCATGTTTTCTTCAGTCATAGTCGTTTATTAGTGCAATGGCGCCAGATGTGGTAAACGCGCCTTTCATTTATAAATTGTATTAATATTAGATTTGCTTGTAGTTTTGTGGACCATGTCTTATCATAACGATAAACAATTAGATCCTTTGATTTCTTTATTATTCGTTTGTATTTATTACAGGATAAGGAGGAAGTTGAATGTCACTATGAAGAAAAGAACGAAAATCAGCCCAAAGCTGAAGTGGAGCTTATTGAAACCGCGTTGAGAGAAACTTGCAGTCTTCGGGAAACCAAGATTGATGAGATTGTGCCACAGAAGGCGGAATACATTCACACGCTCGAAGCGCAGAGCAGCGTTGATAGTGATGTTATTGCCCATAATGTAAGTCATTTAAAATAAATTACGTTTTTTACGTGGAGTCGACGTATGTATCTTTTGAAAATTTCTTACAATTCAGCTTCAATTTTTGTGTTATCTATTTTGAACACTTCGACTTGTCCTTCTTAATAATAAGATCACTTTTCAGGAAAATAGTATTCTGTATTAGGGGAGAGCGGGGATGAAAGTCACATTTTTAACTTTTTTTATATAACTTCCAAAATACGTTGTTTAGGAATGATATTTGTATACCAAAAGATAGTGTAATTATTCTGTTACAAAAGAAATAAACGTATTTTTGTGTAATATTATCGGTTGTAGAAATATTTTGTATTTTCACTCTAAAGAAAAATGTGACTTATAACCCCGGGTCAGGGATGGTTGTCACAATGCCTAGGGTAGGTAGTCACATACTAAATAACAGGCAATTTATAAATAGAAAGTCACACTTTTGTCTTATAATTTTACGGAATAGTTTTTAATTAAGAACTCTTAACCAAATGAAACCGTGTCTACGGTCTTTATTTCAGTCTGAATATTCATCAATCACAATTTTAACAAACAATAATAATCGTGAGTCAATATAGAGTCATCAAGGACAGATGGACTTCCAGCAGGTTTGTTAGGGTGATTTTCCGGTGTTGATTGAAAATTTACGGCTAAAAAAAACAACCTCAAAACGCAAATAAAGTCATCTCGCATACCGGGGGCTGGTTGATATGTGACAACCAGCCCCCAAAAATTTGTGACAACGAGCCCCATAACACGTTTTAGAAAAAAAAATTGATAATAAATTCTGATCAATGTATATCTAAAAAACTATACTACGATATTATAAAACACATTTCATCATCATCAAATGAATTGAAAGATTATTACTGTAAAACAAGAACGTATAATTACGAGGTTCGACACAGCAGCACAAAAATTTACTTTTGCTGTGCGAAAACAATAAACACGTGTGAGGCCCTTACGGTAGATCGGAGCGGTCTGACGCGAAGTTGGGACAGCGTTGTCACTGTATCGCTCTTGCCACGCTGTTCAACAGACTTATTTGATAGTTCAGTTTTGTGTTATGACCGCTGTGACAACCAACCCGTGAGACAACCATACCCGGTCTCCCCTATACGTCCTTGAATCTTGACAAGTGCATACCTATTGACCTTTTATAGCTATTATAGCAATTATCTATTCTCAGGACACTTCGCTACTATGCGGTGAGAGCGGGAGCTCATCGGAGCGGGGATCAGTGGAGCTCACCCTGCTGTACGACGCGCCCGTGCGTAGCATGACCGTACACGTGTTGCAGGCACGCTCTTTGCCGCTCAGAACTCAGGGTCAGATACTACAGAGTCAGGTATTAGAGATGGAAATAACTTTATTGATATAATGTACTATTTAAACAGTCTCTGATAACAGTAACAGTCTTTGATATTCTAAGTCAGCTTCAGAAGTGTTTACCAATTTTCATGCTGGATAAGATATTAATAATTTAATATTTTAGGTCCGTATCGTACTTCTTCCATTGAAAAAGCAAAAATACAAATCGAAAATTCGCAACGGGGAAAATCCACAGTATATGGAAAGTTTCGTTCTCCACAAGATAAATCCAGGTAGGACCAATTTCCTCTTTTGTTTTGACTTCAGGGACAAAAGAATTTTGTAATTTATGGTATTGTCTTTTTACAGAGGATGTCCATGGTTTGGGTCTACGAATTCGCATATATGGGTGCGAGCGGATGCGCCGTCAGAGGCTTCTGGGCGAAGCTTCTGTTAGCTTCGCAACCCTTAACTTTGAGCAGGAGAACAGCTTGTGGCTTCAACTGATGCCGCGACAGCATCACCACCATCAGACCAGCTTACAGGTAAACAATGCAGCCATTTTAGGGTGAAATTTTTTTATTGTATGTAAATATAAACAATTAAATTAGTAAAATGTTTAAACTGGGTTAAATTTTTCTAAAATGTTTCTAAATAATAGCTTACACTTGACATAGAGATAGTATGTACTACGTACTAGAGTGGCTATTCCAAACAAAAACATTGCGCGCGGCCGATGTGGTGGGGTACGTGTGGAACGAGCGGGGCGTGGCTTCAAGTTCAAAGATTAAGCAATGCGTGCAGATGCGACACATTGTGCAATCTGTTTACTCGGTACTATCTGGTGGTACTGATACTAGGGAATTAATAAAAAGAGGATTTTATATTAAACTATGTATTTTAATTTCCTTTAAATAATATCAATTTAGTAAGCTTTTGTCGTTTTGTGTAGTAATCAATAGTTTTATCAGTTTTTGCTTCATGATGTAATCGAATTTTGGAGTATTGGTTTATAATAGCCCTAATTAAATGGATACGATGATTCAATGTTGATGGCGTTTACGTATAAGAAACTCACATTTTGAAAAATCTCACGTGAGATTCGGGGATGGGGGAGGGGGTTGAATAAAATCTCACGACATCTCACCAGGGGGGAAGGGAGGGGCAGAAAATTTAAAAAAACACCTCACGTAATTTATGGACGCCCCCTTACTAGATCACAATTTTTGTAACGAATTTGAAAGACGAAACAATAAATACGCAAAGCGGCTTTTACTATAAACGGAACTACATTTAAAAATATACTTTATTTATTGAGTTATAAGGTTGCTTCCATTCTGTTTATTTACATTCTCAAAAACATCAATCGCGGCAGAGGCGGCTTGCGACAAAGGCGGCTTGTGTCAAAGGCCTCGGCGATGTCATTTAAGAACATAATATTATGTACTTTAGGCAAACTTGTAATAAGATCTATTTTACTTTCTTATTAGTCCATTTGACAAGGATATTGGGTAAGATAACTATTGGAATAATTTTATTATTATGTATGTACTTATTAAATCCGCGAATAAAAAAAATTTTTAGTCGCGAATATAGAAATTGGGTCGCATTTTTTTAATCCGCGAATAGTGAAAACGCGAATAAAGGAAGCGCGATTAAGGAACTTTTACTGTATTAGTTTCTGTGAATGTTGTGTTTATTTGTAATTGTTGTGCATAATAATTTATAAATCCTATTGGAACAACTGTTGATGAACCTTTTTTTAATAAATAAAAATAGGTAAATAAATAAATATTACTTAATATAACCTACCGTTTTACTTTGCGTAGTCGGGTAAAAGTATAAATATTTAGGTACTACACCACGGTAATCTTTCTTAGTATATATTGTATATTCATAGTTAAAAAATCCAGTTACATTTTTTTAACAGACTCATCGATGGCGAATGGCGCGAAACGCAGAACGCGTGGTGATTTTTCGCAAAATGATAACAATATTAGTAAAATGCATGACTTACTCATAATAAGGAAACTTACTGGTGAAAAGTCACTCCTCGGGCTTTGTTTGTATTATAGGAACTGTTAAAACAATATCTTAGCACACACGAAGGCATTTTGAACGGAGCAATAACACGTGTTGACGCGGCAAGCGGGGGGCACAGTCCGGCACAGACTAAATGAGACTTGTGACTTTTGCCTCTAGCTCGTGTTAAAGAGAGTGTAGTAGCGATCGCCTCTCTACTACGTAGTACATATTATCTCGATGACACTTGAGTGGTTTATTTAGCAATTGCGTGCTTTAAAGTAATAACAGGGTCACTTGTGCCCTGATTATAAAACGTTAAAAAGGTTTAGGCTGACTTTATACTCATTAATGTATACTTTAGAGTTTCACAAATTTTAATTTTATGTAAATATGCTTTATAGACCTATATTATTATGACTGTCTTTGATGGCTCTTCGTATTCAATTCGTACAAATCGTTTCCATTGACTTATCGCATAATTTTCACAAATCGAAATTTCAAGCGCTTCGCGCAAGATACAACTACAAAGAACTATAACTACTCATTGAACATTTCTAGCTGCCAAAACTGGATCCTAACCAGTCCATCACGGGTGTACTAGCCAGTCCATCGTCCATAACCACTGTGATGAGTCCAGCCAATAATGGCGAGGCGTGTAGCCTGGCGCGGTCTGACTCAGCGTCTTCCTGCTGCAGTACACGATCTGCTCCAGAACTGCTATTGGGCCTGCAGTATAATCCTACTACGGGACATCTTTCGGTTGAGGTAATGTAGATGTGGTTATGCTGTTTTGAGTGTCGTATTAGTAAATGTAGTGAGCTTAATGAATAGGATTAACGTTCGAGCTTGAGATCTAAATTTTGCCAATGTTATTGTAAATATGCCTTTTTTGGATTCAAAGTATTATATGGTACTCTTAATTTTATGTGACTAGGGTACGAAAAAAAAAAGTTAATACTAGACGAATAATTACCTTACTTATTTAAATTTAATTTTTTATGTTGTCCTTATGGAATAACTTTTTCTTTACTTTACGCACTATTCCCAGAGGGTGGTCTGTTACAATAAACTTACGTATTCACGCAATTGCACGCAAGTCATGCAAATGTTATAAGTTTTATTAATGTACAGATAATAAAAGGCACGCATTTTCGAAAACTGTCACCGAACAAGGCTCCAGACACTTACGTGAAGCTGTGCCTCATCAGCTCGTTGGGAATGGAGATGGGAAGGTGCAAGTCGACCACAAGACGAGCGCAGTCAAACCCGCTCTACAAAGAAGTGTTTATATTTCAGGTAATATACATTTAATTTTATGGGTACCTCATATTTTCAAATTTTTATGAGGCTTTGTTAACCTTTTATATTTCAATGTATATAATTTTTTTTATTTTAACTTGGTTGCTTGGAATTTCGAAAGTTTTTTGGTTGGATATTTTTATTAATGTTCTGTTTTCACTTTCAAAAAAGAATTGATGAGAATAAATAAAAGCACATTTTCAAGATATTTACGTAAGTCGTTCATCCTTAATTTATCTTAATGCTTAATGCTTGTTCTTGCAATTTCCTCATTGCTGCGAGAGGCTGCGCGCTCTGTGTGGACCTTATGTTTCAAGTCTTGCTCGTCAGGTGGCGCTGTTCCAACTAAGTGAAGTAACACTGATGGTATCTGTGTGGTGGAGACGCAGCGTCAAGCGCAACGAGATGGTCGGCTGGTTCTCGCTCGGCCACAGCTCGTCCGGCCGCGAGGAGGAGCGACACTGGCACGAGCTGTGCGAGCGGCAGGGCGAACAGGTTGGATGGCTTTGTAGAAAAGTGGGATATGGTCAATTTGAGGGGTCTGTAGTTGCAATGAACTGCTAAATCTGTTATGAGCTAAGGATAAATTCATTCAAAACTGATAGCAGAATGCTCATGATTTTAAAAATGGGACCTGTTTTCCGGTTAAACTGTAAGTAGAGTATATAATCTTGATGGTATATAATTTTTTAATGTTATTCATGTGATAGGTCCAACGCTGGCACGTGCTGCTCGACTCTTGACGGTCCTCGACTTAGCCCGCGGGCGACCCGACCGCGTGACTGTGAACCTTCCCCGCTACTGCGCCCTGCGCCCTGCGCCCTGCGCCCTGCGCCCTGCGCCCTGCGCCCCGCGCCCCGCGCCTTGCGCCCTGCGCCCTACGTCCCACACCGGCCGCACTGCGGTGCTTTTACGCTGACGCTCAGCGTCGCCGGTTGCTGGGAGCTGACCTTTGGACCCGACCCGTGACGTCACCGCGCGATGACGTCACGGCCGCCCTCGAACGCCATCTTTGAATCGTTCGACGACGCTTTCGTACCTCCGGCTTTGATCGTTGGTATTTTTGTACACGATTTTCAATTAAATATGTGCTTTTTGTATTGTAATTCGTAAAACGTTGTTGTACACGAGCACGTAATTTTTGACTGATCGGATGGGTCGATGTTGATGTTTTTGATGTACGGATGAGAGAGTTCGAGATATTATAATAAATGCAAATTACATTTTTTCGTGTCGATGATATTTGTAGATGTTCACACTTGGGTGTATCGTGGATATTATTTAACAGTATTTAGATACGATTAAGATTTGTTTAAGAGTTTAAAAGTAAAATTTTTATGAGGTGAAGAAGACTTGGAGCGCACAACTCATGTGAGATAGGATAAATTATACGTATTTATATATGAATTATATTTATATACTATTGCCGATAACTTGCCAATAAGGTGTCTTTCGTATTTTCGTATTCAGAATGATTCTTATATATTATTACCTACTGAAGTCTAAACAATGAAAATAAAAATAAAACTTTAGAACTTAAAAAATTCCGGTTCTTCTATTATTCTTATCGTTATATTAAATTAATTGTAATTATTATAGCACTAATCTCATATTATAAACGTTCTAAATTATATTTTAGCAGAAAAAAATATCTATTATTTATTAATGAAGATTATTTTTTAATGAAATTTTAAACTTAATTTATCGTTAATTGTTTATATAGTATAAACGAATATTTGAAAAGTATTTACACTATTTAAGAAATTTTATTTAAAAGTTAATCTTTGTTACATTCTTCCTATAAATAACAGAAACATAACAAATTTTTAGAAAATGATATTTTAGATCGAAATAGAAAGCTATTTACATACTCTTTAGTTTAATTAAAGAGGTTGACGTTGTATAATAAAGAAAATATATATTATAAATATATAAAACAAATGATATAAATATATTATATTTGTGCGATTAAAATGCGTTGAACGTTTTTGTAGTTATATGTAGATGTAGGCAAATAAATAATAAGCTACAGTATATATACGAAGTATTAATTAGATTTTGTATTACAGCATGGTAATCGTGTGTCTTATATATCACCGGTAGATATATAGATGGATAATAGGAAATGTCTTGAAGAAGGAAATGTACCTACAGCTATAACATATTAACATAGAGCTATGAATCTGTACTAAATATAAATACGTATGAATAATCTTCTATAACTATTTCTTATTCAACTCCAATATTAATCGCCTGTTTAAGGGGAGGCTTCCTAACATAATTTCTGGCACTGAGAGCAGAGGCGGCTCGTGACAAAATTTTATGGGTGTTCACTTGAAATAAAACACTGAAAATACATGGTGTAAAGCAGTACATTTATCAAAAAAATTACTTATAAAGGAAATACATACCTACGTCTTTCTTTTTGGTGTGCAAAAATATATATATAACTTAAAGCGACAAGACATTCGTAAATGTCTGTTGTTGCTTTCATCACAACCACACAACCACGGTGTTTTCACATAATATAAAATATTGTTCGGATTTAAACACACGCGTATATGTTTTCGTTTTTGTCTACATTTTTGCGTAAGGTCAAGTTCAGGCCGTGGCAGTCCCTTAGCTTTCAATTCAAGCCGAATTTGTAACGTTTTAACACACTTTTTAATGAACGCCACATTATAATTGTTCATTTTCACACTCACAAGTAATACTGATAACTACAGACTATTTCAACACGTATCTTATGATTTTAATTAGAAAATTCCCGAATTTGCATTCGCGCGCGTGCATTGAAGTTGACTCGAGAGTCGAGTGTTTGTTTATAATATAGAGAGTGGCAACGTCGCGCGCTATCGCTGTCCTGTGTTCGGGCGCCCAGGCGCGGCGGTAAAAACGAACCGGCAACGTTTGCGGGAGCGGCGCTCCGAATTTTGCTATTTTTCCATAGAAAATCTTCTGTTTCACGCGCGCAGGGCACTGGCAAACCCTCTCTTTCACTCCTATTGGATTTCGTATTAGGAAATGTACTAAATATTTTTTCATTGGAGCGCAATCGTGAGCGCTCCGCTTCGCGCGTTACTGTATAATACAGTATTATTCAGGTGTATGGAATGATGGAATGATGGATATATTATTCATTGGTATTGACAGTAGTTTTTTACGATTACGATTGATTTTAAATAGTAATAATTAATATTAATAATGAAATTAAGGAGTATGATTTTATTATAATTATTTATGGGAGTTCACTGCACCAGCGCTCCTTAGGGCGAGCCGCCTCTGACTGAGAGTCCGTTTAGACCGCTACGCGGTGCTAGACGCTAACACAGCCGTAATAAAGTTGAATATCACGTGCGCTCTTTGATCGCGTTCGAGCTCGAAACTAAATCTCGTAAGTCTCAATTCTCTTATTTCGTTTATAACTAAAGTAATAATTATTGATCTAGAGAAAAAATATCTTGGGATTGGATAGTAAACTATATTTTCTCACTGTTAACATGTATTTTAGACATAAAGTCCAAGTAAATCTTAAAAAAAATGTAATAATCCTTAAAAAAGGCATAATTTTTGAATAAAAAATGAATCGAGCGAAAATGTTATAATTACGTAACCGTACACGGAAAGAAAAAGACCCAATAAATCACATACTAAGGTTCCATTTTGATTGTATGTGTGACTGTTTCAGAATATTAATGCAAATTCACATAAAATTTAGGGAGCCTCCCCTTTAATAGAACTTTTTGAAATTGACAATTTTCTCCCAGTTATTTAGAATCTGATCGAATATATAACTTTTTGAAACTTGGGTGCCAAGAGTTACCAATATAACAGATTAGACTATTGTTAATAAGTTTTTTCAGAATAAGCTAGAAATTTGTACCTTTTTACTCAGTATATGAAAATAATTAGATCCCCCTCAGAAATATTTACTAGATGTCCCCTCATATTATACCTACACTGTAAGTGTGTAGTTTTATGTACCAGTAGAATAATTAACAAGCTTATAAAATGATATAACTACCTAGGTATAATATACCTACTAATATATACATGCGATAAATATGATAGCCAATTTTATTGTTTAAATTCGCTATTATTTATTTGCCTACAGTTTAAAAATATATTTATGTACTTTATTTAAAGTGAGATGATGATACCATTTTTTTATTGTGAAAGCTTAATAATTTTAGTTATTGTAACCGAAAACCGAGTTATTTGATCATCAATACTGATACTTGAGTGTTGTGTTATTATCTTCCTTTTGATATTATTTATATAAAGTTCTCAAGGAAAATATATTTTCCGCTGTCTTTCTATATTGTTGTTATTAGTATACTAAAAATACTCCAATATTCCATGTAAACGTTTCCAAATTTCTATGAAAGAGAAAGCTAAGCTGTAGTTTCTTTTCATAGGCATGACTTTAACCGACCAATGTAACGTAAGATGTAGATTTCGTATTGTACTATGTATATATCTGCTTATAGCACTGGCTAATATAGAGCTGTTTGGTTTTTCATTGACTCATAATCCCATTGTGTAGGTCAACTTTTTACTTATATTAAGAAATTCCTACTTTGGGCGAATCGTAATAATGATCGGTCTCTTTTTTTGGCGCCAATTCTTTGACATTACCTGGATGCCGATGCTATTTACGGATTTGAAGTTAGTAACTTACTCATCTCATTCATAGTTTTTGATATAATCATTGTTGATTGCTTGACAAATGACAGAATCTCAACGTAATCGTTACAAGAATTTAATATTACTCTAAAATGATGGCTTGCTAATACCAGTATGTATTAAACAGAATTTAAACTGTTTTTGAGGTATAAGATGATTTAAATTTACTTCCAGAAG
Organism: Colias behrii; assembly: GCA_029959065.1. Lineage (NCBI taxonomy): Eukaryota > Metazoa > Arthropoda > Insecta > Lepidoptera > Pieridae > Colias > Colias behrii. Next base: position 7,238,638 of record JARWMC010000018.1, read on the forward strand.
AAAGTTTGTAATAAATTGCTCTATTCTTAAACGAAGGTATATCTTTTATATCAGTACAGTTTCTTAGTTTTCATTTGAAGTTTGAACAGTTAATGTGTTTTATAAGTATTCATCAATAAACCCTGTCTCTACTGGGCCCGTATTTACATAAAAATTGTTGTAATAAATAAGTTATTGTGAAGGGAAATGGTTACATACAAAATGTAGAATGTTCTCTCCTGCATCGTATTTTGCGTCACGATGCTTTTTTTCAAATCGTTTGAAATTGTTTCAAATGTTGTCATTTGTCTTTGTATCGTAAAAAATGCAATTAAATGCTAAAACGTAGTTAGGTATTATAATTTATTAGGAATTTGCTCGTGAGAAAATCAATATATTCCTTATGATCAAACAAAAGTATGTTGGCTAAGCAATGACTTCTTTATGAATATCCATCTATTTCTACAGATTTAATAGATAGTAAGTTTAATAGTGTTTTTGCAATAAATCTAACATTTCTTCCTAAATTCCGCCAATCGATATGTAGGTAGGTACATTTAAATTTTAAATAGATTATTAAATCATTATATTTTAGTATTTTACCTCATTAATCAATTCTATTACGTAGGATACTATGGAAAAATTTATGTGAATTTTATATTTTAACGGAAACCTATTACGCACATATACATTATAAATATTGTGTTTTGGTTATTGATATATCGCTTTATCGACTCTTACGAATAGTGTTTTATTTGAAATAGACATAGTATAAATATAAATTTATAAAAATATTTATTTCCACGCAGATGACGTCATAGCCTTGGAATGAATGAAGATTTATCTACTGATTTCAGATTTATACGGTTATCATAGTTCCCTGAAGCTTTTCTACACTATATAACGAGTTCATGATATTATAGCGCACACAAAAAATGTCATTAAAATTGTTTTCGCTTATATGGTTAATTGTAATGCATTCAAAATAACTAATTGTATTGTAAACTGATCCGTTCTAAATAAATCACTTTATACATTTTCTTAAAATGTCGTTTTTTTTTATTTGTTCCTGACCTCCATGTAAAATTAATACCTTCTAGGTATCAACATTACCTTGATAGTAGCTTTTGCTGTTTGAGTTTAAAAATTACAGCTAGCTACTTAAAAAAAAGAGACTGTAAACTCAACGATACGCTATTCCCATTTAAATAATTTAAACTAAGTACGAATTCTTCTTTCTTTCAATTAAAATAATAAATTGATAAAATTTTCTACAGATTAAAAGTGGTAGTACCAATGATCTATAAACCCTTTTTTTTAAGTGGGGAAATCTTGCATAGATAACCATGGCCTCCGAGGAATGGGCCGTGGGTTATGTCGGTGTCCTACCGACCAAAACCCCACTGTGTTCCGTCCAGCCAGCCGCGTATATTACTTGCTCTGTGCCAGCCGCTTTAATGACGGGGTCACAGATATTGGTAGAATTCGTCCGCAACCATATCAGCGGTATGATCGATAAACCCTACAAAACCGTGATGATAATTGCATTTACATTGAAGAGACTGAATAATTAATTTAAAGTATACATGATTGTGAACTATCATATGGCGCCAAGGCTTTACTGTAGTTATATAGGTATAGGTAAATAATGTACACTCATATGATGGTGCATAAATTACACATTCATGTTCGCTATTCGCCTTGTAACTTGACGATGCATTCGACGAAAACTTCGTATACGAGTATCGACGTACCTATACCAGTTACCACTGCTCGCACATTTCGTCTTCCCTTTGATTACGTCTGAAAAATCAGTCCCGAATTTAGGCGAATAGAGAGTGCACCAATGAATGCACTGTTTACACGTCATATTATGCGTTTGTTATTCGCGTTTCGCTTTTCGCACGAATGTGGACAGTGGAAATGTATCAATTCGAAGAGAAGTTGTAGATAGTTTATTACTACCAGCCATCCAGACATCACGACAAGCAAAGTTTTGAAACATCTCTTCATTACGTAGATCACACACTTTTGTGGTTCCCATGTAATCTTTCAAGATCGTTCCGAAACTTTTATGCAATCATAATTGCATGAAGGCAAAGTTATTTTTACGTTTTAGTAGTGAATGTAGTTAAAATTAAAATAAAATTTATACTTATATTATAAAGCTGAAGAAGAGTGCTACAGAAGAGTTTGTTTGTTTGAACGCGCTAAACTCAGGAACTACTGGTCCGATTTGAAAAATTATTTTGGTGTTAGATAGCCCATTTATATAGGCTATATATCATCACGCTAAGACCAACAGGAGCGGAGCAATGCGGGTGAATCCGCGGAGCACAACTAGTAAATAAAAAAAACTAGATTTTCATAGAGATTTAAAGATAGACACGCTAATGTAATTAATATCACACGAACTATACAAATTCTGCAAAAAAAACACTTCTAATTTACAGTTTGTTTCAGAAGAGCATAGAAGGTGAAAACACAATGAATAAAAGTTATAAGCAGTTGTTCCGCAAGTTTTGTTTAGATACTAATTTTTTAGGTCTTAAATATTTTTACTTATATAGAGATCCTCTAAGCAGGTTAGATACAATTAATTTTATGTAACTCATTAGTATAAATTATATTAATATCTACATTTCAATCTATTACCTACTCATATTATGAAATGTTACGTAATTTTACTGAAATTTGAAATTATTGCAAGTGGATTTCACGTACTAATTCTTTTAGTCTTTGCGTCCATACATGGTGTCTTAAAAGCTGTTATTTATTTTACAACCTATTATTTCATGGCATTATTTTTCAATCAACAGATGTTTCTGGTTCGTATCGCTGGTTTCCGTGCTATGGTTTGCATTCTTTCTAACGTATCACTTGTATGTGCGCTTTATGGAAACGCCCACACGCATTTCTGTGGAAAACCAATATGCATCGGCGATAAATTTCTCCTATCCGTCGATCGTACTTTGTTCTCCTAATCAAGTTACAATCCGAGCGATGGAAGAATTAAACAGGACATTCGTGTGAGTTTGCATATATTATGTAGAGTGCACCTATACTTATTTACTGGTACTTATTACTGGTCTTTTTACAAAATCCTATGCCACACCACTATTTGTATGTAATGTTTGTACGGTTATTGTGTACAAAAGTCCTCGTGGAGTAAGCGCCCTTGTATTAAAACCTGTGATAGCAGATTTGAGATATCTACTCTCGAAACTGCCTGGCTAGTCTTTCCAGTTTGAATTCTCAAATGTCTTCGAGGATAGCGGGACTATCCCAAATTGAGACCTATGGCCAAATTACCACTCCATAAATACATACCGTTACTTACATTTTTTTGGTTGGCTTTATCTGATCGAGAGGATCTCATACATTTTTATTTCTTTGGTCTAAATTTTTGCCACTTTACAGGACTGGTCGTTCGTCAATTGATTTGAAAAAAGTACTCCCACGTTTATTGGGTTATTACAGAAGAAAGATCGATCTTTATGATAACTCTGACTTTATCGAATTATCAAAGTTAATTGAATCAAATCGATATCATGTAAGTATCATGATATTAATTAGAATCTTCAAAATATTATTTCGAATAATTAAATTGTTTTTCAGATCACGCAAGTCATGGCTTTGTTGCCGCAACGTTGCGAAGAGTTTCTGAAAGTTTGCGTATTTGAAAACGTTATTTATCCAAAATGTGAACGATTATTTTACCCCATTCTGACTAACTTGGGACTGTGTTGCGCATTCAATAATAATTACGAATTTAAGGGAAATAAAAGGTCGCTAGAAAAAATAATTAAATGAAGATTTTGATACCTTTGCTCTTTTATTTATTTTAAAAGGTATAGTTACTTAATATTTCTTACATAATTTTAATACAGGAACGAAAGAAAAACAGCGTTTCATATGCGAAATTTAGACAAAATTGGATTATCAGGTTCACTTATAGTTACCACTGATTATGATCCTGATAGCGCTGTAGAAGGCAGTATTGTAGACAGTGGTGCTTCAAGGGTAAGAAACCAAAATAACTCTACAACTGAAAAAAGCCTTATCAATAATCTTTTGAAAGCTTTTCAACTTTTTTAGGGTTCCGTACCTCAAAAGGAAAAAACGGAACCCTTATAGGATCACTTTGTTGTCCGTCCGTCCGTCTGTCAAGACCCTTTTTCTCAGGAACGCGTGGAGGTATGAAGCTGAAATTTATATCAATTACTCAGGTCTACTGTCCCTTGAAGCTGTGAAAAAATCAAACTTCTAAGCCAACGCAATCAAAAGATACAGCCGTTTATGCCGCAAATTTTCGACACTTGCAAGGGAATCAAAACCTACAGGGTGCTTCCCGTGAACTCAGAATCTTGAAATTTGGTACGAAGCAACGTCTTATAGCATAGATAAAGGAAAAATTACGAAAACCATAAATTTTTAGTTACATCACATAATATATTTTTTTTTAATAATTTTAAACTTACTACCCATTTCCTCATAAACGCGTAGAGGTATTAAATTTAAATTCATACCAAATACTCAGGTCTATAATACCTTTAAGCTGTAACAAACCTTGCAGGTTTGTACGGAACCCTCGGTGCGCGAGTCCGACTCGCACTTGGCCGGTTTTTTATTGTACTTTTAATATCATAATATTCATAATCATTGTAAAATTTGTAATGGTACATAAAATTGTTAAATAAATAAATATGTAATCAAATAGGGTTTATAGGAACCTACGTAACGATCGTTTTTTGCTTATTTTTTTATATTTTTTGTACCTAGGTAAGTGTAATACAGCCGTCCGATTTCCCAGATGTAGAAAATGCAAAGCTAGTGCCGTCAAACCTGGAATCTTTTAATTTCATCCATCCCACGTACACATATCTCTCTGATGATGTCGCAGCTTTACCATTATCCAGGTAATAAGAACTAATTTATATTTTTACATGATTTTCCGACTTTTGTAACACCCAATAATTAAATTGTAGAAATTTATTAATAAAAATAATACATATACCTAAATAATCTTCGCTTACAACTTTGAAAGGTCTCATCTTCTTTCTAATATTGGTAATCAATCGTTAATGCTTTGATGTTTTTATTATATTCTATGACACCAACAGCCGAAATTGCTATTCCCGGGACGATGTAACTGTGCGCTTTTTCCATGAATACTCCAAATCTGACTGCGACTTGCTTTGCGAAGTTGAGGAGATAGAACGCAGATGCCATTGTCTTATGATTTACGTCCCTCATGTTAAAACTAAACTGGCCTGCAACACGACTGATATCAACTGTATTATATCAGTCAAAAGTAAGTTTTCCAAACTACTTAATATGTGTATATAGTTACAGAAATGTTCATCAAATATCAACATGTTGCTTTCACAGCAAAATATAGCGAATGGTTCAATGAGGAAAAATGTCATTGTCCCCGGGATTGCTCGTCTTTTGAATATCGTATAGAAGCAACACTTGGAAACCTATTATCAGTGAGGCAGATTGCTCACAATATGTAGTAAGTATCTACATAAGAATAGGTAGGTACACCTAATTTTGTTCCTCAAAGAAATTTAGATATTCACTGCATCACCTGTTGTAAAATATTTCTGGGTCGATCAATCTCCAAATCGATAATTGTAATTGATGCGATCTATATATATACTTATACAGTGGTCAGCTGGCCTATAAAAAATTTACGTTGCATATTTTTTTTAATAGTTTAGCAAACTAAATATTTCCTGTTTACAGCGGCTATTTACATTTGAATAAAAGCTCGACAATTTTACATTTTTACATCCCAGGAACAGTTTATGTGAGACAAAGACAGGAGACAGTCATGTCTTTGATAACCTTATGTTGTGAGTACATAGAATATTATAACTATTAAAAGAAATAAAATTTCAGTCTGTTGTGGGTTAAATGACCAATCTATTTCAGCGAATCTTGGAGGCGTTTTCGGTCTATGCATGGGATGTAGTGCCGTTAGTTTGTTTGAGATATTATATTATTTGTACATTGCTATAAAAATGAGGATGCAAAATAAAAGGACACGGAGGATGCGAAAAGGTGTCCATCCCTATTTTTCGTAACGTGCAAACAACATGTATAGATAGAAAGTAAAAGTAAAAGTAGTAAATAAATATTCTATTTAATATCTATGAGTTTAATATCTATTAATATTGGATACATTCCTGGCGTTGAAAAATGTTTACAGTTAGAATCACGTGGATTGTATTTGCAAGCACTGATGCACACTCTTAAATTTATTAAAATAAATAAAAAGGAAATAATCACGATTCACGACAGTGCGACCTGAAGGAGCAACAACTCAATCGTGGGCTAAACCTTGGAGCAAAGACTACGACTACGTACATTGTAATTTTAGCATTTGTCTGGCAATAAAGTGTTCTAATGATTTTAATGTGTTTTATTTCTAAAAAGATTTCGAATACCCAAAGTCATATGTAAATGATATTCAAAAACAAAACCCATATAATTGGCCATTTATGTTAGTGGTGACCATTAAATGGGTACTGTATGTATGTACATTAAATGAAATAAAAGGATCTCAAATTCCTAAATAGGTAATAATTAACCCCGGTGTTTCCAATGTGTGTCGCAGTTTTAGTTTAAAAAAATAGATCTGATAATCTGATAATTTAGATTTATTGAATTATTCGTCAGTACCTACGGCTATTAATTATAACTAACTACTGCCCTCGGCTTTGGCTACGTGGTTCAGGTTAATGAAAAAGTGTAAATAAAACTACTTGTATCTTGTGTTGATGGCACCCAATGTGATTAAGCCATTTTAAGAAGTGACTAGGGAAAGGAAAAGGGATTGATGCATATTAAATAAAATAAAAAACACTATTTCGGGTGTACGTAAACAAATCTATATTTTCTGTTTTATATAATATATATTTTACTACATCTGGCGGTAATATAATAAATTTATCAAATATATTGCTTCGCTAACAATTTTATTTTATTTGCAAAAATACAAAAGTATTCTAGAAAGGCGTTACAAAATCTTTTAAAAAACTACATCTCGTTACATCTAGATGTTCATATTATGCATAAATGTTTTCAACGTATGCTAAAATATAATTTGTCGTATATAAAAGGCAAATCGCACCTGTCATATTGAATTAAGCTTCAAAATACATTTAAAATAAATACTCCGCAGTCATCCGCGTTCTAACCAATAATATAATAATTAATACTTTTCGGAAACGGAGGTTATGACTTAACCTAAAATAACGACGTAAATCAATATTTGGCTTAGATTTTAATTATATCTAAGATAAAGCACATAAAATAATAATTTGGTCTAAGTTATGCGTATAGTTAAACGGTTAAGTGCCCTTAGCCTAATTATTGCCTTAACTAATTATTCAGTATTACGAACCACTCATGCCTTTCCGATGCTAAATTTCGCTAAAAGAGCTATTAATATACCAAATGTACATAGTGAAATGTTCGATTATTATAAAAAGGGTTTATATTTATCATAAGATATAAATTTGAGCTAACAAAAGCATGAGTGAACTACACATAGGTACTCAATACAATTCCGTCCTCCCCACGGAGCGCTCACTTAGGGTTGCCAACTATACTGTTTTAAACAGTATTCTACTGTTTTTCACTAAATTATACTTTTTACTGTTTAACAAAAAAAAAGTATACAAAATACTGTTTTCAGCATCAAAATGCAGACACATTATTATGTGTTACATTTAGACGCTCACAAATTTTTTTATTTAGTCAGAGGGCGCACACTACAATAAATACTGTTTGTTTTGCTAAAATACTGTTTAATAATCTTCATAGACCTGAATATACTTTATTTCTTGTAAAAAAAGTTGGCAACCCTACGCTCACTGGACGTATCACAAATATTCCTTAAAAATAATTTTAACACTACCAGAACCTAATCCAATGGAACGGTAAGACATTACATCGACATTGAGCTAACTTACATTCAATATATTAATTATATATTAAGTATTATTGCTGTTAGTCTACGATTAACTAAATTCCGTTATCATAATTATTGTATTCCTGAGAGTAGACAGTAAATGGCACGAGGTTATTATGACAAGATTGACCGAGGATCATTGGATACATATTGTGCCTAGAGGTGTAAAAGAGATCTTTTACGTTAATATACAATAAATCTATTCTAGCCTCGCTAGATTAAGCACAACTCGAAACGAATCCCTGAAATGCTTCAAATAAAACTCTGTTTTATTTTTACATCACAATTATTATTAATGCAGAAATACAAATGTTTCGTATAAAAATATTCTTATTTTAGGATATACTACAGCTCATCGAATTGACTCTAGGGTAAAAATATTTAAATAAAAAGCAATAGTGAGCAAGTTCGCACCTCCGTAAGTATTCGAAACGAAATAAATAGAGGGAAAGAGACGGCCGATAGACGGAGGTTCGAGAGTATAGAAAGATAGAAAAGGAGAGAATAAATAAGTCGCTTTTACGAACTAAGTTCGATGCGGTCGCGTTTGACGCGCCGGCAACGAAGGCACTACCTACTTGCGTCCGGGCTCAGCCTGCTGAATACATCGTGATACTAATACATTGCTAAGATATCAATTAATTTTTAATGTTATATTAGAGCGGATACAATAAAATTTTAGTAATTTCAATTCTAAACTTTTTTCAAAACAGAAATTTGTGGATAATAATTACATCAACAAACAAGAGTAATTTTGGACAGGTCCAGGCCACGCCTACAAATCTGCGCCAGAATATACAGTCTACTTGGTATCCCCCGGACGCTAACGCTAAGCCCAATCACCGGCAGGCGGTTACATTCCACGATTATACATCTACAGTTCCCTTATACGGGGCCGCCTATAGATCTGCGAGCGGGTCGAACAGACGGTAGGCGGCGTCTAGCTGGTCTCAGAGGCTGACCAGACTGCCGTGGTCGGGAGACGCGAGGTCTGGCGCCGCGCGGGTCTGCTGCGCGCACGGGTGCGGGTGCGGGTGTACCGGCGTCAGACCCGTGCCGCCCTCCATCAGACTGTCGAAGTTGAACGGGATCCCGTTGCTTGGTGTGCTGATCTCGATGCCTGCTATCTTGTTGTTCGCTAGCGCTTTGTTGTTGTGTATCTGGAAAGATAGTAAGATAATTGTTGAATTGTTTGCGTAAGGTAGATAAAGATTATTTACTGAGGAATCAGTTGGGAAGTTAGGTAGGATATCCATTATCTATATCTCTATTAGATATAATGACACTTCTCCACATCAGTATCTAGGGAATAAGTTAAGATTAAATAAATAAAGATTAACAGTATATGATCATGACATATCGATTGAATTTCATTCGGATATATTTTTCTGTAGAAATATCATTTGATATGAATAGTCCCTAACTATGACATCAAGCAGCAAGTCTATTTGACGGTTTCATAGATTATAAATTAACTTTAACAGATAAGCTATTGAACATACTGATATGTTCAAGATGTGAAACCTATCATTACATTAAGTATTGTGTATCTCACCTGTGCGGGTGTGACAGTGAGCGGCACTTGCAGGAAGTTGGGTCTGTTGGGTCTGTTGGGCGCGTGCGCGGGCGGCGTGCCCAGCGACAGCCCCGCCGCGCTCGGCACCACCGCCGGGTTCGCCGCCGACAACATTATCCTGCAAATTTGTGGCATTATATTAGTATTTATATAACTTTATTAAGTAGTAGACTAGAAAATAAAGTAAAGGTATGAAAAAGACAGAAATATTCAATTCGGACTATGTTTTCGCGAACTAGAAATATGGATACACGGTTGTGTTAGTAAATTTATGATAATCATTTAGTAAAACTGTACTTATTTGTACTTATTAGAGTAGACTGGAGTATAAAAAAAGTAATGAGTTAATAGTTGTAAAAAAAGATATTTGGTGAAATCAGATATATTCAAGTATTAACTATTAACTGGTAGAAAGATAGAATAGTAGACTAACCACGGTAAATTCTTACAGTGGTTAGTTTACTATTCATGTTGAATTCTGATGTTTTGTATCAAGTTTAAGCGAACTATAGAAATATGGACACGGTTATGTTTATAACAATGAAATGCTTAAAAGTTTCAAAATTTAACATAGACATGTAATTATATCATCTTTTATGGTAGAAGACGCTAAAATTACATCATATAATTATAGGTCAGATTCATTAAATCAACTTTTTGCGTCATGTCTCATATCATGCCTTCCGAAATTAATATTAATGATGATTCTCACTTTTTGTCCGGTGTCGGCGAGGTAAAGATATCATTATCTAAAGCGAGCACGGGGTCGACCGCGGGATCCATAACTTCGACCTTCACTCTGACGCCGTCCTGTGGTATTTCGGGAAGCACGTACGAGTCTTGGAAGGGCTTCACGTCGGGCGGACTGCTCGACCGCTTGTTGAGCCGGCACAGAGGTAAGTGGTTGTGCAATATCGCTTGCAACTGATCTCTATCGGAATTTAGCTTTCTAATTTCATCCTGTAACGCTTGCTTTTTCTCTTCCAGCCTGTCAGTTTCCTCTTGGAGTTCATTTGTGTGATCGAGCCTTCGTTTTCTGCATCGAGCGGCGGCCATTTTGTTTCGTTCACGGCGTATCTTTCTGCGTTCCTCCTCTTCGGGCGATAAGTCCTGTGGGGCTTTTGTTGGTCTCCTGCCCCCCATGTTGCGTCGTTTTGGCGCGGGAAGTCCCGGACTGCTGCTGCTGTCTCCGCTCGCTGATAATGGGCCCGGCGACACATGGAGAGTCGTCGGACCCGAATCACAGTAGCCCACTGGATTCAGTATGCCTGCAAAAACAATACAGAAACGTTCAATAAACAACGTAGAACACGACGCTCGCACTGTATCGCGAGCGTTTATCAAAATAACGAGACAGATTGTAAAATAGAAAACACGTTTTGTATTTGCAATTGAAACGCGAACCGGTTTCACGTGGGATTTAGTACAATTGACATTTGTATCAACATCGAAATGACACGAGATACCCTGAGCGGAAGATTTAGAATAACTTTAGATGATGTAACAGACGTACGGTAAATAAATAAAATGTTATTGTAAATAGACTAGTTAACTATTTTTGTTACTATTTAGATTAGGTACATGTATGTTGCAATCTAACGATACTTATAACTTGTAAGTTATTAACAATTGCGTTGTAACTAATAAATCTACAATATTGACTATTGACTAACCAATTAAAAAAGCTTTCAGTAATCCGATCGACTGCGCATAAGTTGAGTGTTCGATTCCCATACTAGAAATAAATATTGTATTTCGTGATTACGACTTCATTATCGATTAAATAAAAAAAATCATAATAACGTATATGTTGATTTTTCCTTAAATGAAGATCGGCTTGCAATTAATCGTACCAAGAAATATTAAAGGAATAATTTCATGCTTTACAACCAAACGATGCATCGAGGAATCTGCACTTCTCTTATATGGTTATTGTCACAACCAAATATAGTATTATAAACTTATGAAGTATGCGTATTATATGTAATACACTAGCTTTCCGCCCGCGTCTTCACCCGCTTTGTCTGAAACCTTATAAATGATATACTGAAATCTCTGAACTCTGAAGTACATATATGCATATATGTATTATAATATCATCCATACCGTAATTGGGCTGCGTGACGGACGGGGGGACGAAGCCCGCGTGGTTCGCCTGGTCACCGTGGCAGTTGTTCAGCTCGATGTAGGTCTGCTCGAAGTTGCGCAGCTGCGTGGGCGTGATGGTCGCCGTGGTGCGGGTTGGGACCCCCGACTGGAGGCCCTCGAGGTTTGCCAACTGGAAACAAACATCCTGATTAGCACTTTGAAACATTCTTGCTGATTGGCTGGATGAGTATGAACGCTTGATACGTGGTTTTGTCTCTATATTGTTTGGCGGTTTAAAGGTTAACTTTAAATGTGTCTAAATGATAAAAAGAACGAAGAACTGATACGATTATGTGCATTGGGAGCACCAAATAATATTATTACAGATTTATGATTTGGACCTGGCGATAAATAAAAAGTTAACATTCCGATTTTTTTAGTTACGGAGTGTTATACTAAAATTCCTATTTATATACACCTATTCAACATTAGCTTTTGTGTTCTAGATATCGATTAAAACTCAACAACGACAACTCAATAAAGAACATTAAAAACGTCTTGGACATTACACAATATTTGGTAATCAAACACATCCTTAGAGAACTACAAATTATTTTCAATTTATTTCATAAGATATTTTTAAACATGCTGATAGTATACCAATCGCCATATTATTATGCAATGTTTGTTGTATTGTAAAATTGCTTTAGCTTCCACATTCCAATGGTACTTTTATCAACAAAACATACATGCAATATATATAAAACAATAACATACTTGATAAAGTAAACATAAATAACTATTTAACCAATATCAATTATTTCAAGATTATCTCTTGGAAGTAATAATTTTGATAAAAAATTATTCGTATTTAACAGAATAAAAAACCTGCCGCTCGTGCGCATTTAAATGATTATGACATTCCTATTTAACTATGTAGTTAGTACTACAATAATTAATACTAATACCTACAGATCATAATTTTAAAATTTTATTCCATTTTTCGTGCGTATATTTAGACATTAGCTTTATGTTCGCCGAGGGTGTTTCAATAGGTTGGTACATTTTGAAAGCAAACTCATAAATCTTTCACCTATACGTCATTTGAATACGAAACATAAACATCGCATCGGAGCTAATTTTGTTTATATCTTTTATATAAATTGTATTTACATTTAACGCTTAGACTCTTGCACTTATAGATCAATTTTAAAGAGGTAGAACCGACAGTTGAAAGATCGACTTCGCAACGTGCGAAATTGCCGAGTAAATTGGTGACCTACTTTTATAGTCAGTAGGAGGATCTAGGTATATCTGCGGCTTATTCATTGGTAAATTAGATGGATGATTCGGTTGCACCGGCAACGTGAGCCGTAGCCCGTACCTGTTGGCACCACAGCTCGGTGGCCAGGATGTTGGCGAACTCCAGCGGATCAATGTTCTGCATCTTCGCGGTGCTAACTCAACCACGTTTAAAATTAGACGCTTACTCTATTGTGTTGCGCTTTTTGCGACGCGACACCTTCGAGCGGTTCGTGTTTGTTAGTCGATTTATTCGTTAATCCGCCCTCGCGAATATTAAAGATGGTGCACTATGCAGATTTTTTAGAGTTTAACGGTGTGAAAGAAAAGGGGTTCGTTTGGTTAGGGGTGGATCGGTATCGTTATTTGTTGCGATATATCGCAATGCAATTCGTGCGCGGGAGTGCGGGTCGTTCGTTCGTTGCGCGCGTGCGGCGTACGGCGGCCGGCCGCGGCGGATCGCGCGCTACTGCCTCGGCTCCCGCCGCCCTCGCCAGAACTCTTCGCCCACGAGCGACGTCGAATCATATATTTATAGAACACTCCTCTAACTCCGGAAATATTTCGCATCATTTCGCATCATTTCGCATCACACGCGGCTCTGCCGGTGCGAGTTATCAAAGATAACGTAGCGAAAACAAAACGTCAACTAGATAACGACGCTTCCTGCATTCGAGTGACATTATACTGAGCATATTGGCACCTGAGTCATCCATAAGAATTGGTATATTTTGTCATAAACCTATCAGTTATACGATAAAAAGAAATAAGCTTATTAATTATATTGTTTGCGATAAAACTTTGAATCGAATCAAAGTAGGCGGGAGGCACGGCCGGACCTTGGGGCAAGGCCGTTCTTTTTCACCGTGGGCGGCTAAATTTTGATAATGAGCCTTATAAAGTTATGAATAGGCAATCACCAAAATTGGAAACACAATTTAGATGCTTATTTTAATGATTTAAATCATATCGATTTTGCATTAAACTGTTAAAGGTTGGTAGTTTCAAATGGTGTCCCCGTCACGTATTTAAAAAAATCTACTTGAACCAACATCTCGTAAAATGTTAAAAATGTTTATATATATAACAAATGTAACAGGACAAAGCTGACGAGCGCTCCGGAAGACGCGCACTCCGGCCAATTACTACAATTGCTTAAATGAATTTCGTCTGCGCAAGCGCAGGCTCGGGCCGTGCGTTAATTGGTCACGGTGCTTACCTAGCAATTACCTAAACTTTGTTTAACGATGTACATTCCTTATGATTATTTCTTAAATCAGTTTCTTTTATCGTCTTATATAAACCTCTAATCAATTATTACGAGGGCATTCACTTTAGGAAAATTTTTATCTCGGATCCGACTGAGATATCGTAAAACATGGTAGTACGCATTCATGCATTTGACGTGAATCGTGATACAGTTTACTCGAAGGATGTGGCAGACGCACCTACGTTCAAACGGCACTTCGCCGGTGGTTTTGAAGCGGCAATATTGTTATCGCACCGCTGACCGCGTGGCCCATGAGATCACCGCTAAATCTAGTTGTGACGTACCTTGAGCCACAAGTAGGCGATGTTGACAGAGGCGTCGATTTCATTGCATTAAAATTAATTATACCGCACATATAATTGTTACCTTTAGCTTGAACCTAATGAGAAAATGCGTAGCGCGGGAAATCTCGAAGCTTCCAACCATTATCGTGTAGGTACTAGTGCAATTCAAGAGTAAGCCGCAGCAAAAAATTCGAGCCAAAGCATTATAGTACGTATAATAGTGTAAAGTAGAGCTGAAGGGTGGTATCAATATGTCGTAAACGATGAGCTAATATTTGCGGTATTTGATACACATATGCGAGCGTGTACCGCCTATCAGAGATAAGACCGGTCCGTTAACTGCACGTGTGCTTTGAGCTCACCCATGTATCAGAATCGGTTTGAACTCTACATTAGCACAAACTCGTTAAGATACGTAGGTTCTTGGTTATAGAAACAATGGAAACTATCACTTGAATACATCTATAAGTATACACAGATAGCATAGTGATTCCTGTAGGTAAAAAGAGTCATCTTTTTACTACTGGAATCTCTATACAGAGTATCTAGTATAATCTACACATTATGATCAATAACTATTTTTAAAACGAAATTTATCTTGAAAAATAGCTATATAATATTAAAGTAAATCCTATTTATAATACCATTAATTTGAATTTTCCTCAAAACAAGTCTTATTTTACTCGGTCGCAAGTACTGTCACCGTTTTATTTAGCTACGTATCATGTACCTACCGTGCGTTCCGAGAAGCCAATTGCATCTCGATTGTTCCAAAACAAAATCAAAGCTCACATAATAATATTATGTATAAGTACATCCGAATTTAATGTTAAAATTAAATCCAAAAGCTAGAAGTAAATAACATTATCATAATACAAGAACATAACAATGATGAAATGCAGTACGATTGTCAATTGTTTTTATAAAAAAACAAAATTGTAATACAAATAAGTAATAAATTAAGCAAATAATTAGAACGCAATTAGAGGGAGGGCCCCGCAGTGTTTTCATGTGATGTTTTCAACACCAATATAATGTGTAGTTGTTATCATGCCGGCTGCGTCGCGTACTATATTATAGCAAGCACGTGGTGCCCGCGTGATCAGACAGGTGGGCACGCCCACTGGACAATTCGGACTTTTAAGAAACAAAAAATAAGTTCAAAGAATTGCTTTACATAAGGAAAACACGTACGCAGATATATCATTAGTTGTGATGCTGGTGTGGCACGGCAACAGTCAAGTAGTAAGTATATTTAGTGAAACATAAAAACAAAGAAGACTGCAAGTTTTTTAATCCTTAAATAATCAAGAGTGAAGAAAAAAGCATCATCCTGCATTTTGAAGTATTATAAATATATTAAATAAAACAAGGTAAATTGAAAATGCGTATTTGTTGTGGGCATTGTTAGTCCATAGATAAGGTGACGTTTTATCTAGACGGAAAAGTTTATTGTTCGAAACATGGAACTGTCGAACTTATCGCTTGTACTGCGTTAGTTACAAGCGACGAATATCTCAAGGCTTTTCCTTAGAAAATTTACAACAGCTCTGTCTTCCGTGAAAACGAGAAACAAGGCCAACGACCGTGTTCACCATAAAGTATTTAAATTTCCGAAAACAAATACGGAAAGGTGTGAAACACCTCCTGTGGCGAGGTAAACATTCAATCAAGTCTAACGAACCCAGTAAGGAAGGATTGAATACAAAAGAAAACTGCATCGATCTAAAACTTTAAGGAACTTAAAATTATTTCAGCTCTTTAATTAATCCGAAGGAATTTTGAGAAATTTAACATATTATGGCGTACAATTTAGTTAGATTTTTACCAAACATTATACGTAGTAGGTACATTCCACTATTCCTGGTAGGTTCTGTCTTTAGAAGTCAATGGTCATATTGGAACTACCTATATTCGACCTTTGTTCAATACGCGTTTCTGCGCAGTGGCTGGGGAGCTCATTAACAGAGAGCTAATTGCTAACACTTTTAACATTGCTCGAATTGTGAAATAAAACATTCCTATAATTTTATCTAAAGAACGAGGTATCTTCATAAAGTAGGTAGTTGTTTCGTTCCTTCCACTTTGTTCTAGATATTCGAATCTAAAAGGAAAGGCGTCAAGGCTAACGTTAATTCAGTCATGGCTAAGGAGTCATTAACATTAACAAGGCTTGTCCATTAGGGTTTTTCATTAGAAAATTATACAAAATTGTCTGCCTTTGTTATCTCACATCTAGCTAACAATTGAGCGTGTACAAAGGAATCTGTTTGAAAATAATGCCTACAAATCAGTATGCGCAAATGGTGCTCGTGTACTAATCCCTACATTAAAATGTACTGTTAATGTAAAGCATACGACACATGCAAGCAGTGTGTGGCGCCTGTAGCGACGGAGTGGCGCGACATTGACCGCCACCAAGGGAATAATAAATCGACTGCTGGCACCGAGCCAACAGCCCATCCTTTACTTTGTTACAAACTGCATCCTACTGCACGTCCATAACGGAAAGTGAACAAATTTGTGAGATATTGATTCAAGAGAGTGAATTTGTTGGGAAACAATTCGTTGATTTAACTCTATCTTTGCTGAGTGCATTGTACAATTTCAGATGAGCTGCATGCGAATGCCATTCGGAGTATTTGTCAATATTTTTGGGAGTAGGTTTTACACAAAAAGTTAAATACTTAAAAATCTAGTCTTAAAACGTCTAGATTTAAAAATAGATTTTTAATCTAGTCTTGTTAATAGTAATTGATTTGTTCGACAGATTGTTTGTAAACACTTAGTTCGAGTAAGTACCTACCTAGTAGTTACGATTAAACAGAATCCATTTGCATGTTCCATATAAATAATCAACGAAATAAATTAGACGTATCGGTACGAAACCATTTTAACAGTGATCGTTAATACACTAACAAGAATCGACCTTCATTTTCATGAAAACCGTAGCATAGTGCGTTTCTCGGAAAACCCGAGTGAGTCACCGTCAGTCACTCTCTACCGTGGGTCACTACGAGCCGCGCATTACATTCGTCGTCGGCTCAATTCAAAAACTCGATTACGTCGAGTGATTCATGCGAACTATGAATCAGCGCACGACACTGAAAATTTTACTTATGAAAATCACTACATGGAAACCATAACACGATTTCTATTTGACATGTTGCCTGCAGTTGCGACCTTCAAGGTCGGTGACCAGGAAACGTTGAATGAGAAAAACTGGTAAAATGGCGGAAAATGATTATTACTTAGATATCATAAACATATTTTACATACATTATTGCTACACAACATTTTATGGAATAACTGATTAGTATCATGTTTGTGTTCAAGTTTATCTAAAGCCGCAAAGTATGGCGCCATTCGGAGGACCGGATGTCGTCCGGAAATGGCGGGCATTCTTCAAGCCACTGCTCGTGCCAAACCGCGAATAAAAAAAACTATACATTCACTGTAGGTTGTATGTAGGATAAACAATTGCGAATTAAGTTTCATGCCGTATTAAGTATTACCTACAATCGTTACTTTGAAATAAACAAAGCAATGCTATGGGTATTTCCGAATGCATTTTATGTGTCTGGTCGAATATTGTCACCTTCCAAGTTCATTTTTATTTTTTAATAAAAAAATACGTGGATCAACAAAACAGTAGTAACGTAGGTACTTATTTCGTAACAATATCACCTACATCGGTAATGCAATCTAAGTTATTACAAGATATAATAATTGATACGCTTAATTTAATTAAATTTAAATGCAAATTGTAAAGGGCAAAAACAGGTTATCTCTTTCTAAGAAATGTTTTAAATCGCTATTTATTGTTCGCCGGCGATAAGAAACCGTTGAACAGCTGTGCGGTGTAACAAAGAATATTATACTAACGCGTTAAAACATTGTGCAAATTCTATCGTCGTTTATTATTTATGCTTCTTCACATTATTATTATACATTATGTGCATTATCTCAAATTAATTATCGGGGGTTTGTGTCGCAATTATTTTTACTATCTGCTAACACAATGTTAAAAGCACGTCCCTGATAAAGCATTTTGTTTTTGTGCAAAGTCCTTTATAATGCCTTTATCTAAAAATACCCTCGATAATGTTATACATAGTACGATACATTTAAAACGGAAAAATATTCATAAACTGATATGAAAGGAAGTTATTTATTTTACCATAACCATGTTGAAAACGTACTTGTTTATCTAATACCATAGTTGTACTTTGTTATCTTATAATCTATTATTATTGGAATTATCAACATAATGTTTACAATAACGACGCGACATCAACTAGAAATCGATTTGTAAATATTTTTAAATTAATCGAAGTAGGTTATACGACCATAAACGTCAAACAAGAATTTTTACAGTAAAAAAAGTTACTAATAAATATAATATTAAAGTAACTATGTAACTCTATAGTATGTAAAAAATGTACGTAAGTTCATAATTATACCGACAGCTTTAGTACAAAGACTCGAGTAACCCACGCACGTGTTCTTGCTTGTTTTATTTAATTTTTTAATTACGTCGCCCACATGAGCTCAAATAAGTAACACTCGAGTTACGAGGGAAAAGATCTTCATATAATTTCTATTAAAAGTTTAGGGTTCAGCATAACTTTGCAATTGAATAAATATAAGTTCTTTGTTCATACACTATCCATAGAAGATGTCGCGTCATTGCGATTAATCTTAATGTTTATACGCACGAAGTATATAATCCTCATTTCAAGGTATTCATTAATTTGCAGTACGTACATTATGGGCAATAAAAAGTTACAAAGCACACATCATCCAGTTTACGAACGTCGCACTAAACGACAAAGGCTGCGTTTTCGGAATCGCAACGATGAATACATGCTCGGCCTCTTTGGCGGCAACTATTTCAAATTAGCAACTCTATTACAATACATAATGTAAAACAGTTACAACGGCGACGTGTAGACGTTTAAACAGACAAAGCCATTGTCTCCACAGCCGAAGTTATGGTGTGGCTACACTGTTTGCTCAAGCCATCAAGCGATGCCTGTACTTATATAGAATTATTTATTAAACTGTACTTAATGGAAGACCCTTCTATAGCCGAGCTTAATTATAAACAATCAGACAAACTTTAAACTTTATTAATACCTCGTACGTTAAAAGGAAACAATGAACATACGATAGAATTACGACCAAGCCCGCAGCTTTTGTCTGCGCCTCGCGGACGGGGCGTGTAGCCAAAGCCTAGACAGCATTTATGCTAATTTCTTTTCAAGAACGCCACAACCTTCCTAAGCGGGTATACAAATACTTTATTGCGTTTAATATTTTACAAGCCATTGCCGCGAACGGTCGATGACATGCAGTAATAAGGATTTCTTAAATTATCGTCCTTATTCGACGTTTTCAATTTATGTGTGGGTTATTTTCTGCACTTCATATATCATTATAAGTTATAACACAGTAAGACTTATCATTAAGATTTATGAGCCTAATACTATTTTTGGACAGTATAATAAAATCTTGGTTCTTAAAAAGTTGACTTAATATCATTCATATTATTCTTGTTCATTTAAGTATCAGCTGTCATGATGGACATCTGGCTTAGGCAGCTCTTGATATAAGCTGCGCTCCTTAGATTCTTCTTGGTCATTCTACATACATTGGAATAGTTTGAAAATGTTATAGGTAATTTATATTAAGTACATATTAACATATTATCTAACATGTCGTTTACACTTCATGAAAATGTAAAATTTAGCCAAGTGATAGGAATGTAGGTTTAATAAATAATAATTAAGTAATTACAATTGAAATTAAATCAATCACAAAACCACCTTTAAATAACATCAGTTTCAATTGGTAGTGGATAAAGCAAGGATAACAGGATTTTCCGTGCTATAAATTAGGTTGATAATATAAGCACCTTATAAGCACAATAAAACTATTAACTCGACACGTCCGTTTTCATTAATATTACGTAGGTACTTTAGTATTTTGTGCTTTGTTCTTTTGTGGACTTTAATTAGAATGACTAGGTAGAGGAAAATATATGTGAGTATGTACACTGTTTTTATTTATGTAGGTTAATTTTTTCCCAAATAAATAGGACCACATTATTCGTTCTCACACTTTAATGAATTCCTAGAACAGAACCAAAAGCCTGATGCTTTAAAATATTTCGGTAGTATGCACAAACTATGGGAAATAAGTAAATAACTAAAGGACATGGAACGTTATCAGGTGCTGATAGCAGCGACCAAAAGGTCTGCTAATACTCCGCACCAGCTTATCGGTTTCCACGAAATCATCGACAAACACTCAAACACTTGCCTTTATTGCGAAATAGTAACTAGTGCGTTAGGAAAGCATGGACAGTCGCATGGAAAAGAAAATTGTATGCCTAAGATAATTTATTTTATTTCCAAATAAGATATATCACTGACTTTCTCTGATATTTAGTGGTATGGAATAACAATCAAATAGACCTAATTTAAAATAAATAAGCCAACATCGTTTTATTGCAAAAACGGAGCATACGGAAAATTCGTCTCTAGAAATCTACATGACTTGCATAAACAAAACGTGATTTAACTTTTCCCATTGAGAATTTTTCTTTGCACGAGGATAAAGTCACATAATCACGTATACTCTACTCATTAATAAACGATGACGTATGTCCCTTTTCATTTAAATGCAAGGGTATTGCCAGACCTTTTTTAGTCTATAGCATTAATTGCAAATTGTGCTCTTTGTTTACATTTGGGACATGCGATCTTAATCTTATTAATTCACAAAATTCAAAGAGGCAGATAATTAAGATTTAGGATCCTAATTACTCAAACATGTTTTCCAATTGGTAATTGGGCAATATAAGCCAAACAGTTTGTAAAATGTAACGCGACAGAAGCATTAAATTATTTCTTCGCATTACATTTAAGAGTATATTATAAAGGGCACAGGTATTCTGTTGTCATTGGCTCAACGCCCAAGGATTTGTAGACTGTGAATTGTAAATATAAAAGGTACGATAAATAATCTTTGAGATACTATCAGAAGTTGTAAGTTTGAGATACTTTCTAAGTATCCCATATAAGCACCTGTATATGTTTGCGGAAGATACATACAAGTTACGTTGAAACGGAAGGCATATAAAGAATAAACACTTTTCTGCTTAAGTGTAAATATACAAGTAATGAGCATTCCCTTATTTGAGTGATATGGGTTTTTCCCTTCATTATAAATTGGAAATGTAGTCTTTAAATTCCCATTAAATATAACATTAACTTGCATTTTTTTCATTAAATTTCCAGTAAATTTTTTTAACAATTATGTATGTATCTTAAAGTTCAGTTAGGTAATTTCTTGGTGCAATTATTCATTTTTCGATGGGGTAACAATATTGATAAAGTCAGGATGGACTTTTCATTCAAACTAAATGCTTGTTGCATACATATCTACTACTATCTTATCAGTCTGATTATCTTTCCATGTTCTAGATATTTAAAATATGTGTTAGTTGACGGATCACGATCCGATTTAATGCTAAACGTAATAAAATTTACAACTTAAAAGATTTAGCGAAAAATTAAATTTTAAATCAAGACATCCTTTGAATATGCATCTTAGTACGACGAACCTGATAATGAGGTACGAGGTAGCTATTTGTGAGATAAGAAGTCGGTCATTAGCAAGTGTGGGTAACAAATGGACACTAATGACATAACTAGAAGTGTGCAAGTCTCAGTAGGTACAATGATGCAAATAATCTCGATTATGGCAAGGTTGACGTCGGTCGGCTGAGGGTTCGTTCAACTGACCGCGAACGATGACACGGGGCGCGCGCGCAACTTCGCGCCGACACATGCGCAGCGCAGACAACAGCCTTTCCGACCAACCTCGCAGTGCATTCGGGTGCAACACCTCCTGACCCCGCATCCACATTATGTGCTCTGTGCATTGCAAGTGTCGGCGCAAGGTCAACTAGATGGTCTGACTTGCCGTCGTAAGAGGAAAATACTGATTTCCTCGGTAAACAGCCGATATAATAGAGTTTAATGACACCTCTTTATCTATCATCATAAAGTTGTTTACATAGAATTCACTCACCGAATAACAAGGACGTAAGGCAATCCAATAACATACACTTCACCACACTATAAATATATGAAAAAATTGCAAAAGATACAAAAACTTGTTGCAACTTGATCCGACAAGCACGCACGCGTGCGCGCAACAAAAACAATCGAGTGACAGATGTCGATCGGTCCAGAAAACCCCTCGGAAAGTGCGCGTTGCGGAATGTAAATATTGCTTCGACTGGACAAAGGTTTTGTTATCTAAACCGGAGGCAGCGAGCGTGGTGCACACGAGACGCGCGGTCAGCGGTATATCGTGGAGTGAGGCTCGCGCGCCGGCCCCGCCACCGTCTGATAAGCCTGGCGCGACGCCCCCCGGCGACGCCTACGCCCCACTCGTCGCCGCCGTCGGTGCATCGTAAACACTCCACCACCGGCCGCCCCTCGGCACCCGGTGCCGCTACCGCCGTCGACCAGACGGGCCCCCGCGCGACGTGCACCACACCTACGCACAATTTCACAATTGCATAGTACCACCGCGCTCCTGCAAAATCGACAACTTTCGACTCCTTAAAAAGGCGTGGAAACAACGAAGCTTGCGAAACCTCGGCGGCAGCCCAGATACCGATGGAACAATGAGGCGCAACGCGAAACCTTTTTAGTATCCTCCTAATTGGGCCGCGGTACAAACAACGGACAAACAGAAATTCAATATGCAACGCGATCCGTTCACTACATAAACAGAATAATTAAATAAGTAAAGTAATATCGAGCGCAGACTAATGATAACACTGACCACCAATGATGTTAAAATTGAATTCTTATTATTGCATTATGCAAGTGTGAAGAACATAAAACATATTGCATACACACAATGAGTATGCTATTTATTAATTTAAGCTTTTGTTGTTTGTATGTTTGGTCACGGTTATTATTAAATTAACCTATGCATTAAAATTTTAATCTATAATTATGAAAAAATAATTCTTAAGTTTTATAGAACTTATAAAAACGCAATGTGCATTACAATTTACAAGTAGGGAAGGCAGACAGAGATGCATTGAGGATAACTCGGTAGGTCATAATTATAGACACGCGGTACAAAAAGTTGGCTAACATAATTCGATCTCAAACGTTTTACCTAAAAACCTTTACAATTGCACATGCTATTACAGTATTATAGCCGCTTGCTGTATATGAATAATCACTTTAACTAATAATTGTAACACAATCCAATAAAAAATGTTAAAAGCGGATAAAATAAAAACCAATGCCAAAGTGTGTGGGAGCTGCAAGATATAAATTGGTGTCAACGAAGTAACCTCCGGGAAGTTGGCACCGCACTTTGAAGTTAGAAAAATTTTAAAGGTTGTTCCAGGTTGTTCTAGAGTTTCTTAGAACAACCGCCAGAATCGTGATATCTAAAAAGTGCGGTGCCAACTTCTTTTTGGTTTTTTACGAATTTTGTGGAAAATAATTTTTTTTCAGACGCGATATTTTGGAACAATATAGAACAAACCTAGAACAACCTGGAACAACCTTTAAAATTTTTCTAACTTCAAAGTGTGGTGCCAATTTCCCGGAGGTCAACTTCTTTTTGGTTTTTTACGAATTTTGTGGAAAAAAAATTTTTTTCGGATGCGATATTTTGAAACAATATAGAACAAACCTAGAACAACCTGGAACAACCTTTAAAATTTTTCTAACTTCAAAGTGTGGTGCCAACTTCCCGGAGGTCAACTTCTTTTTGGTTTTTTACGAATTTTGTGGAAAATAATTTTTTTTCGGACGCGATATTTTGGAACAATATAGAACAAACCTAGAACAACTCAGAACAACCGCCAGAATCGTGATATCTTAAAAGTGCGGTGCCAACTTCTTCTTGGTTTTTTACGAATTTTGTGGAAAATAAATTTTTTTCGGGCGCGATATTTTGGAACAATATAGAACAAACCTAGAACAACCTGGAACAACCTTTAAAATTTTTCTAACTTCAAAGTGTGGTGCCAACTTCCCGGAGGTCAACTTCTTTTTGGTTTTTTACGAATTTTGTGGAAAAAAAATTTTTTTCGGATGCGATATTTTGGAACAATATAGAACAAACCTAGAACAACCTGGAACAACCTTTAAAATTTTTCTAACTTCAAAGTGTGGTGCCAACTTCCCGGAGGTCAACTTCTTTTTGGTTTTTTACGAATTTTGTGGAAAAAAAAATTTTTTCGGATGCGATATTTTGAAACAATATAGAACAAACCTAGAACAACCTGGAACAACCTTTAAATTTTTCTAACTTCAAAGTGCGGTGCCAACTTCTTTTTGGTTTTTTACGAATTTTGTGGAAAATAATTTTTTTTCGGACGCGATATTTTGGAACAATATAGAACAAACCTAGAACAACTCAGAACAACCGCCAGAATCGTGATATCTAAAAAGTGCGGTGCCAACTTCTTTTTGGTTTTTTACGAATTTTGTGGAAAATAAATGTTTTTCGGACGCGATATTTTGGAACAATATAGAACAAACCTAGAACAACTCAGAACAACCGCCAGAATCGTGATATCTTAAAAGTGCGGTGCCAGCTCTAAAATCGGTTTTTTTGACTTTACTCGAAATGTTTTAATCTCAGCTTTATGCAATTCTGAAACAATATAGAACAAACCTAGAACAACCTGGAACAACCTTTAAAATTTTTCTAACTTCAAAGTGCGGTGCCAACTTCCCGGAGGCAACGTAGTACAGGAATAATCGTGTACTAAAGTGGTAAAATGGTTGCATTTATCAATTTACGCATTAACTTTGTCTCTGAAAAAAGAGCAATCAAAATCCGTCAGTTTTTTATACCCGCATAGTAATAATTTCATAAAACAGTAATAAATTTACAATGATTCTTCAATAAAATCTGAATTGAGCTTAAAAATGATTTAAATAACATTGACGCTCAAATGCAGTCATAAACCTTTACGAGTGCATTACTCTCTACAAACTGACAGTTCGTAAGATCCCTCGGAACAGTGCCCACATACAAGGATTTAATATAAACATTGTATTCATCACATCACAAACGACCTCATTAAATAGTATGATAATATTTCAAGAGCGAGAAACGAAGGCCACTTTTCTGGTGATCATAAAAAATTTGAGGTCCTTTGAACCATACCACCAATGTCATATAACTCTGTCAGCCGAGAAATCTGGCGAGACGCATTAGGCCCACATAAATTACGAGATTAATCTTTTCAAATAATTTGACCTTTTCATCTGACGAGGGTTCATTAAATAATGGCGTCCGTATTGGAAGTGTGCTTATTGTGCCGTCTATCACGATTTTTGTTGAGGGATTGATCTTCACACAATACAGATTCCTATAACATCAGGGATGAAGTAGATAGTCGAAATTTCGACGACAATGAAATCGTGCGTTCCGGCATCCCATTATAATCTAATAATATTTCACATCTGAATAGATTAACATTAAATTGATGCATGAAAACTTTGTTTTGTTTTTAAATGGAACCATTTGCCTCAGATACGAATGTTTTGAAAATATTCCTTGTTAATTTATTGTTCAAACGACGTGGTATTTATCAAACTCTTTAGAACACCTTTTAAATAAATGTGGCCATTGTGTTCCATAAGAGGCGTACAAATACTATGTAAATAGGGCACATAAATGTAGGACATGGATTTTATAACAATAATCAAATGCACGTGCACTCGATGCAAGTATGACATCCTTTAATAAGGTAGTCGAGGCGGAAATATAGAAAATGTCAGTAATCTATGGAGCCTATAAGAGTCATGTCCATAATCGGTATAAGGACTCAGCAGCTGTTGTAAATATCGGTTTCATGCTTATTATTATGACGCAATTGTTACTTTGAACAACAAAGAAATAATAAGTTACGATGGGAATTAATAATCCTTTGTTAGTGAAGTAGTAAACTGATAAGTACTGCAGATAATATTCTACAGCAGTGCTTATATAAAACTATTATTTAATTCGTATCGTAAGCATACACGTGTTTTATTTCAACCTTAACAAGAAACTTATCGAATAAATGATTGACATAAAACAACAATGTGATCAGTAAAATTTGTGGAATGTCAGTCATGTACCGTGCGATCCGAACTTATGAGTCATTCAACACCCGGTCGCTGGGGTAAGTAAAATCTTGTCTTAACGGACCTTCACAATCTCACCGATGCAATTGTTAACACAATTGCCAAATCCCGTTAAAAGTGACATGATATTTCCAAAATTTTAACTGGCTACCATTATGCCCAAACGTAATGTCTTCATTGTATTTTATAGAGCGAGAATAGTAGCTTGTGCTTTGGAATTGCCGCCACTTTAAACGACAAAAGGAAAGTGATAACAATTAGCAGCCTTTGTTATTTCTAAGAAACCTAATAGCTAATAAATAATGGTCCATTCGCGGCTACATTTTCAAAGATAATATTAAATAGAGAGGTTAAACCTTGGTTAAACCCATATTCGTAAACGATGTAACTTAAATTAGGTGAAAACCTATTTGCATTACCATGTCCAATTGTCAAGTGGTACCTTCATCAGAACAAAAATAGATACATATTATATGGGAAAACCCGCGCCATCATGATCATCATCATCATCATGATATATTTTTAAGTTAATGCCGACAGGGTCCTGTTTTTTCGTGGAAAGAAAATAAAAAATCATATTCCTTGCAATGTAATTTGTCTGGTAGGACTTAAATTTCACTAAATCTCTGTAGAAAGTGTAAATCACTAATGCACTGACATGAAATTAAGTTTAATCAAATCATGTTAATATTTTTCCCTTGGCCTTAGGTAACATTTTCATTGTTTTAAAATGAAGATTAAGCGCTTTTTCATGTTACATGTTTTCTTTATATTGCAATAAATTGTTTTGTATATTAATCGAGCAATTTCAGGTTTTTCTTTTAATTTCGAAATATTATCACGAAAATTACCCTTTGTAACATTAAAGAGAAATATAACGACGTGGGAGGCGTGATTCTGACAAGCTCTGCGCAGGCGCAACAAAATGTCTGAATGACATACTGCCCGACCTGTCAAATAACAAAGCCTTAGGAAGTTGGAATCCGTCACAGGCATTATCATAGAGATTAATTATTTTGAGACTTCTTGAAATGTTTTTGTTAAATCAATTTTGAATAAAACGAAATTTCGAAATATTTAGGTGGCTCATAAATGTTTCCAATTGCAATGTTTCAATTATTTCATAAGTATAATCAATCATCTTGTCATAAATAATCATCAATTAAGTGTTTTTATTTTACAGAAAGATGGTAAGTGTGACAACTAGATTAAAACAAATTTAGCGTGGCAGGAGTAGGGCATGCACCCGGGTTTACCCGGTTCCGAAAAACCCGGGTAAACCCGGGTTTTTTTAAGATCTTGAGAACCGAGTCTGAATAGTATGAAACCCGGTTCTCCCGGTTCCGACCAAAATATTAAAATATGAAGTATTATTTATATTTTGCTGCATTATTTTAACAAATTTATTCTATCTGGCAACGTCAGACTCACGTGCATCGCGAATTTTCGTGTCACGCCTCAAGCGTGGCTCTGATTGGTTGTCTAACCTTAGATGCTATAAGTTTCCTACGGGTGTATTACCAAAAAAAAAAATTAGGCTTCGAAAATGACAAAAATTAGGCTACTGAAATATTTTTATTAGATTTGTCGTGAATTTGAAAAGCTGTTGATTTTACTGTTTCTTAAAATGATCCAGTCACGTTTTTGTTTTTGGTATCAAGCTGAAATTTATATCGAATACTCAAGTCTTCGGTCCCTTGATGCTGTGAAAAAGTCAAACTCACAAGCCAACGCATCAAAAGATACAGCCGTAAATGCTGAAATTTGCTAGAAACATAAATTTTAAAGTTACACATTATAAAAAATAGGTTTGTTCGGAGCCCTCGGAGCGCGAGTCCGACTCGCACTTGGCCGGTTTTTTGCTTTACAGTTTGCAGTTAATGAATAAGGTTTAAGTTTATATGTGATATTATGATAACAAGGTACTTTTATAAGACTGATAAATAAAGAGAAGTATTGAAATTTTGTTTCTTTATTAATTTAATAAAATAAGACACAAGTTGCGTAAAATAAAAGGCCCATCAGGTACTTTTACAGTTACTTTTGTTTTATTTCGTATTTTTTTCCGAGGTATTATAAAAGAACCGGGTAACCCGGTTTTACCCGGTTCTGAGCTCGATTTGGAACCGGGTTTCAGAAACTTGGAACCGGACTCGGTTCTGCATGCCCTAGGCAGGAGAGTACAACAACCCGCTCAAAACACTGCACCTTTTTTGTAAACATTGACGTCAAACAAAAAGCCTTTGAAACGTTTACCATTATCTTTACAGATTTGTTAGAGGAATGTTCGTTACAGCCAAAGAAAGTGGAATGCTGTCAGACAATGGCCAACACTTTGTGTAATGGACCAAAATGGATAACATTGGTCAGGTTATCTCCAACGGAGGCAATAAAGAAGTCACTTTCGAATATTATTGTTTCGGCTTGTGCAACTGAAGTGACCACTTAACTTTATGGTGACTACCAGCAAAAGGTTGTACAAAATGTATTTGTTGCAACGTTTTACTATTCAGTCTCTAAACTATTCAAAAGTGATTATGACTTCGCATTGTATAATTAGTTATAATTTTTATAATTAGGTTTTTAAGGTGCTTTGGGCCTTGGGGTAATGCTGGATGGTGGGATTATTCCAAAATTTTGAATAAATGCATACATGTCAAAGTCACGGTCACAGCTTTTAAAGCTTCTATATTTTCGTATATACAGGGTTACTTGTAAGAGCAACAACAAAAACCAGCAACCTCGCAGGACAAGATAGCTAACATCATAAGTAGGTAACAACATTTGTTCTACTTCTACTGTACACAGTCATAACTAAAAAAATCTAAAGATATAAGCAGATTTTTTTTCGAGATATTATGTTACATTTTCTAAGCATATGCACGAAATGTAAACAAAACATCTAAGTAGCATGATCGTTAAATAAAATCACCCATAAGTTACGGTTAAAAGCTTTTTGATTTGACTTTTCTGTGACAGATGGGCTAGTCTCTCGTTATGGTCACGCTTCTATTTTTTTCATTGTACATGTTAATGTTATGGAGAAAAATGTTCAATTATACATTATTAACATTGAAGCATATTTTTAAACAGACGCACGCTATATTCATTAGCACCTACTTTTATTGCTCGCTGTAATACCTATGTTAATTACAGTTAAAAGTTCAAAGAACTGGCATGGTGTCCTCTATCGTTTGGTAAATTGAGAGAGGACTTCGTTTTTCATTAATATACATATTATACACATAAAAGTATACCCAATCAATCAGTTATATGTAACAAATATAATATGTAGTATTATGTTGTCATGCAGATGTAGAATGTTTTGTAGTTATAGCACTTCCGATTTCGCGACATCTTGGCTAATGACTCATACTTCTGAGAAGCGTGACACACAATTTTATTATTTGTATTATCTAACCACATAGTCTGAGACGAAAAATTATAAATTCCCAGCTCTATATTATTACTTCGTTCATTGATGAGTCTTTGTAGTACTATTAAATTATTACAATGTATACAGTACTCCAAAATTAATAATGCGCATGCAAATCTTCGCTTATTGTCGTATTTCCGAAAACACTCGAATCATTGGATCGTAAGAGCCCTAAACAATGCACTTGCATTTTACACCTTGTTCAAAAGAAATAGAAGTCAATTCACGGTCATACACAATCAAAAACAAATCGAGCGGTAGGTGACGGTAGCACAGTATTACCATATTTCCTACAGTAGTGCGACGAATGCACTTGTGCAGAGAAACGGAGGGGAACTGGCGGGGGTCGGGCGACGCGGGCCGCGTAAGGCAAACACGCTTAGTTTGCCTTACCTAGCGCGAAAGGACGACGCAGTCGTATTTTTTGTGTAATAATTTTATTATACATAGGTACTTACATATTCTATTATGGCGCGCACAAACTGTTCCGTTTACGGATGTAAATCTACATTGAAATCCCAGAAGGAAACAATATTTCAGAAAGATTGTATTAATTGTATCTGTTGAATTAAAATCAAAGCTATGTAGGTATATGTTGTACTCATTATTTTCTAATCAGATTGTACATCCCAATGCGAATGCATTACTTAGTTAAATGTTATAAATTATAATATACAATTAAGAACATCCAAAAATAAAGTGTCCACGTAAATAATATTTAGCAGTGCAATATCTGTAATTATATATTTATGAACAAATAATTACATCAGATTTAATAATCGCAATTATTTTGAATGTACATATGAATAAATGATTTCATCATAATATTAATAATCACAATTGTTTTATTTCCCATTTGTTGCAACCCTAGCGTATTTTCGTGTGGCAGCGTAAGTACCTACGATGGCGGCGGCATCGCGCGACATCAAAGGCGATTCCTTTGACGACGCGGTTGGCGCAGTGGTAAAGTAACTGCCTACTGAGCCGACGGTCCCGGGTTCGATCCCCGGTCAGGGCAAATATTTGTGTGATGAACTCAATTATTTGTTCTTGGGTCTGGGTGTTATTATCTATATATGTATTTATTAAATTAAATATTATATTTATCGTCGCCTAGTACCCACAACACAAGCCTTAATTGAGCTTACTGTGGGACTAGGTCGATTTGTGTAATAATGTCCTTTAATATTTATTTATTTATTTTATTACTGTAGGAAATAATATTGTAATACTGTGACGGTAGCCTGTCAGTCAAAAAACTCAAAAATCCGTCAGTCGTCTTTAAATATTGGTGGTGATTGCACGTGTTCTCTCTGTGTGGAATTATATAGAGCTGCTATTACATACCCTTCTTGGTTTTGTTTTTAAAGGTGAATTGAATTAATCGATGAAATGATTTACACAGGTGATGGCAGTAGGGAAAGTGAAAATGAAGAAGAGCATAATGAAAGTTCCGATGTATCTAAAATGTCAGAAATAAAGATAATCCCTGATATTGATTGTTTTTATTTTTATTTTTTTGTAATTGTCATAATATTGAAGAATGATCAGTACTGTAAATACTTTTGAACTGAGATTTTAATGATTAGATTTATATGGTTAAAATGTAAACCCGTGTTTGAAAACCATATTTTATACAATATAAATTTTGTGTTATTTTAACCTTATTTTCTTCCATCATTACACCAGCTTGAGTAAGACACTTTAAAAGTTCTATAAAATTTTCCAAGTAAATCAATCCAACAAAGATATATTCGCAATCGTGGGGTTATCCTCGCTTTTTACTTACAAGGAATTATCGAAACAAAATCGTTACTTACAAATAAATATTAATCTCTTTTAGCACAAAACACATAATTTGACTAAATTATGCATGAAGAAAATGCATTTAACCACTCTATATACATATCATCTTCGGACGCTCCGGGAATATGACAGTTGCCGAACAGTGAAGAAGATTTCTATGCGCATTATTACTTTTGGAGTAGGTACTGTACAAGAATAATATGTTGATCTGTTTTTTTTAAACACATAGGAATACTGCACCACAACGATAATTTTAAACCGATAGCATAGCGTTCACATGGCTCTATACCTATTGGGAAATTTACAATTTAAAATTTCTTAAGAAAATTTATTGCAAAGTATAAATAAAACGCTTTCACTCTTTTGATTCTCGCCTCAGATTCGCTAAAAGTTCTTTTTTGTTTTTAGAAGTATGCAACATAACAATGATAATAAAACGTAAGAAAGTACTTAATGAGAATATTCAAGAATGTGATTATTATCGATCATGGCAGTTACCTGTTATAGCCATATCTTTAAGGCACGGGACAGACACAAGCGGCGCGGCGCGCATCGGGCGCACTGCCGGCGCGCATCGGGTGCGCTATTGGCTATTTCCAAAGTTCTTTCATAGAAAAGCGGCGCAACCGTGGCACAACCGTGGCGTGCCGTCTCGACGCCTTTCCAAAATTCTTTCATACAAAATGTAGAAGAAGGACGTGGTGCAAAACAGATTGAAGAGGTGCGCTTATGGCACGCCCGCGCCCGCGCCGCTTGTGTTTGACCCGCGCCTAAGGAAAAACCGGCGAAAACGTTTTTATATTTCCTTATTATAATAATTATAAAAGGTACTATAAAACATAGTGAGACAGATCCTTAAAACATTGTATAGTGGTTGATCTTAGTACTGTACAATTAGAACAAATTGTCCACATCCGGCTTTTATTGGTCGCAATATAACCGTTTAATAGGTGTCGGCTAACCGAACACATCTGCTCAGGCACTACTTAAACACAATCATTTACGGGAGACAAATTGATGGGTCAGTGTTTTCATATCTTTACCATTTCTTTACAGAGATGTTTTAAGCCAGGGTCTTATTTTAGTATGTCTGACCTTAAACACTCCAGAAAATTCTCTGTACTTTTGAAGGTATGTAATACCATTTTTTGGTGTTGTACCATCGTAACTCTTCTTGTAGTACATATTAAAAAATGTTGTGTGGTTTTATGAAACCACGGTAAAAGTGAAACTTAGGCACAAAATTATCGTATTTGTACGATAATTATCGTACGGTTCGACCGTCACGCGACATGCGCTACGCAGAGCAAAAAGTTTGAGACGATGTAATAAAAGTTTCACTTTAAAAAAAACTATATAAAAAAATTACGAAAAGCAGGTAAAACAAAAATTACGTCGTCAACGCCAACTATGTGGGAATTCCCAGGCGGACGTGCGTTCTTGGAAGTTAATATACGGCGCAGGAGAAATTTCACAAGCGCAATGTAGGTCAAGACAGCCGGACTTGAAGTTTTCGCCTCGGAAAGGTTAACATTGCTACCGGCCGCGGCGCGCCACCACCCGAGTCCGGTTTGGCTGTTGCGCAATTAATACACTCATTTATCAGATCCTAAAAGATCAGTTGTTCTAGAACAGTCCCCCCAATAATAGCATCCATTTAATCATTATTTTCCAACTACACCAGCTTCACTCTACGGATATAATTATAGTATGACGACATGTCTATCGCCCGTAGGTACTTAACCAAACATTGTACAAATAGAAACCGATAAAGATAAGATAATAATAAAACCGAAGACGTAATTTCCAACAAATTTATACCTGTAAGTAGCCAGGAGAAATTTTGTTGTTATAAAACTTGAAAGAAAATTAGTGACGTCAGTATTTGCACCCTGGTGCCAGTCAATGAATCCTTTAAATGCAACCAGCAAGTTGACTAAACAATTGTTGAATATTCAAAAATTTTAATTAATGCCTTGAAATTGTGCAAATCTAGAACAGTAGGAACTTGATATTTAAGTATGAAATTATGATGTAACAAACTTAACTTATTTTGTAACAATTCTTCAAAGTATTGAAGGAAATTTAGATACTATGTACTTGAGATACTAAAAGCTTAAAGGCTTTTAATCAATTAGTATAAGTTTCCTTATGCTGTATTATCATCGATATTCAGAAAACGAATCCGTGTAAGTGGAACAGCTGCCAGCGAGTTCGTGGAACTCCGTGGAGGGGGCCTCATGACGTCAGAGCCGCGAGTGACGTCATCCACTCGTACGATTTATGACGTTTTCAAGGACTAGTTTTTTAACGAAATCGCTATAGGCCCGATCGACAAATTTGATTTTGATAATAGAATTAAAACGATATTCAATCAAACTTTAAAATTCTTGGCTACCCGGTTGCAAACTTAGACCCTAAATTATTAACTTTAAAAAATGTATACCTATTCTTTCAGGGGAGTGTATTGTACCAATAATTATTGATTTATCACAACTTATATTACATTAGTTATATGTTTAAAAATCTAGGCAGTTAAGAAAAACACTAAACTAGCTAAGGTAACCGGAACTGCAACTTTCCATTCGCTAACCTTGAACACCAGAATTAGTGCTAAATAAAGGCTTTAAACCGATAGCAAAAGTTTTATCATAAACTGTTATCACTTCACAAGTAGCGCCATGTATCTTAAACTCTCAATATCATTTCACACTCAAAAAAATACGGTATTTTCTAAATAATAAATTACAATTTTCCATGACAACGGGCTAATAAATTGCGCTTATCTGGGGGCACGGTAGTGCCCCCGCCAAGACCAGCCAAGCGAAAGCGAAGCGCACGGGCACTACCTACCTTTTCTCGAAGCGCTTCGACGTTTTTTTGAACCCTCATAACTTGGGTTTGGATTATGCTAGCAGCTAGATCAACAAAATTTTCGGGATATAAATAAATAAAATAAAAATAAAAAGTAGTTTATTTTCTCACATCAGTTACATAAATAAGTTTACACATTTTTATAAATAAGTGTGAGACTGGTGCCTAAACTAGGTAATAAAAATTACCTGTATTTTAGGTCACCAGGCCCCCACTCCTCACTTCGTTGGAACCAGGGTTGCAAAAAAACAGTAAATTATGAGAAAAAACATGTTTTTTTTTGTTTTTTTGGTTTTGTTCAATGTTTTATGTTTAATTCAATGTTTTTTCTTTGTACTTTTACTGTGTTTTATTCATGTTTAAAACATTGATTAATATGTTTAATCACCCATAGGCTTTATGTTTTCTGGACGCGATTACAGTCAGCGATGACCGCGATTGCAATCACTCATGTCCGTAGTAACGCGCCCAATGTTGTGTGAATCGGAACGCGATGTATGTACTTAGGAGCGAGCGCGCTTTTGTTGACAGTTTGACACTGACGTTAGCTTGTTTCAGTTTTTAAAAATATGAATAAAAAAAATACAATCTCCCAGAGTGGCCAAAATTTAGAGCATTTGGAGGAATCCTTATTAGTTGACTAAGTATTAAGTTAAATAATTATAATAATGTTAAAATCAAAGTTTCTTTATTTGAAATGTTTTATTTATCTTATTAGCTGAATGACTAGTGTTATATAATAATATAATTAAGTTAATTAAATTAACATTTCGCAATAATAAAATATCGCAATAATAATAATTTCCCATTTGAAATTGTTTTATTTATCTATCCCACTTGTAAGTTTAAAACCTGTTTAAAACAATGTATAAAACATTGATTTAAAACAGGTGGAAAAAAACATGTTTTTTTTACAATTTGTTTTAAACTTGTTTTAAACATGATGTTTTAAACAACGATGTTTTTTTGTAACAACCCTGGTTGGAACACATTTTCAATATATAATTTGTTGAGAGAAAACAAAAAGATACTAGAAATAAGAAAAGAAAACTACAAGGAATATACCACTATTATACCACAGTTGTAACCACCAGACCAGAAAGCAAATGTTTTGTTTATTTTAAGAATGAAAGATACAATTATGATTATGTTTTTTAACTAAAATAACTTTCCCATCACACTCACACTTAGCCCTACCACAGTATTACCATATTTCCTACAGTAGTGCGACGAATGTACTTGTGCAGAGAAACGGAGGGGAACTGGCGGGGGTCGGGCGCCGCGGGCCGCGTAAAGCAATCACGCTGAGATTGCTTTACCTATCGCGAAGGGCAGACGCTTCAGAGTTTTTTTGTGTAATAATTCATACTTACGTATTCTATAATGGTGGGCATAAACTGTTGTGTTTATGGATGCAAATCTACATTTAAATCCAAGGACATAAAGTTTCATAGATTTCCTCGCGACGAGAGGTAGGTTTTTCAAATTCTGTTTAGTACCAATTCAAAGATGTTGAAGATGTTTTTGACTATACATATTTTAAGTAGCTATAAGATATATATAAAATATATTATTGATGATTTTCAAGAAAACCAATTTGTTTCTCTGTTAATTCAAAGTTTTTATTTTAAAGTTTTCACAATAGTTAACATACAAATAGTTTGTTACTACAACAACTTAAAATATGTAATCTCACCTGTAAATTCAAAGAAACGACATTTAAAGTCCACTTATAATAAATCCTCAATTACAGTAAAAGTTCCTTATTCGCGGGGTATATGTTCCATAAATATGCCGCGAATACAGAAACCGTGAATACGGAATGGTAATTTATATGGGATTATAGGGGATACGTTCCTAGGTGACGATTGAGATTTTTTTCGTGTCGAAACTCGTTTCTCATTTTTTTTAGTTGACATTATAAACTAGGAAGAGTGCAGTGGATCACAATTTTTGTAACGAATGTGAAAGACGAAACAATAAAACACGCAAAGCGGCTTTTACTATAAACGGAACTACATTTAAAAATTTACTTTATTTATTGAGTTATAAGGTTGCTTCCATTCTGTTTATTTACATTCTCAAAAACATCAATCGCAGTAAAGGCGGCTTGCGACAAAGGCGGCTTGTGTCAAAGGCCTCGGCGATATCATTTAACAACATAATATGTACTTTAGGCTAACTTGTAATAAGATCTATTTTACTTTCTTATTAGTCCATTTGACAAGGATATTGGGTTAGATACCTATTGGAATAATTTTATTATCATGTATGTACTTATTAAATCCGCGAATAAAAAAAATTTTAATCGTTTCTCGCCATTTTTTCTTTCTGCTACGTCAATCCGAGCCACAGATAACATGAACACGCGAAGCGCGCCAAATTTGAATAATGATGAAATGTTATTTCATTACATATAATATATGTTACCGGAAATGTATGAAATCAAGGAATTGTATATGTTACCGGAAATGTATGAAATCAAGGAATTGTATACAAATCCTAGGAAATGTGTACAATTCCGATACCATTTAGGAAATTTATAAAATATTGTTTAATAAACTATTTAATGCATAGATATCCTAGGAAATGTATAATCTTCCTAGGAATTGTAAATAATTCCAATATCGTATTAGGAAATGTATAAAGTAAATTTGAGAATAAGTATATTTGGTTGTTAATAATTAATCAATAGGCAATGACAATGTCACTGCGGCGACATATTATACTATGTTTCTGTATAAATAATTACATTAGATTCAACAATCACAATTATTTTTAATGTACATGTGAATAAATAATTACATATTAATAGCTATGATAAAAATTGTTTTATTTCCCATTTGGTGACAACCCTAGCATATTTACACGTGGCAGCGTGAGTACCTACACTGGCGGCGGCATCGCGCGACATCAAAGGCGATTCCTTACTGTAGGAAAATAATATTGTAATACTGTGGCCCTACGACCAACGACGAGTCTTGGGATCGAATGACTGGCTACATAAAGCCAGTCATTCACTAAGTCTAATACAAATAAATAAGATATACCCACCTATTTAATTTAATATATTTTACTACCACTTTATTACCTCCTAACAGTTAGCAAAACCTCTGTATCCTCATAATTCAAAGTAAGAAGCCATTCCTTCAAAACTATTTTAAGTTTATTTTTTGTAAGTGGATAAATGGATATAACTTCACAAACTCTACACCTTAGTCAAAATATGTGGCTTGGCCGTTCGTTACTACAAGAACTATAGTATAACACAAAAGTAATGAACAGTGAATTAATTTTTCACCTTACGTCGATGTGAATGTAGCGAAATGGCCAAGCCACATATTTTGACTAAGGTGTAGAGTTTGTGAAGTTAGGCCTTGTAGAGTTAGGGCGTGTAGTGTTAGAAGCTTGGCTCTACATGAGATCTGATAACTTTTTGACAGTGCGAGTCATATGGGCTCGTCTTGGCAACATTTTACATGAAAATGTTTTTGGTGGGATTATAATTTCTAGAAGTCTTATAGAATTAACTCCAAAATTTGCAAATGTATATTTGTGTAATAAATAGAAGACAAGACTTTTATATTGTATTTTAATTTTTAATATTTATCAAAGAAATAAGAGGAATATTAAAATTCAGTGTTCAGTTCATTCTTGTTGATTCTAAATTGCGGAAATATTTAAAACGTGTTGGCTTGGCATTTGTATACATAAGTGCAAAGGTTAAGAAGGCAGTTGACTGTATATTTGATGGGTTTAATTAATACATATTTTACAATTATGTTTAATTTTAATTTTAAAGGTTTATAAGTAAACTCACCACTGGTTTTGCATAGTCGTCGTTCTGGTATTCAAACATGGTAGCGAACATCAGACTATCGTCTTGCTCGCCGCTAAGAAGGTGATACGGCACCAGCTGAGACATGAAGACAGTTTTCACAACAAACGTTCCAAATCAATTCACCAATACCATTAATTAAGAAACCAATAAAAAATAGTCCGAATCGTGTAAACGCACTAACTGATAAGACGATGACTCATGAGTATCCAACGCATGTGATTGTATACACGTTCGCGTAGCTAGAATGTTTTATATCAGACTGACTCAACTCTCGCGGTAGCACCTCGTTTTGTGCGATTTCAAGCGGCCAAACAAACCGCGCACGCGCACTACTCTTCAAGACGAAAATGTAGCAAGCGACAACAATTTTAGCAATCCCACTGTTGATGCCAAAATATTCAAACTTTGATAGTTCATGATTCAAGGAATACTTTCAGAATGACAATATCTTGGAATCGTTACAATTAACTACATCTTTCTGCATGCCGTTTTGCCGAAACTTGGCAAATTTTGATGATATCTACGAACTGAAAATGGGAAATTCCCAACAAACATTCGATTTCGATTTCAAAGAAACTAAGTCTCCAGTAGTTCCATTTCAGTATATAACATAAACAATAATAATACGCTAACACAATTAATTTGATATGGTAATGTGGGTCATGCGACTCATCCATTTGGTACAATGCATTTATAAACATCGGACTTCATAGTATTTGCTATGCAAAAATGTGGATAAAATGTATTTTCCTTAAGTGTCTATGTCGTGGCCATATCGTAGATTTGCTCATTTCATGAAATGATTGATCATTTCACGAAATGGTCGCATTTCATGAAATGGCCAACATAGTTTGATCAGATCGTTAAATCGTCAATGTTTTACGATTTGGTCATCCACATTTGGCCAGATCGTATAAAATAGAGAGTCCATAAAATATTTAAAAAATTCAGAATATTTGAAGAACTTGTACTTAACTGTTTATTGTCATTTAAGTTAGTGCCGCGGCAGCGGCCGGCGAGTGCCAGAAGCGAATCGCTTTTTAAAAAAGAAACAATTACAATAATATAGTAGGATATAGGACAGATTTTAGACGCATTTTTTCTTCAATATAAGATATCCGCAGTTACCATAGTACTCGAACCTCTTCGTCGTAAATTCTTTGCTATGACTTTTTCATATTGTAATTAAACGAATTATGAAGTTTTTAACTGCGAATAATCAAATTTTCGCCAGCGGCCGCCATCTTATCACATAAACACAGCGCTTGCAGAACCTCTACCAATAATTAATGTAACTATTTTACGATATGATCAAATAATTTTGATCATTTCATGAAAAAACCGCGCGTTTAGTTGGCTATATCGAGAAACGATTTCTTATCATTGATCTGCTCAAACCACATCATGATGTGGCCAATAGACATCCAATCATTTCATGAAATGCGACCATTTCACGATATGATCGATCATATCATGAAATGAGCAAATATACGATATGGCCACGACATATATATGTCGTGGCCATATCGTAGATTTGCTCATTTCATGAAATGGCCAACATAGTTTGATCAGGTCGTTAAATCGTCAACGTTTCACGATTTGGTCATCGACATTTGGCCAGATCGTATAAAATATCTTAGAGAGTCCATAAAACATTAAAAAATTCAGAATATTTTAAGAACTTGTTTATTGTCATTTAAGTTAGTGCCGCGGTAGCGCCGGCGAATACCAGAAGCGAATGGTTTTTTCAATAGAAAACAGTTAGGTTAGGTTAGGTTAGACTTTAATAAACAACGCACGAGCCGAGCGAGCAAAGCGAGCGTGCCGCGGCAGCGGCCGGCGAGTGCCAGAAGCGAATCGCTTTTTAAAAAAGAAACAAAAATGGTCGCATTTCGTGAAATGGCCATCCACGTTTGGCCAGATCGACGATCTGGCCAAATGTGGATGACCAAATCGTGAAACGTTGACGATTTAACGATCTGGCCAAACTAAATTGGCCATTTCATGAAATGAGCAAATCTAAGATATGGCAACGACATATATAATGTGTGATTATTATAAACATCAATTAATTCTAGATTGCAACAAAGAAAGTAAAACCAACAGGAGCGTGATAAGAAAAAGTCGGTTAGAGGAGCGTGGAGCCATTCAGTCTGATTAAATCGTACGATAGCCAAGTTCTTTTCAATAACAATGAGCCAACGTTTTCCACGTAACAGTGCTTAGAAAGATAACATACAGTAATAACTGCATATCTTTACCAAGTAAACATCTATTTCCGATAAATGAGGAAGTAAACCCTTGTTAAATTTTTCCTCCTGCAAGCAATTTACTTTAAACTGTAAATATAATTTTCATAGTAGACATTTTTGTACTTTGACTATTTATTTGTATTATTCATCTTAAATCGTTTTAGAAAACAATTTTAATATTCTAAAAGTCAGGAGCTCTTTTTTATGACAAATCTGATAATCTGGATAAAATTTGTTCACTTTGGACAACTTCTCAATTTGAACAATGAAGTGTTTTTTTTTTTCATAAAATAACATCCTCATAAAACATTTCTGTCACAATTATAAAATTATGCATGTTGTAAAAAAGTTACCAGAAAGCCAAATGTGTATGCCAATATGTTTCATAGCGCGTTGCTACGATGCTTCTATATGGTTCCTATGATTTTTCTGTTTGGAGATAGATAGAGTGATTTTGGCAAAAGGTCTCAAGCCCGTGGGAAAATCCGTTATGTTGCATATTTGAATCACTCCAAATTTTATTAATTGAACTTTAAAACAGCCTAAAGAGAATGGAATTAGGTAAGGTTAGAAAAAAGGTATGTATATTGATAAGAAATTATATAAGTGCCAAGTCGTGTTCAAAAAAAAAAATAATAGTATTTCCCCACACAAATGAAAACGTGATACATACAAAATTTTGTTCACCCACTCATTCTACAGCAAAATTAGGGCTCAAGCACCACTCCAACTACAATTCCCAGAACTTGATATTATCTAGTTTATGGAATGTAATTAGGGATGTAACGATACATGATTTTGCCGATACGATACCGATACCGATATTTGTAATAAAATATCGGCGATACCGATACCGATACCGATATCAATGGCTTGGTAGAAAAATAAATACATAGTGAATTATGCATAATAGTTACCAACATTTAACAGAGACTCAACTGTAAATCGTATTCTTTTAAATAACAATGCCAAATCAAAAAAAAAGAAAACCATTTATTTTAGTATTATTATTTTATAAAGTCAGTTAAACTTTAAGTTATACATGGTTATACACATACAATCACTAATCAGTACCTTATAAAAGTTTACTATTGGTAGAGTTTTTTCAGAAAACGAAGTGCGCACGCACGGGCGGCCTCCCGCATCGTTCATTGGACGCGGTTTTTTGAATTGTTTGATATCGGTATCGGTTGTTTTATAATCGGCGATACCGATATATCGGCTTGCCGATTATATCGGCCGATATATCGGTATCGGTATCGGTATCGTTACATCCCTAAATGTAATATCAATAACAAAACCATAGAGTATGTAAACAAAGTCAATAAGTTCAAGGGCAGTTCAGTAGACGGTCACGCGATGTACCCTCGTTTCCAGCTAGCGGTGTGATCATAGGCGATAATAAAACGTGTACAATACGTAACCATGGCAACCGAGTAGGAGAAATAACAAACTGATGTTGTTAGTTGGTAGCTAGGGAGTAGGGATTTTATAGCATGGGTCACGAGATATTATAAGATTACATAATATAATATATTGAGTTATACATAAAATACGACGATTCTTTGGCAATAGGTATTATGCACCAACCGGATGATGGAACGGGGATATAATCCATCATCCGGTGCGGAGAGGCGGCGTGAGAAGTGTTCCACTCACGCCGCCCCCCCAGGAAGGTAGACCTGGCGGCCTCCCGCCACATTCGCGTTGGGCCTGGAGATAGGCTGCCGCTGACGGGTCTGCGGACGCGGTTCTACCGAATACCCGCGGCCCCGTCAATAAAGCGGCACGGCGGAACACAGTGGAGTTTAGTCGGTAGGACCCTGCACTCAGCAGGGTGAGTCCGACATAACCCAGGGCTCTTCCCCCGAGTGCCCTGGGTATGCCTAAATGCATTCTCCACTATAAAAAAAAAAAAAAAAAAGGTATTATGCACCACATGTTATCCAATAAATTGGTACGTGCATTGAATCTCATATCATACCTAGATATTATGAAAATTATAACCTTAGGTCTTAGCCTTAGGTTTAAACTTTTCTTGTCCCGTAAAATAAAATGTCGATTGCTATGAAACTTAAATAATAGACAAAAATAATAGATAATTAATTTTGTCAATAATGCACGCGTTTAAGTACGTAAAGAAGAAAAGTTTATGTGTTGTTTCATGAAACTTTTTCTATTTGCAATATTTCCAAATACAATTTTTTTTAGCAAAACACACATTATTCCCATTCACATCACATGTTCATGAGGTTCCAATCTCAGTCCTCAAAATAATATTGTAACATAAATATCGCAGCTATTATATTCAAAAGGAAAATTATCCTTTAGCATATTATCCTTGTTATTAGCCGCAAATATGGTTCATGTGGTTTGAGCAAGATGTTTTAATTTATTTACTAGGTATAAGTAAACTAATTTTCGTCCCGGAAAATGTCAAGGCGAACGTTAGTCTTAAAAAGACATGCGTTTTTTTTCATTTATTAGTAATTTTAATATCTCCTTATTGAAAAAAATAATACAAAAAAATACTTAGACAACTTAAATATTTTTTGTCAATTTGTTGATTTTTTGTTAATTTAACAACAACGTAGGTACCTATTGTAATAAACAAGAATATGCATTCGAAAAGGAAACTTTTCTTCTTGGTTTAACAATTTAGAATGAAAAATACAACAATTGGCACGGATCCAAACACGAAGTATCGTTTTCTTTATTACTCTGACCTTGAAAAAGTGATTGTCAGCTAGTGTTGGCTATAAAAACAGTCCACTCATAAAGAGTTAGTGCAAACTGCAAACGTATGAAAATTGAAAAAAAAAAATTAAACCAAAACTATTTTCAAGTACATATTTATAATTTATATGCTTATAAAAAACAAATTATCACCAGCCAATAGGCTTAAAGCTGCGTTTGAAAATGCTGTGTGCCCTATGCGCATGCGCACGTCGCGTCGCGAGTTTTCCACGAATGTGTGACGTCAGTAACCTCGGTCAATGCCTGCTTGTACACATTTTCCTGCTATTAAACTAATGTGAGGCAAATTTTAAGTGCTTTTTTTTCATACTGCTAAGTCTTTCTGTGTCATGAAATATTAAATAATATTACGAAAATACTGATTCTTTAATCACTTTTTGCACTTTTGCTTATTGACAAAATCGGAGATAGATAGAGCCCAACAGTAAGAAAGTTAAACTTTCTGCCATTTAGGTACTGTCGACCTGATTGCTAGCTTGTCGACTAACAAATTGCTAGA
The DNA here is from genome assembly GCA_029959065.1 of Colias behrii. Lineage (NCBI taxonomy): Eukaryota > Metazoa > Arthropoda > Insecta > Lepidoptera > Pieridae > Colias > Colias behrii. The sequence goes on from JARWMC010000018.1 coordinate 7,282,777, forward strand.
TGAATGGGATACCTAAAAATAAATGAACCCTCAAGTGAATTTTTATGTCATGCCTAAACCATATAATAATAATTAATTCAATATGTAATAAAAATGTTTCAATACACACAATTGATATTGACGGTACTTAATGCATTTATTGAAAATTCAAGTACAATAATAAAGAAAAATAAATGTAAACCAACTTTAGTATGAATAACATACATATTCCCATATCATATTATATGTCTTTACAACATGTACTGCACACCTGTTTCCTTTAACAAAAACATCTATTGTAATTGTTTTAAAAGTTATAATATTATCATAATATTTCAGTTAGTTTGATATTGTTAGGATTATGATGTAAATGATGTAATGCGATAGGTACCTTTACTACCTTTTCCCTACTTTATGTTGAATAATATACATACATAAAAAATAAAAAACAATATTATATAGCGAAGTTATCACACTCGCTAGAAGTCTTTTATAATGTAAATTATAGAAAATGTATGTTATTGATTAACTATTTTTTGAAGTGTGAGTGTGCGAATAGTGAAAATGCTTACATCATATCCAATTTTAAGAATAGAATTATTATTGTTCTTAGAATGGAAAGAAATAAACCTTATCAGATAAGATATAACAGGATTTCAACAAAACATATGAGATAATAATTTTATCAACTTTTTACTGCTATTACTACATATTATATTCACATTGTTTTAAACATAACTCAAAATGTAAACACTCTTTATTCCATACAAAAGGAACTAGAATGTTTTGGTTCGTCTTTTTTTTATTCTTTTCTATATTCCCTTTAAATAAGAAATCAAACTAAAATATCATTGAAAGATTAGTTATTAGTTTTTAAGACTAAGCAATAGTAATTTTAAAGTTTTCGCACAACTTGCCCGTAAGATCCCCAAATGTGTTTAACCCATTGAGCCCCGAACGGCCCGATCGGTCCACGACAATAGATTTTCTATTGTGTCTGTGATTCCGGGGCCTGAGTTATTAAATCATTATAGAATTAAGACATATAGAATTAAGATCTTTCGGGAAAGCCAATATATAGGTCTATGTTAATGCAATAAACTTATATCTTGTTCTGTATATAAAAAAAAAACTTTATTTCCTAACATACAATCGTACAATGAACAAATGATGGTCCCGTACCAGATTATATTGTACTGTGTTTGCAAAAAAATCCAATAGGTATGAACTGCTTTAACGGAGCTGTTATCTCAGAATAAAGAATTGACCTAATATTTAAGGTACTTAAGTATTTTTAGTTAACCCAGATGTTACTGAAACAATTTTTGTTATCATATTAAGGTGAAATTTACATATTGTGTCCATATTGCAAAAAGTTTAACTGGAAAAATAGTATAAAAATTTTATCTATCGTGGAAATCCCGGAAAATGGTGTCCTTTTAAAAGGACGGTAGTAATATGTACTACTAAGTAGGTAGACTTTGATATTAAAATGACAACATACATTTCACATATATTTATGTAGCAATATGAAAGTTTTCAAAACATAATTTAGGATGCAAGGTTCCATTACATTTAGGACAATAGAAATTGGCTTTCTTGTGACATTCTATACACCGAAGGATCAAATCCAGAGGTTTCACGGAAACTCTAGCACCTTTACGTTCCTCATTCTTATATGTTTCGAGCAGAGCAGTTCCAACACTTCTACAAATGTGGAGATAATCATAATGGCCCCCTTTTACTTATATATTTGCCAAGAATTATGTATTGCCATATCTAGTCCATGACAAGTCAAAGAAAAATACCACTTTTTGCCTCTGATAGATGTCTTGTACAAACCGATGCTCTGGTCGGATCTGTCTACCCCTCCCATTTTCTCGTACTTTTTTAACGACAAGTATATTTTTCTTCTGTTGTTGTGAAAATCTCTTTACCGTAGACACAGGTCACAGGCTGAATCGTATCAAAATTTGATGCAACAGTCACAACACTGTTATCATTCCATTTGCAAAATAAATTTGTTCTGCTCTGGTCGATTGATGCTTGAATGTACCTCGTGGTGTCTTTTTCAATTCTCAAAGGCAGCAGGCAAAGGGCATTTCGCGACGCGATTTTCACGTACTGTGCCAGTAGCCTTTATTCCTCGTACTCGAAGTTCATCAATGAGATGAATGGACGTAAAAAAGTTGTTAAAAAATAAATGGAATGCAGCTTTGCCCTATATTTGTCGCAGTACATCGGCATACTGTAATACAACGCTTGCACCCAATCCCAGAGGCTTTTGGTATTTGTTTTGATTACCAACATCATTCGATTGTCCTTGGTATGGATCACACCAAACTATGCAACCTAACCGTGTCGCTCCGACCCAAAATTCATACCCCCATCTTATTGGTTTCCCTCTTATGAATTGCTTGCATGGATGGCCGCCATAGTAGGGCACCATGGCTTCGCCGATGCTGTGATGCTCTTCAAAGAGTGCATGCGCAAAAAAGTACTCTGTAGTAGTACATATTACTACTGGCCTTTTAAAAGAACGGCAATTAAAACTGCATAAATATCACAAATAAAATGTAATCTAATAGTAGGTAATATATATTTCTGATAAAACACGTTTCAAATTACGTGTATTTAAAATAAATCAAGTAATTTGTTGTAATTTATTGATAATACATTTAACTTGATTTATCAATGGAAAATGGCAGAAATTCTAAAATAATTTAAAAATATACCACTGTTATAAAACGACACAACACTTTAATTTTCCAATTCCTACAACCGTGAGGTGCCAAATGAATATAAACATTTTTTTCAAAAATGCCCTCATTGTTAATAATAATTTTATTTATGGTGCGTCCTTTTAAAAGAACGATAGTAACAACTGGGTTAATGTAGATTCAGATATAATATGACCCTACTTAAGTTAAATAAAGATCTTATCAAAAATTCAACAACATTATCAAATAAGTTGCAGCAATACAAAAAAATGAACTTTAGCAACTTAATCTAAATTACAGCCTACAGGTATTATTATTGCGTCATATTATTGCGCGATTATAACCAAACTGCAAAACAATAAACTTATATTAACTTTAAATTTCGAATTCATTTTAATCAAAATTTTAAACTCGGAGCAATTATTTTAAAAGTTGAAGAGTTGATAATATACTCTTTTACCTACTGAAATGACAAAAGCAAACTTCAAAATAAAATACTTTCGAACTTACCGTGAGCAGGGATCTCGTTGATCGAGCTGATGATATAAATTCATTTGTTGATGATCCTTGGGATGATTGACTATCACTTGAAAAGTCTGAATGGTTAGAATGACTGTCACTCATTTCCAGCTTCATCGTCATAACTTCCTTAATTTCTCTTAAGTTCTTAGTACAACATCAACACAATTTACGTAATTTATTATCACTGCGTAGTAGCTTTTAGCTCCTAACAATCTAAATGACAGTTCATTGATGACATAAACTGTAAACATCAAAATATTAAAACGCGCTGAAGAAATCACAAAGTCACAAACGAACAAGAACACAACAATGATGAGTCATCAATGCAGTTTGTGCGATGAGTCGATGACGTCGTCGTCTCTTTGGGGATGCCCTTCTCCTGAGAATTTCTTATTGCGGCATAACAAAATGACTTAACCGCCCAAGTTTACTATGAATGTTAACACTTTTTTGTAATGCTATCCAACTTTGGCCTTAACCATTATTTTAAGGGTGATCTCATCGCCTATAAATAGAATTTTAGCGTCATTTTTAACCAATGAGAGGTTCTCTTCTGCATGACGTCACGTTTACTATTCGCGAAAGGCCAAGATATTGATACGAGATAGCTATAGGGTAATCTATGTGTGAGAGAGCAGGACAAGAAGAGAAGTATTAACTTTTCTATACCTATGTATTTCACTATGTATTTTAATTAATAATATAAATAATCCTAACTTCTTTTCACTAGGTTTATAAATAAATATTGTGTCGTCGACATAATATTAAAACATAATAAAAGCTCACCAATATTAAATATATGTTTAAGTAATTCCTTTACAAAAATATGTTCAGGTATTATGTATAAAACTATAAAGGTGAATTATAATATAACAAATTAATAATAATTTTATGCCGAGTTTTATGCCATCTGTCACCACACACCAATGTCAATAGAATCAATGTCAAAATATAATTCAAAGTAGGTACTTTTAATGGTACGAAAGTTGAAAAAGCATGTTTATGTTGTTACTTGTTTTACACGTATATTTCAATATATTTATAGGCAAAAAATTCATCAATATCTAATAAAGTCATTCGAAAATTATTAATTTACTTTAATATAACATTGAACAATGTATTAATATAGAGCATTCTAAAAAGAAGAGTAATAATTCATTAGACAATAAAACTAAGGCTATCCTGTACACACTATGTCGTCTGGTAAAAAGTGTAAGCATTGTGGATCGTCTGAAATAGAAGTAGATCCTGCCCGAGGCGATGCAGTATGCACAAACTGCGGTTCTGTGTTGGAAGACAGCATTATTGTCGCCGACATAGAGTTTCAAGAAACAGCACATGGTGGAGCCTCGGTTATTGGACAATTCGTTTCAGCAGATTCTAAAGGAGGAGCATCTGGGTTTGGAAGAGGTAAGTTTTACAAATAATTAAATTTATGATGGCTTTCTCGTCTTCATGTCGCCATCAGTAATTATTTTGTACAAGAATTTAATTACCTTTAAGTTAATTAAAACAAATCGGTCTAGTACCTACTTTGAAATAAATTTTTGTAATCACTGTTTTGTGTATTATACTGTTTTTAACACTATACTGGAATGCTTTCTCATTATGAGAAAAAAATAATTAATGATACTATACTCCTACATGATGGCCCACAATATATTAAAAAAAAATATGAACATATTTTTAAATTAGGTATATATTTTGCTGTGTAATTTAGATATTTTTTTTTATATATTTTATTTCAGCATACAGTTCAGGCATTGGACAAGAGTCAAGAGAAGTTACAATACGTAAAGCGAGAGATGGGATCACAGCTTTAAGCCAACAGCTACGTCTCAATCCACAGTGCATTGACATAGCTTGTAACTTTTTCAAAATGGCTCTGATGCGGCATTTAACAATTGGAAGACCTGCTGCCCACACTCAGGCAGCTTGTGTGTACATGACCTGTAGAACAGAGGGAACTGCACGTATCCTTTTTTTAAATCAGACAATAAATATAATTATTAAAATTTTTAGGTATTAATAATTATAGCTTTTTCCACTTGTATACTTATTCCACTGTTATCATGATGACTTTTTACATTCTGATTGGTATCAATCGTAATAAGTTGATATGTATTTGAAATTATGCAATTTAACTAATATTGCTATAGATTGTGTATATCAAGTTGAATTTAATAGGCAAATTCTAATTTTAATATGAATGAATGAATTAAGAAAAATACTTTCATATTGATTGTAATAATTCTTTTGAATGAAGGAACAATCTTTAATAAATCTTTGTTTCTCCTGCAGAAAATCTATATAATATTTAAAATGTTGATTCAAGATTTAAGTTTACAGGACATCTCCTATATTATATTACAATAATTTAAAACGCCGATTATCCCAACGCTGATTAACCAAATCGCCAAATATCCAAATCCTAAGCTTAATAAAAAAAATTAACTTGTTTTGTTTTATTATAACAAGTTGTTGATATATTTCAACTTTTAAGGCCTTTTGCTAAAATATGCCTTTAAAATTGTATTTGAAGAAGTGTGTTTGTTAATCTTAAAAAAATTGTTTTATGGGTGACAGTTCTTTTTTCTTCAAATCTGATTATCCGAATCGACCCCGGTCCCAATTAATTCGGATAATCGGCATTTTACTGTATGTATAAAAAATATCATTTCCATTATGAGTATTATGCTCATGTATGTTATAATACATAGATTGCTTTAATGCCTTGTGATTAAAAGTCTACAATAATTCTCTTTAACCAACAGTACAGATCTTTTGATAGATATAAGTGACGCACTCCAGATATGCTGTTATCAATTAGGCCGCACTTACTTCAAGTTGTCCAGGGCCTTGTGCATCAACATTCCTCCAACTGGTGAGTAGATAATTTATTTACAGAATATATTTGATACTATTGAAAATATTATTTAACTAGCGTGCCCTTGTGTCCCTCACATTTCGCACATGGACCAAAGTAGTGTAAAACAATATATTTCTATAACATGTATTATTCTGGTACATAGGCGATGCTTAGTATCATCAAAATCCGTTCAGTGTCAAATCATCAATATGTCAATGCAAGTTTATAATTTATAGAGACTGCTAGCGGTCCGCCCCGGCTTCGCCCGTGGTACATGTTTACGTTTTCTCTGCATAAGAACCATCCTCGTACTTCAAGGAATATAATAAAAAAAGAATTAACGAAATCGGTTCAGCCGTTCTCAAGTTACGCGCTTACCAACACATTTTGGGATTCATTTTTATATTATAGATTCTAATGTTTTAAACAAAATTAAACTTAAATATTATCTCCTTGCATCTAAACAATCCATTGAACAAGAGACATTTACTAGTAAAAATTACAATTATTTGGACAGTTGACTATTGCCATTGTTATGACCAACGGAGTTTAGTTAAACTTAATTATTTTTCAGATATTTAAAAATATGTATTTGTTCATTTTAAAAACAGTTCATAAATCTCTAGAGGTAATTTTCCACAAAGGAATGTTAAAAATTAAAACAATCCATAAAGCTACTAATCATTTATTGCAAACAACATTGAGTAATAATAATTAAGATCAATCTAAAATTTATAACATCTAGAGAGCTTTACAACACCCATATCACATTGTTATGGTACTTATACCAATATCTAATTAACAATATACATTAATTTAATATTTAACAAAATAATTTACAATCACAATATATGGTCAGAACATCGACAGAGTAGAAGAGTATGTTTATTTAGGTCAAATGGTTACGCTGGATAGGAATGCACAAACGAGGGAAGTAGACCGCCGCATTCAACTTGGCTGGGCAGCGTTTGGCAAACTATCAGCTGATGTATTCAAAGACAAGCAAATACCAACCTTCCTGAAGAGGCGAACGTTTGAGCAATGTATTCTTCCAGTAATGACGTACGCCTCTGAAACCTGGACACTAACCAAACACCTAGTGAATAAACTCCAAGTAGCGCAAAGGTCGATGGAACGCGCTATTCTCGGGATTTCATTGATAGACAGAGTTCCAAATACGACAATAAGGAAGAAAACTGGAGTTATAGACATAGCACTCAAAGTGTCTCGGCAGAAATGGAGGTGGGCGTGACATATCTGCAGATTAAGTGACAACAGGTGGACCAACAAAATCCTAGAATGGCGTCCTTGGACCGGACAAAGAAAAGTTGGCCGTCAGCCTACTAGATGGGTTGACGACATAGTGAAGATCTTGGGAAGGAAGTGGATGCGAGTGGCGACGAACAGAAAGGAATGGCGTGCACATGAAGAGGCCTATACCCAACTTTGGGTTAAACCGGGCTGAAAAAGAAGAAAGAAAAGAAGAAAATAATTTAATATTAGGGGAATGGTTGAGACTTATGTACTCTATAGAATTTAGTCCATAGCAAGTTTGAATATTACAAGTCCCATGCCCTACACTGAATAGTAGTTTATAGGACGTTTTTTCCTTGATTGTCAGTCATCGTTTGAACTTGCGTTGACCAATGCAGTGTTGACTGTAGGTCCATAGTAGATCAATTCTGGAATTTGACCACCTTGCACACCAGTTCCGTTTGTACTTTCAGATGAACAATGAAATTGAAATGTCACTGTTCCCATGTAGACCTCACTCAGGCCTTCTTGTCCAAAATAGCTTAGTTCACTGCCGTCAAGCACTGCAGATGCAGTGTATAAACATTCTGGCTCAATCTGTATTGGATGTTCGAAATACACATGGAATGTACTGCTTGAGCCATCAGAGAAGAATTTCGTATTATTCTCAGCCAACACACGCCCCAACCTCTTCAGTTCAATCTTCACGTTATAATCTGCGGCGCCATTTGATGATCCGTAAAGACCAAAGCCGACAACAAATATCCTTTTATCGACACAGAACTGAATTGAGTCACATCGTCCTCTATACCTCCATTGGTTACTTCTATAAGCACAAGACTGAAATCTGTGGCATATCTGGAAAACAACAATTGTGTTAATTTTAACTGAATTTAAAATATTTTAATGTTAGTACAATTTCAACATCTCAATTAAATTATTTACCTGTGACTTAAGTCCTGCTCTAGTTTTAATTGGATATGAAAGTTGTGGTTTACTAGATGCAGTAAAATGTAAGAAAATATCTATAGTTTCTTGTGGCGTCAATATTCCCAATTGTGCTGCACTATTAGCAAACTCTTCTAAAGTCATTGTCGGAAATCTTATTAAATATATGGCACTGCCCAACATGGCTCTTTTGTTTGTTGGAGTTGGTTCAATTTCACGTCTAACGCATTCAGCTTGAGCCCAAGCTAAGGCAGCCTCAAAAAGATTAATTTCTTTACAATTTAGTGTTTCTCTCGCCAATACTGATTCCAGAGTTGATACGTCAATATCAACAAACCCCTCGGAAGTGAGAGCCATTTCAGCCTAAAAATAATTTTCCATTACTTGAGGTTAGACAATTAAAACTGCAATACAATTTGTTTGAATGTTTTATTTTCATCAATTAATATTAATTACAACATCAACACATTCAGCAAATGCTATCACAACATGCAAGTATTACATATAAACAAAATGTATTGCAGTAAATCTATGTACAATTATCATTTAAATTTTAAACTCTTAATCTTTGACTAGATAAACACATACAGAATTTCATCAATACTTTGTGCGAATACTTATTTTCTTAAACCTAATTCACAACCAAAAAATAATGAGTATTACAATACACTTAAAAGCTCGTAACCTACAGCTAATTACAGCTGTTAATGTTTTCATTAGATAAACCATTACTGGTACATTCGAGGCTTGAAAGATTCTGACTGGATTCTGAGAGTTCCATTAATAAGCTACTGTAAGAGGAGGACGATTGCATACCCAATATCAGGTTTTCGGTGGATTCACATACCTGAGCGTCAATTACTTCCCAACATCGTTGCATTAATTCTGGCTCTTCAAATAATCTAGATTGGCTTAACAGCAAACAGACATTTTTTGCTGTGAGACTAGTTTCTAAATAATTGACACATGCTCTTGCTACATGCGGTACAATGTATTTCTTTGCTACATAAAGCGTTGATAGCACCGTGTCTGCTTCCAACTGAATTTCATCACAGTATAAATACCTGTAAAGTTAATTTATTTCTTACTATTTTTTGGACCAATGACAGCTTATTGAGATATGTATTTTTGATGATGATTGATCAATTTAAAATATTTAAAAGCTTTTGTCTTATTTCTTTTGAAATTAACTTTTAAAATAATATTTTTTTTACGTACTTGAGTAATGTGAGAAAAGCTGATGGTTCTACGTCAGGTACTTCTATTTCTTTTTTACATTCGGCTAAGCCTCCATAGAACATGGCATAAAATACTGAACTCCCAGTAGCCAATACATATTTGTGCGCAGGGATTGCCTGTGTGTGACCTGTAATATGCAAAACATACATAAATTATTATTTTTGAAACACATTACTGTCATTGAGATACATAAAAAAGTGATGGATAAATACATGAACTCTATTACACTGTTTACATTGTTTGTTTGTTGTTTTTATATTGCTAACTAGTCAGTTTATAAAAATGTACCTGGTGGCCCAACTATAAATGTGACATCAGCCATCAACTGGTTGTTAAACATAGCTGCGTTTCTCTCACGAATGGTGGCCTTCGTGGCCTGCCAGTTAGGGTCGAGTGTGGCCGTGCCTGGTGGCGGGGTTTGCAACACTGTCGGGGAAGGTGTGGAGCTCGTAGATCCACAGGGCGATGACGGCACACTGTAGCACTGGGACACCTGTGTTCCCGTCTCTCGCTGCGATATCGTGTGAGGCGGAGACAACGACAAACCGCCACCATTGTTAATATTCTCGGCTGGAAAAACACAGAGCGTCTCATTAGCAGTGTGAATTATTCAACGCTTTAGCAACGATTTATCTAGAAAACTAATAGTAGACACACATATAATCCTTCTATAACCAGTTTTTAATTCAACTACGTCACATAAATACTAGTCATAAGTGACCCTCACAATAAATCAATATTTGCAGAGGGAATCTCACCATTCATCCAAGTATTCGTTTGTGCAACTGACAAATTATCTCTGCCCTCTCGTAATCTTTTGTCTTGTTTTGAAACGATTCTCGAACATAGATTCGACATTTTTGCCGTCTTTTAACTTAAAATTAAAACATAAACAATGCAAGACGCTAGCTTCGACTTAACTTCGTGACGTTAAGTCGCCATCTTGTATAACCAACAGTGTGGCCATCGTGCGTATTTTCTTTCCCTACAAGAGATTCTAAAAGAGCCACCACATAAATTATATTTTCGTTAAAACAATAATTTATTATAAATATATTTAAAAAATATTATTATACTCAATAAATAAACCATTATTGATATGCATTCAGGGTTTTTAATAATATATATAAAAATGAATCGCAAAATGTGTTGGTAAGCGCATAACTCGAGAACGGCTGAACCGATTTCGATAATTCTTTTTTTATTATATTCCTTGAAGTACGAGGATGGTTCTTATGTAGAGAAAACGTAAATATGTACCACGGGCGAAGCCGGGGCGGACCGCTAGTTTATTATAAATATATTTAAAAAATATTATTATACTCAATAAATAAACCATTATTGATATGCATTCAGGGTTTTTAAGTCAATCAAAATTTATTTTTTAAATTCGGATGACATTAAATATCAATGACATTGAACTTCCTATTCTTAATTGGATCACATAGTAAATCTTATTTAAAAACATTACTTAGCTTAAACTCGTAAAATTATTTTGACGATGGTTAGATAAATACGCACCTACAAAATATATTTTAAATATAAGTATACGTATTGGTATATTTAATTATAATATATTATTATAAACTTAATAAAATAATAAGTCGTGATGTCATCTTTTGGAAGTGAAACTTCTTTATCGGGGTTGGAAAAAAATTGAGTGTAACATTTTTTCGTTACGCGTGACATTTTTCCGTTACGCGCCATCTTTTTCTTATCCCTACCACGCGTGATTCGACGTATTTCTGTAAAGTATAATATAAAGAAGTATTATATATAAAGAAGTTTCACTTTAACATACATACAACATACAACATAGCGCCGAGTGCACGGCCGAGCGCTCGGCCGAACAAAGCGGCGAGACAACAGCTCGGCTGCCGTTCTACCTACTAGACCGAGTTACCACCCTCCCGCTTCCCCGCACTGTCTCGCTCACTCACTCGGCAGGTTTGAACGTGCACTGTCTCGCCGCTCGCCACTCGGCCACATGATTGTCGCGTCGCCGCACGTGGTTTTTTTGAGTGCAGTTGTTTTATTGTTTAAAACAAGTTAAAATGACTACAAATATCAAATGGGACGTCGAAACAACTATTAAATTTATACAGTTATATAAACTAAATCCGTGTCTATGGAACTTTAAATCACCTGAATACAAGATAAAGCAAAAACGGGATGCAGCATATAATTCCATAAATATATAACTTTGTATATTTTCTAATTATCTTTTTACGATCCATCATATCCGAATTGTAGTCTCAATAGAACTGAACTGACTGTGCTTATTTCAAAACGTGTGTGAACAGCTACTCGCTTACTACACTGTCTCGGCCGAGAAACATTTTACTGTCTTGCCGGTTTGCTCGGTACGTGTGATCAAGGCATTATGGGTCGATTACACCTAACGAGTACAGTGGCGAGTCAGTGTCCTCGGCCGAGTGCTCGGTTGGTACAGGTAAATTAGCTTGGAGAAATTTTTGCATATGTAGTGGTGTGTATATTACTCAGATCTTAGAGCGCGTTTCCACTATATCGTTCTGGCCTATACAAAAATGTTTCGATATCCTAACATTACTATTTAATTTTATACTTATTCCTAGCAACACTTTTGTTTTCAATAAAAACAAGTTTTTATTTGAAAGAAAATGGTTTTGACTTTATAAAAAAAATATATATCATTCAATTTTACGTCCTTGAGCAAACGACAAGGCGACTACCGTGAAACAATAAAATATCGTGTCCATAATAATTTGTTTCATAATTAATATTTGACCATAATAATTACGAAACAAAACAAATAAATAAATCGTCACTTGATAGTGGAAAGTGGAAACACGCACAAAACCAGAATAAACCAGTTTACGCTGTCCGCAGGTGCCACGTGCAGTCGTTTGGTACCGTTAGAACATAAAGCACATTTCATTCAAAAATTATAATTATTATGTACGTAGTTTAATTGATAAATTTTGTATTTGTTGATTGTTGTTATTATTTGTTATTATTGTTATAATATTTGTTGAAGTGAATTACATGTCCCGCAGCCGGAGGGCCCAAATGAAAACTCAGATGTACTTAAAAACTACATTTAATAGCTAAAATGAGACTTTTACACCCATGTCTGCACGATGCAGACCGGAGTTAAAGAATGAATTTATACAGTTTAATAATTATAAAGACGTAAGCTTGGATGCTAACTAAGGGAAATCGCATCCACATTCTATTCCCGTGCGAACGGCGTATTCAGCAGTTTTGTATGAAGGCAGGGCCATAACTAGTGTTTAATTTGTGTGTAAGTGTTGTAACTTTATATTGTTAATTCAATATGGCTCCAGTGTTAAAACATGGTCGAGGCAAGCCTTTGACTTCTCAAACTAAAGAATTAAACTTTAAATGTCGTTTCTTTTTCAGGTTAGTAAATTTTTCATTATAGTAACATTGTTAATGTAAAAGTTATATGTATGTTAAATGTGCAAATATTAAAATAAAGTCTCATCTTTTTCAGAGGAGAAACACATATAGTTTAATTTAAAATCCCTTATATATACAGGGTTACTTGTAAAACACCGGCAACCTCGCAGGACAAGATAGCTAACATCATAAGTAACAACATTTGTTCTACGACTTTTGATAATTTGTTAGATTTTATTTTCATACTCTACGCCTCCCAAAAATTACGTAAACAAAAAGCGAACGAGAGGGGGAAGGGGGCGTCGCGTCGTCCATCCGATAATTAATAGAACATAGACTTACAAATGTAAGGAGAGTACAATAAAAGTTTAAAAAATCATTTAAAAATAATTTATTGCGTTATGCCAAAAGTCGTAGAACAAATGTTGTTACTTATGATGTTAGCTATCTTGTCCTGCGAGGTTGCTGGTGTTTTACAAGTAACCCTGTATAAAATAAAAACTAAAAATAAAATGTTGTTTTATTTTATTTGCTGACCATACACTACTACAAACGCAAAAATTTCTCCAAGCTAATTTACCTGTATAAACACTTTAACGAGTGCTCGGCCTAGTACTCGGTCGAGAAGAGAGGCGAGAGAGTCACTAGAATCCCAATTTGTTTACTAGGCCGAGTACCCACCACCCCGTTTCATTCTTCTGCCCCCGCAGCGACTCGCTATCCCGCTCGGCACGTATAAACACGCACTCGCTTGTCACTCGGCCACTCGCCTCTCTTCTCGACCGAGTACTCGGCCGAGCACTCGTTAAAGTGTTTATACTAACCGAGCACTCAGCCGAGGACACTGACTCGCCACTGTACTCGTTAGGTGTAATCGACCCATAAACACCCACTCGGTTCGGCAACTCTCTCGGCCGAGAGCTTATTTACTGACTCGCCACTGTACTCGTTAGGTGTAATCGACCCATTAAGAGTGAGACCTAATTGCCACGTGTTGCTACCTAAGAAAAAGAAGAAGAAGAAGAATGAGACTTGCCATGCGCCATTTTATCTCTGTAGTATAGAGATAACACACATACATACTTACTTTGAAGTTTAAAGTGCTTTAAATTTAATTATGTATATGGACTATGCCTAAACCTTATGTTTCTCGGATGATTTAGTTTTCTAGAATAGCTTTTTCAAATTGGTCTAGTAGTTTTAGAGCCTAGGTATTCCATGAGAACAAACAAACAATCAAGTCTGCAACCCCACGCCATTTTTAAATATCCTGCATATTGTTAGAAATGTGTAGACTAGTTCTTAGACTGGATTGGGGATTAGGACAAGATAAATTGTTTAAAAAGAAAGTTAAATGCGAAATTAGACTTTTTTACTGTATGAAACTGTTTTTTGTATTATGTGAGGAGGTCTCACGCTTTCAAACATAAGTTAAGAAATTAAAAAGTGTTTACCTTGTACTTGTGGCCGTATCCTCTGCACGCTAGGCCGATGTCGCGGCGCGCGCTGTGTCGGCTCTTGGCAGTTTAGCTCCGAAAACCGGCTGTCCTCGTCGATAAGACTTTCGAAAAAATCCACACTGCTATTCATTGATGACCGAGTGTACAGCGCATACCAGACTATACTGAAATTAAATAAGTTTACGTATAATAATTATCGTAGACTTTCTATGAGGGGGGGTCAGTGTGGCTCTCTTTAATGAATCCACGATTAGTCATCGCGCAAATGTAGTGTTTTGTAATCAGTGGAACGCTCAATGCAGACGTGATAGTGACAAGTAGAATAAGCGAATTGTGCATGCATTTTTTTTTTCATTTTTGAAGTGAAACTTCTCTAAGCTTCTCGTCCCATCAAAAATGAAATAAGTATGTCACTATAGGAATAATTTTGTTGTTCAAACTTTGGTTAGAACCACTTCTAACATTGCTCGTAAAGTTATTTGTGAAAACAGTACAGTAGTTTCTGAGTTTATTCGTTACGGACATTTAAAATAAAATAAAAGTCTTTCCTCTTTATAATAATACTAGCGGTCCGCCCCGGCTTCGCCCGTGGTACCTACATGTTTAAACTATCCTATCTCTCAAGTTGGATCGAACTGCACATGGTGTGCGAATTTTATTATAATCGGTTAAGTGGTTGAGGAGTCCATTGAGGACAAACATTGTGACACGAGATTTATATATATTAAGATGTATGGCGAATCAAATCCACCTATACCTATATAAAAATATAATATAGGTGTATTTGATTCGCCTATTCGCCTATACTACAGACTACTTATATAGGTAAATAACATGCGAATTGAATGAACACACATTAAAAAACTTAAATCACGTTGAATTAAAAATAACTTGAAATTGAATTAAAAGGCTTATTAGACCACCCAATTTTTAGGGACCCTAACCCTAACTAAGAGTGGTGTAATAAGACTTAGGGAGTTAGTGTCCTGATTTAGGGCGATCGGGTCTGCCCGATCTGCCTAGCTCCCTAAGCGCCCTGCAGATTGGGTAATGTAATAACGTTTAGGGCGGTTAGGGAGCTCAGTTGCCGCGCGACTAGTGCGTGGAGTGGCTGCTTTTGTATGTAAGGTGTCACCAAACTTCCCTACTACAGGTTTATATAACTTAAAAGGGAAGTTCCAAATGTTTGTGATCACACCGCCATGTTAACAAATAAATAAATTGTTAAAATCAATTGTTTATTTAATTGTTTTAAAACTCAACAAGTGTTCAAATTGTTCTGCACCTACTCTAATTAATTCATTAAAACTCCCGGTTCAAGCACGCTTAGTATTTGCATATTTGAAAGCTTTTCACGTAACCGCAAATACTCTTTCACCCAGATCTTTCTCTTCTTTTTTTAATATTTGTTATTGCGTCAACGGTTGCCACTGCTACAGCAACTTTTTGAAGTTTCGATACTGACGGCGGCATAATGTAAAATGCAACAATACGTTTATCTCTCTAGACATTCGCGTATAAACTGAGTTAGGGCCCAATTCGCAGAGAAGTGTAATAAGCGCCACACTAACTAGGGAACACGCCCACCCTAGATGCAGGGCCCTTCATATCGGGTAGTGTAATAAGCCTTTAAGCTACAATGCTAACATTATACTTACAGTTTTAGGTTATAATGTAACTTTCTTGAAATTAGAAAAGAAATTCACTTTAGTAAAGTCATTGTAAATTTGTAATAGAGTAATAAGAAGATTATGTAAGAAATAATTTTAACCAAAACCAATAGTTAATAATTTTAATACAACCAATTCCATAGAGCGCAAATATTTTTTAATTTGTCGGAAAAAGTTAGTGCGTATATATATTCATTTGTGTGTATGCTTCATCGACAACACAACCACGTGGTTGTGTTGTCGATAAATATAAGAAGGTATAGTTAAACGGTTTCCTTATTTATGTCTGACGCAACATAGTGTATTTTAAATAAATTATAATTGTTTTATATAAACGATTCTAGACGCACTAGAATCTAACTTTGTAAAATACGATATTAAATATCTAGTGTTTTTGCTGCTTTGAAAACGATGGCGATTTATAGAAGGAATTTATTTTGAGAAGTGTTGAATTTAACCCTCAGTTAATTCGGCGTCTGAATATATGTATTTTAATTTTTAATATTATAACGTGTAGAGTTCCAGGGACGAATTAAGAAAGCAATATTAACAATCAAAAAACTAAATTTTTGAGCATCCACCCTTACAGCGAGCTCTTTTACATGAGACTGGTTAAATAGTCTGGTGCAAAAAAAAGCCCGTACATTTTTAGGGTTCCGTACCTCAAAAGGAAAAAACGGAACCCTTATAGGATCACTTTGTTGTCCGTCTGTCCGTCCGTCCGTCCGTCCGTCTGTCAAGACCCTTTTTCTCAGGAACGCGTGGAGGTATGAAGCTGAAATTTATATCAATTACTCAGGTCTACTGTCCCTTGAAGCTGTGAAAAAATCAAACTTCTAAGCCAACGCAATCAAAAGATACAGCCGTTTATGCCGCAAATTTTCGACACTTGCAAGGGAATCAAAACCTACAGGGTGCTTCCCGTGAACTCAGAATCTTGAAATTTGGTACGAAGCAACGTCTTATAGCATAGATAAAGGAAAAATTACGAAAACCATAAATTTTTAGTTATATCACATAATATATTTTTTTTTAATAATTTTAAACTTACTACCCATTTCCTCATAAACGCGTAGAGGTATTAAATTGAAATTCATACCAAATACTCAGGTCTATAATACCTTTAAGCTGTAACAAAATCAAACTTCTATGTCAACGCAATCAAAAGAAACAGCAATGTACGGAACCCTCGGTGCGCGAGTCCGACTCGCACTTGGCCGGTTTTTTAATTCAACGCTTACTCAGCTGCAGTTACATAAAGTGGGTCACCGACCTGTGATGTATTGCATCTTCGACCAGATTTCATGCCGATTGTAATACACACAACAATTACAATTTACAAATTACAATAGAATACAATAATAATAAGATACAATTTGATGTGCATGTGATGTTATTTTTAACATGCACTGCTACTTGACAAGCGATTTTAGGTTTAAAGTTTATGTAGTAAAATACTAACAATATTTGTTTTCAGGCATAATAATAATCTATTTTTAGAAAGCTTACAATAATTATTTCATGTAATTCAGGTCGTTTCTTGAAATACGTTTGGAACATAAAAATATTATATATGTGCGGTTCAATTGAAAATGTAGAGATAGTTATAAGTACGATTTTTTTGCACGCGAGCACACCCCGGACACTCCATACAAAATTATCGTTTTGACAGTCACACTGTAGAGACTGCAAATGTGTGTGTTAACGCTTTATGGTTGGCACATTTTTTACTAGCGTAAAAAAAAATTCGCGTTTTTCTGATGAAATACATCCGTAAACAGCACAATATCTAACCATTTTCTACGAAAAACGATAATCACAAATCCAAAATAATAAAATTACTTTAAGTTTCGTTGCGTATCGTCCCTGTAGAAAAATGTGGACCATTTTAAGACTGATCGTGCGGGGTGAGGTAAGTGTTTAATTTTGGCGGGAGGCGGAGAGTGTCCGTTCTGTAGCGTTTAGCTACTATTATGTATTCTGTGACGCGAGTGAAGTTTATCATTTAGCTTTTTATTAATTGATTCAAAATTACCATCTAAATTAAATCAACAAACAACAGTACTAGCTTCTGCCTTAAAAAAAAAAAACATCTAGGCCCAAAGTAACAATAGGTATTTAACTTTTCACCTATGAACCAATGTCAAATCGATTATCGAATAAATAATATCCAAGGTTCATCCAAATGCGCATGTTGCTGAGTTTCTGGATTTTTGATAAAATTGGTTATGCTGTTCGGGAGGTTAACCCGGTCAAACATAAACTGTTGATTGACCTGCAGATCGTGATGAATTCGTGCCAGTAACTTGGGAAATCGAATTTTTCTTACAAATGATTATCTGATTGTTTTCCGATTTCACTTCTCCAAAATATTTAAATATTTGAATTTTTATCGGATGAAAACATATCGCGGGTTTATTATGTTATGTCTAACGAGTTATGATTATACAGGGTGTAATCGTTAAGTGTGCACAGGCGATTATTCCGAAACTATAGCAGATATCAAAAAAACTTTAAACTGATATCGAAAGTACTTAGCCTAATGAGTAAAATGGCCTTAATAAATTTTTAAAAATAAAACGAGAAATATCCAAAAATGTTACATTAAACGCTCCCATACATTTTTTATATCCCATACATTTTGTATTCATAGCAGATTTTCGAAGTGATGTCCTCATTGTGCAATACAATGAGGAGCTCTATTTACAGTTTCTAAATGAACTTCCCTTCAAATTTGCGAAGTAATTAAAGCAGAAAACCAAAAAAAGAAAGAAAAAGCTAAAATCTTTCATATTAAATGTACATGGGATATTCGTATCTCATACTAAATGTATGGGAGGGTTTCAAGTTAATTTTTTAGATATTTCTCGTTTTATTTTTAAAAATTTATTATGACCATTTTACTCATTAGGTTAAGTACTTTCGATATCAGTTTAAAGTTTTTTGATATCTGTAATAGTTACGGAATAATCGCCTGTGCACACTTAACGATTACACCCTGTATAATGCCTTTTATAATGATATGTTTACTTTGACCATTTTAAGGGACATTTCTTCTAGGGGCTTCTAGATTCTTCTAGGAGCACTTTTGAATCGTTTACGAAAGCAGTTTGTTTAGGGAAAAGCCAGCAAGGAACTTCAATTTCATTTATTTGTTTAATTCTGAACTTTAACTAGCTTACCACCCGCGTCTTCGTCCGCTTTGTATATAACCTAATGAATTATATATTAAAACTTTCCTTTTGAATCACTCTATCTGATAAAAAAATCTCATCAAAATCTGCTTAATTTTTAAGATCTGAGCATACAGACGCTAAGGCGGACGCTATTAATTCTGGATTATTTATAAATTATATTATTTGTAGTAGAGTTCAGGGTACTTTGTTTTTTTAATGTTTATTCATATATACTTACTGAAATAATATTTTTTTTATGGCCGAGTCAATAGCAAACATACCAAGCTTTTAATTTTTTTTATGTTGTTTTACTAATTACTATATTATTTACAGCTATTTTACTTATGTGTGTCCATATACTTAGTCGAATTATTCATCTATGTAAATTTTCAGGATGGTTTAGTCGACCAAAAATACCAGAAATTGAAACAAAATATATCAACAGTTTAATCTAAGAATTGGTGCAATTCTATCAAATTCTATTAAACAATCATAATAGTCGAACCTAATGAAAAGTAGGGGAAAAATTCAATATAATACGTGATACTATTACGACCGAGTTATCAAATTTAAATATGTTTTTCTGCTGCTCTACTTACGATTGTCGTATATTAGTAGTACCTAGTAGTAGTAGTAGTGTAGTATATTTTTTTTGAATTTTGAATATTACCTACTAATTTTGTTAAATTTCACTATGCACCCAAAGAAACAACACAGACACAAACACAATTCGCTTTCTTGAAACACTGCTATCAAACGACTCCCGTTCGATGCATAAGGCCAATGTGATTGAATACAGTTACATTACTTATTTATTGTATTTAATTCATTACACATACATGGAAATAGCAGGTATGTATGTGCAACTTTATCATATGGTAATCAGATAGTACAATGCCTACCTACGCCTCTTGTCATTAGAATTAAATAGACTGAATTGATTAGTATTTCAAAACACTGGACACACCTCTATATAGAGCGCTTATTATTATAATAAATCAATAACACATAAATGATCACAAACCGGTAAACGAAGAACACTAGATCCGCCTTAGTAAAGACCCAACGCAGAAATATCTTTCCCAAAACAACAGGAAATTTGTGCGACACTGCGGTGGCCCTACCCTTCATTTCATGGTTTCGGGGAACTGTGTATTATCATATCCTTAGAGTACACTGCACAGCACAAGATCACACACTTCTCGTCGACTAGAGACACAAGACTAGCACGGATTTGTTTATTGTACGGCGTTGAGTGCGCGGTTTGAAATGCGTTGGTTCGAGTGCGCCAGAGCGCCCGTCGGCTCTACGCCACTCGAGCCACACGCTTGCGCAAGCCTCGCTGGAGATACCTGTCTCCCATACGCAGCCGATCGTGAAAGTCTGTGATGTCATTCCCTTATCAGTGCTTTATTTCAATACTTAGTTAAGTATGTTACTTTTCAACTGTTTGTAGTAACTCACGTTTGTGTCACCTTTTCGTTAATTGCATACTCCACATATTGATTGCAATTTACTATCGAGACTTTGTTTATATCAGTCTTTTAAGTTTAAATTTTAGCATCCACTTGCTGTTGTTTTTCAGTTAGATACTTGATTTATTTTATTTCCCATTTAATTTCCACCTATGCTCTGAGATTTATTATGCACTCAGTGACTACATCATTAACATCTAATTATTATATGCAACGATTGTCTATAGGACTTTGTTTGTATGTTAAATCATCGATATATAACGAATAAATTATTTCCATCCTCGTTCGTTATCAGTATTTAAGTAAAAGTAATGTAGAATTCAAACGCAGATCACATCTCTTACATGAAATACTTGGTGACCCACATGTCAGGGCTTAATGTATGCGCTCGGATATTGATGCATTTCTACTGGCGAATATTTTATGATGTCTTTACATTGGGTACGATTGTCGTTTGCAATTCAGAGCACGCCGGTGCGAGCGATAAACAGACTATCAACATGCAGTCACTCGACAGGATGATGCTGGTTTTGATTTTTTATTTTCCATTTACACGGGCCGATTGCTCGCTATTGGCAGTGCGTTCAGGGACGGTGTGCCCAAGTTCTAAGAGTACGTGGTATGAATTTGCTCGATAGCTTGGTGATATTTAGCCTAGGAAGCAGAACAATGCTTGCGTACCTATTTATGTATTTATGTGGAACTAGATACTGAAACTTGTTTTGGTTGCCAACAACCTGTTTAACAATGCAAGCCGTAAAGGTTAAACGTTTTCTTTTTATTTCATGTATTCTAATAACGAATAATATGATAATTGAAAAAAAATACATTGCAAGATTTTTTTTTTTTATATTTCTTCACCACGTATCGTGGAAATTCTGTCGATGGGCACAGTTACCAATGTTATTAATTTTAGCAATTTTGCATGGAAATTTTCAAAATGAATAACATTGAAATGGTGTTGCATGCCTACATTATTGTCTGCCTCAACGATAGATTGCTCAAATCGTCTGAACTTTAAATCAATAAAGTTTGTGCGGCGGTTTGACCTTGTTAATATTGCAATAGCCACGTGAGAAAAATTTGAATGTGTTTTTATTTGAATATTAATTCATAAAGCTATAAGTTATTTATTTTTATGCAACTGATTACATTTTTGGGAACAAGAATCAATGCTCAGAATTAATAGAAATATTAATAAAAATCAAATAGGACTTTCTGTATGTTTGTGACTATATTTAGGCAGATTATTATGACTCACACCAACGTAACACACTTATTACAAGTTTGACGAAATATAAAGAATATATTATACACTTTTCTCGTTAAAATTAATATTTATTCGTGACCATAACCTAAAAAGTTTAACAGCAGAGTAAAAGCAACCGCTGCACGGCCTTGCCTTGTGTCTCAGGTAATTATGTACATTTGTAATTAGTCTTACCATTATCTTGTATTATGGGAAACACTGTAGATTACAAAATAGACTAAATATCTATTATCCACTCTTTCTCGGCATATTACGTAAAACACTCGGTTATTCCTTGTTACAAGAATGACAATCGAAGTTTTAATGCGGCAAAGTGGTCTGGAAAATCGGAAATACATACTATGTTAATTTTGTATCGGACTAGCGCAGTCTTCATCGTGAATGGTGTATAAAATGCTTTTTTATTTATTTTGCTTATCGTTATATCGTTGAATCTTTATTGCAAGATGCGATAGTACATTTTTATTTTTACTTGTTAAATATCAACAGTAAAGTTGCCTTCTTAGTTATTTTATATTTTACTTTTTTGTGCTCAATCATGTTATAAATATTTTTTTTACTTCAAAACATGAATGAGAAAATGCTCGTGAATTATTTCCACCTAAATCTTATTGAAATAAAGGAGACTCCATTTTATTTTTAACTAGCGACCCGCCCCGGCTTCGCACGGGTGCAATGCTGATACTAAATACACTACAGAAAAACTGTGAACGTTGTATATAAAAACATAGCGGCCCGCTCCGGCTTCGCACGGGTATAATCACTACATAGTATAAAACAAAGTCGCTTTCCCTGTCCCTATGTCCCTATGTCCCTATGTCCCTTTGTACGCTTAAATCTTTGAAACTACGCAACGGATTTTGATGCGGTTTTTTTTAATAGATAGAGTGATTCAAGAGGAAGGTTTATATGTATAATAACATCCATTAAATAGTGGAGAAGTACTGTTATTTTTGAGGTTTCTAATGTGATGTCGTAAAAAATTACATTTTTTCCGCTTACATTGCAAACGCAGGCTGAACCCTACGAGTTTTATGAAAATAATGTACTAAGTATTATACACATTGAAAAGGTCTACAGAAAAGTCCGCGATGGTATATGTCTATCTCTTATGGATAACCCACAATAACTTTTTTTTGTCATTTACTTTTTACGACAAATAATGGCTAATTTTCGATGCGATTTTAACCAATACAGCATTAATCCTTAACCAATTAAATACCTTGAATACATTGTTCATTTAATATAGATCTATATGGCCCTTTACACCGTATGATTTAAGTGAATATTTTCTAAGATATTACAGATTTAAAAATTGCGGGACGTAGGTAGCGTTTGCGGCGGTACCGGCCGGCCGCCCGGCTATCTATTTTATACCCGTACGAAGTCGGAGCGGGGCGCTATGTTTTTATATACAACGTTCACAGTTTTTCTGTAGTGTATTTAGTATCAGCATTGTACCCGTGCGAAGCCGGGGCGGGTCGCTAGTAGTAGGTATAAAACAAAGTCGCTTTCTCTGTCCCTATTTCCCTATGTCCCTTTGTATGCTTAAATCTTTAAAACTACGCAACGGACTTTGATGCGGTTTTTTTTAATAGATAGAGTAATTCAAGAGGAAGGTTTTAGTATATAATTTATTAGGTTTTAGACAAAGCGGGCGAAGCCGCGGGCGGTAAGCTAGTAAAATATATAGCCGGGCGGCCGGCCGGTGCCGCCGCAAACGCTACGTCCCGCAATTTTTAAATCTGTAATATCTTCGAAAATATTCACTTAAATCATACGGTGTAAAGGGCCATATAGATCTATATTAAATGAACAATGTATTCAAGGTATTTAATTGGTTAAGGATTAATGCTGTATTGGTTAAAATCGCTTCGAAAATTAGCCATTATTTGTCGTAAAAAGTAAATGACAAAAAAAAGTTATTGTGGGTTATCCATAAGAGATAGACATATACCACCGCGGACTTTTCTGTAGACCTTTTCAATGTGTATAATACTTAGTACATTATTTTGATAAAACTCGTAGGGTTCAGCCTGCGTTTGCAATGTAAGCGGAAAAAATGTAATTTTTTACGACATCACATTAGAAACCTCAAAAATAACAGTACTTCTCCACTATTTGATGGATGTTATTATACATATAAACCTTCCTCTTGAACCACTCTATCTATTAAAAAAAACCGCATCAAAATCCGTTGCGTAGTTTCAAAGATTTAAGCGTACAAAGGGACATAGGGACATAGGGACATAGGGACGGAGAAAGCGACTTTGTTTTATACTATGTAGTGAAGGTACATTATAATAATTGAAATATAAAGTTTTATAGAATATTAAACCGTTATTTATGCAGTTTTGTGAAAGTGTATGTGATGTAATAAGTTTCACCATTAACGAAGCCTTCCGCCCCGCGATCACGCTCTGGCGCCAGCGCATTCTTAAAATAATACATTTTTGCACAAAATGAATTAAAATTGCATTGCTTATAAAGGAGGTCGTGCAACGGGACAGAAAGTTATGTAAAAACGAAACTTGTAAAGTGAATGCTCCACAAACTTGTAAACTGTTTCCAAAAAAGTTATATAATTTTACACCCCAGCTCTTATTACATTTGTTTGAATGGAAATTTTCAAATTATTGCACTAGAACAGAGTAATATTTGAAAATATAATTTGCTATTGAAATTTTTCTAATATTGTAAATCAAAAATTGTTTGTGGATGAACATTTAGAACCAGTTGCTGGTATGGTATGCCGGAAGATTATATTATATGCCCTACAAAATATCTATACTAATATTATAAAGAGGAAAGGTTTGTATGTGTGTATGTATGTATGTATGGTTTTCACGCATAAACTACTGGACCGATTTTGATGAAATTTGGCACAAATAATCTTTAGACCCTGAGAAAGAACATAGGCTACCTTTTATTGCGAAATATGTACCACGGGCGAAGCCGGGGCGGACCGCTAGTAAAAGATAAGCTGCTTTTATGATTTATCCGAGTAGGCATCACAAGGCCCATGAAACATTACCTATTACTTACTTATTTATTACACATTCGAAAAAAACTTTCCAAAGGGTTTTCTATTGTTGTATTTGTTAGTGATTGGAATGTAAAATTTCGTTTATTTTTGCAATACTGTTTATGAAATATTAATATTAAATTATCACGTTTTATTACGCGTAACAACTTACAATACGATTGCTATATTACAATAATTCTTTATTAATTTAAAGAGTTACCTAATGGCTGACTTTTCTGATTAAATAAAGATATGATAATGTTTAATTAAATTATTTTGTTGCCTTAGTAACGATGAGTAACCTTGCCTAACTATTGACATAGTTTAAAGAGACTTCTCACTTATAATACCACAAGAGCTTCAAAATTATCGGGTATTTTCCGATAGGTTCGTTGCAAACAAATGAAGGAGTCAAGTTTTTAGTCAAGGTTAAAAAATCACGAGCGCGAAGCGCGAGTGATTTTTCCTGAAAAACTTGACGACTTTATTTGTTTGCAGGGAACCTTGAGGGAAATGCCAGATAATTTTGAAGCTCGTGTGGTATTCGGGTGATTATTTTTCCGTCCCAAATGTCGGCCAATAATTTCACAATTGAATTGAACCTGTCAGTTTGACGTCAACGACCAGAGAAAATTTTCAAAAAATTATCAGTATAATACCATGTAGGTTGTACCACGTGACGTCGAATGGTGCAATTCTATTGGTCGATATTTGGGTCGGAAAAATAATCTTTATAATATGCTATTGACGTAGCATGCGAATATTATTTCATTGTTGTCCCATGTATGTCAACTATATCTAAGCTGACCCTTGCTATATCGAAACAGCTCATACTTTATACAGTAGCTAACATCCGTCATCGTTCTCGTCGATTGAGTTTTATTTCGAACAGTTTGGTGCAATCGTAATCCTTTTTCGAAATAAAATCTTTTATGTTAGGTAAATCTTTCAATGAGTCCCGAAATCTATCCTTCCATTTCAAAACCATTTCGAAATAAACATTTGTTACGTACGGAAAGGAAACCGGGAGGGAGGTCGTAATTGACTTCTAATATTTAAAGGTCGTTTTTCCTTGATTCACTTCAGATTCCATCGTCAGATCCTATCTTGATGGACCCACCTCGTTAGCACTTTCAAACTATTTTTTTTATATCAATGACAAAATTATCGACGATAATACCCAAAAACAATGCATACAGAAGAAAATATAAATCTTTTTTGCAAATAAATTATAAATAATATTAAATTTTTATTTCGATACTTACTGGAACAGTTCAAACAGCATAACAAAGACTGCGGTGTGAAAATTAATTTTGGAATTTCTACAGCAATTACCTACTTAATTATTAATGTATGTTAATGTAAATATTTAAATCAAGTTGACCTGATTTAAATTTTCACATTAACGCCTGTACGCCTTTAGTACACCTACGCATTCGTATGCGGCAGCGAGTCTCTGCGGAACTACTGCGTAGCGAAATATCTGCGGTACGTTAGTACACAGCGATGTTTTCGCAACTTTTTCGCAATGATATGCCATTGTAATTTTCGACGACTGCAGGTGCAGACGTAATTTTTGTACGTATTTTTAAATTCTGCGTGTCCAATTGCGTATAATACGGGATAATCTCGAATAGAATGCAAAAATAATTCAGTATTTTCGGCATCCATGGTGCGAAATTCTGTCCTCACCGACAGATCGCGAGCTGACGCATTGCGATGCGAAACATCACTAGCGAAACGTATGCGTCTGTGTAATGGCCGTTTCGCAGGTCCTTGCGAAACAATACTGACAAGGACGCAACTATTTCATCTATCTATGTGCTAGGGTGAGACATATCATATGCGAAAATCTACCATACTACTTACAGATTTTTCGTTGTTTCGCTGCCGCATACGAATGCGTAGGTGTACTAAAGGCGTTAGTCCAGTTAACGCCTTACGTTCTAACGTACGTACTAACGTTCCGCAGATATTTCGCTACGCAGTAGTTCCGCAGAGACTCGCTGCCGCATACGAATGCGTAGGTGTACTAAAGGCGTTAACAAACTGTATTTTTTGTTGTATGTATATGACATTGGCATTAGAAAGCATATACGCGAAACTTACCCGTGACATTTTGCTTTAAAAAGTGGTGCTGTTTATTATCTTGGTCGTAAGTACTTAATCCCTCTGAAACTAGTTGGAACCAGGTATACGATGTTTATAGTGATCTTATTTTAACGGTTAATTAATATCTGATCTCTATATTTTAAGGAGTGACGTAGGACGCTAGCTTTTCCCTTATTTGAAGGTTTATCTACACTAATATTATAAAGAGGAAAACTTTGTTTGTTTGTTTGTTTGATTGTAATGAATAGGCTCATAAACTACTGGTCCGATTTTGATGAAATTTGGCACAGACAATCTTTAGACCCTTAGAAAGAACATAGGCTACTTTTTATTGCGAAATATGTACCACGGGCGAAGCCGGGGCGGACCGCTAGTTTGGGGAATAAAATAATCAATGATAAATATGCAGTATACCAGTTCAAAACAGGTTTCATTACTATTTACCCTTTATCTTATCAAATGACTATAGTAGACAGATAATTTGGAAAATCCAAAAGTGCACGCCTCATAATTTTTTTTTAATAATTATTTATTAATTATTATTTTTGTTTATTTAATAACAATTAAACCACATCGAATCAGACCCTGAAAAATGAAAGGGTTCTATTCCTGAGCATACTCAAGCGTAAGAGAAAAAAAAAAAGACTCGATTAGTAAAGTATTTCGGTCGCTATCGTGTTAACAAGAAAATCCTCCGCACATACAGACACACGGACGTCCAAGACAGAACTTTTTTAAACTGTTTTTTAACTAGTTTAAATAACAAAAATGACATCAAAAATATCATGAATGTTAAAAATAGTGTTTTTTCTTAATATGTGTGTGTATGTATTATCTTACAAGTGCAATGTATGATACATAAAGACATTTTAAGTTTGAAAAATCAGATGTTTTGCGCGAAGTGACAGTAGTACCCACCTCAACGCTTCGCTTATGAGGCGTGCAATAGAGCTATTTATCGCGCTTGTCCTGTTTTTGCTCATAGAGTCGTATACCTACCAGGGGATAAAAACAAACAAAAATATCCTATTTCATTTAGCTGATGCAATTTTAAAATCAGCAAAATTATATATCTATTTATTATTTTAACATAGAGTGTGTCGAAGTATTAGGTATAAAAAAGTAAGGCAATTTTTTTAGTTCATTCACCTAAACGCGAAAAACGTGTAATGTTTTTGTTCAGTTTAAACTGTTTACAAATAGTACATACCTGTTTTGTTCGTTAAAGGCCGAATAACGGTCCGTCTTTATAAGTATTTGCCAAAAACTGTATTTCTTTGTCAAATATTTTACAATATGTATTGTGAACCCTTTGTTTGTCCATATCTTGTCATGTTGAAACCCCGTTAACCAATTATTGATGAATTTCAGGGATAGATTAGATAGCATTGTCTCGTAGTAAAAATTTTAATATTGAGCAATTTCTAACAAGCAATCTGCTTAACAGCAATATGGCTTAAAATTTTACATACGGTCTACCTGTGTAAAGTAAACTTAAATAAATTCATCACTAGGTACATAGTATAAAACAAAGTCGCTTTCTCTGTCCCTATGTCCCTATGTATGCATAAATCTTTAAAACTACGCAACGGATTTTGATGCGGTTTTTTTTAATAGATGGAGTGATTCAAGAGGAGGGTTTTAGTATATAATTTATTATGTTTTAGACAAAGCGGGCGAAGCCGCGGGTGGAAAGCTAGTAAACAATAAATATAAGCAATAAATTTCTTTCTTTCTTTCAATTATAGGTACATAATTTTGTTATAAGCTTATTATGTATTTTGCATAAATTTTGCTTTCAAAAATATATAGATTGAATTGTGAAATTGAAATACAATAACATGCAAAAAGTTTAAGTTAAAAACTAACTATATCTATGAATATATTTCACACATAACAATGTATAAGCCTGCGGCTTCACCTTGACACATAAAAGCCCAATATGTCTATTAGTCTGAGTGATAAGTTGAAAATGGCGTAAAATAGAGATAAGTCTCTTAAAAATACGTGCGATAGCTCATTTGATTCGGAATGACGTCTAGAAAAATGTATCGGAAATGTGTATTAGCACACAAAAAATTGCGAAAGTTATAAACAAATTAAGTTGCAAAAAAAAGGTATTTCGTTTATTGTTAATAACTCCGAAATTATTAACATTTCAGAAATTTTGAAAAAAGATTCTTAAAGAGGAGGAAATTTCCAACGAAAATCTCCCGACTCCCGGAATTCTATCTCCATTATTTATAATTTTAATTTAACGCTGAAAATAGCCCTCCGCGCGGCATTTTTAGTTAGCGCGCGCGGCTTCAAAACCGAGCACGTCACACTAATTATTTTTTTAAGGTATTAAATATTAATTTAAAAATTTAAAAAAATTATGGTGTATTCCGAACACTTCAAAGAATTTGCTCCCGTTGGAAATTTTACTTAAAGTTAATTTTTCAACAAATTAGACAAATGTTAACTAACGAAATTTTTTTGAACTTCCGTCCTTATTGCACATTAAAAAAAATGTTTAAATAATTGTCGGTAAAATTTTTCACTTCGTGGAGCCCTTCATATAAATATCCTTAACAAGATCGCGTCATAAAAGTTTAAAAAATTTTATTACTTTGTTTATAATAATTTTTTCAAGTTAAGTACTAGAAATTTCTAGTTTTGAACAAAAAACTAGAAATTTCTAGTTTTCTAGTTTTTATAAATTAGAAATTTTTAGTTCGATCTTGTTAAGGATATTTATATGAAGGGCTCCACGAAGTGAAAAATTTTACCGACAATTATTTAAACATTTTTTTTAATGTGCAATAAGGACGGAAGTTCAAAAAAATTTCGTTAGTTAACATTTGTCTAATTTGTTGAAAAATTAACTTTAAGTAAAATTTCCAACGGGAGCAAATTCTTTGAAGTGTTCGGAATACACCATAATTTTTTTAAATTTTTAAATTAATATTTAATACCTTAAAAAAAATAATTAGTGTGACGTGCTCGGTTTTGAAGCCGCGCGCGCTAACTAAAAATGCCGCGCGGAGGGCTATTTTCAGCGTTAAATTAAAATTATAAATAATGGAGATAGAATTCCGGGAGTCGGGAGATTTTCGTTGGAAATTTCCTCCTCTTTAAGAATCTTTTTTCAAAATTTCTGAAATGTTAATAATTTCGGAGTTATTAACAATAAACGAAATACCTTTTTTTTTTGCAACTTAATTTGTTTATAACTTTTGCAATTTTTTGTGTGCTAATACACATTTCCGATACATTTTTCAAGACGTCATTCCGAATCAAATGAGCTATCGCACGTATTTTTAAGAGACTTATCTCTATTTTACGCCATTTTCAACTTATCACTCAGACTATATCGCATATGACGGTTTCGTAATATTTAGACTCATATCTCTAATTAATATGTCTCGATGTGCTAAGTTGTCCTTTGAAATATTTAAATTTTTATTGAGAATCGAACGGCAAACTATCGCAATAGGTGTGTGGAGATACGGTTCATCTATACGTTTATAGTATTGTTATGCAAAAATATTGTATTCTCCAATCAAAACAATTATATGTATATGGCATTAAATTCATGTGGAAATAATTGTTTTGAACGTAATATAAAATTTATATGCATTTCAATGAATGTGTTGATCATCTTAACGGTGCATTTATATCAAACGAACATAGATCTAGAGCTAGAGCAAGAGTATTCTTTCGTGATATTTTAGTGTAAACGAAAACTCGTATACAGTGTTGTTCAGTATTAGAACATTGCATAGAATCTTTTCGAACGCACTTAGAACAACGAAATAATGCTCTTCGCCTGTTTACACGAAAAGAATTTGACATAGTGGAGTTAGAATGAGCATTCGCTCGTTTGATGTAAATGCACCGTAGATTTATAGAATCTGAGAGATTGGTTTAAAGATTCGGAATAAATTTAAGGACGCAACGATGATCAATATTGAGAAATTGTTTTTTTGCATATATTGCACAAGTATTGTCATATAAAAGCACTGCAATATATTTCTTTACCTCTTGATCGTATTGGGTGGCATTGGTAAACTTATGCCACCTTTGCCTTTAAATGCGTTCGCATTTTAATAGGCCTGTGATTTGAAATTGTCAATAGAATTTCATGTACTTTATACCTATCTACATATTAAGTAATTTAAACGTTTATATATAGTCATATCGGTCAATTAAGGAAAGCTGGCATGTTCACAGTACTCACACTTATGCAATTTCACTTACAGTATGTTCAAAAATAAATGCGACTCTAGTTTCATTTTAGACTTGAATTGTAAAATGGTGCGTTGTAGATAAATATATGCAAATATAATTATGAAAGCTCTCATAATTTACCTGTAAAATTATAATTTAAAAGTAAATCAATTGATGAACTTAATTATTTATTCTAATAATAATCAATTGGGTAAAAGTATTAATAATCATTCAATTATCAAATAATAATTAAATTTCAGGTCATAAAAACAATACAAATAACACGTGTACGCTCACTCCCAACACACGGATGGTTGTTTTGATAATGATTTAAATAACGGACGTCTTCTGCAGTTGCGGAGCAGTCTTGTCCTGACTTTGGTCGAGTAAAGATATCTAAGAAACATTATATTTGTAGTAAGTACGTAATACCTACCAATACGCGCTAACAAATATGTGTTACATGTTTATTGTATAATTTTCACACTATTGGTTTTCTCAAACTCAAACATTTATACAATTAGACTTCTTCTAGAAGCACTTTTGAATCGTCATAACAGTTTAACAGTTTTAACATTTACCACCAATTCAGAAAGCAGTATCTATAGAGAAGAAGAAGAATCTATTTAATCATAATCGTAATCTTCTACTTCACTGAAACTTTCATCGCTCGAAGAACTCGATGTTTCGTTGTCGGAATTTCTTAATGTTATTATAAATGAGTCAGTGTAATTATCTACTTTTGGTTCTAATTGAATATATTTTTCCTCATGTTCTCGCGTCTTTCTCCAAACGTCACTAAACATATCCAGACTAATAGCATTTGCTTCCTTTCTAAATAATTCTCCCACAGTTTTCAAGTTAAAGTTCACATTTTGTGATGCTACTTTCCCTTTAATTATGCCCCATAGTAACTCTATTGGGTTGAGTTCTGGATGGTGGAAGGCGCAATACACTATGTCCATGATCTTTGAAGATTGCATCAAGTAAAAATTGTGTATAGTTTGGCTTATTTTTTTTAATAATGTCATAAAGAATAGGTATTGTGTTTCTTTCTGGATATGGTATATTATGTTTGTCCAACCAAGCTAACATGTCACAATTCGATGTGGGCACTGGATCCGATACGACGTTGTGGTATGATGCATTATCGAGTACTAAAACTGACTGAGGTGGTAAATTTGGAAGAAGTTTTTCTATGAAATAAAATATTATCTATGCTTAGGAATGCTTTTCCCTTATGCCCGAGATCCAAAAAGCTAGTTTTTTATGCTATGATAGCAAGCTAGTGTCAATCAGCTAGCAAGCTTCTGGCTTCGTGTAGACAAAACTAGATTCGTTTCTAAGCTAGAAAACTAGTTAGCTAGTTGACAAGCCAGGACAGTTTCAATAGGATGGAGTTCTATTTTTTAGGCGAATAGCCACCCCAACCACTGATTTTACTATCTTAGCTTATGTACTGTGTTTATGTGACCGATGAAGCTAGTTTTCAGTAATTGATGAGAGGGTTTAGCATATGTGGTGCAAGTTGACGCCTTTGCTGTTATTTACCAATGATTCCGGTTAGGTTTTCATCCGGATCCACGAAGAACACGAGCCGGAGAAACGCTTGGGATAGTTAGCCATCTGTGGCATCCTCAGGAGGTACATCTATATCATCACGGGAATATCATAATGTGGGTCCGGATCAGGAGTCTACTTTGGCGCATGAACCCAGCGCGTTTGTTGCTTACAAAGGTAGTATAAAAACACGAGGAGGTAGTAAATTAAAGTAGTAAATTAAAAAGTATTGTCTCATAAAAAGTAAAAATGGACCAGAAATTCTTACTCATGAATGATAATGTCCCTTCGCATACGACATGACAGGGAACGGCCGCTCTTCGAGACCAAAATATTCAAGTTTTAGACTGGCTTGCATATTCGCTCGTCTTTTAATTCTATTGAATATGCTTAGGATATGTCACAACTAAGCGCTCTAAAAGATTTTCCGCAAAATTTAATTACGGATCAACAACTTTACGAACACTTCCAAAGAACACATACCGCAATAAGACATTGGTATTCAATTTTAAGTAAGAACAACCGATATCGTTTGTAAATTAATGTAAATGGTGATAACTCTGATTATTAATTAGTAATTTGATTTTTGAAAAAAAAATGCCGATTTTAGTCAAAATTTATATTTTTCTAACAAGATCCTTATCATCCAAATTTCCACATTGGTGAGAAAAATTGACATTTCTAATGAAAATGAACAAAAAATTAAATGATTTTATTAAATACTGTAAAATAGTCTATAATTCTTCCATTTACTGTATCACAAAATTCTTCATAGATTTTTAGATATTCGTACTACACCAATTACATCACCCTGTATTTATAAACAATTGCAAAATAAAAGCTACACATAGGCCGGGAGATACTGACACAAAATTTCGGGTCATTTGTAACAGAATGGCGGTTCTACAGGGGTCTTATTACGCAATGACAAAAA
Source organism: Colias behrii (assembly GCA_029959065.1). Classification (NCBI taxonomy): domain Eukaryota; kingdom Metazoa; phylum Arthropoda; class Insecta; order Lepidoptera; family Pieridae; genus Colias; species Colias behrii. The sequence goes on from JARWMC010000018.1 coordinate 7,316,607, forward strand.
GAAAAATGATGGTCAGAACGCTGGTACCGGCGGACTAGTCGCGTGGGCGTTAGTCGAACTCGTCGGATAAATAGCGAAAGTCAAACGATTTGTAACACAAAAATTTTAGAATTTACCGATAGCCCATAAAAAAGATGTAGGCGGTAGTGTCATGCCATACTTTTCCGGTGTAACTACGAATAAAATCTTACAATAAGAAAAAAATCTTATACACATTCGCCACCTCCCACAGGTATGGCATTATCACACTTCTATTTATAATCATTCAGGAGTTGTTGAAAAAAAAATGTAGGGTGGTACAAATCGTTTGGCGAGAAAAAAAAAATTCAAAAATTTGCAGATTTTCCGCGGTATGGCGACTATTTGGAATCGTCCGAAAAGTATGGCATGGCGATTTTAGTAAATGGCTGCACGACGATGGTTACCTGTGCAAAAGTTAGCCCGGTACAAATGGTTGAATTGTTTTTTTAAATCAACGCATTCACGTCGGTAAGGCGGACTGTAAGTCACATCGTAAAAGTATGGCATGACACTACCGCCTACATCTTTTTTAAGGGCTATCAGTAAATTCTAAAATTTTTGTGTTACAAATCGTTGGACTTTCGCTATTTATCCGACGAGTGTGACTAACGCCCACGTGACTAGTCCACCGGTACCAGCGTTCTGACCATCATTTTTCTTTTTGTCATTGCGTACTAAGACCCCTCTAGACCGCCATCCTGTTACAAATGACCCGAAATTTTGTGTCAGTATCTCCCGGCCTAACATGTGCAATGTGTAAGAGCTAGCGCGCACGAGCAACTTTGTCTCCGCAACTATTTTGTCTCCGCAACTATTTTGTCTCTCCACCCATGGGCTAGTATGAAAGTGCGCGTACGTAGCGACGCAACTCCCCATACAATTGATGGGAGAGACAAAATAGTTGCGGAGACAAAGTTGCTCGTGCGCGCTAGCTCTAAATGTGTTGACGTTCCAGCTCTTCTTAATATAGGTATACAAAGTTATCTAAAGCGGTTATAATAGCTTCTTTAATGTTGGAAAAATCCTTGACCGGCCTTTAAAATTACTGTAATAACACACACCAATAATTATGCACAATTTAAATGTTTATGCAGATTCAATAATGAATCTAGATTCTAGAGCAATTGAAATTGATGCCTTACATGGTATAGAGTGAACAATGGCTAATATTTATATACCAAAATGCAAAATAATATATTAGGTACGGGTCATTTTATACTTGTTTGTATTCCATTTGTTACAGAAGCTATAATATTATTGCCTAACATGTTGTAGTCAGTAAAAACGACTGTTGCGAATTATCAACTATCATTCACAAATTGTATGGACCTATCATGACAAAGCAATTCTTTCTGTTTTTTATTTTTCAACTTCAGAGTCATCGATGCATCAACTATTTCACACTTGAGGCGTGAATATTTATTGTATACACACACATAATTTAATGTAATTAATCCATACTATAATATTATAAATGCGAAAGTAACTCTGTCTGTCTGTCTGTTACTCAATCACGCCTTAACTACTGAACCAATTTGCATGAAATTTGGTATAGAGATATTTTGATACCCGAGAAAGGCCATAGGCTACTTTTTATCCCGGGACATAGGATAGGTTTTATCCCGGAAATCCCACGGGAACGGTAACTATGCGGGTTTTTCTTTGACTGCGCGGGCGAAGCCGCGGGCGGAAAGCTAGTAATAATGCTAAGTATATAATGTATAACTAGCCAATGATACTAATCAGTTCTCGATACATTGTGTACATAAATATTATCATCAATATTTTTTATTACACAGCGCGTGTATCTGCATTTAATATACTCACCTCCTATGTATACACGTCTCGCGTGAATAATTATGTAAAATAATCATTAAAATCTCAAATTGCTAAAATAGGCCATTTGTTCAGTTGATGAGATGCTTTTAGACAAACAAGTGCACAATATTTTTAAATATTGGATCTTATATATTCAAGACATATTTTATAGTGAAGAATGCGTTAAGACTTACCCAATATACGTTTAAGTATATCGAAGATACAGTAATTAGTCCTGTCGTATGTCCTACAGACTACAGTACCACTGCTACTGACTACAGTTTGCAGTAGGTATTCTAGTTCTACCACCTAAAACCGGGCGGTCGTTCCATTTTCAGTGGCGGTGTCACCGATATTGTTAGAATTTATCCCCGACCCCGTAGCATATAGTTATATTATGCAAGGAAGGGGCCTTTATAATAGACAATATTCCTATTAATTGTTGGAGTATTTGAATAAAAACATCTTTCTCAACGCAAGTTGCGCAAATTAAATGATGCTGAATGGGGGGATCGTGACCTCTAGTGTTGCTTGTTAGGCCTATTCGTAAAATAGTAGTTTATAAAAGAAATAATAAATTAAATGAAGTATTACGAAATTAAATAACTAACACTAATAACGAAATGTTATTCACGGGGCAATGGCCACGGCAAAAAAGATGGAGAAAAAATGTTAGAGGGCAATACCTGAAACCGTACTTTTGCATTGCAAAAGGTTAACATTGTACAATTATTTTCTCGTTGTCTTTTAATTTTTTTCTCAAGTAAATCTTCAGAAAGTTATGAGCATGGAGCAGCTTGATCGAAACTTTTTCAAAGCGATTGTCTTATCCAAGACCACACGTTTTACTATCGTAAAACATAGGTACTCAGGGTATCGCTATATTGGGCATTGCAATGATAATTAATTAATTTGCATACAACTAAATTCATTATTAGCTTGCAGTCTAGCAAGCGAATAGTTTGTGAGGATGTGTGTGTGTGTGTGTTTGTCTCGCAACTCTTTCACGCAAATACTACTGAATCGATTACAATGAAATTTAGCACACATATAAAGGGTAACTTGGATTAACACATAGGATAGATTTTATCCCGGAAATCCCACGGGAACGGGAACTATGCGGGTTTTTCTTTGAAAACGCGTGCGAAGTCGCGAGCGGAAAGCTAGTATAATATAATGTTATTTACCACATAATGTTAATTACCAAATTACATTTTCTTTTTTTCTTCTAAAAGTTGACTTTCAACGTAAACAAAAACAATGAAAAAATGTCTGAGACGCAACACGAGTTCAATAGTTGTTGTGAAATGAAAATATTTGCATACAATATAACGTCGTATTTATAACTGTAATTTATGAAGCGATGGTTTCTAAATTACTCAAACTAGCTTCTCCTTTCACTCGAAACAGTTAATATAACGTAAATATGCTTAATCTTCTAAACTCTATTCAATATTTGTGGGTTTAACAATTCCTACTAGAACGTGAGCTAATTTTGTCCCAAGCAGAGGTTGATATTCAACTATTTTAAAGGGTCTTAAATCTCATATTATTTTATTCCAGACCCATGTCTGTATATATTGCGTTTTGCGTCGCAATTACAGTTCGAAGACAAGCAGCACGAAGTGAGTATGACAGCGCTGCGTCTGGTGCAGAGGATGAAAAGGGACTCCATACACTCTGGGCGACGGCCGTCGGGTATATGCGGAGCTGGTATGAATCTTTTTGTCTAATAAACGTTATATTGTATTAATATCAAGTAAGAATTCATGTTTGATGCACCTTTAGTGATGAATCTGAATTATAATGCTGGCAAATCAAATTATTGTGCACTAAGGTTTACCAAATTTTAAAAATAATATTTCGAATTACACGCACCAATTTTGAAATAAAAGACAACTAAAAATGAGGAACCCAGCAAAATTAATACCTTGTATTATTATAACAACCATCCTTGATGGGTTGTTGTGCAACTTTCGAAACCTGAAATAATGTGTAAAAGTTGTTATTCTTATTATGTTTAAATTTCACACTTTCGATCTTCCAGCCCTGCTTATAGCGGCCAGGATACACAATTTCTCCCGAACGCCCGCTGACGTGGTGCGTATAGTCAAAGTCCACGAGTCCACGTTACGGAAAAGGCTCATGGAGTTCGGTGACACGCCATCCAGTGCTCTCACACTGGACGAGTTCATGACCGTTGATCTGGAAGAAGATCAGGACCCACCAGCGTTTAGGGCAGCGAGGAAGAGGGACAAGGAACGTTTACAGAAGGTATGGAGTATGTAGGAACTAGGAACTAGAAGGTGTGATTAGATTCGTGAAGCTTAGGAATAAATGTAATGTTTTATATGTTATGTCAATTTAATTGATAAGATATATGGATAAACTGGCAAAAAATCACCTTCAAATTATTAGTGTCAATTTGCATTTTGTTAAATCATCATGATTCATGATCTTAATTAAAAATAATTCATTGGTTGTGAATCAATAAATGACATATTGGATGAAATTAACCTGATAATATTAAGGCTCTTATTTAGTTATTAGAAGAAGAAGACGGTGAAAAAGAACTAACAGAGCTTCAGAAAGAGATAGAGTCGCAGTTAGAAAAGGACAATATGAAACGTAAACGAGGGCCGGCCCCTGCTTCTGCGTCGTTACTACAAAGTGCTGGTAATAAATCATTTCTAGACCTAATACATATATAATATAATATATTTACTATGCTTTTTAAAATCATAAGTATACAAAGAAAACCCAGAATTACGTAGTAGGTATATTCTAGAATCATATAGTTCTTGCTATTTTACTATTTTTTTGTGCTATCCCATTTACTTCTGATATTTCCTTTCCTATCAGGTTGCCTGGCAGAGAGTGCTGTGTAGCAATAAGGCCGTTTATAAGCGTTATTAATAAATTAATTCTACGGGATTAATAAATTGTGATTTTTGACGCATGTTTACATCTATACTAATATTATAAAGCTGAAGAGTTTGTTTGTTTGTTTGAACGCGCTAATCTCAAGAACTACTTGTCCGATTTGAAAAATTATTTCGTTATTGGATAGCCCATTTATCTAGGAAGGCTATAGGCTATATATCATCACGCTAAGACCAACAGAAGTGGAGCCACGCGAGTGAAACCGCGGAACGCAGCTAGTAAATAATACATGCAATAACTCACTTCAGATAGAGAAGAAAGAGTATGTGAAGATGCAGAAGCAACTCGCTTCGCAGCGGAGAAGACGATCAGCATCATCGACGAGCTGGCCAAACAGTCCGTGTCCAAGGAGGGCGAGGAAAAAGAATTAGGTAAGATACTTAATACACACGATTTCTAACATTTGATCACGCTACAAAACGGTAACACGAAAGTCAGGTAATTGAGTATTTGAATTATTATTTTTTTGTGATAAATGGAAAGATTATATATTAGTTTTAACTTTTATAACAAAACTGTTTTTATTTTATTTTTTTTGCAATAATTCAAAAGTTATTTTAAAATAAAAATTAGTCTTTGAATCCAGTACCGATGACACGCCGACAACTCCCGAAGCGTCACCCGCGCGCGTAGATAGAAAAATAAATATAGTTTGAAAAACTAAAAAACACGCTTTCAAGATAGATAATAATTCTTAATCTAGGCATCAAGCAATAACCAATACATAGTATTTTTGTGGAAAAAGCGTGGGGCGCTTTTCATGAGCTGATTGTATAATAGATAGGTCATAGGTATCTTCATTCTACATGGCCATCCCACGCATTTTTCACAAATATTGGGTTGAAATCGTGTGTAAAGAAGACGGTTACTTTACGTAAGGAAATCTTTAATCTTGGCCATCCTTATCAGGATAATAAGATAAATTCATGAAATTATTGTATTGTTACCGGGTTTTTATAAGTATACAAAATTTAAATTAAATCCGTCGGTTTATAGTGGGTCTAAATCGAATCGAAAGGAGAATTGGTTACATACAAACATATGTTTTAAGCTGATAGCGATCCTTATCAGGATAAAAGGATAAATTTATGATATTATTGTATTGTCGTCGGACCTTGATAAATAATCAGTGTTCAAAATTTGAACAAAATCCGTCGGTTTTAAGTGGGTTAATAATAAATACAGTGTTTTGATCTATTTAATTTTGTTGTCATTATTAAATTATATATTTGTCGGAGAATTTAAATAACTCTCCAGGCAACTTGCAAATTACTGGAAGTAAGGAGTAACTTTTATGGAATACATTTTTATTCATTGGCTCACTTTCCAACTGCTTAGATAAATTTGGAAGTTCTTGACACAAATATGTACTGAGCATGACCTCCAGTTTGAGGCTCGATTCGATACCTCTCGTTATCGCAAAGTTGAGATTATTTTGTATGGACTGGAGAACTTTTCTCCTAACTCAGTAATTAACATCGTATAACACGCCATCAATTCGTCGTCCAGTGACACTATTTACAGGAATACACAAAACCACCTTGCACTTATAACTTGATGTATACTAGGTATAATAACAACACTTTACAATTGGGGCAGAGTAACAACTAATAATTAATTTACGAAGACTGAACCCGGTTCTAAAATTGCACCGACTTCCGTATCATTTACCACTACTGACGATATCACATTGTCATAGTCTACCTTCAGACGATTCCATAATCAGAAATGACTGTCAAAACAAGTAAAATAACATTGATGTTACAATCGGCTTTTCTTTCTTACTAACACAAAATCATCAACATTAAACAGAATGCTTTTTTTTTTCAATACGAGCCTTATAGACGTGCAATTGCTCGTCCATCCTGACTTTTGCGTTATTTCTAATTTCATTGCAATGGGCTGTCGCCTGTGCTTGCGTTTCTTTCATACAATACAATTCAAAGTTAGTTGAAGTTCGCCAATAATTGTAGAATACCATTATCTACGTTCATGATTTTCAGCGATAATGTAACAATGAACTTAAGAACAGACATAAACCTTTTAAAATAACCCGTTAGCGCAACTCATCCCACTTGTAATTTTGTAAAACTCAAAAGGACACTGTCAACACAAGTCTATGAGTTCGCTACCTGCGAATGACGTAGCTTGATCGGCTACTATTCCTTTCAGCGCCTTAAATAAGATAACAAAAACAAAGCGCTTAACATGCTCTTTTTTTTTGGAGACACATTTTTAACAGGAGCTAGGTGACAATATTTACCAGTAAATGCGTCAACAATTACCAATGCGCATTCTATAAAGCTATACCGCTACTCGTAAGTGCCATTCGTATCGATGGTAATGTATGAAGTGGTTCTGATACATTTTCTATCGGATGTCAAGTCAACTGTCTAGCTCTAGAGGGCCTTTTATTAACTTTGCAATGTAAAAACGTTCAATTTACGTTCTAACGAACAAAGTACACTAAGTTTTTGCAGGTTCTTCCAAACTAAAATGTTTCAATGTTTCAAATAATCATGAAATGATTGTATCAATAAATGAATGATAACACTTCGTTTGCACCAAACAAAAGAAAATGTTTATACAGCAAGCATTTTTTTATCATATGTGACACCTTAAATTTAAATCAATAATATCATTTTATCGGCTTCAATTACTTTACTTATGTTCAGATCAACAACTTATGTTCGGCTTGTAGTCGTCGCGAATCTTTACTTTTTTTTTGCCCAAATTGAACATTATGTGGAGACAACTAGTTTCTACTAATAAAATCTACATGCGGTATTCTTGGACCCTTGCGTAGGTACCGACATCGAAATGAAAAACTTGTATGTAAGCCCATCATCTATGAACACGAGGAGAAAATCTTTTTCTTATGACATGATGCTTTGAGACTATTTCAGTCTGTTAATATTTTAAAATGTTAACACTTAATTGATTATGCTTGAGGTCTTCTTAAATATTTTAACTCTATTTAATAACTATGATAACAACTTTCTGTGTCAGTGATTCTTTGATATTATTCGACTTTTAAGTTGATCATTACTTTCTTGTAGGAAAACTGAACCACTATCAATCTATTGAACAGGAATCTGTGTGTACTTCGACACCGAGATTTGTACGAAAATCGTTAATAAGCAGAAATCTTTTTTTTTTTTATCATTCTAAAATATTTCGCGAACTTTAACGTTCTTTTGACAATAATGCTTCAGCAAGAGCCTTATTTTTTTTTTTATCTGACAAGTCTACCGTTCGATGTTATGAAACCTTGTGGTGAATACCTATTCAATGTTGCAACAGCAACTTGCATTTATTCCAATTAAATGAAAACTCTGCGCAAGCGAGACTTTCAATACTCTTTTTAAACAAAAGAATGTAACCTCTTATGATTTTGAAAACTCGAGAACATCGTTGAATATAAAAAGTAGCTATGAAGTCACGTAATTTATCTAGTCCTTGGTTTTACAACAAGGGCATTACAAAACCTTATCAATGTTGTGAAAGAACTGTAGATTGTGCTAGGGTTGTATTCACAAGTCTTATTCCCATTTCACAAAATTTGTGCTTTACTTTCAATAATGGATCTGACACGATGAAAATCATTAAAATCATTTAAATCCGTGTCTATAGATTCAAAATTACTTTCCGCAAAAACAAATATTGTTTATTTTATATTCACGAATAATTTGAGTCCCATTGTTATTCATAATCAAACTACGTCCGGCTCTAGTACAAACATCTCAACCTGTTACTCTATCCCAGGAAGTACTCGAGAGTCTACAATAACCAAAGCTCATATTAACATCATTATTACAATAACCAAAGCTCATATTAACAGTTATGGGTAATGTTGAACGGGCGAATGAATAGGTTGATACAGGGCCAATTCCTGTTACGCGAGTTTATACAAACTCTAGAGGCGTCATGCTATCGGCTATCCTTTTACAAAGGAAAAAAAAAACAATCGGACCTGCTGTCAATAAGGCACTTGAACTTAACGCCGGCAACATCTGTGACTGTAAGCAGGGTATCGTGCTGTAAACACACATTAATAAGGGTATTGTTTCTTTAAGAGCATGCCGCCCGTTGCTTAGAAAAACAAACCTCTTCTATGTGACCAAATTTATAACAATAAGTGCCTTGTTGTACTATTTCTTAAATATTGAACGGACCTTTGTTACTCTTATCGATTAAACTAACTGATTTTATTTCATTTCAGGCGAGATTTTCAGTCACGTTTGTAATGACATGTGAACACATAGTTAGTTATGGCAATTAATTTGCAACATGCGACGCTTTAAATGATTTGTGCCAAAATGTCTATCAAGACCCACAAAATCAATCGGCGTGTATCATAATAAATCAGATCATACCTGGTCATCTGCAATACCTTCTACCACGAATTTACTATATTCGCGTAGTTCCAGCCCGTTCGCAGCCGGTCGATTAGCGCCAACTTTGTAGTGGACTACTCGATGTATGTCTAATCTTTTCACTTTTTTTTTACCATACCATTTCATCGAAAAGGTATTTCCTCTCGCATCTTAGCTTCTTTCCACGTTAAAAATAATGTCCACGCAGGTAGATGAAGCCTGTAGTCGGTCTAGCAATACGATGATAGTCTATTTCGTCACACCATTGTGCTGCCGTAAACTCGCTGTCATTCGGGTCGCACATCGATATGTAAACATCATCATAGTTTACTTTCCTTACTTATGCGTTAGACCCGGAAACAAAATGTTTCATTTTGGGAAAGTGTATCTGCCATTTCTTTTAACAGAGATGCGCAAGACATGACGCTTTAATCCCACACACAACACATGATGTTGTTGTTGTGTTAACATTCTCACGATTTACTGGTGGAAACTCCGGTTCTTCTCGAACCTCATTAACACTATCTATTTCTTCTTGAACTTCACTAACACTATCACTCGTTTCACTCACTTGCAGATTTGCACCGTTTGACATAGTCTTATTCTTATTGGAATCGGGGGTAATAAGTGCCGATCCCACCGCTGCTGTCGGAGAATTTAAATAACTCTCCATAATTAATTATAATTAGGTAGATATGTGAAATAATATTAAATAATGACTCAGTGCGCACACCTTGCGCGGTCGATGGTAGTACCGAGACTATATCATCGAGCTACTGACTCAAGGAATATAAACCATAGCATGGCCCGTAACTCCATGCATTTCATATCAATTCAATATCGACATTGTTGTACACCATAGAGCACATTATAATAGGAAGGTATAGCCACATAACAACTACTCTGTTATGATTCTCTCACATATTAAGTATATTAATTGTTAATTATATTATTTAAATTTATATTGAAAATGGCGAACCTCAAAAGTTATCGTTTTGTACCATTATATACGAATACTACAAAGGCAACTCCTGACAAAAATCGGTGATCATAAATATATCAACATCAAGAATATTATTTTAGGAACTAACTAACTAATTCGGAACCAAGTAACAAATCGTATTTTAGCAATAAATTTTCAATATAGTAGTTTCAATAAATTTTCAATTGTCTAGTGCTAGTCACGTGTAATAGCCGTAAACGCTGTACTGCAGTTAATAGCTATAACATTATGACGTCACAACTATAGTGACCAGTCATGGCGCGTTTGTAGTCACGTGATTTGAATTTAAATTTCATCAATTTTTAATTGCTTATAATTAACGGAAAAAAAATTTTTTGAAGTTTTTTGCATTAAATATCAATATTATTAATAATAAAGTTTTAAAATACATAAAAAAAAATCAATAATTTATTTTTATTCAAATACTCAATTGCCCAACTCATGTAAGCGAGCGCGTGAGATGTAGTGATGTTGAGCACATCAATGTACGTAAATAGTAATCAAATTATAATTCGAGTATTTATTACCGGAATTATCCTGTGAAATAAATTATTTATTTCAAACTCAAACACCTAATTAAACCCTGCGATTGAACAGTGAAGCATTTAAAATTGTGTCACAAAGTGTGTCAAATTTTTGGAATGAAGCATAAAAACGCGCCTAACCTAAATACTAATACATTACAATATAAACGAATTAAACTAACATGATATGTAATTCTTTTAGGTCCAGAAATAGCAGTAATCGGCATCACACAAGCCGACGAAAAAACAGACACAGACACGTTTCTCAAACCGGAACCGAAGAACCAATTCAACAGCAACATCCACAACTCAGAGGAGCTGGTGATGAGTGAGCGAGACGAAGAATATATAAGTTCGCTTATCATGTCGCAAGAGGAAGCGAGACACAAGACAAGGATGTGGAATATGGTCAATGCGGGTTATTTGAAGGAGCAAAAGAGTGAGATATTACTGTTTTTTGTTAGCTTTTGATTTGTTTGCAGTTAGTTGTATACAATGGTACAGACAGCAAGATGATTTTGAAACTCTTTCAAAAATAGATATTCAATTAGTCTTTTGTATCCGGATAGCAATTTTTACTATTAGACAGAATGTTGACTTGCTTATAATACATATATCATACTCCAGGATCCCAAGGAAAACATTTGTTTTGCTTTTCTAAAGATATATCATATATTACGTTACACGATAGAGCTTTCGTTCTATTTAATATTCCTAATTCTATAAATACACACCAATATTAACACAAAATAGAACAATGCTTATAAAACGTTTAAATAAAGTTTATATAATTTAGTCAAAGAAGAAATGCGCGCCAGAGAGCGCGAAGAGGGCAAAGACAAAAAGAAAAAAGTTCGCGGTTCATACAAGAAGAAGGTCAATTGTAACGCTGCAACCGCGGGAGAAGCAATCGGCAAAATGTTGGCCGAAAAGAAAATGAGCTCGAAAATTAATTACGATATACTAAAGAGTTTGGACCAACCAGGAGTGTCCATACCGGTGACGTCATCGGCGGTTAGCAATGGCTTAAAGGAACTATGTACGAGTATTGTCACACCGGTGGTTATGGATTCGAATGATAAGTGAGTAGTTTTATAAGTTTTTTAAAATATACACATTTATTAATCAGAATTCACTGTGGTACAATAGGCAAAGCATGTAATAAAATGCTATTATAGGAACAGCAATATGTACAAATTTCTTATATATCTTTTACGTTTGAGTATCTCATATAATTTATTATATTGAATGAAGCACTAATAGATTTGAGCTATGACGTAAAATTGTTTTTAAAAACTAATTTAAGTAATCTATCAATATCAAAATTAATAATTGCCTATACATATAATATTCTTCTACTCAAAAAAGGCTATAAACTATCGTTAATTTTGTTTAATTTTTTTACAAATAGGCCAGCAAAAGAGCCACCCTTAGACAAAACGCCTGGTCCAACACCAAAGAAGCGCAAGAAGAAAGCGGCTCCCACGTTACCCACGAACGCGGACGCAAGCTCGGACTCCGCCCCCGCGACTCCGGCGCCCGCAACGCCCGCGCCCGCGCAGGACTCCGCCCCCGCTACACCTGCGCCTAACACGCCGGGACAGAAGGAAACTGGTATGTTAACATACTGCTTTGAACATCCTTATTTATTTTATTTATTTGATACTTTATTGTACATATACACCAAGCATGGAAAAACGAAATACAATAATTAAAAAAAAAAGAAACATAAAGGCACATACATACAAAAAGGCGGCCTTATTGCTTAAAAGCAATCTCTTCCAGGCAACCCTGTTGGCACGGAATGTTGAACGAGAACGCGATGGCACAAAATAAATAATAAGAATATGAATAAGTAATACATACTTAGTTATATATCAGTGCTATCCTTATTACTATTACTAAATTACTATATTATTATTACTTAATTACTATATATTACAATACTATTCAAACTTAATGGCGGCTCGGAACATCGAACGATCTGATGCGCAGAAAATAATTTTAGATATTAACGTAACGGCGCGCTCGTGCATTAGCAGCTAACTTTCCGAACTGCCATTAAGTTTGAATCGAACTGTAACTAATACATATTATAAATGCGTGCGTGTGTTTGTATTTCTTTCACGTCGCATTAGTGACATTTTACAATATTATTTTTATGTCTAGATATAACCCCAGGCATAAAAATCAAATCATATCAACTTTACTTCGTGGATAGACTATATCTACGAAGTTAAGTTAATATAACGTAATCCCATACAAATGACAAAGACAATAATAGACACTGGGCGTAAAACATTCCGAATAATCATACACTAAAATTTATTAAACTATTATAGCTTTCTTTCAACAACTAAACTTGCCTGTTCTATATAGACAGTAAAATAAGGCTGGTTGAAGTTCCTGAAAATAAAAATAAAAAATTTTATGTGCGTTTAGTTCAATATTTTTTTAACATTTCTAGAAGTGGAAGACTATGAAGATGAACTGGAAGCAGATGTGAACGAAGTAGACTCGGAATTGTCGCTGGCGGCCATGTTGCAAACGCAGCAAGAAGACGATTATTATGATTATGAAGAATATTAACATGAACTTCCAGATTTTAAACGTACCTTGTTAATAACGCTCTAGTTTTAGTAGAAATCTTAGAGAAAAAAACGAATTATGCGTAATGTAGCTGAATTTGTGTTTTGTATTAAAGCCGTAGTTCAAATGTTTCCATGAGATATGCATATGACAATGAGGATTTGTTTATATCTTATAGTTTTCGGAAACTTCTATTTTTTTAAATACTCCAAGGCAATTATTGTAATTATTGTTTCTTATGTAAATATTGCACTGTTTTCACTTCATTAATTTAAGATTTATTTACTATGTTTTTAGTTAGTCGGGGCACTATTTACTAATTTTACTTGTATATACAGATTTTCAGTTAAAAATAATTCAAGAGCATGTTATTGTAATTTGTAACATACAAATCAACATGAAGAAATTAATTGATGGAACAGAAAAATTATAAACCTATAATAAATATGTATAGTAATTTATTTTGTATTTCAATATGCTTTGTTCAGTTAGGAGTAAAGCTGAATTTTAGATGAAGTGTGAAAGCCCAGTATTAGCTCTTAAGTAACGCAAACTTTTACTTAAGAGAAGTGTAAAGTTAAACATACTGTAGTGTAGTACATTAGTTAGAAGTGGAAAATGTAATATAGTTATTATGTAGATACATGTTAATCTATGTATGTTTAATTTATTACTGGTGGCGGATATTACAAAATATGAGAAATGGCTACTCGAATGATACTGTGGTTACACTATGCCTTATTATTTTGTTGAACCAAGACTTAAGTAAACAATAATGCAGTTTAAAATAATAAGAATTAAGAAAAATCTAGTTCCTCGTGAAGCTGATGAAGCTATAGTAACGGAATTTTACTACAACTTATCAATTTTTTTACTGTAAAGTTTAAGTGATAGTGCCTTGAACTAAGTTCGACTGATACGTATTTTTAAATGAAATTATTTGTAAGAGTAAGATTTTATTGTTACATTTTGTACTATAAAGGTAATATTTTCAAAGTGAAAAGAATAAAACACATTGTAATGACTGAAAGCTTTCCGGGTTGTATTGTTTTAAAATTTAATTTAACATTGAAAAGATTACTGCTCAAAGGTAAATTAAACCTTTTAATCTCGCCATGAATTTTACAAGGCAAACGGATTTTAGTTAATTTTATAGCTTATATATAGGTATTGATATTAAATAATTGTACCTAATTAGCATAATTTTACTAAGTTATTTTGTCTTATAATACAGGGTTGTATAATGCACACTACGCACGATAAAAAGATTCCGTATTTTTTTTGTATTTTTTACGTAATCAGCGTATTAAAATCGAAAATCAGCAAGGTCTGTTTAGCATGGTAAGCACATGCGAGACACCCTGTACATATGTCGTGGCCATATCGTAGATTTGCTCATTTCATGAAATGATTGATCATTTCGTGAAATGGTCGCATTTCATGAAATCGTTGAATGTCTATTGGCCACATCATGATGTGGTTTGAGCAGATCAACGATAAGACATCGTTTATCGATATGGCCAACTAAACGCGCGGTTTTTTCATGAAATGATCAAAATTATTTGATCATATCGTAAAATAGTTACATTAGTTATAGGTAGAGGCGCTGCAAGCTGCATAATATGGCCACGACATATATATAAGAATGGTAGATCTCGAGCTAGAAGTTAATATTAGAATCATAATCTTGAGCAACTTTTCAACCGGCATTACATGTAAGGATTGTAAGGTATGTACTGATTTTATCGTTGTTTAAATATTTTTTTTCCATCATAAAATTATAAAATCTGTTGTTATAATTTGTACCAATAGTACCTAAATACATATTTTGTTTAGAAAAGCTTGTAAAGACTAATATAAAAGGTCTTATATTTTTGGATTTTTATTTATTTTAAGTAAGGTGCATTGGGGTAATTCCGGCCACGGGGTTAATACGTATATGTTAAATTAACACGTAACTATCGATAGATTAAGCAAATATGTATGCTAATAATATCAAACCTACCTACCTAATAATATATCTTCATGCCCTCCCTTCACGATACTTATGATAAAGCGATGCCTGTGGCGATGCTCTAAAGTGGTATTCACAATTTTCTGAAATTACCCCTCATCCGAAATTCCCCCAATGCACTATACCTACATAGCTATAATTTAATTAATTTAAAAATTATATTCTACTAGATTTCAAGGCCAATTTTCTGGCACATTTAACATGAAAAATCGGTTTTAATTTTTTGTCCATAAAGTAGGGTCGGTTTTTATCTATGGTTTTCTTAAGAAAAGCCCAAGAGCTTCTTAGGAAAATAGTCTTCTAAACAATATTTTATTCAAACGCAAATTGATTTTCTATTTATCTGCACATTATTCTTTACACCACTGTTGCAATATATGATTGGGAAAACATCATCACAAATATCCAAAATAAGATTTGTGATAAGAAAGATATAATATACCTAGGTATGTGAATTGTGAAATTGTGAATGATCATGCCATTTATTAATTTGTATGACAGTCTACATACTAAAATTAAATAGGTACTTACTTAAATAGGTACGTACCGATGATTAAACTTTGACTAATATAAGAGTACGTAGATATAAAGTTTACTTTATATGGTCAAGTTGAAACTAAAAAAAAAAGTATACCTATTATAGAGATAAATTATTAAAATGTTACGAAATAATATTCATTTTACTCATAGGTATGGTATATTTAGTTGATATCAAATTGACTAAGCACAATATTACGTAGCTGCACCAAACGTGTCGCGACATGAATGCTGCGCTAAAAGTCGACAACCTACGTTCGAGTCATGACTTTCAATATAAACTTAGCATCGTCCCAATTCAGACCCGATTTAATCTGCAAGTGAACATTTTAATAGTTTTATAAAAATAAAATTTGACTACGTTAACATCATAAATATTATGGGCTTTATGTGTAAAAAGGATGATAGAAGAAGAAAAAAATTAGTGAGAAATACAATTATAAAACTCTTAAAAACTGAATTGGTTGTTCGATTTAAATGTGGTCATATTCCCTTTCAAATGATTTATTGCCCTAGTGAAACAATAATTGGAAGTCTAATACATGGGTAAGTTTCAGAAAACATATTATGATTTGCATGCTTACTAATAAATACACAGTTATTTAAAAATGAATAAAATAAATTCACGTTTCTTTATATATTATTATACATAATATATGTATATGTATATTAATTAAATAACTTAATTTTACCATAACTTTACTCACAGAAAATGGAAGTTAAAAATTTAATATACCTAATAAACAAATTGAATTTCCCGCCGAGCAGTAAAAAAATATATCCCGCCTTAGAGCGTTTTCACATTATCCGATCCGATATCGGATATCGGAAGCCGATAGCCGATATCCTATATCGGAGGGAAGTAAAATGTATGAAATATCAAATATGTACCTGTCTTTCACATTGTCCGATCCGATATCGGATATCGGAGCCGACACCGATATGCCCGTGAGCTATCGGACGATAATGTTCAGTGTTGCCAACTCAATTTTCGAAAAGGCAGTATACCAACAGCAAAAAAGCACTAGTTTGTGTATTTTCAGTCTTATATGGCGCTAAATCTTTAAAAAAATTCCTTGCTTTAACCTAAAATCCTTTCTATTAAAAGAAACCTTTTTTTATTAAGAAAACACACATTTAAGTATATAAAGGCATTAAAAATACGATTTATACGGCAGCTATTTTAATTACCGTATTAAAATATACGGCAATTGGCTGAACTGAAGTAAACAAAAATATATTGCGTTCTTAAATTCAAATATCTATCTTCGAAAATATTAGTGTCTATCATCTTTATTTTAACTCATTCTGCCTCGCTCTTCCTCCTACTCGGATGTTGGTTGTGCTCTGTGGTTGTGCTGTTTATTGTAGGTACCTATTGTTGTCATTGAGTGCTTTGATTTGAACCGACTTCAAAAAAAGGAGGAGATTTCACACCGATTTTATTTTTATTTTGAATTAACAACAAAGAATATTTGAAAACTCTTAATACTAAAATAATTGCTTATGACAATAAAATAATTTATGTATCTTTACTTACAGGAAATTACAACAATCATATTATAAAATATATATTTGAACGGGTGACAATATTATTTATAGTGTAATAAGAAAAAGAATAGAAAATGTAAACAAAGATTGTATCACTTAATAAATTTATCATAGGTACTACATGAACTTTTATAAATGTATATAGTGAAAAAATGACTAAATGACTAGGCACGTCTTGTTAAAAATACATTTAATAGATTTTGAAAGGTATTTACTGATACATAATATGTATTACTAAAACTATTAACTAATACTAGGTGTAGTAGGTATTGATATAAATTTATTTAATTTATAATGTGTTAACATATAGGTACTATACAAATGACCGATATATCAAAATTCAAAACTATTTAGTAAATAGCACATCTAAATAATATACAGTAATTAAATATCAAATCTTTTTTACATTTTACTTTTCTTTTTTTGAAGTTGTTTTTTTTAAGTAGTTATTTTTAATGTATGTACAACTATGATCTATCATCTCATTTGAATTTTCTTTAATTATACCTTTTTTTATCAACTGGCAATTTAGTTTAGTTTTCTCTAATAATTTCTGGCAACACTCATGATGATATCGGAAGGATTTTATCGGACAATGTGAAAGGGAAAATTGTATCCGATATCGGATATCGGCTATCGGCGTCCGATATCCGATATCGGATCGGATAATGTGAAAACGCTCTTATTTAAAATGAGTACCCACTTGTAAAGGCGTATCTTCACAACATAATTTTATAAATAGCATCAAATTGGTTCGCCATACCTTTGATAATATATGATAGTATTATATTAATACTCTTATTAATACTACGTATTAATACTAATACTGCATAATATAAATTAATTAATGCCTATTCCGTGAAATTTAACATCGAGCCATAGATTATATATGATAAAGTTATATCTCTATGGTATATGTTTAGTCTATGGGGATAATGCAGAACCAACTTCATGTCGCTGTATAAGGTCGACGAAAACGATAGACAATACAAATTACAACTCGACCGTAGAGGGAGAATGAACTCGACGATCGTTCATTCTACCAGTAAATAGTGAAGTTGTCTGTATCTAAACTCACTCAAACAAAATTTTAATTTCGTTTGTGTTTATGAGTTCGTGATTTGAACAGTTCAATCGGTTTACCAGGCATAAAGGTGTTTGTGATTTAATTAATGTTGATTGATGAAAATTATAACGAGAACAAAGGATTTTTCTCTCTAAAATACATGTTTTCTAAGGTGAAGTGCGCGTTGTTCAGCGACAGTGGTATTATGAAGAGATGTGTATTTATCGCTTTGTAGCGATGTGTGAATTAAATAAATTGATTTGATGGTGGTTTAATAAAATTCATGGTGTTTCCTAAATTGTTGGTGTTGTTATCAAAGTATAATTCGAAACATAGGGTCCACAAACGAGCAGACGGATTCTATCATGGTCGTAAAACGGTAAGTGTATAAATACAACGTTATCATGTAAATGTAACTTTTTTGTGTTTGTAGCATAGTCTTTGTGTCGAAGGAATAATTTAAAGCATAGATATCGAACTTCTGATAATATTTATTCGAAAAAATGTGTTAATATTGTGTTTACATCGCGTCGTCATAATCTATACGCAGCTCTGTGTAGTGATACACTACGTATAAACCTGTTTGTTTACGTTTTTGTATAAAAAAATAAGGTTTCTTAATTAAACTGTTTCTTTAATTATTTTCTAATTACATTGATATGTTTATGTTTATGCCTATTGATATGTTTTTCAAGTAATGTTTCCATTCGCGAACAAAATCTTATGTTATATTTTTTTCAAAATTAATGTTATTCATTATGAATAGGATTGGAACTAAACGAGGTTTTAATAAAATTGTTTGTTTAGTTTGACGTTACACGAATTACCTACCTGCTCTAAACACAAAATAAATGTTTATTCTAGCCTGTAGTAGATTTGATATCACTAAAATCCTTAACATTTGAATCCACTTATAGAAACAGAAAATAAATCAAATAACATATTTTAATGGTCGACTTAGTAAACTATCTGTAATATAGGTAGGTACTATTTTTTTTGAAGATTTGAGTTTCACAAATTTTTTAATACATTCCATAGTTTATTATTGTGTATTATGAATAATGTATGTTTTGTTTAGTTCTACTTTTCATTAAACCTGTGATAGTAGTGAAATCATTAGAGGACAAAAATTATCAAAAACATAATACATATTGTCAATTATTTGAAGCCTCAACTTGAATATATATTTGTGTATCATAACATTTAAACACATTACTAAAGAGAATTCAATTAAATTCAATAAATATCATGCCTTGCTCTGAATGGATCAATCAATATTACAAACCAATTTTTAATGTTAATATAATAATTCAGTAGAAATAACTTCATACATTTTCAATACTCTTTGATATAGCAAGTAAGTAATCAAAACTTGCAGAGCCATATAAAATATGTCAAACAAATTGTTTGTACACAGTTATTAAAAAAAAATTCTATTATGTACATAATATCATAATTAATTATCACATACTAAAAAAACAAAAATTATTCTATAGTTTTTGAAGTGAATTAACTCTCTGAATTAACATTATGCTTATTTTATTTTCGTCTTTCTATCTACTTCCAAGTCTTATATAGAAAGACGCTGCATGTAACAGTAGGAAAGTTTTACGTAAAGTTCCAAAATGTATTTTGGTTCAATGCTTATAAAAATTATTGACATTCTTTATTCACCTTTTAGTTAAAGAAATGACCCAAGATCTAAATAATATACCTACATATGCCTATGTATGACAAAATGTATTTTGGTTCAATGCTTATAAAAATTATTGACATTCCTTACTGACCTTTTAGTTAAAGATGTGACCCAAGATCTAAATAATATACCTACATATGCCTATACATATGACATTCGGTACAGTTAAAACATTTTTTAAAGGTCATTTAGTGAGTTAAATCATGATTAAAAAAAAATTATCCTCTTATAAGTTTAGATCAAAAGTGAAAATACAAATCCCTTTATTTTTTTTTTGTTTATTGGCCTTATTTTTGTAGAAATGAGTCATAGGTAATTTTTTATATATTTCATTCAATTATTTTTTGTAAAATACCAGATTACAATAGATTGTTTTCCTGCAGGAAAGAATTCCTGGGAAGTCTCTATGAGATGTTTTGTTTTACATACATCTTAAACTAACATAACACTTTAATGAGCAATTGTAAAATCCAACTCGATATGGAGTTTGACACGGTGCGGTATGATAAGAAGTGGTGTAGAACCACTTCTTATGTGAAAACCACAATACTTGTATGAAACAGTAATCTAATAATATAAAGTTATAACTGAATATTTTTGTCTTGTAGGGGAATTATGTTTTCAGTACTAACTACTGCTTTTAAATTAAATATAATAAAAGTCATTTACAAAAAACAATACTAAAAAATCCTGTTTGTTTTGTGATGAGTCCTTAAAGACCCGATAATAATTATAATATCAAGCAGATTTCAAAAATTTCAATTGCCTTGATGTTTTTTTTTTTTGTTTTAGGTATGCTAGACCCTAGAGTAACATTCCATTCAAGTCTTTTCTTCCAAATGATTATGATTCATTTTTTAATTCATACCGACGCAGGCTTCATTCCTCGTAAAAAACGTCCATAAACCGAGAAAATAAGCCAGGAAGAGGCAAGTCTACGATCATTATTTTAGCGCGGCGTGTCCCGTAACGATATCCGTTCGCGTGGGCCCCACACCTGCCTTTCCTTTACGGGACACCTGCTCGGCAGATGTGGCGGCGGCGTTAGCCCCTAATATGATTATGAACAGCTGATCACGTTAGATGTAATAGATTTTAAAGGTCTTCTTGGGAATAACGCTCTATCGATTTCTTGTACAAAAATAAACACACCTAAAGTTCAAATGTTGAATTTTGCGTCCGAACACAGCTCAAATGCTGGATTTTTGCTAACTGCTGTTATAGGGAATTCTTACAATTCAATTTTGTACTATCAGCGAATTTGAGTCATGGTAAAAACCGCCGCAACTTCCCTGCAGTATTATTACTGGAACAAACGACATGATAATTATTTTCTGCAATCAATATACCTACTTGAATATAAAAGTGTTATTTCGAGACACTATTAAACAAACAAATAAAACTCCCTACATCTCATAAATGTTACAATATGCAATCAAATTCCCCTTCATAACGTCTTTGGCACGTGCCCGGCGCCGACGAACTCAAATTTGACCGCGGGGTTAAGACAGTTCCTTGATTCATATTAAACGGGATCGATTCAGATAAGATAAGGACCCCCACGAAAACTTGTGTTCGCGTGCTCAAGTTCACTGACCTCTCCACTGGCCCCGATACCAGCGCGGACTTCCAAATTTTGATACCTTCAGACGTATTTTCAGATGTGTCGCCTACATGTTTCCCAGTTTGTCAGCGTTGGCTGTTTTTCTATTATCTTTTATTTTTATCTCTTTATCTATAGTGTATCATGCGATGTTTTATTAGACGAAATAGGTCAACCCAGACATGATAAATATAGGAAAAAGAATACATAATATTATTGCATAAGTATGTTTTTATTAAATCGAATGTTGGATGTCGTCATTATTTCAGTGCTTTTGTTATAAGGGCAAGGTTTGTTAATTGTTATAGTCGCGTGCAAAGGACGCGTCTATTGCAGTAACTAACGCTCGCTTGTTGCGCAGTAGCTATTTTTTATTGCAAAAAATGCTTTAAATACCAGCCCTATGTACACATTAGAAAAAAACGTTTCCGCAAAAAAATACCATGGAGTAGAACAAAGGAATATAAAATGTTATACTTTACGTGCGTTAGAAGATTTTTGTATTAAATGTATTCTAATACCTACTCTTTTATTCAGTGCTTATTTCCGTTTGCAAAAAATTGACCGTTGGGCTGCCGAGCGTTGCCGTCTACGGAATAACGTTCGTCATAGCATAGCAGGTAGCACGCTTTTGGGTATTTTATTTTATATTCTTTAAAACACAAGTAGTTAGGTACTCTAGGCATTGTAAAGTCATTGAACCTTAAGTATGAAACGAAACATATATAGAAACATTAAATAAATTTAAATTAATGTTTCTATCTTCTATAATACCTACTTCTTTACCTACTATGCCAACGTTTCATGAATTTGAGCACCCCTTCACCCCTTTCTTCCCAGTCTTGATATCGTAAATATTAAAACATAGGTCCGTGCGAAATTACTAACTGTTGACAAAAGTGCGAAGAAATCCCTAAAGATGAACATAGTACGCTCAGTTATTTGTCTCAGTAGGGTAACTACGACAGAAATGTATGGTCAACGTAAATATTTAAAATCTTGCCTTCATACAACCCCTATGGAAAGTGTTTTGTAAACAATCTTGTTTGTTTAAATTATCGTCATTCTATTTGGTCATAGAAATAATAAACACACTACAAGGCTATTGAATATTTACCTACATCGACTTGCAAATCGTGTAAACAAATTACGATCTAATTAATTCATACGATGTGATGATAAGCCAGTAAATTATAGGTATAAATATGTATTAATAACAAATCGTTCATTGGAAATTTGTTGTTCTCATAATTATTTGTAAATATCGATATTTCGTCGTAAATCAGTTTGTTCAGCAACCGTATAATCAATTGACACTGTTTAAGGCCATTTGCGGTGAACTAATCTCAAAGTGAGGCCTTCGTGTGCCAATTGAAGTAGAAAGTACAGCCAGAATGAGCTACCTTATGATCGTGATCGTGGGACCGGGGAAAGTAGACGAACAATCCCTGTTTACGCACTGTATTGTTTTGGTAAATACAATTTGGTTGATTATTTCGCCCTTGACCTATGTTTTTGGTTATGATACATAAATGTATCGATACAATGTGTAGTGTGCGTACAGTTTGGTACATTTAAATTGATGAGCTGATTTTTACTTAAAATTTAAGGCAAAGATTCAGAGGGACAATAAAATTGTGTTGCGATGATAACATTCAATAAAGGGAATCATTACTTACATACCAACAAGCTATTATTATACACGTATACCTACGTACAATCTGCTACTAGTTGAGCAAGTTTTTAGTTTGCTAAACTTCCTTCCGTAAGATATTTCATGCGTCAGATGATCCTTTGGTCTTTAATTTACAACAAATACCTAATTGATTAAAAATATGTTTTCAAATAATAAGTAGCGCGAATATATTGAGAAATGAACAGAGCTAAAGTCCGGTCGCGGAGCAGAAAGAATTTCGTACAATGACCTCTTTACCTACTGACAGTGGTCACAAACATTTTTGAATGAAGTGCAGTTTACATGAAATATTTGGAGGAGAAAATGTTTTTTACAAACTTATTAAATAAATGTCCTTTATTCATTTACAATACTTATTAGTTAGTTACATTTTAACTTTTTCAATAACCACGATATATTATATAAAAAAAGTGTGCGTGTACACACATAAGAAGTGAAACTTCTTTGTGACCTTATTTTTTAAAAAATAATTTACTATATACAATATTACAGAAATACGTTAGTCTAACACGCGATTTCGACTTAGGCGGATTTTGATTGGACATAAAAAGTTTGAAGTTTATTCTTATAAATTTTGAATTCACACAATCATAATTGAACACCTGACACCAATCAAGCAAACACAAACCTTACGCTCTCAGGTTAAAGGTTTACAATCCCTAAGGACGGCGGTCATTGCACCTGTGCGAGCAAGACACATTATTTTTACGCGGGAGTGACAGTGACAGGTAATAACAGGTTAATGTACGAAATTCTTCCTGCTCCGCGACCGGACTTTATATGGCATAATTACCTAGTAATTAATGTTAAATTTAACTGTCTTTTTAATTCGCGCCTTAGGCGCGGGACAGACACAAGCGGCGCGGCGCGCATCGGGCGCACTGCCGGCGCGCATCGGGCGCACTGCCGGCGCGCATCGGGTACGCTATTGGCTATTTCCAAAGTTTAGAAATTAAAGACTTTTTAACGGATTTTAAACGCGATTTATTCATTCTATTATTTTCCCGACGTTTCGAACACTTTACAGCGAGCGTGGTCACGGGGAGACTCAGTCTCCCCGTGACCACGCTCGCTGTAAAGTGTTCGAAACGTCGGGAAAATAATAGAATGAATAAATCGCGTTTAAAATCCGTTAAAAAGTCTTTAATTTCTAAATGTATAATACTCGCGTAAAATCAAACATCAGAAAATACTATTTCCAAAGTTCTTTCATAGAAAAGCGGCGCAACCGTGGCACAACCGTGGCGTGCCGTCTCGACGCCTTTCCAAAATTCTTTCATACAAAATGTAGAAGAAGGACGTGGTGCAAAGCAGATTGAAGAGGTGCGCTTATGGCACGCCCGCGCCCGCGCCGCTTGTGTTTGACCCGCGCCTTAGTAATCCCCAAACCCTTAACAAAATCTTCATCATCGATGAGTCAATCGCGAAGTAGGTGTGACAGCGTAAACTTCCGTTGTACCCGCATTCTACTCATCGGCGTTTTTACGTCAAACCGGATGCTAAGTAGCATATTATCGCCACGTGCTTCGCTTGCTATAGCCACACTGCTACAACCAACGCACCGCCGCGCGCCGGCGTGACGTGAGCTGAATCATCGTCTATACTCTATACCGTCGAATGATACTTGGAATAACGTCTTGGAGTTTTTCTCGAATTGTTTGCAAAGTTTTGGTGATTCTCTGATAGAGGGGGCGTTGAACCGCTCTTTTTTATCATTTCCTTCCTATATTATTTTCACTGTTCGCCGGATCCGCGAAATTTCTGAACTATCGAGTCGAAGGGACAGATTTATAGATTAATTTAGAGATATTGGAATAATGATAGAATGTTGGTAATGTTGAATTTCATTTCATCACATCGAGTAAGAATTTTTTTGAAGTGAAAACTTCTTTAGCGGCGTTGGGTATAAAATCTTAAACTCGCGTCAGGACACGTGGCCTGATCGAAAAAGCGTAAGACGGATTTTTTTTTTTTTTAGCCCTTATATTCCATGCGTAATACGGATACCATTCCAAAATATCAAACATGCTGAACGTTAATAGTCAAGTTTTCACTTCTGCCGGCATTCCCGGAGTGCAACCCGTCTTTTATTTTAATTTAATTTTAATTTTCTTCCGTATGATTTACTTGCACTTGTTATGCATTTTTAATAATTGAGTTAATTAATCTGCCAGATATCCGTTCCTAGGTGAATTTGTAGCGTTATTTATGTAAAAGACTCGGAACTGCCGGGTTTCTAGATTCGCGTGTTAGATCACGGTCCAATCTAAGGTAATCTGGAAAAATAGTTTCGCTAGACAAAGGCGAGACTTGTAAAAGCAATGTACGGAACAATTAGAGTTAGACACTTGAAATTGCTAGCGGTCACGAATATAATGATTGGGTAATGATTCGCGTAATATCTGCTAGTTGTAACTTTGTATGTTGAAGGATTGATAAAATAATTATTTATATTGCACGCATTAACGACGCAGTAAGTAACGCGGTAATATGAAGACCAATTAAACACGACTGATAAGAGTGTCTTGATGAGATTTTATTACGTTCCTTTAGGATGATGTTTTTCTGAGTTTATACTTTATATGTGAGAATTAATACAATACATGCACGAACCCCGTGCACGGTGTTTTCACGGAGAGGAATCAAATAGTATATAATATGAAATATCTACATTAACGAACAAAGTACTAATGTTTTATATCTTAACGTGGTCTATCTCTTTGATGTGGGCTTTAATTATGGCTTTGTTAATTGGAACATTTTATTGATATATTGGCGATAAAACCCATAATTTGGTACCGTATAAGTAACAATAAGTATCGTACTATTATCCTTTCTACGGCTAACTATGATCATCGGAGCTTGATAGATGGTTCAATAACCGCAATCACCAGTAATTATGGTTGGAAATCGGGCCTTGAGATAAATTTGGGGGGAGGTAAGCGGGCTTTGACCGAACAGAATTCACGGCCACTCGAGACGTCTTGATCTTTTTCCTTTTACGCTGCCTCTGGTACGACATTTTATCTTTTTACCCACATTATTCTATAAAAACGCTCCTTCGTTTTAAGCTTTTCAACAGCGGCTAGATTAATGACGATCGTAAACTTGGTATACCAATTTAAAAATTCATCACGATCAATATTAAGGACTGGTATTGAGCTCGGGTGCACATGCTAATTTATTAAACACATTTTGGCGAAAACAAAACGGCAAGTTGTTCATGTGAAATACTCATGCGATGAGGAGATAAGTGCTAACTGCCAGTGTGTTTAGAGCTAAAGTGACCCAGATTTGCTTTGTGACCAGAGTGCAGTTGTAAAGGGTCGATAGCTTATCTACGCGATCGATAAACACTCGATGTTAATGACAGAAATGTCAAAAGAACAAACCCGATGTTTGAAGTTAAGATTAATCATTCTTCGTTTGGAATATGAACCATCCAATTTATGCTGAATAATGGTGTATGATTTATGAATATGCTACATTCGATGAAGATAAAATATACACTAATGACTCCGGAATTGAAAGATTTAATATGCCGAGATAAAAAGTGTTCCAATGTGTATGTCGTTACTCGTTTGTAAATTATGGTACATACTTTTTATCTACTCCCTAATAACTTATTTGTAGATGCTGTCGCGCCAAATATTACACGAGTCGGTTTGACCATTTCTATGTCATTGATACGTAAAAATCTTAAAATTAAAAATTCTTGTATGTGATTCGTAAAAAAATTTTAAATAGTCTTGTGTACGCTATACAATTTACAATTTTTGACTGGTAGTTACAAAAATTTGTTTCGTTGTTTTTAGTGGCATCTTGTCAAATCGCCAAGACATCACTAGCCCGTGAAAGCGGTCACTAAAAATATATCTTAGGGCTCTTTCAATTTATGCGTTTCGTATCGGACCGCTACAGTGCCGTAGCGGTGCGTTTGTCGTACGGCGCACGGCCGGTCGTTTGTTTTCATACAAAATGCACGGTGCGACAGCAGCGCGGCGTCCGTACCGCGAACGCTCGACATCAGGACGGCAACGTCGCAAGTCCCATAGGGATGTCGGAAATGCAATAAAGTATCGATATGTATATCGTATCGATGTTTTTTGAAAATATCAATATCGATATTGATATTTTTATTAAAAATTGGTTGTCTGTAAAGTCGGTTTACTGACGATAGTTGAACGTGACAACGTCCGATTGTGCTTCTTTGTCGTTCGTTCCGCGCTCTCGCTCGCACTTCAAGCCTTACACGGAACGCCTCAGAGCGAGGTAACGCCGCATGAGTCATGTTTTTTCGTGCGTGCAGGCGGCTCTATCGAATTATAAGACGTTGTCACGTCAAAAATATCGATATATCGATATGATTTGACAGAGAATATTCGTGCTCTAAAAATTAATTTTTTGGTCTTGTCTAATTCAATCATCTTTTACGGAGGCGTAGTTTTTGTTTATTTTTTTGTTTGATGTTTTTCAACAAGAGCACTAACAGTAATGTTTCTTCGTCAGAGTCCATGGCTTAACTGGTGTCAAATAAATTTAAAACAGCACTAGCATACAAACGCACGGCAGTCAGATACGCTTTCAATTTAAGCGTTTGGTATCGGACTGCTAACGTACTGCAACGGCACGGCAGCGGGTTATAACTAGCGGCACGGAAAACGTGCGGCAGCGGTCCGATACGAAACGCATAAATTGAAAGAGCCCTTAATGTAAAAAATTGCCATGTTCTTTATAGCCCATAAAAATTAAGATACAAATGTTGCCAAGTTTATCATGTTGGCAAGATGTTTTAACTTGCTTGAGAAACGATTAGACTGGGCAA
Source organism: Colias behrii (assembly GCA_029959065.1). NCBI lineage: Eukaryota > Metazoa > Arthropoda > Insecta > Lepidoptera > Pieridae > Colias > Colias behrii. Next base: position 7,344,869 of record JARWMC010000018.1, read on the forward strand.
TCCTTTATACCGAACTTTTGGTGTATTTACTTATTTAAGTGCCTACTTATTTTACTCTGAAAGCAAATAATGATTTGTTTAATTTTAATTCATAAATGATATTTATTATTTGTCGAGTAACAAAAATAGCTTGAAGATATAACTCGTAACTCGTTATAAAGGAAGTATCCTTTTCGATATCTACAATTACTTACAATACCTATACTACTGCTAATTCCATTTAAAGAAACTCAATGCGGTTTGATAGGTCATTAATACTCGACTTATCCGGGAAAATGCCACAAGAATTAAGTTTGTATTGTTATGTACAGTTTGAGAAATACAACATTGTCTCCGCGTGCAACTCAGGGTCTCAAACATTTTAATAAATGTTACGTAAGTAACAACGCAGTGCTCCCAACCGGTTTTCACGGTAATCATAATTTACATCGGTCGCTCTGACCCACAACTTGCTTGAACCAGTTCTCTGGTGTTAGACTTGACCTCGGGTTATCAAAAATCCCTAACGGAAGTCATAAAGTGGTATGTGGTACGGTGGGTGGGTGCATGTGCTGCGGCGCTATTGAGATGACGTTTACGTGGCTTATAAATATGGTCATTATTGACTGTACTCCGCATGTGTGTCCGTAATCCGAAAACGTCCATAGGTAGTTAATAGTTTATAGAGGTAGAATTAAAGTAAGGCTGCCCGGTAAAGTTCGCTCATCAGGTGTCTCTACATTTTGTTGTTTTGTTCAAAATCCTTCAATTAATTTACTAAATTGACTTGAAATGATCGCGGCGCATGATATGAGCTGTATGATCTTGCGTGATTTATCCGTGTACCGTGAGCCATATTAATTGGCACAAATGGCATGCAAAAAATCCCACTAAATGCAATATTGACCGATCAGTGTCGGCTTTTAAATATAAAGTAGATATTATGTTCAGACACAAGAAATATCGTCTCACATAACATTACAGATTGAATTACTCTGAAGGAAGAATTATAACTGCGTTCGTAAATATAATATGCCTTGTTACAATTTGATTTATTAGTCGTGTAAACTTAATAATATATTATCCTCTGCGTGAAATACGCATGCATAAACCAAAGTCCTAATTGTTTCTATTTGTGTAAATTTAAAATGAAATTTAACTCTATTGTTACAGTGCTGCGGACAGTGCGGATTCACCAATACTGGAGGAGGCCGGTGAGAGCGGGTCGGAACAGAAACCAAAACCACTGGTCAAATACGGCGAACTCGTCATACTTGGGTAAGATTACTCATATATTTGATAAAACAACTTACTTAGGATTTAAATTAGAACGAGGGAACTATGAAAGTATTATCTTATTAAAAGATATTAAATGAAGAGGGTATGAAAGCAAAAAATATATACGAAAGTTGTAGTGTTAGCTGGACACATGGTGCTGTTGCACTGTGCACATTGTAGCTCTGTGGAACAATGTGGCTACAATGTTCCAATATAATATCATCTACATTAGATTTTCCAATGCGATCAATGTAGACTAGATTGAAGTCAGTGGTCGAGTACAAGGTTGAACGCAAGGCCCGGTTGGCGCATTCGTATTCATCTATCGGCTTGCAGCGTGACGTCACAGCCTGGTAATGCGTATGTCGGGATTACAGGTAAATTAGCTTGGAGAAATTTTTGCGTTTGTAGTAGTGTATGGTCAGCAAATAAAATAAAACTACATTTTATTTTTAGTTTTATTTTATATATAATATGTCGTGGCCATATCGTAGATTTGCTCATTTCATGATATGATTGATCATTTCACGAAATGGTCGCATTTCAGGAAATGGCCAACATAGTTTGATCAGATCGTTAAATCGTCAACGTTTCACGATTTGATCATCAACATTTGGCCAGATCGTATAAAATATAGAGAGTCCATAAAATATTAAAAAAATTCAGAATATTCTAAGAACTTGTTTAGTGTCATTTAAGTTAGTGCCGCGGCAGCGGCCGGCGAATGCCAGAAGCGAATGGTTTTTGCAATAGAAAACAGTTAGGTTAGGTTAGGTTAGACTTTGATAAACAACGCACGAGCCGAGCGAGCAAAGCGAGCGTGCCGCGGTAGCGGCCGGCGAGTGCCAGAAGCGGATCGCTTTTTAAAAAACAAACAATCATAATAATATAGTAGGATATATAAATATATATCCTAAAAGAAAAAATGCGTGTTAAATCCTTTTATTTAAGACGCATTTTTTCTTCAATACATATAAGATATCCACATTTTCCATAGTACTCAAACCTCTTCGTCGTAAATTCTTTGCTATGACTTTCTTCATATTGTTATTAAACGAATTATGAAGTTTTTAACTGCGAATAATTAAATTTTCGCCAGCGGCCGCCATATTATCAGTTATCACATAAACACAGAGCTTGCAGCGCCTCTACCAATAATTAATGTAACTATTTTACGATATGATCAAATAATTTTGATCATTTCATGAAAAAACCGCGCGTTTAGTTGGCCATATCGAGAAACGATTTCTTATCATTGATCTGCCCAAACCACATCATGATGTGGCCAATAGACATTCGATCATTTCATGCAATGCGATCATTTCACGAAATGATCGATCATATCATGAAATGAGCAAATCTACGATATGGCCACGACATATATAAGGGATTTTAAATTAAACTATATGTGTTTCTCCTCTGAAAAAGATGAGACTTTATTTTAATATTTGCACATTTAACATACGTATAACTTTTACATTAACAATGTTACTAAAATGAAAAATTTACTAACCTGAAAAAGAAACGACATGTAAAGTTTAATTCTTTAGTTTGAGAAGTCAAAGGCTTGCCTCGACCATGTTTTAACACTGGAGCCATTTTGAATTAACAATATAAAGTTACAACACTTACACACAAATTAAACACTTCAACAAATATTATAACAATAATAACAAATAATAACAACAATCAACAAATACAAAATTTAACAATTAAACTACGTAATAATTATAATTTTTGAATTAAATGTGTGCTTTATGTTCTAACGGTACCAAACGACTGCACGTGGCACCTGCGGACAGCGTAAACTGGTTTATTCTGGTTTTGTGCGTGTTTCCACTTTCCACTATCAAGTGACGATTTATTTATTTGTTTTGTTTCGTAATTATTATGGTCAAATATTAATTATGAAACAAATTATTATGGACACGATATTTTATTGTTTCACGGTAGTCGCCTTGTCGTTTGCTCAAGGACGTGAAATTGAATGATATATTTTTTTTTATAAAGTCAAAACCATTTTCTTTCAAATAAAAACTTGTTTTTATTGAAAACAAAAGTGTTGCTAGGAATAAGTATAAAATTAAATAGTAATGTTAGGATATCGAAACATTTTTGTATAGGCCAGAACGATATAGTGGAAACGCGCTCTAAGATCTGAGTAATATACACACCACTACATATGCAAAAATTTCTCCAAGCTAATTTACCTGTAGTTACTTTGATTGTGGACAAACGGACGTCATTTATATCCCTATATGGTGTTTACTACTATTAAATTTATGAAGTATGCTATGCGACATCACATTGAAATTTTTTTATGTACACTAGTTAAGGAAAGTAAAAATCAGAGCGAATATTTGGTTTTAAATTTAGTGCCTCGTTAAATAATCCTGTATAATTACTATGTAACGAAAGCATATTAGTTACGTATTATTGTGAAATAATAACGTGGTTTATTACGCATTTTTAGAAACCAATTGATTACGTCGCACATAATATTGTTTTAAGTGGCATTTCTTAATTAAAACTTAATCACCTTTTGATGCATTTTGATACCACTGCAACGTTATTTCAGAAGTGGTTAAATGTCATATAAATATTATTAGATACTAAAGGTCAAGATCAATTTGCCGGTTTTTTGTGACTTTTGGACAGAGTGGATTACAACGTTCAGTTTTTCCTTATTGACATTCATTTTACAATTTGTTCGTTACTATTATTATTATCGTTAATACGTTGTTGTTATTTTAATACAGTTAATGTACCTACATCTCTAAGACCTTAATCGCAATGTCTTAAAGCAAATGCAACAGAATCGAAAATGTTAAGACTTAAATACGATTTACTACCGTGCCAACGTAATATGTATTTGATTTTATTATCAAGGCGATTCAAATCTTATTATTGGGCAAATTATGGTTTTATTATAAATTATAATATAAGTCGGAATCATAGAACTTTAAATTATCCCATTTTTTCGATATTCGCTAAGCGCTCTTGGACAATTTTCAAAAAGTTACGTCGTTGTTACCGAGATGCATGCAAAGTGCTCAGATAATTGAAGTGTCGCCAGTAAAATCCAAATGGGATGTTTTTATTATAGAAGATACCTAGATGTGGTAGTTTTATGAAGATTTCATATACACGGGCTTTATAACCATCGTTGTGTAATGTAGGAAATGGAACAAAGGCGCATTTATGACGGTGGAAGTATTAAAATAATCCCTAACTAGGTTATGCTATTTTCATGTTAGGGTATTATTAAATTGAGCTTTGAAGTTGTTCTTAATTTTGTTGAAGTCGCACTGCATTCCTTGAATTTGTATTTCGATAGATAAATTTCTTATGTCGTACATATTAATATTTATGACTTTACTAGCGGTCCGCCCCGGCTTCGCCCGTGGTACCTACATGTTTAAACTATCCTATCTCTCAAGTTGGATCGAACTGCACATGGTGTGCATATTTTATTATAATCGGTTAAGTGGTTTAGGAGTCCATTGAGGACAAACATTGTGACACGAGATTTATATATATTAAGATTACTATACGTTTTATAATCGAATTGGTACGTGATTTTTACACATAATAACAACGCTGTTCATCATAAAATCGTTACGGAATTTGATGTCTATATTCGGCGTCGCCGTACGCGGCGTATGGCGCATCAACACAACAAAGAATGTCAATCAACTGCACAAGTACATACTCAATAAAATCTTAATGTCCTTCAGTATATACTGATAAAATGCAATTGACTTATATGATACTTGAGCCTCATGTAAAAGTTAAAGGATGAGCGAATTATTTGATTGCTCTACATTGTGTTTCAAGTGCCCAAAATAACGAGACATTTAGTATTCATGAGTTCGAAGCAGTTCTCTCTTGTTTGAATAAAATTTGCAGTAGGTTTTTGATATGATAGTTTTCAATGGTAAAAGGTTGGATATAAACGCTCTTATTTATCTCAAGTGTCTTTTCGTACCTATATATCTTATACATATCTTAGTGCCATAAGATTAGCGCTTCTGTAACTAGTAACTACTCACAATTGCACTGTTTTTATTATAGCTATATTTTACTGTATTTTTCGTCTGGAGTCAAATGTGTATGAGTTGTAAGTTCGTTCTTCGATTGAGATTACAGCGAAGTATACCTATAATATAACTACGAGTAAACTTGTTAAGTCAACGTAGGTAGTACGTTAAAAAAATTACTCCAGAGTTTTCTTAGTGATGTTCAGTTCCATTCTCAGAAAATTTGTGACAAGAAAAATACCATCATAGTGTAACAGGATTTGGGATATTGCCAACGTTTCCTCATAATCTATATCTATACATATAATAAATCTGTAGAAGGGTCAATTCTGTACATTGAAAATATTGAAAAAATAAATACCAGGGGGTGTTACTGGATCGACACCAAACCCAAATATGTGATTAAATAAATTTTTGTCTGTCTGTCTGTCTTTCTGTCTGTCTGTTTGTATGTGAAGGCATCACGTAAAAACTAACGGTTTGATTTCGATGAAAATTGGTATAATTATACCTTATTATCCTGGGCATAAAATAGGATACTTTTTATCCCGGAAAAATACGTAGAAAAAAAAATCTTAATTTTTCCGCGCGGACGGAGTCGCGGGCGGAAGCTAGTTCTTGTAATAAAAAATTAATAAAATCTGTGCTATAATTGTAGTGCATCTTATTCTTTACCCTTTGTAAAGTATTGTTACGTGGATACTAGATTCAACGGTAACATCCATACTAATATTATAAATGCGAAAGTAACTCTGTCTGTCTGTCTGTTACTCAATCACGCCTAAACTACTGAACCAATTTTCATGAAATTTGCTATGGAGATATTTTGATACCCGAGAAAGGACATAGGCTACTTTTTATCCCGGGAAAATGACGCAATCCCGGAAATCCCACGGGAACGGGAACTATGCGGGTTTTTCTTTGACTGCGCGGGCGAAGCCGCGGGCGGAAACCTAGTTGTTTTATAAATCAACAACAATAGCATAATTAATTTATCAAGGAAAATAAAGACAAATTGATCGTCAGTAGCTATTAAGAATTTCTTTTTGTTTTTTATATTAAGCCATTGTTGTCTGAATAATTTGTAAAACTTTGTATTTTTGTTAGAAGCAAAGTTTTCCCTGTAGCCTATTATTCCTAACTAAATGATTGAGCTCAAAGTGCTAATCGATAGAAACTGAATGCTTTTATATTTCTACTTCTTTTGCGTAAAACGTTTACTATGAACTGATTACGTTTTATCTTTTGGAAAAAATTGCTATGTTATAAATGATCTCAGAGATATGTATCAGTTAAAATATGATATGTATAAACCTGTTCCACATTGCCAGGTGAAATTTTATACAAACCAAAACACAACACTTCATTATCGCTAATTACCATTTCAAGTTACTTTCACGTCTACCGTGTCAATCTTTAACCTCCCTTTATTTGTATTAGTTAAGTATTTAAATTTTTGTGTCTAAGCTAATATTATGAAGGGGAATCATTTGTGTTTTTGCTTGTATGTTTTAATGTTTTGAAACCAACACTACTGGGCCGATTCCAAAAATCCACAAGCAGAAAATGAGCAGAAAGCTACATTTTTTCTGCGTCACATACATAGGCTTTATTTTATTTCTTTCTTATCCCGTGTCAACGTAAGCAACTAGTCCTACTTTACATTATAAATGCGAAAGTTTGGAGGGTGTATGTATGTTTGTCTTTTACGAAATGACTGCTGGATGTCAGAATAATACATGAGCTATAGAATTACTTGATTTTGTCCGCGGGTTCGTCGTACCTGTAGGTAGATATATTTTCAATGTCTCGTCATCGATACTCAGCCCCAGCTCGCGGCTTGGTGGTGGCGTTACGTAATCCTAGCCGCACTAATTCAATTAAACAACAAACTTCTATATTTAACTTGTGTTGTTGTAAAAGTTGAGTAATTGCGCGGTCTCGCTGCGAAGACCTGGCCTGCTGCTCGCTTTTAACGAACCGAGTTTACATAAAACAATATATATGTACTTAAACAGAATTTTTTAATAAGGTTCGCATAATTTTTGGTAGAATTTTAGCGTAGCGTACTGAACAGTTTACTTTTGTTGTTTTTTACAGGATGGACTTTGAATAATATTATAGCAATTATCTTTATATTAGTTTTTCTAAATTTATTTTTGTGTAAGGTATTTTACGAATCAAGTGTCGGAATATTTTTTTGACTGATTTTATTCCAGTATTATTTTTATACCTATTTACAACAGTTCATTTATTAAAAAAATACAAAAAATAGGCAAGAAAGTATTTCATAAAAGGGCAACTATGAGTTATGAACATGTGACAGTGTGACCAATAAAACGCGTCAACTTTACGAGCTCAACACATATGCCACAATTTATGACGTAGCGTAGGTACACGTACGGTACGTAGGAATTAAAGTCTCGTCTTGAACTGCCTACGCATCAATTTTCTTTGCCATCTGTCCAGACTGCATCACAGACACTTTCTTAAAATTCTCAAATATTTTTAAATTATCGAAATTTAATTTTATCTCCTTTAAGTTAAAAATATTTGTTAAAGTGTAGTTGTTACTTTGTGTAACTAAGTTCATTGCTGTTTATTTATATTTCAATTTCAAGAGAACACTTACTCTGAACCACATTCATAGAATTTAAAAATTATTATGATGTTGTACCGCACTTAAATAAAGTAACATTTTAACGTCGCTATTCGTAAACATCCAAACAAATGTAAGTAGCAACGTCCACGCCGCTTACCAGACTTTAAATATCTATTCTTAATCGGAACTCTTGCGAGTGCAGCTGTAAAGGTTGTCTATACGCATTATGTCAGGAGTTACGACGGCTTACACAATAACATACAAAGGCCGCACTTGCTCGGCTTCCCATGAACCGCATCCAGCTCGACATTGTCCAATTTCTTGCTATCTTGTTACAGTAATGCTTCTTCGTACTGTGCATGCGAAATAAAAACAGTGTGAATAATATGAAGCAGTCATTGTCTTTTCCCTCGTTTCGGGCCACGCCGTGTGGCGAACGGAGCGGGAAGCGATATTATCGAACTGTAAAGTATACAAAAGTTTCATTATTTTTGTGCGATTGATGGGAAGCGGAAAAGGAAACGTCGGAACTTTGGAACAAGTAGCGCACGTCTCGCATATGCTAAGAATGCACATTTACGAAATTTAAGTGTGGGAATATTCTGTACGTCCACCAATTCAACTAGTTCGATTAATATGCAGACTTCACAACAGGTCGTTGCGTTAGGCAAGGATCATAGATGTAAGGATGATCCGACCAAACATGACAAATAGAAGACAGACGTATAAGAGGTTTTAGTCTTCCCATCTGTTGCTCTGGGATCCCACAACATTCATGTTAGTCGTCAATCGTCGCCGCTCATCGCTCCGTAGCTGTATGGATGATGTCTCTGTTATAACAATTTAACACAAACTCGCGGCGAATGACATCACTCCTGCAGCCACAAGCCGGTGCACGAAACATCCGGAGAATAAGTTATATTGTAATATTATTATAAAATGTTTTATGGTACATCAACGCCGTTTATATTATAACGGTTGTGGAGTCGTGATGGGAATGTTTATAATGTCCTAGTTTGCAGTACGGTAGTAATATACTACCGCAAGTAGCAACTGGTGCTTGTTTAAATTGTAGCAGAGATTTTTGGTATTAATTTAACATACAAACCTGTTATAAGATTTGATCTTGAATTGAAATGTTATATAAATAAGGAGTAGACTGCATTATATACAAACAAGAGAAAAGACATCAGCCTAATTTACGTATGGATTCTATTCTTGAAGTCTAGCATGACACAATTCATATTCAAAGAATCGAGAATGCGGTTGTACACCTACCTAATCCTTTGACAAAGGCAAAAAACATTTAAAATGCATTAAATACACTCACACAGATAAATGCTTTTTTGTTATAGTATGTCTACTCTATTGGGAACACCTACTGCGATAATATTGTCAATCACAGGACGAAAATACTTCTATCATAAGAATAATTTGCTATCAGCAACTTTTACAAACTGTATACATATTTAATTTCAATAAAAATCCCGTCTATTCAATACTTTACAAAGAGAAAACTAGCAAAACATTTTACATAAAAATACCACAAGTCTATGTTTACACGGAAAAATTTTAATTTGATACAACGTGACGAAAAAAAATGCGCCCATTATACGCGTTTTCTATTTTCACTATACCCGTCTGCTTTGAAGGCGATATTAATAGCATGGGCTATTTCAATTAAGCAAATGGAGCGCATTAAAAGCTTTTGTGCGATGCGGTGCAAGCCGTCATCGTACGGGCTAATGGCTCCAATGATATTATAAGTTAATCTATACTATGATATTATAAAGCTGAAGAGTTTGTTTGTTTGAATGCGCTAATCTCAGGAACGGTCCGATTTGAAAAGTTCTTTCGGTGTTAGATAGCCCATTTATCGAGGAAGGCTTTAGGTTATATATCATCACGCTAAGACGAATAGGAGCGGAGCAATGTGGGTTAAACCGCGAGGCACGGCTATTTAAAATAATAAAAAGGTAAACAACTGAAGGCTGATTATGAAATACTAATTAAATATAGCGGTCTTGCTTTGATAGGAAGTGGATAAGCCGATGATCCTATTGCATAACGCAATGAATACGTTGAAGTTTTGGTAATACGAGATAAAGTGGGATAATCTTATAACAATTCATTTATATGTGTTATGTATCTGTCTCTAGTTATGGTCATAAAGTGCTTTTAGATATTATTTACAGTTAATATAATTTTATGTTGAGTTAGAGAATTGGTATTCCTCTATGTAAATTTACTTAAATTATCTCGTATTTACAATTGCAGACTGACGATATTGCTTCATTTCTTATTTGTAAGTCCGCCTCTATCTTTTCCTTTGAATGAAATTCAAATGACGTTTATCTGTTGAGTAACTTTTACTTTGACGTTGAGAAACAGGCACTAAGTATCTCGTACAAAAGTAGGTCAAAAGAGTAATAAAATACTGTAAAACTATAAGGAATTTAGCTAAATATACGAAGTAATTTTGTTTAATTTGTTTGATTGTTTTTTTTATATGCTTGTGCCACATATTATGAAGTATTTTTTTAAGATGATTTATAATTTTTATCTTAATTTTACCATTCAGCAACACCCTTGGGTACCTACCTAAACAAATTTGTTAAATAATGCTCTATACATACGTAAGACTATTGCAGAAGAACAAAAAGACCCTTCAACATTTATTTTTCATAAATAAATAAATCTCCAAATTCTCAGGTACAATGGATTCCTTCCCGCGGGCGAGAGGGGCAGGCGCCGCAGCAAATTCGTGCTGTACAGGCGGCCGCAAGCGAACGGCGTACGCCGCTCGAAGCACTACGTGGTGAAGACGCCGCACAGCAGCAAGGCGATACTCGACGCTAGCCAGCACTCGATATCGTACACGTTGAGCAGGAGCCATGCTGTCATTGTGGAATATACGGAGGACCCAGATACGGATATGTTTCAGGTTAGTGCTGTTGAATTTAAGTGTAATGTTGGTAAAGTCGTGGAGGATTGTGTACTGCAAATAAGTATCGAGGAAGGGATATAGGCTAGACTTCGATAATGTAGTTTAGACGATGTGTTAGTGTAATTGTTTCCTGCTTAATGGTAACCATTTAACATGAATGTGTTAAAAACTTACAATATTGGGAAGTTCTTTCAACAATGCAGTGTAATGGTCTATCGTTGGCAGTTACTTGAGTTGTTTTATAAAAACAATGAAGATTACTTAAACGAGATAAGTAAATCTTAGCAGAAAAACGTAACTTATATAACATCTGCGCAGTTGTAACTTTTTGTGATCAGTTCTTAATCTGTGTGAATTGACTATTGACTAAACATGGATCATTAGAAGACAGTATAGTTTCTTTCTTCGCGCGTAACTGCTTAGAAAAGTAAGGAAATAATGATCTTAACGTTTGTTTGATCATAGCATTGTTTCAATTTCACATCTTAAACTGTTCACATTGTGTAACAATTTACAATTCGAGATGTTACAGAGCAGACAATGCATGTCGTATTTCGAAATAATGTCAACGATCCCTAGAGGTAGTCCCACCCACGCATTCGAGTCGCTTATCATCCACCAGACGCCCCGTGTTTATTCCACAAGGCGCTTGAACAATATGCCACGTGATCGCAAACAATAGACACCCCAGTTGTTAGCTTTTAACTGGGGAGACAGCCATGTTACGATATAATAGCAAATTCCTATGACTTCACTTAGAGATACACTTTCTTCTTCCATTTATTTTTGTACGATCGAAGCTTAAATTGTTATACGATCTTTAAATAGCCTAGATTTTTGTTTTGGTGGTTTGCCAGGAAACACGTGTTGTTATATAACAATTATTATTCTCGGAGCAGATGTGAAAATCATTTGTTTTGTTTTAATATAGTATCAGTATTAGCTATGAAAATATACAAAAAGTGTTTTGTCGGTTTACGTTACATGTGTTTACGCGGTATCCCAGCATGCATATCTAATCGCGCATGTGGGTTAGTGCCCCCTGGAGTGAGAACAATGCGTTGGTCCTTACTGGCGCGATGCGTCGGCCTGCAAGTGACAACGAACCTATCGTAACATCTCAATGAGTAAACACGCGTGTGCTTGTCGCTTGATAAGGATGCAGTCGGCGCCCATTCGACAACTAAATTACTCTCTTTGAAACTAATTAGCCGCGCGCTCGTCGACGCGTAACTGTCCGAGATAGCGCATAACTTGGTCACTTTGCAGCTTGGCTCAGTCAATTGCAAGCGATTCCTATGGGGCGTCGAAGTTCGTTGCCGCCGCGGTCGACGCACCGCTCCACATCCTGTTCATTCGACGCCATTTCATTGTTGTCGCTAACGTTTGCAAACCGCACCAACGAAACTTAATAACGTTCCAAGTCCCATTATTCAAACCTGTAGGCTCGATTGTTTCGAGCGCGTAAAACTGACGTTAAGATGGCTCAGTTGTTCTCCGAGAGAACAAAGTCCTTTGTCTAGTACCATTTCCATTATCTAGATTAAATATAAGCTGCGCTGTTACGCAAACGTAAACACACCTGTGCTATTTAGACTTTCCAGCTATCGGTCTTCCATATCTTGTTGTCTTGCGTATTTTTATCGTTCTTTCACGACACGATAAGCCATAACCGATTTGAGAATTCCCACGGCGTAGTATCAATATAAACACCAGAATAACCTGTTTGCTTACGAACTATTTCTGCGCACATACCTACCAAAAGTATTTGCGTAGTATAATTTGCCAATTTTTTTACGTATTGTTCAACTTGAATGAACCAACATTTACATGGGCCATGATGAATGGTACTGCCCCGCCCCCGGACCGTCAACTATTTTAATCATGACTAGGGAATCCAATCCCGCACCTTTTTTGCGGGATCAAAAATGCGGGATTACTCATGCGGGATCCCGCACGTTCGCGGGATTGAAAAAAAGTAAGAAAAATAGGCTCAGACGATGATCGGAACTATTATCGGACGGAACGGAACGTAATCAATGTCAGTTCCAGTACTCTATGACTGGAGATTCCCCTACGGCGCACGGGGATTTACCTTTGCGCGCGGTCAAGTGTCAAAGAATTTGCGTCTGGGGGAAGTATTTGGAAGCTGTTTATACTTATGTAAAGTCAATTCCGCCTACAAGTGTGGAAGACAAGCGTGCTTTTTCCGCCGCTGGCTATTTATGCAACAAGATAAGATCAAATCTAAAAGATGAAACGTTAGATACTTTATCATTTCTTTCTTTCAATCAGCTTATTTTTTTTAAAGTATTTTCAAAAAAAAAAAACTGATTTTAAATGCCTCTAAAACCAATGAATAATATGTTCTATTTCAAATAAAAATCTTAATATGAAACGTGAAATATTGTGAATATTGTATTGTCTTAAACATCATTATATTTAATTTATAATATAAGTGATAACTTTGATTCATGTTGATAAGAATAATTAAAAATATTTGCGTGTATTTTCTTTCTTTAAATTACATGAAACAAAAATAATAATAATTAAAATCAATCCCGCAAATCCCGCGGGATCCGCGGGATTGATGATCTTAATCCCGCAGGCTTGCGGGATTGCGATTTTGATGCGGGATTGGATTCTCTAATCATGACCCACTAACCTGAAACTAGTTTATGACAAATTCCTTATCAATTCTTATAATTTGTAAAATTTTTGTTCGATCGAGTGAACATTTAACGATGATTATGCATGATATTTATTTCAAAATTGGTTGAAACCGACCCTAATCAAAATGTTTATGCTGATCTTATAACTTACCGGCACCAATGTTTGGTTAAATTTTTTCGAAATAAGCAGTGCGTGATGCAGGCGGTAGTATATTTTTTTAAGGGAGGTTAGGCATTTGATCTCTATGTCACCGTATCGTAAGTATAATATAGTTGATGTTTATTGCTTCGCATGTTTGCGTAGGCGGTAGGGCATAAAAAATAATATGGATATTGGATATTAATAAACCGTAGATAAAGTTGACATTGACTTTGCCTCAAGAAGGTTGGAAAGATGTGTGGAACGGTCTGTGATAGAACTTACTTTGAAACTTGTAGTTCCTCTTTGTTTACTTGAAAATTGTCAAATATATGAAGACGTTAAATTGAATAAGCAAATGGAATAGAAGCAGAATTTGAATCAAAACATTTTTTCATTAGAGAATATTCCAAAGCAATCGCACTTGTATCTCGCTCCGCGAAGCCGTCGCGTCGCAAGTCGTTATTGGTAAATGGATGAGACTTGTGACGTCACGGACGATCCGATTCGCATGTCAACAGGGGTGGGGTGTGACGTCAGAGGGGAGGGATAGCGAGACGGCGTGGTCGGGCCAAGGACGTCGCCGGGCCGACGGACCCGCAACATCGCGTTAATCGATACCTATACTTATAACATTAGATTCTAATACATTACAATTTATAATACTAACTATGCATTGTATGTGGAATGCGGTACCTACATCTGATCTTTTAAACATTCCATTTGGATTTCTGAATGCGGTCAGCTGAAGATCAGGTTAATGCTAGAAATGCATAAGCAGAATGCATAAATCAATTTTGATAAAATTTGCACTACTGCATAAATTTATCCAACCCTTCTTTCATGCTGGGTTTGCTTCACATAAAATTAATTACCAACTCCTTCGCTAAAGCCTAAAACTCATAAATTCGAAGTAATAAAAAATACACTTCATAAAAAAATGGTTAACTAAAAAGAATTCGCTATTGGGATTCTGAATAATAATAATTAATCAGCCGTTGAATTCTAGGCTAACAATATATTGATAGTAAAAAAATATTACTGCTCTTTTATTATGTGCTAAAAAACCAATAGTAACGGTTCCGACGATCGTTAAACCATCAATCAAGACAAGCTATTAGAATTATATGAAAACAAAAGATTTATATCAGTTATTATGTCTTTGTATTCCTGAACGTTGAACAAAATTTTCAACGGTCCAAGTAAAATTATTCTAACGATAATTTATATTTTGTGTTTAACTTCTTTTGTTTTGAATACGTAATCATTAGAAGTCAAAACAAAAGAAAGACTATTATTTATTACCTAAATGTCAACTTTCCATAACCTTAACGTACCTTGACGATTTAGAAACCATTTTTAGAAACCAAACGTAGTCTCGACATCAGTCGACATCGATCTCGACCGAAATCGGTCGGTAACTAACGATTTTCAGTAACTATAGTATGGACCTAAAAAATTTAGTGTTCTTTTTCCAAGAAATTTATCTTGGTTTTAGGGAATATTATATAGTAATTTAATAATAATAATAATAAAACACTTTATTGTACAATGCACAGATATTAAATACAATTTCATACAGAAGGAATCTTCACCGTACAAATTGGCGGCCTTATCGCTTTGAAGCGATTTCTTCCAGGCAACCTTGGGATATAGGAAAATGAAAAGAATGAAAAGGTAGATAGTGCATTACAAGAAGTGAATACACATAAATATAATAGATATAGGTAAAGGTATAAAATTATAATATATATAATAAAATTATATAACATAAGAAAGAAAGAAAAACGTGCAGAAGAGGATATATAAAATTTCAAGTAGAGAAAAAGGTAAAACAGAACAGATACAGAATGACTAAGAGGACAGATAATATTTTTTAATTACAGCTTTAAAACTATTCAGAGTTTGCGCTTGCTTTATTGCGGTTGGTAGGGAGTTCCACAATCTTACGGCTTGCACGGTAAAAGATGAATCATAAAATTTGGAGATGTGAGCAGGCATACAAAGCGTAAGATTGTTAGAGGAGCGCAAATTACATTCATGAGATGAGCCCATAAATACAAATCTCTTTTTTAAGTAGGAAGGAGTTCTGGGATCGAAAAGGATTGAGTATAGGAGGGACAGGAGATGCGTATTCCGGCGAAGGCGGATAGGAAGCCATCTGAGTTGTGAGCGGAAGTCTGAGATATGGTCGAACTTGCGAAGACCAAAAATAAATCTTATCGCAAAATTTTGAAGGCGTTCTAATTTGTTTAATTGCTCCTCAGTAAGGACTAAGTAGCTTGCATCAGCATAGTCGAGGATAGGAAGAAGCAAAGATTGTGCAAGCAAAATTTTCGTGGATATGGGCAAAAAATTGCGCAAACGCCTTAGCATTGCAGCAACACCAAAAATCTTACGACTAACAAGTTTAATATGCTCTGTCCAGGACAGGGTTTGGTCGAGAGTAATACCAAGATTCTTGACAGTAGGACTGTAAGGTACTTGAACCCCCTCAATCAAAATCTTAGGTAAATCTGCAACAGACACCCTGGCGATGAAATACGGGCTGCCGATTATTATTGCTTGGGTTTTGCTTGGATTTATTTTCAGTCCATATTTATGAGTCCAGCTTACAATGCTACTAAGGTCATCATTCATACATCTTATTTCTTGTTCTAGACTCTCAATATTAGAATGCCTGTAAATCTGAAGATCGTCTGCATATAGATGGTAGAGAGAAGATATATTAGAAGTTATGGAATTGATGAATATACTGAAAAGGAGAGGTGACAACACGCCGCCTTGAGGAACGCCAGCAGTAACATCACACCAAGAAGAATACGTATTATCAACACGGATACACTGCCGACGTCCTTGCAAGTAGCTACGAAACCAATCCAACACTGCAGGAGATATATTAAGAGAACCAAGCACAGCTAACAAGATGTCAAAATCAACAGTGTTGAAAGCATTAGAGAAATCTAGAAGAGTGAGAATTGTTAGCTGTTTATTATCCATTGCAAGGCGAATATCATCTGTGACCTTGACAAGAGCAGTGACCGTGCTATGTCCAGCTCTGAAGCCGGATTGGAGAGGATCGAGGAGGGAGTTTCTCGTTAGAAAAGAGCACAGCTGCTGCTGCACCAATTTCTCGAGAATTTTAGAAAGGAAGGGGAGAATGGATATCGGGCGATAGTCGGAAAAGCAGGAAGGATTGTTCTTTTTAGGGAGAGGGATAATATGAGAATCCTTCCATACTTGAGGGAAACTAGCGGATGATATAGAGAAATTAAGGATATGTGAAATGATAGGAGTGACTATGTCAAGGATAGGTAAAATCATAGCTCGGCCAATACTGTCACAGCCCATCGCATTCGAAGCAATGGATAATATGTTCTTCTTAATATCACTGTCAGTGAAAGGTGCGAAATTGAACGGTGGAATATTGGGAGTCGGCAAAGAGGAAAGAAAGTTAATAGTATTAAGTTTGGTATTACTATCTAAAGGAGCAACGGAAGAAGTGAAATGTTTATTTAGTAAGTTAATATTAGTACTAAGCGGAACAGTATCATTAGATGACTTACCGACCCCAAGAGATTTAAGAAATTTCCAAGTATTTGCTGTGTTGCCGTTCTCAACAGATTTATGAATGTGGCGTCGTTGTGCATCTCTACACATCATATTGCAGCGATTGCGGAGGGTTTTATACTTCTCCCTATTGACGTCCGAGTTGTTAATTTTGAACCTGGCTTTGGCTAGGTTTTTCCTGTGAACTATAGATTTTAGTTCATCGGTAAGCCAGGGAGCAGGAGCATGTTTAATTTTGATCGACCTGATGGGTGCATGCGTGTCAAATAACCTTATTACAAGTGAATTGAATGCTTGAACTTTAGAGTCAACTGTATCAAACGAGAAAACAGGAGACCAATCTATTTTCCTAGCATCTTCAAGCAGACGCTCGACATCCATCCCACGAAAATTTCGCTGCAGCATAACCTTGTGCTTCTTCTTAGGAGGACGTAGAAGATATGAAAGGAAGATAAGATCGTGATAGGAGAAGGCATCAGCGGAGCATTGTCCGTGTTTTGAAACATGGTCAGTGGAAGAAACAATGATTAAGTCAAGGAGAGAAGGATTACAGCCAGGAGCAAAATGGGTAGGATTAAGAGGAAGTAAATTTAATTTAGTAAATTAAAATTAGTTATATTAATTTTCGCATTATTACAATTGCAATTGCATATGAAAAAAGCAAACTTTATGCACAAAAAACATGGCAGTTAATTTAATTTTAATCAAATTCGATATTTTTTTATATCAATCGTTTAATTAATGTTCTATTTATTACATATTCATGGAATCCAAAATTCCATGTATGGCAATCTCCTTATTTACTTTTTTGACATTTGACATCAATCAATCAAAATAATATTTCTATCAAAATAAATATAAATTTTGTGTTTTCAAGAGGATAATTTTTAATTATGTTCTTAAAAATCCTATAAATCTATTGGATAAAAAAATATCCTAAGAAAACATCAATCTGCGTTATGTTTTTTTATAGTTAAAGCTATTAGTTTTAGTTTAGAAATATTATTTGTGAAGTGCAATAAAATTCTAATCAAAAGACTCTAAAAGCTCTACAAGATAATTCTGCTCAATTCGAAGCCTTTCGAGAAATCTTTAAGACATCATAGAAACGGACGGAACTAAAACTAAGGACTGAACGGATAATTTGTATCACTTGTATTTTTAGCTTGTTTAATAAATATATTGACCATTTTATATTTTATTACAGTTAATAAATATAATATTTAATATTATATTATGTGCATCATTGACCATTGTATATTTTATTACAGTTAATAAGTAAAGGATGAATATATATGTATTATGTAATTGATTTAGCGGTTCACGGGTAATTATTTATGTATTAAATATATAAATATTTATCTATAAATTTTATATTTTACAGATGAACAAGTTACTAGAATTATGTTGGTGAGAGATGATGGTTTTGAGCTAAATTTTCAACTACGCTATTAGAAACTGTTAAATTAAATTTTTCTAATAAATTTTTTTTGGATTGTTTTTATTTTATTTGTATTCATCTGTATAATTTTATTATCCTAGAAGTTCAGAAAGAAATTAATCGAATATGAATGCAATAATTTAGGCTGAATAAGAGCTAGCGCGCACGAGCAACTTTGTCTCCGCAACTATTTTGTCTCTCCACCCATGGGCTAGTATGAAAGTGCGCGCACGTAGCGACGCAACTCCCCATACATTTGACGGGAGAGACAAAATAGTTGCGGAGACAAAGTTGCTCGTGCGCGCTAGCTCTTAATGCAGACAGCAGTACACTATTTTAATGTTTATTAAATATAATATAAGAGGCTTCTTAACATTTTCAATAAAATTTTGAAACCATCTTAAAAATAAAACATTATTTGTTAATTTTATTTTAATTGCAATAACATTAAATAAGAGAAAAAAATATTGCGTTAAATCATGTAGCATCGGAAGTATGAAATATCTTTTTTTTATTATAAAACTAGCTTTCCACCCGCAGCTTCGCCCGCGCAGTCAAAGAAAAACCCGCATAGTTCCCGTTCCCGTGGGATTTCCGGGATAAAACCTATCCTATTTCCCGGGATAAAAAGTAGCATATGTCCTTTCTCGGGTATCAAAATATCTCTATACCAAATTTCATGCAAATTGGTTCAGTAGTTAAGGCGTGATTGAGTAACAGACAGACAGACAGAGTTACTTTCGCATTTATAATATTAGTATGGATTATAATAATCTATAATTTTTCACATCGATATTATCAACCGTATCTACAAACCCACACAAACCGTAAGGCCCTTCTCCCATTACGATACTTCTAGAATACGATACTCGAATAAAATACTAATTAGATATTTGCTCGCTACCCGATGCTCGCATATTAAGCGACTGAAAAATGACTAAATTCATCATTATTGTGCCTCGTTTTGGTGGACGGACGTTATGTTGAGCGATTCCAGTGACGACGTAAGAGTAGGAAGTACTGGATTCATCCATATATTGTAAGAAACATAAATTGTAGAGTTTTTGTAGCCGCACGAGAACTACAACATGATGATAAGACATTTTTATCTTTCTATCGAAGAGATACGCGCGAGACGCGACGCAAAAGCGACCAACACGGTGAGTCGTGCGAAACTAGTCGCGTACGTGTAGGATACCGGTAGCGAGGTGTGCAAGCCTTCATACAAATGTATGTGAGATACTCCGCGGCGACTAGTCTCCGAGACTGGAATCGCCTGTGCGTATCGTAATGGGAGAAGGGCCTAAGTTATCGAGATCTTGTCGAGATCATAACGTCGGTATCTTGGTCGGTATCATAACGATTGACAATGTCAAAGAATAATTTGTTTTGACAATATTCGAATGTGTTGCAAAGAAATGATTTTCCAAATCCATGAAATCTATATTTTATTTATTTTTCATATATCTACGGAATTGAAATAATGATGTTATTAATTTAGATAAAAATGCATTACTACAAGGCTATTATTATATAAATATTTTGACGTATTACGGAAAGTTTTGTGAAGAATAAAAATTATAAACAAATATTTATCCATTGTAGACTTCCATCAAATTAGGGAGAGGTATTAAGCGACATCATTTTCATTGCTGAAGACGGCACTATAAATTAGTTTGTCGATAATTACCGACTATGTTCAAACTACGGCCCCAGCTTTTGGCCGAAAATACATATCCATGACATTTTGTTGAACCTTAGCAAATTCCATTTCAGTTTCCTAAATTTAATTAACAAAGAGAGATATATGTATTATTACTTATCCCGAAGTTCGGTTTACAAAGGAATCTAATCGGATAAAAGCATCGCGCTGGATAGGAAAAATAATTCCATATAGTTCCATGTTCCCTGGCCAGCGTCCAGACGGGCGAAAGTGCAGCCAGCAGGACGCATGATAGGAATCTATGAAAGCCAATGTCAGTATTATTTCTTTATTAGATGTTTTCAATTCAGCAAACACAGTTTGCAGATAAAAAGTTAAATTCCTGGATAATAGCTTGCGTGTTATTTCATAGAACTACTTGGTATGTTTTGTGGTTTTGTTCTATTAGTCGATTGTAGAGTAGGAATACTTTTTCCAGTAAAACTTGTTTTATGTGTAGTCGTTAAATTATCTTCGCTCGCGTTCTATCTATCGTTCGCGTGTATTTGCTTGATTGTATAGATTTTAAAGAATAGCAATATTCCTTCTTAAATGTATAAAATGACCCCTGCTGTTAACACACACATAAAAAGTCTACAAGATCCTTTGTCCGAACAATACAATTAGATAGAAGACAATGAATTTGCACGCCGTAAGTACTTTGCCTTGAGATTCACACAGTACATTCAAATTCCACCATAATATCATATTAATTGCACAGTCGCGTCCTTGATGAAACCAGTTAGGGTATATCACCGTTCCGCTATCTCACGGAAATCCACCTTCTCACTATTGTACTTGTCTTCAAACATACACGCATCTAGATGTAAGTAAATGACGCTCATTCATTGTGTGTACTTATATTCATTTGTATTTGAAGAATCCATTTAACTGTTCTCTTTTTTGCTATCAACGGTACAATTGATCTAGTTTAACGTGGGACACGATGATGAATAGGCATAGTGACATTTTTAAGATTGATTCAGCAGTTATTGTTTTCAATTTTTTATAGACTTGAAATATCTGCTTTAATTTCTTATAATGTAACTAGCGGTCCGCCCCGGCTTCGCCCGTGGTACATATGAAAAATAGATGTTGGCCGATTCTCAGACTTACCCGATATGCACAGAAAATTTCATGAGAATCGGTCCACCCGTTTCGGAGGAGTATGCAGACTAACATTGTGACACGAGAATTTTATATATAAGATAAGATTAAGAAGATAATAATCCCAAAGTCCAATGAGAAGGGTGCCATAATTTCATTAGGGACATTTAATTGCAGTCAATATTGTTCTTTAATTTACGATGATATTGTATTGTACCAATACAAGGGCGAGACGGTTCATCGGACCTCATCCCTACAGGGGATGATTCCACATTATTCTGTCTAGACGAATCCAACTATTGAAATTATATCTCTTAATATGAGGGGAGGTGTTGCGACAAGTTAGTTCTTCAAACAAACATCGTTACAGCTTTATGGATCTTCAACCCTAGCAATATTAACCCATTGAGCCCCGAACGGCCCGATCGGTCCACGACACAATAGATTTTCTATTGTGTCTGTGATTCCGGGGCCTGAGTTATTAAGATTGGAGAAGACATGTAACTTCATATTTCTGATAGAATCTTCTAGTGTTGTTTACAGTTGCAGTAAGTTATTACTTATTATATAAGAGGAATTTGCTGTCGCGTATTTCAATTATTTAATAACTTATTTCTTTAATTCCCTGCATGAAACCTTTCAAATGCGCCATGCGATTCATAATACGGGCCGTCATAACTCGCTCGTTATAATACCAATGCACTTAGGGTTGTCACCTACCTAACACTTATTTTATAAATGTATTTAAATGTTCACAAAGAAATACTTATTTCAATATTAAATTTATCTTAGTGTCCATTGTGTGTAATTTGGATGATTATGTTTTGTTTGTAATGAATTTACTCATAAATAAAAATTCCTTAAATATTATTAAATGTACAAATTATAGGTAAGTATCTTGTAAAATATACGTTCGCTAGCCCTAAATGCAGTTGACCTCTCTGTGACTTAACTCAATTTACTACTCAATAGTCAATAGCGCAGCAAGGTATGACTTCTTCAGATAAGCGAATTATTTTTAGTTTACATTTCAATCGACTGCGTATTTTGTGTCTTCCAGACTGATAACAGTCGCGATTAGCGAACGCACTCATTTCATATTTAATCTTACAAACAAAGGCTAATCAGTCAATCTACCTTTATTGCTTTCCTCATTAGATATTCAGGTAAATGAACTATGACAAAAAGTATCTGTTTATGTTTTTAATTTTGTATACAATGTGACGTTATTTATTTACTTGCGATATAAAAGACATTGCTTTACGATTAATTAAATCAATACATCAACTCAGTAACGACGTAAAAGCCAGTTTCGATAGCTGACAGTTGACACCAAACTTAAGTGTGATTTATATGTATTTATGGAAAAACCTTCACTTTACTAACACATGTGCATTGTATAATGCAGACAAATCCATTTGAGTCCAAACACGATATTCCATGGTATATAGTGGAGAAATTCCTATGGCTTTCTTATTTAGCCATGGTTAGATCATCTATTTAGAAATGTGTAGTCTTGTCTTATAATTCTTAATTATTTACATCAAATAGTAAACGTTACTTAATGACTAACTCAATGGCATGACTTTTTATTTATTAACTCCATACAAAACAAAAGGTAATCTGTAATTGATACAAAGATTGATGTAGCCACAGCTTTATGTCAAGGGTTTGAAACCTGTCAGGTGGGTAAATAACGGCTTATATGTAATGCTGACAAGGCTTAGAATTATACAGGTATATGTGTGGAACTCACAGGAGACGCACTGGAACTTGGAAGTAATATTATAGGTATGTTTGAGTGTAGATGGACATTCTTCGGTAATGTTATTGTGGTCGTGTAAACGATTTGGTATTATTGCTAGCATACTGAAGTAGTTTTTGATATATGTTTTATAATTTGGATG
Organism: Colias behrii; assembly: GCA_029959065.1. Taxonomy (NCBI): domain Eukaryota; kingdom Metazoa; phylum Arthropoda; class Insecta; order Lepidoptera; family Pieridae; genus Colias; species Colias behrii. The sequence continues at coordinate 7,368,253 of JARWMC010000018.1, forward strand.
CTTCTGGAATTTAATATATTCAATCTAGAAAAAAGTAATGATTTGAATACAATTGAGACTTGGTAGTTGGTGCGGTCTTTAGGCTTACTAAAGATAAGACTAACTGGAATTTTGAGAACCACACCATCGAACCAATGTCTTTTTGGTAGAAAAAAACCGGGAATTAATAATTGCAATCGGATTTATAAAATTGAACCCCAAGGCATGTTTATAGTACCTTACGATTAACGTATTTGCCGCATTATTGAGCACGAACGCATTTCAAACGATTCCTTAAAACACTGCCATATAATGAGGTCATACGTGCAATGAATATTTTATGCCGCTTTTCGCACGCGATATATATGTAGGTATATACAGACATATCTAACGTAATATGTGCAACGAGCATAGTGCATTATCATATTAAATTATGGATGTAGAATAACAGTATTTCAGCGGTGTTGTTTCAAGGGGATTAACGCACTTTTATTGGTTTAATGAAAATTATCAAAAGTAAATAAAAACGACTCTCTGATAATTATCGCATACAGGGTTTAACTTAGAAATATCTAAAATAATAAAAAATAACATAGGACTAAATATAGTCTTACCTTGGCCTGGTAACGAAATCATGGTCCACACAGTATGTGTGTGTTATTTTATAATGTGTTATTAATACATAAGCACTGTGTATATATTTGATTCCATTTTCCATGGTTCTTATGTAACATTTTAATTAAAAAATCCTTGTAAAACGTAATTTGTCAACCTCAAACATAATATTATGCAGTCTTTGTTTAATAAACAATGGTGACGAGAATTGGGATATAACTTCAAGGCAAAGTGATTACATGTATTCTCAACATTCGACTACACACTGTAAACCCATCAGTTTAATGTTTTATAATGTTACATGCGTTACATGTATTCGAATACAAACTATTCTTTTTTAAATTATTTCAAAATCTACTCCATCGACCCTTGTTTAAGAGCTTTTATAAAAACTTAAAGAGTGAGCTTTTTAATTTATAAATCAACTACATTAGAATTTTCCTACAAACACAGATATGATATGATAATAGCACGAGCATTTTAGCTATCGTGATTGTCGTCCTTTTTGCGAAAATTAATTTCAATCTATGTATTTCATCTTTTACACATAGGTAAGAGTATTACTTCTATTTCCAAATTTATTTAGGTCTGTTCTATTTACTTTCCTCGAACTAAATATTTTTGTATTGGGATTTCCCTATAGCGAATCGTCTATAGCCGGATGAAATGTCGGAACATGTGCCGACGTGATTGGAGGCACATTCTTCTCAAATGATGTATGCATAAGGGTCCGTACCTACTTGATGAGATTTTTTGAAAAGAAGATCTTATAAGGTGCGTGACATACAAAAATAGCTAAGCGATTCATAATTAAAACTTATTTTCTTTTACATATTTTCTCGCCATTAAAGCTCTGATAGAAACACTTATAAATAATCAAGATAATATGGCATGTATCGTCATAAGAATCACTACATAGTATAAAACAAAGTCGCTTTCTCTGTCCCTACGTCCCTATGTATGCTTAAATCTTTAAAACTACGCAACGGATTTTGATGCGGTTTTTTTTAAATAGATAGAGTGATTCAAGAGGAAGGTTTTAGTTTAATATATAATTTATTATGTTTTAGACAAAGCTGGCGAAGCCGCGGGCGGAAAGCTAGTAAAAACTAAAGTATTAAAAGATGTAGAAAAACCCTACATAAACATTTTTATGTAAGTTGTCATAACAATTATAACGTAAATGCGTTTCAGATAATTACTTTTCCCCGTAAACGATTTCCGGTTGCTTTAATTATCTCAAAACATCGCCTAGTCTAGGTGGTCTATTTTTTATCTGCAGCCTTAGTGAAAGTAGGAACGGCAACAACGGTGACGATAAATAAAGATTCCATTAAATACTTTCACTGCAGGTAATCGATTTAGCATTAGAAATAAATCGGCTTTGTACAATTTATCGTATAATTATGGAATTCGGTAAGCTGGGACTAGAAAAAAGGTCAGGTATAACATGCTCGACTTATTTTAATCGTTATTAGTTTTGTTTACCTATACATTGTTTGTATATATGTATATATTTTTGCAGGTACATATAATTATACATAGTTCAAATGAAACGTCATTAGTGGTTCGAGGTGTAAATTATTTTATGAAGAATATCATCTAAATTTAGCCCAGAATCCGTCTAATTAAACGAAACTACCGGCCGTCGAGTATTCTTAAAAATTCAAGTTATAAAGTAGAGCAAGATGACCCAATTTACCTCTCGGCGTCATTTATGCGACTCGCTTTACGTCTATTACGTCAGCCTTTTCAATTTAACCGCAGCTTTTCATTGTATTTATTACATTCTCGTAGCGGATGCATATTGACGTTCCCCTGTCAGGTCAGCCGATTCAAAGCGCTTCAACGGCACCTCCATTTCCGTACCTTCATATTTGTGTCACGTCTACCTACTATTCTATGAGACCTGTCTTCTCGGTTTCGAATAACCGTCAGCGGTCGTGTTTGTTAAGTTGTTCAATAATACCCACCCGTGTTCAATAGATGCCATCTCGGTAAGCCCTTCTCGGAAATATTGGGATTGTCATTTGATGTGTATCAGTACTTTTTGTTCTTCTTTATTATCATCACCATTAGAAGGTGTCATGTGAAGTTTGTGACGCCTTTATTCTTGTCAATGTTTTTTTTTATAAATTTTTTTTATTAGTGATTTTGATGTTTTAATGAGTTTATTAAAACATCAAAATCATAATAAATGTCAGCCAATTTGTGCAACACATCGTACATCACTACAAAATGTACATCGCCTACTATCCACCTACATTACAATGATTAATTCCTCGAGACTCCCACAATTAAATGTTTAATTTCTAAAGTATTCGTGTTGTTGATGAACTTTTAACATTTCAATGATTAGCTATATTTCCGGGTCTTGCATAAATTAACTTTTATTTAAATCAAAACAAAGGTTTCAATAATAATCTGTCCAAAAAAACTTAAACGAACCTGATATTTTAAACATATCATTTACCTTACGATTCAGTATTATGTCCGGTTGCAAATGCATTTAAAACATTGATATAGCGGATAGCCTTTGTACACAACAATACGAAACGAGTTAGGAAGTGAATACAAACACTATAATTAACACCCTTTGTAATTTCCATACGAAGAACTTCCAGCGTAATCTGGCCTCTTTACTCATTAACCATACAACTACAGTGAGGCCAACTAAGTACATTTCTATTATTTCTGAACAAAAGGAGCAATACCGTTACGTACAGAAAACTGACTAAAGTTGTAAAAATACTCGGCCATTTCAATACCAGGTTCATTTGGCAACAGAAAAATGCCATTTGGGAAAGGTATCGAAAAATCTTATAATGCGTGTCTCACTGGTTTCTCAGAATTTACTGCAGATGCACAAGAGCATGTAACATCTGTTGAGGTTTTTTCATATTGCACCTTTAGTCGGCTCCGAACTTGTCAAAGAAACATGTCTGGCGCCATTCTTGTAATTCTATCCATTCAATCTATGTTAAAAGCTTTCTATTGATAGGCGAGAGTGACAACGTAACACTATAAAATATGTTAACTGGTCGTTGGAAACATTTTTTTTTTGTTGTGTATTTTAAAATTATTTTATTCGTCCCACTTTTACATTCTGATCACATAAAATTACAATATAAGCTTCTGAATATACGCTGCAGAATATGAATGTGTTTAAGCTTCATTTAGTACAATATTAACGTAATGCGGTATTATTTCTGCGAGTTAAGAAAACATCAATTTATCATAACGGCACATTTGCAAAAAATCAGGTGGACCGTTAATTTGTAAAGAAAACTTAACGGTCTCGTAAGTCTATGGAAAATTTATTTTCTCCAATTACCTTATTGTAGATGATAGCTTAATCGTATTTACGTTTATTTCACAAGATTTATTGTAATTTGACCTGTCGTTAAGATAATTTGCGTTGAAAATTGTCATTAAGAGGAATACGTATTTAACTAGATGCGATTTGCTAAGATAACTAGTGATGTAATTATAAATACATTTTGTGTACTTTGAATGTCATTAACTACTTACATTAACGGTTGAATGAAGATATTTAATCAATAAATCGAATAGAATGTTTAATATCAGGTACCTTCAGGCTCGTTGCGAGCATAATGTGATCTAAATTACAAAGAAAAAAAAAATTGATCAAAAACTTATGGAGTTCAATATTTGGATAGTTATGAGTTTATGACTACCATGATGGCTTCTAAAAATGATTTTATTTTCATAAATTTACCCTCGAATACAAGACACGCTCGTGGCATGTTATATGTAACATGCCATGAATAATATAATATTTATAAAGAATCCGATTTAAAACACGATTTAATATCCTTATCTTCATGCATGTAGCACAGCTGATTGTTTTGCTTGGCTGGCTGAGCTTTGCTCTGGCTACTTTAATTACGTCTTTTAGTTCTAAAGTTTGAATTAGTTTTATTTTATAGCATTGCTATTTCCATGTGTTCCTCTGTGTCTCCGTGTTGTCACCTATAATTTTGTCGTGTTCATTATTGTTTTAACTTTTAAAGATAATTTAATTTCTCTATTTATATTTGAATATCTTGAATATCAGAATATTTGAGTTTTTAAAGATTCGCTATTGACATATTACAATCATATAAAAAATGCCTATAACTTGAAATGCTTGATGGACAATTTAAACAATTTTTTCCTTATTACATTAGTCAATTCTGCACCGCCGAAAGCTGTTGGGATATGATTAATTTGGATTTCAGGGAATTCATGTGATGCACAGAATTACGATATAATTTTGCCTTCTGGCTTCGATGATTTTAAATAGAATTATGTAGGCTTTGCATGTTGAACGCGCCAATCTTTGCGTCGTCACAATGGTCACGCTTCGTGATCCAATTTTGGGGGCCACGCTAAAACAAGTTTGATATTATAATACTGGTATATCATTTATAGATTCTCAATTGGCAAAACAATCTGTAAATGCTTATTTAGCTCCGAATAATAACGATTTCATAAGTAATCGTTGACGGTTACAAAATGTTTAAAAAAATACTCTTTCGCGGAACCAGTTTTTATTGGCGAGACATTTTGTGTGGTCATGCTTTTGATTTGCTTATCAGCGCGCCCTTCACGCTTGCTTAGCCTAAATACGTTACAGTTTTTTATATTCCTGGTTAAAAAGTTATTAATTATGTATATTCTTTACATTGTTGCATATATTTTGCATGGAAAAAGGCAAAATGGATAACGTAGAAAATAAGATGGTTTTCTACGTCATTTTTTGATCCGTAAGTGATTTCATCTGAATCTATCATATTCCTACTAGTTTCGTCTAGAGCAGGTAGAGTTTATTTAAAGATTTATCTGGTAGTTATTACTAAGTCATTGTCGGTGCTCGTAACTATTTGCCTATATTTGCCCACAAATAGATGTAAGATTTGAATCGAAATTACGAGGTAGCTATTAGGTGTAGAGCCTTCTTAGTAACCTGATGTCTTTGTGTGAATGTACCATTACCAACCGTCTGCTTGTGAACTCAGTGAAGTCACGCATTGTATTGATATGCGATTCTATTCGCAATTTACGATTCCATATAAATATACGATACAGTCGATTCGTACTGCTATTTTTTGGGTCTTTTTGCTCGCCCTTGTACCTCGTTATGGCTTATGTAATTTATAGCGATATTAAATGGTTTACTTTAGAGCTAAGCCCTTCAGTTTATTTTAATCCACACGATTACGCAATGAACGTTTTATGATTTTACCGCATGGTGTATAAAATGGAATTGTCAAAGATTTGCAAATGTCATCTATACTAATATTATAAAGCTGAAGAGTTTGTTTGTTTGTTTGTTTGTTTGTTTGTTTGTTTGAACGCGCTAATCTCGGGAACTACTGGTCCGATTTGAAAAATTCTTTCGGTGTTAGATAGCCCATTTATCGAGGAAGGTTATAGGCTATATATCATCGCGCTACGACCAACAGGGGTGGAGCCACGGGGGTGAAACCGCGCGGAGTAGCTAGTGTATACATAAAAGGAACTTTCTGCATGTCTTAACAATAAGAATAGGCGTAAGGAATGTCTCTGACATTTCCAAAGAATATATTGGATTATTGGCATATTTGATTAATTATACTGGGAATAAAAAAGGTAAATAGATAATAGAAAAATCAAAAAAACGCACGGCACGTTTCAAACGTGAGACATTTAAACACCCTGGCATATTCATCCAAAGGTCACACGATCGATAGCACAAAATTTCACAAGTGCATTATGCAGGACTGAGCCATTCAACGTGGGTTTGCACCCCACGGCCATCGACGAGCTTTGGAGATTAGCGAGATTAACTATGAGTGATGTTTTCATTTAGTTCAGTGTTTCTACATGATTTATGTTTATGGGATAGCTGGAAGGGATATTACTTAATTGGTCTTAAAGAGCTATTTGACAATTGCAAGGCTATAATTAGAAATGTTAGTCTAGGTCTTTGGTCTAGGTAGTGTAGGTGTAATAATAATTAATAGAGACCAATTATAATTAATTCTACCTAAATCTCTACGATTTAATGATATCATATTTTTTCGATATAAATAATAACCATATGAAATACCCACATTGAATAAGTATAGGAAACACTCAAAACTAAAATAATTTGGAATCTATTGTTATAATTTGTAAGAATTGATATTGTTTACACTCAACGTTTATCACATATATCATAATAATCATCAACATAAACTTATAAAGCTGTACGACAGTGTTATTTACAATCATACTAGGACTTGGGAGCTACGTAAACCGTTACTCAACCGCATGCGGCGGGCAATAAATCTGCATTTGAATGATTTGAATAGTAGGAGTTAAAAACCTCGCTATTGACGGCCTGTGATTAACTGCGTTTACACAGATCTATCAATAACCTATATAACGTGCTTTGTACTACTACATACTTGACTACCTTTTCATAAAAGGTTGTCAACATCTTCAAATGTAGTATTTCACGTGTCAATATAAATATTAGCATGAGTTGCTGTGTGAATTACTACTATGCAGTATTCACTGAGTACATGATACATACTTTATGAGTATAATGTAATCTTAAAAAGATGTTTGATTTATTATTGAAATTGCGAACATATGCAATTCTATGTAATGTAGGTACAGCAAAATGTTGGCACATGATCTGGCAATGAATGAAGAATTTAAAACAAGAAATGTTTACGATGATAATCACATCTATTCTATTTTCAGAGTACTAGCATAAACTATGAATTGTTTTTTGTTTTGATTGAAGGTTAGTGGATACAAAGGAACGCTTATAACAATAAATATTGGTTCGTTATTATTTCGGTCAATGATAAATAACTATTGAGATATGTTATAGTGTATTCCAGTGATCAATTTAGGTACCTTTTTTTTTTTTTTTTTTATAGTGGGGAAATCTTCCAAAGATACCCACGGCCCCCGGGGAAGGAGCCGTGGGTTATGTCGGATTCTTACCGACTAAAACCCCACTGTGTTCCGTCGAGCCGCTTTAATGATGGGGCCGCGGGTATTTGTTAGAATTCTTCCGCGACCCCCTCGGCGGCAGCCCATCTCCAGGCCAGGCGCAAGCCAAGAACAGGAAAGGTGGTTTGCCTGCTCTTCCCTCCCGTTGGCGGCATGAGCGGAACACGTCTCAAGTCGCCTCACCGCACCGGACGATGGATTACATTCCCCGTTCCACCGCCCGGCGCCCTTCGTCAAGGAGGCACGTTGCGACCGTGTAAAGCGGCCGCAACACGGCGACGACGCCCAATAAGACGTCTGCGCCGGATCGGGTCCGCGTGAGGATCCCTCTCGCGCACCCGCTCTGCCTCCTCTTTCTGCGAGATCACGCTCTCCGAGAATGCGATCACCGCACGCCAGGATCTGTCGCCATCCACCATTGCACGAACAACGGAGGGTAGAGAGAGATCCGGTCCGATTATCACGACTAAGCGAGCACGGGGCTCGGCCCACGCGGGGCACACGGCAAGAGTGTGATCTGCCGTGTCCTCCGGGCAGGCACACCAGTGGCAGACCATGCTGGGCTCCCTCCTCGCGACTTTACACAGGTACCGCCCGAAGCAGCCGTGCCCGGACAGTATCTGCGTAAGGCGGAAGGTTATGGCCCCGTGCCGCCTGTCGCACCACTCTTGGAGGACTGGACGTATGGCCGCAACCGTCCTCTCACCCATCAATTTAGGTACCTACATGTTTATGTTTGTTTTTCCTATGTTTCAGTTCTCTCGCTCTTTAATCACGATATATGTAGGTAGTAACGAAATAGCTTACGGTGCAAACAATTAATGTTACCTTCTTTCTAATTTTTGTTGTAATATTCATGATTTAAATAAACCGGAATAGATAAGACCGGCCTCCATCACCGACGCGTTCAGCTACGACCATGTCTTGAAGGCACAGTCGAGGTTAGCCGAGCTTCAATGCTTCATTCAGATCCAACCTAGATTTAATTAAAACCACAACAAAAGATATTCTTCAAAAGTTATGCGCCGAGACAACAACAAGCTTCCGGTAAAGAAATATATATTTGCGTAATAGTCCATTGAAAAGTTACATTTGGGGTTGCGTTTTTTAGAGGACGCAATTTTATTTTTTTAATGTGTAGGGGGGGTCAGTGTGAAGCTAAAACCAAGTTTGTGGGGTCGCCACCCTTGTCCCATGGCCGCCATCTTGAAAATAGCGGTTGAAATGGTTTTTACGATATATATCTTAAACTATTTATCTGATAATAAAACAATGTTAACATTATTTGTTGCAAATAAAATTCTCTACAACTTAGGTTCAGTAACTTTTTGTCGTAGTAAGTAGTAACTATAAATAAAAAAGTTATAAGCGAAAATGTTCAGAAATTAGAGGTGTTTATATTTTTCAATAAAACTTTTTTTTAATAGTTTACGAAGAAATTATATCAGATCATTTTTGTAGATTGTTTTTCGAAGAACAACTTTTATTAACAACATTTTTTCATTAAGTAAATAGCTAAGGTTTTACAGCCCTCCGAAGTGAGTACTATTTTAAGTACTCTTTACTATACAGAATACGATATATTATGTGTGTACTAATAATAATTTGTCACCAGTAATTATTTTTTCTTTGTTATTATAATATTTTTAATAATTAATTTTACAATATTATTAATAATTAATTTTTGAATCTTTTCCCCACCACCCAGGAGGTAGAGTCTGGAAGCGCGTTTTTTTTTACGTCGAAAAGCAGGGCTGAAATGTTCTGCAGTGTGCTTCCATTGTTGTGGAGTCTGGGAAAAGAGCCAATAGCCAATATATTATGTATAGTTACTACTGAAAAATAGTACTCACTTCTGAGCGCTGTAAAACCTTAGCTATTGACGTAATGAAAAAATGTTGTATATAAAAGTTGTTCCTCGAAAAACAATCTACAAAAATAGTCATATCATTTCTTCGTAAAATGATAAAAAAAAGTTTTATTGAAAAATATAAATAGCTCTAATTTCTGAACATTTTCGCTTATAACTTTTTTATTTATAGTTCTACGACAAAAAGTTACTGAATCAAAGTTGTAAAGAATTTAATTTGCAACAAATAATGTTAACATTGTTTTATTATCAGATAAATAGTTTAAGAGATATATCGTTAAAAACAATTACAACCGCTATTTTCAAGATGGCGGCCATGGGACAAGGGTGGCGACCCCACAAACTTGGTTTTAGCTTCACACTGACCCCCCCTACACATCAAAAAAATAAAATTGCGTCCTCTAAAAAACGCAAGGTCAGGCCTAAAAAATGTAACATTTCAACGGACTATAATTATTCCGTTTTAACAGAAGCGCTGCTTCGGCAATGAGCGTGCTGAATGTAAACGTTATCCATTATTCTTTCATGAAATTAAAAACTTTTAAAATGGCTTTGTAATGTTGATAAAATTGACGTCCTTCCCTTTATGGAATACTGGACAGAATAAAGGCTCTTTGGGCTAATTTTCCTGAAGTAAAGTAATTCAAAAAGGAATGTACATGTAGATTACAATTTTATTTATTCGTCGTTAATTCTCCTTAATTATTTTTGGATAAATCCTTAAAAAGTGGACTATTATCAAAAGTTTTTCATAATTCCTTTGTGCCCTTCTAATATTAGCCTCTGCTGTCGAACTTGAGGCGACATTTGTCGGATATGACGTCGTCGATAATATCAATTACATCGTTACCGTTGTGAGGTGTGAAGCCTCAATGTTACCTCCCCAGGAAACTAGTAGAGCGGCGCATTTGTTCAGCGGAACTTCGTGATGTAACGCAACCTTCACACTCGCCGCTCATGTGAGTCAATTGCCTAAGAATCTGTTAAATTGTTCTTAGCTCGTATACGTTGAGTGTTTTGTTGTCACCTTTAATGGTAAACGTGGGAATGCTAGCACTTGTCTGGCCTTTTTGTGGACATTGATTTACATAATTAAAAGTTGGTAATGCTACTTGAAGTATTCATAAACAAGTATGCTCATGTACTTATCGAGATGGTATTTGAAATAGCCTTAAACTAGTCTTAGATGTGATTTATGACGTAACTAAAGCCTGCTCAGTGAGGCACAGCTTTGTACTAAGATTTATTATGTGTCCTTTAACTACATTTGTCTCTATGTATAAACCAAGTTGTATAAACATGCATATTGTCCTTCCAGATCGGACGATCCTCCGAGTCCCCCATAGACTTCGTGGTGATGGACACAGTGGCGGGTGACAAAACGGGCGATACCAAGGTCCTGCAGAGCACCATATCGCGGTTCGCCTGCCGCATCATAGCCGACCGCAACGACGTGAATAACTGTCGCATTTACGCTGCCGGCTTTGACTCCTCGAGGAATATATTTCTTGGTGTAAGTAGCACTTTTTCATGAGTATATTGCAGGAAAGTTGGAGGGTTGGAACTACAATTGTAATAAACAGGTTAAGATAAGATTACTTTTCTATTGATAAATTGGAGTTTGGGAATTGAGTATTGACTCAAACAGGGAAAATAGATTCCATAAAACATATTGCTTACCAAGAAATGCAGTAGGTCAGAATTTAATGTGGCTAGCTAGTTTTACGTATATTCTTCACAAGTTTTACGTATATTATCTTATTGTAAGGAAAATAATTGCATGCATTTTAAAATCCCAGATTACGACATGTTTACCTGGACAGGGTAGGCAGTCCTACTTCTCGAGTTTGTATATTTTTATGTTATCTAAAAGAAAAGAAAAATTACTACTCTTTTGTATTGCAAAAAAACCTGTTATGGTTCAACGTAAGTGTTAAATTTGTTCATAATGTCTTCATAAATTTTAAATCTTCAAAACTGTCGCTGTTACTTCTAATGATGTTAATTGTAAAACTGAGTCCGCTCTTTAATGTCGCTAACATGTTCCCGTCGCAGCGGCTATTGCTAATGCTTACCATTACGTGACTGGTCTTAATACTTACTCTCACTGTCGTAAAAAAATATTGAAACACCACTTTCGTCGAGTCGTTATCTCAATAGCAGTAAAGACCAAAATGGCAGGGACGTATCCCGTTTCTAAGCAAACGAAGTCCCTCCGAGGCAGGATATCGCGGTCTGTTTGCCGTATCATTGCAAACCACAATTACGCGGTCAGGGTTGGCTCCCTGGAGATTTTGTTTGTTTATGATTGGATGGAATCGATTTTACAATGGGGAAAACAAACTTTCTGTCGACGAACTTGGTGTTGAAGTTGGTGTAAGAATGTATGAAAAAAAGTATATTTTGAAAGCCCAGAAGTTTTGCTAAGATTGAAATTATTATTATAGGCTATTCAACAATTCAACATACAGAGCTATTTTTACATATATTTTTTATTATTATTTTTGGCGATCGAGTTACATGTAATATAGGCTATTGTTACCCCTTATAACATCAAACATGCCAATTAAAGTCCCGTTATAATCTGTCCAGTCGCTTCGTGGAATTGGAGAAATATTCTGAAGATAAACTCAGCAACGGGTCTGACGATTTTGTCAAAACTTATATTATTATAGGAGCATTTTTTATCTAAATAATTGGATGGAATTTCCTGCAAAATATAATCTCATTTAACGAGAAGTGCCAGGCATTACCCAGTCATTACAGAAAAACCCCGGTTTGTTTCATATTGTATTTTATGTGTTTAAACTTTAGTTGATTGTGATACAAATAAAAAAATAACAATTCAATATGTACAATTTTCTCTTTAATTTCCAAAGCTGAACAATGGTTACTTTATTACCTCGCCATATTACTCAAATATCTAGCCTTGAAACCAATTTAAGATTTCATCGTTCGAAATAAACTTATTAAAAAATTTACATGTTATTGTATACGTGTATATCGATACGAGATCTGCAATAGCATAATGTGAGATATATATATAAAACACGTAATAACGTGAGTGGCCATTCATTTTAATTGCAAGGAAAATACCAGATTTGTTATTATGTGAGAGACAATGCGGCGACCCTCCCTTGACAAAGACCTTTGATATAATATACAATGAGACAATAGATTTTTTTTCATAATCCAAATCCACAGCGCTTAGTTACATTGCAGGTTGAATCGGGAAGTTAATTAATGTTGATAATGGATTTACGTTTTAGAATGCGGCAGTTGCATTTGAGTTATGGGAAGGTTAATGAAAGAGCATTTTAATTAAAGGATAGTGGGTCATCGAATCTTATTAAAAAGAGAAATTAGTAGTGTTCACTATTTATACTTCTATTTGTCCTTGACTGAGATTCTTAGTGTTATTGATGTTTTTATTTTTTTATTGAATACTCCTAATGTTTTTAGGTACAATTTATTTAACGATTGGATATTTCTATGTGTAACTTCTGTTATCCATAAAGTAAAGGACGCGTCAAGTGATTTTTATAATAAATCGCAGTATCTATCAGTTTTTAAGTTTTGGAAATCAATGTTGTCACTAAATATAATATTAAACAGTAAATTGAGAAGGTTTTACTTCTACATTATTTAATTTAAATCAACATATTACAGGAGAAAGCGACGAAATGGTCAGAGAACCACGAGATAGACGGTCTGACCACGAACGGTGTGCTTATAATGCATCCGCGTGGAGACTTCTGCGGCGGCAGCGCGATGTGCGGCCCGTGGCGCGAGACCTCAGTGGGTGGGGCCGTGTTCTCGTTACGGGAGAGCCGATCCGCTCAACAGAAGGTAAGGAACTAGTGGCTTTACTTGCAGGGGACATGTACGAAGGCGAAGAAATGGTCAGAGAACCATGAGATAGACAGTCTGACCACGAACGGTGTGCTGATAATGCCGGTTGCATTATCGCAGCGACTATTAAAAGTTCGTTAAAAATATGGCCAAACATGCATTGAAATTAAAACCTTATTTCATGGCAGTAATGTGGAACGTCTATTCTATAGCTTATTTAAAAACTCTGCCTTATACACGCGAAAGCAGAGTTTTGTTTCAGACACTTTGATTTTGACTTTAGTCGTTCATTGTAGGTTAATGTTCTTATAGCTTCATCAACATATTAATAGACCATCCAAAGCTAAAAAAGTATTATTTTTCGTAGCATTTACACTGTTATTAATTTATTTCAGGGCTTACCATGTCAGGCGGAGACAAATGTACTGAGAGACGGGACAATGATAGATTTGTGTGGAGCTACACTACTATGGAGAAGCGCTGAGGGACTCAAAAATTCACCGGTACTTAATTATTTTTAACTATTTTTATACATTTATCGAAATAATATTTTTTATTTTGTCACTTTATTGTTCAATGATAGAGGAATTTTTTTAAAACTTTATTCCAAGTGAAAACTGCAAAATTTGATAAATTGTACTACAGGACCAGTGAAAATTGAAAAAATTGTTTTGGTCCAAGTAAAGTACCTTCCTTTTTCCATTTGTAATAAATTCATAATCACATCATACAATGTATGTATGTATGAACATATCATGTTCCACGGGTTGATTTTCTTTTTAGCAAAATGTTCCAGTCTTTGCCATGCCAGATTGAAAAGACCTATTTACTGCCAAATTGCACCTCTTATGTTTTGAATAAACCGAAAATCATGCACTATATATAATTCATATTAACAATTTTAGACGAAACGCGACCTAGAAGCGCTAGTTGACGAGCTGAACGCCGGGCGGCCGCAGTGCCCTGTGGGGCTGAACACGCTGGTGATACCGCGCAAGCTGTCCACCGCGCACCAGGACCTCAACCAGCCGTACGTGTACCTCAACTGCGGGCACGTGCAAGGTAAATAGCAAAAAAAAAATATGGATTTTTTTAAGAGTTACCGAAGGTTAAACGGTACCGTGATAAGTAGACAGTTGAAATTTTCACATATAGTTTATTTTTTACGCCGCTATAACAATAAATAATGAAAAAATAAAGTTAAGCAACGGTTGGCGCGGTCATAAATTGATGGGTGAATTTTTTTTTTGCAGAAAGTTTGATGTACGTAATTTTAGTGTAGCGAGTCAGACTCGCACTCGACTGATTTAAAATTTTTATGTTTTTTTATTTTTTTTGCAGAACATTCAATGTGCGCAACCAAGTCACATTAGTGTCGCGAATCAGTCTCGCAATTGCCCAATGCATACGAAATTTTAATAAGAATGACTTTCTGATCTGCATTTGGCCGATTTTTAATGCGAATTTTTGTATTTTTTTTAACATGTCGATATAATAATTTGCAGGCGAGCACTCGTGGGGCGCGGAGGGCAGCGAGACGGGCGTGCGCCGCTGCCCCATGTGCATGACGGCCGGGCCCGTGGTGCGCGTGTGCATGGGCATCGAGCCCGCGTTCTACGTGGACGCCGGCCCGCCCACCTACGCGTTCAACCCGTGCGGACACATGGCGTCCGAGCGGACTGTCAAGTGAGTGTGTTTGTGTACTAGCTGTGCCTCGCGGTTTTACCTTGGTCTGAAGTATAATAAATACTATCCTTATCCTATGCAACATATTATAAACCTTATCTATATGTCGTGGCCATATCGTAGATTTGCTCATTTCATGAAATGGCCAACATAGTTTGATCAGATCGTTAAATCGTCAACGTTTCACGATTTGGTCATCGACATTTGGCCAGATCGTATAAAATATCTTAGAGAGTCCATAAAACATTAAAAAATTCAGAATATTTTAAGAACTTGTTTATTGTCATTTAAGTTAGTGCCGCGGTAGCGCCGGCGAATACCAGAAGCGAATGGTTTTTTCAATAGAAAACAGTTAGGTTAGGTTAGGTTAGACTTTAATAAACAACGCACGAGCCGAGCGAGCAAAGCGAGCGTGCCGCGGCAGCGGCCGGCGAGTGCCAGAAGCGAATCGCTTTTTAAAAAAGAAACAAAAATGGTCGCATTTCGTGAAATGGCCATCCACGTTTGGCCAGATCGACGATCTGGCCAAATGTGGATGACCAAATCGTGAAACGTTGACGATTTAACGATCTGGCCTAACTAAATTGGCCATTTCATTAAATGAGCAAATCTACGATATGGCCACGACATATATATGAAAAAAATTCCCATCAAAATCTTTTGCGTAGTTTTAAAGTTTCAAGGACAGCAAGTTTGTTTTATTCTATGTAGTGATAACAAGGTGTTTCGTCAAATGTGTTGGTTAATATAAAAGTCTAGAAAAGCTCAATCAAAGTCAGGTTATTTATTGTCCATTCAAAGACATTGCAATCGAACAAGTTAACGTTTAAAGATTTTTTTTTTAAACATTAACTTGTTCGATTATACAAGAAAAATGGTTTTCCTACATTTTAATTTAATGAACACACGAACGTGTCACCAGATACTGGGCGAGCGTGGACATACCGCACGGCACGAACGGCTTCCACGCGATCTGCCCGTTCTGCGCGGCGCCGCTGCAGGGCACGCCCGGATACGTGAGGCTCATCTTCCAGGACAACCTCGACTGAGTCAAGGTATGTATACCGCACACATATACGCCTGAGCCACACATATACATATACAGGGTGTAATCGTTAAGTGTGCACAAGCGATTATTCCGTAACTATTGCAGATATCGAAAAACTTTAAACTGATATCGAAAGTACTTAACCTAATGAGTAAAATGGCCATAATAAATTTTTAAAAACAAAACGAGAAATATCAAAAAATGTTACATTAAACGCTCCCATACATTTGATTTCCCATACATTTTGTATTCATAGCAGATTTTCGAAATGACGTCCTCATTGTGCAATACAATGAGGAGCTCTATTTAAAGTTTCTAAATGAACTTCCCTTCAAATTTGCGAACCAATTATAGCAGAAAACCAAAAAAAGAAAAAGAAAGCTAAAATCTTTCATATTAAATGTACATGGGATATTCATATCTCATACTAAATGTATGGGAGGGTTTAAAGATAACTTTTTTGATATTTCTCGTTTTATTTTTAAAAATTTATTATGGCCATTTTACTCATTAGGTTAAGTACTTTCGATTTACTAAATATTTCGCTTTTTTACCGCTTGGTTGCCTGGCAGAGATCACTGCTTAGTGATAAGGCCGCCGATTGTATTACATCTTTCTTGTACCATATTTTCTTTCTATTGTTTCCTATTATTTAGTGATTGTATTAATACAATAAAGTGTAATAAATAAAAAAATATAATCACACATATTATTTACACGCACACACATACCGAGCATATTCTGTACATACACATATTGAAATACATAAATAAAAGTAATTTTATTTTTATTTGCAGGTTCGCAGATGTGCGAGACGAACGAATAATGAAGGAAACATCAATGTGTGACGAGACAGCGACGTAGTTCGGTGTAACTATATTTTGTTTCGGTTATGGGGCCCTCCAACTTTTGAGGGCACATTCATGACTGCGTTAGTTCACTAACAGCTAAATTTTGTACCAAATACCGATTCATGTATATGGAATCTCATTTGTTCATTTGATGTTTATATGTATTCAAGTTTATTTTTATTCTCCCCATATACGCCGAAGGATGCTTTGGTAAATGAAGTAAGAAGTGTAACGAATAAAGTACAAACAATACTTGCCTTGTATTTAAAGCGCTTTGCGCCGTTTTCCCGTCGCATTCTCTGATAAATGGTACAACATTGTAAATACCAAAAGCATCCCTTTATTTCGATACACTTTTTAGTTTTATGAAGTTCGGATGAATATATTTTAGGGCCGATTTTTCAATGCTTGGATAAAACTTATCCGTCCAAT
The DNA here is from genome assembly GCA_029959065.1 of Colias behrii. NCBI lineage: Eukaryota > Metazoa > Arthropoda > Insecta > Lepidoptera > Pieridae > Colias > Colias behrii. The sequence goes on from JARWMC010000018.1 coordinate 7,385,579, forward strand.
AAAGTATTACACGATAATATTAAAATGTCACGTAAACTGTCAAATACGGGCAATTAGAATACGTTCTTAAAATGGTAGTTTTATACATTATTCGACGAATAAGTTTTATCCAAGCATTGAAAAATCGGCCCTAAATAGTATATTTTTTCATGTTAACACGGTAACGGAACGATTTGTGATGTTCCTAATTAATGTATTTTTTTGTCCCCATATTGAATAATGTAATGATATCGGCGTGTTCGACTAACGAAATATTTATTTAAGAGTCAACGTTGTAAGATAAAATTTGATAATAAGATAATTTAAAGCTTTGTATATTGCTGTGAAGAATTTATAGGCGATCACATCATATACAATCAATGCTATAAAACTAATCGTGATTTTTTTTTCTTTTCAATGATAGTAATTGCAATCGATTATTATGGATATAGAGAAATAAAATGTTATAACAATGAAATGTAAATAAATGACTGTTCATTTAATTTATGTTCGGTTTTCGTAATGTGGCTTCGTCGGTTTAAGTGATGTTAGTTTTAGAATTCTTTAGCATTTGTTTCCATTTAGTTTATGCGATAGTTTCAATACACGTTGAAATATTATTTACTAGATATACAACAATAATAGTCAGTCATATGCAAATACAAAAATATTGATTTACAAAAACATGGATTACGCTATAAGACGTTTTTTAACAATTTATAATCCGTGTTATTTCCATAGCTACTTTTAGAAATTACTTTGGTGCATTCATGTTTTTGTGAATGACTGTAAAATCATGCAATAAAAATATAGTTATGTCTGTGCGTTTAAAATGTTTATTTTTGTGTCAATGATTTAATTACAAATACATAATGATGAAATGGTCTATGATGTGAAATATGTATGTATAAGAATGTTTCCCATAAAGCAAAGGGAGTTCAAAAGAGGTTATATATTTTTATAATTATAAAAGCAGCCTCGAATAAACATGCATTGTAATTTTGACAAATTCATAGCACTGTACTGTGATTATAATATAATATTCTTTATCATACATGATTTTAATAATTTCTATCTATACAGGGTGTCCCACTGTCGGTATTCTAAGCTCAATGGAGGTTTAAGTTTTGCATACGCTGAGTACGTAAAAAATACACATAAGATTCCAGATGCATTTTTTTTTTCAAATAGATGAATTCTAAAAACTCTTTGTGTACACCCCTAACAAGCAACCCGCCCAACTTTGCCACCCGCACGTGAGCTATCGTTTAAGATTATGTTTTCATAGACAAAATGCTCACATTAGCGTATCGTTATATATGCCGGCTGTGCGAAGCTAGAGAAGAAAATAGTTCAGGATCCATCGCCCATTTTTGCAAGTGATTACTATCAAGCTAATTTTCCGTGATTAGCTTTATTTTGATGAGACGACCAATAATTTCATGTACGAAACTCTCGATTGTGGTAGCTAACAGAGGTAACTAGGATAAAATTTTTTGATTTGATGGTTCTCAAATATTTATTACGCAATTTGTAGGACAATATGTCTGTTGAATTATATAAATATTAACTAAGTGAAAACAAAAAAATCAGCTGGTTAGTAATCATTTATGATGACCTCGTATCGATACACATTGGAAAGAGGGGATCTCTTTGATCAAACCATAGATTTTGTAGGACAAATATTTTTTCGAATAATTTAGATAATTATCTTGAGATTGAACAAAAAAAAAATCAGTTTTAGTAATAAATATTTGAGAACCATCAAATCAAAAAATTGTATCCTTGTTACCTCTGTTAGCTACCACAATCGAGAGTTTCGTACATGAAATTATTGGTCGTCTCATCAAAATAAAGCTACTCACGGAAAATTAGCTTGATAGTAATCACTTGCAAAAATGGGCGATGGATCCTGAACTAAAACATGAATTTTAAGGAAAAATTTAGCAAAAAAATTTTGGCGTCATTTTGTTGTTTAAGTATTTTTTACGTGATCAGTGTATGCAAAACTACAAGTCCCTTCCCGCTTAGTATACCGATAGTGGGACACTCTGTATTAGTACAGGTATAATTTCTCAATATGTGAGTTGAGAAATACTTACAATAATGCATTAGCAGTTCTCATTATTGTTAAACTTGAAGAATTGTGCCTACATCATTTTGAAATTTATAATTCGCTAATTAATTAGTCTTTTATAATAATTTATTTGGATCTCAATTTCAGGTTTACAGTTTGATTTGCGTTAATACATGCCCTAGTTAAAAATTGTAAATTATTGTAAGTTTATAGAGGGTAGACGGTAAAAGTTTACAAAATTGGAAACAATTAGTTTTTGTACAATTTGAATCCACTAGCTGTAGTCGGCAGTTAATATAGAGATCATTCGGTAAGGCTTCATTTTTGGCCGTAATATAATCTGTATGGGTAGTCACTTCTATAATTTTTGTATTTTTCATGTTATATGTTAATTCTGCAATGATGTAATTTTATAAGGGATCGTAACTATCAGAGCAAACGGGACAATTAGCCTTAGCGGTTATTTATCTAGACGTTGGGCGAAGAGATTGAAAATAGTGGAAATTTTGACAAGTTTTTTGAAAGAAACATCACTTTGATCGCATTGAATCTCTTTGCTAGCATATAGATAACGTGTCTTATACAATAACAATAATAATATGTTTAAAGCAAAAAGTGTTAGTAACATTACATTGTACCTTAGTGTATTATATTGACCTTTCCTGAAGTTATAGAATACCTATATTGTCATTAAATCTACCTTCAATTTAGTGTTCATTTAGCTTTTAATGAAATACTTTGTCTGTTTTACGCTTCAATGTGTTAAAGATTTCCGTTTCAATATTTAGCATTATCAGTTAAGTGTGGGCTAAGTGTCACTTATGGTCTAAGATCCGAATATAGGTCGACCTTCACCGGCGTGATAATAGAATGAGACCAATTTTATAATAAATGTAGTCTATTAAAAAATCTATTAAAGATGGGTTGACTGAAAAAATCCTGGACAGGACATTTTAATTAATTTTTAAAAAATATTTTTTTAATTAATTGCAGTACTTATCAAGATAATAAAAAAAAATATAATAGACTTGAAGTATGAAACCTACAGAATGTGCAGTCATAGGGTTTTCTAATATTTACCTGGACAAACTGCTAGGTTGGCAGGTATAAACAGGCATGTCCGTACCAGTTACTTTCACTTGATGGGATGATAGAAAAAAAATATATATCAGCATGAGCGCTGTTTTATAACAAAATTGTTTATTGTCTCAACATTGCTTAATTAAAAAAATAAAAAGATTTTTTTAATAAAAATGTTGTGTGGTTTTATGAAACCACGGTAAAAGTGAAACTTACGCACAAAATTATCGTATTTGTACGATAATTATCGTACGGTTCGACCGTCACGCGACATGCGCTACACAGACCAAAAAGTTTGAGACGTTGTACATAATAAAAGTTTCACTTTAATTAACTAAAAATATCCTGTCCAGGATTTTTTCAGTCAACCCATATTTAATAGATTTTTTAATAGACTACATTTATTATAAAATTGGTCTCATTCTATTATCACGCCGGTGAAGGTCGACCTATATTCCGATCTTAGACCATTACGTATAAGTGTATCGGCTTGGATTATGAAATAATTAAAACTTAGTTGTATGTAATAATAATCCCAAGCTTTGGTCGCTTTACGGAAGAATAACAAGACAAAGTTACAAGTAAACTCAGTATGGCTATTTGACCACGGCTTATCCCACTACAATCCAACTGCTCTGACGTTAGTCTAAAATAAGAACTGAATGCTAGCCTTAATTTTATTTATGATAAGTGCTAAGATACAATAAAACGCTCTTTTGAGTTAGAAAATTGACATGTTGTTTTATTTGCTTCGATAACAAAATACACACTCTGTGCTCTATTACAAAGCTCTATAGTCTATACTAATAAGTCATATAGCTTACATAATTAAACTGTAAATATAATTTAAGGAACATCTTAAAATGTACAAGCGACACGAGTTTCGTGTATCTGTACCTACTTTAAAAGTAAGCATAATAATAAACTTAAGTAATTCTCACAATTCGTATTTTAATTTAACGACAATATCCATTTTTTGAAGTCATTTTGCAATGCTATTTGGTGCATTCAAGACAAGGCCACTTAGAAGGACTCATATTTTTTTAACTTATCCATCTCAACTGTCAAAAAAATAAATACAAAATTTAATGTAAATTCAGCTTCGTAGTGACTAAAACCCTAACATACTGGTCATACGCCGTAGTGACAGCCAGACCGAAGTGATCCCTGTTCCAATCCCAAGCGTTTATCGGCTGAGAGCTGATCACCATGCGTTGTAAGCGATTCAATTTACCGGGAACTCCGATAGCCACGCCTTGAGAATCGACGTGGTAGCGTTGCTCTGGATATTCACTAAAATATTATTAATATTAATAAATAAATGACGCAACTTCATTTGCTCTGAAAAAATATTTTTTTCCCGCTTCTGTAGTATGTTTTATTTACTCATCATAATACGAGCGCTTACGCATTACGAGCGCTTGCAAACTCACGACGCCACGCGTTTGTAATATTATGTAGTTATCAAATGAAATATTAATATATTTAATAGTGACAAAATCAAATTTCTATAGCTTATGTCTAAAGCGCGTCACACACGGTGAAGATACTATAATATTTTATGTTAAGATTCTCTAATATAAAATATTACAGTATCTTAAGGTATCCGGTATCAGCGTTCTGACCATCATTTTTCTTTTTGTCATTGCGTACTAAGACCCCTGTAGAACCGCCATCCTGTTACAAATGACCCGAAACACTGACACAAAATTTCGGGTCATTTGTAACAGGATGGCGGTTCTACAGGGGTCTTAGTACGCAATGACAAAAAGAAAAATGATGGTCAGAACGCTGATACCGGATACCTTAAGATACTGTAATATTTTATATTAGAGAATCTTAACATAAAATATTATAGTATCTTCACCGTGTGTGACGCGCTTTATTCTAATGTATTAAACTTACATTAGGTACTGTAAAGTTTCATCTAAATCTGTCCAGTAGTTTTTTCGTAGGAGATTAGCAAACATACATCCATCCCTCCTCACAAACTTGCATTTATAATATTACATTACGTTTATGTAGGATGACTTATAATATTTTGAAGTCAATAGGTACTTACTACTTCCACAATGAAACATGTCCATTGCCAGCACAAGTGATAAACAAGTCACGATTTTGTGGTAAATGTCGAGACACCCATATTGTACCACTCTTGATAGTATTATCTAGCACCTAGAAATTCATTTAATACTATTATTGCGAGTAAAAATAAAAAAAAACTTAGTTTATAGCCATGTTGAGGTTTTATTTTGTTAAGCTTTTTTTAAAGATTTTTTCCTGATTAAGATATTACTAATATAAAATTGAATCGCCAAATGTGTTGCAATGCGTAAAACTCGAGAAAGGCTCGACTAATATGACTAATTTTTAAAATGTTTTTCTTGAGGAACAAGGAAGGTTCTTATGGAGAGAAAACACTAAAATGGGCCAATAGAGCAGAACAATGTCTGCTGGGGCAGCTAATTAATTATACACCTACCTGTGCAAAACCTTTAGTAGGATTCTGTGTTCTAACATCAAACACATGAAACTTCCCTTCCAAGGTAGTAGCTACTAATTTGTTCATTGGAATGTCCTTACGATCAAATTCTGCACAGCATACCTTTAAAAAATTTCAATGTCTGATATTATACAATTATCTATTTCATTTTAATATCGAAAGACATTTTGTAAAAATTAATAAAGATTCTTATTAACAAGCAAGTAAAAAGTAAATAATATTCGTTTAAAACTCAAAACTTAAATATTTTTTCATTCAACTAGATCTCTTTAGAAGCACTATTAAATAGTTGAAATTATAATTTAATATTTGCATAGAATGCTTAATCAATTAACATAGGTCTTTCCATAGAGGTAGAACTAACCCCATTTCTTAAATTGCATTCCCATCTCAAAGACATTGTGCGCAGGTCAAACATTTTCAAATCACCATTATCATAACCAGCCGTAACAATTCTTTCTGCATCATTGAATGAGTTACCAAATGCCACAGCCCAACAATCTCTTTTTGTCTCCCCTTTTGCTGGTTGCATGTTGGCAACTGGCTTACCCTTTTGCCGAGGATCCCAAACTTTGACAGTTCCTATTTAGAAAAAAAAAATTCATACTGTACCTTCTACTAATCACATTAGCAGTAATAAACATACTAAAATGCAAAATTAATTTGATCATTCTACATAGATTAATTTAAATGTTGATGCGTAATATTATTGACATTTTTTACCATCTCGACTTCCAGTTACAATTTCAGGAGCTCCACAATTAACAATATTGCCACCAATGCCATCTATTGAATTAATTATATCTGAGTGTTCTTTTGTAATGTATACTTGGCAACTTTTTTCAAGATCCCTGTATAAAAATTAAATATAGTTAGTTTATGGATAAAAATGTGGTTGCTAGCTAGTAGCTACTTACAGAAGGTTATTAAAACAAAGCAAGTCCTATAGAAAATGTGACTTTAACTAATGAATTTGAAACAAATTAATATATTACCATATTTCTAAGGTACCCTTGAAGTCACCAGTAGCAAGCCGTCGTTCAACATCACTGCTAGCTCCAAACGTACAGCACTTATAAGAATTTGGACGTTCTATCTCCTTTACTTTCTTTATTTCACCAGATGTTATTTCAAATATTTCAATTGTACCACTTCCTTTAGGTAAAGATCCTATAACAACAAATTTCGCCGAACAAGGAATCCACTTGCAATCGAATAAGGAATGATCAAGATTATGTTCTATGTGAGTAATAATTTGAGGCGTATCTGGGTTCTCCATATTTATGTATCTCGTAATCTATCGTTTAATCGAACAATTAAAAATTAAATATGAAACATGAAATAACCTAGCAATCACAAACAAATTCATCGTTGCTATGGAAACTGTAATGATTAATGAATGACAGTTGAGTTGTCAATGAAAAACGAAAAAAAGTCGAAAATGTCTGTCTGGTGATCGTTGGGTAAATGGTAAATTTAATTTTATTAGGGTGATATTCCCCACAGGGAATATGCACGGAATATGCATGAAACTCGAATTAGTCTCAAATATTTTTTTTAATAAACTTTATTACTTTTTAATGAAGCTCCTGTAAATATTTTTTGATATAATTTAAAATTAATTGAGAAATTAATTTCTAAAAAGTCCTAAGAAAGTCTGGGAAATTCAAATATACAGGGTGTAATCGTGTTCATAGTAACAGGATAGCGCAAGCCGCGATCTATCGTAATAGATCGCGGAGATTTTGACTTGCGTTAAATTGAATAAGCGCTCTTAAGTGTGCACATGCGATTATTCCGTAACTATTGCAGATATCAAAAAACTTTAAACTGATATCGAAAGCCCTTTACCTAATGAGTAAAATGACAATAATAACTTTTTAAAAATAAAACGGGAAATATCCAAAAATTTTATATCAAACACGCCCATACATTTAGTATGAGATATGACTATCCCCAACATGTAATATGAAAGGTTTTGGTTATGTTTTTGGTTTTGTGCTTAAATAACTTCGTAAATTTTTATGAAAATTCATTTAGAAACTGTAAATAGAGCTCGATGTGGAATACAATGGTATTCCAAAACGAGGATGTCACTCCGAACATTTGCTTTGAATACAAAATGTATGAGAAATTAAATGTATGGGCGTGTTTAATGTAAATTTTTTGGATATTACCCGTTTTATTTTTAAAAAGTTATTACTGTCATTTTACTCGTTAGGTAAAGGGCTTTCGATATCAGTTTAAAGTTTTTTGATATCTGCAATAGTTACGGAATAATCGCCTGTGCACACTTAACGATTACACCCTGTATATAAGGCGACACCATTGGTTATGACGTCGTAATGCGTAAGGTGCCACGTGGTACCATTAAATAGCACATCTAAATAATATGTAGTAATTAATAATATGAAATCTTTTTTATTTTTTACTTTTCCGTTTTTGAAGTCGGTTGTTTTTAACGTAGTTATTTTTATTTAATACTTTTTAGTGTATTTTTCAACACGAATTAAACTACATTTCAAATAAGTCATCAAGTACAGACAAAAATGCAAATAAAATAAAAACTACTGGGCCTATCCGAATAAAATTTTTACGGGACCAATTCGACACCATCCCGCATCGAACAAAGAAAGAATCACGTAAATCGTGGGCTCGTTTAATTCGTGTTGAAAAATACACTAAAAAGTATTAAATAAAAAAATGGTTGCCTGTAAAGTCGGTTTTACGGGCGAAGATTTTACGTGACAACGTCTTTTTCTCGATCATAGTTGAGTGGGAGAGAGACGCAAGGCATTCGGCGGGCCTCTCTCTCGTTCGGTGACTCATCGTAACGTTACCGAGCGTTACACTTTTTCATAAGTGACTCCCAGTCGCAACCTAATTTAAGACGTTGTCACGTCAAAATAACTACGTTAAAAACAACCGACTTCAAACCTATTTAATAAACTAGCTGGTGCGTTGTGCGCGGGCTGCAAGCAGCCCGCGAGCCCCTTTTGCCCCTGGGTTGAAGCAATAGGGCAGTCATTTGAAAATGTATTCGAATTTCCTGTCCATTTGTTACATCTGCTAACAGCGATTCTACAGTCAGTCGGTAATGCTTATAAATTCCCCATTCAAGTATTTTCCACTCTAAGTACTTTAAAAAAACCGACTTCAAAAACAGAAAAGTAAAAAATAATTAATTACTACATATTATTTAGTTGTGTTATTCACTATAGGTTTGAAGTCGGCGCCAAGCACAAGTATTAAACTACGCTATTTTTTGATACAAGAACTACCTACTTGCAATTCAATTACATTATTCGCAATACAAAAAATTGGCTATTTTCGATACAAAAACTACACTACTCTTGGTGTAAGTCCTACACTTAAAAAGCGTGAACGATTGGCTAATTCACTCAATAAATGTGTGAAGATGTATATATTATTACGTATTGAAAACTTCAGTCTTTTTAGTAAATAAAATAAATAAATATTATAGGACATTATTACACAAATCGACCTAGTCCCACAGTAAGCTCAATTAAGGCTTGTGTTGTGGGTACTAGGCGACGATAAATATAATATTTATAAATACATATATAGATAACACCCAGACCCAAGAACAAATAATTGAGTTCATCACACAAATATTTGCCCTGACCGGGGATCGAACCCGGGACCGTCGGCTCAGTAGGCAGTTACTTTACCACTGCGCCAACCGCGTCGTCGTTAGTAGCTTCGTTTAAAATCAAATTCATTATGCTTTCGGCACTAAAATTAATAAGAACCTACTTTTCCGTTTTTGAAGTCGGTTTTTTTAACGTAGTTTTAATAGTTTTTAACCTACGTAGATTTTTTGTTTGAGTGGGAATCGTCCTAAAGTCGCTTCTGTTCAAGAGTTTACTTAACACGCTCGTCGCTTCGCTCCTCGCTACCTATTTGAATATTTACGCCGGCCGCTGACGTGACTTGCTCGCTTCGCTCGCTTGGCTAGTGCGGTAGTTCAAAAGTTAACCTAACTCGCTCGTAGCTTCGCTCCTTGCTACTTCTTTGAATTTTTACGCCGGCCGCTGACGTGACTTGCTTGCTTCGCTCGCTTGGCTAGTGCAGTAGTTCAAAAGTTAACCTAACTCGCTCGTCGCTTCGCTCCTCGCTACTTCTTTGAATATTTACGCCGGCCGCTGACGTGACTTGCTCGCTTCGCTCGCTTGGCTAGTGCGGTAGTTCAAAAGTTAACCTAACTCGCTCGTCGCTTCGCTCCTCGCTACTTCTTTCAATATTTACGCCGGCCGCTGACGTGACTTGCTCGCTTCGCTCGCTTGGCTAGTGCAGTAGATCAAAAGTTAACCTAACTCGCTCGTCGCTTCGCTCCTCGCTACTTCTTTGAATATTTACGCCGGCCGCTGACGTGACTTGCTCGCTTCGCTCGCTTGGCTAGTGCGGTAGTTCAAATGTTAACCTAACTCGCTCGTCGCTTCGCTCCTCGCTACCTATTTGAATATTTACGCCAGCCGCTGCCGTGATTCGCTCGCTTCGCTCGCTTGGCTCGTGCGGTAGTTCAAAAGTTAATAAATATTTTCTACTCCGGGAGGCTGTCGACCTTCGAGGTTGCGCGGTGCGCGGGCAGCAAGCAGCCCGCGGCGCCGTCTTTTGCCGTTGCTATTCAATTACCCATCCTACTATGGAAATTTCCATACAAAATTTTCGAAAAAAAAAATTTCGCTTTTTACCAAAAATTTTTATATGCCTGGAAGCGGACCAGGTTTTGAAGCATTTTTTACTTCGGCGACCCCGACCTACCTGCCACCGGTTCAGAGAGCCGTTGAATTTCGTGATGTATGGAAAATGGAAACCGAGGGTCGGAGAGAAATTTTGAGTCATCTTCACACATTTATTGAGTGAATTAGCCAATCGTTCACGCTTTTTAAGCGTAGGACTTACACCAAGAGTAGTGTAGTTTTTGTATCGAAAATAGCCAATTTTTTGTATTGCGAATAATGTAATTGAATTGCAAGTAGGTAGTTCTTGTATCAAAAAATAGCGTAGTTTAATAAGTGCTTGGCGCCGACTTCAAAACTATAGTGAATAACACAACTAAATAATATGTAGTAATTAATTATTTTTTACTTTTCCGTTTTTGAAGTCGGTTTTTTTAAAGTACTTAGTTATTTTTATAGTGTAACGATATCTTATTCGTTACCCTTTGACTGTAGTTGTCCTATGGCTTTCACTTAGATATTTTTAGTGCCGAAAGCATAGGTAACGAATTTGATTTTAAACGACGCTACTAAAAAGACTTGAAGTTTTCAATATGTTTTATACATCTTCACACATTTATTGTCTTGAACAGTTTATTATGAAAAGTCACCGCTATTGATTAGACACATCAAATAAATGAAATTCGGGATCACTTTTCAAAAATTTAATCAATATTTGAATAAGTAATTTATAAGCAGTTTCGACTGACTGTAGAATCGCTGTTAGCAGATGTAACAAATGGACAGGAAATTTGAATGCATTTTCAAATGACTGAAGATTTCTGCCCTGGGATGAGCCGCGAGCTGCTTGCAGCTCGCGCACCACGCACCCTCGAAGGTGGACAGCCCCCCGGAATAGAAAATATTTGAATGGGAAATTTATAAGCACTTCCGATTGACTGTGGAATCGCTGTTAGCAGATAATAACAAATTGACGGGGAATTTTAATGCATTTTCAAATGACTGAAGATTTCTGCCCTGGGATGCTTCCGCACCACGCTCCCTCGAAGGTGGACAGCCTCCCGGAGTGGAAAATACTTGAATGGGGAATTTATAAGCATTACCGACTGACTGTAGAATCGCTGTTAGCAGATGTAACAAATGGACAGGAAATTCGAATACATTTTCAAATGACTGCCCTATTGCTTCAACCCAGGGGCAAAAGGGGCTCGCGGGCTGCTTGCAGCCCGCGCACAACGCACCAGCTAGTTATATATAAAGCTACACTACCACTGACTGACTGACTGACATCGCTTTTCTCGGAAACTACGTGGAAAGTGGGGGGGATAACGACGTGATCGTGTAGAGGTACTCCCAGTGACCACCGGAAAAATATAGCGATCTCGATCATCTTCGAAAACCAAGTGGACCCCTGGAGGTGCGCAAAAACGGTGATACCTGGAGGGGGGGTGTCTGAACAAAAAATGTTCAGAACTGCAATGCGGCAATTACCAGGGGTGGTGGAAAAATGGGGATTTTCGCGAAAACAAGATGGCCGCCGTACTTTGCCAAAATCGCCGTTTATGAATCCTTACGTCTCAAATTTGGCACACGTGCTCTGTTCGAGCCGGCGAATCGATCGGTGCCCCATTCGAGTGGCTCCGGGCCCCAGTTTCCAACTTCCATACAACGTAAAATCCAACGGCCCGCGGAAACGGTGCGAGTTGGGTTGGGGGTGTCGGAACTAAAAATGATCACCACCCTGGGACGCTACCAGGGAGCCATAGTGGGTCGCTCGATTTTGGAATTTTTCCATTTTTGGCGCAAACATAAAAACGTAAATTTAGACGAGGTGGCGCATCGCGGAAACACACTCACACCACGTTCGTACTCGCCCAGCTCCCAGGATATCCAGAAAAATACGAAATCTTAAACTTTCCCTCATCTCTCGAAGACGGTCAACGGCCCGCGCAAACGGTAGCAGCTACATCTGGGGTGCTCGAACTAAACTTGGAGTAGACCTCGAGCAATTACCACAAATAGTGAAAAAAATTCAAAATGGCGGAAAAAATGGCCGCCGCCATACAATTTCTAAAACGGCCATTGCTGGGCCGATCGCAATGAAACTTGGCACAGGGGCTTTAATCGAGCCGCACATTAAGGTGGGATACTCATAATTGACTTTCCACCGCTGGTTTCCGAGTTTCATACAACGCGAAATTCGACGACTCTCCGAAACGGCGCCAGATAGCCGGGGGGTGTAGAACTAAAAAATGATCAAAAACATGGGGCGCTACCAGGGCAATTTAGAAATTTCAAATTGGACGCCATTTTTTTTTCAAAAATGGCCAATTTTTCAAAGCAAGATGGTGGCGCCGGTTACTTTACGATGGGTCTAAAAATTGATTTTTGTGCTTTTATCGGCCATATTTACAAAACTGCATACTCAGAATCTCTCTTCGACCCCTGGTTTCCATTTTCCATACATCACGAAATTCAACGGCTCTCTGAACCGGTGGCACTTAGGTCGGGGTCGCCGAAGTAAAAAATGCTTCAAAACCTGGTCCGCTTCCAGGCACATAAAATTTTTTGGTAAAAAGCGAAATTTTTTTTTTTCGAAAATTTTGTATGGAAATTTCCGTAGTAGGAAGGGAAATTGAATAGCAACGGCAAAAGACGGCGCCGCGGGCTGCTTGCTGCCCGCACATTGCGCACCCTCGAAGGTCGACAGCCTCTCAGAGTACAAAATATTTGAATAAGTAATTTATAGGCAGTTCAAACTGACTGTGGAATCGCTGATGGCAGATCATAACAAATGGACAGGGAATTGTAATACATTTTCAAATGACTGAAGATTACTGCCCTGGGACGCGCCGCGGGCTGCTTGCTGCCCGCGCACCACGCAACTTCGGTGGAAGATGGCCTCCCGGAGTAGAAAAAAAACTTGAATAGGGAATTTATAAGCATTTCGGACTGACTGTGGAATCGCTTTTAGCAGATAGTAACAAAATATGGACAGGAAATTCTAATGCATTTTCAAATGACTGAAGATTTGTAGATAGGTATTTATCTGTCTTTAATCCTCACGTTTATGGGACCATACTTCATAAGCTTTTATTATATGAATTTTAAAATAAAATTGGAGAAAAAGACGCCAATAAGTGGTTAGATATCTACAAAGGCTATTCAAATTCAATACGATACAGACACAATTCCAAATTTTGAACCAATTCGACCTTGGGAAGTTATAAACCGACTTCCTAAAAAAATTAGCCAATTAGGTAATTTCTTAGTTAATTTTTGATGATGATGATATCAATATAGACCTGCCTACCTAAATTGTTACTTACATCAAAAGTTTTAATGAAACTTGAAAACACTTGAATGTGATTTGTGAATAATTATAGGTACATATATATTTTTGTACTAGCTCTCCGCGCGCCAGCGTAGTTGAAGAATCCGCATAGTTGTGAATAATAATATAATAATATAGGTAACGAACCGAGATGAGTAATTTCTATTGATGTTATTAAAACAAATTGTAAAAAATCGAGGTTAAACAACCATATTTTTATACAGATTCTCTACGGACGGTTCTCACACAACACTAAGGTTTCCGTATAAGTATGAAACTTCAATATAAGACCTTGCCAAGATTGCTAATCTACGGTTTTTATTATTTTTGTTGTTGAAGCGACATCGATATCATGATCTCTGAAATTTTCAAATGTAGGTATCAAGGTTCATGAGATACAGCCTGGTGGCAGATGGACAAACAGTCAGCCAGTCAGTAATAGGGTCCCCTTTTTACCCTTTGGGTACAGATTCTTAAGAATAGAACATTTTTATTTTTAATTATAAATTTTAAAATCATTAATATTCAAGATCTGTAGAATAAGTGTGGAACCTATACTATCACATTAAACATGTACCTATAGTAATAAGTATTTATCTATTAATAATTATTTATACTGATTTTTTATTTCATTTAGCTTTCACCAATGTTGTGATAAAAATTAAGTGTGAATAAAATGTACCTACCCACCCTCTTCAAATATTTATATGATTTCAAATCAAATTGGAATAATCAAAATTCATAATCAACAAGCATTCAATGATAATTTTATAAATCAATACAGTTTACTTTAACATACATGCTATATGCAAAGTCACAGTATTACAATATTATTTCCTACAGTAAGGAAACGCCTTTGATGTCGCGCGATGCCGCCGCCAGCGTAGGTACTTACGCTGCCACACGAAAATACGCTAGGGTTGCAACAAATGGGAAATAAAACAATTGTGATTATTAATATTATGATGAAATCATTTATTCATATGTACATTCAAAATAATTGCGATTATTAAATCTGATGTAATTATTTGTTCATAAATATATAATTACAGATATTGCACTGCTAAATATTATTAACGTGGGCACTTTATTTTTTGATGTTCTTAATTGTATATTATACCATTTAACTAAGTAATGCATTCGCATTGGGATGTACAATCTGATTAGAAAATAATGAGGACAACATATACATAGCTTTGATTTTAATTCAACAGATACAATTAATACAATCTTTCTGAAATATTGTTTCCTACTGGGATTTCAATGTAGATTTACATCCGTAAACGGAACAGTTTTTGCGCGCCATAATAGAATATGTAAGTACCTATGTATAATAAAATTATTACACAAAAAAATGGTTGCCTGTAAAGTCGGTTTTACGGGCGAAGATTTTACGTGACAACGTCTTTTTCTCGGTAGAATATTTATGTGCTGCGCGCGCGGCAGACCGCGGGCCTCTCTCTCGTTCGGTGACTCATCGTAACGTTACCGAGCGTTACACTTTTTCATAAGTGACTCCCAGCCGCAACCTAATGTAAGACGTTGTCACGTCAAAAATACGACTGCGTCGTCCTTTCGCGATAGTTAATGCAAACTCAGCGAGATTGCATTAAGCGGCCCGCGTCGCCCGACCCCCCGCCAGTTCCCCTCCGTTTCTCTGCACAAGTACATTCGTCGCCATACTGTAGGAAATATGGTAATACTGTGGCAAAGTTATCTAACATTAAAATAAAGGTATTTTAAAAAAAATGGTTGCCTGTAAAGTCGGTTTTACGGGCGAAGATTTTACGTGACAACGTCTTTTTCTCGGTAGAATATTTATGTGCTGCGCGCGCGGCAGACCGCGGGCCTCTCTCTCGTTCGGTGACTCATCGTAACGTTACCGAGCGTTACACTTTTTCATAAGTGACTCCCAGTCGCAACCTAATTTAAGACGTTGTCACGTCAAAATTATATGAAAGCAATTTAAATTATTTTTTTCTACTTTATGAATATTATTACTAAGAGACACTAGATTAATAAGAAAATGAAACACATTAAAAAGTTTTCATTATAATATATTTACACTGAAAACATAATATCCAAACCATGATAACTATTTATTTAATTTAATTATAAACATGTTTTGGTGTAGGGATAGCTACCATGTTTATATTAATATTTTAATGATACAGTAACTTTTATTGAATTTATATTTTTGGTTTTATGGCATTCAATTGCTTTATAAATATAAATTTATAAAGAATAGAAAAAAAATTTGTTAATCATATCAATAGATGGCGCGCGGTGTGTCCCTTCAGACACATAAAACTGAAAGAATAGAATAAATTCGATTGCTCTGGCGGCTCACGAGTGGCTGAATTGGTCAGGCATCCGCCCCGGAATGGCGCGAAAGGATGCGGGTTCGAGTCCCGCCTCGTGATCGAATTTTTTCTATTCTTTATAAATTTATATTTATAAAGCAATTGAATGCCATAAAACCAAAAATATAAATTCAACAAAAAAGGTCGTGTTCCATCGTTACAATATTGTATTCACTGAAAAGTGCTTCATATTGGTTGAAATGGTTGTTAATCATATCAATAGATGGCGCGCGGTGTGTCCCTTCAGACACATAAAACTGAAAGAATAGAATAAATTCGATTGCTCTGGCGGCTCACGAGTGGCTGAATTGGTCAGGCATCCGCCCCGGAATGGCGCGAAAGGATGCGGGTTCGAGTCCCGCCTCGTGATCGAATTTTTTCTATTCTTTATAAATTTATATTTATAAAGCAATTGAATGCCATAAAACCAAAAATATAAATTCAACAAAAAAGGTCGTGTTCCATCGTTACAATATTGTATTCACTGAAAAGTGCTTCATATTGGTTGAAATGGTTGTTAATCATATCAATAGATGGCGCGCGGTGTGTCCCTTCAGACACATAAAACTGAAAGAATAGAATAAATTCGATTGCTCTGGCGGCTCACGAGTGGCTGAATTGGTCAGGCATCCGCCCCGGAATGGCGCGAAAGGATGCGGGTTCGAGTCCCGCCTCGTGATCGAATTTTTTCTATTCTTTATAAATTTATACAGTAACTTTTATTTCATATTTTTGTCAAGACTTCTGCAGGGATCCCGAGTTACATTGTTCTTGAAAGATATTTTTTGGATAGATATACCATCAATAAGACGTTTTATTCACGGTCCATCTTGACGTACGTCCCGCCAAGGTCATACACGATGCACGACGCAAAACGACAGTGAATAGTATTGACGTACGTCAATAATTATTATTATTATGTTGCTGGACGTAGACAGAGAATTGGTTTCTCTGTCTACGTTGCTGGATGTGCACGACCAATTTTTCATCCAGCGAGCACCCCCACCACCGCGAACGTCGTGCAGATGGACAGTGAATAGGCTTGCTGTACAGCAGATCAGTGTTGCCAACAGAAATTAATGTAAATACTTGGAAACGTGGCCTATTGATATGATTTTTTTGTCATAACTTAGTGAGTACATGAGCAAGCAAGAAACAATTATTTTATATTTTTATGTACACAGGAAATACCCAATTATCATTTGTTTTTGGATCAACCTAGTACACATGGACAGTTTATATTCAGAAGTTATTATTTTAAAAGAACTCCAAGGCGAATTGTTGAATAACACAGATTTTATGCAAAAGTCCACTGCAGAAAAATGGCAATTTATTTTTAAAAAATGTCTTGACGAATTTGTTTGTTTAAAAAAAAAATGATAAGCTATATACTCTCTGTTCCCGCCACTTCATCATTTTTTTTTTTTTTTTTTTTTTGCTTTTCATGGCAAGAAGATGTGACTATTTGCCAGTGTCAAGTAAGTATGATAAAAGTTATGGAAACAATTCGCGGTAAGGATTAAGGTGAGGAGATTTGGATTTAAGTCAGAGGAGTTGGGAAATATTTATATATACATATATTACTACTTATATTATTATTTACATATTATATTTACGTTTTATGTTACTAGATACAAATATATATGTTTATATTATTATAACTTTAAATTATTACTTATTATAAATGATGATAAGGCGTTGTATAACTTTATAGGATTTTGTAGTAAACATAACATTCGAGTAGGAAATGGAATACGAAGGGATAGTAGGTTGGATATAAACGAAGAGTGATCAAGTAAGGGGCATGCAAAAAATATATGATCTATATCTCCTATGTCAGTTCCACATTCACAGATGGCATTGTTTAAAATACCCAGTCTCGCAAGATGAGCTGGGCAACATGTATGACCAAGACGCATTCTTATAATGATAGAGGTTACAAGCTTACAGCCTGTAACTTTATTGAACCAAGGTTTAATGGGAACGACTTCTTGTAACTTATAATATTGCTTTCCTTTATATAATGTACTTTGTTTCCAGAGATTTTCCCAAGACTCGTGCAAGTAAATTTTAGGCAAACTGACCAAGTCATGGCAATAACTCTGATAGGGAAACATGTCTCCACATCGCACAGCAGACCTTGCCAACTCATCAGCTTTTTCATTTCCTTGGATACCACTGTGACTTGGTATCCAAGCAAATGTAACAGAATAACCTTTGAATGAACATTCTAATAATTTACTTTTAATATCAAAAATAATGGGGTAAAAGGGTTTATTAATAAATGAAAATTTGTGAAGACTTTGCAAGGAACTCTTGGAATCTGTAAATATAATTGTTTTTGGCAGTTTCATTAAGATTACATACTCTACGGCCTTAAGTATCCCTAAGCATTCTCCAGTAAAAACTGACGATTCTGGCGGAAGTTTATTTTTTATGTAAATGTTGAACTGCTGGTGAAACACTCCAACTCCTACACAACTCTGAGGTGATGATTTTGATGCGTCAGTATAAATGTGATTATATTTTTCCCATTCTTTACAATTCAATGCATTTTTAAAGTCTATACAAGCATATGTATCATGTTTCGTTATGCCTATATTATAAACTATATCTGGGGATACAAGAAGAGATTTGAAATTATTACTAAATAGCGGCAACGCCAAAGACCGATGAATCGGGGAAGGTATAGATTTGATTCTGTGATAACTTTGAATCAGACATGGTAACATTTTATGGTCCCAATACCTGCATGTTAGAATTTTGCAATATAATTTTTCTAATCTATTGAACAAGGGATGTCTAGAGAATTGATATAAACGAAATACATATCTATCTGATAAATATTGCCTCCGAAGGGATAGCGGAGGCTCACAACATTCTATTTGAAGCGCATTGATTGGGCTAGATTTCATGGCACCTGTTATTATTCGTAACGCTTTCGATTGTATAAGATCTAACTTTTTAAAGGCTGTAACATTTCCACCGTCTAAGAGAAACATCCCGTAGTCCATAGTACTTCTTATAATGGCATTATAAACAAGCTTCAAACAAAATGGGTGAGCTCCCCACCACACCCCCGAGAGGCACCTTAACATATTTAAATATTTTTCGCACTTTATCATCACGTAATTTATGTGAGGAGTGCCTGTGAGTCTATAATCCAATATAACGCCTAAAAATTTAGTCTGATCGTGTTGAGGTAAGGTATTATTTTTATACACGATATTTACGGTCGGTGACGACCGTTGTCTAGAAAAAACTACTACAGAACTTTTGGAAACCGATATATCGAGTGAATTAATATCAAGCCATTCGCCTAATACATGCAAGTTATTGTTTATCGAGTTACAAGCTGAAATTAAATTATCATTAGCAATATACATTACAACGTCATCAGCGTATTGTAATATGTTAACAGAATCAAAAAATATGTCTTCTAAATCGCTTGTATAAATGTTATACAATAATACAAGCGATTTAGAAGACATATTTTTTGATTCTGTTAACATATTACAATACGCTGATGACGTTGTAATGTATATTGCTAATGATAATTTAATTTCAGCTTGTAACTCGATGTTATACAATATCGATATATCGATGTCGAATGTTATACAATAATGGGCTGAGGACGGATCCTTGAGGAAGCCCTTTATGTACAGTTCGCGATAATGTAGAGTCAGAATAATTTAACTTTAGATTTAATTTTCTTTCAGTGGCTATTACAATTATAAAGTTAATTAGTATTTCGGGGATCTGTAATTTGATCAATTTATTCTTTAGAATTTGTATATTAACATTATCATACGCAGAATTAATATCAAGGAAAACAGCAATGACATGTTGGTTATCAGAAAAAGCAATACGAATATCCGTTGTTAAAATACTTATGTTGTCCATAGTACTTTTACCTTTCCGAAAACCAAACTGTGTTTTTGATAATGAGTTATGATGTTCAATATACCACTCTATACGGTTTTTAACTAAATGTTCTGCTATTTTGGCTAATACTGATGATAAAACGATAGGTCTGTAGGAGGATGCTTCCTCTGGGTTTTTGTTAGGTTTTAACACAGGTATCACTTCCTGCTCCTTCCATTGAGGTGGTATATTTCCTGTCAGCAAAACAACGTTAATAATGTTAAGATAATATTCCAAGGCAGAATCGCCGAGGTGCGTGAGGAAGGAGTAAGGTATTCCGTCTAAACCCGGTGCAGAATCGTTCACTCCAGACAAAATACCCTTTAATTCATATAATGTGAATGGTGTTGATAGAATTGCATAGTTATGATCCATTTGAACAGATTTTAAAATGGGAAAGTAAGCTAACTGTGATGGGACTGAAGGTGGAGCTATTGTATCTATAAATTCTTCAGCTAACGATTCTGGAACTATAAATTGTTGATCTCTATAAACTGACCTGAAACGTCTTATAGAGTTCCATACTTCGCTAGGATTAGAATTGGGAGAAAGAGAGGCACAAAATGATTTCCATCCCTCCCTTTTTTTGTTTTTGAGAAGAATTTGGGTATCTTTTATAATCGCGTTTAAAATATCCAAATTTTCTTCTGACATGTCTTTATTATATGCTTTTTCTATGGATTTTCTTTTCTTGACAGCCTCTGAACATTCCTTATCCCACCAAGGGGGAAAAGGTAGTATTGAAGTTTTCGTTGGTTTTATAGGAAAAATTTCATCAGCTACTTTTAAAATAATTTTTGCAAAATTGTTTGAACATTCTGCTTCTTTCCCCTCTTTGACTTCAGACAGCTCCTTAACCTCGTTTTCTATGCGATTTCGATAAATATCCCAGTCTACATTTTTTAAATTATATTTACAGCGTGGTGATCTCTTATTACAATGCTTATTATTTTTATTAGGAAGATTTAACAAAATTGGGAAGTGGTCGCTTCCAAAAGTAGATACTAAAGGCTTCCACGATATTTTTGAAGCTAAATTTGCCGAGCACATTGATAAATCTACTGCACTAATATTTTCATTAATATGTGTCCGTCGAGTCGGTTCGCCTGTATTCAATAAACATAAATTGAATTTATCAATTAACTCCAATAATAATTCTCCATTGGTATTAGTAATACTACTGCCCCATACTTGATGGTGTGAATTAAAATCCCCTAACACAAGCACTTGTCCATGTAGTGAGTTCAATACCTGTCTTAAATCATTTAAAGCTTCAGAAGTTGGATGGGGTATGTAAATTGACACAACGGAAATTTTGTCAACAACGGCTCCCACAACGTTTAAATTACAAGACTGATTATTGTTGAAAAAATTTATTTTTTTATATAGCAATGAATTTTTTAATAAAATAGCAACCCCACCATATCCATCACTCCTGTCATCACGTAAACAGTGATAGCCAGGAATGCGAAAAAATGAATTTGGTTTTAACCATGTTTCATTTAAGGCAATTGCCAAAGGTTTATATTTATTTATAAGATGTATTAGTTCCGTTTTTTTAGGGATAACACTTCTACAGTTCCACTGAATTATATTTGAATCCATTATTATTACCGAAATTTTTGAGCACATTGTTTAACTGAGCAACGTTGGACGGTTTTAAGATATTGTTTTGATGTAAAGCTTCTATTAAGGTTGATAATAAATCTAATATGACATTATTAGGAGACTGGTCACTACTAGGTTGAATTGCGCAACCATTATCAGGAGCTGGGATCTGATATTCCTTTATGAGGGCTTCATGCGAAGCTCTATCATATCCCACACTTGTTTTAGGTGGAGATCGTGGTTTTAAAGCTACTGTCTTTTTATAAGATGACCTCTGAGTGCCAGCATGTAATAAATTTGTTTTATTTGATGTGAGATGTACAGTTGGGGTTGACTGTAATATGTCTGTAAAAGATTTAGATATTTGTGGATGTAATTTACTGGCTTCAGCATATGATATATTCTGCTGAGCCATTGAAATTTTAATATTCCTTTGTCTATTAAATTCTGGACAGACTTTATTCATAGCGTAGTGAAAGCCAGAACATGTAATACACTGTGCGCAATCTTCCTCAACAGTGCATGTCTCACCTGAATGATCTAGACCACATTTATAACAACGAGGTTTCGATCTACAAATGTTTTTTGTATGGCCATATCGGCAACAGTTAAAACATTGAATTGTTGGGAAAATATACAAATCAACCGGTAATGCATTATAGCACATGTATATTTTTTGGGGTAGGACTTGACCATCGAAGGTTAAAATGACAGATTGGGATGGCTTCCAAACATTGGATCCATCAATGTTAACTTTAAAATTGATTCGCCTAATTTTAATAATTTTACCACAACCAGAAGGCACAGATATATTATCTATAACTTCCTCAGGAGACCAGTCACTCGGAACACCCCTAACTAAACCCATTCTTGTAATGTGAAATGTTGGAATTTTAGCTTTTAGTTTAAATGTATTTAGATTGTTATTATTTAAAAATGCATTAGCATCGTAAAAGGTTGAGAACGCAACAGAACATCTATTTCTCCCTATTCTCTTAACGCTGCCAGGAACAATGTTTTGAATTTTATTTTTCTTTAAAAAATTTCCAAATGTGATAGGGTGCAATGTGGAGCCATCTCCCGCAGAATCTTCAATTCTCTGCACATGAACTATGTATGGATATGCATCTGTTTGGATATAATTGGCACGGATAATATTATCTGTAGGATTAGGTGGAACTGAGTTTGATGTTTCTGCTACATTATTCATTGATATAGAGGAAGAAGGATCATTACTAGAATAATTAATATTTGTATCACTATCATTCATAATTTTTTTACGCCGCCTTTTTCTATTTAGTTCCGGGTCTAATAGTATACTTTCATTGTTTGGTTCTAAAGTGACATAACTTGCCACAAGAGGACCAGACCGTAAATCTGACTCCTCTGCAAAAGGATCGGGAGGGTCATTCATATTCCCGCCCGAAACTCCCGCGAGGGTTCTTACATACTAAAAATATACAAGAAAACTTACTAGACCGGACTCTCAGTGGAGTTTCGTTTGCAAAAATCGCGGACCTAAATCTGACTTCTGATATATATTGTATAGATCCCAGACATCCTATAGACAGATGTTGCCAACCAGTTTTGTGGTCCCCCTGCCCGCACCCCGGTAATTAAATATGGCATACAAAGAAAAAAATAAAAATTTCCAAAACATGCCGTGTGGGGTATCAAATGAAAGAGCTTATTGAGTAGATCACGAATATATAGCATACTATATACATTTCTTACACTTTCTCTAAGATTTTTTAGAAAATTTACGAAAATGGTCCATTTTTGAGTTAACTTTAAACCACTATAGATTGAAAACTCATGAATATATTTTTTAAATTATTATTTTAAATAATTAACAATAGTCCATTGTTTACGATTCAATATTTCGTACAGTGAAATAGTTGCATGGGGGAGTGGGGGGAGCATTCAAAGATGGCGAGTATATTTTCAAGTTCATATAGTATATAGTTATTTTCATCAAATCCACCACATAGCTCACTTATATTATATTACGAACTATTGAATCATAAACAATGGACTATTGTTAATTATTTAAAATAATAATTTAAAAAATATATTCATGAGTTTTCAATCTATAGTGGTTTAAAGTTAACTCAAAAATGGACCATTTTCGTAAATTTTCTAAAAAATCTTAGAGAAAGTGTAAGAAATGTATATAGTATGCTATATATTCGTGATCTACTCAATAAGCTCTTTCATTTGATACCCCACACGGCATGTTTTGGAAATTTTTATTTTTTTCTTTGTATGCCATATTTAATTACCGGGGTGCGGGCAGGGGGACCACAAAACTGGTTGGCAACATCTGTCTATAGGATGTCTGGGACCTATACAATATATATCAGAAGTCAGATTTAGGTCCGCTATTTTTGCAAACGAACATCTCCTTGGAGCCTGCTCTATACCAATATATACACAAAACTATATGAATTTACAAATATATATAATAAATACAAGTAATATTTACAAAATAAACACCTCTGACTACGAAAAAAATAATTAAAATTAAATCAGCTTTAGAAACACTCCCTCCAACTTCGAAGTTTCCCGCGCTTCTCCCACTTCATCATTTACTGAAAGAGTCTTTTCGGTCATGAATGTGAAGTGGCGGGAAGAGAGAAACCGAGCTTCATTAAAAATTAATTAAAAATGAGCTCTTGAAATATATAAATTTAGATTTGGAATGTTTGGATTAATATAATTCATTTAAAAATAATGAAAAATTCTTAGGTACTGCAAAAAGTACAAAAAAATACATTTTTAAAAATATTTATTTACTCTTTATTTACCTCACAGAACAGTAAAAACATATAGAAGTGCGATAATGTCATAATTAGTATGAAAACCAGTGTCGCCAAACCCACACATTTAAACCGATAGTTATACAGTACACTACAAGTAAACTATGCCTTTGATTGGACAGCTTAATTTGAGTAAAAACTGACTTAGGTTATAAATTCAGCATTTCAATATGTACCCTAACGCACGATGTTACGGTTTATTTTAGTATAACATCCCTAGGTATATTAGCTGTTTTGTTTCTCATTGCACAGAAATTCCAAATTCGAAAACATTCAGCTACTCCACAACAGAGGGCGTTAGTTTTCGATAAATATAACTTTGAACCTCAACACATAGAGATAAGGTTGAAATTTGTGTCACTCAACATTAATGACATTAACTTGATATTTATCTGATGCTATGCCCTGAGGGATGTCAGCCTTGTTATCGATAATTCACAAATAAATATTTTTTGTGTATTTTTTTTTCTTTCTTTTATATGAGTATAGTATAATGTGTCACATTTTGGAGTATGTTTATTACTACTAAGTAAATCTTTTTATATTATTATTATTAAATAAAAAACGGAATAGAATAGTATTAATCTATATTTACAAAATACAAACAGAAAATATGCATTATTTTAAATCTTGGAACTGCCGTAGGTTTGCTGTATCGGTGGCCTTTGTTAGACCGCTTAGTGCTGTTCGGCATCCAGTTAACTCGTCACGTTGCATTTATCCATTTCTCTTTTAAATTAGCCTCTTTGGGAAATCTATAAATAAATTGGACAAATGAAAGCTAAGGAAAAATAAAATAAAAAATATATATAATGTTTGTCTTTTCTAAAGTATCGATACTGTCGATATGCGCCACAAGCATCACTAAAGCGACATTCGTTTGTTTATTGCAATAATATTCCAGAAAGTCTTGTTTGCTGTTCAATCTATAATAGTACTAATTTCTTACGGATTAAGGTTCATTTTGACTAGACATTTGTTTACAATTTTGACAAATTACGACAAGCGAAGTTATAACATAAAATATAATTAAAATAAATAAAAATAAGACTTACCGATGGTATGAAATGCCTCCATTGCTGATATTATTTCGTCTGCTATCATTTTTGCACTCTAATACCGAACAACATGTCCTAATTAATGAATAAATATGGAAAAAAGGTTTGACAGCTGACAACCGACTCGAATATTTTTCTGCGCACAACTGAGAGCAAGTTAGGTGATCTTACCTTACCAGTGACACGTGGGCCACGCCCACATCACACTTCTATCTACTTTACTGTTCTGTGATTTACCTCCTTTAAAATCAGATATACTCTATTTCTTCAAATAAAAGTTGGCAACCCTAGCCATGCTTGATGCGCGCACGATCGTCAGATATAAGCTTCTTGGTGGTACCTATCTATATTACTTGCTCTGTGCTATCTATGCTAGGAATGGGTCGTCGACGCATTTTTCATCGACGAGACTAGACCGTTAAATGTCGTTCATCAACTAGTCGATCAACTAGTTAAAATCTTCGACTAGTCGATGTGTAAACTGAAACGAATTGACACGGTCGACCGACGCGCGACGGTATTGGTAATCGAACGTTCGTTACCTTGAACTGAGGTCTACACTCTACATGTAAAATTCCACATTCTTACCACGAAGTTATTACGAATTATAGATTTTCAAAGAATTCAATGTCAGGGTTGTCTCTAGTAAAGAAAAAGTCAAAGCTGTTTTTTAACAATTATATATATCACCTATCTATTACCAAGTTTTTGTTTATGTTTTAACTTGTTCAACATTATTCAATATATTATTATAGGTAGGTAATCCTTAAGATATGTAATAAATTAACTGAATAAAAAAAATATCTTAGATTTTTAAGACAATTCAATAATATCAAATTAATACAAATTAATCTCCTTTTTTTCAATATTTCGAGCATTGATCATAGTAATCTCATTAAAAGTCAAACGGAATTAACGGTAAAAATATTGAACTATCAACTCGCGACGCGTCGCGTCGCAAGTTGGTAGTTGATACAAACGTGTCGACTGACGAGCCGTCTACGACGAGTCGTTTAGCCGTCTACGGTGGACTATTATACGGCCACGTCGAAGAGTTAACCGTCGCGGACGCGTTGACGAGCGTTTCGACTCTTTTGTTTAGTCGTTGAATTCAACTAGTGCGTTGGTGAGCGATGGACTAGTCGAATCGTTGAATGTACATAGACGGTTAATTTAACTAGTCCGTTGATTCAACGCCCATGCCTAATCTATGCTATGGAACTTTCAACTTAGCACTCGTAAAATATTTGTGTTGTATTTTAATCAATAGAACCTTTAAAAATGTTTTATTCGTCAGAAACTATTTTGTAAATTAGTTCATTGCGTTGAATTCACGATGAGTGATAAAAAGTACAAAAAAAGTGTAAGCATTAGACATAATATTCTCTTTAATTTTACTCGAGACCAAAGCTTTTGAGTGATGCATAGGGTATTTGCACAGTTACATTAATTTATAAAATGCTTTTAATTTACAGAAAGCTGATATAGCAAAACAGTTTGATCTACCAGAACGACAGTCGAAGATCACAACTTTACTCAACCAAGCTGGTCAGGCATATTGCATATGTCGTTCGTCAGACAGTTCTCGGTTTATGATGTGCGTATATTTGTCTTTTAAGATATTACATGAATATTCAAATATAGAAACAATAATGTTTATTGAGATGTATTCATATGTAACATTTATAATCATAGTTGGTAAATTTTTTTTACTATAAATATAACTTTGTTTTAGAGCATGTGATGCTTGCGAGGAATGGTATCACGGAGATTGCATAAATATCTCAGAAAGAGAGGCAAAGTACATAAAGAATTATTTCTGTGATCGTTGTCGGGAAGAAGATCCAAGCTTAAAAACAAGGTTTAGACCACAAAAGAGGGAAAATGAAGGTGATTCTGGTAAGTAGAATTTTCTCAATAAAAAAGGTGACATTCACAATATTTGAAATTATAATTTTCTCACTACTTTTTTATATTAAAGTTATTGAAAGTCTTTTGGTACTAATCTTATATATAAAAATGAATCGCAAAATGTGTTGGTAAGCGCATAACTCGAGAACGGCTGAACCGATTTCGATAATTCTTTTTTTATTATATTCCTTGAAGTACGAGGATGGTTCTTATGTAGAGAAAACGTAAATATGTACCACGGGCGAAGCCGGGGCGGACCGCTAGTAAATAATATATACTACTTACTGCTATTATTAAAGTAATACTGCTATTTACAATTAAATGTCTCAATAATGCACCAAAAAAGCCTTATTACATTAAGCCATATACCTATCTATTATGTAAGAAAATATTGTTCAAAGGTCGAGATGACAGGAAGAAGAAGAAAGAGAAAGAACATTCAGAAAACAAATCGTCCAAGAGATCAGCTAAGGATGGGTGCGGGGATTGCGCTGGCTGCTTACAAGTCACTGATTGTGGACAGTTAGTATTTGCCAAGAGACATGGCAGATTTCATAAATATTTTAGTCATTTACATAGCGAATAAGTCATTTTATTTAGTTAAATTTTTATTCACCAGTGCACAGGAAATTTAGATTTCTATAATTATTTTAGTCATCTATATAGAGAATAAGTCATGTTATTTTGTTAAGTTTAAGTGGCTTTCTGACAATTCTTTAAAATAATGATAACTATTACTATCATATCAATAGTGATCATATGATAATAATTATTGGGTAGTATTTAAACGAGTGACTGTAAATTAAAGTTTTAGTTATCAAAAATAATTAATTGGGGTAACAGAATTACTAAGTGAGCGACTGACTGCGAGCGATGAAAAATTAATAGATCAGCAACTAACAAACATTAATTTGCGTTACATAAAATACAAAATGAGCAGCTTCATAATGTTTGAGCGACCTAATATTGATTGTTTGAGTGACAAAATTACGTCTTGTATTATATTCATTATTTGGCATATGATTTATTTATACTGAGTGGCATTTTATCTTAATCGAGGTATTTCAAATAGAAAAATCACTTTGAAAAATACTATAATGGACAGAGTAGGTACTATCAGTTCAATTTGTTTTTGAAAGTTTTATCAAATAACTATTTGAACAATTTATTCTAGTGTTTTTAGTCGCTCTAGATGAGCGTAATTTAGTCGCTCACTTAGTAATCTATTCGCTCAACTAGTAATTTAGTCGCTCATATAGTAATGTAATCACACAGTTAGAATTCTAATATATCAAATGGATTAATCACAATCCTCCTTTAGTACGCTCAATCTGTATTTTATTATCAACTAATATTCGTTGCTTGTTTAGTTTATTTGTCGATTACTCAAATTCATACCGCTCAAGTTATTAAATCAGTATCTCATAATCAGTCGCTCACTTTATTTTCAGTCGCTCGTTTTATTATTCCCCATAATTATTTATGGATCTATGAAAATTTTTAATCTTAAATTCATTTTTGTAATGATTTGTGCTATTCTTTTAGTTGTGACGCATGTGAAGACATGTATAAATATGGTGGGAACAATAAACTGAAATTGAAATGCAAACAGAGATTATGTGTGAAGAACAAGAAGAGTTTGAGAGTGTCCAGGTATGATTTTTGATAATTTTTTTGTATGTGAAAAAAGTTATTTATAATTTTGTAATGTAAGCATATTATGTAGCATGTTTAAATTTTCTAAATTTTTTTGTTTGACATGAAGCGCAGCTTAGTTTGAAGTTGAAAGCTTTTTTTCATTAATATAGTGTAACTTTGATATTGTGTATTTACTATTAGAACGAAGTTCCTTATCGTGAGTTGCGAAGAGGGGCTGGACGGAAGACTAAAGTTGTAAGAACACTTTTTGCTATACCCGTAGACCATGCGGCATGCTCGTGTTTTTCTATCCCTTGACACCTCCCAAGTTGTTTTAGCTACATAATGGTACTAATTAATGAGTGAAAACCTTAAATGATGTTTCACTCACAGCAGTAACCGCACAAAGAAGAAGCACCACGAGCGGGAGCCGTACGAGCCGGAGGAGTCGATAGCGCACCTGCAGACGGCGGCGCCGCGCCAGTGCCACGGGCCGCAGTGCACGCGCGCCGCGCACTTCGCCAGCAAGTACTGCTCCACGCAGTGCGGCATGCGCCTCGCCACCGCCAGGATATACCAGGTGAGACCCCCAGGATATACCAGGTGTGACCCTCCACGCTGTAAACCAGACTACAGTAAAACAAACCAGTAAAGATATCACGAGTGAGAATTCTTCTCATATAACAACTGCAGCGGAAGCTTATACGAAAGCATTTATTCTGCAATAGCAACAACAAGCTACATTCTACTATTTGAACTTGGGATTATTTCGTTCTGTATCATGCACAATTCTTTCAACTCCGAAAGCAATAATTTATTCAAAATTATTACCAATAGTTATTGTTTCTATATTCTGAGGTTGCCTGGAAGAAATTGCTTCTAATTGATAGGGCCGTATAAATTATTACATACATTAGTATTTTTTTTTGTAAATTGTTATGCTATGTGCATTGTGCAATAGAGTGTTTATTATTTATTAATCATAGTTATAATTGCAACAGGTGCTACCGCAGCGTATTCAAGAGTGGTCGCTGTCGACCTGCGTAGCGGAGCAGCACAACCGCAAAGCGCTGGAAGTGGTCCGCAGCGGGCTGGCCAAAGCGCAGGCAGCGCTGAGGGCGCTGGATAAACAGCACACGGAGTTAGATGCGCTGTTGGAGCGAGCCAAACACGCGACTATACAGCATAGTGAGGAAAAGGTACACGATCCAGCATCCTTATTTATTTATTTAACATTAATACAGTTGTAAAAAAAACCTTACAATTACTTAGAAAAAGATAGAGTACAGCTTATTTGGCGGCCTTATAACTTATTAGTGATCTCTTCCATGCAAACACTGTAATAGTATTAATTGGCGTAGATTGCGGGTAGTTGCAAATAAATTAAAGATATTAGAATTGTGGGTTCATTGTTTACTGTAATAATTATTTTCATTTTATATTGTCATAAGACAATAATCTATATTATGAAAATATATGGAAAATATTAAAACCTATAGAATACTAGCGGTCCGCCCCGGCTTCGCTCGTGGTACCTACATGTTTAAACTATCCTATCTCTCAAGTTGGATCGAACTGCACAATGGTGTGCGAATTTTATTATAATCGGTTAAGTGGTTTAGGAGTCCATTGAGGACAAACATTGTGACACGAGATTTATATATATTAAGACTAGCTGTGCCCCGCCGTTTTACCCGCAAAGCTCCGCTCCTGTTGGTCTTAGTGAAGATATATAGCCTATAGCCTTCCTCGATAAATGGGCTATCGCTGAAAGAATTTTTCAAATCGGACCAGTAGTTTCTGAGATTAGCGCGTTCAAACAAACAAACAAATTCTTCAGCTTTATAATATTAGTATAGATTTAGTACACTTAAACACATTTCGTGTTTTTTTCTTAACCTTTTTTTTTCTACAGGAAGCGGACGACGAAACATCCATGTACTGTATAACATGCGGGCATGAGATCCATTCTCGGACTGCAGTGAAACACATGGAGAAGTGCTTTGTAAAGTACGAGGCGCAGGCGTCGTTCGGCAGCCGACATCGCACGCGTATAGACGGACAGAGCATGTTCTGTGACTATTATAATAGCGCTAATGGGACGTACTGCAAGCGGTTGAGGGTAAGTTTATAGTTAATACCAATATCTGCATTGTTTGATATTTAGTTAAATGTAGCATTCAAATGCGTTATAAATTGTATTCTTTAAAAAATTCACATCTTCATTGTTACTAAAAATACTTTTTGGTGTAGATTGCGGGTAGTTGTAAAAATTTTAAATTTACGTTGAGGCGATTGTAAAGATGTGCTACAGAGCACGTAAATTATGTATTTGTCTTCGTCTTGAATGAATAATTTGTCAAAATGTAGTTTTGTAAATTTTCATACACTTTTTCCATATCAAATAATGCTTCGTAATTATATGGTGAATTTAATGTGGACTGTCTAGTAATTACGCAGAAATGATTATTATTTGGTGTTAATTATTAAGTTTATGTCATTGTTTTTGTGTATTTAATTATTTTGTGTCATTAAACGAAGTTCTGCCTATAAACATTTATTTTGGTCCTTCGAGCTGTTTCCACTACTCGTATCTATAATTTATATATTTTTTGTTTAGGTAATGTGCCCCGAGCACTTCAAAGACCCGAAAGTGAGCGACACGGATGTATGCGGTTGTCCCCTAGTGAAGAATGTGTTTGAGCTAACCGGCGAGTTTTGTAGGGCGCCAAAGAAATCTTGCTTGAAGCATTACCAATGGGAGAAATTGCGCAGGGCTGAAATTGATATGGAGAGGGTCAGGCAGTGGCTCAGGATAGATGAACTAGTGGAACAAGAGAGGAGTATACGGCTGGCTATGGCTTCCAGGCAAGTAGAGACGAGAAAGATCTTTAAATCAGTGGGTATGGTTAGTAAATGAAGTTAATTGGGAACAGGGGAAACAAATCCAAATTAACTTTTAAACTCCAATTTTTTTGTCCATTTGACAATTTTTTTTGTATATCCGAGTTTATATAATCAAGTAGTATTTATGCAAACGTTTCGCAATTTCGAAGAAAAATGAAATTTTTTAAACTATTAACTTTAGATCAGTGAGAATTAACAAGTTCTGCTTTTTCCAAATAATAACTTAAGAGGCCGTATCGATTTTAGAGTAATTTTGACTTGTTTCTGTAATTCTTTAGGAGCTCGTTTAAGAAAACTAAATTAGTAACAATGTGTTATAATATCTTAAATTAAAGATTTATTCAATATCTAAAAAGTGTCCGAGACAATTTATTGATTTTCATTGTCCAGTTTGTTTAATAGCCAATAACCTGAGGCGTGTTTAAATTTTTTCAATGCGAGACGTTCGTGTCTTTGTAGTTTACACAGAATTTAAAAGAAGAAGTTTTCTTATAAAATATACAACAATAAAGACACTGAGACATCCTAAAAAGTGTTCGAGGAATTTTAAGTACATATATTCAAAAATTCGAAGAAAATAGCCTTACTTTGATGAAATTTTATGCGTATATAGCGTCGAATTTCTAGTACATACAACAGAGTTAAAAAAAATAAAAAATACACGTTAAATGATAGATTTATGCTTAAAAATTTGCAATAAAAAAAAATACATATTATATGTTTTATGAGTGTAATGGAATAATTTAAAGTTAGAATTTTCGATTATATACGGGAGCGCAAACGTTGTAACGGCAGACCTATATAATCGAATATTCTAGAGAACTTTAAATTATTCCATTACTTTCATAAAACATAGTAGTTAGTTAGTTTTTTTTAAACGAGCTCCTAAAGAATTACAGAAACAAGTCAAAATCAATCTTAAAATCGATACGGGCTCTTAAAATTTATTTTGAATTCTTAAATAACTTCCCCTCCCAAGATAATATTCAATTTATTCTCATATTGTCAACAAATCATTTTTCGTGCTTCGCCTATCAAATTAAGTTTATTAATTATCCGACTTCAAAAAAAGAGGATGTTTTCAGTTCGTCCGGTATATTTTTTATGTATGTACACCGATTTCATGAGAATTTTATTTAATTCTTTTTTTTATTTACAGAGCTGGAGTATTAGGTCTGATGCTGCATTCAACATACAATCACGAAGTTATGGAGAGAATCACGAAGGCAAACGAGAACGGAAAACTTAAAGAAGCTTCCTGACGTCGACAAAAAACAGCTCTTAAACAAGCTGATAAACAAACAGCTCATAATACAGCTGATAAACAAACAGCTCCTAATACAGCTGATAAACAAACAGCTCATAATACAGCTGATAAACAAACAGCTCCTAATACAGCTGATAAACAAACAGCTCATAATACAGCTGATAAACAAACAGCTCATAATACAGCTGATAAACAAACAGCTCATAATACAGCTGATAAACAAACAGCTCATAATACAGCTGATAAACAAACAGCTCATAATACAGCTGATAAACAAACAGCTCATAATACAGCTGATAAACAAACAGCTCATAATACAGCTGATAAACAAACAGCTCATAATACAGCTGATAAACAAACAGCTCATAATACAGCTGATAAACAAACAGTTCCTAATACAGCTGATAAACAAACAGCTGATAATACAGCTGATAAACAAACAGCTCATAATACAGCTGATAAACATGATGCTTTATAATTGTGTATAAGTAATAAATATATATTTGATTCGAATCCGTATTTTTATTCCTTTTTTATCCGCATTGTACCTTTTTTGTTTAGGCCTTACCGAAATGTATATTTCGTAATTAAGTGATCAAATTAGATAGAAAGCTAAACTTGAGAAATGTACTAATAATGACAATATTTTACAGTAAATCAGTAAAATCCTATCCTATCCTATCCTACTATCCAAATACTTCTGAACCGATAACAATGAAATTTGGCACACATATAGTAGAGGGTAACTTGGATTAACACATAGGATAGGTTTTATCCCGGAAATCCCAAAGGAGCGGGAACTATGCGGGTTTTTCTTGGAATACGCGCGGGGAAAGCTAGTGAGGAATAAATTACAAAAAAATAGTATGACAAATAAATGTCATACAATAACAATTCCAATAGCAGTTCAATTTATAGTGCTATCCTTATAATCTTCTTATATATAAAATTCTCGTGTCACAATGTTAGTCTGCATACTCCTCCGAAACGGGTGGACCGATTCTCATGAAATTTTCTGTGCATATCGGGTAAGTCTGAGAATCGGCCAACATCTATTTTTCATATGTACCACGGGCGAAGCCGGGGCGGACCGCTAGTCTTATATATAAAATTCTCGTGTCACAATGTTAGTCTGCATACTCCTCCGAAACGGGTGGACCGATTCTCATGAAATTTTCTGTGCATATCGGGTAAGTCTGAGAATCGGCCAACATCTATTTTTCATATGTACCACGGGCGAAGCCGGGGCGGACCGCTAGTATTATATAAAATTCTCGTGTCACAATGTTAGTCTGCATACTCCTCCGAAACGGGTGGACCGATTCTCATGAAATTTTCTGTGCATATCGGGTAAGTCTGAGAATCGGCCAACATCTATTTTTCATATGTACCACGGGCGAAGCCGGGGCGGAAAGCTAGTAATATTATATCTGAAAATAATAATGGGGTGGACAGAGCGTAAGTTATCGAATTAACTTCGGCATGCTTCGGTTTCGTTTAATCAAAATCATATCGCTTTAGCGTCGCTTAGGCAGAAAATCACCGTGACGCCCGACATTTAATTCATTATCCTCTTCGATCATTATAACTATTAGATACATAAAATAAGTTTGTTTTTATTATGTTTAAATAGTATTACACGATTTAAACTCGTGCCTGACGCTTCTAAGGCAGAAGTCCTGCATTAAATTTAGATTTAAATGACATGACGGATTGAAAAAGTACAAATGGCTCTCAAAAATAAATAAATATTTCAGGACATTTTCATTTTTCACACACGGCACGATCCTGATCCCATACCTACTAAGCTTACGCTTGTGTTATAGAAACCCTTAGAGCATTAAACCATTAATGCTCTAAGTAGAAACCAGATGGCTGACAAACATCGATACATAGGTATATAATTTTGAAATAAATAGTAAATACACAGAGCAAACATCTATGTTCATCACACAAATATTTGCCCTGGGTGGGAATCGAAACACAAAAATGTAAATAGCAGAATTGTTGAGAAATACTTTTGTAATAGATACAAACGTGTCAATAAGTTTCCAAAAGCAATTAGACAACAATACGTTTTCTTTCTGTATTATTTATCATATCAAAACATATTTAGGCCTCCCCCTGGCGACACGTGCGGCGTCACCCCATTCATCCCTCGCTTTTAATATGACGACCCTTTCTGTAATTGAAGCGTGTAATACGGATGACATGTTTTGCAAAATCTTTTAATTTGACACAGTTTAAGACCCTCTCGTTAATTTAAGGAATATTCGATGGTCATTGCTAATGATACTCGGAGGAGTAAAAGACGATTATTCTGGGTGATAAGCCACAGTTCAACATGCTGCTCCCGAATCACTTTTAGGCTATCAACACCTATCTACTTATAATATAATTGTGTGTGTGCCTGTGTGCATTAGTATTAAAGTTATCAATTTTTTTGAAAATAATTCAATATAGTTGCAGGCAATTTTTAACCGACTTCAAAAAAAGGAGGAGGTTATCAATTCGGCCGGAATGTTTTTTTTTTTATGTATGTACACCGATTACTCTGTGGTTTCTGAACCGATTTACGTAATTCTTTTTTTGTTTGATGAGGAATGGTATCGAATTAGTCCCATAAAAATTTTATTCGGATAGGCCCAGTAGTTTTTATTTTATGAGCATTTTTGTCTGATCTCGATGACTTAATTGAAATGTAGCAAGTAACTTTGATTCACTAAAAAGTATTAAATAAAAATAACTACGTTAAAACAACCGACTTCAAAAACGGAAAAGTAAAAAATAAAAAAGATTTGATATTATTAATTACTACATATTATTTAGGTGTGCTATTTACTAAAAAGATTTGATGTCGGTGCACGGGCTTAATACTAAGTGCTTAGTGCTTGGCACCGACTTCAAACCTAGTTATTTTTATTTTTATTAGGGAAATATCGAAGGATTTTTCTTTCTTTTAAAGATTGATGATTTAATATCATCATCACCAGTTTAACAGCTGTTTTTTTATTCCTAATAGAATTCTACTAACGTTGCAAACAATACGATGACGATATATTTTTTGCTCTAATTAGCAGTGCACCCCCATGCGGATTGAATGCGGATTTACTTCACTTGCGCTAATTTTGTGTCAAATGCGTCAAATGTGACAAAATATATCCAATTTGAACGGAAGCCGTGTCGAATCTCCATCTGTCCCTGCCTGGTCACGCCTCGGATACTAATGCGATTGAGCAATCAATAAGAGATTAATTTACGCGTTTAGATGCATTTTATGTTTGCAGGTGCAGGATGATGATCGTATTTTATTTTAGATATTATAATATCATAAACAAAGTTTCAAATTTTTACCAACCTACGAACCTAAATACTGAGCCCGCACCTATGAGTAATTTTAACGAGTTATTTCAAATCTTTCTTCCATTTATGTTTGTAATATTATGTACACTTTAGAATAGGTATCTACATATACAGGTGTGTGTCATCTATACTAATATTATAAAGCTGAAGAGTTTGTTTGTTTGAAAGCACTAATCTCAGGAACTACCTACTGGTCCGATTTAAAAAAATCCTTCGGTGTTAGTTGGCCATTTATCGAGGAAGGCTATAGGCTTATTATAAGCCTGCCTTAAGACCTTAAGACCAACAGGACCGTAGCAATGCGGGTGAAACCGCGGGGCACAGCTAGTGAATAGATAACCTGGTTAAACTGGAGATTGAGGACGTTGTGGCGGTTCAGAAAAATGCATGTTGTTCTAAAAGTCTCTCGGTTCTCGAGATATTCGACATTTTTAGGAAATTTTATAAAATCACACCCTGTGCTACTCTTTCTGGTGCTGTGTCTCCTAATGATGGAATTTTTCAATTTGTTTTTTGAATAGTATTACTGGATAAATGCACGATTGAATATTTAACCATAATTTCAAGGGGCGCATACATTGTTGTTTGTAAATAAAGATATACCTAACTAACAACGTGTTACAATATAAGAAAAAACATGCCTGCCATTTAATACACATTAAATTCTTAATATAATTAGCTAAATACAAAAATCCATAAATTTATTGCATTACCTATTTTAAATTAACACAAAAATATTGATTTGAAAAATTTGGAAAGCGAAAAAATTTGAAACTATCGTTTTATTCAATTAAATTTAAAAAAAGTTGTCAAAGCGGCTACCATCATATCATGTCAGGTCTTATGGGTACAAACTCGACATTTTTTAATGAATGATTGCTTCAAGCTGCTTGCTACTTTTAATTATTATGAATCTACGCAAAGCTACAAGTGTAATAAGGAGAAGTAAAAGTGAATATAAAATTATAGATAGGTAAAACAATATTGAACTTGCAATTCATAAACAATGGAATTGATAAATATGGAAGAGGCCTACGTAACTAGTGTTTTAACTACTTACATACCTACTTACATTACACTACTTCATATTTTTACCTAGAACTTAATTTCCATTAAAGATATTAATTATTATTGACATTATTGACTCTACTTAGACGTACTTATCTAAAGGAAAATGGAACATTTCATTTGGTAAATTAGGTACTCACCAACCTGTACCAATAAATTTAAGCAGACGAAAAATAATCTTAATATCTAGTCATCTTTTCATGTTTGTGGATTTCTGGAACTACAAAAATCTAGTAAAACATGTTAGAAGTCAATACTGGCCACGCCCACTGCACCTGCTGTGACCAATGAGCGAGCTGCCCCTTTAACCACCCTATTTTGATCCAATCAGATGTGCAAAATCTGGTGCCAGCTCTGGTAAGGGTGAGTTTTTAGCGCGCAAAGCGAAAGATACTCAATTCCAACGGTGTAGAAATGAGTTTTGAGTAACGAGTAAAATTAATAAAGGTACAGAAATAATTCGTTATGGTTCGAGATATAATATTTTGATTTAGTTCAGTTGTACGGTTGCTATTGTTGAGTGCACCAAGACTTGGTGTTGGTTGTGGCGGTGACAGGCCATAACGTTTTTGCCCAAACGTGTAAAAAACAGGTTTCAAGATTCATTTCCCGCTGATGTCCTACAGTAGCGAGACGCCGCACGTCTGGAGTTCTTCAGTGAGTGTATTTTTTGAGAAAATCTGTTTCTGAATTATTGTGAACTTTGTTATCAGCCTTCTAGAGGCGGTGGTTTAATAAGAATATTTGAAGACGTTCAGACACGTATACGACCACTACAGAAGTCGATGTTATATTATAGGATCTTACCTTCAGCACGGGTCGATTTTGCGAACTGTGGTAGCAATTTGGTCTTAGACCAGATTTAGACTACGATCAAAAACTTTTTATATTATTCAGACAATAAGTTACTCAAGTGAACAGTGTGCATAAGTTCATTTCACAGTAGAAGTGGTGTGATTCGAGAGAATTTAGTCCATGGCCTGTGTTAAGTTTGTCTTTAAAGCATCGGTTGATAGTGGATTATTTCTGTAGACATGCAATTTCAAGAATAATCGTAGTTACTATTCGTAAAGACAAGCCTATTTGAATGTATATGGTCATTGTCAATTCAAGCTGCTCTAAAGACTTCTTAATGGTATTTAAATACTATTTCGTAAGTAATTTATACAATTAAAGTATTTTATTCTTAGGGCAGCGAAGTGTCCCCATACGGACCCCTGTGGGACGCTCCACCAGCGTCGGTACCGTATCCAGACATCCTGGCCTTCCCACCAGCCGACCTGGGTAAGCAATATACACTATCTATATCTATTTGTATCTATTGGTAGGTATAGATGAAGAATTTCAACCAATACCCGCGGTCCCATCATTAAAGCGGCTAGACGGAACACAGTGGGGTTTTAGTCGGTAAGAATCCGACATAACCCACGGCTTCTTCCTCGGGGGCCGTGGGTATCTATGCAAGATTTCCCCACTTAAAAAAAAGGTGTAAATTCAATCTTAATTACTTACATGTATTTTTTCAACTAGACTTCTTTGAGAAGCAGTTTTGAGTATATATCAGTTTATTAAACAATCTATTCTTTGAATGATAAGGTTTCAATTCAAATTCTGATTGCAAGTATTTGTTGTGGTTAAAAAATTACCTATTCAAATGTTGCAATTTAATTTTTGCACCTAATTGCCAATAGATGCATGCAAATATTAAAATTATTACAATACATTATACCTACATACATTAAATTAAAAGATATGTAATTCCATCTAACATTTGGCAAGTCATAATAATTAATTATTTTCCTGCTTTGTAATCGTAAAAACATTTCCCGTGTTTTATATCCTTTCCTTCCTACCTTCTTCATCTTCATCTTTTTCGCTTCCAGTGCCATATTGGTAAAATAGCGTTGCAAATTAGTTGTGACGATATCGCTTTTCCCATTGTTATAATATGTATAAAAATATCTGAAGACAAAATAAACTAGAGAAAAATTCAAATATTTTTTTTTACTACGAACGCTTGTTCGTTCCTATGTTACCTACGTTCCTAACTCTATTACATCTATATTTTACGAAAAAACCCAGCTCGTAAACGACCGGGTTAAAATTAGGACAATTATTGCAGTCTAGATAACATTTTTATTTGTTTCAAGTTTGATTCTGTGATGAAGCAACTGTTGATGTGATGAAGGGTGTTCCTGGCACTCCAGGTTCTCCTGTTCAAGGCGAATGCCTGTTTTGGAAGCCTTATTCTAATTGGTAGTAACTTTGTTCTATGTATTTTTAAAATGTGATTGTTCATCGGAGCGGTTGAAGTCTGGTGATCTATATTACCATAACATAGGTACCAGCTTTGTGGAAAGGTAGGTGTGGACCTAAAGCTATGTAATTCAATAACCATGTACATGTGGAAAGAAATAAACCATTTATTTATTTATTTAGTATGGTCGGCAGCGGGATGTGGCCGCGGGGCTCGGTCTACTCCCGGCGGTAAGAAGCCGCGGCGGAGAGTCGCATCCGTCGCTCAGCGGCGCGCCGCGAACATTCGAGAACGTCGTAGAATGTTCAACTTGAATGAAGCGTTTGATAAATTGCGACGAAAGGTGAGTGCTATTTACTTACTATTAACTATACAGATTACTGGGTAAATCGAGAAATTCCTGTTAAGGGCTTAAAGTGTAGGTGTATAGCAGGTAAATTGTATCATTTTGCCGCTTAAAACGTCGTAAGTTTACAAACGCTCGATATTTTATATATGCAGAGAATTGCCCAAAAACTGACTATGAGCCGTATAGTTGAACTTAACCCTACTCATCTGACTCATCTCCTAAGCCAAACCAAAAATTACTGA
Source organism: Colias behrii (assembly GCA_029959065.1). NCBI lineage: Eukaryota > Metazoa > Arthropoda > Insecta > Lepidoptera > Pieridae > Colias > Colias behrii. The sequence goes on from JARWMC010000018.1 coordinate 7,426,029, forward strand.
ATCCGAAATCTAGTGGCGTTATCTGTTTTAATTACGTAGGTATTTGTTACTTTAATAGTAAAATACTTTCTAGTCGATAAATCACTCCAGATTATGGTTCGTTAGTCGTGGCATAAATTTATATATATTTTATGATATTTATTATTATAAATAATGTGCCGGAAGTACCTAAATAATTAATGTTAATTACAAATAATACTTAACAATATATTTCAATAACTGTTTTATAATAATTATAGTAACGGTTATAACGGTGCATTTAGATCAAACGAACATAGAACTACAGCTAGCTGTAGCTCTATGTTCGTTAGCAAGAGCATTCTTTCGTGATCTTTTAGTGTAAACAAAAACTCTGTGTTCTGTGTAATGTTCAGTGTTCTGAACATTGCACAATCTTTTCGAACGCACTAAGAACATCGAAATAATTCTCTACTCCTTTACACTAAAATAATTTGACATAGTGGTTAGAATGAGCATTCGCTTGTCTGATGTAAATGCAACGTTACACAAACTTAGAAATATTAATAACACGATTGTATTAATAAAATATTGTTCACCAGGTACCAACGTTTGCGTATGAAAAGCGGTTGTCTCGCATAGAGACGTTGCGGCTGGCCATCACCTACATAAGCTTCATGTGTGAACTGCTCCATGGGTCCCCACAACCACACCACTCCCATTCCACATTACATCCTCCGAGACACGTCTTTGATGCAGAAGTCTCTTGGTGCGCGTAATTTACTTCTCGAGTAGAACCTTAAAATTATGATGGAAAAGGAGGGTTACAAATTACAATGGTCTTATAGCAGTAATATTTCCAGTGTAGTTAGTTGATCATCCGTTTCACTGATAAATTTTTCTTTAGGGACAAGTAGAGATCAGCCTTCTGTATCCTGCCAGAAAAAGACATATTTTTCTTGGTCTCTACCGGGAATCGAACCCAAGAGCCCTCGGTTCTACGCTGACGCGTTAACCACTGAACCAAGGAGGCGGTCTAATGACGCTATATAGCGCTCTTAAGGTATGCGGGCAGGACTATCTTGGAATGTATTTTGGTATAGCTATGTAATTCTAATTTATTTTAAACCTCGAAGTGAGAATTAAACTGAAATTAAGATAACAATGTCTCGCTTATTCGATGAACGTTTCCAAATATATAGTTTAGTTCTGCAGGACGCAGGTGTTGAAATAAGAAATCTAGTCATTGTATTATGTAATTATAATCTAATAATTAAAATTAGGAATGCAGATATAGTACAGGAGACGTATTTACTTACATGTACAACTCTCTCATCCTAATGAACTGTTTTATGTAAGTAATGAGCGTATCTAAGTTCATAATTCTAACGTTACAAATACGTGAATTAGGTTTATTTAAAATTTGCTCTCAAAATTAATTTAGATTTTATGTATGTAGGTATATGATAAGCTCATCCAATAAATTAAAAGCAATATTTAGAGAATTTGTCGTCACCAAGAGCAGAAACGGATTAGCTTTCTCAAACTGTGAACTTTACTAGATACAAAAAGCAATTCCTAAATTTTACTTAAATTTGTACTAGATTATGTTTTGTAAATGATCTTAAACAATAGGTAAATTTTATATTTTGTATTGTATGTGTTAGGTAAGTTATAACATTTTATTGTTAGAACAAGTGGTCAAAGTCTTCCATTTAAAATGATATAATGTAAAAATTAGTTATATTAATGATTAAATATAATATACCTATTATAACTTAAAAAAAATGTTGTTTTATTACCATTTTACTGTATCTATTTAACTCGATAAATTAGGAAATCAACTAAATATGGAGTTTCTGAATCAATTAAGTAGGTAAATAAAAATTTAAAGTTCATGTCAGATGGAGTTAAATTTTTTTATACGTATGGTATCTGGTACTATTGAGCTGACTTGATGATGCAGTCAGGAGGATAATGGAAATCCTTAACTTATGAGTGGGTACTGGTAACTACTAACTGGGTAGTACTAATAATATTTATATTACTTAATTACCTAGTAGGTAGCAATAAGGGTTTTGAAATTGGCTTAATTTATTAATTATAGATGTTGGTAGAATCACTATCTGGATTAGGACGAAAATAAAACAAACAAATAACTAAAAATATTTTAATAATACGTACGAGGTATTTTTTAACAGAATCATTTTGTGAAACTTTTAGTATCTTTCTTATTATCTGTGTCGATATAAATTTCTTTAAGTGTGCCTTTAATGAGATATACTACAATTTGATATCTGTATGAAAATCAATAGTTTTTATTCAGTTACGTCACGTTAACGTTCCCTAATTAATCACGGTTCTATTTTTTCGAGAATCCAGTCAACGTATTGTCTAACATCGGTGTATTTTGCATCAGTGGATCCGCCGCATATTTGGGATCCAAAGGATACTATACCGAATTGAACCATACTAATTGAATCGCCATAGCTTTCTTCTAAAGCTAGTGGTCCCCCTGAGTCTCCACTGCAGCTATCTCTGTACTTTTCACCAGCGCAGATGTGTTTACTGTTAATAATACCATGTGCATTAAATATCATTTTTACAAATACTATAATGTGTAAAGGTAAACAAACATACCTATATCCTTCCTTGCAGGATACGATAGGTACGGTAACTTTCAATAAGACAGCAGAAGATTGTTTTGCTTCAAATGTTCCCCATCCACTCACGGTAGCCCGCTCACCAATCAAATTTTTGGTTTGTAGATTTGGATATATTGGTAGACAGATAGCTTGAACATTAGCTGAGTGAGAGAAAATATAATCAAACTCAAACACAAACATTTATTTATTCAATTAGACTTCTTCTAGAAGTACTTTTGAATCGTCATAACATAGTTTTACCATTTACCACCGTTTCGGAAAGCAGTTTCTACGGAGAAGAACTGGCAAGAAACTCCGTAGCTCCGTAATCAACTATAATACTTAAGATTATACTTTTTTAATTATGTTTATAGTGAGAGTATGTGTGTTTATTCCATTATTATTTCTTTTTCTTAAAAAACTTGAAAAATACGCTTTAGTGAAAATTTGCAATGTACTCGAGATATGCATAGAATCTGCGATTGCAGACCAGGGCTTTTATTTTTCGCAGCTGACCTAATAGAAGTTCAAAAGAATTTACGGCTTTAGTGATTGGTTTAAAAGTTAATTCTGGATAAGCGATGTTCAGAAATGAACACCGAGATTTTAACTGATAAACTTAGCTGATAAATTGTAAGGCAGCAGAATCCATCGATCAAAATTGGGAGAAAATACTTACAAGACGATAGGTCGATTTCTTCGTCTACACGTATCAAAGCAATATCATTAGTTTTCCGTGCTCTGTTCCATTTCTCGTGTACAATTGTTTTTTCAACGCCAACATCCTAAAAAAAAAGCCGCATATAAATGCTGTCTTTAGAAAACTCCCTAAAAGGAGAGTATGAAAAAAATCTAATTTCAATTTGCTACGATACTACAGGATTAGATTAGTTATTATTAAATCACTTCATGCAAGTTAACTAGCTCTTTTTTAATGCAAAGAGGCCACAATGCGGACGCGTCACCTAACACCTTATGGCAGGTGCTACCACAATGCCTGAGACATTACATTTGATTGGATGTTAATTAGACCTTTCAGTTTTTTTTCTAATTCTTACCTGTATATGAGTCTCGCAAAAATTCTGATAACAGTCTTCAGGGATACTTATATCATATTCTCCGAGACGCACACCAATCAGTCTGTTGTCAATACAGTGAGCGGCAGTCAGAATATACCTGGAGTTTATTACACTGCCACCGCATTCAAAACCCATATCTGAATCAATATAAGCGTTAATATATAAAATGTATTGAGGTACTAGGCATATGCATCTACTAACTTTGTGAATATTAGCTAAATTATTATCCTTTAATATTAACAAACGTTTAAAATAAAATACGTAGCCGTCTATAATTAACTAGCGGTCCGCCCCGGCTTCGCCCGTGGTAACTACATGTTTAAACTATCCTATCTCTCAAGTTGGATCGAACTGCACATGGTGTGCGAATTTTATTATAATCGGATAAGTGGTTTAGGAGTCCACTGAGGACAAACATTGTGACACGAGATTTATATATATTAAAAAGATAGACCGTGTAAACTACTGACCAAACAATTTCAGAACAAATGCCACAAAAGGATAATAAAAAAGAGCACTAATATATAATAAAATCTAACAATTCGTTGTTGTTCTTTTTTCAAAATAAGCAAGAAGGGCCATCCAAGGGAATTCATAGAGGCCTGCGACGCTGCCTCCAACAATTCGGTCGCCGTTTATATCACCGCATGATTCTGGTAACAACGACTTTTTATCAATGATTTTATTTTGTGTGTCCTGAGGTTCTATACCAGACTTGACAATAAAGTTTTCAATTGTGCCAAAATCGGAACAGCAGACCTGTAAAGAAATGATCTATTGATAAACATAGTTCATCATGAAATTCCTGCTATACCTAAACATTATAGTAATTAAATCAGTTACATGTTCACTTTCAAAATTAACAGGATATGCGTGAAAATGAAATGCTATCATTCTCATATTGCAAAAAGACAGAAGACCGACCTGACCAGTGACCGTAGAGATATCTGGCTTCTTGGTTTCAGGGATATTTGATGATAATAATATTAAAAAATTTCTCGCCAGTAGAGGACTACTTTATTCCTCAGTTCATCAGACTATATTTCTTAGTGATTAACCATATATTTAAGTGTGAAATAACTAATATTTTTGGACTCCCAATGATGAGGCAGGTATATCATAATAATAATGTAAGTAGGTATTGTTTTCACCTGATACTGTTCTTCAGCTTGATTGTAGCCACAGAAAGCCTTCGTAATAATGTTCTGGGTATCAGCATCTCTTTTGTATTTAAGCAGAAACAAGGCGGGTGGACACTTGATGATGTCTTTACAGTCACTGCAGTCCCCTGCAACATGATTATCAATTATCATCATTATCATCTAGGCAAATTAGGAATAGCTAAAAATCCTTTGACTGAAGTCAGCAGCAGTCTCGGGCGTTGGCGAACTGTTAGTTTGTGGTGTATTTGTGTTTAAAAAAAACACAAAATTAGTAAAAATTATTTATTTTCACAACACAACTTTTATACACACACAATATATATATTTCACTTTACGATTCACAATATAGAATTTAACGAATTCTATAATATAGAATAGGGATTCGTCCCCTGCACCCCGCGCGGTTACTGGTACTGGTGCTCCTCTCAGGCTAAGCCGGTGAAACCGTAGCTTAGGTGGTTATGCGACCATTAAGAGAGAAGCCCCTAAACTAAGAAATCAACGCTTTATATACATACAATATTGCTGATACCGCGATATAGGCCGGTGGGGTTTATAGCCCAAGTCAGCAATATTGGACAATGTAACACAATGTAACAACAATGTAACACCTCCCTCCTTTAAAACGGAACATCCTACAATAAAAGGATGTGAGTAGAAATAGTAAACAAGAAATAGTAAATAAGAGGAGGTAGGGTATTGAAATTGAAACAAAATAATCTCGAAAGATCTAAAGTACTGAAATTGAAATTAAAGCAAAATTGAAATAGTAAATATAAAAGAAAAATAAAATTTGAATAATGATGTGGGGATGCAGAGAAGAATACGTGACACAAAAAAATAATCAAAATTTAATAAAATAATACAGAACAATAGTAATTTTATGATGTAGGAACTAGCATAGTAATAAAAATAAAAATAACAATGTAGAATTGAAATAGCACAACATTTATATAATATAAGAATTGAAATGGCATAACATTAATTTACGATGTAGAAATTAAATCATTAATGTAAGATTTAGTAATAAAATTAAACAATTGAAATAAAACATTTTACAATTAAAACAATTTATGATTTAGAAATTAAAATAAGAATAACATTATTCTAGGATTTAGTAGTAAAAAATTGAAATAGTATAACATAAATTTACGATATAGAAATTTAATTAAGATAACATTAATCTAGGATTTAGTAGTAAAATAAAAATACATTGAAATAGTACAACATCGATTTACGATTTAGAAAATGAATTAAGATAATATTAATCTAGGATTTAGTAATAAAATAAAAATAAATTGAAATAGTATAACATCGACTATTTAGAAATTGAATTAGGATAATAATAATCTAGGGTTTAGTAGTAAAATAAAATAAAAAATTTGAAATAGTAATAACACATCGATATTGGGTCTAGAAATAAGATTTAGAAATTAATATAAGCTAACATTTATATAAGAAATAGGAATAAAAATTAAGGCACATAAAAATAATATGAAACTGGATGTAACAAGATTTAGAATGGCAATACAATGATATTTAATTAAATTCTAAATTTCTCCTTATAGATCTAGGAGAAGAAGAGTCATCAGATACTTCATTCATTTCAAAATGTGTTGTTCTTGATCTGTGCTCTATGGCTGTTGTCGATCTTGTATGAACACGATTGAAGATTTGTACACAACAATTAGAATTTTGTCGACTTCGAGAATTACAGAAACAGCGATAAAGTTTATATGAAATGAATGAAAATACTGTTATTGATAATAAGGTAGTTATAATGCTAAAGTAATAGCCGTAACGAATGTGATACGGTTGGTTTTCTATCTTTGTTAATTCGTCGCTATTCTGATCTAATCTGTGAGAAACATATTGTAAAGAATCAAGATTGATGTGAGATAACTTTATATGAGTAAGATGAGGGATGCTGTTATTGATTCTAGTTTTGGAACAGCAATCATCTTCTATAATATTAAAAGTAGGAGTTTGTATATGAATTTTAAGTTCAAATTCACTAGAAGGCGTGAATTGTAATAATTTATGAAATGCTTTACAATTTTTAGGCACTTTAAGAATACCGGATCCAACTATATCATAATCGTTAATAATATCATCACAATTCATTGTTAACTTAGAAATATCTGATTGTACATATATCCATCTATTATTACTAATTTTCTGCCATATATCTATACTACCAAGAATTAATTTATAGTCACAATTAGTGGGGAGTTCATGAATGTACTCTGTAAGGATAGACACTTCACACGTGGGGTTAGAAACACTGGACTCAATATTACTGAGTTTACACACATAAGATTTGCTCGTTATCACTTTACACTCACTTAGATTGTCAAACGCAAAGTAAGTTAACTTGTCCGTGGTTATTGCCAAGTATTTAGCGTTAGGTTTTATCATTGCAAAAGAGTGCGGGTTATTGATGTCATGAGGAGTTGGTAGAGCGTAGACATGAAATAGATTGTACTCTGTAAGTGTAACTAAAGGAATCTTAACAACAAAAATAAGCTTACTGTCGCTCATAAATGAGGAAATGTCGGCAATATCAAGAAGGACGTGTATATTATTTAATGCGATAGGTACTGGAAAGTTGACATTAATTTTATTTAAGCTAGATGTTAATTCTTGAAAAAGTTGAACTGGACTTAAAATCGAAGGATGAACTACATTCAATTTGCCAAAAAGAATAGCATCAAGTAAGTTTCTAAGATTGGAATTTAAAATCATAAGGGAACTTTCGAGAGCACTAAACGTCATAGCGAGATGAGAATTGACTTGGAGTTTATTTGTATTCTCAGAAACTGATTCGAATATTTTGTTTAGCTTTTCCATATTTTCATTTAAAGTTAGTTCATTGTCATTGAGTCTGTGAATAGTTTGATTAAATGTGGAAATAGTAGAAGAGACGGTATGTATTCATCAAAGTTGCCAAGTGTCTTTGAATAGTCTTAGATGATGTCATGATTCCTGGCGCGATGGCCCTGGAAGAGAATTTTCATGAGCTAGTTTAATTTCGTCAACGTGAAATCTAGTATGTTTGCGATTGATAAGAATAGTAACGTTGTTGTTGTTATGAATTTTGACGATTCTGTACGGGCCTTTCCAGATGGGAGACAGTGCTTTACGTAACCTATGATGATGTTTGATATATACCATATCCCCGACATTATAAGACACTACTCGTGAATGCTTATCATAATACTGTTTCGATCTTTCTTTACTTCTAAGAATATTTTCACGAGCTAAGTTTCGAGATATAGAAAATTTATGCTTAAGTGTTTTAATATAGTCAGGATAAGTAAAGTCAGGTGAAATGTCATAAATTGAACTTGGAATATGAGGCTTGCAACCAAATAAAAGTTCGTGAGGAGTAAAGTTAGTGGATGAATGGACAGCGGAGTTATAAGATATTAGAGCGGTAGGAAGATATTTATGCCAGTCATCTTGATTTTCACTAACATATGATTTGAGATATTCTTTGAGAGTTGCATGACTCCGTTCGAGAGCACCATTAGTTTGCGGATGACACGGAGAAGAAAAGAGATGTTTAATCTTAAAAAGGGAAACAACATTTTTATAAACTTCAGCGATAAAATGGACACCTTGATCAGACAAAATCGTCTTAGGAATACCGAAATGAGAGATAAACTGAATAAGACATTGAGATGTTTGTTCTGCCGTAGAATTCTTTATAGGATACGCCATAGAATACTTAGTTAAATCGTCTTGAAAAGTGACAATGTAGCGATAATTCTCAGGACCAGATTCTGGTAATGGACCAACGATGTCAGTCGCAATTCTCTGAAGAGGCTCATGGGAAGTAGAAGTTATTTCCATGGGAGCACGATTAGTAGCACGTAACGCTTTGTTTTGTTGACATTGAGGGCAATTTCTAACATAAGACTCGATTTCGGATCTCATATTTTTCCAGTAATATAGTTCTTTCAATTTACTATACATGCGTGCAAAACCAGAATGTCCGCCTACAGGTGAGTCATGATTGTCTTTTAGGATAGTTGGGACTTCAGTAGGGGTAGGATAGATCATTTTGTTATGATAAATATTAATCTTAATTCCAGTTTGATTAAAAACGTAAATAATCATCTCATAAATTAATGGAAATCTTAGTTTGTCAAAAGGATTTGAGAAATCAGATATAGAAATTTCTTTTACATTAGGATGATATATAACTAATTGTTTACGTAATTCTTTTAAGACTAAAAATATATATTTATAAGATGCAGATTCAAAATGATGGACTTTTGTAAAAAGATGGAAGTAAATCTTGTTATTAACTGTTGAAATTTTGATTTTATGCAGTTCCTTTTCTGATAGTATAAAGGACTGTTTGTCATCTAATAATTCTAAGATATCATTGCAATAAGGGTTTGAGTCATCTAGATCGATTGATGTTGGATAAGCTATAACTGAACAAGTTGTCTTTAAAAGATTTTTATTATGTTCAACAACTTCGGTATCACACATTGTGGGACTAGAACGGTTTCTAATAAAGGATTCATAGGATAGGTTGGTGATAAGTCTTGTACCGTCAGTGTCGTTGATGTCGTTAATAGCGTTAATAGGAGGTCGAGATAAGGCATCAGCGTTGGAATTTACTCTACCAGGTTTGTAAATAATTTCGTAATCATATTCTTCTAACTTTAATCTCCAGCGCACCAGTTTACTGCTGGGATCTTTGCAATTAAAAAGCCAGACTAATGGGCGATGGTCGGTGACAATTTTGAATTTCCGACCGTAAAGATAGGGTCTGAAGGTTTTAACACCAAAAAGAATTCCTAACAGTTCTTTCTCAGTTGTACTGTAATTACCTTCGGCTTTATTAAGTGTTCTAGAGGCATACGCGATTGGGAGATCTTTACCAATATCACCTTGAGATAAGATTGCACCTAATGCATAATTAGAAGCATCTGTGGTCAGTATAAAATCTTTAGAAAAATCAGGATATTGGAGAATGGGAGCATTAGTCAACATGGATTTAAGGGATTCAAATGCTTGAGTTTGGGATTGAGACCAATTGAATTCAACATCTTTTCGAAGTAAGGAAGTAAGTGGCTTTGTGATTTTGGAAAAGTCTTTAATAAACTTTCGATAATAGCCTACAAGGCCGAGAAAGGATTTTATATCTTTAGGATTTTTAGGAATAGGATATGAGATAACAGCTTTTACTTTATCGGGATTAGGAGATACACCTTTATCAGTAATAGTATGACCGAGATAAGCGACTTCACGACGAAGAAATTCGCACTTATCTGGTTGCAACTTTAGATTATGTTCTCTAAGTGCTTCGAATATGAGTCGGAGTTTGTGGATATGGGAAGACAGATCGTGGCTATAAATTATGACGTCATCTAAATAAATAAAGCAGTGGAGACCTTGAAGACCAGAGAGGACTTGGTTCATTAACCTTTGGAATGTAGCGGGAGCATTTTTCAAACCAAATGGCATTCTTGTGTATTCAAAGTGACCATTGGGAACTGAAAAGGCTGTTTTTGCAGCGTCGCTATCACTCATACATATCTGGTGGAATCCAGATGCTAAGTCCAGGGTACTGAAGTATTTGCTATGTCCTAATTGGTCAAGAATATCAGTTATATTAGGAATAGGATAGGCGTCACCGATTGTAATGTCATTGAGTTTCCTGTAATCAATTACGATGCGCCATTTCTTTTGGCCAGAAGCATCTTGCTTCTTAGGAACTACCCAGATGGGTGAAGACCAGGGAGAATTAGAAGGCCTAATGATTTTTTGATTAAGCATTTTGTTAATTTGATTATTAACTTCCTCTTTGTGGCATTCAGGGTATCTATACGTTTTTACATGAATGGGTTGAGAGCTAGTAGTTTTGATCTCATGCTTAAGAGTATTTGTGCAAGTTAAAGCATCACCTTCAAGATGGAACAGATCAGAAAACTCGGTACACAGATCAAAAAGAGCTCGAGATTCCTCAGGATTAAGATGTGATGATCTTATTTGTTCATGCACCCTATTTACTCTCTCTAAAGATGTTTCAGAAACCACATTCGTGTTTGAAATTTGGAATTGATCAATTAAATCACATGGATTCAACTCAACTGAAATAGACTTAATTATTACGTCAGAGCTAGTAGTATTCAGGACAGAGACATTAACGTGATTATTACTTTTAAGTGAAACTAGACAACCGGAGATGAAAATTCCATTCTGAATTTCGGTTTTTTCTACGAAACCAGTGGTTACTTTAGGATTTGTGACATTACACTCAATAATCATTTCGGATCGAGCCGGAACAGTGTATTCAGGTTTGGTAAAGTGGAGAGGAATTGAGTAATTATCTATCTTCAGGATATTGGTCTCATAATCGATTTTAGCATTTTTAGACTTAAGAAAATCATTGCCAATAATTCCATCAAAATTAATATCAATAGAATCAGGAATTAAATTAAAATCAGTTATAATAGAATTATCTGGGAATTTAAAATCGAATTTAATTTGACCAAGACTTTCAGTATACTCAGATTGTTTATCGATACCTTTGAATTTTATAATTTTAGGTATCAATTCAGGTTCATATTGCAAAGATGATTTTTTCAAAAGTGAAATAGCTGCACCAGAATCAACAAGAAGTACTAAAGCCTTGTCTGAGTATGAGGATTTAACATAAACATGAGGTAAGTGAATTTTACTATTATAATTAATTTCATAAATAGCTTCAAAAGATTCTGAATTAGTACTGTTCTGAGTTACTCTATTTCGAAAATTAGGAGTAGAATTGCAAGTTGTCTTAACTGAATTATTAGACCGATAACCTTTCGATATAGGAGGATTAGGAAATGTAGAATAGGAAGATTTAGTACGGGACTTTTTTGTGTTAAATGATTTAGAAGTTACATTTGACTTAGGAGATTGAATTGATATACGAGATTGAGTAGATTTACGAGATTTAGTAGATATACGAGATTGAGACGATTGAGTCGATATGGGAGATTGAGTCGATATAGTAGATTGAGGCGATTGAGCCGATATAGTAGATTGAGGCGATTGAGCCGATATAGTAGATTGAGACGATTGAGTCGATATAGTAGATTGAGACGATTGAGTCGATATAGTAGATTGAGGCGATTGAGCCGATATAGTAGGTTGAGACGATTGAGTCGATATAGTAGATTGAGACGATATAGGAGATTGAGTTGATATAGGAGATTGAGCCGTAAAATAAGATTTAGTATAAGATAAGTCATAAGTCACGTCGGTTTGAGTCGATGATTCCGTACGACGCGGAAACGGAATCCTTCTTAGTTTAAAAACGAGTCATTGCTATTATTACTATCTTCACAAATCTCATGAACTTTATGTTCAGAGTGATTTGGTTGAAATTGTCGCCGAGAATTGTTATACTGGCGCTTACGACATTCCGTAATATTATGGCCTGCATGCTTACAATATCTACAAATTTGAGAATTAGAAAATGGTGCAGTAGTATTTGAGCTAGTATTTGCATCATGCGAAACAGTGTGAATATTACGTCGACGATTGAGGAAACAGGACCTTTCTGAGTGACCTAGTTTCCCACAAGAACTACATTTGGGCCTCTGTTCAGTAGTCTTTGATGACTGAACGTAATTGTGCAATTTTTCTTCTTGCACCGCGAGATTTATAGCATCGCATAATGTCGTAGGGTTACGACATCGAACAATTGTGGAAATATAGGACGGCAACCCTAACAAAAAGGTATGTAAAGCAAGGTCTTCCGTGCTAGCTATGCGCCCTTTTAATTCGTCTGGATTTTTAGTTGAATGCGCGATATCAGTCTGTAGTCGAGTAAGGAATGTCTCCAGTCGTAAGCTATATTGCGAAACAGTTTCAGTTTGTTTTTGTTTGCAATTCTGAAGGTCTAACAAAAGGTGATCTCTGTGTTTAGTCTCACCGAAAGTGGCCTTTAAAAATAATTTTAAGTCCTGCCAACTATCAAAAATTTTCAGTGAACACGCTAATTCAGCTTTTCCCTCTAACTGTGATATAATAAAACGATATAGTATGTCTTTCTGCCTACTGGATGCAAGGCTTATTGCGCTCTCGCAATTCTTAATAAACGACGATAATTTTTGTCTATCGCCGTCGAAAGGTTTTATAAATTTAAGTAAGACATTAAGAGGAATATTTTCGGTTTCAGACATAACGGAACACTCAGACTTAATCTCGTTTTTGGACATCTTTTACAATGATAAAATATATTATAACGTAATAAAATAAATGGCAATAAAAAGTAACGAAACACTCACAGGAATGCGGCGATGACGACACGCAGCGACATATGACACCCTATTGTGTATTGTGTCGGTGGCGCGATGTATTCTTGTTACCGGGCTTCGTAATACACCGTATAATAGCCTTTATGACTCGATGGCGAGCTATGAGGCTTGATGATGGTTGGCTGGCTAGCTGGCTGGCTAGCTGGCTAGCTGGCTGGTTGGCTGGCTGGCTGGCTCGGTGGCTGGCTGGCTCGGTGCCTGATAGTGAATCAGACACAGTGGAGTCCTGGCAGCGACGGCAGCAGCTGGTAGCGGCGGAGGTACAGGTGCCGGGCAGTGAACCCTCGGCACAGGGAGAATCCTTCTTCAATTGGCAGCGGGCGGTACTAGTACCCTCGTGAAGGGCGTCGTAGTGGGCCCACCGTGTGAATCAGGTCGACCTTGTCAGGGATGGGCGACCAAGGGATGAAAAAATCCCCTTTACTTCTGACACCAATGTTAGTTTGTGGTGTATTTGTGTTTAAAAAAAAAATGTGAGCCGTCATGGGACGCCTGGCAGATGTGAAACATCGTTCGGTTTACAAGTGAGCCTATAGATGTGTATAGCGTGGCGACCCGTCGCCATGGCAAGCGTCGCCACGTCAACAATTCGGTTTACAAGTGAGCCTATAGATGTTTCACATCAAAAACACAAAATTAGTAAAAATTATTTATTTTCACAACACAACTTTTATACACACACAATATATATATATTTCACTTTACGATTCACAATATAGAATTTAACGAATTCTATAATATAGAATAGGGATTCGTCCCCTGCACCCCGCGCGGTTACTGGTACTGGTGCTCCTCTCAGGCTAAGCCGGTGAAACCGTAGCTTAGGTGGTTATGCGACCATTAAGAGAGAAGCCCCTAAACTAAGAAATCAACGCTTTATATACATACAATATTGCTGATACCGCGATATAGGCCGGTGGGGTTTATAGCCCAAGTCAGCAATATTGGACAATGTAACACAATGTAACAACAATGTAACAGAACGCAGCATAGGCATCGCACGCGCATAAGACACCTCAGCTAGACAACGACTGCCGAAATTTGTTTAGTAAAAGGCCGAAATATTACATTAATTTGGGCTATGACAAAGTCATTATGCCAGACCTACGGTTTGACTAGTCTAACCTACGAGTGCCCGAGCTTCGGGGTTTGACTATAACATATGTAAAAGAAAGCCGTGTTATAAGTTATTCTATTTATAACTCAAGAACGGCTCAACAGATTTTGCCGAAAAGAGATTTGGAACCAGGGTTCAAAGCTACCTCCGCAGAAGGACATAGGATACTTTTAACCCTAAAATAAAAATAAAAAATTACTGGAGCAGAGTCGCTCCGGGCCCCGGGGCTAACAGCCTAGTGTTATATGAAGGAATGTAATTGAGCTCTAAAACGGAATATATTTTAAATATCAACAACAATAATTAGTACCTTTTTAATAAAAGAAATAATAATAATATTGGAACGAGTGCGATATTATGTCCAACCAATGTGTACCTCTAATGATTAATAATTAATTGTATCCGATACTAGGTAGTAGATAATATAAATTAGGGAAAATAAGTATTAGGTATTTATAATCTATACTAATATTATAAAGCTGAAGAGTTTGTTTGTTTGTTTGAACGCGCAAATCTCAGGAACTGTTGGTCCGATTTGAAAAATTCTTTCGGTGTTAGATAGCCCATTCAGATGAATGGGCTATCTAACACCGAAAGCGTGATGATATATAGCCTAAAACCTTTCTAGATAGGAAGGCTTTAGACTATATATCATCACGCTAAGACCAATAGGAGCGGAGCCACATATGACAATATTTTAATGAACATAATAAATTGTATTTTTAGTCATTAAATTTAAGAGTAATTTAATATTAAATTATTATTCCGCTCGTCCCGACTGTCCCAGGATAAAAACAAAATTAAATATAGGTAGCCTATGTTACTTCCTAATAAAGTAGCACTCTGTTAGTGAAGCAATCATTAAAATCGGTCCAGTACTTTTGTAACCCATTCAATAAAAAAAAAAAAGACGGGTTGCACTCCGGGAGTGCCGGCAGAAGTGAAAACGCGCGTAGTAGAGAGGGGATAGCTGTCTACTCTCCACTTTGTCTACTTTTGGGTATTGTAAACATATTTTTATATTAACAGATTTCAACATAAATATGTTAAAGTTGGACAAAAACCCAGCGTCTGAATTTCGTTCCTTTTTGTTGCAACAAAATCTGCACCAACTAGTGAAAGAACCGACACGCATACACAAATCATCACAGACCCTTTTAGATCTATTCATCAAAGATTCACCAGAAATTTGCGGAAACATCAAAATCGTCCATAATCCCTCCTTAAGTGATCATGGCCTCGTCGTATGTGAATGTCATATAAAGAAAATGAGCAAGAGCTCACAATATAGGTACGCGCGTTTGCTAAAAAATATAGACCCAGAAGCTTTTGACAAAGATTTAAAAGCCTTACCATGGAATAGTGTACAGCTAGAAACGAACATCAATGAAATGGCGAATAATTTCAATCAGTTGCTAATTTCCCTCTTCGATAAATACGCACCGTTAGAGAAAATTAAAATTACTGACACACCACGTCCCTGGATTACTGGTACAATAGTAACTATGATGGATCTTCGAAACAAAGCACTAGAAAAAGCACAACGTAAGAAAAATGACACTTGCTATCGGTATTACAAAGACCTCAAAAATCTCGTAACAAGCGCTATCAAACGCGAAAAAACTGCATTTTTCACTTATTACATTAACAATAACGTTGATAAACCATCTATTATGTGGAAATATTTAAGAAAAATAGCGATAACTGGTAATGCAGCTAGAAGATATACCATTCCACAGCATCTGAATAATGCAAATAAAATTCAAGATTCTTTCATCACAATAGATGGCTATAGTTCAGCGGACAGGAACTTGATTAATTACTATAATAGTGAATGTTATAGCAACCGTGAATTTATTATACAGCCATGTGAAATTGATGATGTTCGCAAAATAATCAACGGGATATCCACAAACGCTGCTGGACACGATACGTTGACAATTGAAATGATACGAATGACCCTATCAGTTACACTGCCCGTTATCACTTCAATGATTAACGTGTCTATTTCTGAGGGTATTTTCCCGGACTGCTGGAAAGTTGCAAGAATTACACCATTACCTAAAAAAGATATAGTCAACGATTTCAAAGACCTACGGGCCATTAGTATTTTACCTGTAATGTCAAAAATAATAGAGCGTATAGTGTGTAATCAACTTACAAAGTTCATTGAAAAGGAAAATATCCTACCTCTTGTCCAGTCAGGTTTCCGAAAAGGACATGGAACGGCAACAGCTTTAGCACAAGTCACAGATGATATAATATCCAACAGTGACGAAGGCAATGGCAGTCTCTTGGTTCTTTTAGACTTCACAAGAGCATTCGATTGTATAGACGTGGAGATGATGATGGCAAAGCTCAAATACTATGGGGTCAGTACGAATGCATGTAAATGGTTTCAGTCCTATTTAATGTATAGAAAACAGTACGTTATTATACAAAATGGTGACAACTCCGAGAGATCGGTCGATAGAACACTGTCCCGTGGATGTCCTCAAGGTTCTATACTAAGTCCTCTTTTATTCTCTATATACACAGCAGATTTGGTTAAACAAATAAAAAATGGC
Organism: Colias behrii; assembly: GCA_029959065.1. NCBI lineage: Eukaryota > Metazoa > Arthropoda > Insecta > Lepidoptera > Pieridae > Colias > Colias behrii. The sequence continues at coordinate 7,442,885 of JARWMC010000018.1, forward strand.
AAGATTCATTTATACGCTGATGATACTCAAATTTATTATCCTTTAAACACGAAAGATCCGAAATGTTTAGAATTGCAAGTAAATAACGACCTGGAAGTAGTTAATGTGTGGGCCAAAAGAAATGCGTTATTGCTTAATCTCAGTAAGACGAAATTAATGATATTGGGCACTAAAACCCAATGCCAAAAAATAAAAAAACAAGATTTAAAAATTGGGTTAGGCAATATTCAAATAGCTCGGGTGGATTCAGCTAGAAATCTAGGTGTTTTGATGGATGAAGAACTCCGATATGAGGATCACATTAATCTATTGGTGAGGAATGCTTTTTATAAACTCAAAGTTTTTTACCAATTTCGAGAGCATCTTACGGAGAAAGCCAGGGTAACACTTACAGAATCACTGGTGCTATCAGCCTTCAACTATTGCGATACGGTGTACGGGCCGCGACTCTACGGTAAAACCGAGCGCGCCATCCAACGCGTCCAAAATGCTTGTGCCCGCTTCTGTTTTGGTATACCGAGACGCGAACATATTACACCATACCTCAATAAAAAGGGCATCTTAAAGATGAAGGGAAGACGAGAGCTTCATCTAGCGGGCCTAGTATTTAAGATTATTAAAACTGGCAAGCCTGTTTACCTGTATGAGAAACTGTCGTGGGCTAAAGATTCGCATGAACTAAATACACGAAGTAAAGCAGATAATAAACTGACTATTCCAAAACACCGATCTACAGGTTTCAGAGGAGGGTTTAAGTTTTCTGCCACTAAAATCTGGAATGATCTCCCTCCCCCACTAAGATTAGATATGGCATATGTAACTTTTAAAAAAAAACTGAAGATCTTTTAAATAAAAAAACAGATTAGTGGTGATAATTAAAAACTGAACCTCTTTAGCGTTGAATATGTATTATGTATAATATGTGAACGTAACATAGTAGTAGTGAACTGACGATTCCTTTTTGTTGTATTGTTTTTCCGTTGTTTCAATTGTGGTTGTTATTTTTTTTAAGTTTCTTAGTCTAGTATAGATATGCAATATGTATAATATATAATATAAGTATATAGTAGATAATTACGTAGGCAGATTGTTGGCGGCGAACCTCAACTCAAGGCCAGACTGAAAATCAGCGCTGTAGTACTCTCGAGTCAAACAGCATAGCTGAGTCTGGGCCTTTTGCCACAAAAATACTTTTTTTTTGTTTTCTTATTTTTGTTTATTTTTATTTTCAATTTTGTTATTAGGTTAAGTAGATTTTAAGTTTTTTTGTATCTAAATTATTGTGGCAATAAATACATTTCATTTCATTTCATTTCATTTCTCCATCCGTCTTACGCTTTTTCGATCAGGTCACGTGTCCTGACGCGAGTTTAAGATTTTATACCCATTACAGAAAAAGTGCTCAACGCCGCTAAAGAAGTTTTCACTTCAAAAATAAAAAAAGACGGGTTGCACTCCGGGAGTGCCGGCAGAAGTGAAAACTTGATTATTAACGTTGAGCATGTTTGATATCCATCCGTCTTACGCTTTTTCGATCAGGTCACGTGTCCTGACGCGAGTTTAAGATTTTATACCCAACGCCGCTAAATAAGTTTTCACTTCAAAAGCAAAACTAATTCCACTTTATAAGATACTAATGTATGTGTTGCAATTAATAATAATCAGAAAATAATGCTTTCATCAGATCTTGACTTGAATTTAAATAAAGTTTTATGATAATTTTATAGTGTAACTATGTATATATAATATTATAATACTTACTACTGCCTGACACATCTTTTAAAATTTGCTGCGCAGTAACGATGAAAATTATTATTTTGTAGAACATCACGTGATATAATTTGAAATGAGAATAAAACTGTTGAAATGGAGTATGCAACCTCCTCTTGTAAATGAGTGCTGCTTATTAAGTATGCTTCATTTAAAAAAAAAATGTGAGCCGTCATGGGACGCCTGGTAGATGTGAAACATCGTGTGTGTACAAGTAATATGCATAAAAGATACAAAACGGTTTACAAGTGAGCCTATATATGTGTATAGCGTGGCGACCCGTCGCCATGGCAAGCGTCGCCACGTCAACAATTCGGTTTACAAGTGAGCCTATAGATGTTTCACATCAATAACTGTTATCACACCCTCGCTTCTTATCACTAGAATGTTTTACTGAATCATGTTTACAGGAAATCTGTACACATAATTAATTTATTAAAGTGATTCTGTTCAATACCTAGGCAATGTAAAATACTATCGTATCGTAATATTATCGTTCATTACGTCTGTTTCCTAGGTAATCTATACAATGCCTAGTGAGTATAGTATCTAGACTATAGAACATCTAATACTACGGCTATGAGTTAAATAAATAGATTTGAAAGTGAACGTAACGTATGTGTAGGTCCCCAATGGTAGATTGAGTAATATTTCATAGCATAGTAATATTTCCAGTGTAGTTAGTTGATCATCCGTTTCACTGATAAATTTTTCTTTAGGGAGAAGTAGAGATCAGCCTTCTGTATCCTGCCAGACCGAGACATTTTTTTCTTGGTCTTTACCGGGAATCGAACCCAAGAGCCCTCGGTTCTACGCTGCCGCGTTAACCACTGAACCAAGGAGGCGGTCTAATGACGCTATATAGCGCTCTTAAGGTATGCGGGCAGGACTATCTTGGAATGTATTTTGGTATAGCTATGTAATTCTACTTTTAATGTATTTATTTTAAACCTCGAAGTGAAAATTAAACTGAAATTTAGATAGCAATGTCTCGCTTATTCGATGAATGTTTCCAAATATATAGTTTAGTTCTGCAGGACGCAGGTGTTGAAATGAGAAATCTAGTCATTTTATTATGTAATTATAATCTAATAATTAAAATTAAGAATGCAGATAAAGAATAGGAGACGTATTTACTTACATGTACAACTCTCTCATCCTAATGAACTGTTTTATGTAAGTAATGAGCGTATCTAAGTTCATAATTCTAACGTTACAAATACGTGAATTAGGTTTATTTAAAATTTGCTCTCAAAATTAATTTAGATTTTATGTACGTAGGTATATGATAAGCTCATCCAATAAATTAAAAGCAATATTTAGAGAATTTGTCGTCACCAAGAGCAGATACGGATTAGCTTTCTCAAACTGTGAACTTTACTAGATACAAAAAGCAATTCCTAAATTTTACTTAATTTTGTACTAGATTATGTTTTGTAAGTGATCTTAAACATTTATTTAACAATAGGTAAATTTTATATTTTGTATTGTATGTGTTAGGTAAGTTATAACATTTTATTGTTAGAACAAGTGGTCAAAGTCTTCCATTTAAAATGATATAATGTAAAAATTAGTTACTTATATTAATAATTAAATATAATATATTATAAACTTAAAGAATGTTGTTTTATTACCATTTTACCGTATCTATTCGTATAGGAGCTACCAACGTTGACAAGAGAGAATTTTAGTATAGTTGGTTCTTTGATATACTGTTTCTCTTCCTATTTCGGTTAGAGTCCGGGCTGTCTGGCTGGCCGCAGTGGTTGCGATTATTAGTGCGCATCTTATCTGCACAGGAAAATATCCGTAATTTAAAGTCATTTATTAACGCGTAATTTTTAATCTTTTGCCTTTAGATAGATCCATCAGACATAAATTTTTTTTGAAGTGAAAACTTCTTTAGCGGCGTTGGGTATAAAATCTTAAACTCGCGTCAGGACACGTGACCTGATCGAAAAAGCGTAAGACGGATGGATATCAAACATGCTCAACGTTAATAATCAAGTTTTCACTTCTGCCGGCACTCCCGGAGTGCAACCCGTCTTTTTTTATTGCACGACGTTTTTTTCGTTGTTAAATAGGTGCCAGACGCAATTTTTTATTTCAAAATCATTAAAATGTCATCGAAATAAGTGAAATTCCATCAACATGAGTCAGCGTGAAGGATATACTATGTATAATATTCATTTTACTATTTACAATTTTTTAGCAACAATCTACCATGGTGCCTCCTTTTCCCAACGAACCTCAAATAGGACGTTAATGTAAACTTGATAAAAACCAAATATCATAAATTCATATTAATACCCAAAAGTGTAATAAATATAAAACCATCTATTAAAAATATTAGTTTACTAATTATTCAATATAAGTATTAAAAAAGGATAATATAATATAAGTAATAAAGTTATTACTTACCTTTTAAGCGCTCTCATGTTGATGTAATTTCACTTATTTCGATGACATTTTAATTATTTTGAAATAAAAAATTGCGTATGGCACCTATTTAACAACGAAAAAAACGTCTTGCAATAAAAAATTTATGTCTGATGGATCTATCTAAAGGCAAAAGATTAAAAATTACGCGTTAATAAATGACTTTAAATTACGGATATTTTCCTGTGCGCACTAATAAACGCAACCACTACCGCCAGCCAGACAGCCCGGACTCTAACCGAAATAGCAAGAGAAACAGTATATCAAAAACCCAACTATACTAAAATGACTTTTTTTAAAACGTTAATAGCTCCCGTACCATATTTAACTCGATAAATTAGGAAATCAACTGGGCTGATTTTTCAATCCTTAGTTAAATCTTATCTGTCAAATAAAGTATCACAATAATATACAGATGTCACCTAAAAACTGCCAAAAAGTGGGCAAGTAACACATTTTTAAAATGGTTGTTTAATACGATATTCGATGAATAAGTTTTAACTGAAAAATCGGCCCTTAAATGACATATTCTGAATGAATTAAATAAAAATATAGAGTTCATGTCAGATAGAGTTAAATTTTTGTACACCTACGTACCTATAGTACCTGGTACTATTGAGCTGACTTGATAATGCAGTCAGGAGGATAATGGAAATGCTTAACTTATGATTGGGTACTGGGTAGCACTTATAATATTTGTATTAATTACCTACCTAGTAGGTAGAAATAAAGGTTTTGAAATTGGTTTAATTTATTAATTATAGATGTTGGTAGAATCACCATCTGGATTAGGTCGAAAATAAAACAAACATATAATTAAAAATATTTTAATAATACGTACGAGGTATTTTTCAACAGAATCATTTTGTGAAACTTTTAGTATCTTTCTTATTATCTGTGTCGATATAAACTTTTTTAAGCGTGCCTTTAATATATACTACAATATATACTACAATTTGATATCTGTATGAAAATCAATAGTTTTTATTCAGTTACGTCACGTTAACGTTCCCTAATTAATCACGGTTCTATTTTTTCGAGAATCCAGTCAACGTATTGTCTAACATCGGTGTATTTTGCATCAGTGGATCCGCCGCATATTTGGGATCCAAAGGATACTATACCGAATTGAACCATACTAATTGAATCGCCATAGCTTTCTTCTAAAACTAGTGGTCCCCCTGAGTCTCCACTGCAGCTATCTCTGTACTTTTCACCAGCGCAGATGTGTTTACTGTTAATAATACCATGTGCATTAAATATCATTTTTACAAATACTATAATGTGTAAAGGTAAACAAACATACCTATATCCTTCCTTGCAGGATACGATAGGTACGGTAACTTTCAATAAGACAGCAGAAGATTGTTTTGCTTCAAATGTTCCCCATCCACTCACGGTAGCTCGCTCACCAATCAAATTTTTGGTTTGTAGATTTGGATATATTGGTAGACAGATAGGTTGAACATTAGCTGAGTGAGAGAAAATATAATCAAACTCAAACACAAACATTTATTTATTCAACTTATAGACTTCTTCTAGAAGCACTTTTGAATCGTCATAACATAGTTTTACCATTTACCACCGTTTCGGAAAGCAGTTTCTACGGAGAAGAACTGGCAAGAAACTCCGTAGCTCCGTAATCAGATTAGTAGTTACTAATACTTAAGATTTTACTTTTTGAATTATGTTTTATAGTGAGAGTAGGTATGTGTGTTTATTCCATTATTATTTTCTTAAAAAACTTGAAAAATACGCATTGGTAAAAATTTGCAATGTAATCGAGATATGCATAGACGAATCTGCGATTGCAGACCAAGGTTTTTATTTTACGCAGCTGACCTAACAGAAGTACAAAAGATTTTACGGCTTACCAGTAGTCGCGTGGTCTACACGTGTAATCTAGTGATACAAAATTGCAAATTTCTAAAAATCTTATAGCTCCAGTTATTTCATCCTTCGTGTACTCTAAGTTGAATAATTGCCGCGTGCACTCAGCGCGGAGAGTCGGGTCCGCGTGGTTGTGCAACAGGAGCTCCGCAAAATGCGCGGTCTACGTATGTATGCCAGTCGCGACCAACTACGTATGCGTTTTTGTTGTGACTGTTTCATTTATTTTTGACGTGATAACATCTTTAAAATCGTTTTAGTCGGGTGACATGTTCAGAAACTTGTGTCACACCAAAACCTCACGAGCGCGATCGCAGGTATAACGAGAGAGAGACGGACCGATCTCCCGTCTCATCTCGAGCGCTGCCACTGCATTATGTTATCACGTAAACATCTCGATCGTAAACCTACTTTACAAACAACCAATTTTTTACCTATATTATATTGTGATTTAATAAATAATGTTACAGACTTATAAATTATTAATTTTATATTGTATTTATTTATATTTGCAGGTAAAAACAGAGTTATTTAGATAATTATGGACAACAGACGAAAGAGACTGATCGAGGATTGGTTGGGCGAAGACCATTGTCGTGATGATCTTGGTGGCGACTAGTCAAGTTCAGATAGTAAAGAAGACCATGTAGAGAAGCAGCAGTAGATGCCTATACTGGAGATAAATTGAAACCGGAAATAATATCTCCCTATAATCGCACTAAAAATGGAGTGGATCTGGTTGATAAAAGTGTTCACTGTAATGTTTCTCTCTTATATCGTTCACGTCCAGAAATGCTTGTAACCGTGTTCTATTATCTGTTAGATCAGATGAGATGCGCAAGCGCATTGAGGTAGCTCAGTGCCTTCAATTCGCTATTCATACATTCAGCAAATAAAAACTTTGAATCTATTCAACGTCGTGATTTCCTTATGGACGGCGCTGGCTTGGATGAAACCCCTGGCACACCTAATGGCGCATCCACACATGCCATGCAAATGCCATGCAAGTGCCATGCAAGTGCCATGCAAGTGCCATTTGAGTGCCATTTGAGTGCCATTTGAGTGCCATGCAAGTGCCATGCATATGCAATGCAAATACCATGCAAATGCCAGTGCATATTCCATGCAAATGCCATGCATATGCCATGCAAATGCCTGGTCGGTACCATGACTGCGTTAGAGCCCGTAATTGAAACATACGAAAGGTACGTGCAAAAAGTTTTTTGTTGTAGTTGTTTTTCTAATCATAAAAGATATGGTTGTATGCAGTTTTTTTGATTATTTTAAATAGAAAATATATAGAAACTAGCGGTCCGCCCCGGCTTCGCCCGTGGTACATATTTACGTTTTCTCTAGATAAGAACCATCCTCGTACTTCAAGGAATATAATAAAAAAAGAATTATCGAAATCGGTCCACCCGTTCTCGAGTTATGCGCTTACCAACACATTTTGCGATTCATTTTTATATTATAGAAGATGAAGATTTATAAATAAATAAGCAGACTTTTTAATTCATTTGTGTACTTTTTCTTGTTTTAAAAATGGTTTACCCTTGTAGACCACGCGACCTCACACGTCACTTTTATATACACGCGACTACTGTAGGGTTTAGTGATTGGTTAAAAAGTTTATTCCAGGATAAGCGATGGTCAGAAATGAACGAGATTTTTAATTGATAAATTGTTAGGCACCAGAATCCATCGATCAAAATTGGGGGAAAATACTTACAAGTCGATGATAGGTCGATTTCTTCGTCTACACGTATCAAAGCAATATCATTAGTTTTCCGTGCTCTGTTCCATTTCTCGTGTACAATTGTTTTTTCAACGCCAACATCCTAAAAAAAAATCCGCATATAAATGCTGTCTTTAGAAAACTCCCTAAAAGGAGAGTATGAAAAAAATCTAATTTCAATTTGCTACGATACTACAGGATTAGATTAGTTATTATTAAATCACTTCATGCAAGTTAACTAGCTCTTTTTTAATGCAAAGAGGCCACAATGCGGACGCGTCACCTAACACCTTATGGCAGGTGCTACCACAATGCCTGAGACATTACATTTGATTGGATGTTAATTAGACCTTTCAGTTTTTTTTTCTAATTCTTACCTGTATATGAGTCTCGCAAATATTCTGATAACAGTCTTCACGGGTACTTATATCATATTCTCCGAGACGCACACCAATCAGTCTGTTGCTAATACAGTGAGCGGCAGTCAGAATATACCTGGAGTTTATTACACTGCCACCGCATTCAAAACCCGTATCTGAATCAATATAAGCGTTAATATATAAAATGTATTGAGGTACTAGGCATATGCATCTACTTACTTTGTGAATATTAGCTAAATTATTATCCTTTAATATTAACAAACGTTTAAAATAAAATACGTAGCCGTCTATAATTAATAGACCGTGTAAACTACTGACCAAACAATTTCAGAACAAATGCCACAAAAGGATAATAAAAAAGAGCACTAATATATAATAAAATCTAACAATTCGTTGTTGTTCCTTTTTCAAAATAAGAAAGAAGGGCCATCCAAGGGAATTCATAGAGGCCTGCGACGCTGCCTCCAACAATTCGGTCGCCGTTTACATCACCGCATGATTCTGGTAACAACGACTTTTTATCAATGATTATATTTTGTGTGTCCTGCGGTACTATATCAAACCTGTCAGTTAAGTTTTTCATTGTGCCAAAATCGGAACAGCAGACCTGTAAAGAAATGATCTATTGATAAACATAGTTCATCATGAAATTCCTGCTATACCTAAACATTATAGTTAAATCAGTTACATGTTCACTTTCAAAATTAACAGGATATGCGTGAAAATGAAATGCTATCATTCTCATATTGCAAAAAGACAGAAGACCGACCTGACCAGTGACCGTAGAGATATCTGGCTTCTTGGTTTCAGGGATATTTGGTGATAATAATATTAAAAAATTTCTCGCCAGTAGAGGACTATTTTATTCCTCAGTTACTCAGACTATATTTGTTAGAGATTAACCATATATTTAAATGTAAAATAACTAATATTTTTGGACTCCCAATGATGAGGCAGGTATATCATAATAATAATGTAAGTAGGTAATGTTTTCACCTGATACTGTGCTTCAGCTTGATTGTAGCCACAGAAAGCCTTCGTAATAATGTTCTGGGTATCAGCATCTCTTTTGTATTTAAGCAGAAACAAGGCGGGTGGACACTTGGTGATGTCTTTACAGTCACTGCAGTCCCCTGCAACATGATTATCATCATTATCATCTAGGCAAATTCGGAATAGCTAAAAATCTGTTACAAATTATAAGTAGGTATATTATGTGTTATAGTTAAATCCCGAAACACAATCTCTTCGTGGAAGGACTGGTTTATCTTAGGTTTGGCAAAAGCAAATACCCGCGGCCCCATCATTAAAGCGGCTCGACGGAACACAGTGGGGTTTTAGTCGGTAAGAATCCGACATAACCCACGGCTCCTTCCCCGGGGGCCGTGGGTATCTTTGGAAGATTTCCCCACTATAAAAAAAAAAAGGTTTGGCAAAAGCCATCGGGCAATCCTCGAAATACATTTGAATTTCACCCTTTGACTGAAGTCAGCAGTCTCGTGCGTTGGCGAACGCAGCATAGGCATCGCACGCGCATAAAAGGCCGAAATATTACATTTATTTGGGCTTTGACAAAGTCATTATGCCAGACCTGAGGTTTGACCAGTCCAGCCTACCAGTGCCCGAGCTTTGCTTACATAATATGTAATAGTCAAACCCCGAAAGTCGTGTTAGTTATTCTATTTATAACTCAAAAACGGCTCAACTGATTTTGCCGAAAAGAGATTTGGTGCGGAGGTAGCTTTGAACCGGGAGAAGGACATTGGATACTTTTAACCCTAAAATAAAAATAAAAAATTACTGGAGCAGAGTCGCTCCGGGCCCCGGGGCTAACAGCCTAGTGTTATATGAAGGAATGTAATTGAGCTCTAAAACGGAATATATTTTAAATATCAACAACAATAATTAGTACCTTTTTAATAAAAGAAATAATAATAATACTGGAACGAATGCGATATTATGTCCAACCAATGTGTACCTCTAATGATTAATAATTAATTGTATCCCATACTAAGTAGTAGATAATATAAATTAGGGAAAATAAGTATTAGGTATTTATAATCTATACTAATATTATAAAGCTGAAGAGTTTGTTTGTTTGTTTTAACGCGCAAATCTCAGGAACTGTTGGTCCGATTTGAAAAATTCTCAAATTGGGCTATCTAACACCGAAAGCTTGATGATATATAGCCTTAAACATTCCTAGATAGGAAGGCTTTAAGAGTTTAGGCTATATATCATCACGCTAAGACCAATAGGACCGGAGCCACATATGACAAAATTTTTGAATGAACATAATAAATTGTATTTTTATAAATTTAAGAGTAATTTAATATTAAATTATTATTCCGCTCGTCCCGACTGTCCCAGGATAAAAACAAAATTAAATATAGCCTATGTTACTTCCTAATAAAGTAGCACTCTGTTAGTGAAGCAATCATTAAAATCGGTCCAGTACTTTTGTAACCCATTCAATAAAAAAAAAAGACGGGTTGCACTCCGGGAGTGCCGGCAGAAGTGAAAACGCGCGTAGTAGAGAGGGGATAGCTGTCTACTCTCCATCCGTCTTACGCTTTTTCGATCAGGTCACGTGTCCTGACGCGAGTTTAAGATTTTATACCCATTACAGAAAAAGTGCTCAACGCCGCTAAAGAAGTTTTCACTTCAAAAATAAAAAAAGACGGGTTGCACTCCGGGAGTGCCGGCAGAAGTGAAAACTTGATTATTAACGTTGAGCATGTTTGATATCCATCCGTCTTACGCTTTTTCGATCAGGTCACGTGTCCTGACGCGAGTTTAAGATTTTATACCCAACGCCGCTAAAGAAGTTTTCACTTCAAAAACAAAACTAATTCCACTTTATAAGATACTAATGTATGTGTTGCAATTAATAATAATCAGAAAATAATGCTTTCATCAGATCTTGACTTGAATTTAAATAAAGTTTTATGATAATTTTATAGTGTAACTATATATAATATTATAATACTTACTACTGCCTGACACATCTTTTAAAATTTGCTGCGCAGTAACGATGAAAATTATTATTTTGTAGAACATCACGTGATATATTTAGAAATGAGAATAAAACTGTTGAAATGGAGTATGCAACCTCCTCTTGTAAATGAGTGCTGCTTATTAAGTATGCTTCATTTAAAATAACTGTTATCACACCCCACGCTTCTTATCACTAGAATGTTTTACTGAATCATGTTAACAGGAAATCTGTACACATAATTAATTTATTAAAGTGATTCTGTTCAATACCTAGGCAATGTAAAATACTATCGTATCGTAATATTATCGTTCATTACGTCTGTTTCCTAGGTAATCTATACAATGCCTAGTGAGTATAGTATCTAGACTATAGAACATCTAATACTACGGCAATGAGTTAAATAAATAGATTTGAAAGTGAACGTAACGTATGTGTAGGTCCCTATCAGAAACAAATGTATTGTATGTTATTTTTAGCTTCGAAATTGACACTAAAAGTGAAATCAAGTAATCATCGGCTCAGTTATCTTGACGGTATTTTTATTATCACAAACAAATAATAACAAAGTAATGCAATAACAAAGTATGCAATGTTAAATCTGTTTTTTCCTTTTCGCAATCGTTCTGTTCTGAATTTAGTAACAGGAAATAATGTTTTATTTTCTTTGTTTCCCTGTACCAATTAGTACGCAGATATTCTAGATTTTTACAATTACATATTTCAATACTAAAAAGCTCCAAAGATAGAGCCTGTGCGGCTTTATTACTTACAAGTGGTCCGCCCCGGCTTCGCCCGTGGTACATATTTAGTATCCTATGTCCTTCTCCTGGCTCTAAACTACCTCCCTGCCAATTTTCAGCTAAATCGGTTCAGCCGTTCTTGAGTTATAAGTGGAGTAACTAACACGACTTTCTTTTATATATATAAAGAAAAGATATAGATTTTTTTTATCGTCATAGGTATAATTATTATCGTGAAACTATATCTAGGTATATGTTATGAATTTACCTTAGTCAAATTTTACGCAGTGCGATTATTTCAAATAAATAAATTAATAATATCATCACTACATAGTATAAAACAAAGTCGCTTTCTCTGTCCCTATGTCCCTATGTCCCTTTGTACGCTTAAATCTTTGAAACTACGCAACGGATTTTGATGCGGTTTTTTTTAATAGATAGAGTGGTTCAAGGGGAAGGTTTATATGTATAATAACATCCATCAAATAGTGGAGAAGTACTGTTATTTTTGAGGTTTCTAATGTGATGTCGTAAAAAATTACATTTTTTCCGCTTACATTGCAAACGCAGGCTGAACCCTACGAGTTTTATCAAAATAATGTACTAAGTATTATACACATTGAAAAGGTCTACAGAAAAGTCCGCGGTGGTATATGTCTATCTCTTATGGATAACCCACAATAACTTTTTTTTGTCATTTACTTTTTACGACAAATAATGGCTAATTTTCGAAGCGATTTTAACCAATACAGCATTAATCCTTAACCAATTAAATACCTTGAATACATTGTTCATTTAATATAGATCTATATGGCCCTTTACACCGTATGATTTAAGTGAATATTTTCGAAGATATTACAGATTTAAAAACTGCGGGACGTAGCGTTTGCGGCGGTACCGGCCGGCCGCCCGGCTATATATTTTATACCCGTGCGAAGCCGGAGCGGGCCACTATGTTTTTATATACAACGTTCACAGTTTTTCTGAATGTATTTAGTATCAGCATTGCACCCGTGCGAAGCCGGGGCGGGTCGCTAGTCTATAATAAATGGCAATATATTATAGCATATTATTTTTATTTGTAAACAAATGTGACTCCATTTTAATCAAGGTCTAGGGTTAGGTTAAGAGATAAAAAGGTATGTCCAACACCCAAAACCTTCGATGGCATGATTGTGAAATCTGTTGAAGTATGACTTATGAGATACATTTTAAAAAATACCTATAGATGTTTGATTTAGCCGAAAATAATAAAGCAAGTTTCAAGCTCCTTTTAAATCCTCTTATAACGGTGCACTTACATCAAACGAGCGACTGCTCATTCTAACCCCATTATGTCAAATTCTTTTATTGTAGAGCCATTTTAATAGGCAACATTTCACAGTTTAACAAAATTCAACAACGTAACCTAGTAACCTCGACATAGAATAACATGATATTTCGTTTTGTTAGAACTGCATATTTGTTTAACAAAGATTCTATGCAATGTTCTAATACTGAGCAACACTGAATACGAGTTTTCGTTTACACTTAAAGATCACGAAATAATTATGTATTTTGCTCTAGCCAATGCTCTAGCTCTATGTTCGTTTGATGTAAATGCAACGTATGAAAAATACCTTTATAATAATTACCTGTACCTAATACTATGTAATTTCTGTTTGCCATCATTCGAAATAAGTATCACTTGATATTATGATATGAGTTAAGAGTAGTCCTCCTATTTATCCCATTTTGCTAATGAGTTATGGTTAAAATGCGATAAGCTGATTGCATAATATTATTTTTATAAAAATATGTATCACTACATAGTATAAAACAAAGTCGCTTTCTCTGTCCCTATGTCCCTATGTCCCCATGTCCCTATGTCTCTTTGTACGCTTAAATCTTTGAAACTACGCAACGGATTTTTATGCGGTTTTTTTTAATAGATAGAGTGATTCAAGAGGAAGGTTTATATGTATAATAACATCCATTAAATAGTGGAGAAGTACTGTTATTTTCGAGGTTTCTAATGGGATGTCGTAAAAAATTACATTTTTTCCGCTTACATTGCAAACGCAGGCTGAACCCTACGAGTTTTATCAAAATAATGTACTAAGTATTATACACATTGAAAAGGTCTACAGAAAAGTCCGCGGTGGTATATGTCTATCTCTTATGGATAACCCACAATAACTTTTTTTTGTCATTTACTTTTTACGACAAATAATGGCTAATTTTCGAAGCGATTTTAACCAATACAGCATTAATCCTTAACCAATTAAATACCTTGAATACATTGTTCATTTAATATAGATCTATATGGCCCTTTACACCGTATGATTTAAGTGAATATTTTCGAAGATATTACAGATTTAAAAACTGCGGGACGTAGCGTTTGCGGCGGTACCGACCGGCCGCCCGGCTATATATTTTATACCCGTGCGAAGCCGGAGCGGGCCACTATGTTTTTATATACAACGTTCACAGTTTTTCTGAATGTATTTAGTACTAGCTGTGCCCGCGACTTCGTCCGCGTGGAATAGTGACTGCATAGTAGTTACTACTTAACTTTTATTGAATAAACACGTACTACCATAAATAATTAAAAGAACAGTTAGTAAAATTTATTACTAAACTGAGCTAAAAAATAAAAAAATAAGTGCCTAATTAATTTTCTACGTAAAATTTATTTTAAATTATGGCATATTATTTTTTAGGCACCAGGAGGGAGAGGAGCAAATTTATTTACCTTCCTTCCTTGTATGGATGTTTTTGACAATATATTGTGCAGCAACTGAGTGCCGAGGCAAACGTCAAAACGTAAAGGAATAGAATCCGCTATCGATACTAATTGACATAAGCGTATGATGTTTTGCTAAGGATTTGTTCACCCTACCAACGACGACGACGACCACGAACAACATTTTCATCCAGTCGCAATTTAATAAAATTGTGCAAAACACAATTAAAAATCAATTATTAAAATTTCCTGTCGTTCTGGTGATTGGAATTTTTATTTTTGAGATCAACGATGAATGAAAAAATAGATTTTTCGTAGAAACAGTGGCTCCTAGAAAAAAATGTATGTGAAGTTTTTTAAAGATAATTTTATAATCTACAATTTTGGTAAAAGTTAAGGATACCATACCATACCATCATTATCATAATAATATATCTTATATATATATTTTTTTATAATGGTACTTAATTTTAAAGATCGTCGGGAAGTTTGTAAAATTATATATATTCCTTTTCCTTCGTTGCGTTGGGTTTTTTTTTTAATTTTTAAACTTCGGTTTCTTATTTTCATTTAATATTTTCAAGTGAGCGAGACCTACCTCTACCTCCATAATACATTCCTACATCTGACATCTTTTAAGTTGGGCCGTAACCGTGCATAAATTGTAATGGACCACAGTGGCAAAAGAAGTGGTATATTTAAGAAAAAAAATTGCCAAGGGCCAGGCCTATGTGGCTTTGAGAAGAGTTCAAAATTTCCAGGGTGTGGCTATCCTCTCGCTCCCATGTCCCCCTCTTCTTTCACAGACTTTCAACCCTTCCCTTTCCATCCCTAGTAAATGGCAGAACCGATTTTGATGTAAATAATATTATCTAATTGTACCTATATGTAGACGTCATATCCTATCGTTTGATGCTCCATTTGGTTTATTTATCTAACCACTGTCACCCCTAAAGTGCCCTATATGTAAAAAACGGATGAACCGATTTCGATAAAACATTACTAATTGTAATTCACCCGTTATGCACATTCATTTGATATATCACTTAGGTAGGTACTATCACAATATTTGACAACATTCGTTTCTTTCATTCCCACTTATACCTATACAGGGTGTAATCGTTAAGTGTGCACAGGCGATTTTTCCGTAAGTATTACAGATAACAAAAAACTTTAAACTGATATCGAAAGTACTTAACCTAATGAGTAAAATGGCGGTAATAAATTTTTAAAAATAAATCGAGAAATATCAAAAAAATTATCTTTAAACCCTCCCATTCATTAAGTATGAAATATGAATATCCCATATACCTACATTTAATATGAAAGATTTTAGCTTTTTTTTTCTTTTTTTGGTTTTCTGCTTTAATTACTTCGCAAATTTGAAGTGACATTTTCCACATTTTTCCGGACATTTTCACGCATTTTCCGGATATTTTCCGGGAATTATCCAGGCATTTTCCGGACATTTCCCTGACATAGCCTGTAAATGTCTGGAAAATCCCCGGGAAATGCTCGGAAAATCCCCGGAAAATGTCTGTAAAATCCCCGGAAAATGCCAGGGAAATGTCCGGAAAATGTCTGGAAAACATCGGGAAAATCTCCGGGATATGCTCGGAAAATCCCCGGAAAAAGCCTGGGAAATTCCCGGAAAATAACCGGAAAATGCCTGGGAAATGCTCGGAAAATGCGTGGAAATTTCCGGAAAAACCGTAGAAAATCCCTGGAAAATGCCTGGAAGATATCCGGAAAATGCGTGAAAATGTCCGGAAAATATCCGGTAAATGCGTGGAAAATCCCCGGAAAATGCCAGGGAAATGTCCGGAAAATGTCTGGGAAACATCCGGAAAATCCCCGGGAAATGCTCGGAAAATGCCTGGGAAATTCCCGGAAAATGTCTGGAAAATCCCGGATAATAACCGGAAAATGCCAGGGAAATATCTGAAAAATATCCGGAAAATGCGTGGAAATTTCCGGAAAAAGCGTGGAAAATGCCTGAAAATGCCAGGGAAATGTCTGGAAAATATCCGGAAAATGCGTGGAAATTTCCGGAAAAAGCGTGGAAAATGCCTGAAAATGCCCGGAAAATGCTCGAAAAATGCGTGGAAATTTCCGGAAAAACCGTGGAAAATCCCTAGAAAATATCCGGAAAATGCGTGAAAATGTCCGCAAAATATCCGGTAAATGCGTGAAAATGACCGGAAAATATCCGGAAAATGCCTGGAAAATCGCCGGAAAATGCCTGAGAAATGTCCGGAAAATGTCTGGGAAATGCGTGGAAAATCCCCGGAAAATGCCAGGGAAATGTCCGGAAAATGTCTGGAAAACATCCGGAATATCCCCGGGAAATGCTCGGAAAATCCCCGGGAAAAGCCTGGGAAATTCCCGGAAAATAACCGGAAAATGCCTGGGAAATGCTCGGAAAATGCGTGGAAATTTCCGGAAAAACCGTGGAAAATCCCTGGAAAATGTCCGGAAAATATCCGGTAAATGCGTGAAAATGTCCGGAAAATATCCGGAAAATGCCTGGAAAATCCCCGGAAAATGCCTGAATAATGTCCGGAAAATGTCTGGGAAATGCGTGGAAAATCCCCGGAAAATGCCAGGGAAATGTCCGGAAAATGTCTGGGAAACATCCGGAAAATCCCCGGGAAATGCTCGGAAAATGCCTGGGAAATTCCCGGAAAATGTCTGGAATATCCCGGAAAATAACCGGAAAATGCCAGGGAAATGTCTGGAAAATATCCGGAAAATGCGTGGATATGTCCGGAAAAAGCGTGGAAAATGCCTGGAAAATGCCCGGAAAATGCTCGGAAAATCCCCGGAAAATATCCGGAAAAATGTCCGGAAAAAGCGTGGAAAATGCCACTTCAAATTTGCGAAGTAATTAAAGCAGAAAACCAAAAAAGAAAAAGAAAGCTAAAATCTTTCATATTAAATGTATATGGGATATTCATATTTCATACTTAATGTATGGGAGGGTTTAAAGATAATTTTTTTGATATTTCTCGATTTATTTTTAAAAATTTATTACCGCCATTTTACTCATTAGGTTAAGTACTTTCGATATCAGTTTAAAGTTTTTTGTTATCTGTAATACTTACGGAAAAATCGCCTGTGCACACTTAACGATTACACCCTGTATATAGGTATAGTAAATGGATGAACCGATTTTGATTAAATATGTCTAATTATACTTTACACGTCATGCCCTTTCATTTCATATGTCACTTGATCTACCACTTTTATACCTATATCAAATAAATGGATGAACCGATTTTGATAAAATTTGACTTATTTTTACTGATAGGTCGTTCACTTTCATTTAATATATCACTAAAGTATATTCGACAACTTTAGTTATTTTCATTCCCACTTTTACACAATAAATGGATGAACCGATTTTGATACAGTTTATTTAAGAACCAGCGTCGGAAAATATGCTGCCTAACAAAAAAACATCATCTAATTCGGATTACCTGCTAGCGAGCTACGGTGGCACAAACACACACACACACAGCGGTCAAACACTTATCACCCATATTTTTGCATCGGGGGTTAAAAATATAATATTATAAATACGACATAATTTAAAGGACATTTTATGTATAAAATTTACCTAGAAATAAGTATAATTTTAATTTGACCCCTCCCCCCTACTACCTCAGCTTACCCCCCCACCCTTGGGGACTTTCGATATGATCACTTGGACATAACTGTAGCGTATAACAGATAACTTACGTTTTATCGTACACTGTATGTGTACCATAGAATGCCTTAGCAAATTTTCGCCGTGAGTACTTAAATGGTCATAACTTTTTTATTTATGAACCGATTGACATGAAATAAACACTAAATGTTAAATGAAGATTACCACAATATATTAGTGAAAACCGCATCGAAATCGGATAAGCCGTTTCTGAGATTAGCGTGTTCAAACATACAGACAAACAGACAAACAGACAAACAAACAAAAAATTTTTTAACTACAGTTTTGGGTTTGGGATCGATTTAATAATAACCCCTGCTAATTTTTTTTTACATATTTTCATTGTACAGACACCACTTTTCTAGAATTTTATTATATGTATTGATGATGATCAGCATTGCACCCGTGCGAAGCCGGGGCGGGTCGCTAGTCTATAATAAATGGCAATATATTATAGCATATTATTTTTATTTGTAAACAAATGTGACTCCATTTTAATCAAGGTCTAGGGTTAGGTTAAGAGATAAAAAGGTATGTCCAACACCCAAAACCTTCGATGGCATGATTGTGAAATCTGTTGAAGTATGACTTATGAGATACATTTTAAAAAATACCTATAGATGTTTGATTTAGCCGAAAATAATAAAGCAAGTTTCAAGCTCCTTTTAAATCCTCTTATAACGGTGCACTTACATCAAACGAGCGACTGCTCATTCTAACCCCATTATGTCAAATTCTTTTATTGTAGAGCCATTTTAATAGGCAACATTTCACAGTTTAACAAAATTCAACAACGTAACCTAGTAACCTCGACATAGAATAACATGATATTTCGTTTTGTTAGAACTGCATATTTGTTTAACAAAGATTCTATGCAATGTTCTAATACTGAGCAACACTGAATACGAGTTTTCGTTTACACTTAAAGATCACGAAATAATTATGTATTTTGCTCTAGCCAATGCTCTAGCTCTATGTTCGTTTGATGTAAATGCAACGTATGAAAAATACCTTTATAATAATTACCTGTAATACTATGTAATTTCTGTTTGCCATCATTCGAAATAAGTATCACTTGATATTATGATATGAGTTAAGAGTAGTCCTCCTATTTATCCCATTTTGCTAATGAGTTATGGTTAAAATGCGATAAGCTGATTGCATAATATTATTTTTATAAAAATATGTATCACTACATAGTATAAAACAAAGTCGCTTTCTCTGTCCCTATGTCCCTATGTCCCCATGTCCCTATGTCCCTTTGTACGCTTAAATCTTTGAAACTACGCAACGGATTTTTATGCGGTTTTTTTTAATAGATAGAGTGATTCAAGAGGAAGGTTTATATGTATAATAACATCCATTAAATAGTGGAGAAGTACTGTTATTTTCGAGGTTTCTAATGGGATGTCGTAAAAAAATTTCATTTTTTCCGCTTACATTGCAAACGCAGGCTGAACCCTACGAGTTTTATCAAAATAATGTACTAAGTATTATACACATTGAAAAGGTCTACAGAAAAGTCCTCGATGGTATATGTCTATCTCTTATGGATAACCCACAATAACTTTTTCTTGTCATTTACTTTTTACGACAAATAATGGCTAATTTTTGAAGCGATTTTAACCAATACAGCATTAATCCTTAACCAATTAAATACCTTGAATACATTGTTCATTTAATATAGATCTATATGGCCCTTTACACCGTATGATTTAAGTGAATATTTTCGAAGATATTACAGATTTAAAAATTGCAGGACGTAGCGTTTGCGGCGGTACCGCCTACCGGCCAGCCGCCCGGTGCGGGTCGCAATGTTTTTAACCGACTTCAAAAAAAAGGAGGAGGTTATAGTCCATTGAATGAGTCCCTCCAAGGGGGGTCTAGAGTGCGTGAGTTAGTAACGTAAGATGTTTCTTCGGAAACATGTCAAGAGTCCCTAGGTAATAAACATACTAAAACCCCGGGACACTAGGAGGAGCCCCGGAGTGGGGGGAGGGGGGGAATGGGTCCATTTTTTCACTTTTCGCTTAAATCTCAAAAACGGTACAGGTTAGAGAAAAACTTTCAATGAAAAGTTGAAAGGCCATAAAATTATCTACAAGTTGTACCTAAATCATTTTTTTCTATTCGCAGCCGTTTTCGAGCTACATCCCATGAAAGGTGAAAAATTCAATTATCGTAACTACCCTAATAAAATTCAATTCCTCCTAAACGCCTCCATGGTGGAATTTGGTATTTTTATCAATGATAGACCTAATTATGAGCAATCTATCTGTACCGGTCACAAGTTGCACTTTTGAGTTTTTTGGAAGAAAAAATAAAAAGATCAAGTTCAGTAACTCAAACTACCCTAATATAATATTTTGACAATCGATTCCTCCTAAAGGCTTCCATGGAGGAATGTGTTTATTTTACCAATTATAGACCTAATTAAGAGCAATCTATCAGTACCGGTCACAAGTTGCACATTTGAGTTTTTTGGAAGAAAAAAATAAAAAGATCAAGTTCAGTAACTCAAACTACCCTAATATAATATTTTGACAATCGATTCCTCCTAAAGGCTTCCATGGAGGAATGTGTTTATTTTACCAATTATAGACCTAATTAAGAGCAATCTATCAGTACCGGTCACAAGTTGCACATTTGAGTTTTTTGGAAGAAAGAAATATTTTTTGATCGATTGATGTGAATGGGGAAATTGTTTGAGCAAAAATCATTTTTTACTGCGTGTAACTCAGAAACGGTAGGATATAGGAAAAAATGATTTAGGTACAACTTGTAGATAATTTTATGGCCTTTCAACTTTTCCTTGAAAATTTTTCTCTAACATGTACCGTTTTTGAGATTTAAGCGAAAAATGAAAAAAATGGACACATTCCCCCCCTCCCCCCACTCCGGGGCTCCTCCTAGTGTCCCGGGGTTTTACTATGTTTATTACCTAGGACTCTTAACATGTTTCCTAAGAAACATCTTACGTTACTAACTCACGCACTCTAGAACTTTTTATTCAATGGACTATTATTAATTCGGCCGGTATGTTTTTTTTTATGTATTTATATACAACGTTCACAGTTTTTCTGTAGTGTAATTAGTATCAGCATTGCACCCGTGCGAAGCCGGGGCGGGTCGCTAGTGTAATTATAAATTCGGTTCTAACATATCATTCTGATATCTTGCGCAAATCCACATTGCTGGTTTTTTTTTTTTTAATTTTGGGTGTATTAAATATTTGGGCCAATCTAGTGATTTTTGGGTGAGGCAAATAGACAGGCATATTTAAATTATTCTACTTACATGAATGGATATAATATACTCAGATATGATTTGCAATTCAAAGCAATATACCTATCACTTTTGAAGCAATAAGGTTATCTCAAAATGAACTGGAAAATTTTATCGTCTTGGGAATCCTGTATGTGAGAGTTCAGGGTACTTACATAAAAGTGAAGAAACAATAATATATTCGTATAACAACACCCACATATTGTTAAACAAAGTCAGAAAGTGTTTAGATTTTTATAAATTTGCATCGGATTTTGATGAAGGTTTTTCTTAATAAACCATTCTAGGTATAAGGGTGCTTATCCATCAATAATGTGCGAGGATGTGTAGCGAAGAATGTGTTCCAAAAAACCAATAGTAAAGCTTCATTTACCTCGCCTCACTTAGCACAGCTGGTGGAAACGGCTCAGCGATGCTAGATTTTAGCGCATACAAAACAAGCGAGAGATGTGTGCGAGTTATGTTTATTAGTTCTATCATTAACCGACTACAAAAAAAGGAGGAGGTTCTCAATTCGACCCTATATATTTTTTAAGTAATAGATGACATTACAACGCATTCTTGCACCGCACGTTTTCCTCGCACAGCTTTGGTGGAGACCCCCACAATTTTTTACAGCACAGCTAAATATCGTCGCACGACACATTTCCCTCAAACATTACTGGTGGAAAAGCACATTTTTTTTCCTGATTAGGGACTATGTAATTGAAATCCAAATAAATTTCGAGATTCATGTAATATAGTGTGTGCTAGTTGTACCTACGTCTTCCGCGTAAAAGCCAAATTTATCGTGGGTTTTTTGATCGGAATTCCAAGATAGTAAGTAGCCTATAACCTTCTCTATCTTCCAGTGAACTGGATTAAAATCGGGTTAGTAAGATGTTGTCTGGGAAACAAGAAAGAAAATTATTCAAGAAGTTTTTGTTTATGTATCGTTTTAATAACAAGTAACAATAATAAAAATAACTACGTTAAAAACAACCGACTTCAAAAACAGAAAAGTAAAAAATAAAAAAGATTTGATATTATTAATTATACTACATATTGAATTTATATTTTTGGTTTTATGGCATTCAAATGCTTTATAAATATAAATTTATAAAGAATAGAAAAAATTCGATCATTCGATTCGATGATTGAAATGGTTGTTAATCATCTCAATAGATGGCGCGCGGTGTGTCCCTTCAGACACATAAAACTGAAAGAATAGAATAAATTCGATCACTCGGGCGGGTCACGAGTGGCTGAGTTGGTGAGGCATCCGCCCCGGAATGGCGCGAAGGATGCGGGTTCGAGTCCCGCCTCGTGATCGAATTTTTTCTATTCTTTATAAATTTATATTTATAAAGCATTTGAATGCCATAAAACCAAAAATATAAATTCAACAAAAAGGTCGTGTTCCATCGTTACAATATTGTATTCACTGAAAAGTGCTTCATATTGGTTGAAATGGTTGTTAATCATCTCAATAGATGGCGCGCGGTGTGTCCCTTCAGACACATAAAACTGAAAGAATAGAATAAATTCGATCACTCGGGCGGGTCACGAGTGGCTGAGTTGGTGAGGCATCCGCCCCGGAATGGCGCGAAGGATGCGGGTTCGAGTCCCGCCTCGTGATCGAATTTTTTCTATTCTTTATAAATTTATATTTATAAAGCATTTGAATGCCATAAAACCAAAAATATAAATTCAACAAAAAGGTCGTGTTCCATCGTTACAATATTGTATTCACTGAAAAGTGCTTCATATTGGTTGAAATGGTTGTTAATCATCTCAATAGATGGCGCGCGGTGTGTCCCTTCAGACACATAAAACTGAAAGAATAGAATAAATTCGATCACTCGGGCGGGTCACGAGTGGCTGAGTTGGTGAGGCATCCGCCCCGGAATGGCGCGAAGGATGCGGGTTCGAGTCCCGCCTCGTGATCGAATTTTTTCTATTCTTTATAAATTTATATTTATAAAGCATTTGAATGCCATAAAACCAAAAATATAAATTCAACAAAAAGGTCGTGTTCCATCGTTACAATATTGTATTCACTGAAAAGTGCTTCATATTGGTTGAAATGGTTGTTAATCATCTCAATAGATGGCGCGCGGTGTGTCCCTTCAGACACATAAAACTGAAAGAATAGAATAAATTCGATCACTCGGGCGGGTCACGAGTGGCTGAGTTGGTGAGGCATCCGCCCCGGAATGGCGCGAAGGATGCGGGTTCGAGTCCCGCCTCGTGATCGAATTTTTTCTATTCTTTATAAATTTATATTTATAAAGCATTTGAATGCCATAAAACCAAAAATATAAATTCAACAAAAAGGTCGTGTTCCATCGTTACAATATTGTATTCACTGAAAAGTGCTTCATATTGGTTGAAATGGTTGTTAATCATCTCAATAGATGGCGCGCGGTGTGTCCCTTCAGACACATAAAACTGAAAGAATAGAATAAATTCGATCACTCGGGCGGGTCACGAGTGGCTGAGTTGGTGAGGCATCCGCCCCGGAATGGCGCGAAGGATGCGGGTTCGAGTCCCGCCTCGTGATCGAATTTTTTCTATTCTTTATAAATTTATATTTATAAAGCATTTGAATGCCATAAAACCAAAAATATAAATTCAACAAAAAGGTCGTGTTCCATCGTTACAATATTGTATTCACTGAAAAGTGCTTCATATTGGTTGAAATGGTTGTTAATCATCTCAATAGATGGCGCGCGGTGTGTCCCTTCAGACACATAAAACTGAAAGAATAGAATAAATTCGATCACTCGGGCGGGTCACGAGTGGCTGAGTTGGTGAGGCATCCGCCCCGGAATGGCGCGAAGGATGCGGGTTCGAGTCCCGCCTCGTGATCGAATTTTTTCTATTCTTTATAAATTTATATATACTACATATTATCAAATCTTTTTATTTTTTACTTTTCTGTTTTTGAAGTCGGTTGTTTTTAACGTAGTTATTTTTCACAGAACAGTAAAAACATATAGAAGTGCTATAATGTCATAATTAGTATGAAAACCAATGTCGCCAAACCCACACATTTAAACCGATAGTTACACTACAAGTAAACTATGCCTTTGATTGGACAGCTTAATTTGAGTAAAAACTGACTTAGGTTATAAATTCAGCATTTCAATATGTACCCTAACGCACCATGTTACGGTTTATTTTAGTATAACATCCCTAAGTATATTAGCTGTTTTGTTTCTCATTGCACAGAAATTCCAAATTCGAAAACATTCAGCTACTCCACAACAGAGGGCGTTAGTTTTCGATAAATATAACTTTGAACCTCAACACATAGAGATAAGGTTGAAATTTGTGTCACTCAACATTAATGACATTAACTTGATATTTATCTGATGCTATGCCCTGAGGGATGTCAGCCTTGTTATCGATAATTCACAAATAAATATTTTTTGTGTATTTTTTTTTTCTTTCTTTTATATGAGTATAGTATAATGTGTCACATTTTGGAGTATGTTTATTACTACTAAGTACGTCTTTTTATATTATTATTATCAAATAAAAAACGGAATAGAATAGTATTAATCTATATTTACAAAATACAAACAGAAAATATGCATTATTTTAAATCTTGGAACTGCCGTAGGTTTGCTGTATCGGTGGCCTTTGTTAGACCGCTTAGTGCTGTTCGGCATCCAGTTTACTCGTCACGTTGCATTTATCCATTTCTCTTTTAAATTAGTCTCTTTGGGAAATCTATAAATAAATTGGACAAATGAAAGCTAAGGAAAAATAAAATAAAATTTAATATTTATAATGTTTGTCTTTTCTAAAGTATCGATACTGTCGATATGCGCCACAAGTATCACTAAAGCGACATTCGTTTGTTTATTGCAATAATATTCCAGAAAGTCTTGTTTGCTGTTCAATCTATAATAGTACTAATTTCTTACGGATTAAGGTTCATTTTGACTAGATATTTGTATACAATTTTGACAAATTACGACAAGCGAAGTTATAACATAAAATATAATTAAAATAAATAAAAATAAGACTTACCGATGGTATGAAATGCCTTCATTGCTGATATTATTTCGTCTGCTATCATTTTTGCACTCTAATACGGAACAACACGTCCTAATTAATGAATAAATATGGAAAAAAGGTTTGACAGCTGACAACCGACTCGAATATTTTTCTGCGCATAACTGAGAGCAAGTTAGGTGATCTTACCTTACCAGTGACACGTGGGCCACGCCCACATCACACTTCTATCTACTTTACTGTTCTGTGTTATTTTTATTTAATACTTTTTAGTGTATTTTTCAACACGAATCAAACGAGCCCAAATTCGATAAAGTTGAGTCAATATATTACTGAGTTCCTATGGCCACCTTCCGATTCCATCATCAAATCAGCTCTATGTCATGAAAATGTTTCATCGCTATCCAATGTACATACGTATACAAAATTTCAGCTCAATCGGTTACCGGGAAGTGAATCAAAGTTACTTGCTACATTTCAAATAAGTCATCAAGTACAGACAAAAATGCTTATAAAATAAAAACTACTGGGCCTATCCTAATAAAATTAATGGGACCAATTCGACACCATCCCGCATCGAACAAAGAAAGAATCACGTAAATCGGTTCAGAAACCTCGGAGTAATCATGTTAGTGAACTTAGCACATCATTTTTAGCAGATCAAAAAAAAAATGTGAGTTCTTATCGCGTGCAGTTGAGTTCTACAGTTCCTGATACTTTTAAGAAATAGTTCTGGCGTTTTTACCTTAAAAAACGACATTTGCAAAAATGATCTGCCAACTTCCCGTAGCAGATCATTTTTAGCAGATCAAAAAAAAAGTGAGTTCTTATCGCATGCAGTTGAGTTCTACAGTTCCTGATACTTTTTAGAAATAGTTCTGGCGTTTTTACCTTAAAAAACGACATTTGAAAAAATAATCTGCCACCTTCCCGTAGTAGATAATTTTTACCGGATCAAAAAAAAAGGTGAGTTCTTATCGCATGCAGTCGAGTTCTACAGTTCCTGATACTTTTTAGAAATAGTTCTGGCGTTTTTACCTTAAAAAACGACATTTGAAAAAATGATCTGCCAACTTCCCGTAGCAGATCATTTTTAGCAGATCAAAAAAAAATGTGAGTTCTTATCGCGTGCAGTTGAGTTCTACAGTTCCTGATACTTTTTAGAAATAGTTCTGGCGTTTTTACCTTAAAAAACGACATTTGAAAAAATGATCTGCCAACTTCCCGTAGCAGATCATTTTTAGCAGATCAAAAAAAAAAATGTGAGTTCTTATCGCGTGCAGTTGAGTTCTACAGTTCCTGATACTTTTTAGAAATAGTTCTGGCGTTCTTACCTTAAAAAACGACATTTGAAAAAATGATCTGCCACCTTCCCGTAGTAGATAATTTTTACCGGATCAAAAAAAAGAGGTGAGTTCTTATCGCATGCAGTCGAGTTCTACAGTTCCTGATACTTTTAAGAAATAGTTCTGGCGTTTTTACCTTAAAAAACGACATTTGAAAAAATGATCTGCCTTATTATTATTTTTGCTTATTTTTTTTTTTAAAAACTTCCCGTAGTCGTTGTCGTAGTCGTAGTCGTAAATGTCGTTTTTTAAGGTAAAAACGCCAGAACTATTTCTAAAAAGTATCAGGAACTGTAGAACTCGACTGCATGCGATAAGAACTCACCTTTTTTTTTGATCCGGTAAAAATTATCTACTACGGGAAGGTGGCAGATCACTTTTTCAAATGTCGTTTTTTTAAGGTAAGAACGCCAGAACTATTTCTAAAAAGTATCAGGAACTGTAGAACTCAACTGCATGCGATAAGAACTCACATTTTTTTTTGATCTGCTAAAAATGATCTGCTACGGGAAGTTGGCAGATCATTTTTTCAAATGTCGTTTTTTAAGGTAAAAACGCCAGAACTATTTCTAAAAAGTATCAGGAACTGTAGAACTCGACTGCATGCGAAAAGAACTCACATTTTTTTTTTTGATCCGGTAAAAATTATCTACTACGGGAAGGTGGCAGATTTTTTTTTCAAATGTCTTTTTTTAAGGTAAAAACGCCAGAACTATTTCTAAAAAGTATCAGGAACTGTAGAACTCAACTATATGTGATAAGAACCCACATTTTTTTTTGATCTGCTAAAAATGATCTGCTAAGTTCACTAACATCATCTCATTTCACTTAGGTATGCGCGATTTGTTTATCTCTCGGTTTCATGTAGGTATCAATAGCCACCCTTTAAAATTAGTTATTGTAATTTAAACTCCAAAACTCGAACTCAAACATTTATTCATTCAATTAGAAATACCTATTTAATGTACTTAATTATTTAATTACTGTTTTATAATATGTAAATACTTGTAAATAATATATATAAATATTTAAAAGAAAAAAATGTATATGAAATTATATTGAATAGCAAAACAAATACTGCACTATTTGTTGAAAGAGTGTCACCACATGTCTGTAACTTGATAAATTTTAACAAAAATAAACGGGCTATTGTGTTAGAAGTTCCTTTAATACCTAGGATGGAGATTAGCCACCAAAAATGTATTTAAACTATTAGTAAACAAGGTTTGAAAATTCGTATTACCAGGCCACGATCTCGCCTGGTGGTAAACTGAAAATGATGTAGCCTAGGATGTAGCGCGCTTCCCTAGAAGAGCGCGTTTCCATACAAAAGTAACGGAATCTCAATGAAATTAACATTATAGGAGTATTGTAATAAAAATTTATATTCAGGGCCCGAAGTCTGTACAATATTAGTCGGTAATTATCGACAACTAATTTATAGTCCCGTCTTCAGCAATGAAAATGATGTCGCTTAATACCTCTCCCTAATTTGATGGAAGTATACAATGGATACATATTTGTTTATAATTTTTATTC
Organism: Colias behrii; assembly: GCA_029959065.1. Classification (NCBI taxonomy): domain Eukaryota; kingdom Metazoa; phylum Arthropoda; class Insecta; order Lepidoptera; family Pieridae; genus Colias; species Colias behrii. The sequence goes on from JARWMC010000018.1 coordinate 7,471,446, forward strand.
TTCACAAAACTTTCCGTAATGCGTCAAAATATTTATATAATAATAGCCTAGTAGTAATGCATTTTTATCTAAATTAATAACATAATTATTTCAATTCCGTAGATATATGAAAAATAAATAGAATATAGATTTCATGGATTTGGAAAATCATTTCTTTGCAACACATTCGAATATTGTCAAAACAAATTATTCTTTGACATTGTCAATCGTTATGATACCGACGTTTGATCTCGACAAGATCTCGAAGGCCCTTCTCCCATTACGCTACCGGTATCCTACACGTCCGCGACTAGTATAGTTGGTCGCTTTTGCGTCGTGTTTCGCGCGTATCTCTTCGGTAGAAAGATAAAAATTCTTATCATCATGTTGCAGTTCTCGTGCGGCTATAAAAACTCTACAATTTATGTTTCTTTCAATTTAGGGATGAATCCAGTACCTACTTCCTACTTTTACGTCGTCACTGGAATCGCTCGACATAGCGTCCGTCTACAAAAACGAGGCACAATAATGATGAATTTAGTCATTTTTCAGTCGCTGAATATGCGAACATCGGGCAGCGAGCAAATATCTAACTAGTATTCTACTCGAGTATCGTATTCTAGAAGTATCGTAATGGGAGAAGGGCCTTACGGTTTGTGTGGGTTTGTAGATACGGTTGATAATGTCGGAAAAATTATAGATTATTATAATTTTATAATAAAAAAGATATTTCACACTTCCGATGCTACACGATTTAACGCAATAGTGTTTTCTCTTATTTAATGTTATTGCAATTAAAATAAAATAAACAAATAATGTTTTATTTTTAAGATGGTTTCAAAATTTTATTGAAAATGTTAAGAAGCCTCTTATATTATATTAAATAAATATTAAAATAGTGTGCATTTATTCAGCCTAAATTATTGCATTCATATTCAATTAATAATTCCTAGAAGTTCAGAAAGAAATTATTCTGAACTTCTAGGATAATAAAATTATACAGATGAATACAAATAAAAAACGATCGAATTAAGAAAAAAATTTATTAGAAAAAATTAATTTAAAAGTTTATAATAGCGTAGTTGAAAATTTGGCTTAAAACCATCATCTCTCATCAACATAATTCTAGTAACTTGTTCATCTGTAAATTATAAAATTTATAGATAAATATTTATATATAAATATTTATATTTATTACATAAATAATTACCCGTGAACCGCTAAATCAATTGCATATATTCATCCTTTGCTTAACTGTAATAAAATATACAATGATGCACATAATATAATATAATAATACAAGCTAAAAATACAAGTGATACAAATTATCCGTTCCGTCCTTAGTTTTAGTTCCGTCCGTTTCTATGATGTCTTAAAGATTTCTAGAAAGGCTTCGAATTGAGCAGAATTATCTTGTAGAGCTTTTAGAGTCTTTTGATTAAAATTTTATTGCACTTCACAAATAACAAAATATTACTAAACAAAAACTAATACATAGCTTTAACTATATAAAAAACATAACGCAGATTGATATTTTCTTAGGATATTTGTTATCAAATAGATTTATAGGATTTTTAAGAACATAATTAAAAATTATCCTCTTGAAAACACAAAATTTATATTTATTTTGATAGAAATATTATTTCGATTGATTGATATCAAATGTCAAAAAAGTAAATAAGGAGATTGCCATACATGGAATTTTGGATTCCATGAATATGTAATAAATAGAACATTAATTAAACGATTGATATAAAAAAATATCGAATTTGATTAAAATTAAATTAACTGCCATGTTTTTTGTGCATAACATGTGCTTTTTTCATATATGCAATTTTATTTGTAATAATGCGAAAAATTTATGTAACTAATTTTAATTTACTATATATTCCATAATATCAAGGTAAATTTCTTGGAAAAACAACACTAAATTTTTTAGGTCCATACTATAGTTACTGAAAATCGTTAGTTATCGACCGATTTCGGTCGAGATCGATGTCGATTAATGTGTCGAGACTACGCCTACAGGGCTCGCTAGGTTTCACTCTTAAATAAACCATTATGACTTCCTATTTTAATTACCATACCTAAATTATTAATATGAAAAGAACTCATGACGTAAATATATTTTTGAAAAAGGAAAAGTAGAAAGTATTCCAAATTAACTGATGGATACGATTAATAAAGTTCAAAGAGTTCAGAATAACTTATTATTAGAAATTAATTACAACAACACAGATGTTCAATTATATATTTACTAACTAATAAATTATTTCGATCTTTAAAATAATATGTTTTAAGGCTTCATCTTCTCCAAAATCCAGTCCACAAAGTTTCTCACATCTGTGTATACTCCTGGGAAGGTGGAGCCACATCGTTTCGGTCCATGTGATACAACACCGAATTGGACAAATCTGTCCACACCATCATATTCCTCTTCCAACATAAGAGGACCCCCTGAGTCACCATTACATGAATCTTTGTTTAGGTCACCTGCGCATAATTGGTTCTGCGTTCTGTCTTCGTTCCGATTTGCTTTCCTGTTGGATAACACATGGTTCATGTAAGTATTGAGGCTATAGTATTAACAATGATCTGGAATAAGAGTTTTTATAGTTGTTTGTGTCTTATTTGAAATTGACTGTGAAGAATTTGATGATGAGGTTATTTTGGCATGTTTTCTAATACAGTTTGTAAAATCTGATGTTTTATATGATTATTATCACGATTAGTTAATTGAATGTGTGCATACTAGATCTCTTTAATACAGTTATCGCGAGAGCCAGCAATTATAGCGCGACACAGCTCTGTCTATGTGTTGGTCTATGCAGAGACTAATACGATTGATTTAATCAAACTTTACATAGAGTCTTATACGTTCATAATAGATACCCCTTTGTATTTCAATCTTGGATTAATAATAATTATAGTGAGTCTTACCTGTTATAGAAGTTACGGCAAACTTGTTCGCTTTTGATGGGCACAAGCACCTTCAGCAGAACGGATGACTCCCGCCCTGACTCAGTGAGACCCCAACCAGCTACAGTAGCCCTTTCTCCACTCAAAGTCGTGTTCTTCAAGCTTTCAGACACCGGAAGGCAGATGGGAGCAACGTTTTCTAGAATAAATAATATTATAAATACATATATTTTACAGATGATGATTATAACTGGTGTGAATGTTTTTTTTGAACGACCTAAGTGGACTCTGGACCCTTTTGTTATCTTTCCTGAAATATTTACGTGTTTTATCGAAATAAATAAAGAAATACACTTACTATGATTAAAGTCAATGTCCTCCGAAAGCCGTAATAAAGCAATGTCATTATTAACCCATGGTAATGTTTGGTATTCATCATGTATGATTTTTTCTTCGACACCTGCATCCTGAAAAGAAAACGGTAAGGTAATTTAGAGATTCTACATAACACACCTAGGGTAAACGCAGCTATCAACGACCCATCGAAAATCTGAAGGTATTACCGACCTATAAAAGTAATTCGAAATTTAAACGTTTCCAGAACTATTCTAGCTATAGGTAGGCAAAGTTATACACGAATGTATTACTTGAGCATCGTATACTTTTAAGTTAGTGTGAGTAGCTGTGCAAAAAATAGTAAAAATACGTAAGTTGCTGCGGGGTAGCGTGGACGCAGGACGTTTCGTACTGTTCCGTTGTTCCTTCGGGTAAGTACTGTGATTTATCTTTTTAAGACATTTACAAACAAATGACATCTATACTTTAATTTATATTACTAAATGTCAATGCATTTTAGTGTCAACTTTTCATTTCTTACAACATTTTATTAATAAAAAGTAATTTGAAACGATAAAACTTTAAATTAAAATGGGACGGTGTTAGCTTCACCAGTTTAAGTCGTGGCAGGTATCAACGACCCGTAAGTCGGCAATGGCAGCAACGTAACTTTTTGTTTAAATTTTCTTTTATGTTATTGTATCACACTAACACAAGCGGTTTTATGGACCAGTTTAAATCTAAGCTATGAGTCTTCATAAAAATCTATTAGCGACTAAACTTTTTTTGTCTAGTGTTTACCTTTTAGCGTTGTCAATTTATACAAAGTTATTATGATATTTTTCGAGGATCGATATCGAATAGTTACAGTAGTAAATCATTGTTTTTTTGTTCAAACAATATGCATTTGTTCATATTTTGTATGACATTAATCAATTATAATCTATTTTATAGTGTGATGGTCAAATGAATTAAAATAACCATTTTTTTATGGGTCGGTAATACAATTTAGGTTTATACTTACATACTTTATTACCGACCCATGTGGGTCGGCAATAGCAACTATAGGAAGCTATTACCGATCGAATATAGATTGTTTAGTTTCTCATCTACAAATTCAAATTCAAATTGCTTTATTTGCAGAATGTAGAATAAAGATGTTTGTAGATACAGATAATATCGATCCTTAAACATTCTGCTCGTAGTTGAGCGAGCAAATATATTTTTACTACATACTTTTATGACATAATAGGTGCCTATTAAAAAATGCTTCTTCATGGTTAAATTAACATAAAACATATAATTATATTTTTTTCCAGAAATATGGAGCCACAGATGCGGCGAAAAGTATACAGTAAAACACAACTCGCCGAAGCAATCAATCAAATAGCATAAGGAAATATCCTAGAGTTTGAAATCCTTAATTGAATATATGTACATATATTAATAGTATTATGTTGATTAATTTAAAAGTTTATAATTATTTAGTTCATTACTAAGAAGTACTCATTTGTTTTATTAAAAATAACTTTAATAAAAAAATACGAATATATTTGCATTTTTATTTCATTTTATTAAGATCGGTAATCATCATCATCACTAGCCATTGCTGGAAAAAGGCCTCCTCTCACATACGATCGGGAATAGCTGCATAAAAATCGTTAATAGCTTCACAGCCGTTTTTATGGGTCGGTAATTGCAACAATCGACTAAGTCACATTGTAAATTATTTTTTACAAGATAATCCTTTATTAGAATATATTTGCTTCAATAAAAACATTTTTTATACATAACACTAGCATATAAAATGAAACTATAAATCTTTAGAAGAACCAGCCCCCCTAGTCAAGTGGCTTTCTGTTAGCGTAGCGTTCAATAGAATAGACTACGAATGTATGAGATTGACGTAGGCTGTAGATAAACGTATCTACAGCTTACGTCAATCTCATACATTCGTAGTCTATTCTATTGAACGCTACGCTAACAGAAAGCCACTTGACTAGGGGGGCAGTATACTTAAAAAATATGGTTGATTTGAAAATTGCCTTAGAGGGGTCGTTAATACCTGCGTTTACCTTACTTAAAATTATCAAATTTCTACGATTTTGAAGAGAAAAGTTATAATATCCATTTATTGAATTCGACGTGGAGTGTAGGAGTGAATAGTGAAACAGTGAAATGGGATTTTTTATCTTAGGAGAGATACAATTATCAATTTGTTTTGTTCGTTTTGTCTTTACCTGTAGATGCGTCTCACACACGAAGTTCGGTTCCTCCCCCATACAATCTGTTTGGTAGCGGACGTCAAACTCGCCGAGACGAACCCCAGCTATGTCCTCCCCTTGTACACAGTGAGCCGCGGTCAAGATGTATCGTTTGTTTATGATACTACCACTGCATTTGAATTCACGACCAAAACCTGAAAGATGAAGTATTTTGAAGTGAAACTTCAATAGGCGTGTTGAGAGTAAAATTTCAAGGTCGCGTCATGGCAATAATACATGGTACTCCATGGCGACGATTTTGGTGTCTTTGAATCTTGCCAAAAAAGTTTCAATTGTGACTCGGCAAACACACCCTTTTTTGTCTCTTGTCATTGCCATCTTTTTTTAAATCTTAAGTGTTCCGAAAGTTTCTGCTTTATTAAGTTGTATGCCTACAGTAAAACAATCAATTGAATCTTACGTGTGTTGTAGGATATCAGGGCCATCCAAGGGAATTCATACAAGCTAGCTACTGTTCCACCGACGATACGAGATCCCTGAATATCGCCGCATTCCTCGGGTAGTAACTTTAGTTTTTCTGTATTGTCCACGTCAGATCCACTCCTATCACGTAGGCCTACAGGGACCCTGGTCATAAAATCCGAGCAGCATACCTGAAAGAATGTCATGGAACATTACGAAGTTATTTTATTTGTTCTGTTTACAATATGAATCGAAGCACCCAGAACAAAATGCCAGTTCGTTTATTATTTTGACCACAACATGTTCTTTTGTGGAGGATTCTTGCACGACTCATAATGTGAACTTTTGGATTCCATTTTTTTACATTTAAGACTTTTTTTAACATACATATAATTTAGGACTTAAAATATGATACCTTGTACACTTCATCGAACCCGCAATATGCTGCCGTGAATATTTTTTTAGTTTCGTCATCTCTCCTTGTTGATAACATAGTAAGGGCGGGCTGACATAGTGTATACTTTTGACAATCGCTGCATTCTCCTTAAAATAACATAGTTATTAATATTAATTTTGCTGAACATATTATTTCTATAAAAGAGAGATTCCAAACACTTTGAAAAATGAAAACGAAAAATAGAAATTACAAACACCTTGTAGATGTCTTGCCATGATCAAAATGTATAATAGATATCTCTTTTCATTCGATATAGTTAAAATAAGGAGTATTTATTTATTTATTCATATATATAAAACTCAAAGGTGACTGATATAGTGATCTATCAACGCACAGCCCAAACCACTGGACGTATCGGGCTGAAATTTGGCATGCAGGTAGATGTTAGGACGTAGGCATCCGCTAAGAAAGGATTTCCCGAAATTCTTGCGGGAACGGGGAAAAACGAGGATGCACGTACAAAGTCGTGGGCGGAAGTTAGTTTAATTATAAAACATGTGGCTTACATACATGCCAAATCACCACAATGCTATACTGTACAAAAAATTATTTTACACATTATAATTATTATACGTGATAAAAAACGGTTTCGGGTTACGGTTACTAAAAAAGACGGTTGGACGACGGACGGACGGACAAATAAACGTCGAAAGTTTTGAGGTAACAAACATAGAGAAAACTAACATAATAACAACTTCATAACTTCTCCTTTTTAAAGCTGTAACCGATTTAACTAGAAATTTAATTAATAACAAGTATTTAAAAAATATTTTAATCACTTATTATGAAAGGTACCTATAAAAAAATAAAATTTTATCAGTTCTTACCTATTTTCTTAAATATTATCGTAAATAAGCTTAATTCCCTGTTGGGGACCTTACGTCCTTTTATAAAATATCTTAATGATCATTTTATCCGAATTAAAGTTTAGTTGAGGAAAAACAAAGACTAAATGAGATTCTGGGGGAAAAAGATGCCTTTTTTTAATAAGAAGCAATTTTTCCTGGAACTTTAGCAATATAATTATGTATCTACATTTAATCATCATTTAATATACAAACAAAGGGTTATCTCATCTCACGCGTGAGTAAAGTTTTTATAAACAACATAAATATTATTAATAAATCATAAAACAGGTTGAAGATCCCAACATATTATGATATCATGAATACAAAAGTCTTTGCTTTTTATAGATATTAATTAGGTAATGGATCAAACACGCAAAATATCATGTATCGAATAAATAGTTTAACTGAGTACTTACTGCTTGATACGTCTCTGCAAATATGTAAGAATAATATACTAAATAATAATGTTTTTATCCACATTTTGTTAATAATATAACTACTACAAAGATATGTTTACTCTACAGACGTCTTGAAGCTACTGTCATGCCATTCTATATATATTATGAGTATGAGTATTGCAAAAACAAGTTATCAGCAGCTTTGTCTGTTGTTATTTCCTTAATGCCCGCTATAAGGATAAAATTATCGGATGCTCCGAATATAAATATATAATAGAATATATACAGACTAACTAGATATTATTTCTAAGTTGCAACAATCAAAGCTAGATCGTATTATGATGTAGTGTATTTTTATCTATATCTATGTAAGTTTGTATGTTGCCTTCTCTACAAGAGGTTATCATTTGCATAAACAGTTGCAATACTTAATTAAATTTATAAAACGTTTTAAAATATTATATAGGAAAATTGAAGTGGGCATAAAATCAACCTTCTAGTTTCATTTTCTATAAGATATACGATTTAACGAATGAAAAAATCTTTATTGAATTGAATTTAAACGTAGTCTGAATTATTTGCTTGCATTTAAATTTAAATCTCTCCCGATGTATCTGGATAAATACTAAATAATATATTCCAACAGAATTGTGTTTATTTTCAATTCTCGTATTTATCGACGGAAACTACAATCTTCTGGCGAGCTTCGAACTGCTCTCGGGTTTATCAGTCACAACGTTTCATCTGGGAAAATCCAAATGTAGGTATAATAATCAACGTGCAGTTAATACGATATGAATTCATATAATAAAATCAAAAAACATAAAAACCAAAAAAAAAAAAATTAAAACTTCATGGATTTTACATGAACTCCAAATTTTACATGAATATTTCTAACAGGTCGGGCCAACATATCACGCTTAGTCCAATAGGAGCGGGGCAATGCGGGTTAAACCGCGGGGCACTGCTAGTCATATCATTAGACAGGAATGGAGCAGTAATTATAAGAGTGAGCAGGTTCAGTGATTAAGATCCCACAATTTTAACAAAAGACCCGGGGTTTATGCCACTCAGTAGGCGTAGTCTCGACATTAGTCGACATCGATCTCGACAGAAATCGGTCGGTAACTAACGATTTTCAGTAACTATAGTATGGACCTAAAAAATTTAGTGTTGTTTTTCCAAGATTTACCTTGTAATTATGGAATATATAGTAAATTAAAATTAGTTACATAAATTTTTCGCACTATTACAAATACAATTGCATATGAAAAAAGCACATGTTATGCACAAAAAACATGGCAGTTAATTTAATTTTAATCAAATTCGATATTTTTTTATATCGGACGGAAGGTTTAGGACGGAACGGATAATTTGTATCACTTGTATTTTTAGCTTGTATTATTATATTATAATAAGTGCATCATTGTATATTTTATTACAGTTAATAAGCAAAGGATGATTATATGCAATTGATTTAGCGGTTCACGGGTAATTATTTATGTAATAAATATAAATATTTATCTATAAATTTTATATTTTACAGATGAACAAGTTACTAGAATTATGTTGGTGAGAGATGATGGTTTTGAGCCAAATTTTCAACTACGCTATTATAAACTGTTAAATTAAATTTTTCTAATAAATTTTTTTCGTAATTGGATCGTTTTTATTTTATTTGTATTCATCTGTATAATTTTATTATCCTAGAAGTTCAGAAAGAAATTAATCGAATATGAATGCAATAATTTAGGCTGAATATTTATTCAGCCTAAATTATTGCATTTGCAGACAGCAGTACACTATTTTAATATTTATTTAATACTAGCAATGCCCTGCGGTTTCACCCGCATAGATAGCGATATCGTTACAGTGAAAAGTCTACTATAGGTCGGACTATAGGTTTAATTTTTAATCACATGAAAATCACCTTTACCCCGTCCCGCACTACGGCCTTTTTTTTTGTTTTAGTGGGGAAATCTTTCATAGATACCCACGGCCTCCGGGGGAGGGGCCGTGGGTTATGTCGGATTCCTACCGACCAAAACCCCACTGTGTTCCGTCAAGACGCATATTGGTAGAATTCCTCCGTGACCCCCGCACTACGGCCTGCTCGAACAGTATACCTACTATTTTCTGTAGATTGACACTTTTAAAAATTCGTTATATCTTTTGAATGGAATATCCAATTCTTTTCATTTAAAAAGTAGGTATTTTGCTGGTATTGAAACAGTCTATAATAAAACATCATTTAATGGGATAAGGATTAATATATGTGTATGGATAACATGGTTTGATTACTGTCGGCACTTCTATTTACTTTGAAAACGTAAAAAAGTTGTTGTAGTAACATAACTACTGAAGATGGACATATGGTATCGCGGAATTTCTTGTAGATATTGATCCATTCTATAATACCGTAGAACATTTTTTTGTTCTATCTTCAATAGATTCCGCAGCGCACGCGATGACAGAAGTTTTATTGAGGATTTTTTTACACCTTGGGTTACATTATTGCATTTTTGGTAAGGATCTCTAATTTTTTTGAAAATGCAATATAGCCTATGTTGCTCAGTAAAGATGCAGCTTTCTAATGGTGAAAGAATTTTTGAAATCGGTCCAGTAGTTTATGCGTGAAAACCATACATACATACATACATACATACATACTTACAAACTTTTCCTCTTTATAATATTAGTATAGATAATATAAGAGGCTTCTTAACATTTTCAATAAAATTTTGAAACCATCTTAAAAATAAAACATTATATTTTGTTTATTTTATTTTAATTGCAATAACATTAAATAAGAGAAAAAAATATTGCGTTAAATCATGTAGCATCGGAAGTGTGAAATATCTTTTTTATTATAAAATTATAATAATCTATAATTTTTCCGATATTATCAACCGTATCTACAAACCCACACAAACCGTAAGGCCCTTCTCCCATTACGATACTTCTAGAATACGATACTCGAGTAGAATACTAGTTAGATATTTGCTCGCTGCCCGATGCTCGCATATTAAGCGACTGAAAAATGACTAAATTCATCATTATTGTGCCTCGTTTTTGTAGACGGACGCTATGTCGAGCGATTCCAGTTACGACGTAAAAGTAGGAAGTACTGGATTCATCCATATAATATTGAAAGAAACATAAATTGTAGAGTTTTTATAGCCGCACGAGAACTACAACATGATGATAAGAATTTTTTATATTTCTACCGAAGAGATACGCGCGAAACGCGACGCAAAAGCGACCAATGAATGAATGAATGAAATACTCTTTATTGTACATACACAGTAATAAATTTTGTTACATAGTTAAAATAGCTTATAATAGAGATGTACAAAGAGCGGCTTTATCGCTCGTGAGCGATTTCTTCCAAGCAACTCGATGTAGATATAGATATAGTGAGCAAGAATTAAAGAGTAGAGTAAGACAAGGAAAGAAGAAAGAGTAAACATAGAAAAGTATTATACATAATGAAGGACACATAAGTTGATACATTAATATTACAATAAGTCCAAATAGACCAACTATACTAGTCGCGGACGTGTAGGATACCGGTAGCGTAATGGGAGAAGGGCCTTCGAGATCTTGTCGAGATCAAACGTCGGTATCATAACGATTGACAATGTCAAAGAATAATTTGTTTTGACAATATTCGAATGTGTTGCAAAGAAATGATTTTCCAAATCCATGAAATCTATATTTTACTTATTTTTCATATATCTACGGAATTGAAATAATGATGTTATTAATTTAGATAAAAATGCATTACTACAAGGATATTATTATATAAATATTTTGACGCATTACGGAAAGTTTTGTGAAGAATAAAAATAATAAACAAATATGTATCCATTGTATACTTCCATAAAATTAGGGAGAGGTATTAAGCGACATCATTTTCATTGCTGAAGACGGGACTATAAATTAGTTTGTCGATAATTACCGACATTGTACAGACTGCGGCCCAGGCATTCTGAAATGAAAACAATGAGGTGATTTAGATTCCACATAACACATCTATAAAAATCAAAAGTTCCACAATTTTAAAGAAGAGATTTATATGCATTTTCTGTATTCGACGTGGAGTGAAAGAGTGAATATTATATTGTTGAATGGGATTTCTTATTTATGAAAGGACACTAAAGAGAGAAAGGGAGAGAGGGAAGTAAATACAAATGTATAATCAATTTTAAAGTGAAACTTTTATTACATCGTCTCAAACTTTTTGGTCTGTGTAGCGCATGTCGCGTGTATCGCGGCTGCCGAGTAGGTATACCTACTCGGCAGCCGACCGACACGCGACATGCGCTACACAAAACAGTGTTCGGAACCGTTCGAACAGTTTCACTTTTACCGTGGTTTCATAAAACCACACAACATTTTTTTTTGTTTCGTTTCTTTCGTCTTTACCTGTAGATGCTCCTCACACACCATGTTCGGTTTATCCCCCACACAATCTGTTTTGTAGAGGACGTCGAACTCACCGAGACGTATCTCTGCTATGTTCTTCCCTTCTATACATTGAGCCGCGGTCAGGACGTATCGCTTGTTTATGATACTACCACTGCACTGGAACTGAAGACCGATAGCTGAAAAAAATAAACATTTTTTCTCCTGGTCTAAACAGCGCCATGTTTTTAAATCTGTGTTCCGAAACTTTCTGCTTTATTGAGTAAGTTCAATGAGTTTGCCACAGCAGTAAAACAATGAATTGAATCTTACATGTATTGTAGGATATCTGGACCATCCAAGGGAATTCTTACAAGCTAGCTATTGTTCCACCGACGATACAAGATCCCTGAATATCGCCGCATTCCTCGGGCAGTAGCACTGTGTGATAAATACCTTGTGCTATTTATTAAATAGGTTTGAAGTCGGTGCCAAGCACTAAGCACTTAGTATTAGGCCCGTGCACCGACATCAAACCTATTTAGTAAATAGCACATCTAAATAATATGTATTAATTAATAATATCAAATCTTTTTTTATGTTTTACTTTTCCGTTTTTAAAGTCGGTTGTTTTTAACGTAGTTATTTTTATTATTATATTACATTACTGAGTTCCTATGGCCACCTTCCGATTCGATCATCAAATCAGCTCTATGTCATGATAATGTTTCGTCGCTATCCAATTTACAAACGTATACAAAATTTCAGCCCAATCGGTTACCGGGAAGTAAATCAAAGTTACTTGCTAGATTTCTATTAAGTCATCGAGATCAGACAAAAATGCTCATAAAATAAAAACTACTGGGCCTACCCGAATGAAATTTTTATGGGACCAATGCGACACCATTCCACATCAAACAAAAAAAGAATCACGTAAATCGGTAAAGAGACATCGGAGTAATCGGTGTACATACATGAAAAAAAAAATACCGGCCGAATTGATAACCTCCTCCTTTTTTTTGAAGTCGGTTTAAAAATTAAAATAAACTGAATAAAAATCCGTTGCGTAGTTTTAAAGATCAAACCACATAATATAGTGACAGGTAGGTAGGCGGCGGGAAGCCGCATTTTGTTTTTTGGTTATGCAAAATATCTTAAAACTGAGAAAAGATAGAAGAGTCTGCATTTTCATCATTACTTTTTTCCATATTATTGACTATTATTGATTATTTTTATACATTATAGCCTCGGGCGGAAAGCTAGTACAAATAATAACAACGAAGTGTCTAGTCGTCCGCTAAACGGATGAATAAAATAAATTAGTCGTCCGATTACCGGATGAATAAAATAATTTAATCGTCCGATTACCGGATGAATAAAATAATTTAATCGTCCGATTATTCGGATTACTAGATAACCTTTTAACACTAAAGCTAGTTGGGTTGGACTAAAGCATTGCACAACAAGATTGGTGTCATTATAACACCTATTTATTATTGTTTTATCGTAAAGATTACGCTAATATAAGCATGTTTTATAGGAACAACTTTTCTCTAAAATCAAAAATGGCCGAGATATTCGCCCTCAATTCGTTAGGTTAGGTTTAGGTTAGGTTAGCCTTTAGGTTAGGTTAGGTTAGGTTTCTTAAAAAAAAAACTACACAGAAATAGGAGCCCCGCGAAGCGGGGCTCCGTCGACGCGCAAAAAAAAAATCAAGTTTAGGTTAGGTTAGCCGTTAGGTTAGGTTAGGTTAGGTTTCTTAAAAAAAAACTACACAGAAATAGGAGCCCCGCGAAGCGGGGCTCCGTCGACGCGCAAAAAAAATCAAGTTTAGGTTAGGTTAGCCGTTAGGTTAGGTTAGGTTAGGTTTCTTAAAAAAAAACTACACAGAAATAGGAGCCCCGCGAAGCGGGGCTCCGTCGACGCGCAAAAAAAAAATCAAGTTTAGGTTAGGTTAGCCGTTAGGTTAGGTTAGGTTACTTAAAAAAAAAACTACACAGAAATAGGAGCCCCGCGAAGCGGGGCTCCGTCGACGCGCAAAAAAAATATCAAATACTTACGTGTGCCCTCCTCCCCCCTCTCCTCCCCCCACAAAAAACCTATAATACGTGCGGCAGTTCTCTAAAGAAACCCCGATAACCTAACTATATAGATAAATAGATGTTATCGGACGATTAAATTATTTTATTCATCCGGTAATCGGACGACTAATTTATTTTATTCATCCGTTTAGCGGACGACTAGCGCTGTCCTAATAACAAAATGTTAATGATATGAGTGCATGTACATTATTCAGCATAAATCTAACTAAAAAATGGAAAATAAATATAGTTTAAAAAACTAAAAAACACGCTTTCAGCATATATACCCCTAAAAAGTAAACAATAACTATTGCTCTAGGAATTAAACAATAACCAATACATTGTATTATAATTGTGAAAAAAGCGTGGGATGCCATGTATAATCAACTCTTGAAAAGCGCCCCACGCTTTTTTAACAATTATAGGTACTATGTATTATTATTGTTTAATTCCTAGAGGAATAGTAGAAAAGCGTGTTTTTTTAGTTTTTTAAACTATATTTATTTAAGTACCTGATTACCCTAAAATGAGAAAGAAATGGATGACAGGAAAGAAGTAGATGCAATAGGGCCTAATAAAATTTTATTTTATTAATTTAAATTACTACTAATAAAACACATACAATAATCATCAACAACAACCTCGAGCAAAATGTGGATTGCGAGTACCTAGTTACCTAGATTTTTTAAATCGTTGTCAATAATGTTGGTGTAAGACTCGCGCACGAAGGGTTCCGTACTATGGGGACCCCCCTTAGTATTTTACTTTTTTAATTTTTAGTATTTGTTGTTATAGCGGCAACGGAAATACATGATTTGTGAAAATTTCAGCTTTTTAGCTATCACGGTTTATGATATACAGCCTGGAGACAGACAGACAGACCATGAAGTTTACCCTTTGGGTACGGAACCCTAAAAATGAATCGCAAAATGTGTAGGTAAGCTCATAACTCGAGAACGGCAGAACCGATTTCGTTAATTCTTTCTTTATATTACAAATTGCCTTGCAAAATTTCATTTAAATATTTTCTAAGTATGTTTACTAGATATATTTATTATTATTACTTTAATTTATATTAGGTAATATTATAAAGGTATGGGTAACTTTATCATATAATAAACAGAAACAATAAGTTTAATTAATTTATTGAATAATAAATGATGTATAACATTTCAAATATTTTTATTTTATTTGTGTCAAAAACTTACAATTATGGTTACAAAAAGTACAATTAAACATAAATGGAGAGGACTGGCGTCTGCGATAGGCCTTGTTATAGTTCAATCTTTTCTAGAATCCAGTCAACGTATTTTCGCACATCTGTGTATACTCTTGGAAAGCTTGAAGAGCATTGCATCGGTCCATCCAACGCAATGCCGTACTGAACAAAATGTTCAAAGCCATTAACTTCTGCTTCCAACATAAGAGGACCACCCGAGTCTCCTACGCACGCTCCCTTATTACCTAATGAAATATGTGCAGGTGTAAGTCCACCGGCGCATATTTTATTAAATTCTCTTTCGCCTCCATTTCTGTAAAATAAGATACGTTAAATTATCACATATTATAGAACTACAGCGCGTCTCTCTGTCTTTCTATACGCGATAAATTCAAAAACTACTGCATAGAATTTCATTCTTTTTTTTATACAAATGGATAGCGCTGTTCTCGAAGAAGAATAGAGGAAGATTAGAATATTTGTACATAGTCTTACCTATTATATAAACTGCGACAGACTTCATCGGTTTTGATCGATACAAACTCCTCTAATAACACGTCAGATTTGTATTCTGTGAGACCCCAACCAGCCACAGTAGCCCTTTCTCCACTCAAAGATTTGTCACTTAGCACTGAAGTTACCGGAAGGCAAACGGGGGCTACGTTATCTATAAAAATAATAAAATATATCATACATATGTGTAGGCCACAATCCATGCTGTTTGTAGGATTTTTTTGTATTATAAGGTACTTACCTTGAATTACTTGTACATTAAATACATAGCTTAATAATAATAATAAATAAAAAAGACGTGTGGCACTCGGGGACTGCCGCGGTAAAGCTATTGCATGCTATGCCTTCAAGCCACACCTCCGCGCCCGTCGGAGTGGGGAGCGTGAGGTTTTTCGTTACGCAATTTCTGGATTCGGTCCCCGCGCTCAAGGCCCGCGATAGAAGCTATGCAATAGCTTAATAAATATTCAGGACAATTTTCACACACGGCACGATCTGATCCCATACTAAGCTTTCGCTTGTGTTATGGAAACCAGATAGCTGATAAACATACATATTATATAATTTTTAAATAAGTAAATAAATGTATTTTATGTAAATTAAATGAAGAAACAGATTACTACGATATCTAAATACTTACTATATCTAAAGTCTATGTCTTCCCCAAGTCGTAATAAGGCAATGTCATTATAAGCTCTTAACTTCCCGTATTTTTCATGTATGATTACTTCTTCGACAGCAACATCCTGAAAAAATACAATGAAGCTAGTCAAAACTTCATTTCAATTTACTTGTACTACAAAATTCTATGATATATCGTGTAGTTTATGTTTCCTATGGAATATAGAGTGTAGTTTATTATACTATATATTCCATAGTTTGTTTTTTGTTCAGAGGTGTCGGAGAGGGAGCGCGACCAAAGACAGAACTAATTTATCGAAAATTATGTTCCTTCTATGTTCCTGACTTACCTGTATATGCGACTGACAAACGATGTTCTGCTGTTCTCCTATGCAATCCTCATTGTAGCGGAGGTCATATTCGCCGAGGCGAACTCCAGCGATATTCTGCCCTTGCACACAGCGCACCGTGGTCAATATATATCTCTTGTTTATGATACTTCCAGTGCATTCAAATTGAAGGGCATTTGCTGAAGAAAACATCAAGTACCATTCAATGAGTTTTAAACTTATGACTTTAGTTTCTGCGATGCAGCTTTCAGATAATGTAGTGAGTCAGGGTGGTCCCAACCTATTTTTTTTTCCATTTAAAACTTTCCAGGATTATGTTACAAAACGGAACATTAAAAAAAAAAACAAAAGTTTTTTTAATAAGTAGATAAATTGCTTCCTCTCAAAAATATTACGTCAAGGTTTGGGCCACCCTGTATAGTGTATATAGTTAATAATATACTTACGTGTGTGATAGGATATTAGGGCAATCCAGGGAAATTTGTCGGGATAAGACATCTTTCCACCAGGTGTACGAACAAACTCAATTTCGCCGCATACCTCGAGCTCGGGTAGGAGCTTAAGTTTCTCTATTTTGCTGTCAGATAGCGTTTTTGAGGCATTCTTATCAAAATCCGAGCAGCACACCTGTAGGAATGTTATGGGAACATTCAATGTAACATCAATACTAATGTTATTACAGACGTAACAAGAAGCCTCCATTTATATCCTACTAATATAATAAATGCGAAAGTTTGTTTGTATGGATGGATGGATGTTTCCTTTAGTAATGAAATTTAGTATGTAGGTAGCTGAAGACCCAGAATAAGACATAGGCTACTTTACATCCTGGAAATCCCATAGGAACGGGAACTATGCGGGTTTTTCTTTGAAAACGCAGGCGAAGTCTCGGGCGGAAATCTAGTAGGGTTTTTTTATGGACGGACAAATTTTAAATGAAATAAGTAAGATGTGTGTCAGGTATATTTACACTTTTTTGTTTTAATTTGAAAGACTCTTGTTATCACGCTATAATTAGACACCAACGTTATAGTTAATACTATTTCTTATATCGTACTTACCTTGTATATACTGCCATGATAGCCGCAACGAGCCTTTTTAAGAATTTGTAGTGTATCATTATCTCTTTTTTTCATTATTTGATCTAGCGCGGGCTGGCATGATAAAATATCTTGACAGTCACTGCATTCTCCTGAGAATTTTTAATTGTTTTGTTATTTCTGAAAAGGGGACTTTCAACGGCATATAAAAAGAAAAACAAATATAAAAAAAAACAATTTGGTTTCATCATAATATCATACTAATTAATAGATATTATACCTATTATTTGAATAATCTTAGAAATTATTTATAGTTTACTTACTGCTCGATACTTCATAACATACGTAAAACAATGGTATACTGAATAATAAAATTTTTAATAACATTTTAAATTGGTATATTAGATAGTTAACTATTAAGAAGTGTTTAAATGTTTAAACTATTCAGCACGAAATTCTTGAGACAACTGACGCACCATATTATAGCCCGGTCAATTTAAACCAAAAAATGAGGGTACTACTACATAAAGTCCCAACAGGCTGAATTTCTGTGAAGTTGTTGAAAACATAATTATAAACAATGTCTAAAAGTTCCCCATCATTCCCCTGTAAGCTAAAAATTTTATTCACGGTCAAAGGTCAAAAAAATGAGTTTTTCGCGATTTTCAGCAAAACGGTAAGTTTTATCATAAAGTACCTCAGGCAAAGATTGTAGATCATAAAATTATCTATAACAAATGTATCAATACTTTTTTTCTTACGAGCCACCGTTTCTGAGATATAACGATTCAAAAAGTTATAAAAGTTGTTATCGTCATAATATGCATAAGTACGCCACGTATATACATCTAGAGTTGTAATATTTTATATCCCACACAATATATATATATATTAAATGTTTAAATATTTTTCTATCGGTCATTGTAACTTATACAGTAGAACCTCGATAACTTAAATCTCGGTAACATAAAAACCTCTGTAACTTCAAAAAATAATATGTTCCCTTCCCATCAGAGCTACTTACTACACCGCGTTGTGTGGGATAGCGAAGAAACATTCAACGTTATCTTAGAT
Organism: Colias behrii; assembly: GCA_029959065.1. NCBI lineage: Eukaryota > Metazoa > Arthropoda > Insecta > Lepidoptera > Pieridae > Colias > Colias behrii. The sequence continues at coordinate 7,490,375 of JARWMC010000018.1, forward strand.
AAATACGTTCAATATGTACGTAGACATTTTGGTTCCAGAGTTACTGTCGTATTTGATGGTTATGATGATTGCACGAGAAATATCAAAGCTGCACAACAACGTCGTCGAACTTTAACAACATCTTCATCTTCTGATATTTTATTTGATGAACTTATGATAGTCCCAACCAGTCAACAGAAATTTCTTTCAAATACCCACAACAAGTCTCGGTTCATTTCAATGTTGAAACAAAAGTTTACGGCTGAAAATATATTGGTAAAACAAGCCAATAATGATGCTGATGTATTGATTATTGAAACAGCAATAGAGCAATTCAATTTGACAAATACAACTATTGTTGTTGGTGAAGATGTTGACTTACTTGTAATACTCACTGCTCGAACGCCAACTGAAAAAACTATTTATTTTCTTAAAACCAGGAAAAGCTCAGCATCAATCAAATATATATTCATCAAAAAGTTTATTTACTTTAGTTAAGTGTAAAGATCATGTACTATTTTTACACGCAATAACTGGCTGTGTTTACAGGAGGGGTAAAACAGCAGTTTTCAAAATGTTTGAAAAAAAAGATTTCATTCAATGTGCTGAAGTTTTTAAAAAGAGTAATTCAACTCAACAAGAAGTTATTACCAACGGCATCCGCTTTCTTCTTTCTATGTACGGAGCTCCTAAAAAAACTACCTGTTTAGATAAGCATCGATATGCATGTTTCGTTAAAAACACTAAACATAAAAAAACAAGTTCAACTAGCTTGTCTTCCTCCAACCTCAGTTGCTGCTCACCAACATCTTTATCGAGTATATTACCAAGTTCAAGTGAGGCTTGGTTATGATCAGACCCTACAGACTAGGGTTGGAAGTTGGTCAACAATATATTAGAGCCAGTTCAAACTTTACTTCCACCTGCGCCGGAAAAACTGCTGAACACTATTTTTTGCAACTGCAAAAAGGGATGCAGTGCTAAATGTGGTTGCAAAAAAGTCGGACTGTCTTGTTCTTTGGCATGCACAAATTGTCAAGGCCGGTCGTGCTCTAATATTGAATCACAAACAATGGAGGATTCGTTTGACTCAGACGAAGTATCATGCGATACATCGCTATTGACGCATTTTACTTGCATCCAAAATGAAGATGAAGAAGAAGCAGGAGAAGAAGAACAAGAAGAAGAACAAGAAGAAGATCAAGAAGAAGAACAAGAATTTGAAACTTACGAATAAGACGAATAAACTTCAACACTTTTTTTTCATTTACATCGCTTTTATCTTTCCCAATCTTTGAAAATTTCCGTTATTTCGCAATAGTTTTACATTAAACAGGATCACAACTGACCCGTGGAGTAGACCTACTGGGGAAACCACGTTAAAAAACGCGCTAAGTACACTACCTCATAGGTGGCGTGGAAACGTGTGCATATTATGACGATAACAACTTTTATAACTTTTTGAATCGTTATATCTCAGAAACGGTGGCTCGTAAGAAAAAAAGTATTGATACATTTGTTATAGATAATTTTATGATCTACAATCTTTGCCTGAGGTACTTTATGATAAAAGTTACCGTTTTGCTGAAAATCGCGAAAAACTCATTTTTTTGACCTTTGACCGTGAATAAAATTTTTAGCTTACAGGGGAATGATGGGGAACTTTTAGACATTGTTTATAATTATGTTTTCAACAACTTCACAGAAATTCAGCCTGTTGGGACTTTATGTAGCACCGAATGTTTAAATTGACCGGGCTATTACAATTAGATAACATATGTTGTTCCATATTTACCTATCGGTTATGTTTTTTCCTTAAAATAATGATCATTTATTAAGGATAAATTTGAATGTTTATGTATCGCAAATGTGCCGTGAACGTTGACCGAGCTAACCCGGTATGACCCGGGCTAAAACAAAATAAATAAAAACGGCCAAGTGCGAGTCGGACTCTCGTACAGAGGGCTCCGTACAAACCCATTTTTTATATGTTATACGTAACTTTAAATTTATGTTTTTAGCAAGGCCGCCATATGTACAATATATTATTTTATAATATTATGTTCTTCCTGTATTTATTTTTATTCTGTGCAATAAAGTATTAAATAAATAAAGAATACATTTTATTTGTAATAGTTTTTATTCTGACTCTTACTTTTGGTGATCACTCACACATATACAAAGCTCAGCTTTTGGACTGTAGCTAAGACTGTAGCTATTTGTGCTATTATTGTCCAATAAACAAATTTCAAAGTCAACAACCGTCGAATTTATGATAAAAATCTTGTCAAAATCGAATTTAGTAAAACAGCAATAGACTACATAATATTACTAGTGGTCCGCCCCGGCTTCGCCCGTGGTACCTACATGTTTAAACTATCCTATCTCTCAAGTTGGATCGAACTGCACATGGTGTGCGAATTTTATTATAATCGGTTAAGTGGTTTAGGAGTCCATTGAGGACAAACATTGTGACACGAGATTTATATATATTAAGATGTAGGTTTACATTGACTCTATTGCTGCCAATTGCTGCATGCATATTAATACTAATAATAATAAAAAATTCTTTATTGCACACCAAATAAAAGAACAGAGAAGAAAACAGCACATAGGAACATTGTAAAAAAGGCGGTCTTATCACTTAGGTACAAGTGATTTCTATCAGACAACCTGTGATATTGGAAAATGCTGGAAGAATACATTTATGGAGGACACGTACACAAGACACAAAATTTACTCTTTATTGTAATGATTGCATGAATTATCGCATCATGAAAAATCGGTTCAGTGGTAAAAATGTGCAAAGGACAAAAAAACACATAGGTACCAGCGTTACAGAGATACAAACAGATAGAGTTATTTTCGCATTATTAATGTTAGGAGGTATGCTACCGGTCCAGCAGTTTTTTGTTCTCGCAAATATAAACGTGTTATCTATATTCTTAGTACAATCACCTATGAATATCCAAAATCATTACAAAAAAATGTAGGTAACAAAATTACTAATAATAGCTTTTTTGAGTTTATTCATTACAAGCACAAAACATGTTTTCTCTCCACGATATTTATAGTAGGTACCTACTATCTATACCTACGTCTTATATTATAAAGTTGAAGAGTTGGTTTGTTTGCTTGAATGCGCTAATCTCAGGAACTAGTGGTCCGTTTTGAAAAATTCTTTCGGTATTAGATAGCCCATTTATGAAAGAAGGCATATGAAAATTATATAATTATAGACTACTTTTTATTATATCTATTATAGACAGAATTTTTAATCTTTTGCCTTTAGATAGATCCATCAAACATAATTTTTTTATTGCAAGACGTTTTTTTCGTTGTTAAATAGGTGCCATACGCAATTTTTTATTTCAAAATAATTAAAATGTCATCGAAATAAGTGAAATTATACTATATATAATATTCATTTTACTATTTAAAATTTTTAGCAACAATCTACCATGGTGCCTCCTTTTCCCAACGAACCTCAAAAAGGACGTTAATGTAAACTTGATAAAAACCAAATATCATCAAATTCATATCAATACCCAAAAGTGCAATAAATATGAAACCATCTATTAAAAATATTAGTTTACTAATTATTCAATATAAGTATTAAAAAAGGATAATATAATATAAGTAATAAAGTTATTACTTACCTTTTACGCGGACTCATGTTGATGTAATTTCTATCACCAATAAACGCAACTGGTACGGGAGCTATTAACGTTTTAAAAAAAGTCATTTTAGTATAGTTGGGTTTTTGATATACTGTTTCTCTTGCTATTTCGGTTAGAGTCCGGGCTGTCTGGCTGGCGGTAGTGGTTGCGTTTATTAGTGCGCACAGGAAAATATCCGTAATTTAAAGTCATTTATTAACGCGTAATTTTTAATCTTTTGCCTTTAGATAGATCCATCAGACATAATTTTTTTATTGCAAGACGTTTTTTTCGTTGTTAATTAGGTGCCATACGCAATTTTTTATTTCAAAATAATTAAAATGTCATCGAAATAAGTGAAATTACATCAACATGAGTCCGCTTAAAAGGTAAGTAATAACTTTATTACTTATATTATATTATCCTTTTTTAATACTTATATTGAATAATTAGTAAACTAATATTTTTAATAGATGGTTTCATATTTATTACACTTTTGGGTATTAATATGAATTTGATGATATTTGGTTTTTATCAAGTCTACATTAACGTCCTATTTGAGGTTTGTTGGGAAAAGGAGGCACCATGGTAGATTGTTGCTAAAAATTGTAAATAGTAAAATGAATATTAAACATAGTATATCCTTCACGGGGACTCATGTTGATGGAATTTCACTTATTTCGATGACATTTTAATGATTTTGAAATAAAAAATTGCGTCTGGCACCTATTTAACAACGAAAAAAACGTCTTGCAATAAAAAAATTATGTCTGATGGATCTATCTAAAGGCAAAAGATTAAAAATTACGCGTTAAAAAATGACTTTAAATTAAGGATATTTTCCTGTGCAGATAAGATGCGCACTAATAAACGCAACCACTGCGACCAGCCAGACAGCCCGGACTCTAACCGAAATAGCAAGAGGAACAGTATATCAAAGAACCAACTATACTAAAATGCTCTCTTGTCAACGTTGGTAGCTCCTATACGAAACCACTACCGCCAGCCAGACAGCCCGGACTCTAACCGAAATAGCAAGAGAAACAGTATATCAAAAACCCAACTATACTAAAATCCCGTACTAGCTCCCGTACCATAAAGAATAGAAAAAATTCGATCACGAGGCGGGACTCGAACCCGCATCCTTTCACGCCAATCCGGGGCGGATGCTTGACCAATTCAATTCAAAAAATGCTTGACTCGTGACCCGCCAGAGCGATCGAATTTATTCTATTCTTTATAAATTAATATTTATAAAGCATTTGAATGTCATAAAACCAAAAATATCAAATTCAGAGGTATAAAATAAAACAGAATAATTTATAAACTTTTTATTTCATTCTTTACAAAATCATAATTGATTGTCCATTCTCGCTAACTACAGGTATTTTTAAACTATAAAAGAACTTAAATACAAGAATAAGTAAGAAGGTATACTTTATTTTTTTACAAAAAGAATCTTCTTCACTAGAATACTAAAATTGAAGTATTCTAAATAAGAATTCAATTCTTAAATAAGTGCAACAGCAAATTGAATTTTGCACATTTACAAAGAGTCCATAACTTACTAGGTTTACTTTATAAACTAGAATAATTATTGATATGATTCCAAGTAAATTGCGTCATCGTCGTATCTTTAAGATCTTAAAGATCATCGTTAACTTTTACGTTTACTTTTGCCACACCCCGGACACTCCATACAAAATTATCGTTTTGACAGTCACACTGTAGAGAGTGCAAATGTGTGTGTTAACGCTTTAGGGTTGGCACATTTGTGACTAGCGTAAAGAAATTCGCATTTTTATGATGAAATACATCCGTAAACAGCACAATATCTATTATCTAACCATTTTCTGCGAAAAACGATAATCACAAATCCAAAATAATAAAATTACTTTAAGTCAATTTGATTAATGTTGTCAATCTTCGTTGCGTATCGTCCTTACGGAAAAATACGGACCATCTATAGCGTGATCGTGTGGGGTAAGGTAAGTGTTAAATTTTGGCGGGAGGCGGAGAGTGTTCGTTCTGTAGCGTTTAGCTACTATTATGTATTCTGTGCTTTTGCCCTTACTGGTTAGCGTATTTTTTCTATTTTTTGAAGTATCCTTATGAATTTGATTTATTTCATTTTCAAGAAGATTTGCTTTTACGTTTTTATATGGGGTTTCTTTATCTCCTGGGACGTTACAATGATATCTAATAAGTCATAACATTTTATACTGATTATTAAGAATTGTTTTCCGAAAGCAGTATCGCGATACGCCCCTGTACTATGATGTGTTGTAGCAATATTATTTCCGGTGTGGAAAAGTGATGGAACTAGATGATCTATAATATGGTCCCATCCCAAAGTTTAAAATATTATTTATTACAGACAGAGAAAAAAAAATGTGTTTAAAATCGTATAAATAACTAATTATACAGTACTCCCAAACTGATAATGCGCATAGAAAAATTCGTCACTGTTCGGCAACTGTCATATTCCCCGAGCCTCCGAAGACGATACGTATATAGAGTGGTTAAATATATTTTCTTCATGCCATAGTTTATTAGAATTATGAGTTTTATTGTGATTTTATGGTAAAAGAGATAAGTAACGAAATTTGTTTCGATAATTCAATGTAAGTTAATAGCGAGGATAAGCCACACGATTACGAATATATATTTGTTGTATTGATTTACTTGGAAAATTCTATACTTAGAACTATTAAAGTGTCTTACTGAAGCTGGCGTAATGATGGATGTATGGAAGGTTAAAATAAGACAAAATTTATATTTAAAAAAATGATTTTCAAACACTGGTTTACATTTAAATTGTGAAATCTAATCATTAAAATCTCAGTCTAAAGGATTTACAGAATCAGGGATTATCTCTATTTCTGATATCGTAGAATGATCAGAATTTTCATTATGCTCTTATTAATTTTCACTTTCCCCACTGCTATCTGCTACCTGTGTAAATAATCATTTTACCGGAAAATTCAACTTTGAAACAAAACTAAGATGGGTATGTAACAGCAGCTCTATATAATTCCATACAGAGATAATACGTGCGGTCACCACCAGTATATAAAGACGACTGACGGATTTTTGAATTTTTTGACTGACAGGCTACCGTCACCTATCGCCCGAATTGTTTTCGATTGTGTATGACTCTGAATTGACTCCTATTTCTTTCGAACAAGGTGCAAGATGCAAGTGCATTGTTTAGGGCACTTACGATTCAATGATTTGGGGTAATTCGGGTGTTTCTGGAAATACGATAATTAGCGAAGATCTGCATGCGCATTATTAATTTTGGAGTACTGTAAATCCATTCAACACTCAAAAATTTACTGTAATTGACTATTAACATTTTATTAATAAAAATCAATAGACGACTAATTACAACCTTTTAATAATTTACATATCCAAGTTAAACTGAGCAAATATTCATTTATTCTCTTATGTTTTCCAATATCCAGTCTACGTAATTTCGCACATCAGTGAATTTTGTGGGGACGTCAATGCCGCAGATCTTCGAGCCAGTGGAGATTATGCCGTACTGCACTATCCTGTCAATACCATTATACACGCTTTCTACTAGCAGTGGACCCCCAGAGTCACCCCTACAGGTATCCTTGTGGGGAGCACCAGCACAAATCTGCCCTTCTAGTTTATCGACGCCTTGTTTTGGATCCCTGTAAAGTAAGACTACAGATATTATAATACTGGTAAAACGCCTTGATCAGAACACAGAGAACAGAGCCACGTAGAATATGCTTGTTTAAATATGTGAAAAGCGTACCCTAAGTAAGCGTAATTCCTTCTGTGCAAAGCGTACGAAAGAAACATATTATTCAAAATATAATTGAATTTTTAGGGTTATGTTTCTGACTGAGCAACTAGGTAACAAAGAAAATGCTTTGGCCCCATCTTCAGACCACTGAAAAAAATCTATTAAGGATGATTATGCTCTGGTTAGATTTAGACAATATCGTCTTATTATGTTTGACAATAAGTAATGGGTGAGACAGGATAGTTTAAATTTACTAAATTTGGTAAAAGTTGTAGTGGGAAGAACACACTGTAAGTTTAATATGTTACAGAATGAGTAAGAACTTCGCATAGTTGCATTATTTAAATAAATAATAATTAATGGATCCTTTTCACCAAATTTTGAACGAAATTCTACTATACTATCTTCTATCCACTGAACTCTTGAAAACGTTTACATACCAATCATAAACACTACGACATTTATCCATAGTTTTAATCTCAAAATTGGCTTTATATAGCAGGGTAGAATCTTGACCAGTCTCTGTGACACCCCATCCTGCTACAACAGCATTCTCATTGTCCAGATTCTTGTATCGTAGTTCATCAGTTACGGGTAAACAAATAGGGAGAATGTTCTCTGGAAGAAAGTAACAAAAGTGTTTCATAATAGATATCAACACAAAAACACAGATGATTTGGACAGAGTGGCGTATTTAAATTGAGTTCGTTTGTTGTAAAGATTAAGCAAAACTCTTGAAAAATATTCTACGAATACATTTTTGATGCCTATTCAATTTTTGATCTATTTTTTGATTCATCGATCGAATAAACTGGAGGAACCGAGGGATTAAGTCCAGTCCATTTATTATTTTTTTTAGTTTACTGAAGCTTTAAACGAAAAAATTGCTCACAAGGTGCCGTGGTGACAGTAATAGCACATAACGAAATTCGTGTTATAGCTCAAATGAAAACCCTCACGATGCGTTGTGACAATCATAGAACAACTAGCGAAATTCGTTCTGTGGCTGACATGCTATTCAACAGTGAAGAAAAGCCACGATGTGTTTTGAACATAAATTGATTTACCAATTACCATTACACAACGTATATTTCTTTAACTAAAGAACGTTCGATTTTAATAATTTTTGTTAGTTGGATTTGTCTCTACTTTTATCAAAATTAGGACAGAAGTTTATCCAAGCGGAGCAGGGGCAATCATCTGCTAGTAGCTATTATAACTCAGGCCCCGGAACCACAGAAACAATAGAAAATCTATTGTGTCTGGGACCGATCGGGCCGCTTGGGGCTCAATGGGTTAATAAATCATGAAATAAATGAGGTTACAAATGATTACTTACTGTGATTTAAATCTATATTCCTCTCCAACCTCAGCAAAGCAATATCATGACTACTTGATAAATTATTCCATTTTTCATGTATAATTATTTTTTCAATATCCAAATCCTGAAACACATTTAGTTACTTTAAATGCAGAATAAACATGTCACTACATAGTATAAAACAAAGTCGCTTTCTGCGTCCCTATGTCCCTTTGTATGCTTAAATCTTTAAAACTACGCAACATATTTAGAAGCGGTTTTGTTTAATAGATAGAGTGATTCAAGAGGAAGGTTTTAGTATATAATTTATTATGTTTTAGACAAAGCGGGCGAAGCCGCGGGCGGTAAGCTAGTTATAAATAATTTTGAGTTAGATGTAACGACAAAATACTATGTTAATTCTATTTCAAAGATAGGACATGCAGTTATGTTAAAGAATAAACATAAATTTTTGTTCACAATTACCAAGGATACAAAAGAAATTATTCCGAAAATTACTTACTTCAACATGACTCTCGCAAAACCGTGGCTTTACACCTTGACAGTCCTCCTTGGTACTAATGTCATGATCACCAACCCGGACCCCATTTATGTTCTTTTTGGCCGCGCAATGTGCAGCAGTGAGAATATATCTTGAATTAATTATGCTTCCAGCACACATAAAGTATTGTCCATCACCTGAAAGATAAGAGAAAATAATATAAGATAGGGAATGTTTTATATGATGGCTCTTCTTACATCTGCAGGTTTAACAACATGAAACAATATCCCTACATAGCATAAAACCAAATCACTCCTAGCTGTCTGTTCCCATCTGTTCCTATATGTAAAGATCTAATGTTTAAAACTATGCGACGGATTATGAGACGTTATTTTTTCAAGATAGTGCGGTTCTCAAGGAAGGTTTTAGTATATAATTTGTAAACTTTAAGACATATCGCAATATAATGCCGGCTATTCACGTACCTGCCGCAGGGGCGATATTGGTTAAATCTCGGTTGGATCGATTTCAGTTGTTCTATCGATTTCCCCTGCTTGCCTATACGCATCAAAATTAAGGAGTCAATTCAGGGTCCAATTCCAATATTGCCCCTGCTGCAGGTACGTGAGTAGCCGGTCTAAGTCTCGGGCGGAAAGCCAGTAAATTATAAAACCCTGTCTTACGTCGTTTATAAGAGATCAGAGCCATCCAGGGGAACTCGTACAGGCCAGCCACATCACCACGAATGATACGGGAACCATCGATGTCACCGCAGGAAGCTGGTAGTAACTTTATTTGTGGATTATCGACTTGCTTCTCATTCTGGAAACCGGACATTCCACTTCTGTCGTCTATACCTGATAAGGTAAAATGAGAGCAACACACCTGTTGAATTAATTTTGATTGTTATAATACAATAGTATAGGTACATATTATAATGCCTAGTTGAACAAACTCTCAACAACAACTAATATAGCTTTACAAAATCTAGGCACTATTGGTATTTAAAAATTCTCAGTAAGGGCTTCACTTACAGATAAAATTAATCTAACCAATCAGTCAAAACTAAGGTCAAAACGTTTACCTTTTTAATAAAAGATGAAGGATATTTTTATGACGCAAATTTTTTTATTTGATATAATTAGAATACTAATAATAATATTATCAATTATGTACTTAGAAAATAATTAAAAGATGAATAAAAAGGTTGAATAACCTTAGTTACTCTTTCTAATTGAATGTATTCAACACCACAAAATGCTTCTAGGAACATCGTCGCAGTTTTCGAACTTTTGTGGTAAAATGCTAATTGTTTTGCCTCTTCACATGATGTGTAAGCTATACAGTCACTGCATGTTTCTGGAAAAAAATTAGTACCCATATTAAAATTCTGGAGCTCGGAAAAGTCTCGTGTTATCATAAGGTAAGATCACGTTATTGCATGTTGTTTCAATATTTTCAAGTTTTGTTTTGCTTAGACTATATTATATTACATCTTTTACCAAGGTTTGATTAATCCATTATACGGAGAGTCATAGATTTGGCTACAGAGAAAAATCGAACTTTCACACGCTGATTACGTAAAATAGAATTTATAAAATCGTTGATGCATTTATAACTGTTTTGAGAAATTCTTAAAACTCTATTTGTACACCCCTGACTGATAACGTGCCGACTTTTGCCATTCGCACGCGATTAAATCCATAATCTGAATAATCACGTTATTTCTATTTTTAAATTATATTTTACTTATTAATGAGAGTTAATTTATAAACTATTAATATAGATATTCATAATATCCATCAATAATAAATATAAATATACGATCTACTTATAAATCTATACTAATATTATAAAGCTGAAGAGTTTGTTTGAACGCGCTAATCTCAGCAACTACTGGTCCGATTTGAAAAATTATTTCGGTGTTAGATAGCCCATTTATCGAGGAAGGCTATAGGCTATATAATATCATCACGCTAAGACCAACAGGAGCGGAGCAATGCGGGTGAAACCGCGTGACACAGCTAGTTAATAATATGTGTGTAGATCATACATACATACATACATATAGTGACATGTGTGAATGGAGTCCAAAATATTTGTAAGAATAAAAAATTACTTCATTTAAGCTCAATTCGATTAAAATGTTTTAGCTTTGTTAATGCTTACTTACTCATTGATAATGTTATATCAGCCGCATTTAAAAATACCGCCAGAATAAGAATTCCGAGCATTTTTAATGAATAAATTTATTTTTGTACACAGAACACATTCACGCCACTTCAACTCTGAGGTCTTACTACCGGGCGTGTACGGATTGAGGAAAATTATAATAAACTTGTTCTATGGCTTATTTTACTGTTTATATACATAAAGCTTCGAAGTATATTAATTGTATTCTTAAGGAGTTAGGGCGACAAATACATAAGTGTGACATCGGCATACTTAAAAGTAACTAATATTTTAGATGACGTCTTGTATTCTCTTGAATTCCCCTAGCTAAAAGCTCATATACTGCCGTCGAAAGAAAAAGGGCCACAACTAACATTTTTTGAAAAATTGAGTTATATACATATTTGGAATCAGGAAAAAAAGGCGCATCTGCTCAATTTTTTGTAGAATTTTATCTCCAAGGAATCCGGAGATAAAAAGGCACAAATGACACAAATATTTTCGTTTTATGTAATTAAAAGGTGTTAAAAGGCACATTTACAGTTTACTTACCATTACAATGAAAAGGCACATATTATACGTAGATGTGACTTTACTTCCTACAGATTTTTACTAAAAACTACTTCAAAAGGCACATCTACAACATAACACAAAGAAAAGGCTCAAATGCCAGATGTGTGGCCAGATGTGCCCTGTCTACTTAATAAAAGATCCTTGCATGTTTCAATTAATTAACGTATAAAAGGCACAAATAACGAGTTGTGCCTTTTCTTTTAACTATTTGCGATTAGGGGTGAGGAAAGGAGGGCAGGGTTCGGTCGAAACGCGCCAGTTGTGCCCACAGTCAATTATGCCTTTTCTTTGTAGTATGTGGTATTAACGCGGTTCTACGCTATGAAGCAGAATATGGTAAAAACTTTAAACCCAATTATCTCAGTTCCACCAAAATGCTAGATGTGCCCCTTTTTCTTTCGACGGCAGTATAGTTCTTCGAAGTTCATATTAATTCACGTTTTTTCCAGTCTTAAAACTTCCTTCGGACATGAAGGCCAAGTCAGTCTGGTTGTTTTAATCACTACATAGTATAAAACAAAGTCGCTTTCTCTGTCCTTATGTCCCTATGTCCCTATGTCCCTATGTCCCTTTGTACGCTTAAATCTTTGAAACTACGCAACGGATTTTGATGCGGTTTTTTTTTAATAGATAGTGTGATTCAAGAGGAAGGTTTATATGTATAATAACATCCATTAAATAGTGGAGAAGTACTGTTATTTTTGAGGTTTCTAATGTGATGTCGTAAATAATTACATTTTTTCCGCTTACATTGCAAACGCAGGCTGAACCCTACGAGTTTTATCAAAATAATGTACTAAGTATTATGCACATTGAAAAGGTCTACAGAAAAGTCCGTGATGGTATATGTCTGTCTCTTATGGATAACCCACAATAATTTTTTTTTGTCATTTACTTTTTACGACCAATAATGGCTAATTTTCGAAGCGATTTTAACCAATACAGCATTAATCCTTAACCAATTAAATACCTTGAATACATTGTTCATTTAATATAGATCTATATGGCCCTATACACCGTATGATTTAAGTGAATATTTTCGAAGATATTACAGATTTAAAAATTGCGGGACGTAGCGTTTGCGGCGGTACCGGCCGGCCGCCCGGCTATATATTTTATACCCGTGCGAAGCCGGAGCGGGCCGCTATGTTTTTATAAGGTTTTTATATTATATACAACGTTCACAGTTTTTCTGTAGTGTATTTAGTATCAGCATTGCACCCGTGCGAAGCCGGGGCGGGTCGCTAGTTTTATCTATAAACTAGCTGTGCCCCGCGGTTTTGCCCTCATAGCTTGACTCGCATTGGTCTTAACGTGGGGATATATAGCCTATAGCCTTCTTCGATAAATGGGCTATCTAAGACAGAAATAATTTGTCTAATCGGACCAGTAGTTCCTGAGATTAGCGCGTTCCAACAAACAAACAAACAAACTTTTCAGCTTTATAATATTAGTATAGATTAATATTATAATAATATGTATAGTATAGATTTATAACTTTGTAAACATGTTAATCTCATATAAACAGCTGAACTTTGACATAATATCATACTCATATCTATAACGGATTAATATGTTAATATGTTATAAATGTGAATTGTTTCCTGGTGTATTATGTCATGTTTTGCTACTTCTTTGTCTGGAAGAGGATTTGGATCGGACACTGAAGATGATTAAAAGTCGAAGAAGTAACCAAAAACTATAAATTGCTATCGATATCGATAAAAAATTCTACCGAGTAGACTATAACCTCTCAAAACTTATAGAAATATATATGATACACCGCTAATAGCATAAACAGACGCTCCGATTCGGTTGGTGCCAACCATATTGGAACCGACATGGCAACCATTCCAACATTGCTACAGATTGTCCGACGGTTGGCCTTCCAGCTGTCAGTTGACCATAGAGTTATATGTCAGTTGACCATAGTACGAAGAGAATGGGCTAAATTCTACTATAGAAATAGAGAAAATTACAGTCATATGCGGCTCTTACAACTTATTTTTTAAGGTTTTTAATGTAGCCGCACTGTCAATTTTTTTTAATACTTCTAACATAATAAAATACGCTTGATTTCTGGCATCTCTATTTGCGTAATCTTTGTTACTTAAGTCCCACAAACAGGGAAAGTCTTTATATAGTTCCAGTAATTTTATTAATATGTCACGTTCGGTGACCGTAACTCCCTCTCCTACACCGGCGGCGTTGCGAATGTGAATGAGCCAATTACCTATATTACTCTATGGAATGAGCCGATTTGGTCGGAACAAAGCTTCCAAACGTTCCAATTTGGTTGGATCGGATAGGAAGTTGGTTTGGTCGGTATAGCCGGCGCATCCGACCACGTCAAACCAATATTAATAATAATTATGTCGGACCGACCGCTCTCTACACTTTCCGATTTGGTCGTGGTCGGATGGTTGGCACCAACCAAATCGGAGCGTCTGTATATGCTATAAATATATTGAAACCACAGATAGCCAGGCAATGTAAGTCGATGATTCATAATAAATATTTTACATACTTTAGTCACCAATTCTGAAGTTGGTTATTCCTTTTTAGAGTTTTTCATACAAAAAATCCTTCGAAAGGGCTGTGTGGCATTTTAATGGAATAATTGTAGAATTTAACAGTTTTCTCATAAAAAATAACATGTTTTTAATATCGTTTGTGCCTGCTTTACAATCAATTATAAACGTGTAACGAACCAGATAAATTAATAACAATATCGCAAATCATTGTTTATATTCTGTAACTTGTGAATATGCTGTCGAGTGTAGATAATTCGTGCATAAATTATTGATAAACGTTTCTCACTCACGGCAATAACAAAATATGTCATACATTAATATATTTGCGAAAATATCCATAATTATTAAAATAAACTTAAGCTTCAAATCCAAACTGGACGTTAAAAGGGACCAATTGGAAAGCAAGAATCATCAAAATCGGTTCACCCAGTCGTAAGTTCCTGTAGTAACGATCAGTCGAATTGCGAAGCTCCTCCTTTTTTGAAGCTCGTTGAAAATGCTTTAAGAAAAAAAACAATTTTTTTTCGTAAAATATATGATTATTAATATATAATCATTGTGAAGTATCATGTATATAATATTATGTATTCTATATATTGTGTATCAGCTTGGATTAAACCGTTAAACATATAATTTAATTGAAACGGAAGGAAAATATAAAAATCCATACTAATATTATAAATGCGAAAGTAACTCTGTCTGTCTGTCTGTTACTCAATCACGCCTAAACTACTGAACCAATTTTCATGAAATTTGGTATGGAGATATTTTGATACCCGAGAAAGGACATAGGCTACTTTTTATCCCGGGAAAATGACGCAATCCCGGAAATCCCACGGGAACGGGAACTATGCGGGTTTTTCTTTGACTGCGCGGGCGAAGCCGCGGGCGGAAACCTAGTGTTTATATAAATCTTCTTTTTCTAGGAATTATATTAATTTCCTTTTAAGTGCGTAAATGATAATTATCAATTTGGATCTTAGAAATATGTGCGATTTTTATTAATGTTTCTAATTGTCTTGATTTGAATTGTATTGCTTGTGTTTATTGTATACTAGATTTCCACCCGCGGCTTCGCCCGCGTTTTCAAAGGAAAACCCGCATAGTTCCCGTTCCCGTGGGATTTCCTGGATGTAACCTATCCTATGTGTTAATCCAAGTTACCCTCTATATGTGTGCTTAATTTCATTGTAATCGGTTCAGTAGTATTTGCGTGAAAGAGCAACAAACACACACATATACATCCTCACAAACTTTCGCATTTATAATATTAGTAGGATTGTGAAGTCAAATAATTAATGTTCTTTCTTTATTTCTAATGGCTTTTTAAAACGAATTAATTTTCTCGTATAGCAGCTAGAGATACAAAGCTAGGTTTAGTTCATTTTTATAAGAATTTTATTTTGAGCAAAGATATTTTTTTCGTTTTCTGCTAGGAACTTTGCTACGAAGACAAAATCTAATGTGCCTTAAAGTTCTAAAATCTTTTTTAGGCTCAGCTCCTAATAGCCAAAATATGTTCCTTCATTCATAGCATTTCTCTTCATTACCTACGTATGTACTTATTATTTGCGCTATGAGTTATGTTTTCTTAGGAGTGTTCTTATGGTAATGTGAGCTTATGTACATATGATTATGTGAATATATTAAAGGTACTGATTACGTATTTATACGTGTGGTGATAATAATATCACCACACGTATAAATACGTAATAATGGTATAATTTTTAATCACTAAAATTAATAAATTAAACGGAAATAACACTAAACAATAACACACTACATGTACTTAGTATCTTCACTACATAGTATAAAACAAAGTCGCTTTCCCTGTCCCTATGTCCCTATGTCCCTTTGTACGCTTAAATCTTTGAAACTACGCAACGGATTTTGATGCGGTTTTTTTTAATAGATAGAGTGATTCAAGAGGAAGGTTTATATGTATAATAACATCCATTAAATAGTGGAGAAGTACTGTTATTTTTGAGGTTTCTAATGTGATGTCTAGACATCGGATTATATGCACTAACAAAATGCCAAAATATGCATGCAAATATGCACTAAAAAAGGCCGAAATATGCATTAAAAACGACTGATATGCCTAAAATATGCACAATAAAAAATCAAAAAACCTTTATTATTTTTATATATTTTAATTTTTTATCAAAGATTGTACAAAAACAGTGAAATTTTCTTGAAATTAAGTATAGTTTTTGTGCCAATATACAATTAAACATTTTTACCAAATTTTCGAGTGCAAATTTGTGACGTTTGTCACCCGCGAGCCCAGTGTTGCCACCTTAGACCTTTCCGGGCTAAATCTAGCCCTTTTTTGAAAATCAAGCCGTTTTTTAAGTTTTTAGACCCAAAAGGGTAATCTAGCCCTATTTTGAATGGCTCAAAATTTACTTAAAATGGAGCCCATTTTTTAATTTTTTGCCATTATACCATGCCAAAATAGGGTTTGTTTACTCGCTTAGCGTTCTGATTGGCTAATAAAGGTTAGTCAACCAATCAAAACTCCCGCTACTTATCGAAATATGCACGATTGGGGAAAAAGGCTAAAATATGCACTAACGCCGTAATTAGAGAGTTTTATGCATTTGCATATGCAAATATGCAAATGCATATAATCCGATGTCTAGTGATGTCATAAATAATTACATTTTTTCCGCTTACATTGCAAACGCAGGCTGAACCCTACGAGTTTTATCAAAATAATGTACTAAGTATTGTACACATTTGTGCCACGGTTGCGCCGCCTTTCCAAAGTTATTTCATACAAAATGCCAATAGCGCACCCGATGCACGCCGGCAGTGCGCCCGATGCGCGCCCAATGCGCGCCCGCAGTGCGCCCGATGCTTAACCAATTAAATACCTTGAATACATTGTTCATTTAATATAGATCTATATGGCCCTTTACACCGTATGATTTAAGTGAATATTTTCGAAGATATTACATATTTAAAAATTGCGGGACGTAGCGTTTGCGGCGGCACCGGCCGGCCGCCCGGCTATATAATATATAGCCGGGCGGCCGTGAGTATATATTTTATACCCGTGCGAAGCCGGAGCGGGCCGCTATGTTTTTATATACAACGTTCACAGTTTTTCTGTAGTGTATTTAGTATCAGCATTGCACCCGTGCGAAGCCGGGGCGGGTCGCTAGTTATTCAATAAAATACGTATTGAAAGTAGTTCTTATTTTATAATTTGCTCTATATAATAGACAGGCTTCCTGTTCGATACCTACTGCTGATCCTGATACTGATAATCCTTTTTCCACGGTTTCTTTACACTTGAATTGTATCTAAAATCCAGCCAACCATTTTGGTGATGTCCACAAATATCTCTGGTGCGTTTCCAATGCATTCTTTAGTACCGTGTGAGTATATTCCGTATAAAATGTAGCGGTTTATTCGGTTGTATTTACGAATTATCATAAAGGGATCACCTGCTATGTTATTGCATAAACTATTCGGGTCTGTGATCACACAAAACGTGTTTTCCATCGATGTCACGTTTACTTTCAGCCTAAAAATATAATTTTAAAGTTGTATATTTTAGCTTTTACGATATTCATTAAATGGGTTACCTATCTTAACAACTTAACTGTCCAATGAGTCACATACGACTCATGGTGAACTTTTGGAATAAGTTCGTGAGTCACAGGTGACTCTTTTTTCAAGAATCTTTGGGGTATATTTTTGTTATGAACGTGGAGTGATATACTAAATATAATTACGTGAACGTGTGGCGAAAACCCTAACCTTCAAGAAATTGAAATAAATTTTTCGCAAAAGTTTTATACATTATCTGTGGTAGGTACTAAGGTAGGTAGGTGTGTGTATCTTATTTGTTCGAAATAAAACAAAAAATACAGTGAAAAGGAAAACGTTTTATTATGAAAAGTATGTTTGTAAGTATTATTAGGAGAACCAATCAACACATAATATTATGTTTTTCGTTGTAGCAATATAAACAAAATGCTTTTTTACATGTTTTGCACTCTGTGTGCACTTGTTTAGCTTTTCGAGCCAACTGCCCTTGAATTTTTAATTTTTTATAGCAACCGGTACATCTCGTTCGAACTAACTTATTGTTTGTAGTATTACGCGGAATTTCTTGAAGACTATGGCCAGGAGATGAACTAGAAACTGGAGATCTGGGAGTCAGAGAAAGCGAAAGTCTTTGAGGCACGTTATTTTCTGTAGTTCTCGCTGCTGGCCCTAGAAAATGTCGAACTAAATGTTCTTGAACTTGCAAAACAGACAATTTAGGACATCCTGATGCCAAATCATTGTAAATGCACCTAGCATTTATTACAGCAACTTGATATAAAATATTTTTTTGTACCAAGTTAGGCTTTTGCGTAAAGGAGAGTGAAAGGATGCTAGTTGGTCCGAAATATCTATACCTTTTTTTGCTTCATTATAGTCTATTATAACGTCCGCGTCGGGTTCATCAAATTCGGTTCGTCGGGTCATCAATCAAGTTTTATTGTCTATACTTGATGTGTACACATATGACTCATTGAACTTGGAAAAAAAAAATCTTTTATCCCACGCTCATGCTCATATATGAGGCTTAAATATAAATTGAATAAAATAAATAAAAACAATAACTATTTTTATAAAATATAATTTATTAAGACAATGTGAATGTTATTTACCCTAATAGAAAAAAAAAACTGGTGGACGTGGGCTAGTGTTATGTTGTATTGTATGGGGACAGTTAAGTTGTTAATCTCGAATTTTAATATTCCGAATATCATAATCCCGAAAACGTATGGACATTTTTTCATAACCCCGAATTTTGAAATTTTGAAGTTTTGTTTGCCATATAATCGCAACTCCGAATTTCATTTGCCTATTTCTTCATTTGTACGACGTTTTATAATCCAGACGAATGAGTTCCAGACACGAAATCTAAATGCACAAAATCCAGATGACTGTAATCCATATGCACGAAAGCCAGATTTTTAAAACACAATTTTTTTAAATACAGTTAATTGATATCCAGACAAACGATGTCCAGATTTTTGAAATTCAAATAAACGATATCCAGAAAAACGAAATCCTTCCAGGGGGACGCAGCACGAACCTAACCTAACCTACTGAATAACTTTTAACACTTTAACCTTTCTGTAATGGGCAAGTAAAACAATAGCGAGTCGGTTCTGGCACTCGCCGGCCGCTGCCGCGGCACGCTCGCTTCGCTCGCTCGGCTCGTGCGTGGGGGTTCACAGTTCAAACCTAACCTAACCTACTGAGTCGAATTTGACACTTAAACCTTTCTGTAATGGGCAAGTAAAACAATAGCGAGTCGGTTCTGGCACTCGCCGGCCGCTGCCGCGGCACGCTCGCTTCGCTCGCTCGGCTCGTGCGTGGGGGGTCACAGTTCAAACCTAACCTAACCTACTGAGTCGAATTTGACACTTAAACCTTTCTGTAATGGGCAAGTAAAACAATAGCGAATCGGTTCTGGCACTCGCCGGCCGCTGCCGCGGCACGCTCGCTTCGCTCGCTCGGCTCGTGCGTGGGGGTCACAGTTCAAACCTAACCTAACCTACTGAGTCAAATTTGACACTTAAACCTGTCTGTAATGGACAAGTAAAACAATAAATTTACTTACTGGCAATGTTTATTTTCAGGCGATAGTAAAGGTGTAATCAAGATTGTATGGGAACCAAATAAAAAGATTATGAAAATCTGGTAATAGTTTATCTGTTATACGATTATATGGGAACCAAAAAAAAGATTGTGAAAATTTGGTAATAGTTTATTTGGAAAATGGTACGATGGGAAACAAAAAAAAGTATTCTGAGAATCTGGTATAACTATATCTGGATTATGAGAATACGGGAAACAAAAAAATACTTTAAAAAAATCTGGTTTTGGTGCTTGGAAATTGATTCATCTGGGAAATTAAAAAAGGAATTTTAAAAAGTTGTCATTCATTACATCTGTCTTTTAAAAGTTCTAACAACCGTTTTCGGTTTTTTAAGATTCGGGTAATAGAAATTCGAGTTTTCAACAGGTTACCCATTAAATGATGTAATTAAAAAGATTCCAATAAACTAGCAGTTAACACTTATTTAATTATTTAATTCTATACAGAAGAACAGTTTTTCACCATTTATTTGGTTGGATTAGAAGTTAAGTTTAACCAATACGGTATCAATAAATACGTCATAGTTTAAAGAACTTTGAAAAACAACAAACTATTTCTAAAATTAATCTTAGATAATAATATAAAGGTTAACCATACAAACCTAGAGAGAAGGGATATGCACAAAGTCTCAGGCTTAATTTCGTGTTGATATTTTTGAAGTTGTCCATAATTTCTTTGCTCATATATACCATTATGGGACCATCCTACTACTGTTCCTGTTTCATTGACTGAACTCAGGTTTGCATGTATCGGAAGGCATATTGGCGCAACATTTCCTGCAAGATAAGTTAAAATATAAATTTTATTCAGTGTATGTTTATAACTGGTTTTCCACCCATGGCTTCGTCCGCTTAGTCAAATGCTTAGAATACAATATATAAATTGACGAAGAAGCAGTATATTAATAAAGTTTTTTCTTTCTTTTTTTCTTTCTATATGCAAACAAACTAGCAGTAAAAGCCGTTCGGTGAGACACAATAGAATATACATTTAAAACATTAGCCGAAAAGAGTTAGCAATGTAACCGACAAGCAACCCGGCTAATTTAGTTGACTTCAGACGTTTTACCTCAGGTATAATATGTATTCTAAGGCTAAATGCTAAATTCCCACTTGATTTAGGAATGAAAAGTAGCCTATGTCCTGTGCCTATGTCACTCTCCATACATATCTCCAACAATCAAACCATAAACTCGCACCATTTTGACGTTAAATCGAAAAACAAATAAACACACTTTTGCTGTAATTTCGTTTTGTTAATCTATACTAATATTATAAAGCTGAAGAGTTTGTTTGTTTGAACGCGCTAATCTCAGGAACTACTGGTCCGATTTGAAAAATTCTTTCAGTGTTAGATAGCTCATTTATCGAGGAAGGCTAGGCTATATATCATCACACTAAGACCAGGACCACTCCTGGTGGTGGCTCCACAGCCACGTGGGTGAAACCGCGGGGCGCAGCTAGTATTAGTATAAAATATAATGTGTAGTTCCTATATTTTCATACATTTTCCTCCATTTCAAGCAAATGTCACTCATCGATTAATTAATTATTATTTCTGATTGACTCATCCTGTATTCATAGAAGTCGAGTTACGGTCTTATTCATGGGATTAAGAAAAACCCAATTATAATGAAATGTCACTGTTTGAACAGGGAGAATTTATCAGGTAAAAACTAACCCGAACTCTTACATTAATGTTTTTTAATACACAAAATATTATGCTTGTACTTACTAAACGAAAATAGACTACAAGCCCGCATAGGAAAAAAATATGGGTCAAATGAACCACCAGGGGACATATCTAGAACGATAGAAGAGCATAAAATAATAAGATTCATCACTATGCCGTCACTTGTAAGCTGTCCAACTGAGTGCAGATGAGAATTGAAAAGTACAGGTAGACTCGGTAAATTTTGGTCATATATTTTTGTACGGCATTCTTAACCATCGATAGATCCATTAAAAATAATAAGAAACCGCTCAGTGCCGTACAAAAATAGTGGTCCACAAAGTCGGAATTTTTATTTAATTTCCGAGAGTTACCGGGGGTAAATTTGGTCATTTGACCATGTACGGCATCTGTGTCATACTATGCCTATACTGCTTTTAATCCATTATTCCGCAACGCCGTACAAAAATCATGGGGACAAGGGGAAAAAATCGAGAGTTGTAATCCCCTCTCTTTCCCCACTCCAGGGGGTCATTTGACACAACACGAAATAAATTTATTTTTAAAGTATTTTATGCATAGATAATATTTTTTCATGTGCCGTACATTTTCGTTGGTTCAAAGGGGAAAAATCTGAAAAAGAAAAAAATCCATATAACGAAATGTTTGCTTTATATTTTGATAATAAAATATAAATATACATTAATATTAAGAAGCTCGAGGTGGTTAATTATCACCTTGGAAAGTCGGAGTCAGGTGGAATGGACTCCGTTAAATTGATGAACTAATAAAGAAGCTATGAACGAAAAGATGTGAATTATATGCAATCAGCCCATGAATACAGGTAAAGTCACAAGCAAATGCTAGTAATATATACATATTCAAAATGTACAAGTAAAGCGCTTTCAAATGATACCAAACACGGCATATTTATCTTAACTTTATTTTTTTACTCTGTATGTTTTGTCCGCTAGAGGGCGCCACATTAGATTTTGTGAAACCCCATATAGCCTTTAGCTAGCTGGTCGCTGGTTATCCAGTGAACAATTCAGACGCTTCTAATGATATGTCATTTGTCGAATTCTGATAAGTAGTTTAGAAGTTACGAGGGAATAGATGAACATACATACATGACCTGTCAAAATCATAACCCTCCTTTTGCTTTGCCGTAGTTGGGTAAAAATATGTTAATGCCGTACTGTATCAAATGGCCATAAAGCACCCTTAAAATTGTATCTTTCGTCGCTTTCATCAGCCTAAAAGATGTGGTCTGCACAAAAATGTACGGCATCGTTTTTTCCTAATTTATCTATGTTAATACTATTTAAAACAACGAATAAAGTGTAGAAAACTATTATATTTCATAAATCTACGATGTTTAAACTTTTACAAAATTTCAGTTTTTGCATTTCTCTATAACTTTTTTTAGAACGGTTTCTTTTGAACGGCAATACTATACAACAATTGAATTTTACAATATCATGTTAAAAAAAAAGTTCCCGTACAGGGTCAAATGACCTTACAGCTCTTTATATCAAGAATTCGATGAAATTAAGATGATTATTGGTATACATTTAAAAGAACAATTATTTTTTGACGGCATTGCTTTTAATAGTACTTTTGAGTGCTAGATAATGTTTTGGAACCGAAGCCGTACTTAGTCAAATGACCCCCTGGAGTGGGGAAAGAGAGGGGATTGCAACTCTCGATTTTTTCCCCTTGTCCCCATGATTTTTGTACGGCGTTGCGGAATAATGGATTAAAAGCAGTATAGGCATAGTATGACACAGATGCCGTACATGGTCAAATGACCAAATTTACCCCCCCTAACTCTCGGAAATTAAATAAAAATTCCGACTTTGTGGACCACCATTTTTGTACGGCACTGAGCGGTTTCTTATTATTTTTAATGGATCTATCGATGGTTAAGAATGCCGTACAAAAATATATGACCAAAATTTACCGAGTCTACCTGTACTTTTCAATTCTCATCTGCACTCAGTTGGACAGCTTACAAGTGACGGCATAGTGATGAATCTTATTATTTTATGCTCTTCTATCGTTCTAGATATGTCCCCTGGTGGTTCATTTGACCCATATTTTTTTCCTATGCGGGCTTGTAGTCTAAAAGTCTATTGGTTCCCGAAGTTGAAGGAGTGCTAAATTGTTTCTGATTTCCGGTATACTTCCGACATATTTTGGATGCTTTATTATTTCACTAATGAAAATATTCTGTAAAAATACATTGTCACTGTTAGTACTTACAACCAATGATATTTTATGTATAGATACGTTATATAGTCACAATATATCCAAAAAAATGCTTCATATGCAGTGTCAGGCACACACAAATACAAGTTTCATTTTACTTAATTTATTACATTGACAGACTGTATAAGAGAGATGGCTCTAATAAAATGATATAAACAAAAAAGACAAAGATAGTTTGTCACTTCCGCGCAGGTGTAAGCAAAAGTCATAAGAATTCACCAATTAAATATAAATAAACAAATAGTTGCCATGGTAATTGGCATAGACTAACGACACAGAAGGTTCAATGTTATAGATGTTACGTTTCCTGCACAAGTAAACAAATGTGACAATTTCATTTACTATTTCGTTATTATTATGATGTTGTATTAAAATGAAAAAAACTTTTTTGGAGATATAACTGTATTAAGTATTTATTACTAGCTGTGGTGTTCGTTTTCGGTCATCATCATTTCACCCGATAAACACCCACTGCTGAGCATAGTCCTCCTTATAGAACTCCATAAGTACCGATCTTACGCTATTCGTTTCAAGGCAGTTCCCGAAACCCGTACAAGGTCATCACTCCAACTTGTATAGGTAATAATAGTGGTGCCTAGATGAAAAAAAAAGGATGAAATAAAAGAAAGGATGAGAAAGTATAAGCCTTTTTTATCTAAAACACAAATAAAATTTATGTTCAATAGCTATTTACAGAAAAGCAAATAGCATTTTTCGTCAGTAGCGATAATCTTTTCTTTAATGTATACGTATATTCAACATCATTTTTGCAAACAAACATTTTTGCCATCACTATTTCATTGTATATAATAAATAGATATATTTGTTAATTACATGCACTGTGTGGATTTAAATATAAAAATAATCAAGTATTTACCCAAATCGAAATTAATAAAATAACCGTTCTATTTTCAATAATCGTATCTACATGATAATCTTTGAACACAGTGTACGCTAGCTTTGTCACACTAGTGATTGAAGCCAAGAAGCTTTTATCTAATACACTGGAGATTTCAGTATGAACATATAACAAGTTACTATTGCATAGCTTCTATCACGGGCCTTGAGCGCGGGGACCGAATCCAGAAATTTAGTAACGAAAAACCTCACGCTCCCCACTCCGACGGGCGCGGAGTTGTGGCTTGAAGGCATAGCATGCAATAGCTTTACCGCGGCAGTCCCCGAGTGCCACACGTCTTTTTTTTTGTATAAAGTAAACCACAAACCTGTGTATGATCTTGACAAACTTCCGAATTATCTGGCATGCAGTCAATCGGAGTGTAAGGATTGTAGTCGCCCACTCTAACGAAAGTGACGGAAGCGTCGGCGCAAGATGCCGTCGTCAGTATATAATAAGAGGATATTATGACCCCATCGCAAACGAATTTTTCGCCAAATTCTGCAGATAATTAAAAAAATCGAAGTTCAAATTTACATAAAAGTTTTATTGAATACTTTATCAACTTACATCTATAGGTATAATCATTATAAGAGAAATGTGTATCTTAAAAATAGAATTCGATAAATCTAAGGGAATTTAACGATTCTTACCAATGGGCAAATTTATGAAATCATAGGCTATAATAATTAGTATAAACTTACGATATTCAGTTCCAATGAGAGCTATCCACGGAAATTCATATAGTTTTGCACTCGGCGAGTTATTGGGAGTCACATTTATGATTCCGCAGCTATTCTGCAGAAGGTAAAAATTTCGATGTTCCGTAAAATCCTCATTTGGCGGTCTGACAAAATCTGAACAACGTACCTATATAAACAGGGTGTTGTTACAAAACAGTATAATATAGTTAATTATTGACGATTGAATTTTTAAAGAAGACCTTCACTACATAGTATAAAACAAAGTCGCTGATGCTGTCAGATCGTCTCTATGTGTGCTTAAATCTTTAATGGATTTTTATGCGGCTTTTCTAATATAAATCATAAATCATTTTTTTAGCATTTAACAAATTAAAGTTACCCCAGTCTCCCAAAATAGTAATTATATGACCAAGTGACCTTTATACCATGTTAATAGATAGAGTGATTTTCGAGGAAGGTTTTACTATATTATAATTTATTAGATTTTAGATAAAGCCTGATAAAGCAGGTGAAGCCGCGGGCGGAAAGCTATTCGTTATTAAACTTGAATATTCTCCTGATGTCTCGGTTGTTTAGATAAAATGATTTGTGACTAATTTTGAAATACACAATAATTGGAGGGCTGACTTGAAATGTTATACAGTTTTTTGGTTTGCCTTACTAATATAAATTCAATTTATAATACACTAGCGGTCCGCCCCGGCTTCGCCCGTGGCTACCTTTTATTTCGCAATAAAAGGTAGCCTATGTTCATTCTCAGGGTCTAAAGATTGTCTGTGCCAAATTTCATCAAAATCGGTTGAGAGGTTTAAGTGGGAAAGCGTGGCAGACAGACAGATATAGTTACTTTCGCATTTATAATATTAGTAGGGATGATGAGACATGGAAATATGTTGAATTAAAGACTGAAAGCTCACCTTAAGAATCCTATTTCCGTTTACGTACCTTACTCCACAAAACTGATTTTGGAAGTCTTGCTTAGTGTCACTATCAGTATCTTCTGATAATACTTCAAGGGCCCCTGGGCATATCGTGAATTCCATGCAGTCACTACATACCTCTGTAATATTATATGAACTTTTAACTTTACTATCTTTACTTCTTTATTAATATTTTATGTGCGTGCGTTTTATTGTTTATTTGTTTGTTTTTTATCTTTCTTTCACTTCATAGACAGCGATTTTATTTTATGATATTTGTTTCCGGATATAGTTAGGAGGCTACGTGATATAGGCTACTGTTTACACGGATGATACATAACATTCGTAAGATATTTTCTTTGAATACGCTGGTCAAGGGTGGAAAGCTCCTAATTAAGCTAGCTATATAAGCTAGAAGCGAAGAATAAATTTTTCTAGCTTTTTGAACTTGTTCCAGGTAAACGTCTTCTTCCTCTATTTTAGCTTTAAGTTTTACGATGATGTAACTACAAGTAGACCGATATACCTCTTCCAGATCTAATCTGCCTTTATGCTCTACTTAGTCATTCATATATTTTCCAAATCTATTCAAGTCGTTATGACGTAAACAGTTATAAGTAATAATAAGCATGTGTTCATACGGTTATTAAACATAGTAAAAGAATGCGTGAGTATAGATACTAGAGCAGGCTCCAAGGAGATGTTCGTTTGCAAAAATAGCGGACCTAAATCTGACTTCTGATATATATTGTATAGATCCCAGAAATCCTATAGACAGATGTTGCCAACCAGTTTTGTGGTCCCCCTCCCCCCACCCCGGTAATTAAATATGGCATACAAAGAAAAAAATAAAAATTTCCAAAACATGCCGTGTGGGGTATCAAATGAAAGAGCTTATTGAGTAGATCACGAATATATAGCATACTATAACATTTCTTACACTTTCTCTAAGATTTTTTAGAAAATTTACGAAAATGCTCCATTTTTGAGTTAACTTTAAACCACTATAGATTGAAAACTCATGAATAAATTTTTTAAATTATTATTTTAAATAATTAACAATAGTCCATTGTTTACGATTTCAACACGGCATGTTTTGGAAATTTTTATTTTTTTCTTTGTATGCCATATTTAATTACCGGGGTGGGGAGAGGGGGACCACAAAACTGGTTGGCAACATCTGTCTATAGGATGTCTGGGGTCTATACAATATATATCAGAAGTCAGATTTAGGTCCGCTATTTTTGCAAACAAAACTCCACTGAGAGTCCGGTCTATACAACCTTTTTCTATACACAAATATATGAATCGTTCGACGTCATTGGAAGCGTCTGAACGTAAAAGTTATTTACATGTCTATTATTTAAAAAAAGGAACTACAGTCGAACAAATTCTAAAACATTTGTTATTTATTTGCCCAAATGATGAATGTTTGGTAGAACAGTTGAATTCGCGTGGTGACTATGCATCATTTAAGTTGACAGTTCCCACAAAAAATTTGGATACTTATATGTCGCCTATGCATTGGGCGGAGGATGTACACATTAAGCCTTGGCGTAGTGGATTTCGCAACCGAAAAACGACACAAAACCCCTAAATTAAAAAGTATTTGTACGTTAAAATCGCATTTTGTGAATGGGTGTGGATTTGGAAAATCCCAAATTAAGAAACAGTGTAGAAGTAAACCTTTCGAAATATTATACCAAAATGTAAGGGGCCTCCGAACGAAATTACAAGATTTCTACATTAGCGTATCTTCGATTTTGGTGGATTTATTCGCTATAACAGAAACTGGCTGCAGCGAGTCAATATCAGACGCGGAATTAGTTCCTCCCGGTTACAGTATTATACGTTGCGATCGCATGGACGGCCGCAAGCAAGGCGGAGCGTGTCTTGTGGCCGCACCGCGCTTCGAGCTGCGGAGTGTACCCGTGCCGTGTGACATAAACATCGCCGCTCGCGCATTCGAACTTGTTTGTGCTACAGTGTACTTGAAGAAAAGATATTTATTCACGGTTTGCGTAGTTTACATTCCGCCGAATAGTAATGAGTGCGAATATATGTTGTTATTTAAAACTATCGAAGGGTATTATAATAAATACAGTGATTTATTAGTGATCGGAGATTTCAACTTGTATTCATGTTCATTAAATATATTAAATTATTATGAGTACTTTTTTAGTTATTGTGGATTCACCCAGTGCAACAAAGTAAGTAATATCAACAACCGACAGTTAGATTTAGTGTTGAGTTCATTGAGTGAAGGAAGTTTGGTTAGTGTATGTGAAGCGTCCGAACCGCTGGTGCCGGTGGACGCGTACCACCCGCCGCTGCTGGTGTCGGCGTGGCCGCGCGGCCCGCCTGCTGCCGCTCCTAACTCAGACACAGATGTGAGTGCGAATACTTCCTTAGAGTAGAATTTTAATAAAGCCGATTTTGTTTTACTTTATTCTAAAATAGCACAAGTAGACTGGACGGATTTTTATAATTTAGGATTAGATATGAGCTTGAAGTATTTCTATAATGTTTTTAATTCAATTTTCGATTCCTGTGTGCCATTAAAGAAGAAAAATAAAGTATGTTCGAGATACATTTATCCTGAGTGGTACACAAAAGAAATAATTCGAGACATTAAAATTAAAGCAGCGCATCATAAACGTTTTAAGGCTAGTAAATCGCAAAAAGATTACGAAATATTCAGTAGGTATAGATCTAAGGTAAAATGTGCGATTGAAATGGCGTTAAACAGTTATCGTCGGCGAGTTGAAGCGAATTTAATAGAAGATCCCAAATCTTTTTGGAAGTTTATTAACAATAGTCGGGTAATTAAAAAATCTAAACATCTGGTTAGCGACGATGGCGAGGTGATGACTGCACAGCAAAGCGTGGATGCATTTTCTGAATATTTTAGGTCGGTTTATATTCAGCAAAAACCAAAGTTAGATGTAAACTTAGCGATAGCGCAAGCAAATTGTTTAAACGGAGCAGTAAGAGTGCACATCGGGGAATTACAGCTTTGTGAAGTGCTGAAGGCGCTTAGTCAACTTAAGCCAAAGACATCTTCAGGTCCAGACCAGATACCGCCATATATATTGAAGGATTGCCGCATGGTGTTGGCAAAGCCCCTTCTCCATATATACAACTTATGCCTTAAAACAGCTGTTTTCCCAAACTGTTGGAAGATAAGTCGCGTCGTTCCAGTGCCCAAAGGGGGACGTGGTAACAGAGTGGATGAGTATAGGCCTGTTGCAATATTGCCCTCACCAGCGAAGGTTTTTGAGTCTGCGGTGCAAAAAAGCATATTGACACAGACGCTCAACATGGCTTTAGATCCGAACGTAACACTGCTAGCAATCTACTAAGCTATATGGTGGATATTATACCCGTAGTTGACGGTGGCGGACAAGTCGATGCGGCCTACTTTGATTTCAAAAAAGCATTCGACCTGGTCAACAATGATGTGCTGATAAAAAAGTTAGCAGAATTTGGATTCACTCCGCATCTGTTAAACTTTATGGCTAATTATATGACGGATAGGCAGCAATACGTAAATTATGCTGGACATACATCAAAACCGTATTTTACCAGATCTGGTGTAGTTCAGGGCAGCAATTTGGGCCCCTTGGAGTTTATTTTGATGATAAATGATCTTCCAAAGGTAGTTCATTATGCGAAGTGCTTGCTTTTCGCTGATGACCTTAAACTATCATTGCCAATAAAAGATATAAGTGATTGTGAGGAACTTCAGAGTAGGGTTGTTGAGGATTCCTCTTCCGCTTCCTCATAATGCGGAAGTTCCGCAATATTTTGGGTTCCTCAACCGTTACCGCATCCTCAAAAATTAAATCAAAAAATTCCTCTTCCGCTATCGCTTCCTCAAAATTTAGAGGAAATTTATGAGGATGCCGTATCTACGACAAGTGACAACGCACTCGCTGCAGCGCGATGCCGCGCCGGGCCGATCCGATCGGGCGGCGAATATACAAAGCCTATATTCTATTTGAGTCACGAGTCGGACTCTAATAGATGAGCTTTTGTTTATGCATATAACTCGACAAAACCCAATCCATCTCAGTAAAAAAGTGACTCAAATGGATTAGCTTTTGTCGAGATACTTTCAAACTTAACATATGAACAAAACCTAGTCGGCCGAGTCTTACCTTTAAATTCGCAGCCGGCGAGTACCAGAAACCACAGAACTATAGTGCCAGAAACGACATTAGAGCGATTCCCACTAAAAAAAAACTAACTGGTACATATTATGTAAGCTTATATAACAACTTATGTAACAACTTGTTTGTTTTTTAATTTAAAATGACTTTTAGTAGGGGAGCCCAAGAGGGGATTTTGGGATTTACTCGAGCGCGTCAGATTACTATAAGGGACGGTACCTTAGCTATTCATTAGTACCTCTAGTCAATATGAGCAGTTATGGTTGGTGGGTGCGCTCAGGGGCCCCGCTGGAAAATTTGAATAATCCATAATTCCCTAAGGTTGAGCTCGAATCGTCAGATTAGCGAAATGGGGACTTCTTATATTGTAATTAACCCCCCCCATATATTAATCTGACGCGCTCGAATAATATTACTTTAATTTTTTACCCTTTCTTCATAGCGATTAAATCGCCACTTAAATCGTCAGATTAACGTATACTTTTTTTCAGTGACGTCCTGGAGCATGCAAAATATCAATATCTAACGCGCTTGAGTATTTCCAAGCCAATTTTTTTCTTTTTTAAATTAAAAAAAATCAAAAAACCCTTCCCCACCGCTAAAAGTGAAAACATTATAGGACCTTTTTTTCTCGCTATGGTCTAATCTACCAATTCTAATAGGTTCCCGTGACGCTCGAGTAAATCCACATTTAGCATCCTGGGCTCCCCTACTATTTTGACACACATTCTTTAGTAAATGTTTCTTTCTGAGTAAATATTATGTTATTATGTTTAGGGGTAAAAATGCTATGATAAACATCAGTAGGACTTCATGAATATCGAATTTTAAAGTCGATAATTATGATCATTAAGATAAGTAAGGTAAGACTCTATTCAACTAGGTTTTATTCGTATGTAATGTATGAAAATATCTCGATAAAATCCAATCGATTATAGTCACCTTTCTTACTGAAACAGATTAGGTTTTGTCGAGTAATATGCATAAACAAAATCATATCTGAGTCCGACTCGTGACTCAAATAGTATAGTATAGGCTAGGCTTTGTAAATTCGCGATCGGGCGAGCGAGACCATGCCACCCGCGCTGTTACTTGCCTGTTTCTGCATATAATATTTTTTTGCAATTAATAAGCTCAAAAACTGTTGGACCAATTAATATTTTTATTGAATATGAACACTGAGTAAGATGCTTTTTTATGACAAAGGGGCAATTTTGCTAGTAGTTAAAATATCAATATGTACAGACAGGAGAGTGGCTTTTGTTTTAATTTTTTAATTTTTAATTTTGATTATAATTTCCTATCATCCTCGTCCTCATCCGCTTCCTCTTCCGCTTCCTCATCCGCATCCTCTTCCTCAAAAAAATATCCTCATCCTCATCCGCATCCCCTAAATTTGCGTGTGAAAATTCCTCTTCCTCCTCCTCTTCCTCATAATCACTTCCTCAACAACCCTACTTCAGAGCGATATTGATAGAGTTGTAGACTGGAGTAAAAATAATTTATTGCAGTTCAACACCTCAAAATGCATGATTATTACTTTCTCTAAAAGTACTCAAAACCAAACAAGGTATAACTACCACGTAGATGGGGCACAGATGTCGAGGGTAACTGAAGTTAAAGATCTTGGCGTTAATCTCAGTACTGACTTGAGTTATAGTAAGCACATAACTAATATTTGTAAGAAAGCTTTTAAAAACTTAGGGTTTATATTGCGGATGTCTCGAAATTTTTCGAATATTAGAGCTATTGTTAACTTATACAATACTCTAGTAAGAAGCCAGTTGGAATATAACTCCGTTATTTGGGGCCCGCATGAAATTAAATATAATCTCATGCTAGAGCGCATACAAAATAAATTCACTCGTTACCTTTACATGAGATTATACGGGGTTTATCCTTTCTATCCGCTTATGTATCCGACTTTATTCGTTTTGGGCATGGTGGGATATAACGAGCTGAGGGTTAGAAGGGACCTGGCGTTAATCTCGTACCTGTTCAGAATTTTTAGAGGTAGGATACATAATGCGGATATTTTGGGTAAAATGTATTTGTATGTACCAGATGGATACGCGGGGCGCCGGCGCCGGCCGCCGCTGCTGCTGGTGCCGTCCGCTCGCACCAACTTGCTAGGTCAGGCACCTATGACGCGTGCACTTCGTTCACTCAATGAAATAGCAATCAAAACGGATATATTTTGTTGCACTTGGGATGAATTCACGCGAGTAGCTTTATTTGTAATATGCTATAAAAAGTAATGTATTTAGTTTGTATGTAGTTATGTTATATATTTCTAATTTCGATGTAACCATGATGTAGCCAATTAAATGTAAAACCACTATCGTATTGGGAAACTGTAATGTTAGTGTGTGTTTTCAATAAATAAATAAATAAATAAATAAATAAATAAATAATCGTTTATTTTACACCATTATAATATTATGTTAGTGGGCTCTATAGTACCTACAGTCTTTCGGCCGTTTTGTCTAGAAAGTTTTTCGGGACTTTCAAAAATGGCTGTTTGAATGAATGAATTAATATAGATTTAGGTATGATCTTTTCGAATTTCCATTTTGTCACTTCTTTTACGGGTCGCCGGTCACTAAGTTACTAGTATTTATTTTTCAAGTAGTAGAACCACAGACATATATTAGTAGAACATTAATGTATGCGCGGGTTAGGGTGGTTTACTATGTTCTCTACCCTTTGGTAGTGCTAGCATAATAAAATGGTTGAAAGTATCACGGTATAGTAGGGTGGTGAGCAAACGACAACTGACTGCAGGCTTCTGCTGCAGATGATATGTACTGTTATAAACACGTTGACATCATTTCTTCGAAAAAGTTTTAATTTACTGACGTATTTTTTAAAATATGCCCAAAGAGATTTGGAGTAAAATTATGTAACATATTGTGCATAAGTTCCTGTTATGCTGTTTATTTTTTTATGTTTGTTCGTTCAATCGTGACTCCTAAAAGAACGAATAAAATGTTCACTCAATAGTATCAAACTCGTGTTCTGTAGATAGTTTTAAATTTTAATAACTGATTAGAAGCATGTGTAATATAAACAATTTTGTTGTCAATACATATTTTTTAAGCTATTGCATAGCTTCTATCGCGGGCCTTGAGCGCGGGGACCGAATCCAGAAATTTTGTAACGAAAAACCTCACGCTCCCCACTCCGAAGGGCGCGGAGGTGTGGCTTGAAGGCATAGCATGCAATAGCTTTACCGCGGCAGTCCCCGAGTGCCACACGTCTTTTTGACGTGACAACGTCTTATAATTCGATAGAGCCGGCTGCACGCACGAAAAAACATGACTCATGCGGCGTTACCTCGCTCTGAGGCGTTCCATGTAAGGCTTGAAGTGCAAGCGAGAGCGCGGAACGAGCGACAAAGAAGCACAATCGGACGTTGTCACGTTCAACTATCGCCAGTAAACCGACTTTACAGACAATCAATTTTTTTTAAAGTGAAACTTTTATTACATCGTCTCAAACTTTTTGGTCTGTGTAGCGCATGTCGCGTGTATCGCGGCTGCCGAGTAGGTATACCTACTCGGCAGCCGACCGTCACGCGACATGCGCTACACAAAGCAGTGTTCGGAACCGTTCGAACAGTTTCACTTTTACCGTGGTTTCATAAAACCACACAACATTTTTTTTCTATTATATATCACTACATAGTATATTGTTTTTTTCTGTCCCTATGTCCCGTTGTATGCTTAAATCTTTAAAACTACGGAACGGATTTTGATGCGGCTTTTTTTAATACATAGAGTGATTCAATAGGAAGGTTTTAGTGTATAATTTATTAGGTTTGAGACAAAGCGGGCGAAGCCGCGGGCGGTAAGCTAGTTGTGAATATAAAACGTTTTTGTTTTCATTAATATAATATGTATTTATATTTATAAGATAAAATGTGACAAGATAATAACATGCAACTTTTAGTTAAACACGCATATTCAATCTTACATAAATCAAAATATATACTCGTATGTATTAAAAGAATAGGGATACTGACTGCATTCAATTTTATCTCGTATCAGAAGTAATCCAATCACTATTAAAATGTGTATCATTTTATGTTTCCTTCATCACTAAAGAACTCAAAGATGTTAACAATACATAATAATATTTTATTTCGGAACAGATTCTATGTCATTTCTGACCTTCAACACTGAGCGCTGGGTAGCGACTGATTAATATTATCATATTACGTTTTTAATAAACCGGAATAGGTATCTGATGTCTGTGCAGTCATTGCCATAGATTATACACATATTATATAGTCATTGCCACCGCTCTGACCGGTCATGAGCTGTCCAGTTAAGGCGTTACCCGGCAATTTCGACTATGTTCAACCTCTATAAAGTCTGGTACAACATAAAGCACAATACCGAAAAAAATATATAAAATAGGATGGTCTTTGATCTTTAATTGCTCGCGAGGACTTTTTTCTAAAGTTAATAGATTTCTAGAAAAAAAAATGTGCCGTGGTCATCGATTTTTCCGCAAATACTCTATAAACTTCGTAACCTGCTGACTTAGAGCTCTGAAAATTTTAAGTATAATAAATTATCACTTACACAACAGTCCCTGACGAGGATTTTTTGTTTCACTGATTAGTATCTTTTTAAATACAAAATGCGAGGAAAAAAGAAGGTGCAGGGGGAGAGGTTTGAGATCCGTCAAGTATCCTCAAGGTTATTAGCGCATGTAAAAGCCTTAACGCAAACATCGTACAATGCACGAATGTTCGCGCGAATGTGGAAAACATGGAAAACATTTGCAAAATGTCGTCCTACATCTGCGAATGTGAGTTACCGGTATTAAATCAACCAAATATAATATGTGAGAATAAGTATTCGTAGATTTGTAGTTAAAATTACATTGTTTATATTAATAAAAAGACAAATAATATCGCGAGGTAACCGACATATCTAAGAATTAAAGGTTTGTTCTTATTTCTTACTGTGCCCCTCAAATTCTTCTTGCTGTGTCCTTCTAGGATATAGAGAATATTGTGTCAAGTTTTCGTCATTTAAAACCATGCTGATCATACCTAACTCTTAACATCAACGAGCGAAGTCGCGGTCGACAGCTAATTTATAAAGTTCGGCTCGCATATCTGTGGCCCTGAGAGTGCAGAGATAAAGGTTATCAAGGAATAAGGATTACATTAGTTCATTGGCAATGTGCGCGCCAAGTTATCTTATGCGTTAATAATTTAATACAATAGCTTTTAATTAGTGTTTGTATACAAAATGCAATATATTGTGATATTTGGATTACTATTTACGTCAGCAATACATTGTAGTAAGTATTATTTTAAAGTTTAATGAAATATATTAAAAACGATTAATCTTTAGATATCAAAGAAGAAGGAGGATTCTCAATTCTTTAGATAACTTCGTCGTTATGAACAATATTTTGTATTTATTTTTGTTATTGTTGCCCAGATTTTGTCGCCTAAATCTTGTAGCTTTTACAAGATTTAGGCGACAAAATCTGGGCGCACAGCAGTGCGTCCGCCAAGACGATCTTATTTTTGTCAATATAAATAGATTGATTTTAGTCTTAAAAAATTGTAATTAGCTACAACCGGCTTATGATGTTATTCTGTGATGTGCTATGAATGCGCCACCGCAGAGTAGCTGCGAGAGGAAGATGCTCGAGGCTCGCGCCTTGATTTAGGTGATATAAGCATGTGTGTTATTGATAGTAGGCTCCTCTCTGCACATAACTATACAACTCGTGACCATCCACATCACGAATCAATCACGCATCCTTCTATATAAAAACGGGTCTTAGTAGAATCCGTTTCCATCAGTGCTAAGCTATATGGTGGCTATATGCATCAATGAATTTGACTGGTGGATGTCAAACGCATCCACAGAAACGTAGCGCGTCACTCTCTGGTGGAAAAGCACCCTAAGAATATTTTTTTTACTATCAATTGTGCTATTTTGGTTGATATAATACGAGTATATTGTTTGTATTTCAGAGGTTTGCAATGATTGCAAACCGTACACCTCATGTCCAGCTTTTGACAATGTCGTCCTAGAATTTGATGATATAACAGAAACAGAATTCAAAGAAAAGTATTGTGGTGTGGAATATATTGACGGTAATAGGATACCAAAAGTAAGTATTTTATAAGAACATGTATTCTGATAATACCACTGATGTCTGCTTGTTATATCACAGTGACATCTTTTTATTTAATTAAAATATCTGCTCGTCTAAGCACTTACCTCTGAAACACGCTGGCAAATAGATTCTGTCTGAATTTTTGTCTAGACTTACACGAAGAAGTTCTCATCGAAAGACTAAGAAGCTTGTTCTAACGACCAGTTTTAATAATATGTATAACTTTAGTGATGCATCTTTTCAATTTAAATAAAAATAATTTAAGAAAACCCCAAAGTAATTTAATGTGATACAATTTCATTTTATTAATAAGTTGCGTTAATAATAAATCTATTGTTATTTCGAGGTATGCTGTTCTGAATTAACCACTAAACATTTAGAAAAGCACCCCAACATAAATTTGTTGCCGACAAGCTGCGGTTATATAGACAACTACCAGACATCCAACCGTGTTGCGAATTTATATGAATTTCCATGGATTGCTCTCTTGAGTTGTAAGTATGTATTTTTGTTCTTGTTTGAAATACTATCTATAATCTATACTAATATTAAAAAGCTGAAGAGTTTATTTGTTTGTTTGAACGCGATAATCTCAGAAACTACTGGTCCGATTTGAAAAATTCTTTCGATGTTAGATAGCCCATTTATCGAGGAAGGCTAGGCTATAATATAATATATAGTATATATCATCACGCTAAGACAGGAGTGGAGCACTGCGGGTAAAACCGCAGGGCACAACTAGTAATTTGTATGGATGCTGAATGCTTATGTATGCTGAAGAAGATTCAAATGAGTATTTGTTTAGCAGCATTTGCTGGTACCTTTTACTGGCTACTTACTGCGTGTTCCAGAGTTGTTAGTGAAAGTAGAAAAGTGCTCGCCCGAGGAGCGACAACATGTAAACAAAGTTTTAGCAATATCAGTGATCAAATGTTGCTCAATGTTGCAATGTTATGTATTGTTTAATATTAGAAGTTGCCGTAACAAATATTTTTATTTAATTTTAGCTGTTCCATAATTATAGATAAATGTCTCTTTTTAAACTAAATCGAAATGTAAATATATTAGAATGTTTAATATTGAATTTGATATTTTTGGTTTTACGGCATTCAAATGCTTTATAAATATAAATTTAAAATTTATAAAGAATAGAAATTTATATATTATACTAGTGGTCCGCCCCGGCTTCGCCCGTGGTACATATTTCGCAATAAAAGGTAGCCTATGTCCTTTCTCGGGTATCAAAATATCTCCATACCAAATTTCATGCAAATTGGTTCAGTAGTTTAGGCGTGATTGAGTAACAGACAGACAGACAGAGTTACTTTCGCATTTATAATATTAGTATGGATTTCAGAATTAAATTCCATCGCTCTGGCGGGTCACGAGTGGCTGAGTTGGTTAGGCATCCGTCCCGGTTAGGCGCGAAAGGATGCTGGTTCGAGTCCCGCCTCGTGATCGAATTTTTTCTATTCTTTATAAATTTATATGTTTAATATTACTTATATTGTTACGACTGAAGGACTGATGTATACCTGGTCATGAATAAAAAAAAATGTTGATAAACAAATGATACCCATTCGAATCTTTGTATGTTTTAGCTCCTACCAGGAAACTGGCATGTGACGCAATTATTATAAACAGTAAATACGTGTTAACTACAGCGTACTGCGCCGCAAGACTTAGACCAAATACTGTGCGTTTTGGGGATTATAATCCTGAGAACGAAATTGATTGTATGCCCGGTGCAAGTAACATTTGTGAAAATTTCATTCAGGTATTAAATATTAATCTATATGTTTTTCTGATAAGTACGATTAGCTACCATATGAGTGCACCCCTGATTTGCATTGTTTTGTATATTGTTGTAAAATATTTATTACAGAATCTTACAATCCAGGAATTAATTCCACACCCAGAAAATTTATTCAGAATACCAAATGTTAAACATAATATCGCCCTAATTCGTGTTAACAATGAAATTGATTTTTCCCACAGTAAGTACAAAATTTAATTACAAAATTTCAAACAAGTATCTAGTACAGTTTTATATTATCTGTGCTTTTACAATAACCAGCTGAAGCCTGAAGTCTTGAAGAATCCTTTTGATTCGGAAATACGCTCACTTCTCTCAATTACACTTATTTTGTTATTCATTTAAGTATGCTTAAAAACGATGAAACGGCATCCATATTTTTTTAAAAGATTTTATGGATTTTATAGATAGAACCTCTGTTCTCGTCTATAAAATCAGGTAGAGCAGGGATTAAACTCACTTTAATATCGAGATTTAAAACACCATAAGTAAATTCGATAAGAATTTCATGTTATCTACAATCTCAACAAAATAATTTAGACGGAATTTATCATAATGAAAATTTATATCTTTTTAGGAAATATAGCGCCAATATGCTTACCGATATCTGAACATATTCAAAGTGCTTATAAAATAAACACGACTGGCATTGTAGCAGGTTGGGTCTTCGACGGTATAAATCGTGAATTCTCAAAATATTTGAAGATACCTGCCTATATAGCTGAACCTCAAAAGTGCATACAAGATCTGAACATGTAAGTATCTCATCTCAAGTTTTCATAAGATTAAGATATTAGAATTATCGTTTATTGAAAACGATAATTCTAATATTGTTTGGTCGCTTGATATAAGTATGAAATATCGCTTTATAAGTTTTGATTACTACTAATTTTTGAATGAATCCAATCTTCATTAAATAAATATTTCAGGACAATTTTTCACACACGATCTGATCCTATACTAAGCTATCGCTTGTGTTATGGAAACCAGACGGCTGATAAACATACATATATAATTTTAAATAAATACTTATATAGATAATTAACACCCAGATACAGAGCAAACATCTATGTTCATCACACAAATATTTGCCCCGGGTGGGAATCGACCTCTGGCTTGGCAGGCAGGGCCACTACCAACCAAGCCAACCGGTCGGTTAATTTCATTGGTTTCATAGAAAAAATAGTTATAGCTGGTAATGACAGTTCATAGTTTTGTGGTGGACACAATGTTTCGGACCCAAGAGGTCGGCCGTTTGTGCAAACGTGTTGGAAATAAAATTTAAATTTAAGGAGTAGAATTTTATGTCATATCTAATTACACATACATTTACAGGAGGGTTAATGGTGCAGAAGATCTGTTTGAAGATACCTTCTGTGTGGTCTTAGAATCTGGGGACAAGGTGGAATGTAATGGGCTTAATGGTGATCCCTTTATGGGTATTGATGTAGTCAATAAAGTGAACCGATATGTTTTATATGGGCTATACTCACACGGATTGATGAAGTGCATAAAAAACACCGACATATATGTGGATGTAGTAAAGCATATGGAATGGATTATGGATACTATAAGACCTTAAAATAAATATTTTAAAAAAGTTTTCGTGTTATATTATCACGAAAGCTTTTTTTTTGAGTAAGATTGTAAAATATGAAGATGATTTTTGAGCCTGTGTTTTTAAGATTAATATCATATTTCGTTATAGGTTACTTACAGCAAATTCAAACGTAATCATTACATGTAATATTTCAATTTTTCACTACTGTCCCTCGATTCCCTGCAATCATCGTGGCATAAAAGCTATTAAACTTCTACTACTTAGACTTCCGTGAACTAGCCTAGTGTTCAGCTGGAGTAAGGTAAAAGAAAAATAATCACAGGCAGTTCAACAATTTATTATCATAAATAGAGTATAATATTAATTTCTTATTTACACTGCACTCTCCCTATGTAGCGTGAGAGTCACGTCTGGTGGTGGTGGGTCCCACTCCCATATCGTCCGTGGTTTCCTTCGCCTGTCCAGTGTGGGGGCAGTCTCCCCAGACCCATCAGAATATCCACTGCTACATGATCTTAGACTGTGGGATGCGTGGACTTTATGTTCTGAAAAAGATTATTTGCTTTGTGAACCAGACTGTGTATGTGCTATAAGAAAAAATGATTGTGTCTAGGAAATTCCATGTAAATAAAAGTTTCATCATTTTTTCTTCATATTCACAATTATATGAGAGAATAGTGTTTTTTTTGTTAATATGTTATAGTAAGCTGGACCAGTTTTTTTTTAATGCTCTTTTACATATTTTATATAATACGGCTGTAATAGGGCTTACATCGACTAATAGTTTCTTAGGGAAATAGTGATTAAGAAAACTCATGCTTACCTACCTCCTATCGTATCCAAGTAGTCTCTAGCGACGTCATCCAACTGCAACACCTGGATGACAGGAGCTGGCTTGCTTCGCGACCGGCGCACGAGTCTCACTAGAAGTGCTGTTGACGTAATAAATACTACCACGAGCACGATTGCCCCAACGGATATACCAACATCTCTGTCCAGGAGAACTGCAAAATAAAATTGATTAAAACATTATTTTAGTTCAGTTAGTTCTTATTGTAATTTATAATTTATTATTTTATAAGAAATTACACGCGAGGCCGGGTTAAATATTAGTTAGTGCAATTCTACACAGCTACCTAATTGATGGAGGTAGTTGATAACAAATCGCAGCAAGTTAACGACTATTAGCAAAGTGAGGGTAGTTGGGTCGAACGACGTATAAACAACGTCCGAGCCCCTCGGCACGATTCGTACGAATGCGCCACGAGTCAAAGGAAAGCGGCTTTTTATAGTATTCGACAGCTAAGCATGTTCAGACATGAAATAATGACAACTACATTGACAACTATTCATCCACAAAAATATAAAATCAAAAGTTACGTCTAACAATTTTACAAAAGGTATGCTTCCTTGTATCATAATATGTGTCGAGGTTTATGTCTTATTGTTACTTACTACATTTCCGAATAAAAAAGTTTGAAATATTCTAGCGTGCTTTTCTATTATCTATCCTGTTTAGTCAGTAAATGAGGTGTATCTACTTACATTTCCACCATGGAGCGCCAGCTGCATGTAACAAATTCTCAGTAGGCCGTAAAAGCAAAGCCCTGGAACAGCCATATCTATTACACGCGGAAGCTCCAGCTTCGTCCCCAATTTTCAAGGTTCCTAGGGGTCCTCTCACAAGCCAGGGCACTCCGCCCCCCTGCGCCAGGGCTTGGCTCACTCCGAATCCCATTGCGCCTCGCCGTTCAAGAAACAATGATGCATTTGAAGTAGACATGCGCCACACAGACACTTCATAGTATGTGGCATTTTCAACTGGAAATACAAACGTTATTCTTATACATTATATTCATATCCTTCTATAAAACCAATTCAATAAAAGTGATAGCAGGTTATACAGGATATAGTATAGGAGCAAAATAATAACAAAATGATTGAAAGTAATGATTACCTGGAACACATCTCATTTGAAACTCCTCATATTCATACGCCAGATCACATTGCTGAGGTTGGGGAGGTCTCAACTGTTCCAACGTGAATAATTTCTTACACGGTTTTTCTTGAGATGCTATGCCGTTACCAGCTTCACAACTGGCGTCTATAGTATGGGATAATGTCCCGGTTATTTGACTTAGTGGCAAGATTGGAGACCCAGTTGTAAGATGCTGCATCTCCTCATCAGATGGCTGAATGTGCCAAAAGAACGTATCGGGTTCTGGCAAGCCCCGAACGTTGCATTTCAGTGTCTCTTTAACTAAACTAATTCCTGAGCTTATACATTCCGGTGGATCTAGAAATTAAATAATATTAATAATGATAAATTTTTACATATTTAAGTGACTGCACAATTATTAAGTTAGTGAATGAAGAATTAAAATATGATTTCCAATGATTCAAAATTGCAACATTTGGTTGGGATTTTTTACTGGGAACTAAATTGCTCTTCAGAAACTAAATTATTCGCAAAATTTTGAAGTATCCGGGTAACGATTATATTTTTGCAGAATTTACGTATTACTTATTTTTACGTACTTCGGTTGATATCATTTTACGTATCTAGTATTATATTTTTATGTAGAAAGTATAAATTATAATTTTGTTCCTTAACACTTACAATAAACAATAATACTGATGAATTCAGATCTTGTTTCACCAACACTGTTGCTAGCAGAGCAGGAGTAGCGCCCAGCATGCTTCCGATCAGCTTCTTCTACGATCAGAGCTTGGTTGTTCGTCTCACTGCCCCATATGCTGTTTGGTTTAATCTCTATTTCCTGTAATTACAAAGATATTCTGGTATTTCAAAGTATTCTGTTTAAATGAACGATCCACTACGTGTTGGTCAAAAATTTTATTTATTTGTTGCAATGTGGTTAAGGAAGAAAGTAAGATTTATGGTTTAGAAAAATTAAAAACACACAGAAATTGATTGAAAATACTTATATATTGCAAATGTAATTAAAGTACTTACATTAAAATACCAAGTGTAGTTTTCAACAGGTGGGTTAGCTTTTGTATCGCATATCAAATGCAGTTGGTCCAGCTCCAAGACCTCGTTCAGTCTTCCATCTCCTTCTTTTATTATTTCTACTATTGGGCTATCTGAAATGTAAATGTTTAGGAGTTAACTGCAAGAAAGAGTAGTATCTTGTGCCATTTGCTCTTTGTTTCTGTTAATCCATATAGTATTTATTATTATTTGGTGAGCCCCTGTGTTACCAAATCTAATTGTATTCAATAAGTATATTCTATTAGCCAGTAGCAGGTGCCCATTTTAGTTATGTAGGTACTTCTATTATGGGGAAAATATTTAGCAGTTCCTATTCAGATGTGAGTCAGATTTAATAAAATATATGTTATCGCTCAGATCAATTAAAAAGAGGTCTAAGAATTTTTCCCTGTGCGTCATAAAATACCTAGGCTACAGAGTATAAAAATACCACTTTGCCCGAGTCTGTCGGTAGTAAATTAAAATTTATCTAGCATTTTTTATCAACTCTGTAGCCGGGTAATCTTTCAATAGACGATCACTTCTTGTGAAAGATTACCCGGCTATAGCAAAAAAATATTTTGCCGCGGATCTTAATCAAAGCAGTAATCCGATTTCTCAGAACCTCCCTATTGCTAAGGAAGAATTATAGTAAGATTGGTAATCAAAGGTATAGTTCCATCTATCGTACCATAGCAAATACTTACAGGTAACGTTCAGTACAACGACATCAGCTTTGGAGTCTCTGCCGGGCGCCATGACAGTGTTGGTTGCTATGCAGGCTAGAGTTGCGCCATTGT
This sequence comes from Colias behrii, assembly GCA_029959065.1. Classification (NCBI taxonomy): domain Eukaryota; kingdom Metazoa; phylum Arthropoda; class Insecta; order Lepidoptera; family Pieridae; genus Colias; species Colias behrii. The sequence continues at coordinate 7,534,510 of JARWMC010000018.1, forward strand.
CGATCACAGATGGCGTTAATTCCAAATACGATACCGCTGTTTGAGATGAATTGTTGACGCTCTGAAAAGAGAGAATTAGTTTTGAAATAATTAATTAATTAAGTATATAGTTGTTAAATAATTAGGAAATTAAATTGGTTTAAATGGAATAAACATTTTGTTCAATCCTGGTCATCTGGTGTCTTATGGTGTCGTTCGTTTTTTACCCGCGTGTAAACCATAGGCCTAATATTTTAAAACTTTTGTGTGTGTTATGTTTGCACAACGAGTAAATGCGTTTTAAAACACTTCTACTCTAGATGGAAAGGGAATGCTGTTATGCAAGATATTCTATTCAATCCATCCAAGTATTAAATATTGTAATTTACTTTATTGTTTTGAGATTCTTGTGTACATTTTACCTGGTTGCTATGCTGCGTCAGATGCTTATTATCTAACCACCATAGAACATCAGGTGGTGGATAGGAACCATGCGCTATACACCTTGCGACCGCGGGTTTCCCCGCCTGCAGCACGTCTCCGTACGTCCCGCGAACCCAATGTATGGACACATTGTACGCAGATACTGTAATAGTTAATTAAATTCGTCATTTTCAATCTACAAATAACTTTTAATTAAGATAAGATCACGGAAAATTAATTTACTTTAAGAAAGTTTGGCAAACAGGAAGTCAATTTTGTTGTTTAATGTTTAAAAGTAAATGAATAATTTAAGGAGATCGCGAAGAAAGATACCGAGTCGACAGTCGTTCGAAGTTCGTTAAGAAAAGTCACGTACAATCAGTAAAATAAATACAAGCCAATATGTAGATAAAAAGGCAATTGTTTTGTCCCTAGACTTCACATTACTTACAGTATAATTCAATTTCCAAGGCAGTAATAACTGGTTGAGTGAGATGTGTGTTGCTGGCTCTGCACGAGAGTGATTGCGCATTGTCCCTTGTTAATGGGAGATAGAGTTCATTTTCCCGTACACCGGGAATGTCGCTTATGCCGTCCGATGCGTCGACCAGGTCTTCACCGGAATACCAACTAATTCGTGGTGGAGGCCTTCCTATAAGGATATTGTTTTTCAAGTTTGTAGTGTTGATTGATCGAATGTTATATTGAATATCGAATGAATTGAGGATGTATGGTATACAGGGTGTCCCACTGTTGGTATACTAAGCTCAAAGGAGGTTATAGTTTTGCATACGCTGAGTACGTAAAAAAAAAAATAATAATATAAAATAATAATACTTATAAAATTCCAGACGCAGTTTTTTTTTCAAATAGATGAATTCTTAAAACTCTATGTGTACAGTGTACACCCATAACAAGCAACCCGCCCAGCTTTGCTACCAGCACGTGACCTATCGTTTAAGATTATGTTTTCATAGACAAAATGCTCACATTAGCGAAGCGGTATATGCCGGCTGCGCGAAGCTAGAGAAGAAAACATGGATTTTCAGGAAAAATTTAGCAAACATTAAGATGGTTGTTTTTTATTTATTTAAAAAAGTATTGCTTCGAAACCTTTTCAAATACAATTTTAAGCAGATATTTACCTCCGATAACAAGACAGCTTAAAACTAAGGTATCTCCCTCGTGATATGGTCCAATCTTATTTTCAACTTTGTTTCCTAATTCATCCAGGAAAAACGGTTGGCTTGGTAACACTGAAACAGAATTATATTGTTGAAATTAAAAACTCCCTTTAAGAACTATCATCATATTCCTTCAAAGAAAATAACGCATTTCAAGATGTAATGCGAAATATTTATGTGAATGAAACATAAAAGATAATAAAAATAAAGAAAAGAAAGATATAAAATATAAAGGCGTCTTTTAATTAAAAAGAAAAAAAAAACGCTGAGGTATTCGCCAGTTGACTATTGAATTTAATATTCTGTCATATTTAGGTCATAGTAATTATTTTATGTTGTTAATGCGTTTTTAAGCTATTGCATAGCTTCTATCGCGGGCCTTGAGCGCGGGGACCGAATCGAGAAATTCCGTAACGAAAAAACCTCACGCTCCCCACTCCGACGGGCTCGGAGGTGTGGCTTGAAGGCATGCTATGCAATAGCTTTACCGCGGCAGTCCCCGAGTGCCACACGTCTTTTTATATCAAAATGAATAAAAACGTTATGGATCTATAAACATTTAAAATACACTTTTCATAAGTCGATATCTGAAATATAGTTCTATAATACCATTTAAAAAAAATGTGTGTGTGTGTACTAGTGTAGATACACACGTAAGAAGTGAAACTTCTTCATGACCTTATTTTTAAAAAAATAATTTACTATAAGCAACTTTACAGAAATACGTCGAATCACGCGTGGTAGGGGAAAAAGATGGCGCGTAACGGAAAAATGTCACGCGTAACGAAAAAATGTTACACTAAATTTTTTTCCAACCCTGATAAAGAAGTTTCACTTCAATAACTTAATTTAATCTTTTCTATCCTTAACTATAGTTTTTAACCAGTAAGATTAAAAGCTAAAGCCGGGTATCCACTTAGGTTCGCCGTGGTTTGCGAACGCGCCCGCTCCGCAAACCAAACATAATGGATACGTCGTAATCGCGGAGCGCGACTGGAGCACGATCGGAGCACGGCGGAGCGCTCCGGAAGCGGTTTTTTGCGCGATCTCAAAGGGGAGCGCAGTTTGTTCGTGGACGCGAGCGTGAGTTTGTTAAGTTCGCGAACATGGAGTGGTCCGATGAAATTATGAATATATGCATTATTTCATTATTTCTTCTTCCCTTATACATATTAGCTTGCCAAAATCGAGGAGGTTGTTTGTATTCCATCACAATATAATGTAGGTATCAAAATATAAGCTGCACTTCCTACTAATTCTGGAGGCGGCATGTTTGCACCGACCGTCATGTGTCGACTGGAGACCGGAGCGCGGAATTTAAGCGCTCCGACAGGAGCACTGATGTTGCAGCCTAAGTGTGTACACTGTACACGTTCACGTTCGCGGAGCACAAAATGTTCGCAAACCACGGCGAACCTAAGTGGATACCCGGCTTTATAAGTACAATAAGTATGGTAGTCGTGACACGTTTAAAAGATAAAAACATTATTGTTATTACTTTCGCAATAAACGCAAGGGAAATACGTGGCATACTAGAAAAGAGGAAAATTTAGGAATATCTCTCCAATAAAAGAGTCGCTTTCAACAAAACACCAAATAAGAAAGTATTACAGGAATAATATAAAAGTATTAAAATAACGATACTAAAACTAAAAAATATGTATCGAAGCCCAGTATCACATTTATATCATACTAGGTTCAACCCGCGTTTTCAAAGAAAAACCCGCATAGTTCCCGTTCCCGTGGGATAAAACCATCCTATGTGTTAATCTAAGTTACCCTCTATATGTGTGCTAAATTTCATTGTAATCGGTTCAGTAGTATTTGCATGAAAGAGTAACAAACATACATACATACAAATACACATAAATCCATCCTCACAATGTTTCGCATTTATAATATTAGTAGGATAGGATAGTATAGGACACATACATAACAAAGGCAAAAATAACCAGGTGTTTAATCAATAGCAATTTTTTATTTATTTTTACATGTCATTATAAATAATTACAGAAAGACGTGGGTGGGGTGCGTCGGAAACGAATTGAAAATATCTGACAGATGTTTATTAAACTTGAGCTAAATTGTTTGGTCAACATATCTATAGATATTAATATAATACTATACTAAGCTAGTCACATATCATTCAGTAGCTGTGCCCTGCGGTTTTACCCGCATTGTTCCGCTCCTGTTGGTCTTAGCGAGATGATATATAGCCTTATAGCCTTCCTCGATAAATGGGCTATCTAACACCGAAATAATTTTTCAAATCGGACCAGTAATTCCTGAGATTAGCGCGTTCAAACAAACAAACTCTTCAGCTTTATAATATTAGTACAGATTTGAAATGAATGCATGAATGAATGCCCGAGCACCAAACCTGAAGGAAATGATGCGAAATGTAGGAAGGAAGGTCCCAGTGGCATTTTTGTTTGAATAATAAACGTGTTTATTTTCATGACTGCTTTTTGTACTTAATTTCATATTTTTCTTCAGAAGACTGCTTATTATGCAAAATATTGGGTGTGATCAAATCTATTCCGATATATCCTAAACAAATAGAAAATAAAGTTTTTTTTTTTTGTTATTCGACCGTCTTTTAATCTTTTTCATTACAATCATGGACATCTGTACCAAATGACGTAGGATGTATTTATTTTGTTAATCGAAGCCAATCCGGGTCAATCGACTAATCAATAATAATAATTTCTGTACATATAGCTAAAAATCTCTATATTAACATCAAAATGGGTATGGGTTTCTATACCTACTCTTTTTTGCAAAATAACGTCATATCTTTCATTTATAACTCGGCTTTATCCTCTCCTTAAATTAATATATCGATTTTCTAATTTCCAAGTATTCTCGTTAATATTAATATATAATTTAAACGCGAGAGTGCGTTTGTATATGAAAGAGGAATTATTAATTATTCACTGGCGTTTGCTTCATATTTAAATTAAATCCTTATATTGGAAGCAAACATTAAATTTCAAAGGATATTATAATAGATATTATAAGTAAAAGGTTATATATACATTATGGTTATGTGTTAACAGTCATTCATCCTGTAAGTTATTGGACAATGGACATTGAATGGAATTTCAGCAATTGCCCACTTAAAGAGTAATTTATAATTAATCAAAAGTATTACTCATGTATTACTCTATTTCCTAGATGTGTTATTTACCTTCACTTCTTTTAATGTAGATATTATAATATCTAAGTATGTAATATCCAAAGATATTACATAACTTTGAATAGTTAAAAGCTGGGTTCAACTCCGAACGAAATCTAGCTTGAACAAAAGTGGCAATTGGTCTACTGTTAAAATCATTTTCAAAGCTTTTTATAAAAGTTAGATATAATATCTCGAAATTAGCTTCTATAAGGACAATCTTTCAAAACCATAGCCCTTTTTGTCGTAACAATTCATCGTTTCGGGGCTTCCTGACAGTGTCATTAATTCACTACAATGTCTTGGCACGGCGTAATAAATTAAAGTAACTTTATTGCACAAAAATTATACGTTAAAACAGCTTATATGCGACTAGCTGTGCCGCGCGGTTTCACCCGCATTGCCCGCTCCTGTTTGTCTTAGCGTGATGATATATAGCCTATAACCTTCCTCGATAAATGGGCTATCTAACACCGAAAGAATTTTTCAAATCGGACCAGTAGTTCCTGAGATTAGCGCGTTCAAACAAACAAACTCTTCAGCTTTATAATATTAGTATAGATTTCATAACATGCGCCTATATTGATAAGCAAAACCATTGTAAACCATTCCCATTAGAAAGGATAACATATCAAAAATTTAAATGTAAGGCGCGGGTCAAACACAAGCGGCGCGGGCGCGGGCGTGCCATAAGCGCACCTCTTGAATCTGTTTTGCACCACGTCCTTCTTATACATTTTCTCTTGTGCAACCGTGGCACAACCGTGGCGTGCCGTTTCGACGCCTGTCCAAAATTCTTTCATACAAAATGCCAATAGCGCACCCGATGCACGCCGGCAGCGCGCCCGATGCGCGCCCGATTCGCGCCCGCAGTGCGCCCGATGCGCGCCGCGCCGCTTGTATATGTCCCGCGCCTTACAAATCCTACCCCAACTAATATTAGTTAGTGAAAGTAATTCCATCTTTCTGTCTGTCTCTTCTTCACGCCTCAACCACTGAACCGATTTGGATGATGATTTATACAGATGATGATTTGGTGCAGAGATAGCTTGAGACCCGAGCAAGGACATGTTTTATCCCGGACTTGTTGTATCAAATGACAGGTTTTAATTTTTATCTCGGAAATATCACGGGAACGGGAACTGTGCGGGTTTTTGACAACGCAAGCGAAGCCGCGGGCGGATAGTAAATAAATGTAACAAATAAATTAAAAAATATTTCACTTTATTCCGAATTCAAACGCAATAAGTAAACACACAATATTGGTGAAGCCAAATAAAAATGTGAAATTGCTTTTTTTCTTATGTTATACATTTTTTACATTAACTAGCTTCCCCGCGTGCCCCGCGGTTTTACCTGCATTGCTCCGCTTCTATTGGTCTTAGTGTGATGATATATAGCCAGCCTTTCTCGATAAATGGACTATCATTATCTAACAGTGGAATTCCTCGATAAATAGACTATCTAACATAAAAATAATTAATTGTTCAAATCGTACCCTTGTTTCCTGAGATTAGCGCGTTCAAGCAAGCAAGCAAACAAACTCTTCAGCTTTATACTATTAGTAGGTACTCTACTTTATGCCCTAGATTGTGGAGTACATTTATCTGGAAATCGTCATTGAAACTGAAACCCTTTTCATTTATCTTAAAATCTGTGCGATTCTCAGAAATGGCGTATTGCTTATAAACTAGAATTTATTATTTTTAAACGAGGTTTCGGTAATATTTTTTTTATCTGTAGGATGATTTTGATAAAAACGAGAAAAAAACATGAATTTAGTGACATAATAAAAAAGATACTCATTAAGTTTGCAGTTTTGGTTAAAAATTACATTCATGTTAATAAAAGTGAACAGTTTTTTCACGTTAATATTTTAATTATAACTGTTACTAAGTGGTCCTAATTTCACGAAGAATGCTAAGGACAAAAGTGCTGAGTCAGCTTTATTGATCGCTAAAATTTACGGTTTCCTTCCACTAAAACACAAGAGTCATCATGCTCTTAATGAGTAAGGAAATGTACTTTCTTGGATACCAAAATTGATTTATTTTTCATCATATTCACAAATCTAACAATAGATCATAGATAGGAAATTACGAATTTATCAATGAATGCTAATCTATACTTTAATATTATAAAGCTGTTTGTTTGTTTGAAGGCGCTAATCAGTAATCTCAGGAACTGTCAGACATGAAATATTCTTTCGGTGTTAGATAGCCCATTTATCGAGGAAGGCTATAATAGGCTATATAATATCATCACGCTAAGACCAACACGAGTGGAGCAATGCGGGTAAAACCGCGGGGCACAGCTAGTCATTCATATTGTAAAGGAATAACTTGTGTTCTTTGTTAAATAGGATTCTAAAAATTAAACTAATAATAAAAGACCTCTTCTATATTTAACTTTATTTACAAAAGACGTTTAGATGTTTAACATTAAATATTTAAAGAATAAAAAAGGAAAAAAGAAGAAGTAGATATTAAATACAATTCAGTAAAATGAAAATTTTAATCCCACTGATATTATAAATTCCCACTGATATAGGAAATCCCAAGGGAACGGGAACTATGCGGGTTTTTCTCTGAAAACGCGGGCGGAGCCGCGGGCGGAAAGCTAGTAATTGTAGGTATAAAATTGAAATTATCCAGTTAAGGTTAAAACGTTTCTTTTTAAATTCACCATATTATTGAATTCGTTTTTATAGATTCAGTACAGAGTATTTAATTTGTTCTGATTTGTTACGGTCTTAATTCGTGTACCTTTTACATAATATGACAAATATAATAACAATGGTATTAAGAATTAGGTCAATCTCAAGTCTATCTCTCTTTAATATCATAGTAAGTATAGGTTCTTAATATTTTCTAATATAAAATTAATATCAACATACATTATCTATTCTAGGAACATATTCTTCGAAAACGAGTTATCTCAAGTCGCAGTAAAACAGTATTTCTAAAAAAGATAGGTATCGCGGAAAATGGGTTTCTCATTTATTATTTAAGTGCTATGCAAGCTTTTTATAGAAAACTCACTTATAGGCTTATGGTCGGTTTTAAAACCGCTGAATATTTTTTCTTAAGCGCATCACACACGGTGAAGATAATGTAAAATATATATTATCTTAGAGCATATTTCCGATTATCACTCGCCATACAAATCCTATGAGCCATAACACACGACGAAGATAATATATATTTTACCTTCAATATCTTAAAATACCAAGCGATAAGCCATCTATAGGCCGGGAGATACTGACACAAAATTTCGGGTCATTTGTAACAGGATGGCGGTTTTACAGGGGTCTTAGTACGCAATGACAAAAAGAAAAATGATGGTCAGAACGCTGATACCGGATACCTTAAGATACTGTAATATTTTATATTAGAGAATCTTAACATAAAATATTATAGTATCTTCACCGTGTGTGATGCGCTTTAAAGTGTGAAATATAGTATCAGGGACATTATCAGCAAGTATTGAAACCGACTATAGACATAATCCTTCCTACTTATATTATTAATGCGAAAGTTTTTGAGGATGGGTGTATGTGTATGTATGTTTGTTACTCTTTCACGCACTGAACCGATTACAATGAAATTTACTACACATATAGAGGATAACTTGGATTAACACATAGGAAAGGTTTTATCCCGGAAATCCCAAGGGAACGGGAACTATGCGGGTTTTTGGAAAGCCAGTATTTAATATAAAAATAATTCAAATTATATTTTTGAATTATTGTTTCGTTTCTAATCCCTTATTTTATCTGATTTCTATTTGAAAATTGAAAATAAATAGTTTATTTAAAAAATTTAGGAATTCTTTTATTTATGATTCTGGTGTTTTGAATAATTATTAAATAATTCAGAATCATGATTACAAAAATAATAAAAATGATGTAAACTTTAATTTATTAGATAGACGGAAGGACGAATATATTTAAGTATTATAGTAATTTATATTAAAATTGCGTAGTATTCGAGATAATTTATTTTTCTGCAAAAGGCTGATCTTGGAAAAAATATTTTAATATAAAAAGATACAACTTATTATGACTTTGAATGTATAATCGTGTCGAAAGGATTTAAATAATAATTAATTATTTGCATAAATGTTATTTTCATATTATTATAGTTTTGCAATAAGGGCAAAGTCCAGAATCGTTTACCTAACAAGTTTTTATTTGGCGTACCTACTACCTAAAATAATAATAATTGTAACCTTTGAATGTCTAAAGAGCTAAAAATTATGTGAAAATCCAGTAAAAATGTTACTATTTTTACTTTTCTGTCATAGACTAGATCATATTATTTTTGTAATCATAATTCTATGAAAAATGTAGCAGTATTGAGTACCTATTGATATCGCAATACACAATTTTTTATGCCAGGAATATTTAGAAGAAAGAAAGAAAGAAAGTAAAAAACATTTATTTCAAGGACATAATCAAACAAAGTCTTAAAAACATGATAAACAAAACAGTAAAAAAGTAAAATTATAAAGAGAAAAAAATAAAAAATAAAACGAAATTTGCACGGTAGGATGTCCTCGAAAAAGGGCGACCAACTCAGCTAAATACTGTACGACAGAAATGCACGCACAGCGCTGGTTTTCAGTGGCCCCTAAATGTTGTCGCAATAATCAGAGTGACCTCCATTACAGTAATAAAATATTAAAATATAAATAAAAAATAAATAAATAAAAAATATATATATAGGTATAAAAAATGTGAACAATTAAACCAAACTATAATATAATAACGTCTATGTGCAGAGATAAACAAAAATTAATAGAATAAAATAATATGATATAAGTAGTAATAAATATATAAAAGAAAGTATAATTAACGTATATTCAATATTTTTTACATTTGATAGATATACATATATATTAAATAGAGATAAAGATAATCATCATCAGTAGCCACTAAGGTTGGATCTGTTTCTCTAGTAATATAACTGTGTATTTTTTTTTAAAGTTCTCAACCGCGCGAAGGCTAGGAAGCGGCGGTGGTAAATTGTTCCAACACTTAGTGGCACTGTATTTGAAGCTTCCCCGAAAACTGGCAGAGTGGTGTTTAGGAATCATCAGTTTAGTCGCTGCTTGTCTCGTTTTGTACACTGCCTGATGATCTCCCATCCAAATCAACTTTTGAAAGAGGTATAGAGGAGATTCAAACTTAATAATATCGAAAAGGAACGAGGCGAAATGGAGTCGTCGTCGATTTTCCATATTAATTAACAAACAGGCTTTGTTTAAAAATGGCGTAATGTGCTCCCGTGGAGGAATGTTCCAACAGAACCGGGCACATGCGTTTTGTACGCGCTGTATTGCTCGTTTCGTTCGCTTCAAAATCCGCCTACCATATACCACATCCATGTAATTAAATTTAGATAGGACAAGGCTGTCACAAAGCCTTACACGAAGTTCCGTATTCAGATATTTTCTTATTCGGTACAGAATTTTTCAAATCGTAGATTTTCGTCAAAAATGATCCCCAAGTTTCGGGCTTCCGTAACACGTTTTATGACTTCGTTATTAATAGTTACGGGAATGAGACGATTTTGAATGGAGCTAACTACTTTAGGTGTGCCTAAAACCATGAACTTCGACTTATTTCTAAATTATTTTCGATATAATTTATTTTGAGTCTAGATCGCATGCATTTGTTAACCTCAAGTTTAATAAAAAGAGCCTTTATAAACCGTTAAAATTAATTTTAGTTTTGACACCAATAAACATGAATAATATTGCATAATTACTAATACCAGTGGAACGTACACCAGCCAACTATACAGGCAAAAGTTAGTTTTTATTATTCATGCAACGTGTGCAACTAGCTTTGCTCAGCGACTTCGTCCGTGTGCAGATTGACGCAACGACTGACCCCGTTTACTGTGCTAATACAATCCTTTTTTAATCGACACCAAAAAACGGGACAGATTTTCTATTCGTACGGGTTTTAGTCGAAAGCTGAAAAGTTTTGTTTTCTCTGCGAAAGTTTATCTGATCGATATTTTGTAAAAAAATTCAAATGATTTATAGAACCAGACTAGTAATAAAAAGTCTCTTCTAAAGTGCACAGATTACTAAATAAGTAAATAGTTATTACATGGTAATAAAAAAAGACTATAGACAATCCAATTTTTTTTGTATTCATCAATTTCCTAGCTTTTTCTTTTACATTACAACTAGTGTCCCTGGGTTACATTGGAGATCTTGTGCAAGTGATTTTAAAACCAACTTTTAAATCTTCCTGAAATTTTAATAATAATAAAGTTCGAACTCTTCAACTTTTTCACAACTTTATTTTGCGCACGAGCGAATTGTTCTTGAATCATTTCCCAAAACATAATTGGCCAGGTGTTCCTCAAGGCACAGTTCTCGGCCCACTGAATTTTGTAACGTTGGCATTTGTGTGCGAATTCTTTTAAAAGGCATATATTTATTATTCTACTAGCGGTCCGCCCCGGCTTCGCCCGTGGTACCTACATGTTTACGTTTTTTTCATAAGAACCATCCTCGTACTTCAAGGAATAGATTCCGCAGCGCACGGGATGACAGAATTTTTATTAAGGAATTTTTTACACCTTGGGTTACATTATTGCATTTTTGGTAAGGATCTCATCTATAAAACCAAGATATTCTAAAAAGAGACAAATTAAAAAAATATAAAAAGATGTACTTATCTCAGTTACATAAATAATAGTATCTTCCTCTACTCTACGAACCTGTTGGTTTTTTTTTTTAATTTAATTAAATAAATAAATAAATAAAACCTATAACTAACTTACCAACTAGTTTACACTTACCTATAACAGTTAAATTAACACCTATATTTCTGGTAGGAGCTTGAAGGAAGTCCACGCGGCAATGGTAGAGAGCCTGGTCATCTCCTCTCAAGGCTGATATCACTAATTTAGTTGGCTGCTGGCCGACATCTGCTTTCAAACGGCTGCTGGTGTTAAATGAAGTACTGGACCATTCAGTGCCGGTACGAGCGTCGAAACTGAAGAAATATGAATTAATTAAGAATTAAGAATCCTGAATTCAGACACACATTCGGACTGTGTAGATCCAGTCGTATATAGCTGTTTTGTAAATGTTTGCGTTAAGCAATGAACTGTTTTAATATTTCCTTCTTAAAAGTGGTTAACTTCATTTATAGATTTTTCGTGCGTTTTCTTGTGAGAAATTTTCAGGTGAAGTGAATCAGTTAACAATAATAATTAATACTTAAAATCAAGAGGAATTGGTTATACAGAAATCTGATCACCTACTTCTAGAAAAAATGACGATCAGTAAAGCCCTATCTATAGTGAGTTTATGTCAAAGTTTTTATATTATGGATATTAATATAGATATAACTAAAAATGTAATATCACAATATTTGTTACCCATAACAACTTTCTTTTGTGAAGACTAAAGACATACAAGTGTTATTGCTAATATTCCAACCCGAAATGGGGTTGTTTTATAAGAAATTGGCCCACAAAATTCTATACTGCGAGCTTACTGCGAGTATTTAAAAAGAAAAGTAAAATTGAAGCCAGATATAAGCGAGGTTTAGTTCGTATAATTTTGAATTAAATGAAAGTGTTATAATTCATAAATTTTTCTAATATAAACCTTGAAAGCAAGTTAAATAAACGATAACGAGTCTGTCGTACAGAAATTAAATTTCCCTTTATCGAAAATAGTATTTAAAACCAAATTAACGAGACAGAAATAAATATATTAAAATCGTTTCAAATGTTCTTTTTTGTTCTGGAAACTAAATCTAAAAGTATCAAAAGTTATTTCAGTTAATTAAAAGTACAAATTTCGCCTCGGTTCGGAAACTATTCGTTTAGGAAAATGAGAAAATGTACGGGATCGAACTAAAAATAAGTATAAAAAAAAACACTTTTCTATTGATCAGTCTCTTTGGCGTTTGATACGTTCCTTTTGAACAAGTTCTATTCTATATTGTAAGGTTTTGTATTGTTAGTTAACTGATGGAACCAATTTTACCAATTATTATGTATTATGTAATTAAAGAATTTTTGCTTCACTAATTATAATTTTTTAAATTGAACATTTGAAAGAAAATATATGTCAAGTATAGTACTTATTCAGAGTTAGTGTTAAAAGCAACGCTTACTACCTAACTACAAATATTTTCGTACTTCAACTACATATTGAGTTAAAAATGTTATTGAAAGTACCTAACCTTAGCATATTCAACAAATTTCGGCTGAATTAAAGTTGCAAGAGAGCTTGTTTTCCTTTCAGAGCCCTTATTATATGTAGTTAAAAATTGTAAGAAAAGCTCTTTTCCACATGACATATGGTACTTACCTATAAATAGGTACATTGTCTTTGTACCAGACTAGAAGCATCAATTCATCATTTATAGTGTCGGGTGTTGAGTCGCAGTATAACGTAGTACTGCCACCCTCCAAGGAGTCCTGCCTTGAAACCGGGCCTGAAAGAAAACAATATTTTCTAAGGTATTTTATAATAAAGTTTTTTATTGTGAACATTTAATAATTTTTTTTGCTGGCCTTGGGACAGAAAAATACATTTGTTGTTTCAAATTCAAATAGACATGATTGTGTTTGTTTTAGTTGTGCATGTTAAACCCTTTTTAAAAATAAAATGATCTCTCGCGTTTTGAAGAGAAAGCTCATATTTACGCTACTTACTTATAATATAAAGAATTTGGTTTAATTTTCATGTATAATATCACGATAATAACATTTAAATATTTGCAGTCGACATTTAGATACACAAATTGAAACATATTATCTGAAACGCTATAAATAATAATTTATAATCGCATATTCAATACGTTTCCAATTTTAGAAATTCAATTAAATCCGCCATTTGAAAATTTACGTGTAGTATTTGGAAATAACTACTCATTTTAAATACATATTTATTGGCCAAAATAGAATTGGTTTGTGTTAAGATCTATTCTAATAAGTTATATTATAAAGCTGAAGAGTCTGTTTGTTTGAACGCGCTTATCTCAGGAACTACTGGTCCGATTCTTTCGGTGTTAGATAGCTCATTTATCTAGGAAGGCTTAAGGCCATCTTGATTATATCATCACGCTAAGACCAACAGAAGCGCAGCACTGCGGGTAAAACCGCGGGCCACAGCTAGTAAAATATATAATGTTAAAGATGGCAGTCGTCGAACAATAGTTTGTTTGGCCTTCATTAAGTTTCTGGTTGAGCCTTTATGTACGAAAACGATTGTTACTTATATAATAGGATGAAAGCCGGAGCTTAGGCTTTTATTCCTTATTTATTGACCTTTTTTTGTGAAAAAGTTACAATGCTAATATATTTCTTACGATACAAAATGTTTTATTACATTTACTTTTGTATAATAAGACAATATATTCGATAACATCTTTGAAAAATGGAGCCTACTGCTGGTGAAAGAGTTTTTAAGATCAATCCAGTAGTTTTGAGTAAACATTACAAACATACATACAAAAACACAATTCTTTCCTACCTTTATATCTCTTTACAAAAAGGTTCAGCAGAAACAATGAAGCATTTTTATAGCACATGTCTTATTCTGATACACAAGCTGCGTAGGTACATGTATTATCAAAAACCGTGACAGAGTAACAAACATACATCCATCGTCACAAACTTTAATTTATAACATTAGTAGGATTAGTCTATACTTACCATCGGTCCCAGGCACGAATGAAGCGATGGGTATGAAAATAGTCATGAAGTATATGAGCGCCGCAGAGACGCGCATCCTACGGTCCATCCATGCCTCCACTCTGCGCTGTCATAGGCGTAGTGTAGAACCCATTTGTTGATGAGCTCTCTGCTTTACATTATTTGGGGACTACCTGGAACAAAATATAAAATGTTAATTGAGATGTAAAGTTATTGCTGGCAGCAAGCGATCAGTTGTCTGTAGAGTATGTAGTGGAATATGTAGAGATATGTGTTTTACATTATTTCGGGACTATCTGGAACAGATAATTTCAATGACAATACAGTTTTTAATAGAGGCAAGCTGCTGAAAAGTTGTTTGTAGAGTACGTAGAGCCTTGTAGAAGGAATATGTATGCCTAAACAGCTGTAATAACGAAAACTATTAACTTAATTAATAAAATAAATTTTCCATCATCACTATGTAGTATAAAACAAAGTCGCTTTCTCTGTCCCTATGTCCCTATGTCCCTACTCCCTATGTATGCTTAAATCTTTAAAACTACGCAACGGATTTTGATGTGGTTTTTTTTAAATAGATAGAGTGATTCAAGAGGAAGGTTTTAGTATATAATTTATTATGTTTTAGACAAAGCGGGCTAGTTTGTTATATGAAAGCATACTGTTTTTAAAATAGAGCCAAAAGTTTATTTAATAGATAGAACAAGAATAGATATATAGATAAAATAATTAATTTCGTTATTTAATAACATTGAGTACCTACAAAATTAGAAAACGATAACCTATCTACTGTATTAAAGTTCTATCTATTTATAGCGTTATCTGAATACTCAAAAGCCAAAGTTTCGCAATCAAGTTGATAGGAAATAAAACAATATACAACATAGTTGTATAATTTATTTCTACGAAACAGTAAGTCAGTAAATCCAATAAAATAGAACTTATTCGTATTTTGGTGAAAGAGACTGACCTGACAGATTCTGTTAAGCCCTGCTGTCCCATTGCAGTAGGGCATTTCTACCATTTAAATTGTTACTTCTAGTTTAAATAACATTTAGTTAACAATACAATGTAATTAAACACTATTTTCAAACGACTCCAAAAATGGAGGAGATTTGTACGACTGTATATATTTTGGTTTGTTACCCCAGAACTTATGACTAGGTAAACCGATTTTGATAATATTTTAAGCTATTGCATAGCTTCTATCGGGGACCTTGAGCGCGGGGACCGAATCCAGAAATTTAGTAACGAAAAACCTCACGCTCACTCCGACGGGCGCGGAGGTGTGGCTTGAAGGCATAGCATGCAATAGCTGTACCGCGGCAGTCCCCGAGTACCACACGTCTTTTTTTTATTTGAAAGCTTCCGGTTATTCGCTTAAAAATTTTGTTCAGACTATTCGAAGGTGGTCTTATTTTTTGAAAGCTAGTGCTTTCCGGTTGTTCGCATTAAAATTATGTCCAGATCTGACTATTTGAAGGTGATTTTTTTATTAAATAATTATTTAATAAGAATTGATTCACTCAAGCACTTATAATAATACCTTATGAGATTGTAACAACCAAAACATTGAAGATAAAAACTTGTCTGCGGATATCTGCATATATGGAATGTGGTTTGGGAAAACCAGAATCATTAGGATGATTTTGTTTTGAAAAGATTCTCGTATATTTTAAGATTTATTAATGAACCAGTTAATTAGATTAAATGAGATCGAGATTATTAATTTGATTATGAACATAATATTATAAAATGATATATTCATTCATTGGCCTTTACGAATATACCAAATATCCATTAATTACTGATGGATAAAATATGTAAATAATAAAATAATAATAATAGTTTAATCACATAGCTCTGAATTATCTATACTAATATTATAAAGCTGAAGAGTTTGTTTGTTTGAACGCGCTAATCTCAGGAACTACTGGTCCGATTTGAAAAATTATTTCGGTATTAGATAGTCCATTTATCGAGGAAGGCTATATACACGCTAAGACCAACAGGACTGCCACTGCGGGTAAAACCGCAGGGCACAGCTAGTCTTAAATACTTCGTAATTCCAAGAGTCGATTTAAAATTTCAGTTATATCTACAAAAATAGAGACACAAGAATAAAAAAAGTTGGTATCTAAAGAATTAATTCATTTAAAGCTCGCATATTCATTATTCAAATACATTACGTTAATACAAATTTAATATTGAAAAGAAAACGAAATCAAAAATAAAACGCTCAAATGGATTTGCTAATTAACATTAGTAATGCTCTATAATTGTAAGCCCTTTTATATACTTAATTTTGGCTACAGTTGAACATGTTTTATTCACTAAAAAAATGTTGTGTGGTTTTATGAAACCACGGTAAAAGTGAAACTGTTCGAACGGTTCCGAACACTGCTTTGTGTAGCGCATGTCGCGTGACGGTCGGCTACACGCGACATGCGCTACACAGACCAAAAAGTTTGAGACGATGTAATAAAAGTTTCACTTTAAAAGTTTTATAGAACGTATTATACGTATTAGTTATATAAGACCTTCGTATGTTACAACTCAAGCAATATATATCTAAACTAGCTGCGCCCCGCGGTTTAACCCGCGTGGTTACACTCCTGTAGCGTGATTTTATATAGCCTATAGCCTTCTTCGATAAATACGCTATCTAATACCGAAATAATTTTTAAAATTGGACCAGTAGTTCCTGAGATTAGCGCGTTGAAACAAACAAACAAACAAACTCTTCAGCTTTATAATATTAGTACTAGCGGTCCGCCCCGGCTTCGCCCGTGGTACCTACATGTTTAAGTTTTTTTTCATAAGAACCATCCTCGTACTTCAAGGAATAGATTCCACAGCGCACGCGATGACAGAATTTTTATTAAGGAATTTTTTACACCTTGGGTCACATTATTGCATTTTTGGTAAGGATCTCTAATTTTTTGAAAATGCAATATAGCCTATGTTGCTCAGTGAAAATGCAGCTTTCTAATGGTGAAAGAATTTTTGAAATCGGTCCAGTAGTTTATGCGTGAAAACCATACATACATACATACATAATTACAAACCTTTCCTCTTTATAATATTAGTATAGATAGTATAGATAGATAAGAAATAGGTGAACATGACAATAGTCACGACTTTCTTGTAAGATATTGCATGGATTTGGATATAGTATCAGATAACGAAATTTAATACAATGAAAGCGCGTACTGGTAACCAACAATGGTTCAGAATATGCAAGATTGTATCGTACATACGTATATGGTGAAGTGATTGTTATAAAACACCTAAAAACAAACAAAAGAACATATTTAAATCTATACCAATAATATTATAAAGCTGAAGAGTTTGTTTGTTTGTTTGAACGCGCAAAGCTTAGGAACTGTTGATCCGATTTTAAAATTCTTTCAGTGTTAGATAACCCATTTATCCGGGAAGGCTATAGGCTATATAATATAACTATATATCATTACGCTAAGACTAACAGCAGCGACCACGCAGGTGAAACTGCGAAACGCAGCTAGTATTTATATAAACAAGTCAATAATCCTTATATACAATAGAAAAATAGAAACATGGTTTACAGAGTATTTTTGGTAAGTAATGAACCTCAATTACTTATTTCTTTTGATATTGGTTTGTCCTTTAATCGAATTGTCAATCAGCTTTGTAAGTTTTTATATAACTAAGGCGCGCCGCACACCAGCGCCACATGCTACATGCATCGAACATTTACGTCGCCACAATCAATGCGCTACAATTCAGCTTCCTACAAATGTATTGTATATGCGCACATCGGAAGCACATTTGTAGCGTGGCATCGCTTTGAGAATGTCAACATCATCGTCTGATGACGACGATTTCTTGGTGTGGCGCCACAAATAACGAACGTGTTCGATCTTGAATTCGTGTAGCGCGGACAACGTCTCGCCACAAAGTGCGCCCGCTACAAATGTTTCCTCGGTGTGCGTGCTCGCGTACAAATATATGGGGGCGATAAATGTGTCGCGTT
This sequence comes from Colias behrii, assembly GCA_029959065.1. Taxonomy (NCBI): domain Eukaryota; kingdom Metazoa; phylum Arthropoda; class Insecta; order Lepidoptera; family Pieridae; genus Colias; species Colias behrii. The sequence goes on from JARWMC010000018.1 coordinate 7,552,987, forward strand.
TCAAATGTGGCGCCACAATTATCGAGATACAAGTGTATGCCTGGTGTGCGGCGCGCCTTACATGTAGCAAAATGTATCTTCTTTGTGATATTTTTATACTATGACTAATATGACATTAATGTTATTAGATTTCTTTAGAGAAATGTATTTACTTCTGCATTTCGATTCCCTTTGCTTTGAGATACTTTGACGCGAATAAATATTTTATGTCACTTGAGCTTTAGAGATCAATGTGTCCTGAATAAATCTTGATACTTTCTAGCGGTGGCTACTTTACTCTTACTTCGAGTGCACTCTAACTCTAAGAAGAATCTTATAGAGTTAAAGAAAAGAAATAGATCGTAAGACTATAAATTATTTGGCTTACAAAAGTAGCGCTACGAAGAAATAGACTCACCCAATATAGATTACATAGTAGTGTTTGATTTTACGCGAGTAATAATATAATAATTTAGGAAAATAACAATATAATGAATAAATCGTGTTTAAAATTCAAATCTTTAATTTCTAAATATAGATTACATTTTAAATCTAAACGAAATCGGGGCAATCTATTAGTCAATTTGACATCCTCTATTGAATCGTCATTTGTCATGTCGCCATTTATAAATCATCAATCATGAACTACCAAAAATGTACTGTTACAGAGAATTTTTGGAATAAATATGAATACATTAAAATTATTATTAATATACAAATGTCAAGGAATTATATTATAGTGGACCAAATATAAATGTAATTTGTATTCCGGTTGTGCCATTATATAATCATGAACTACATATATGCCATATTTTTACCACTGTACATAATATACCAACATCAACAAATCTGACCATTCTCCTTACCCTTTATCGCACCATGTTTTCTTTATAATAACATCAAATTAGCATTTGCAAACATAATTATATTCGTTCAAAAGCACCCTTAAGCCATTAAATGAAAGAAATACAAGTGTGGCAAAATAACTTAGAAGTTTGTATGACCAAGACGTACGGTATATAGTTTGATATATCAGGATAAAGTAACGTTATTACTTATTTCTGAATATCAAGTTCGGAAGTTACTTCTTAATTAGATCGAAAGTAAATACAATGGAATTTCCCATCAAGACCGAATAATGTAGAAGTTTTGAAGACTTTCGGCGCTTTTCTGCTTCCCTATTGTTAGCTCTTATGTTTCTTGTCTATCAAATAGAGCTTGAATTTCAAACTCAAACACGTGTTCATATTATATTGGTTTTGCGTCAAGCGCAAAGTTATTATGGGTACGAATTTAATATGAATACAGTTCTCAGGAACGTCTATGCAAAGGATAGTCTGCTTGTATGTGTTTTAGAGTGATCCATCTAACGATAAACATTTTTTTATACTGTGAGATTGGATTTATTATTTGGGGGATATGAAAGATCACTTGTACGGTGTACCTGACATTTAAAATGTATGTATCTCTTATCTAGGATTGCATCAATCTTCGATTATTATTTATTGTTTATTATTCGATGGATCTCTAATCTGCATGCAAGTACAAAAACATTCCTTCGATTGGTTATTGACAAGCGCTTTTCTCAGAATGGATTGCAAGACCAATAATTTATTGTTGCGAAATTCGTATTAGAATTAGTTTCACAACTTCTTCGTGTGTTATTTGCTCATTAAAATATGAATTAAATTAGAGAGGACATCGCTTCTACACTATTTGTAACACGAGTTAGAGTCAATCGTCTCTGTTTCTTGTTACATTGATTGGTTTTAATTTATAATTAGTAATAAGCGGCAGAATATCTACAAAGTGTATGACTCACTAGTCGCCCCGCGCCGCCGCGCATGTCGCACAGATTTTGTTCGTGGTGTATATTTTGTTCTCTCTATACGTAGTAATAATACCTCAATGATTAATATGTGATAATATTCACCAAAAAATGTAAGATAAGGTGTAGGCTTTATTAAGATGTTTTCAAACTGGACTGTTAATGCTAACACAAGTAGGAGTTATAAAAAAATTATATAAAACTAGCGGTCCGCCCCGGCTTCGCCCGTGGTACATATTTACGTTTTCTCTACATAAGAACCATCCTCGTACTTCAAGGAATATAATAAAAAAAGAATTATCGAAATCGGTCCACCCGTTCACGCGTGATGCCGTGACCAAGGAAAACGGGTTTCATTTTTATATATATACTATAGATGTAAAAACAAGACTAGATCAAAATAAAGTATTTAAATTCACGTTATTTAATCATTTTATATTGCTAATATCCTGTTCATGTTAGATTTTTTCCTAGTCTTAAATCTTAATTGCTTTAAAGTGCTTTATAATAGACGTAAATGAAATTATAGTGTTGATGTATGATCGTATTATATGTATATATATTATATGTATGCATCCTCACAAAGATTAGCTACAAACCCACAAAGATAGATTTTTTTACCTTTATTTTAAACCTTTTTTTAAGATATTGTGCCTTCAATTTTAATGAAACAAAACTGTTTTGAACCTGTTTCCGTATTCATATTCTAAGTACTGCAAGACTAATTTTATGCGCATTGATGTAAAATACTTACCTACCTACTTTTCATAACTTAGATACCTAGTCCAAAAATTAAAATTAAAACATTGGCAATCTAATTTTAATCTAAATATCCAAATAAAATCATGTGTTGTAAAGTTTCAAAGAACATTATCAACGTAACATCTAATGTATGTATAAAAATTATTATAACCAGAGAACTATATTACAAAGTTGTCAATAGAAATATCATTAGCATGCTCATTATTTCTTCAATCGAGGATCCTTACAACAATATTGCGTAAAACCTATTAGTTTTATTCCCTTGTAAAGCTAAGCTGTGGACAGGTGGGTCGGATGGAAAATCTCTGGGATTTTAAATGTCTCTATTTACCTTAGTTGCCGTAGTTTTTGTTTTTCTGTTTAAACCTGGATCAACGTATTCGTGTTCCTTCTTTATAGTGATATTGTTGTTATTTGTATAAACATAAATAGGTTAAGATATGATGTTCAATAATTAATTAAACTATTACCTGAAAGCTTCTTAATCAACTAAAATATTTGTGAGTCTTCATTTGGTTAATTAAGAAGACTACCTATTTACTATTGTAAAATATATCTATAGGTAGATTTTATAATTAATTACCATTAGGTACGTTGATTTCGTGTAAACTCTAAAAAGGATACAATCATATAATAAGCCAATTCATTGTAATACACATAATAAATGCATTATTCATAAGAGCCGTCCGCCCGGCTGAAGGATTGAAATTTTCTGTTTTATTTCTTTTATATAAACGAAATATAAACATTGTCCTGACACTAATGAAAACAGAAAAAAAATTAAATATGTTGTTTGTAAAGTTATGATATTGGTTATCACATATGCGTAGAGTTTATACATATTTCTTTTCCATTTACATAATATATAAATTAGTCTCTACCAAACTGATGAGCAATGTAAAACTTTACTTTGGAGAAATCTAGCCCGAAATGGGTTACCTACCGACGGTCCCTAGGGAAATGGGCCTAGGAGTTTTACCGAGTAAAACCTACAATATTGCCTTTTACAAGGCCACAGTGGTCGAATCCCTTTACGAGTCTGGTTGTTTCTACAATAACCTGACCTTATTACGTTTCTCATATCCAACTAAGCATGTATTGAAAATTCAAATTCATCTTCTGGCTTAGAAATTGTAAAATTAACTCGAGCTTCATTCTACAGGAAATATAAAGGTCAGTCTTGGCATTATTATGTTATAATATTGTGGTTTTATGATTGTCTGTCAGTTTAATAGGATCCGCTTCGTCGGAAATCACGGGTGATTCAAAAAGTACTTTTACGTGACTCATCAGACTTAACTATGTTATGCGTGGGTTTGCAACGATAGTTTGATAAAAGACAATTATTTTAATAGCAACTTTTGGTAAGAGTCACAGAAAATTTAACAGTTAAATAGGTTTAAGCGCACAGTATTATAGTAATTTGATTGTTGCATTGGAAATGAGAGAATTAAAATAATTATTAAATTTATTTTAATTTCATTAATTGTAATGAACTATGAAGCCTGGGACTACAACTGTAATATAAATTGTTATAGTAGTTCCTTACAAAGGAACTTATAGTCCCTTTGTAAGTATTACATTATTAGTAATGATGATTACATGCCATGAATTAATTCAAACTTTGATCGTTCAATGATTAATATATTCTTCAATGATAAGTTTAGTTTTTCGTTTTTCGTTTAAGGGGGGTTAGGCGGTCAGCGAAAATTCAGCTATTCGCGCCTGAGGTAAGGGATGAGGGGGTCCGCGTTTAGTATGGAATCAACGTGCTCGAAACTAAAAATCGTAAGCGCCATTCACATTTTTATCAGAAAGTGAATGAAAATATTTAGTATTTTCTAAATCTAAAACAGTCACGAAACCGAGAAGGTACCTGTATTTGTGATTTTATACGAATTATTATCGTAAAATACGGTTGTAATGAGTTTTCCAATCGTGTTTTGGAAACAGTCATCTCATCACATACCTATAGATACGTTCTGTAATACATATTAGAAATTTCAGTGCGAAAAAACTTCAATATTTTCAATTATAGATAACAGTCCATTTTGCTGTTTTCACCTACTAAGGGCCCTTAAGAGTTGAGAACCTTATTTATTTATTTATTTATTTTACTCTTTAATACAACTAAACAGACTTACATACTAGAACATACAAAAATAAAAGCAAGGAGCAGTTTAGTGTATTTGGCGGCCTTATCACTTAGCAGTGATCTCTTCCAGGCAACCAGGGCAGAAGGTAATCAGCTCAATTAAGTTGTAAAGGAAGGTCGAGAGAAAAAAAGAAAAAAATAATAATAATAATGATGTATAAACAAAATAAAAATATATGAAAATTAAAACACATAACAATTTATAAATTATATACTGTACATAAACATATACGACACTACAGTAGATACAAAAATATACAGTACTCCAAAATTAATAATGCGCATGCAGATCTTCGCCAATTATCGTATTTCCAGAAACACCCGAATCACCCCGAATCATTGAATCAGTGCCCTAAACAATGCACTTGCATCTTGCACCTTGTTCGAAAGAAATAGGAGTCAATTCAGAGTCATACACATTCAAAAACAATTCGGGCGGTAGGTGACGGTAGCCTGTCAGTCAAATAATTCAAAAATCCGTCAGTCGTCTTTATATATTAGTGGATACCGCACGTATTATCTCTGTATGGAATTATATAGAGCTGCTGTTACATACCCTTCTTAGTTTTGTTTCAAAGTTGAATTTTCCGATTAAATGATTATTTACACAGGTAGCAGATAGCAGTGGGAAAGTGAAAGTTAATAAGAGCATAATGAAAGTTCTGATCATTCTACGATATCAGAAATAGAGATAATCCCTGATTCTGTAAATCCTTTGGACTGAGATTTGAATGATTAGATTTCTACAATTTAAATGTAAACCAGTGTTTGAAAATATTTTTTTTTAAATATAAACTTTGTCTTATTTTAACCTTCCATACATCCATCATCACGCCAGCTTCAGTAAGACACTTTAATAGTTCTAAGTATAGAATTTTCCAAGTAAATCAATACAACAAATATATATTCGCAATCGTGTGGCTTATCCTCGCTTTTAATTTACATTGAATTATCGAAACAAATTTCGTTACTTATCTCTTTTACCATAAAATTACAATAAAACTCATAATTCTAATAAACTATGCATGAAGAAAATACATTTAACCACTCTATAAACATATCGTCTTCGGAAGCTCGGGGAATATGACAGTTGCCGAACAGTGACGAATTTTTCTATGCGCATTATCAGTTTGGGAGTACTGTACTTATATAATACATATAATATATAGTTAGTACACTACTAATATAAAAATTTAAAACAACAAAAGTTACTATGCCGAGTTGAAAGCGGATGACAGAAAGTGACGACGAAGGAGGTTTTTAAAAGATGATAAATTCTTAGCTTGTCTGATTGGTAGTGGCAATGCATTCCAAAGATTAACAGCAGTTACCGTAAAAGATTTCCCAAAAAAGTTGGTACGTCGCACAGGGACACATAAGGTAAGTCTGTCAACCGAACGAAGGGTATAGTTTTCATTGCGCATGAAGGAAAATTGGTTTCTAAGGTACGTAGGAGCGGAAGGGTCAAAAAGGATACGGAAAAGTAAATGCAACAAATGCAGATTCCGGCGAAAGCGGATGGGGAGCCACTTGAGCTTTTTCACCCTTCATAAAAGGAGTATTAAACGTGTATAATATATCAACATTATTTTTAAAATTACACTCCCTCATACGGTTTTACTCCCAGAAGGCTAGAATGGAATATGAAAACGAGTGCTGTCTGACATTTTAGTTTCTTAAGAACTACAATATTTATTTTTGCTTTGTTTACATTGCGATTGCTTAAAACTGCAGATTTGTAACCGACTTCAAATAAAAGGAGGAGAATCTAAATTCGGTGTATACTTTAGCAATGAATATATCCAATAACCAAAACACGAGGTTTGAATACCTACCAATAATAAATGGCCGAATGTAGATTGGCAGAAGTCATGTTATGTGGACAAACTTTTTGGCTCTTAGACAAGTCGGTTTCCTCGCTTTGTTTCCTATCATCATCACTACATAGTATAAAACAAAGTCGCTTTCTGTGTCCCTATGTCCCTTTGTATGCTTAAATCTTTAAAACTACGCAACGGATTTTGATGCGGTTTTTTTTAATTGATAGAGTGATTCAAGAGGAAGGTTTTAGTATATAATTTATTAGGTTTTAGACAAAGCGGGCGAAGCCGCGGGCGGTAAGCTAGTATATATTAAAAGTAAAAGAGTGAATAATTCCGAAAAAGATTGCAAACCTTTGAGCCACGTCCATCCACAAGGCATATTTTAACACGCGTTCATTAGCTTCACCTGTGTGTTTGTATGTGTCCGACTCTTTTATATTAAGTATTATTGTGAATAATTAGTTTATACTTTATATTATTACATAGTGGGAAGATATTATCGTCTAAGATACAGGCTCGGCCTAGTTTAGACGATAATGTCCATAGTTTTAAGTATTGTGTTTATATACATTGAGTGGCATACAATTGTAATTGAAGGTATGGATAAATAAATATTTTTTTTATTTTAGACTCGATTTTGACCCACTATAAACGGACAGATATAATTCAAACTTTGGTTACTTATCAAGGATCGGTGACAATACGTGTTTATGCGTGTTTTTTAAGTTTTATTTTTTTATCTATATTAATTATTATATGAAAGTCGAATCCATTAATGACTGAGCCACTACTGCCATAATAAATATTAATTAATTTTCTTCAATGCTCTTTCTGGTTACTGGTATATCTTTCAGAAACGTCATCACAAATTATTTCTCGGAATTGCTGAGCCAGAATTGTTGTTTGAGCCATGTAGCTAAGTACTCTGATATTAAAATTAATGACTTTCCTGTATTTGTATTTTATCAACATAGAAATTGTTTGAAACAAAATTAAATATTATTAGTTATCAAACATGTCAAGTTACACGTCATCTATTTTAAGAAAACAAACAAATATAATAATATAGTAGGATATATAAATCTACCAATAACTACTATAACTATTTAAGATATGATCAAATAATTTTGACCATTTCATGAAAAAACCGCGCGTCATGATATGGCCGGCATCTTAAATCCACAATTAAGTAGGTAATTAGCGAATACTATGAAAAATACTAATATCAGAATAATTTATACTAATATTATAAAGCTGAAGAGTTTGTTTGTTTGAACGCGCTAATCTCGGGAACTACTGGTCCGATTTGAAAATTTTTTCGGTGTTAGATAGCCCATTTATCGAGGCTATATATCGTTGCGCTACGACCAACAGGAGTGGAGCCACGGGGGTGAAACCGCGCGGAGCAGCTAGTAGTATGTATATAAAGAAATATTCAATATAGAACCAACATTTTTATAACCCCCTTACGATAGGTGTAACAGCGAACTATTAAATTAATAACATACAAGATAACATAAAGTCTTGGATAACATAATGCTTGTTAAAAAATACACACAATAGTGTTTTACTTCATATACTAAAAAAGTTACCTTTTTAGCTTGTAAAATCATACATTTGTTATACTGTATATAAAAAATAAAGAAAGAAAAATCACATAACAGTTATAGATAATATTATATAATACATATAATAATATATATTATGTAAATTCTGACAGTCAACAAAAATATAGGTACATAAATATATTATGTGTTATTTATGTTAATGAATGCGCATTTTAATTTGGTTAAAAATAATTGTACACAGACATTTTGGAACAAATTTTCCTTATCTCACGTGAGACGGTGAGACTATTGCCATATTGTCTCGGAGGTCAAATATACCAATTATAAATGCGAAAGTAAATCTGTCTGTCTGTCCCTTATTCACGCCGAAACCGATGAGCCAATTTGAATGATTTTTTACAAAGATAGTTTGAGATCTAGGAAAGGACACAGGACTGATTATTAAATTAACCTGGAAATCCAAAGTTTTATGATTTATCCATTGTTAAATTGGTACTTTTTACTAGTCACTCATGGTGATATTCGAAAACATTATGTATGAATTTACTTTTTTTAACAGGGTAAAAAAACAATAATCGGAAGAACTTCGGTTGTAGTACCTGAACTACAGAACGCAAGAGCTTAAAATTACTCCAGTAATTACAATTTTTAAAGCGCAGTCTTTCTAACAAAAAATGAATAAAATGGAATGAATGTAATCAGTTCGTATCAGTTAATATTTAAATGTTAGGATAAAATAATATACAACATATGTTCACATCAAAAGCGTTTATTTAATTGCATAAAAAAATCTTACTTTTACTCTTTTTTTGTAACATTTTTTTTTTTATTTTAATCTTACAATTATAAAAATTTGGAATAAATTTCCAATAAAATCTTAGTATTCTATTCATAGATTTTAAGACACCATCATTGTTCGTATCTACCTATAGTGTATCTTATTATTAATCTTTTTTTGTAACTTTTTTATTTATTTTAATCTTACAATTATAAAAATTTGGAATAAATTTCCAATAAAATCTTAGTACACTAATGTCCCCGTCATTAAAGTGGCTCGACGGAAAACAGTGGGGTTTTGGTCGGTAAGAATCTTTGAAAGATTTTCCCACAAAAAAAGAGCGTGTGTGCCGAGCACACGTGTCAGAAGTGAAATTAAAAGAGACCAAAATCATCGCCCTCGATGATGTGACGGGATTGCCATGACGTGACCCTGACATTTTACTCTCAACGCCTAAAGAAGTTTCACTTTAAAAAAATGTTAATTCGTGTACAACATCAGGAGTATATTTAACATTTAAATATAATTATAAAATAAAATAAACAATTCTAAGACAATTTTTCAACATTTTTTATATGGCACTTCAGTGGTAATATATGGCTAATATTATAACATTGTCAAAATAAGGCGGCCTTATCACATGGTAGTAATCACTCCCAGACAACTTGTGCAAATGTGACAAGCTTAATAATAGATATACATACATTTATTTTTCCCTTATTCTAACTTTAGATTATTATAATAACATTATTCTAACAAGTTCATAATCTATATAAAATATAAATATATCTTTAGGAAGAGGTACATTTGCGCATAGAATCAGAATTATAAGACGATTAACACAAGTCTTTCCTGTATTTTTTTTATTCCTTTACGTATGAATATTGATATAAATTATATATAAAAAATATACATTTATGTTAGCGATTTATAGTGCTGAATGTAAAACTATATTAATTAATAACTTTATACCAAGTTATATAAAAAATGTGATTCTGAGGTAGATAGGTTCCTGAAAAAATTAAGCACTTGCCCTGTTCAAAAAAATTCGAAGGTATGTTCAATATTGCACCAAGAATTATTCGTTTGTACTCCCTTAAGAATGTAGTTACCAAACGTAATTCAATCTTAGTAATTAAATTCTTATGCAGTTAAAATTCCTATATCTTTGCTTTGTGTGAATTCAAGTATCCATAAATTTGTTCAATTAAACAATTCTTATGTAGAAGAAGAGTCCATATCTACGTATATAGATTCATTGGTATCATTGCTTGGAATTTGTTGTCCAGTTTGGTTCGAATAAGTCTCGTGCTGTACGTGCGAAGTATTTCCAACATTTGTTTGCATCTGTTCTTGGTTAGAATTTGTTTGTGTTTCCATATGAGAACTGTTGCGTGCATCTCTTTGGATTTGCTCTCCACTTCTCTGATTATACCCATACGTTTGGGGGTATTGAGAATAAAAGATTGGTGGAGGAAAACTATTCTGGAAACGTGTAACGGCCAATAATTTTGATACTGCACACGTGGTCCCTGATTTATTCCATAAAAAGGCCTCGTTGGTATTACGTTGACGTTGATATTAGGATTAGCTCTAACATCAATGCCATTGATGAATATATTGAATCCCTCTGGTCCTCTGGAGAAGGGCGCTTGTTGAAGATAATTTTGTCCTTGAGGATTCAACGTGGGATTCAGTGTGCCATATGGAAATTGTAAGTTTTCTGAATAATGAGCTTCGGTCATTGCATATGCATTAACTCTGGTTAGATTCACATCATGCGTACTTGTTACATTAATCTGTGGCTGTGAGAGCTGGAAATCCGTAGAAGTTCCAATAGATCGCTGATTTAGTGTCTTACTAGATGTATCGGGTTGTTGCAATTCTGCAGGTGTATCTGTTCCTTTATCTGCTTGGCTTATACAAACAGTTTGGGTGAACTTGTCAGCTAATTCAACTTCATCTTCTTCACCCGAATAAACCAAACATTCATCATCAGACGTGGTAGACTTATCAAGAGAAACCTTCTTTTTTGGTTTTGCAGGATTGGTTTTGGGTTTCTTAAATACTGGCTTGGAATCACCTTTTGATGGACGTTTCTTTGTTTCTGATAAAGAAAATGAAGTTCTTTAAATTACATAATTAGAAATTAAGAGATGCCAAATTGAAATTGTTAAAATATATTCTATAATATGTTTAAAGTTTTTGCTACCTTTAACGATTCCGATACACCACATCTGAATCATTTCATACAAGGCCAGACAAGTCAAGAAAAACCAATTAAGATTTCAATCTTCTACATATAATATTCATCTCACCTTTGTGTTCCTTTGTTTCAAACACTTGTGAATTTTCCTTTAAAAGGGAGAGTCTTTTAGCGATAAATTTTTGAGCTTCATCGTAAGTAGCTGAAAGTTTAAATATAAACATTATTTTTAAATACAATCATTTGACTCCATGTTGCAATAGTGACTACTGTTAAACAATAGCTATTTAAGTTTGGAAAAACGTATTTATATTTGAATCTATTAATTATTTATAAACACAGAAAATGTCTCTCTTGTTGGAGCTAAAGCTTGTGTTTATCACACAGTAAGAAGCATAATATTGAATGAATATGTATCTAGGGCAATTTGTATAACAATCATGACTATAAAATATATAAATAAAAAATACAATTAAGTGCGAGTCGGACTCACAACACTAAGGGTTCCGTCGAAATAAGTCAATGAGCAACTGCAAAGAAAAATTGACCTTGATTTTTTGTTTTTATAGCGACAACAGCCATAGGTGAAAATTTCGGACAGTGAATTCAGTCATATGATTCTGATTTTAACCTTCGGGTACGGAACCCTAAAAAGGAAAGAAGGACGTTCACGATAAACAACAATGTGCCTTCTTTTGGTGCGTGTGTGTGTGTGAGCATGGTTGAATATATGAGCGTGTGTGTTTGAATGAGAGAGAGAAAGAGTGTGTGAGTCATGAGTGAGTTGATACATTGTGCATGTCGCTACTTGTTTTTACGAATCCTACTAGCAATATTATAAACATTGAGATAATATTACTACGTATGGAGGAGACACCAAGAACAAAATCTGTGCGCCATTTTTTTGCTCTAACTAAGTTTTAAAAATTATTATCTAGTTAGGTACTTACCGATGAAAGTTATTCCTTTGCACTTTTCCGTATTATTTGTATTATTTGTGCAATATCGTAACACACACAAAGGCATATTTGATGCGTTTCACTTTAAAACAAATAAAAAATGAGCGTGCAGTTACGCCATATGGCGTATGTTGAGCGGAACATAAGTGATGTAGGCGGTGTCGTCTCCATATGTATATCTCAATGATTATAAATGCGAAAGTTTGTAAGTATGTCTGTATGGATGTTTGTTACTCTTTCACGCAAAAACTGCTGAACCGATTTTCATAAAATTTAGCACAAACATAGAGTGTGACTTGGATTAATACATAGAATAGCTTTTATCCCGGAAATCCCACAGGAACGGAAACTTTGCGGGGTTTCTTTGAAAACGCGAGCGAAGCCGCGGGCCTGAGCTAGTATTAATACATAATATAACTCACGTGTAATTCTCAGCACAAATACTTTATAGATCTTCCAACTCCTTTTAGCTGTCTCATTTTTTATCACACGAACTTCAGTGTCCTTATTATCTTCTACTGGGTATGCTACATACGTGGAATCAGACCTGTTTCTGATCCAGCCGTAGCGTACGCATACCAAAACATCAGTATTATCATCAGGCAAATCTTGAAATTGTAAAACACAATACAGATCTTTACTAATGGCGAGCATCTGAAAGATCAATGAATTATTAGATTTATAAAATAAGGAAAACGCGCGCATATCATTAACATGTGTTTCGTTTATAAAGAAGTCAACATGAAATAACTATTTATAAGAACAATAACAACTCTACAAGTAATTTTCGGGTCTCATTATGCAATATATTATCATAAAAAAAAATATTTTTGTTTCGAAGCAATGCAATAATAAATTCGTCAAATATGCAACATGTTGTTAATATGAATAGACAATCGAATGTAGATCGCGATTATAAAAGTATAAGTAAATAGACCGAACGATTGCGTCATAGCCAGACACGAATAGTTCGCAAAATAGCACAGACTTACCTTAAAGACCACCCCTGCGGAGCCTCTTGCAAATGATAGGCGTAATACAATTCACTAATCACACTTGCACTCAAAACTGATCCCTTGAACTCGTTTATAAACAATTGTAATCAAACAATATGCTTGTAGCTAAGCTTTGTTGCTAAGAAATTAATTGTGCCGAATTTTGTGACGCGCTAGACCGGCGCCGGCGGGAGTTGGGGGAAATGTGGCGCGATCTAGACACCGCGCCTCACTCAGTGTTTTGATCGGTGACCTTTGCAAATGTTTAACAAATACCGCATTTATTATATATGTTCTTATCAACGGGAGCTTGCCGACTTGACCCGATATCTGTTTAGGGAAAACACGCATAAAAATAAAAATAAAATTATCGCCTTGTTGTGATTTAAGAGCTTTCATAATTTGATAATTAAAAGATCATTTATGTAATAAACAAATTATAATTTACTGAATAAATTCAAAAGCCCCCACAAAGCAAACACGATAATCGACCAGTGAAGGAAGACCCCTATGTTGTATGGCAGCACATACATTATAGAGTTCACACAATATCGCGTGATCTACTTATGTCTTCATGAAGTATATTCATCGTTTCAGGATATCGACCGCGAGTAGGTAATCTAAACTGAACTGAACTGGATTATTGTTTGGTCTATTTCTAATAGAACCTTAGGGGGGGGGGGATATTAATATCATATTATACGGGTGATTTTACAATCCTTGGTTAAAAGTTATCCACCCAATAAAGAAATGCTCTAGGTATTAACAATAAATTAAAGATGAGCTCACACATTTTTGAAAAGATTCTTCAATACGATATTCAAGGAATAAGAAATAGCTCTTAAAGATGTACTACTAAATAATTGCTTAATTTCTTTCGTATCATAATACTTGCCTACTTATATGTTTTGACTTATCAATATAAAATGATCCAAGTTTCTTCAAACATTTTAATCGGTAACATGAAAAACTTGGATTAGCATAAAGTCCCGTAGGTATCCTGATATAAGGAAATAATTAATATAATATATTCTTCACCTAAAAGAGATATATTCCTCACCTAAAAAAATAGATTTTTGCATAAACGAAATCGTGTCTTTTATTTAATTAACAACCATAATTTTCGCTCGTTTAGAAAAACATGACGTGTTTTCACGCACTTGGCCAGTATCGCGACTTGCTGGTAGAGTTACTGATATGATACATTACAAGCTGACCCGATTAAGTATGAAACTTGTATGAAAGCTTTGATAATGACACTGACGTTTGACAATCACGTTCTCGTGCCATACAATATTATAAACTGATGATTTTTTAATAAGTTAATTCAAATAATTTGAATTAATAACTAATTTTATTGTTAAAAAATAAAGTAGGTAGTGTTGTGTAATGATGATTTAAATGATTCTACATGTAACGGTGCATTTACATCAAACGAACAGAGCTAGAGCTAGAGCAAGAGCATTTTTTCGTGATCTTTTAGTGTAAACGAAAACATGTATTTAGTGTAGTTCAATATTAGAACAACAAACAACTTCTTATAAATTAGTATTATTTATGAGATTTGAAATTTTAAAGAATCGTAATTTGAGATAGGTTTCGAAGCGTCTCTCGTATCATTGTAGCGAAGATTGACCTATAGTTTATGCAGTTGAAGATTTTAATTAAATTTTTTTATGACTAAGCGGGCAAAGGGACTGGTGGCTCGGTAGCTGATAAAACAACCCCTTAGAATATGCACATAGTAGTAAGTATGTCCTATTATGAATTACAATATCTGGACAACTACAATAAAAAAATACAATGCGATATTAATTTTATATAAAACTAGCTTACCGCCCGCGGCATCGCCCGCTTTGTCTAAAACCTAATAAATTATATAGTAAAACCTTCCTCTTGAATCACTCTATCTATTAAAAAAACGCATCAAAATCCGTTGCGTAGTTTTAAAGATTTAAGCATACAAAGGGACATAGGGACAGAGAAAGCGACTTTGTTTTATACTATGTAGTCAGTAGTGATAAATATTTATTTTCTTTCATTAATACACCCGTGATATAAATAATTCAATTACAGTTGGCTTCAAATGTTTTAACTAGCTTGATACATTAATCACAGCTAACTACGTCGCGTAAAATAAGCATATCAGATCAAGATAAGCCTTTTTCACTAAATATACTAACCATTTTGTAGGGCGATATAAAAAGAAATATTTCTGATGAAATAGCCTCAGAATATTGCTCAATTAAAATATATGCTGTTGCTAATCATATTTTCAAGGCGTTACTGTGAATTCCTTGGGTACCTATTAGTTATTTAATTTCCACGTCTATAAACATAGATATTTTTTTGTACTCTTAACTTAATATATTTCTGCATCCTTTAAATTAAAAACACCTTGTTCATATTCAGTCCTACTAGTTTTTTATATTCAACCAGCACATTCTCGCTTATCAAAGTACGTAGGATCGCCCCTTTTTTAATTTTTGGTTTTAATATTTAAATAATTAGATATAAACGTTCGTCTTTTACCCCAAACTGTTTATTTAATGGGTTATAATTATATGATTTTATTTTTTGCATAATTCTCTATATTTATCAATGTATTAGTTTTATACTATACTTATAATGATATATTATACCAGTATATACTACCAACTCAACTCTCGGACGTCTAATCGACGAACCAACTGGCCACAATTAATTAATAGTCACGCTGACTGGCTGTGGTGTGGTATCAACCCACTCTAATGATTAGCCGTGTATAACCACAAACGCAATACATATTACAGGTCCTCCCTTAAAGTATAGTTCGATTCAAACTTAATGGTGGTTCGGAAGTTAGGTGCAGGTGCGAGTGCGGGTCCCATAACGTCCCGCTAATACCTAAAATTGTTTTCTGCGCATCGGATCGTACGATGTTCCGAGCCGCCATTAAGTTTGAATCGTACTATACATTGAAGTATTCGTGCAAAAAGTAAATCCGTTATATTCAGTTTAATTAATTTCATTAAATTCCTTTCCCCCCGGACCTCTACGCGAAGTAGACGTGCTTAAATAATTAGTGCCAGTTTCTTTTTTAAATAATTCTTAAAAATAGTAATTCATAAAAATTCGAAGTAAAAAAATAGGAGCGCATAAGTTTATAGAAGTTCTTTCTGTGCTAAGTGAACGATCTCTTGTTCGGCTGAACGCCTGGTACGTCGTCACTCCTACTTACCCAGCTCCGCCTCGTGCTCCGCCCATTTGTTACCTGCGCGTGCGCCGCCCTCAACGGTACCCAAGTACCCAACCAATCGCATCCGCCCCGCTGGTTGACGGCATACCACTGGTGAGTGGAATCTACGAATAACTTACTGTGAATCCTGTGCGCCTGGTACTGGTGAACCTACTTACTTAATCTTCTCGGATAACTTGTTTTCGATTTATTTAAATTGTCGATAACATGCAACGTACACCGCCTAAAACACCAGAGGGCGCTTCGGCCGCAACGTGTATTCCTCGATCTAAGCGACAGCGTCCTAGTAACTCTCCACTGCAGCATATAGATAAACAAGACGAAATGATGGCTATGATCGCGCAAGTTCTCTCCGAAATTTCTGAGATACGTAAAACTAACATAGAACTGAAAACCTCTCTGGAATTTGTATCCCGCCAATATGACGACTTATCCATTAAAATTAAAACCTTAGAAAATGAGCATAAGTCGGACCGACAATACATAAAATCACTAGAATCTAAAATAGAAGGTTTTCAGCGTAACACACGCTTAACTTGCGTAGAGATACGAAATGTTCCGACAGATGAAAAGGAGAACAAAACTGACCTACTTCATATGGTGCAGTGTCTTAATAGCAACATTCAGTGTCAAATAGATCCTTGTCAAATTCGTGATGTTTATCGGTCAAAAAGTAAATCTGAATCAAAGCCTTGAATTCACTACTGTACTTAACCGAGATAAATTTCTAATGTGTGCAAAAAATTATAACAAGAACAATAGCAGTAACAGGATAAACTCTTCCCTTCTTGGATTATCGGGACCTAAAACGCAAGTATTAATGTTTCTAAAATAATTTATTTGTATTTAATTGAATGTAACGTAATATTAATACAGCTAAATATTATTTGTCTAAGTGTATATTACGTCTATAAAATGTTAAATAATAACACTATTTACACACAAAACACATTACACTCACTAAAATTGTACACATTCATCAAAGTTTCATCAAACATTCAAACACATAGGTGCGGTATGCTTTCAATATTTTTCCCAATTAACAAGTTTTTATTCCAAACAAGTTTCTACGTTAATATTACTACGGATACAGTATTGCCACATTTATTGCCATTTACTACGAGTGAGTTATGCTTTGTTAAAAATGTATACTACTTTATCAAAATTGCGTCTATATCAATGATTTTGCGTCAAAAAAACTTCATAAAAAGAAAACCGTGTCTAACATGCGTGACGAATACTTTCCAGTTTAATAATAAATATGGCTAGTAACACAAATGAACTGAATCAAGATTTAGATAATCTTTTTGTCTCTAACGCAATGATATGTGACAGTGATAGAGTTTGTGGTATTGTTAAAATGGAGACATGCAAACTCACCATCTTAACACAAAACATTCGAAGCATCTCTAAAAATCTACCACAATTTGAAGTATTTTTGGAACAAATTAATTTAGATATAGACATAATCATACTTACGGAATGCTGGTTAAAACAACTTCCAAGTATACCATCATTATCTGGATATAATTCCTATGCCACTAAGTATTGTCCATCACAAAATGAAGGGGTTGTTGTTTATCTACGTACCACGTTAGCTGGAGCCGCAGTTACCGAAAGCACGTTACATGACGCAAACAGTTTGGTTGTCAAATTAAACAATAGCACAGCAATAATCGCCATATACCGGTCTCCAGCCACTCGTCTAATCGATAAGTTTTTGGAGTCATTTAATAACCTTTTATCTTCGTTAACATCTTTTGGGACTATAGTTGTTATTGGTGACATAAATATTAATATAGCACAGACAAGCGCCGATCCTAGGATGGAAGATTACTTAAATACTATGGCTATCCATGAGCTCTTACCTGCTCATAGATTTTCAACTCGTGGTAACAGTTCGCTCGATCATGTCTTACTTAAATCTCACCTGCCATGTAATACGGTAGTTATAAACTCCTCGGTTACAGATCACGCTGCTGTTTTGCTGTGGATGGAAAAACTAAAAATTAAAAAAACCAAGGCTATAACTGTGACCAAGATCAATTATGATAATGTTTCAGATCAAATTAAATCTGAAAACTTTAATGACATTTTTCAGCTAACAGATGTAAATCTTGCTTCCGAAGCGCTCATAAGATATTTGCAAAATGTAATTCAAAACAATGTGATATACAAAGTGATCGCCAGGAATTTTGTGCCAAGGAAACCATGGATTACACCGGGCCTTTTGCGTTGCATAAGAACTAGGGACAGAATGCATTTGAAGCTGAAGAAACAACCTGGTAATCAATCTCTGCAAATAATCTATTGTCGCTACAGAAATTTCTGTAGTAATATTTAAAAAAAAGTCAAGCATGCATATGAAAAAGCTGAATTAAGTAACGACAAGCAAACTTGGAAACTGATAAAGGAATTTACAAATATGACATCATCGAAAACTGACAACTTAGAACTATTAAGGCATAATCAAACTATTGATGACATAAATAATTTTTTTGTTAATATAGGTAAGAATATGGCAGAAAATATTTCAAAGGATTTAAACTCAAATGACCCAAATTATACTCATAGCTATCAAACACCCCGCGATTCCACGGGCCTAAGGAATACCGATACATATGAACTAAGCGATATAATAAATAACCTAAAAACTGAATGTGCTACAGGTTACGACAATATACCTGCTAAGATCTTTAAACTTTGTAAAGATTCTCTTTTGCCAGTACTTGTTCACATATGTAATCTTTCCTTGCAATCTGGGGAATTTCCAGAATCATTTAAAATTGCCTTAATTCACCCGATTCATAAAGCTGGAGACTTAGATAAAATCAATAATTACCGACCAATATCTGTCTTACCAACAATGTCCAAAATCTTAGAAAAAATTATATATTTTAGGCTTTCCAGTTTTCTAAACAAAATTAATTTCTTTTCAAACAATCAATATGGTTTTCTTAGGGGTAAGTCTACAAATGATGCTGTGAATAACTTAACTGGCCACATTATTGAACATCTTGATAGAAAGAAATCCTGTATCGGTATATTTTTGGACTTGGCTAAAGCCTTTGACACCGTATCCATACCGATACTCCTGACGAAACTGGAGAGAGCTGGTGTCAGAGGTTTACCACTACAACTATTAAAAAGTTACCTCACAGACAGAAAGCAGGTTGTCAAGATTGGAAACACTATTAGTTCTGAATGTACCATTATCTATGGAGTGCCCCAGGGTAGTGTACTAGGCCCAACACTATTCTTAGTGTATATTAACGATCTCTGCAACCTATCTCTGTCTAATGGTCACGTGGTCAGTTTCGCTGATGATACGGCTCTCGTTTTTTGTGGCAGTAATTGGATGAAGACTAAGCAATCAGCTGAAGCTGGCCTATGTAGAGTTATGACATGGCTAAATGAAAACGTCCTAACATTAAACTTGGATAAAACCAAATTTATGACTTTTTCTTTATATAAGTCTACACAACCAAAGGACCTCACCATTACGGCACATACGTGTAACACCCACGATAATAAAGCATGTAACTGCAGACAATTAATACGCACTGCCACCATTAAATATCTGGGTGTACACTTGGATAATCAGCTCAACTGGAAGCACCATATCCAACTACTGTCGTCTCGTATTAGAAAACTTATCGTTATATTTAAAAAGCTTCGCTCAATTGCTGACCAAGATGTTTTGAAAAAAGTGTACTATGCAATATGTCAATCAGTGCTTTCTTATTGCATTCAATCGTGGGGTGGGGCGTCTAAAACACAAATGCTGAAAGTCGAAAGGGCACAAAGAGCAGTTTTAAAAGTAATGTTGAGCAAACCTATATACTATCCCACTACAACTCTTTATAATGAGTGCAAAGTTCTCTCCATTAGAAAGCTTTTCATATTAAACTGTCTTGTTGCTACTCACACTCAAGCGAACTGGAATGATCTGAAGACTGTAAAAAGGCGTAGGGACAGAATTTTTAACATACCGTTTGTACACACCGCAGCTGCAAAACGTTTTCACGGTTACTTGGGTCCTCTTCTCTACAACAAAATCAATAAAGTTTTAACACTCGTAATTTAACATTACCTGATCTGAAGAATAAACTAACAAACTTGTTACTTACCTTGCCTTACGGAGAGACTGAAGATTTTATGAAAGCTTAGCCTCACTTTTTAGAATAACCGCATATCAAATTTTTATACACAATATATTCGTACATTCACACCCTGACACACACACACACACACACACACACACACACAAATATATACACACATAAAACAATCTCAAAATCTCATACTCATATAAACATTGCCTGATATTTGAATACGTAACTTGTTTCTAATTCCGGCTTTTGTTTCTTTATATTTCTTTATGTTTTTGTACTTTTTAATATGTATTTAATAATGTATTCATTTTTTGTATAGTACTATACTGGCAATGTCTTGTGTGGAAGGCGTCGGTCGCCTCTAGCACAGGTTTATACCTAGTTGAGGCGATCGTCGAGTTTAAATTTAGGTCAATGTATATGTACTAAATAAACGATTTTTTTTTTATTTTTTTTTTATAAGTACCTATCTGAAACGGCAGTTTTGTGTTCATACTGCAAACTACTGAAATGTTAAGAATAATATAAACATACTCAGCAGCAGTTTGAAGGATAATTGATAGATAGTGACTTGAAACTTGAAATTATATTTTTCACTAATTTCTAAATAATATGTATCCTCAAAAGGGTTCACAAATAAATTCGGTAAAGACAGCTACTCACGTACCTGCCTCAGGGGCAATATCAGTACAATCTCGGTTGGTAGGCGGTCGGAGCAATTTCAGTTGTTCTCTACATTGCCCCTGCTTGCCTATACACATAACAATTAAGGAGTGAATTAAGCGTGCAATTCCAATATTGCCCCCGCTGCAGGTAGGTGAGTAGCCGGTTTAAGAAAACAATAATAGAGACACGTAAATTGAATGTCTATAGAGTATTGATGAAAATAATTTTGTTAACAGTCATAAAGATTGACGTATTCATTAATTTTACAAAATGATACACAAATTCTGGAACTCGATAACTGTATGAACATTAATTTATTTATGAATATTCTGCATTTCAGGAAAATGAAGCACGCATTACGTGTATTGATTGTCCCCCTAAAAGCTCATAAACCATCAATTTCTGCATTTGAATTTAACCGCAATATCGTTCTTTTGTCCTCTCAAACGTAAAACGAACTCATCAATAACACAAACAAAACCCAACCATTACTTAATCAATTGTTAACGAATTTATGCAATTCAACAAGTTCGTAATATTCGATTAAGATAAACCAATTCGGCACATTGAAACTATCTGTTGTTGTTAGACTGTCGAAGTCTTGGATAAATGTTATTAGCTCAGCCAATTTCTATTAGTGGATGAATAATTAATTATCAATGGGAATCGACAACTGCATTAGCCGACGTAATTATCAGCATTGCGTAGAAATGTTACGTAATTTGAATTGATGTGTGATGTTTTCTTGTGGTAAGGAGTTAGACAATTTTATTCGTGCTTAATCTTTTCTCTTCCTTCTAATCCTAGTATTTTTATCATACATACCTACATCTAAACTTGTATTATTATAAATATAATCATTTG
The DNA here is from genome assembly GCA_029959065.1 of Colias behrii. Lineage (NCBI taxonomy): Eukaryota > Metazoa > Arthropoda > Insecta > Lepidoptera > Pieridae > Colias > Colias behrii. The sequence goes on from JARWMC010000018.1 coordinate 7,574,923, forward strand.
TGCTTTTGTATGTATGTTTAAGTAACCAAGTAACTATCTATTTATTATGTCAAGTAAATCCTTGCGAAGCCGAAACAATCTACTGCAATAATATGTAAAAATATGTGATAAAATATTTCATGCTTCGATTTTTTCTGCAGAGTAATGTTTTATTATAATAAAATAATTGATTTAGAGATTGTCCATGTTTTTCCTTGATTTCCGGTTGTGGTGATCGTATTTATATATCAAATAATATGATTATTGAAGGAGCAAACATGAAAGGGTCTTTGATTATAGGCTTCGAAGGATTGGCTATTACGAACACCACATATTGAGTTGATCGTTACATTTTTACGAACTTGATTGCCCGTCAAACTAGGGGCTTTATTCCCTTTATACTACACTAGTGGTCCGCCCCGGCTTCGCCCGTGGTACCTACATGTTTAAACTATCCTATCCTGTGATCCTATCTCTCAAGTTGGATCGAACTGCACATGGTGTGTGAATTTTATTATAATCGGTTAAAGTGGTTTAGGAGTCAATTGAGGACAAACATTGTGACACGAGATTTATATATATTAAGATAACATACAATATAAAATATACGAGCGTAAATATTCGATTTTTCAGTGAAGTAAGTATTTTGCAATATTAAGAAAAAAATAAATTCCTAATATAATTTTAGACTATCTGTGAATTTAATTTACAACTATGTTTTCTAAATTGTTTCCTTTAATTTACATAACATACAATACTTTAAGAATAATCTATAGAACGGCTAAACCTATTATAATCACGTTTGTAAATAAGCGATAGTGAGATATTTATGTATGTAGGAGAACTAGTATACATAAATATAGAGAATAGAGATACTCAAAGAAACTCCTACTTCTGTACATGTTAGAGTACAATTTACCCTTATCTTCGTATCAATGTCGAATTGCAATTAAATATTTATTCCCCCTGGATTAGGATCAACAAATATTATCAATGTATGTTTGCATAGATGTCTATATGTGGCTTTTGCTAACCGCATTGCGTAAAGCGTTGGTAAATAAAATATACCACCAATTCCATTTGTTGAATTTTAACATTCGTGATAATTTTTTCGATAACATTTAATCGGTTAAAATTTTTTTGCAAATAGGCTAGGAGTATAAGCGAGATAAATGCAATTTTATTATAAAACTAGGTACTAGTGATCTTTAGACTAAATTTTAAAGCTGAAGAGTTTGTTTGTTTCGTTTATTTGAATGCGTTAATCACAGGAACTACTCGTCCGATTTGAAAATTATTTCGGTGTTAGATAGCCTATTTATCGAAGAAGGCTATAGGCTATATATGTATAATTATCACGCTAAACCAACAGGAGCGAAGCCACGAGGGTGAAACTGCGGGCCGCAGTTAGTAGTATTATAAGATAAGAATGCAATAAGTGTAATTATTATCTATCTATCCTACACCATAAAACACAATTTGGCAAATAAATTATAAAATAATAAACCATTGAAAAAAAATAAGCCCAGGAGTAACCTATAATCTCAGTGAATTGATTTTGATGATTTTCATCAAACCTGAATCAATCAAGAGTCGTCAATTACACTGAAATAAAAATCAGTGGAACGATTTCCGAGTTATAATCCTTCAAACGGACATAACCTTAAAAATTCAGACTTTTTCACGTCCGTAAAAAATGGGTCAAAATGAGTACTTCTTTTATTTGAATTCGGGTTATATATACGTCTGTAGGTGGTCTATTATGTACTAAAACCTAGATTCATTCATTTCGGATCGCAAGTGCGTCCTGAGAGATTTTGAGAGTGAATATACTGTGTTATTTAAGGTAAAGCCCTTTCTCGCCTTATGAAAAAATACGGCCTTGCGCTATCCTGGAACTAGCGGCGTAATAACTAGTTTTTTATTCGAATTTCTTTTTATACGACATTTCGTTTGTAGTTGTATTTCTTATTGGATGAAATTTACAACAACATGTGATACATTTCGAATGTTCTCAACTGTATAAGGGAATTATGAATTGAATATATCTCACTTTTATGAAAATTGTATCCAGTAAATTAAATAAATTTATTACATTCTATATACAATATTATACTTTAAAGCGGTTGTTTACAATTTATTTTCCGTTGATCCTTTACACGCTGAAATTTATAAATACTTTTAAGGGCTCGGTCTAGTAGTGCAAACAAATGCATCCTGTCATCCAATATTATGTAAATATAAAATAATACAAATGTACTAAGGGAAAGTTGCTCCACTTAATTTTTAAAAATTAAATCATTCGTATGCATCTAATATTCTAATATATCTAATATCTATTATAAAGGCGAAAGTTTGTAAGGATGTATGGATGTATGGATGTATGGATGTTTGTTACTCTTTCACGTAAAAACTACTGAACCGATTACAATGAAATTTAGCACACATATAGAGGGTAACTTGGATTAACACATAGGATAGTTTTTATCCCGGAAATCCCACGGGAACGGGAACTATGCGGGTTTTCCTTTGCAAACGCGGGCGAAGCCGCGGGCGGAAATCTAGTTTAGTCTATCTAGTCTAGTCTATCTAGTCTAGTATATTATAAAGGCGAAAGTTTGTAAGGATGTATGGATGTATGGATGTATGGATGTATGGATGTTTGTTACTCTTTCACGTAAAAACTACTGAACCGATTACAATGAAATTTAGCACACATATAGAGGGTAACTTGGATTAACACATAGGATAGTTTTTATCCCGGAAATCCTACGGGAACGGGAACTATGCGGGTTTTCCTTTGCAAACGCGGGCGAAGCCGCGGGCGGAAATCTAGTAATTTAATATTCGTAATAAGTACCAAAAATGACAATTTGAAACAATTTTCGTGAAAATTACACCGGGTGATTTTTTTTATCAGTAGACAAAATTTGCGAATACGTTCTATTGATATCTTCAACTTCATGTTTATATAACTGATCAACTTTTACAAAGAAATTTGGACGAAATATAAAAAAAATAAGCTTTCCATACAAAATGCATAACTCTATACATTTTTTTCGACCTAAGTTTCTTAGTGAAAGTTGTTCAGTTTAACTAATAAAACGGATAAACAAATTTTGTATATAATAAAAAAATGTAATGTTTGTGTTAAAAAATTATAAAATAGAAAAATACGCAAATGAAAACAAAAGATATTTATTTCTGACTAGCTTCCGCCCGCGACTCCGTCCGCGCGGATGTCAGTCTTCGCGTGGATGGTTTATTTCTCCATTTTGAACTGGGAAGACGTTTCTCACTAAATTAATATTAGACGATCACTCTCGCTCGCCACACTGGACACGTCCGCTCGCATCAAAATTCATAAATTATATGCATCGCGCGGAACGCCGTCCTTATATAGGAGTCGAGGAGGCGTGGTGTCGTGCGGCCCGCGTGTGCCGCAAACGGTTCAAGCCAAATCCGACTTTTGGCGCTACAGGTTACATCGCTGAATCCACTGCGGGTAACGCAACGTGTATTCGCTGTTCTACAGAACAACGTCTATGGATAAAACTGAAAAATTAAGATTTATTTTTTTTCTTCGTATTTTTCCAGGATAAAAAGTATTCCATTTTATGCCCAGGATAATAAGGTATATTTATACCAAGTTTCATTGAAATCGAACCATTAGTTTTCACGTGATGCCTTCACATACAGACAGACAGACAGACAAAAATTTTTTAATCACATATTTGTGTTTGGTATCGATCCAGTAACACTGCTATTTATTTTTTTAAATATTTTCAAAGTACAGAATTGACTGCTGTACTTTGGAACAAACTGCCAAAGTCTGTATTCCCGAACAGCTTCAATATGGAGGCCTTCAAAAAGAGAGCTTATGACTACCTGAAGGGCCAATAAATTAAGCCACTCCCTGATCCACTGAAGCCATTTCTTTAATATTATTTTTCGTTTTACTAAATATCCTGTCCCTCTCCCTCTACCAGTAGGCAACACCCGTAACCCAGTTACGGTAGTCTATGGGCGGCGCACTTAGCTTACCATCAGGCAAGGCGTCAGCTCGTTTGCCTTCTTCTACCATAAAAAAAAACCCTTCTACAGATTTATTATATTATGTATAATATATAGATTTATATTGATAAACCTAATAAATCTTTTGCTAGCATTCTGATGCTTTATCGGTTGCACTGGATTTTTCTCTTTTTTTTTTCAATCGCTTGAATGATATAGGATGGGTCCTTGATGGGCATCGAATGCTGAAGTCTCGAATCAATCAATTCTGACAGTAGGCAATTTATGTAAAATCTTGATAATGGTCCATCATTTTATTTTGCCTAAACGTTACTTTTTTATATATTCTATTTTTAACGAATGATTCACTCCAGTCCAAACAGCAAATAAGCAGACTTCTGCTTCTGCAACGTTTAGTTGTCCCTGAATTTGGAAAAAATAGTCATGATTCTTATCTATGACAAAAGTGTTATTTTTTTGCATTGTATTTCAAATATTAATTTTTTTATTTTTAACCGCATCTTCCGCATTCATGTCTTTTGCCGGAATTATACATTTAACTTCTACTAGTCCCATTTTCCCTTCTTGATATGGGAGTGTATAAGGTAAATTTTTTAGATATTTCTCGTTATACTTTTAAAAAGTTATTATTGTCATTTTGCTCATTAGGTAAAGTAATTTCGATATCAGTTTTAAGTTTTTTGATACCTGCAATAATAACGTCATAATCGCCTGCACATACTTATCGATTACACCCTGTATACAATCCACCATCCACATTCATAATGTTTTCCTGTCCTCCTCTCCTTTACGCTGTTCACCGATACATTTTAAATGAGTAAATCTGCTACCACTGAAGGATGTTTCATTGTGATCAGCAAATTTTCACCACTGTTGTCGATTATTTGTTTTTCATTTTTAATCAGCAATTGGGAATCATCAGTTTTGTTTTTTGCAGATTGGTGATGTACCCTAACAATACGTCGAAAAGGGAAAGCATCAACGAATTATCGTTTTCGTCCTTTTTTTTTATTCTTCGCGTCTCTGTTACTTGTATTTGTTTAGTTCTCAACACCCACTGAATTTTCTATGTTATTGTGATCTTCCATTACATCTGAGTTTTGATGATGTGATGATAATCCATTCGTTTTAATATTGGTACTTAGAGTTGGTGGACTAAACTAGAAATGGTGGACTAAATTTGTCAGCGCGTCTGTAAGATCAGAATATAAAACCAACATCCTGTATTTAAGTTACAAAATTAATAATCAAACAACATGCCGCTACGTTAAAAAAGACTAGAAGAAAAAATTAAAACACCTCAGCATATAATTTTGGAGTAAACAAATCATTTTCCCCGTATGGGGATTTCCCCGGATGAACTTGGGAAGTTCAAGTTCTCAATACAAGTTTATATTATATTTCGTATTTCTCAAACGAAAAATAAACATTTTTGGAACTTCAAAAAAAAATTATATTATAAGAATATTTATGAGCTTACTTTATTTTAAAGAAATATACATCCCTTTACCGACACCCCGTAAAATAAAGAAATTGTTGCCAATCACCTTTGTAATGTATTTGGTTTCATTAACTTTATGTTCGAAGATAATTTTTTTTCTAGTAGTTACACGCATATTTTTTCGTTTATTTTCCATATCGAAATCAAATGTTTAAAAACACGAATATTTGCACAAAACTAAGATAAAAATAATCAATTAACAAAAATATTAAATTTAATGAAGTAGAGCAACTTTCACTTCGGTATGAAGGAAAATCGAGCGTAGAGCACACGTCAGAACGCTCCGGCCCAAGGAGCGCGACTAAAGAAATTCGCTAGGATTTTTCCTAATTATTTTAAATATTTTTTTAATATTTAAAGAATTATCAAAATTCAAAAAAAAATTTTTAAAGGATTAATACTCATTGGTCTTCAACCTACTCGAATAAATTAATGGAAACAATAACTTTTAGCAGTATTTATCAATAGATTTTGTAAGGCAAAAAATGGGAAATTTAATGAATTTATAACGTTATAATTAGGAAAATCATAAGTTTTTCGGCAATTGTATTCAGCAGATTTAAATAACGACTATATAAGGATAATAATGCGCTGATCAAATTGTGTAAATTGTAATCGGTTGCAACGTAGTGAGTGCACAAACTTAGCTCGAAATGTCTTTGGGGGAAAGAGACTTATCTTGAAGGCCTGATTAAGGTAACATAAAGTAACTTTATAAATGTGAAAAAATTCACGCGCATTGCGTATATAACACTAATTGATAAACAAGAAAAAAAATCAATTTATCATTTCATTAGCCGGGAAAAAATTGTCAAATAACTTGTTGAAAACGCAATTTTGCTAGACTGCAGCCTTAAATCAAATCTAAAATAAGCATTATACCTGAGTAAAAGGACGGGCATGACTTTTTGGCCTATTTATCTTCATTAAGAAACTAAGCAGGTTTTTTTTTAGAATCGAAATCTAAATAAAAGGCACCTGAATAATCAATTGCAGTCTGTTTCATATTCTTTCGTGTTAACTTCTATTGTTTCGTGTGCGTTTCATTAACCGAAAAGTAAAAGTGTATCAAAAGTACATTTCTGTCCGCGTCTTCGCCCGCGTTTTCAAAGAACAATCCGCATAGTTGTGAAGTTCTGTGAGATTTCCGGGATAAAAAATAACCTATGTCTTATTCTGGGTCTTCAGCTACCTACATACCAAATTTCATTGTAATCCGTTCAGTAGTATTTGCGTGAAAGAGAAACAAATATCTCTACATACATCCTCACAAACTTTCGCATTTATAATATTAGTAGGATAGGATTTATACTTCATAATATGTATTTTATGTGATGCTAACAGCTAGTCAATAAATTTAGCTCAACAATATGAGTAACAATGACACGTTCGAAATTATGGTTCTGAATAATTATGCTGAATGTTATCCGACTATTCGAAAAAGCACGAAAAAATCGGCCCTTAGTCTGTTTACATTGTATGAAAAAAAAAATGGTTGCCTGTAAAGTCGGTTTTACGGGCGAAGATTTTACGTGACAACGTCTTTTTCTCGGTAGAATATTTATGTGCTGCGCGCGCGGAAGACCGCGGGCCTCTCTCTCGTTCGGTGACTCATCGTAACGTTACCGAGCGTTACACTTTTTCATAAGTGACTCCCAGTCGCAACCTAATTTAAGACGTTGTCACGTCAAAAAGCCAAGTATCGTTGTCATGCTTGTGCATATGAATTTAGGAATTTTCATTCATTATGAGCTGTTTGCGAGGATAACGCGACGTGTAAAAGGGAAATTTACATGACGTTATGTGAATTACTCGCATACACCTGAATAAAAGAGGGAAACTGGGAAGTAATCTTCTGGTGATATACTGTATAACGTATGTATGTATAATAAATATGAATCACCAAATGTGTTGCTAAGCGTAAACCTCGAGAACGGCTTCACCAATTGGGATAATTTTTTAAAGTTTTTGTAAAGGTACAAGGAAGGTTCATGGTTTAAAAAAACATGAAAAAAGGACAATAGGGCAAAGCAACGTCTGTCGGGACAGTTAGTAGTAGTTATATAAATATTTATTACGCTACATCACTGCCAAGTCTCATCAAAGTTCGTCCAGTGGTCGAATAACAAACATACATTTGCGCTTCGCGGTTTCACCCGCGTGGCTCCTCGATAAATGGGCTAACTAACACCGAAATAATTTTTCAAATCGGACCAGTAGTTCCTGAGATTAGCGCGTTCCAACAGACAAACAAACAAACTCTTCAGCTTGACAATATTAGTATAAATTTCTATTAATTTCTAGGAAGTAAGATATCTGATAAATGCTTGGTGTTTTCGTAAAAGATATCACTTAATAAATTATAGAGGTGGTGGTAAGGTGATATTCCTCTTGCGAAAATGGATGCCTTGTCCAGTCGACTCAACTAACCATCTGTTATACTGATGTTATATCCTAATATCTATTACAGTGATAAGTTATATCCTGATATTATATATTATTGATATTGATGAGTATCATCTTGTATTAATAACATTTTTGCGCAATTCCGGAGCAGTCTTAATATAAATACACTAGCGGTCCGCCCCTGCTTCGCTCGTAGTACATTATAGTCTATAGCCTTCCTCAATAAATGGGCTACCTAATACTGAAAGAATTTTTCAAATCGGACCAGAAGTTCCTGAGAATAGTGCGTTCAAACAAACAAACTATTCAGCGTTATAATATAAGTGAAGTCCCGTGTTTTTCTTTAGAGACGAGTAGGTGAACAGCCTTCTGTGTTGCCAGACCGAGACATTTTTTTTTCGTCTCCACCGAGAATCGAACCCACGACCTCTCGGTTCTACGCTCACTCGTCAACCACTGTACCAAGGAGGCGGCCAGCTTTATAATATAAGCACAGTATTACAAGTGATATAAGTATAGATAAAGACTATCAAGCCAGGTGGAAGAGTCTTTATCCACAAGGATTCTAAATAACATTGTTTACTAGAAGCTTAAAAATAGCAACTATTTTAGCAACTTGATATGCATGTATGATAAGTTGGTAAGAAAAGATTCTTAATATGTCCCAAATGTCCTCTTTACCGTTATTGAACATTACTTATTCTCGTATGCTGCCAAGATATTGTTTAGAGTCTACCTTGCGATAAATTTTATCACAAATAACGTCTTAAATTAACATGAACTCCAAACGTAAGAAGGGATTTTACAACATACATATTCCGTATAGAAGCGATAACATAATAAACAAATGTTCGACCACACGTGGTTATTTATTCAGGCTATATTCCTAATCAAATAGTAGTATATCGAGTACCGAAACAATAGCTTTAGTCCAGGAAAGGGAATCAATTATGTAATTTAGTTTGATGGGCCCTTCGAGGTAGAGGACCCTAATCTCCATTTGGAAGTTCTGAACTGTAAAACGTTTATTGTTATTGTGTAGTTTGCTTTTTCCGCTTGGTATCAGTTGATATTAGTGGAATTGAACACTTATAGTGGTTTGAAATAGAAAATTGAATGAAGCTTTGCATGCTCATATTTTCATGTACATTGTTTCTATTTGTAAAACTAGCGGTCCGCCCTGGCTTCGCTCGTGGTAAATGTTTATGTTTTCTCTCCATAAGAACCATCCTCGTACTTCAAGGAATATTATAAAAAAAGAATAAACGAAATCAGTTCAGCTGTCTGCTGTTCTCGAGTTATGCGCTTACCAACACATTTTGCGATACATTTTTATTTTATATTATAGATTAAAATGTTATTTTGCTCTGTAGGCACATAAAGGTCTGTTGGTACATACCATAAAAATTACATACAAATTAATAACTATATAAGTTTTATGTGACATTACTATAATATATTACCTGCCATTAAAATTAACTAACAAATTTATAGGTAGGTATAAGTATTATCATCTCCTTATAGTTCCTTCGTAGGTAACTAAAGAATTACTTCGATATAACACTTATTTGTTTCCGTGTTGTTTAATACAAAGGCGAGTGGCTAAATTACTTCCCACTTAATTGATACTGTTTTTAGAAACTTGTTATCGAATTTCCAAAATTTATGTAATAGTTTTGTAACAATTATTAAAGATCAATATGTCGTAGGTGATATTTTGATTATACTTATTCACTAACTATGGAAAAATAGAGCACCTATTGTATTAATGAAATCTATTTCAAGAAAAAAAAAATATTGTGAGATCAAAATGTTGCACCAAAAAGCTCTAAAAACCTAAATGAGGAAAGATATTCCCAAACCCCACAAGCGTACAAAATAGGCTCACAATAACTAGGTCTGTTTTAAAAATAGCGTCTATATTATTCAAGTTCTTTAAAAATAACTATTCATTAAGGTACTAGTCATCTGTCATGTCATCGTATCTTTATAGCTGAAGCTACATTAGCGCGCGAAGATTCATGTTCAGATGGCGCGCCAAAAATTTCGTATATGGACATACGCGATGTTCTTGTCTAGATTAGGCAACTGTGTGTACCAATTTTGATAATTCTTTTATTATTCGAAAGCTATTGTTCTTGTGCTATTGTGCAAGCTATTGTGCTTCTCTTTTAATAATTTTTAAGAAAAACAAAACGAATCTAAACGTATGCATTAGAGAACGAAAGTCAGACAGACTAGCGCGTAACGTGATACATAGGTAACGAAGCGATTTACCATTCCATAAAAAATTATAACTCCCGCAACGTTCTACCCAGCCATACACATTGTGTTTACATGAATTTAGTGTGTATAGTTTTTATTATCTGTACACAAATAGTCGCCCTAGCGCGCTAATGTAGCCCCAGCATTAGGCATGTGATTGATAAACCCATCTATGTCACTATCGACATTATTTTAATGGTATGCGTTGTAAAAACTGGTTGTTGTTTCACGTTGTGAGCTCATATAAACAATAGTTATAATACCTACTACTATAAAAAACATATTTTATTAAACTTAAAGATGACCCGGATGGTTTGATTTTTCTTGTGCGGGTGTATATTAGGTATTTCTTAATAAAAAAACAATGAACATAATTTATTTTTATCAATAAAAAAATCATCATAAAACATGCCTACAAGAATATTTTTATACCCACCTCAAATAGAACTTAAAATTAATATTTTTAGGTATAACAAGGAACTTCGTTCCTATACGACACCACATGTTAAGCTATTGCATAGCTTCTATCGCGGGCCTTGAGCGCGGGGACCGAATCCAGAAATTTAGTAACGAAAAACATATATTTGACTATTTTACTCCTGACAACACTGACATCTCTGCTTGATAAGACCGGTAGTGAACGAATTATCTTTTTTTTCAAAGATTTGTTTTCCCATAGAATCAGAAGTCAATATTTTACAAATAATTATTAAAATTAACATAATGAATTTTAAATATATGATGATTTCTGTACAAGTTAGGCCCAGTTTCGCCATTCTCCTTTACTATTTTTATGGATATTAATAGTAACGTTGTTCAGAGCTTCAATTATTATTTACTAGCTTACCGCCCGCGGCTTCGCCCGCTTTGTCTAAAACCTAATAAATTATATACTAAAACCTTCCTCTTGAATCACTCGTTCTATTAAAAAAAAAAAACCGCATCAAAATCCGTTGCGTAGTTTTAAAGATTTAAGCATACATAGGGACATTGTCGATGGGACATAGGGACAGAGAAAGCGACTTTGTTTTATACTATGTAGTGATTACAACTCGTAAGCAGCATGCCATCCGTACTAAAGTTCTAAGACCACAATTCTTCCGTAAAATATTAGAACCATGTCAACAGGGTTCCAATCATTTCAACGATGAACCCAATCTGTATCGTGGCTTATTATTGTGCTATGAGTGCCGGTTTTCAAGGGAAATACAAGTCTTTACAATAACAGCTAAGTCACGTTGTTATTGCGTATTGATCGGAAAATGAAAGGGCTGATTCGGATCCTTTATTCTTTAGATTTAATTTATTGATGCGATTAAATTTCACCTTAAATCATGATCGTGGGTAGAATAGTGTTTAAAAGTATTTTTAAAATTGTAGTCGAAAGTTAGTACCTACATTTTAAGGAATCAAAAATAGGCCCAATCTTTAATCGGGTAATAACACCATTATAAATATAAATTTATAAAGAATAGAAAAAATTCGATCACGAGGCGGGACTCGAACCCGCATCCTTTCGCACCATTCCGGGGCGGATGCCTGACCAACTCAGCCACTCGTGACCCGCCAGAGCAATCGAATTTATTCTATTCTTTCAGTTTTATGTGTCTGGAATGGTGCGAAAGGATGCGGGTTCGAGTCCCGCCTCGTGATCGAATTTTTTCTATTCTTTATAAATTTATATTTATAAAGCATATGAATGCCATAAAAACCAAAAATATAAATTCAATAACACCATTTTTAAAATTTAATTACGACAACGGCTCAACACTTAAGCTGTAAGTCCTTATCAACATTAATGTCTATGGAAAAATATGTTGGCAAGTTAAGAAACTTTTTTTTAAACCACACATTGTGCATTCGTCAGAAAAGTGGACGCTTTCTTTCAATTTATCTTTCCTAGTTTAAATGCAGCCATAAAACCAAAAAGGTTTGTTGTCACATGTATTCTTACAAAATATTTTTCAAGAACATTCTATTTTTAAACGTATTTTTCACCTGCTACGGCGCTGCTATAAAAGATTAAATGTGTGGAGACTTGAATGTTGGGTAAACAGACTATAAACCGACACATAACATACATTGCGTTGTACAACGGGCCACCACTAGAGCTACACAACATTTTTGAAGCAAAACTAGCGATGAACAGCTTTTACCGGGAAATTCAAGTCTGCGACTCACTGGAACTGACATTTCGGCGGGAATACACAAGTCGCGTAGCACGCCATGTATTTTAAGTGCACAGGAAGAATTTGTAGAATTTGAAAACGTTTTAGGATTTGCTTTCAAATACAAAATTCATATTTTCGTGAGAGGAAGGTAAACAATGAATCACGCCACCTGATGCTAAACAAATTATATATTTAATATTATAAAGCTGAAAGGTTTCTATGAACGCATTTATCTCAGAAACTACTGGTCTCATTTGAAAAATTCTTTCGGTGTTAGATAACCCATTTATCAAGGAAGGCTACAGGCTATTTATAATCACGCTAAGACCAACAGGAGCGAAGCAATGCGGGTAAAACCGCGGGGCACAGCTAGTATATTTTGCTTATCTTTTATGCAATTATATTACAAAGCGGGATCACAGAATTTGATCGTGAGTTAATTTGATTTTCTGGCAATCCTATTATTTATTTAATACTCTTGCTTTACACACAATGATTAGTCCAACCGAGGTTATTTCAAATTGCGACCCATCGTACATTTTATTACTGGCCTTACGAGTTGAGCAAATAAAATTTAACTAAAATACATAAAATGGTTATGATTTTATGTACTTTAATACACAGCTGTAAGTTTATAAATACAGCTAATAATACGATTTACTTACATTATTATATTATACATAATTATATTAATATTACAATTCCACTGTATTATTGTTCTGGGCTTTGTTACCTCAGTACTTCCAACTGGATGAACCGATTTTGATGATTCATTTTTTATTTGAAAGTAAGTTAACTTTTTTATTTGAAGGCAGTTTCAGTTTTTTATTTAATTATGGATTGATGGTAATATACTAATCATATGTGACGTGTACTTCATTGAAAACCAAAAATATCACCATAGATTTTGCCAACGTGTTTGAACTATTCCTAACGTAAATTTCGAACACTATCTGTGAGATCACTAGCTTGTGAAGATAAACTATCGCAAAGTTCGCTCGAAGTTCTCGCAAATACATATTTAACAGTCGTCAGTCAACTTGTTCGATAGTTTAGACTTTGTAATGCAAAAAGTGGCCAACAGTTACATAGTTTGTATCAAGAATTCTAGACAATTATCGTTTATTTTGTTTTTATTGATCCGCGAAGTCATAATTGCAGCGCGGCGGTAAGATGAAAGACGCGACTTTTAGTGTTATTTAAGTATCTTGAAAGTATTCTTGATGCTTAAGCTTGTAAAAGTACACGCTACACTAATTTTATGTATAGGCAATAAATGCCGGTACTCGGTGGAATTCCTAATTATTGTGGACTGTATGTAGATTGAAAACTCAGTTTCTTCCTTGATAGCTCTTTATTCCTCCAAGCTTGATCTCTTACTACCATTTACAATAAAATCTTACTATATTTAAACAATTTACAAAGGGTACAAAACATGTGTAGTTAAACAGACGGGGACCGGATGTTGCGGGGGCGTAAGCACCCCGCCGTCGCCTACGCGCGCGCCGTCGACTACTAGGTATAGCCCCGCTCCCGCTCGTTCAACGCGAGCCGGACGCCTCGTTGTTTAGCCGCTCGTCGCTCCTCAACAGCTCTCCCCCCGGCGTAGCATGCGTAGCCTCCTTGGCCACGACGACGAGCTTGCTTACTGGCCTTCTAAACACGCCGCTCCTTGTTCGCACCTCTGCCACCCGTACAGCGCCATCGGGGCCGGCATGAGTGCGCACTACGACACCCATCGGCCATGTGTTGCGGGGCAACGTGTGGTCCACGATTACCACCACGTCGCCTTCCAACACGCGCCTTGCTGCATTTCGCGGCTCGCCGCGTGGCACCAGCGTGGGTAAATACTCTTTCACCCAGCGGTGCCAGAAATGATTCGCGAGCGCTTGACTCGCCCGCCACATCTGCCGGTCTTCCACGTCACATTGTGTCGCCGTAGGTAGGCCCGCCGACGAGCCCAACAGGAAATGATTAGGCGTAAGCGCCTCTGGGTCGTGCGGGTCGACGCTCACATGCGTCAAAGGTCGCGCGTTGACGGAAAATTCGGCCTCCGTAAGCAGCGTGTGTAGTAACTCCTCGCTGGGGGCCCTCTCGTGAAGCGTAGCGCCGAGCGCCGTCTTGATAGAGCGTACTAGCCGCTCCCACGCGCCGCCTTGATTCGGCGCGCCCGGCGGTATGAAACGCCACTCGGTGCGGTGTCGCAACGCTTCTTCGCTCAGCGCCGCCGCCCACTCGCCGTGTGCTTTCTTCAATTCCTCACTGGCGCCTTTGAAGTTAGTCCCATTGTCAGAGTAAATGAGACGCGGCCAGCCTCTACGCGCCGCCATACGTCTTAGCGCCATGATTGCGGAGTCGGTAGACAGCGATGCGACGATTTCGATGTGTACGGCGCATGACGTGAGACACGTAAATAACGCGCCCCACCGCTTTTCACGCCGTCTTCCAATTTTCACTTGCATTGGTCCGAAGTAATCCACTCCACAGTTAGTGAAAGGTCTGTGAAATGCGTCTAATCGTGCGCGAGGCAAGTCCCCTTTGGCTGGGACTTGTGGTCTCATACATCGCACTTGACACAACGCGCAGCTTCTCGCGACGGCACGCACTGTTGGTCGCAAGTGTATGATCCAATACAATTGTCTTAGGTCGTTGGTCACACGCTCCCTATTTGCGTGTCCCGCTGCGCAGTGTTCTTTTAGAACTAGCAGGCGTGTGACTCGATGTCGGCCGTCTAGAATAATCGGCCGCTTCGTCTCGACCGGCGCCGTAGCTGCGTCGATGCGACCTCTCACTCGCACGATTCCTTCTTCTAATACTGGGTCTAACTTGAATAATTTGCTCGATTTGGTGACTGAGCGCGCTTCCTGTAGTCTCT
The DNA here is from genome assembly GCA_029959065.1 of Colias behrii. Classification (NCBI taxonomy): domain Eukaryota; kingdom Metazoa; phylum Arthropoda; class Insecta; order Lepidoptera; family Pieridae; genus Colias; species Colias behrii. The sequence goes on from JARWMC010000018.1 coordinate 7,590,155, forward strand.
TTATATCGTCACCAAAGCTATCGTGCTGTGCGCGCTGAATGAGCATTCGCTCTGCGCTTTGAATGTGGCGATACTCCATTTTTGTAGCAGTGCGTTTAATACGCACGTCTATGAAGGTTAACACACGCGCTATCGTACGCACTAACGTTTCGTATTTTGAGAAACGTGCGGGGTCCGGCAGCCAGTCGTACAAGGTAGGCTGCTCGTCGAGGTGTAGTACGTCCACGTCTTCCTCTTCGTACTCCTCACGTTCGGTGGGCCACCGTTCTTCGTCTTCGTTTAAGAAATCCGGTCCGTAAAACCATCTATGTAGGTTTACGTCGACGTTGGAAAGTCTTGTAGCGTCGTCCGCGACGTTATGCTGCGTAGGCAGCCATCGCCACTCGGTCTTGTTGGTTAGCTCGGCTATCTCACCGAGCCTGTGTGCGACGAACGGAGTGTAGCGTTTCGCGTCGTTCCTCACCCATTGAACGACGGTTGAGGAGTCCGTCCAATAGACCGTACGTTCGATCTCGTAGCGATGTTCCCGCTTTATCGTATCGGCGAGTCTCGCGCCGATAACCGCCGCTTGTAGCTCTAGACGCGGTATGGTTTGTGTGCGTCGGGGAGCTACCTTTGCTTTAGCCGCAATCAATTTGACGTTGTAGCTGCCGTCGTCCTTGAGCGTACGCCAATACGCGACTGCAGCGTAGGCCTGTTCGCTCGCGTCACAAAACACATGTAGCTCGACGCCCCGTGCCTTCGTAGCGTCGTAGCACCGTCGTAGGCGTAGCTTGCTGACTTGTTTTAATTGTGCAAGCCAATCCGCAAATAACTCGCCCTCCTCTGCCGGTATCGCTTCGTCCCACGATATCTGAAGGCGCCACAAGCTTTGTAGTATAATCTTCGCCCGTATAGTGAAGTGGCTTAGAAGTCCCAGCGGGTCGTAGATAGACATGACAGCGCTGAGTGCTTCCCTCTTTGTCGGCGGTCGCTCTCGCTCTCGCACCTCCGCCGGCACGCGATTCATAGATGTATTGAATCCCAATTCGTCTCGTACGGCATCCCATATGAGGCCGAGTATCTTAGGCGTTGGTTGTGAGCCGCCTAGCTGAGTCGGCGCGGTGGCGTGCAGCTCTTGCGGTATGTTTCGCAATATGCACTCGTTGCTCGCGCTCCACCCACGCAATGTGAAACCTGCCACAGCGTGCACTTTTCTTGTTTCTTCTACGGCTCTGCACGCCTCTTCTACATTGTCGTAGCTAACGACCATGTCATCCATATAATGGCCGTTTGTGATAGCCTCCCACGCCAACGGATACTTTTCAGCGTGGGTTTGTGCGTTATGATTACGCACGTAGTGTGCCATGAATGGCGAGCTCGCTGCGCCGAAGATCATCGATGTCATCTTGTACTGTTGCGGTGGTGAATCACGCTTTTCACCTCTCCACAAGAATTGTTGTGCAGGCTGATCTTCAGAGCGAATCTTGATTCGTAAGAACATTTCTTGCACGTCCGCTGTTACTGCCACGCTTCCTTCTCTAAACCGGAAGAGTATGCCCGGTAGAGATAGCAACATGTCGGGTCCCTCTAACAGCTCGTCGTTGAGACAAACTCCGTAGCTCTTCGCCGCCGCATCGAATACGAGTCTGTGTTTGCCGGGCTTGTTTGGATTGGTAACGGCAAAATGCGGCAAGTACCAACACACGTTGCTTTTTGCTTCCGATCCGTCGCACGGTACCGCGTATCCTTTTGCAAATAAATTATTTATTTGTCGCGTGTACTCGTCGGCAAACTCCGGTGACGCGTCCATTTTCCTTTCGATGTTTGTTAGGCGACGAAGCGCGTTGTTGTAACTGAGAGGCATGATAGTGTTGTCTCTCTTCCATGGTAGTCCGACTTCATAACCATTTTCTATCTGTTTTATAGTTTGTTGAACTATCTCCGTGGCTCTTGCGTCGGCGTCGCTAACGCGTGGTTTGTTAGCGATGCATAAAGCTTCTATCTTGAAATGTTCGGCGACTATGTCGTGCAGTCGCTCGTCGAGTTGTTGTTGATGCTCGCTATCGTGCACGTGCAGCACATTATTTTTGTTTATAAGTGCTCTCTGAGGTGCGGTTCCGTGCACCACCCAGCCGAGTTGTGTTCTTGACGCGGCCGGTTCGTCGGGACCGCCCGTGCGCAGCTCACGCGATACAATGCATTCCCAGTGATCTGTACCAATTAGCAGGCCCGCGTGCGCTCGTTCGTAACACACTTCATCGGTGGGTATATCGCGCAAATGTTCATAACGGAGAAGCGAGTTCGGTATGGCTTGTTGATGAAGTTTTAGATTTTTCATCGTTCGCGCTTTCACCGTGTGTGTGATGTCTTCGTTGCTTCCTTTTAGTTGAATGGAAACTAATTTGCTGCTTTTCTCACTTTGTTTCATGTTCGCCCCGTGTATGCAAAGAGGCAATGTGGGGCCCTCTGCGCCGATTTGACGAGCGATTTCTTCGTCTATGAGAGATATAGTTGATCCCTCATCCAGTAGCGCATGAGTTTTGATCTCCCCCCGTGGACCAATCACGGTGACGGGACACATCTTCAATAACACGTTGCGTCGATGTGTGGTTGCGTGGTCCGCAACTGACATAACGGTTTCTTCCGCAGGTGTCGACGGCTCCTCCCTCGGTGTTTCATTGTGCAATGACGAATGGTGTGAGCGCTGGCATTCGTTTACGCCGCACAACTTTGCCTTACAATAATTGCGTCTGTGTTTTCTTGTAGCGCATTTAAAACAAATTCTTTTTTGTTTCACTAGCGCCCATCGTTCGTTTACGCTGAGTTTCATGTATTGCGGGCACGCAGTGAGTTCGTGGTCACGCCCACAACACGGACATGATTTCTCTCTTATTTCTTCATTTGTCGACACATTGAAGACCGCTGTTTTTCTTCGTAACGCTGGCTTTGATGTTGTTGTCGTAGCGTTGCTCACAGGCGCGTATGTGTATCGCAGCGCCTGATCTGCCTCTCGCATGAGGAAGCGAGATAGCACGATGATTTCTGGATCTATCGTTCCCTCTTGTGCGAACGCATAGTCGCACCAACGCGATCGAATATGTGGACTTAGCTTGTCCAAAACTTCTCTCGCTAGCATCGGATTAAATAGATATCCTTTGCTGTCGATCGTTTGTATCGTGCAGACTATATTTTGTAGCTTAACGGCGAAGCTATTTAGTTCTTTCGCCGATGTTCCCGGCCTCGGCATTTTCTTCAATTCGTCCAATGCTCTATCGATGAGTATTTCCGGCCGTCCGAAGCATTGTTCAAGCGTTCGGATTATTAATGCAGGCGACGTCGCGGTGTGTAGTAGTGCCGCCACGGCGTCTCTTGCTTCGCCCCTCAGACACGAGCGTAGTCGTTGTATGTTCTCCGCGTCTGAGACGTTGTACATTTCTGTAGTATCTTTGAATGCAGCGCGAAACGGCAGCCACTCTTCAATAGCGCCCGCGTATATTGGGAGCTCTACGTGGCGCAGCCGCGGTTGTGTCATTTTTTCTAACGACGCTGCTAACTGTTCGAGGCCCGTTCGGGACTTAGTCGGCGTGGGAGATCGCCCTCGTTGCCCGCCGAACCGTAGCTGTCTTTCGTCTTTGTTCGGCTCCCCCCGTGTGTTTGTGGGGTTCGCCTGTAGCCAGTCGTCCACCTTCCGATGTTCGTCTTGTGCGGTGGTGATGTCTTCTTGTAGATTTTCTTCCTCTATTGCCGACACCTCGACTTGCAGACGCTTCTTTACGAGCTCTTTTTCAAGCTCGAGTTCCTTGCGGTGAATGGCCGCGAGTTTTTCCGCCGCCTCTAATTCCGCCATTTTAATTCGTGTGGCCGTGCTCCCCGTGGACCGTGCCGATCTGACGGACCTCGTAGGTGATCGCCGCCGTGGTTGCGCTACGTCAGCCGATTCTGTGGCCGTGGTAGTCCTCAACTCCGACGGTGAGGCCGGAGGGTCGAGTATTAAACGTCGAGCCCTCTCCTGCCGCACTTGCTCCATAGCCCGGTCTTCCGTGTCCGCGGCTTCGCCCTGGCTGCGTGTGACGACCATGCTTCGATATTAACCCGTAGATATCGATGGTTCCTTCTTCCAGTAGGGTTTCAGCTCGCTCGTACTCTTGATCCGGCGCTCGATGGACCACTGAATATTGTGGACTGTATGTAGATTGAAAACTCAGTTTCTTCCTTGATAGCTCTTTATTCCTCCAAGCTTGATCTCTTACTACCATTTACAATAAAATCTTACTATATTTAAACAATTTACAAAGGGTACAAAACATGTGTAGTTAAACAGACGGGGACCGGATGTTGCGGGGGCGTAAGCACCCCGCCGTCGCCTACGCGCGCGCCGTCGACTACTAGGTATAGCCCCGCTCCCGCTCGTTCAACGCGAGCCGGACGCCTCGTTGTTTAGCCGCTCGTCGCTCCTCAACACTAATGTTACGTAAATGTTCGTGCTAATACATTGTACTTGGAATAGTTTAACAACATAATTGTGTTGGATGTCGATTTTTGTAATTACTTCTCCTTAATTTGTTTTATTTAGGTTAATCTGAAAATATATTAAGCACTATATGAAATAAGATCAGATATTAACATAAAAATATGTTTCATATATTGGTTTAATTAAATCAATAAAATGCACATTAATTTAGTAACTTGGTTCTTACAACTTATAAAAATAAAATATTTATTCCGAAAACGGATTTAAAAAAGACTCTACATACCAAAACCCGATACACAAAGTAAAACCAAAATCTAGGATAAAATAATCCAATGAAATCGAGTACAAGAGCACACTTAATTTTAAAAATGCACATCCACTTAATAACTTGATTCTTACATCCTGTTAAAATTTTAATATTTGTTTCGAAACGGAATTTAAAATGACACTTCATTCCAACACTCAATACACAAAGTAAAACCAAAATCCAGAATAAAATAAATCCAACGAAATTGCGTACAAGAGCACACTCCCACAATGAGCCTGAATTAAAAAAGTACCTTTAGTATGTACAACTTGAGAAATGCATCAACAAAAATGGCGTGCTATTTGGTGCTGTCCAGTCAGTCAGAGAAACAGAAAAGCTTGCAACCTGATATGGTAATTTGCTATTCTAATGGGCCTCTCGTGAGCTACGGAGAAATCGATATGGCGCTGCGTTTAACCTGTGTCACAGCCTGTGTTTATATATTTGAACTTATGTATACTTTGTAAAGCTTAATGTATTTAAAACACAGCAAAAACAAGCGTTCTCTGAAGGCACACGTGATGTTTGTGCTGTTCCATAACCGTTTTAGCTGTTGTTTTTTGATCTCAATAAAATAACACTCAAAGATATGATGTACAAAACAAAAATTAAGACCAACAATATTTCTAAAATCAACTTTATTCTCGTCTGCATTAAATTTTAGAAAAACTATTTCTCTCGATTTTAAAATTTGCATTGCAGACTTTACAAAGAGAGATACTTACATAATTTACATCTAAAAATACAAACGCTGTTTCATCTACAATATTCATATTTAAAATGAGACCAAGATAATATTCTAGAAGATGGAATAGAAATCGTTAAAGAAAAGATAATAATGTATGTAAATGTAGCCGTCCCCTGTAGAGCTGTTTCGTCACATGAGTCCATTATATATTTAGATACAGCAGGAAATACTCGAGATACACTGCTACGTGCTATGTAATTTTAATGATAGCCTAGGATATTTTATGAACAGGAAAATATTTTAGATATTACAAACATTTTTGGTATGCTTGGCGACGTGTTTGCTGTCATGTAAGACTTGATAAATGTAATGGACCATGGGGATAACTTTTGATCTAGAAAATTGTATGCTACTTTAGAATTATTATGGAGGTGTGAATGAACGGGTTAAAACTAAATAGTAAATATAAAATACGTTAGAACTAACACCTAATTTACTTAATTGATACGAAATTAGTGTAGCTAGTAAATTATAAATGCAAAATAAGGCATTTCACTGTGGCCACACGTAAGGTGTCAGAAATGTCAAATTATAACAAGGTGTACATAATATGGTTTTGGAGCTTACCTTAAATATAAATTTATAAAGAATAGAAAAAATTCGATCACGAGGCGGGACTCGAACCCGCATCCTTCGCGCCATTCCGGGGCGGATGCCTCACCAACTCAGCCACTCGTGACCCGCCCGAGTGATCGAATTTATTCTATTCTTTCAGTTTTATGTGTTTGAAGGGACACACCGCGCGCCATCTATTGAGATGATTAACAACCATTTCAACCAATATGAAGCACTTTTCAGTGAATACAATATTGTAACGATGGAACACGACCTTTTTTGTTGAATTTATATTTTTTGATTTTATGGCATTCAAATGCTTTATAAATATAAATTTATAAAGAATAGAAAAAATTCGATCACGAGGCGGGACTCGAACCCGCATCCTTCGCGCCATTCCGGGGCGGATGCCTCACCAACTCAGCCACTCGTGACCCGCCCGAGTGATCGAATTTATTCTATTCTTTCAGTTTTATGTGTTTGAAGGGACACACCGCGCGCCATCTATTGAGATGATTAACAACCATTTCAACCAATATGAAGCACTTTTCAGTGAATACAATATTGTAACGATGGAACACGACCTTTTTTGTTGAATTTATATTTTTTGATTTTATGGCATTCAAATGCTTTATAAATATAAATTTATAAAGAATAGAAAAAATTCGATCACGAGGCGGGACTCGAACCCGCATCCTTCGCGCCATTCCGGGGCGGATGCCTCACCAACTCAGCCACTCGTGACCCGCCCGAGTGATCGAATTTATTCTATTCTTTCAGTTTTATGTGTTTGAAGGGACACACCGCGCGCCATCTATTGAGATGATTAACAACCATTTCAACCAATATGAAGCACTTTTCAGTGAATACAATATTGTAACGATGGAACACGACCTTTTTTGTTGAATTTATATTTTTTGATTTTATGGCATTCAAATGCTTTATAAATATAAATTTATAAAGAATAGAAAAAATTCGATCACGAGGCGGGACTCGAACCCGCATCCTTCGCGCCATTCCGGGGCGGATGCCTCACCAACTCAGCCACTCGTGACCCGCCCGAGTGATCGAATTTATTCTATTCTTTCAGTTTTATGTGTTTGAAGGGACACACCGCGCGCCATCTATTGAGATGATTAACAACCATTTCAACCAATATGAAGCACTTTTCAGTGAATACAATATTGTAACGATGGAACACGACCTTTTTTGTTGAATTTATATTTTTTGATTTTATGGCATTCAAATGCTTTATAAATATAAATTTATAAAGAATAGAAAAAATTCGATCACGAGGCGGGACTCGAACCCGCATCCTTCGCGCCATTCCGGGGCGGATGCCTCACCAACTCAGCCACTCGTGACCCGCCGTGATTTTTTCTATTCTTTATAAATTTATATTTATAAAGCATTTGAATGCCATAAAATCAAAAAATATAAATTCAACAAAAAAGGTCGTGTTCCATCGTTACAATATTGTATTCACTGAAAAGTGCTTCATATTGGTTGAAATGGTTGTTAATCATCTCAATAGATGGCGCGCGGTGTGTCCCTTCAAACACATAAAACTGAAAGAATAGAATAAATTCGATCACTCGGGCGGGTCACGAGTGGCTGAGTTGGTGAGGCATCCGCCCCGGAATGGCGCGAAGGATGCGGGTTCGAGTCCCGCCTCGTGATCGAATTTTTTCTATTCTTTATAAATTTATATTTATAAAGCATTTGAATGCCATAAAATCAAAAAATATAAATTCAACAAAAAAGGTCGTGTTCCATCGTTACAATATTGTATTCACTGAAAAGTGCTTCATATTGGTTGAAATGGTTGTTAATCATCTCAATAGATGGCGCGCGGTGTGTCCCTTCAAACACATAAAACTGAAAGAATAGAATAAATTCGATCACTCGGGCGGGTCACGAGTGGCTGAGTTGGTGAGGCATCCGCCCCGGAATGGCGCGAAGGATGCGGGTTCGAGTCCCGCCTCGTGATCGAATTTTTTCTATTCTTTATAAATTTATATTTATAAAGCATTTGAATGCCATAAAATCAAAAAATATAAATTCAACAAAAAAGGTCGTGTTCCATCGTTACAATATTGTATTCACTGAAAAGTGCTTCATATTGGTTGAAATGGTTGTTAATCATCTCAATAGATGGCGCGCGGTGTGTCCCTTCAAACACATAAAACTGAAAGAATAGAATAAATTCGATCACTCGGGCGGGTCACGAGTGGCTGAGTTGGTGAGGCATCCGCCCCGGAATGGCGCGAAGGATGCGGGTTCGAGTCCCGCCTCGTGATCGAATTTTTTCTATTCTTTATAAATTTATATTTATAAAGCATTTGAATGCCATAAAATCAAAAAATATAAATTCAGCTTACCTTAAAGTTTAATTCAAATATCAACTTGCATGTAATATAAAACAGAATAGATGACTATAGGAGGCTGAATCTTATAGCTAAATTTAGGATATCGTTATAGTTATGTATTATTCATAAAATACCACTCCTTTTAAGAATTTGGAAACAAATGGCATTTGATAACGCATCAATAAGGAAAATCGCAAAAGGTTTGGTAATAGTGGATTAGAATTAATATGCATAGGCCGGTATGATATAGCCAGAATTTGTGTTCAAAACCGGTAAGAGATGTAAACTACAAGATATTTCCGCAATAAAGTGTTTATACGTTGTCAAGATATTGCCTTTATTGAATATTAATATCGCATATCTAGGCGTGATATTAATAATGGATATGGGTCAAGAAATTTGTCTGAAGATAGTAAGTTGTAAGGCTTGACATTAAAAGGCAAAAATATTAATGTGCCTCTTTGTTATGAATTTCTGTAAGGATGCTTTGTCTGATGTCGATAAAATTTAACACATTTCAATATAACAACGCGTTGTAACCCTTTTTATTTGTATTTTAGTATCTGTATAAAAAAGAGCGTGTGTGCCGAGCACACGTGTCAGAAGTGAACTTCTTTAGCAAGATTCAAAGATGCCCAAACTCCTTACTACATTTCTTTTTCCTATATCCCAAGGTTGCCTGGAAGAAATCGCTTTTAAGCGATAAGGCCGCCAAATTGCACATTTATTTTAAGTTTTCTGTAAATTTTGTTTTTGTGTGACAGTATCGCCATGAAGCCACCCTGAAATTTTATTCTCATCTAAAGAAGTTCTTTATAAACTAGAGAATCTTTTTGAATTTATATTTTATTACACATGCAATGTAGATTTGATGGTTACATCTGCAGTTTAAGTTTGATCTTTTGAATGTACGTATGCCATACAAGAGGTTTGTGTACCTTTTACTAGTCATTGTTAAGTTTAACAACTTATTCTCTCTTCTACTATAAGGAAGCAAAAGGTGGGTCGATGGTTAAATTATAATAAGTATGCAGGTTTCTTTTAGAGTCGGCATTGAATATTTTTATTACAATTTAATGCATATTTTTGTTCATTCATTCATTTCAGAATTATATTTTACTATAGCTTACCGCCCGCGGCTTCGCCCGCTTTGTCTAAAACCTAATAAATTATATACTAACCCCTTCCTCTTGAATCACTCTATCTATTAAAAAAACCGCATCAAAATCCGTTGCGTAGTTTTAAAGATTTAAGCATACAAAGGGACATAAGGACATAGGGACATAGGGACAGAAAAAGCGACTTTGTTTTATACTATGTAGTGATGTTCTAAAGTGTTCAGTGTGCTTGTCAATTCTTAAAGCTTTTCTAATAGATTACAAAGATGTAATTATATTAAAACATTTCTTTTCTTTACAATAAAGATATAATTTTGGTAAAATTTTCGATGGTCGTCAGGTTTTATGATAATTAAGCGCCAGTCATACTTTTCCTTTACAACTAGCAGTGAATGACGTCCTACTTAAGGAGCTCTTTCCATTGTATATTTTCTGAGTGAAACATAGTAGTTGCAACTTGAAAGAATGCAGTTGTCACAAAGAGCCGTCTGCGCTGTCAAGATGTATTCTTTCATTAGACATGTTAACTAATATGTAACATGACCATTAGGGTGCTTTTCCACCAATAATGTGCGAGGATGTGTATCGAGGAATGTGTTTGTAAATAACTAATCATATCGCTTCATTTAGTTTGAAGTTTGAAGCGATACTATTGTTGATTTGCAAAAACATTCCAAGCTGCACATCCTCGCACATTATTGGTGGAAAAGCACCCTTAAGGCTTTAAATTATAACAATATTTTAATTTAAGTTCAATAATATTATAAATCTGAAGAGTTTGTTTGATTGAACACGCTCAAAGCCAGTAGGAGCAATGCGTACCGCGGGGCACAGCTAGTATTTTAAAAATCATCATATTAAGATGTTTCCTCTATTATTTTCAAGCAATTTAAACTAAGAATGAAATAAATAAGCGATTTTAAACAACGTTTTAGAAAGCTTACCAAGACGCTAATTGACTCGAGAATTGGTGTTAGTAAGCTAAAATTTAAACATTAATTAAGCTAGACTTTAGCGCTTTTGATTCAGCACAATATAACAAACAATTATTTGGCTTCTGTTCGCAATTTGCGTTAGCAATTACACTCAGAGCTGAAAAGTAAAGATATAGGTTTAGTGTATTACTGCTCCATTTTAATTTGATCAATTCTAAAAAGGTCGAAAATAAGTCACAGTAAATAAAAAGTGATAGTATGAATATTGTATATTGATTACGTAAAATATAACGGAATGTAAGTAAAGAATAACTAATGCTGAAAATCGATATTCGATATGTACTTAACTTAATTGTCCGTAATGTAGTAAAAAGCCACCAGCTATTTCGGATTGTAAAAAATTGTAATTACTATTGATTGATTATAAATCATACCAATACATTATTTTTGATTGTTCTGAAGCTATTATTTAAGATTTTTGACGAATTCATTTAAACTAATCTATATTAATATTATAAAGCTGAAGAGTTTGTTTGTTTGTTTGTTTGTTTGAACGCGCTAATCTCAGGAACTACTGGTCCGTTTTGAAAAATTCTTTCGGTGTTAGATAGCTCATTTATCGAGGAAGGCTATAGGCTATATATCATCACGCTACGACCAACAGGAGCGGAGCAATGCGGGTGAAACCGCAGAGCACAGCTGGTATATTATACAATACTAGCCGTCCGCCCCTTTTTTTTTTTTTTTTAAGTGGGGAAATCTTGCATAGATACCCACGGCCTCCGGGGAAGGGGCCGTGGGTTATGTCGGATTCCTACCGACCAAAACCCCACTGTGTTCCGTCAAGCCGCATCAACGACGGGGCCACGGGTATGGTAGAATTCTTCCGTGACCCCGTCAGCGGCTGCCCGTCGCCGGGCCAAAACAAATTGTGAGCCAACCAGCTCTAACCTCATGGGGCGGCGTGAGCGGAACACGTCTCACGCCACCACATCTCTCCGGACGATGGACTAAATCCCCGCTCCATCGCCCGGCTCCCCTCGTTAGGGAGGCTGGTTGCGGCCGCGTAAATCAGCCGCAACACGACGACGACGCCCAATAGGGCGTCGGCGCCGGATCGGGTCCGCGTGAGGATCCCTCTCGCGGACCCGCTCAGCCTCCTCTTTCCGCGAGATCACGTCCTCAGAGAACGTGATCACCGCGCGCCAGGATCTGTCGCTGCCCACCATTGCACGAACTATGGAAGGCAGAGAGAGATCCGACCCGACGACCGCGACCAAGCGAGCACGAGGCTCGGCCCACGCGGGGCACACGGCAAGAGTATGATCTGCCGTGTCCTCCGGGCAGGCGCACCAATGGCAAGCCATGCTGGGCTCCCTCCTCGCGACTTTGCACAGATACCGCCCGAAGCAACCGTGCCCGGACAGTACCTGTGCAAGGCGGAAGGTTATGGCCCCATGCCGCCTGTCGAACCACTCTCGCAGCACCGGTCGAATTGCTGCGACCGTCCGCTCTCCAGCGCTGGGCTCTTGCTTCGCCCGTGGTACATATTTACGTTTTCTCTCCATAAAAAACCATCTTCGTACTTCAAGGAATATAATAAAAAAAATTATCGAAATCTAATCGTGACTAAGGAAAACGGGTTTCATTTTTATATATATGTATGTATAGATGTATAGATAACACAACTTTCAGAAGCGTCTTGAAAAAGATAAGAACCGATTGGCGCAGCGTCACTTCACATTTGCCGTGTAATTGTTCGATTTCAAACAGTATTAATATTTAATGAACTAAAATCGTTCTGCGTTTCATATTGAATCATCAGTTCTTTACACCTATAAATAGTATAAAGTATTTTATGTATTACCTATGCTGTGACAAGCTGTGCAGTGTGTACCTCGGCTTCGCCTATGGACTGTGGTACAATGTCGAATATTGGCCGAACCAACTCAGAACCATTCGTGGGCTCATACACAACACTTTAGTGAGGATCATCACAAGATCAAATGCGTAGTTAACGATTCTTTAAAAGGACATACAGATAAACATTCATTTATATTTTTGTATGTTTTTTACCACGAATAAATGAATTCTATTCTATATATAGAGATGTTTTTAAATATGCACTTGCAACCTGTATGTATATGGATAATACGACTGATTTAAAAAGATATTGTGGTTATGCAAATAACACAGCCACTGAGCTACATATATTAGTCGGATAACATTCAGCATAATTATTCAGAACCATAATTTCGAACGTGTCATTGTTACTCATATATTGTTGAGCTTTTATGGACTAGCTGTTAGCATCACATAAAATACATAATATTATGAGAGTATAAATCCTATCCTACTAATATTATAAATGCGAAAGTTTGTGAGGATGTGTATGTGTGTGTTTGTTACTCTATCACGCAAATACTACTGAACCGATTACAATGAAATTAGCACACATAGACACAGAGGGTAACTTGGATTAACACATAGGATAGGTTTTATCCCGGAAATCCCACGGGAACGGGAACTATGCGGGATTTTCTTTGAAAACGCGGGCGAAGCCGCGGGCGGAAAGCTAGTACCTATATCATAAATTAATTTAATATTACTGTCAGTAAAAAAGAAACAATATAATTTCTTCAAACATAAATCTAATAACAACACTTATAATATTAGGAACTCTATTTAATTACATCGAAAACTTTTGATGCGAAGAATTTAAAAGGAAAACTTTGCGTTTCTTTTCCAAGTTCCATCAAGGCTTCACTATATTGTTTATTTAGAAATACCTGAATATACGCATGTAATATTTCTTCCATTATCTGTATTAGTGACATTAATATAACTTTTCTTTGAAAACTGTTATGAATTTGTATGTATCTATAAGCTTATGTTGAAATTATTAGTAATAGTATACTTTTGTAACTATAAAGTATAAACTTACCTATACACATTTAAAACATTGAATTTATATAACCCAAAAAGAAAGTATTTCGTGTCAAAATAAAATAATTCTATTTACAGAAATTCATGACCTGGCTAATGGACCAAAAGTAATTCTGATTTACCGATTCAATTATCTCGAAACTTTTATAAGCAAAGTTAAGGAAATATAAAAACAAACGAATATCAAACATAGCCATGGCAACTGAATTGGACACGCTGACCTTCTCAAAAGTTTATAAAACGATTTCAAAACGAAAGTTTCTCAACTCGGTTTATACAAGTTGAAATTCTCAAAAACACTTGAAAAGGGCGCAATTTGTGTGCCGAAGGCGACGTGGCTCGTTAATACAGTTTGTTTAGTCCCGCGATTTGCACTTTTTACATAATTAACAAAACTCTTAACCTACAAAAATTTGTAAAACAAAATTCGACGCCGAAATTTTCGTGCAAATGCTTTATTGAAGCAAACAGTATTGGTATTCCCCGGTGGAATGATTTATTGACGAAGCCGGCCTTGGGACGAAGGTACCTATATGATTTGTGGGTCCATTACAATGCTCTTTTATACCATTACAATCATGCTTGTATGAAATAAAGAATGTTTTACGATGTTAATAAACTATTCTGTTCAATGCATAATGTGTGCATCTGTTTAGAGAAAAATATTCTCAATACATTGACTTCGGATCACTGTGGCCAGAAAGTAGTTTTTGAATGGGATTGCATACCTACATTTAAAAGGATTAATGTTAGGCCTATAACTAAAAAAGGCATTAATAAATTTAGGAATAATATTAATAAAAACCTGCCCGTACTAAATGATCAATCCTTTCCTAATAGTCCTTGTGAAATGTTTAATAATCTTTTTAATTTAGTACATAATGAATTTGAAAAAATATTTAAAGTTAAATCTTTAAATATTACCAAGGATTTACCATTTAGTAAATGGGCGACAGCTAGTATACATAGGTGCAGGAACATTCTTTATGAATTATATGGTATGAAGCAATATAATAAAGACCCATCTTTTCTTAGTTATGTTAGAAATTACTCAAAAATTTTTAAAAAAGTTTGTTTTACTGCAAAGCGTTTATATATCAAAGAAAAAATACGCGACTCTGATAATAAAGTTAAAACAGTTTGGTCAATTATTAATGGTGAAATGGGTAAAAGCAAATCAAGTAATACCATAAAACTTGTAAATAATGACAGGGTTATTGACAAAAGTGCTGATGTTGCGCTTGCTTTTGAAGAATTCTTCAGTAGTGTCCCTGCTACTTTTACTAATAGTTTAAATTCGTCTTCAGCACTTGCAGAAACCTTTTTGAGGGACCATGTTGCGGGGTGCAGTACATTATTTGAATTACGACACGTAACTGCTAGTGATATTGTTGCTGCCTTTAAGACGCTTAATCTAAAAAATACTTGTGATCTTTGGGGAATGTCCGTAAATTTAGTTAATAATATAATAGAAAATATTGCGAAAAATTTAGCTTTCATATTTAATAAGTGTTGTGACTATGGTACATTTCCTAATTTACTAAAGCTTAGTAAAGTTATACCTCTATTTAAGAAGGGCGATCAAGAAGACTGTAACAATTATAGACCTATCTCTATTTTACCAACATTAAGTAAGGTATTCGAGAAGTTAATATTAAACCAATTGAGTAGTCATTTTGCATCTAATAATTTACTGCACACCAAACAGTTTGGTTTCACAAAGGGGCGCTCAACCACAGATGCTGGAGTTGCACTTCTAACACATATATATAAAGCATGGGAAAACTCAAAAAATGCTCTGGGGATATTTTGTGACCTCTCCAAGGCATTTGACTGCGTTGAACATTGTACTTTGTTACGTAAACTTAATCACTATGGAATTAAAGGAAAAGCCCAGAACCTCATAGCGTCATACCTGCATGATAGGATACAGACTGTAGTTGTTAATGGAGAACGTTCTAGCGGTGCGTCAATTAACATTGGTGTTCCACAGGGGTCAATTTTAGGTCCCTTCTTGTTCTTGGTATATATCAATGATCTTCCCTATTATTTGCAGGATAGGTGTGAAATAGTTCTGTTTGCAGATGATACCTCATTAATTTTTAATGTGGATAGGCATGACCCAAATGTTGACGAAGTGAACAGTGCTCTTTTACACATATCTGAATGGTTTACTGCCAATAATTTATTATTAAATGCCAAAAAAACCACTTGTGTTGAATTTTTACTTCCTAATGTAAAAAAGTTGAACAGAGATATTACCTTGAACGGGGAGGTATTGCATCCTACTGAGTCTACTGTATTTCTAGGGTTAACATTGGACGAGAAACTACAGTGGGGAGCCCATGTCAACACCGCTGCAGGTAAGCTCAGTTCAGCTGCATATGCAGTCCGAAAAATAAGGCATCTCACCGATGAAGATACAGCTAGATTGGTTTATTTCAGCTACTTTCATAGCATTATGTCCTATGGAATTCTACTGTGGGGCAAGGCTGCAGATATAGAAACTATATTTATCTTACAGAAAAGAGCCATTCGCTCTATATATAATTTACGTGCTCGGGACTCACTAAGAGATCATTTTAAGAATACTGGTATCCTTACTGTACCATCACAGTATATATTTAATAATATTTTGCATGTACACAAAAGCTCCGACTTACACACAAGAGTAGGAGATAGACACGATTATGGCACAAGGAACAGGAATAGAATTGAAATGCCATTTTTCCGATTAGCTAAAGTTAAAAATTCATTTATGGGTCAAGGTATACGCTTATATAATAGAATTCCTCACAATATTAAAGAGTTTAGTAGTTCTAAATTTAAAACTTATATAAAAAATGTACTAGTTCAGAGAGCGTACTACAGTATTCAGGAATATATAGACGATAAAGACCCATGGAGGGTTATCGCGTAAAAACCACAGGACAGTTCTTTGGCATATTATGATATATTATGTAGTTAGATATAAGTTACATATTATGTAATATTGACATGATTTAAAAGAGCAACTATGGAGTTTCTTGCCGATTCTTCTCCATAGATACTGCTTTCCGAATCGGTGGTAAAATAATGTTAAAAATACTTATGTAATGACGATTCGAAAGTGCTACTAAACAGTAGTCTAATTGAATAAATGAATGTTTGAGTTTGAGTTTGAGTTTGAGTTTATTTTCTCGTGTGACCTTTCGTTCGAGACACCATTTGTTATGAGAATGTGACATGTTTGTAAAAATGTATCTGATGTCATCTGATGTACCATCATAAAAGTGTACAAAGGCACTTTTGTATTTTCTTGTTAATTTTACTAAAGTAATGTTTTTCTTTATTCGACTTTATCAGCAGTTCTTGAGGACCCTTTTTCTTAGAAATGACTTTATTTGATGTAAGTACGAAACGAAACTTCGTTTTAACATTTTGAAGATGAAACTATTATCAATTTTTTGTCAAACTTAATACTGCAGACCTAAAATGTCTTAACAAATACTATCTACTCTTGCGTATTTTCTCATTACGTTCGACTCAAATAGTGTTCATTTTATAAAAAAATAACAAGCACTTACGTGGGTGCTATCATTGAAAAGAGAGATCGTTACATACTGGCTACTTTTTATAAAGATTTTTCTGCACGAGGGTTCGCCCGTGTAAGCAAAGTATATATTATATAGTTCTCATTCCCTTTGGATTTCCCGTATGTAATCTATCCTATGAACTTTATCAGATGTCAAACTCTCTAAGTAGCTTTCATATACATTATTTAAGTGGTACATGCATGAAGAAAAGGCAGACAGACGGACAGTACTGTAACAGAGTTACTTTCAGTGTGGATGAAAGTTATTTGTACTTACAGAATTAATCGCACTGTGTTGATCACTTAACATATCTAATAATGTACGTAATATGGATGTTTTAATTATACATTTATTAACATATTGTTAAATTTGTGTTAACATATTATGTTTAAATTTGTGACGTAGGTACATTGTTATGTACGTCACAAATTGAAACCGTCACAGTTCAGGTACAGTCGAGTACTAGTTTCAAGACTTATGTTCTTAGATAGAGTGATGTTACGTATACGACTAATGGCCGGTAGAGAGGTTGCTTAGCTGACACGGCAATATTTATTGAGGGTTCGCACGATATATAACTAGTTACGTTGTAGAAACAGATTGAGAGATGTATTTATGGATGTATTTATCAGTAGGCATTAATTAAGGGTTTTTGAAAGAACTTTCGATTTGTGTGATTTTTATTATTAAATATTTGAGCATGAATAAAAGAGGTATTTAATTTGTTTTATTGATAGATGATAAAAATATTTATTTTCAATTCATTATCATCAGCCAATTATGTTGTGACTTGTGGACATAAGGAACTGCAAGGAACACAGGCCTCCTATGAGGGTACAGGCCATAATCCACCACGCTGGCCAAGTGCGGGTTGGGTAGTCCGAGGTCTTCACCACTGAGCCATCACTGCTTTTCACTTCGTCGAATACAAACAATGCGAACTTATAATACATTTAAAGTATACAATTTTTACTAAAATTGACGAGGCAGGTGGCGGATAAAAGTTCTATTTATAGTCGATTAAAATGGAAAAGTTTTTGTGGATACGCAATGCAATAAGTTTTAAGCCAACAATTTCAAACTAGGCTAAAATTCGGAGTGAGACTTGTTATCCGTTATTTGCCGGTTATATTTTTAAATCTTCGTTACGAAAAGTTGAAAAGAAAATCGTGTTCAGGTGGTAAATTATCTTCACAATATCATAATAATTTATGCGCAGAATATAATCTAAAGTGAATTTATGTTAATATAAAATTTCAATTTAAAACTAGTAGTTCTCTTGCATACCAGGGCCGCGCCGCCCCTGTGTGCGAAGTGTGCGGCGCACACAGGCGCCAAGACAATAGGGGCGCCGCGCCGCCACTGCCACCTAAATTATTTTTGTTACCTATATGTTACCTATATGATACGACAAGTAAGTAGGTACAATAGGCGCAACATAGGCCTTGTAAACAACAAAACATCTATAACGCTTATTGAACAAGTCTCTCAATATTTAATGTTTATTATTATTCACGTTTATGGTTTCATTTTACGTTTAGGGTTTTAGTTTACATTCCTTACGACTTACGAGCTCAACGTTAAAACGGCGGCAGTTCTTTGAACCAGAGAAAAAGTACTAGTTATTTTAAACCGTAGAGGCGCCGAGTTTGTATGAGTATGAAATATGAATGAGTGAGTTTCTGAACGCAACCCGATGCGATGCGTGCGACGCAAGCGGGGCCCGGGGGTGGGGTCACGGGTATTCCCCGATTTTAACGAACTAGATAGCTAAGGCAAAACAAAACAAATGAACAATCATTTGATTGAAAGTGGTTGTGTGTAAGGTGCGCATTGAATTTTTATAATCATTGTTTGGGTGTTAGGTACCTACTGATTGTTTTAACGTGTTTTCACGATGAGTGATAGTAATCATGATAAAAAAAAGAAATTATCTGGTTACCAGAATCTAATAAGGAAAAGAAAACAAGAAGAAGAACGTAATAAAAATGCAACTAAAATAAGTAAATATTTTACGGCTCAACCATCCACTTCGACACAATCATTAGAGACAGAAACCAGTCATGTTATCGATGAAAGTGTTATTAAATCTGATTCAAAAAACGCTTCATGTAGTGGTAAGTGTGTACTTTTTATGTAATTTTGTATAAAATAAATATTACAACTTCTGTTTGGGATATTTAATTTTTTTTTTCAATTTTGAATAGAAAAATAACTTTTTTTCCGGCCGTTTTTAGAGATTAGACGGAAGGAACTGACAGACAAAAATTGTAAATAAATTATATTTTATTTTATGTACTTTTTACTGAATGCATCTTGCAAATGGATGTACATCCATAAACATTTAGTAAAAAGCGGTTATTTTAATATTACAAACAGACACTCTAATTTGTATAAATATAAATAATTATTCATAGATAGATAAATCAGTTTATTCAGACAAGGAGATAGATAGGTACTCATGTGAACAATATTATGTATTTGTTTGTCGGTTATTAATTTAAGATGATGCCGCCGAAGTTACGTCTGTGCCTGTGCCTGATACTCCATCGTCACCGTCAAGACAATTATCGTCACCAATACCAACTTTTTCCAAAGATGATCCTGGAGCCTGGCCAGAAGTTTTAAACGCTACTTTGATCCAGTATTTAATAGAAAATCCGATTAAACAAATTAAACAGTATAATTTTCCGCGTGATTCTTCGGGACGAAAATTTTCTGAGTATTATTATGAAAGGCATTTAGGAAACGGTGAAAAGTATCACAGAGAGTGGCTGTTGTATTCAGTGTCCAAAAATGCCGTTTACTGCTTCTGTTGCAAGCTATTTGAATCAAAACATAAAAATAAATTCTGCGAGGGAATTAGTGATTGGCAACATCTAGCTTTGTATTGCAGCAGACATGAGAAAAGTTCCGCTCATTTCAATAATTATAAAAAATGGACAGATTTGTGTCATGCTCTTAAAAATAAGAACACTATTGATAGTATTCAACAAAAACTTTTAGAGGTTGAAAAGCAGCGCTGGTACGATGTAATCAAAAGAATAATATATGTGGTCCAATTTCTAAGTACACAAAATATGGCTTTTCGTGGCCAAAACCAAAAATTATATGATCGTAACAATGGTAATTTTTTAAAATGTATTGAAATGTTAGGAAAATTTGATCTTTCAATGACTGAACACATACGACGCGTAACGAATGATACGGATTTCAAAAATATGCCGACTTATCTTGGAGATAAAATTCAAAATGAAATAATTTACATACTCGGTAACCAAATTCAACATTTTATTTTAAATTTATGTCGTATTAATAAATATTTTTCAATAATACTGGATTGTACTCCTGACGTTTCACACGTAGAACAAATTAGTATTATAATACGATTTGTCAATTTTAACACAGAAACTAGAAAGTTGGAAACAAGAGAACATTTCCTAGCTTTCTGTCCAATTATAGATACAACTGGCGCTGGATTGACGTCATTTATTTTAGAAAAACTAGACAACATTAATTTGGATATAAACAATTTAAGGGGACAGGGTTATGATAATGGATCAAATATGCGCGGTAAGAATAATGGTCTTCAAAAAAGATTGTTGGATTTAAATCCCCGCGCTTTCTATGTACCGTGCGCTAGTCATAGTTTAAATTTAATAGTAAACGACGCTGCCAACCTCAATCATCATACGACTGGTTTTTTTTGTATTGTGCAAGAATTATATAAATATTTTTCGTCCTCTGCTAAAAGATGGGATTTATTAAAAAAATATGTCATAAATCTGACCTTAAAACCATTATCTGAAACAAGATGGTCAAGCAGAATAGATGCTATAAAACCGCTGTTCACAAATTTACCAAAAATTTATGATGCCCTATATGAAATATCAAATAATATATCATATGATCAGAAGGCAAAATATGACGCTAAATGTCTAGCAGAAAAAATATGCACCTTTTCATTCATTTGTTCACTAAATGTATGGCATATAATATTGACAAAAGTAAATTTTGTGAGTAAAATTCTACAGTCCGTCGATATGAATATGCAAGTTGCTTTAGATGCTTTAACAGAATTAAAAAAGTTTTTGATAAAAATTAGAATAGACACAAATTTTGAAGAAATTGTAAGTGATGCCAAAAAAATTGCCGAAAAATTAGACGTCGAACCTGAATTTGAAACTTCCAGATCCAGACCCCTAAGACGTCGTAAAACTCCAAAGAGTTTTGATTATGAACACGAAGACCACACTATAAATGATCCGAAAACCTCTTTTAAAATTAATGTATTTTTTTATATATTAGACCAAGCGTTATCCTCCGTAGATGAAAGATTTGATTTATTGAATAATCACAACGACGTGTTTAATTTTTTATTTAATTTAAGTGATGACCAAGATAAAAGTCGATTAAGAAGTAGCTGTCATCGTTTACAGGAGAAACTTTCAGCAAATTATTCATTGGATATTAACGCCGATGATTTGTGTGAAGAAATTATGTCTTGTCAGCCATTTTTAAAAAAATTAAATAATGATGTGGTGAAAATTCTTGAATTTATATATTTAAACAATTTGACAGCTGTATGCCCTAACATTACCATAGCATTACGAATTATGCTAACTATGCCAGTTACAGTAGCAAGCGCGGAAAGGTCCTTTTCTAAATTAAAACTTATAAAAAATTACCTGCGCTCTACAATGAGTCAGGAAAGATTAACTAATTTAGCAACAATATCCATAGAGGAGGCCATACCAGACCATATAGACATACATGAAACTATTAAGGATTTCGCAAACAAAAAAGCGAGAAAAGTGGAAATATTATAATTTAAGTAATGTTTGTATAATTTGTATTCTTGCAAATGTTAAGACTCTTGTTGTTTTTTTAAAACATAACATAGGTAGGTAATAGTCATATTAGTATTATTATTCTTAGAAAAAAGTCAGCTTCTTTGTTATTCATATTTAAGTATTAAATTCTTTGTATTAATAAAGCATGTTAAAATTTTGTTCGAGTTTTATTTTTCGCAGTAATTGGCAAGCAGAAGCGAACGGGATTTACCTATTTAGGGCCGATTTTTCAATGCCCAGATAAACAGCTAGATAGACTTTATTCTTCAGTTAACAAAATATTCAATTTTTCAATAGACGAATAGGACTTATCTATCGAATAACTACGTTATTTGAGGAATAAATCTATTTGCCGCTCCAACGGCCAGATAGCGCGCTATTCGACGGTTAGGCGTTTGAGTTGACAACTGACGCGTCAAATTTGGGATATTTTCGTATGTCATAACATAGAGCGTAGAATTATTAACAATTAAACCTCTTTCTATATAATTATTATCAATTAAAATCATATTGAAATTGATGTTTTTGATAGTACTGATGACCATGCCATTGAAAATTTGCCGAACGCTGCCTTTAAGTATGTCGTTTCCATCGTAAAATATATAAATTGAAACACAAATTTAACCAAACTCTTTACTCGAATCAAAACAACAATCAACAATCATAGAAGACAAGAGCAATACAAGACAAACTTAAAATGCACTCCTGACGTGAGTCATAATGACGGTTGTTGACAAATTGCAAGAGTTGACTCTATCCCGCTCTAACCTGACTAATTTAATATGTTTGTTTCGCCACTCCGAGAGCAGAGCTGCCAATATGGAAATATTTGGTCAGATAGTTATTCATCAAATAAATCACGATTGAAAAATAGGCGAGCCGTTATGAGTTAGATAAATAATTGAATAAATCTATTCGAGGGGTAGTTATTAGACTGTTTATCTCGGGATTGAAAAATCGGCCCTTAGTATCCTAATTCCTAAATGTTCCACAGTTTTGTACACTTATTAATGATAATATTATCTAAGTACTGTAAAACTGGAGAACATTTATTTCAGTCAAAATTAACAATTAAGTAAAAATATTCATTCAAAAATTAAATTCGTTTTTTATGATGATTCGTTAAAAAAGAGGCGCTTCATAGGTTTCGCACACAGGCGCTGCCGGGGGTCGGCGCGGCCCTGTTGCATACAGTCATCTAACGGTTGTTATAATAAAATTTGCTAATCCTACCTGAAGAGCTGACATCATCTCGTGTTTTTCGATATTTTGATAATACATTTGGGAGTGGCAGACCCACGGTATAACTCATAACTCATGGTTTTTTATCTCTAATGTTTGCATTACTCATCATGTCACCGTTGAAAAGGATTAAGTTGATCTTTATAGAATTTTGATTGATTCAATGATTCTTGAAGTGGCATTACGCAGAAAATATTTTAGAGCAACGACCTCATGGTCGTTTAAAATATGAATGGATTAACACGTACTGTTTTATCAATGTCATGCAAAACTGAATGTTATTTCTCTTGTGTATTTAAGGTGTGTTGTGTCTTTTAAATATTTAGAACACAAATGAAGCTTGATTGTAAAAGCGATGACAATTTCCTGTTTACTGTTCAGCTACCCCGGTATTATAGGCTAAGAAAACATTCTGGATATAACACGTTATAAATATATACACAAAGGTGTAAAATCTCTAATTTAACTCTTTTTGTTTAACTCTTAGTAATAACGTGACAGGAGTTTTCCTGAAAAATTACGAATTTATTACTCTGTGGTGTAGGTAATATAGAATAAGCAACAATAACAATATTCAAATGTCAGAACAGGAACTTTACAACTATTCGTAGAATCACTCGACACACGCTGACCTAAATGAAAATATAACATTTAAATAGTAATTCAGTGCGTCAACTAAATGATAATCTACGGCCTCTTTCAATTCAACAAAAGGCCCATAATCTGAGCGTGTCAGCGAATTCTATTTAGTAAATGATTAATGACAATATCCAATGTTGGCTAAGCGCTCGAATGACGATCGAAATGCTCTTTTTCTGCGCCTCGTCAGCTTTTTGTCACAGATTAATAAGAAAACGTCACCCGAATGAAACGACTGAACGCAATTTAAGGATACATACAGCCTCTGGCGCTAAATATTTACATGTTTCTGACGTTTGTGGACAAGCTGGAGTTTATGAACTTTTTTAATTTGGATTTTTGAGCTGGTTGAAATAGTCAGACTGTAATCATCTACTCGTAAACTTGCGTTCTCTCGTATTGCGTAATTAAAAAGAAACTGTCTTTGCTAGAGTTGCGCTGTTGTTTTATATTAGCCTAATATTAGACCTCGAATCGATAAAATTGCAAGGTTCGTTTATATTTTTTGATTTCTATGAAGATTTCGTGAGTCGTGACAATGAAGTAAGACAAAGTTTAAACTAACTTATACTTTTAAGTTTACTGTTTCGTAATTAATGAGAAAAATCAGTCATGTATACTTTCTGCGAGTTTACGGTTCTAAATTATTTAAAATAGCTCTATTATTATAAAAAATGAACACTAAAAATCACTCTTGCAAATAAACCAATTAGGTACTAATAAACATTGTACAAACTTAGTAAATAATTGCCTACCTACATAAAAGTAAAAGGAGCTTAAAATTAAAAGCTGAAATTAAAAAAGTTTGTGCTTCTTCATACAAAGCAACGTTTTATACTTTCATACCGTCGACCCAATATGTTTTTAGATAATTATTTATTGGTGACAAAATTATCTGCTTGACGATCAATCAAGTAGAATAAAAATACTTATAAAAAGTTCATTAGGTTTAAATAGGGCAAAATCTAATAGAACGTTAGTCCATCGTTATCATTAGATAGGTTTTTCTAAATATGTAAAATATTATTTAGAATCTTTGCTCAATTTAAAAGTAAATGCAAGAATCCGTTTAATAAATTAAGTTTTTTTAGTAAAATTATTTTTTATTTTTTTATTAACATTTTAAAATAAATACTCTTAGCATTTACCATACTCAGATGTACAATTAATGACCATGTATTATTCCTTGTATCGTCCACTTTTTTTTTTCATATTACATCCAACCAATATAAAAATTTGCAACACATCGGAAATTATTCAGTAAATTTAATGCTGTTATTAGTTTTATAAAACCTAATAATTTAAAGCGCTTAAAAGTTAAATCTGATAGAAGTCTGTAGATATTCTAAATTAGTTACAAAGTCGTTTATGTTGTGACTTTGCTCATAACTTTATTAAGATAATAGAGGATAAACGTCTTGTGTTTATAACTATTTTTAAATTGTCTCTGTAATAATTAAGTTCTCGACGAATCTCTAAAAAGAAGAGACATTAATTCTAAACAATAACATTTTATAATTATTATTTTGAATTCAAGAAAATTTTCCAAGCTACATTCATTACATAATAACAACGCAGAGAGGGGAAATATTATGATAGCAAAGGTATTTAAATCAAATGCAACTATTCATGTCAAGTAAATAATTAATCATTAAATTCTTTATTAATAAATAAATACCTACTCCATCCATGTGTACCGCAGATATATGTTTGAAATGTTATTTTCTTTTTTCATGATATTTTTTATAGGTACCTATGCAAAAACCTTAACGAAATACCATTGAAAAGCCGTACCTCGAATAACTACATTATATTTAGAAATATTCCTCTTTGCTTTGAAGTTATGTTATGTTAGAAATTGTATATCTCGATTTTAGGATTTCATAGGATAAGTGGGTGCTCGTGCAATTCAATTTACTCACATACATAAAGTTGTATTAAATCTCGCATTTCATGTTTAAGTAAACTCAGTATTTGCATATATTTCTAAATGTTATGTTAATAAATTATAAGGATTGAGACCATAAATAATAAAATAATATAAATACAAAGTTGTGACAAGGATGTCTGTAAATTATAGATTTTGAACTTATGCATTTCTTAGAACATCGGAAACCAAAATGTCAATTTTCGTATTTTTGTTTGTTTGTATTAGTATCTGTGTTTGTATTAGTACCTACAAACAACACACGAAAATTATTGCGTGAAATTTAATACAGTTTCCACGACTCTGTTTTACGACACGAAAGTAGTCACGACCAGTATTCAGTAATATTCAAATTTAGACAGTTTCATAATGTTGAATAACATTACCTACATTAAGGCTATACCTTTATAAATTAGATACGTATTTTTTATATAATTTTACGTGATATATAGGCAAACATCCAAACACTATCATCATCACTATTATATTAAAATAATCAAGATTTATTACCACAATGTCTAAAGTTTAAGGTTGTGTGAAAGATGAATTTAAATTTTGCCTTTCTAGAAGGAGGAACACATCAATAATTTCAATATAACGAATAAAAAACGCTATATTGAATACTTACCTACATAATAGTAACAGATAATAAAATAGATACTATAATAGTTATAACACCACAGATAGGTCACTACATAGTATAAAACAAAGTCGCTATGTCCTTTGTATGCTTAAATCTTTAAAACTACGCAACGGATTTGGATGCGGTTTTTTAATATCTAGAGTGATTCAAGAGGAAGATTTTCGTATATAATCTTTTAGGTTTTAGACAAAGCGGGCGAAGCCGCGTGCGTTAAGCTAGTATAAAAAAAGACGGGTTGCACTCCGGGAGTGCCGGCAGAAGTGAAAACTTGATTATTAACGTTCAGCATGTTTGATATTTTGGAATGGTATCCGTCTTACGCATGGAATATAAGGGCTAAAAAAAAAAAAAAACATCCGTCTTACGCTTTTTCGATCAGGCCACGTGTCCTGACGCGAGTTTTAGATTTTATACCCAACGCCGCTAAAGAAGTTTTCACTTCAATAATATACTAAAATACATTATGTATTTACTGTTGTTACTCGTGATTCCAATCTATAAGAATC
The DNA here is from genome assembly GCA_029959065.1 of Colias behrii. NCBI lineage: Eukaryota > Metazoa > Arthropoda > Insecta > Lepidoptera > Pieridae > Colias > Colias behrii. The sequence continues at coordinate 7,616,971 of JARWMC010000018.1, forward strand.
ATGTTTTATATACGCAGCTAGCGTGTTTACAAATCTGTATTTAAAAAAAATAACAGTAATAATACGAACAAAACATTGAACAACATACCAAGTTGAGAACAATAAAGGGAAAATTACGATAACCACAATTATTCTGAGAAAATTTATGACACCTAATTTTATCACACAGTCATTGAATTCAACTGACAAATGTATTGATTTTCAACCGATTTTAACAAGAAAGATACCAAGTACATAGAATTTAATAATCACCAAAAAATATAATAATTAATAATTAAAGTACATTAATTTTACGATAGAGCTTGCAACATGAGTAAACTCTACAAATACATAATAATATAGTCATTTATATCATTATCATGCACAGTGGACGCCCTCTGCCCCACATAGGGGCCACAGGACATTAAGTCAAGTAAGTCATTTTTATCAATTAAGTTTAAAAGTTAAATCAAATTAAAAAAAAGACGGGTTGCACTCCGGGAGTGCCGGCAGAAGTGAAAACTTGATTATTAACGTTGAGCATGTTTGATATTTTGGAATGGTATCCGTCTTACGCTTTTTCGATCAGGTCACGTGTCCTGACGCGAGTTTAAGATTTTATACCCATTACAGAAAAAGTGCTCAACGCCGCTAAAGAAGTTTTCACTTCAATAAATAGTTATTTATTAAATCGTGTATGAACATAAAAGTCATAAAAATGTTTACCTGACATGAAATTAATCATTTCAAAGTGCATTCTATGTGTTCTATCCATCATTTTTATTACTTGTTTAATAAAAAAGCAATTAGCCCCAATACGAATAAGTTGTTTACTAACAGACTAGTTCTAATACATAAAAATATGGTCACAAATATTTCAAATTCATATCAAACCAGCGGTCCGCCCCTGTTTCACCCGTGGTACATGTTTACGTATTCTCTCCATAAAAACCATCCGCGTACTTCAAGGAATAGGTATTATAAAAAAAAACATTAACGAAATCGGTTCAGCCGTTTCCGAGTTATGCGCTTACCAACACTTATTCCGATTCATTTTTATATTATAGCTGTCATTGCGAGCAAGTGCTTGAAAATCCCATTATAAATGTTGAACAGGCGAGTCATAAAAAGCTTATAAAATATCGGGTTCGGCAAAAAAGGATCTGATAGTAATTTCATCGAGGAGCATCTGCCAGATCTTGCCATGCGAGAATGAATAGGGCCATATAAATACCCAATGTACCTAAATATAAATCAATTTTGACACGCAGGATAACAAAATTTGGTTACATTGGACATATTTAATACATAGTTACATGATTAAATAGGACTAGGCCTAAAGAGTGTTTGTATTTTGTTTCTATACATTCAGCGTAAACAATTTTATCGACTTTAGATTGAGTTATCGTTTAATTCACTTTACTTGTGAGTGTTGCTCCATTATTAATTTTGGTATAGTATTTATATAAAACCTATAAATATCTTAGACATAATACATCAAAATGGAAAATTTAGAGGATTCTACCTTCTAAAAGGTATTATCCAACCAGTCGCGTAATTTTAACATATTTTCCATAGCTATTGTGTTAAATAATTTTCTCATAAATCCTTCGACATATTCCCTATCTAGGTGTTTGTGTATAAAATCTCAATAAAACCGGGCTAGTAACAACAACACAATTTCTCATCCACTGTCAATTAAACTTTATTGCCATCTCCTCAATTTGAACGCATTGTGAGCTTGACGTGTGTATCGCTGGCTGATTAAAGGTATTAAGACCATGGGTGATGGATGTTTATAAGTCTCTTTATACGGCTTATACGTCAAGATAGTATCGATTGAAACGTACACGTGATTATTGTTTGTAATACGAATGCAAATGAGAGGTGTTGAGTAAATTTTGTGAGATTTAAATTAAGCAATTGTTCTTGTTTATTGTTGATTGAATGTTTTGTAACGTGCCGTTTTCACTGATGATAGGAAATATCATCTAGTTTGGTAATTTCGCTCTATACACACACTTGGTGACATGCAATATTATTGAAATCATAAAGAAAATATAATAGAAATGCTAAATCTAAAAAGGTAGTAGATAACCGTCTTATTTTGGAGGTAAAAGTTCCCCGAAGCTGTTAACAAAAAGATTTCTTCACTGGATAGATTTCTTGTAGATAGCACGCTGCCAAGACCACGGTTCCACTTCCAAACTTTACAAAAACCCATCTGTAGGTGAGCACTTATCTGGAAACAATTATTTCAGTCTTATAGAAGACTAGCGGTCCGCCCCGGCTTCGCCCTTGGTACATGTTTACGTTTTCTCTCCATAAGAACCATCGTAGGTACTTCTTGAAGGAATATTATAAAATAATAATAGTTAAAAAAACTAAAAAACACGCTTTTTATAGAAAACCGAACTAAAAAATAGTAAATTTTATCAAATTTGTGTATTGTCGTCGGTCCTCAATAAATCTACAAAGTTTGAACGAAATCTGGCCGTTTAAAGTGGGTCAAAATCGCGCCCAAAGAAGTCGGTCACAAACAAACAAACATACAGGTGAAGCTAATATAAAGCGTGTAAAAATGACATCGGTAAGGCCGTTCACGCGTGATGCCGTGACCAAGAGAAATAGGCATTCAATTTTTAAATAGAGAAGATAAGTCTATAGAAATACACGTATAAAGCCATTAGACCGACGCAATATATCATTATTTGACATAATAAAATTGTTGTGTACGTGTGAGCATCGTAACAATAAAAGTGGGTTTGAAAAACCTGCTCCATACCTACATCAATTATTGTGTGACGAAATATAGTTTGCTGCAAATAAAAAAAAATATTTACGGTGGCGCTGATTTTTGCTTGTATTTTGAATAAAATTCGAATTCGTTAGGAATTCGTACATTCTTTTGTAGTCTGTTTTGTAAGAACAGAGAGATATACAGATAATAAAATAATGTGAAGAGAAAAAGATCTGATAAGAAAATAATGGAGCTGTTTTTATTAAGATAAGGAACGGGCTTTACACTATAAATTACTGAAGTCTAGCCGTATTGTAGAACACTGTATTTTTAGGTTAATTGCAAAAACATATAAAACAGTTGTGTTTCAATACTTACTTATACACAAATTAATTAGGTACTAGATAGAGTGATTCAAGAGCAATTTTAGAAAATAATTTATTGGGTTTTAGACAAAGCGGGCTAAGTCGCGGGTGGTGAGCTTGTATAATGTAAACGTACTTATATATGTTACAGTGAAATCTGTTTCAAACTATATCTCTTAATATTTTTGTCATTATTTATTGCATCGCAGGAGAAATCGTCAGCGCGGGAAAATTGGATAGAAGCATTTTAAACGTTTTTAGGGACCTTCTATATAAATAAAAATATTGCTTCACTGAATATTCAATATGCCCTCGTTTCCTACTGGATTATATTTTCAGCATAAAAATATATCGGATTGAATAGAAAAATAATCTAGAGCTCTATGTAAATCCAAACCTACGATGTTACCTGGAATAAATCTTTTTTCTTGGAAATTACTATCTTTGAATTGATTATTAAAGTTAGCTGCTTCTCACAGTTCTTAGTATTCTATGCCTGTTCTACACATGTTATTAATACTAGATACCTACTAAGAATTTCTGCTTTCAAACACTCGCTGTTGTGGAAGAAGTAACCTGCCTTGGTGCTTCCAAACTAATTATTAAACTATTATGACGTGAACCCCTTACAGAAGAAAGCCTACAACTTTTTGCTAGTAGGTAAACGGCTCATACATAGTGAGTCATCTGCAGCGTGTGTGCCAAGCACACATGTCGGAAGTGAAACTTCTTTGGCAAAATTCAAAGATACCAAAACCGTCGCCTTACTCCATGACGTGACGGTATTTCCATGATGTGACCTTGAAATTTTAATCTCATTTGTAAAGAAAAAATAAAGATATTCGTTAAAATAAAGTTATTATTTCGTTTAAAGAAAATTTTCACTTAAAAATAAAAATGTTTTACTTTACCAGCCAGTTGCACCATAAGGTATAAACTGCAGTGCTGCCATGATAAGAAAATGATTGAAACCAACAATAGATTGAATAACAGTGCCTTTTAAGTGATTGAACGGGAAGAGAGCACATACACTTTTTTACTATTCTCTATGCTTTTAATTCTGCACACAAGGGTAACTAAATTGTTCTACAGAATATTCCTAACCTTCAAATAACTAAGAACTGCAGTCGATTTGTAAGATTCGAGACAAATATATTAACGTATTCTTACAAAATTAATTTCAATTTATACTTTAAAATTACATTGAACTTTATTTCACGGCTATTCAAACGCGCTTCTTAAGAATTCTCATTCATTGGATAAATGTTTGAGTTGAAGTTGATTCAGCAATTTTTGTAGTATCACTACTCACTACATTGTATGAAATAAAGTCGCTTTCTTCGTCCCTATGTATGCTAAAATCTTTCAAACTACGCAACCGATTTTGATGCGTTTTTTTAATAGATAAAGAAATAAGAGAAGTTTTTAGTATATAATTTACTAGTTGTGCCCCGCGGTTTTACCCGCATTGATCCGCTCCTGTTGGTCTTAGCGTGGTGATATAATAGCCTATATAGCCTTCCTTGATAAATGGGCTATCTAACTCCGAAATAATTTTTCAAATCGCACCAGTAATACATGAGATTACCGCGTTCAAACAAACAAACACACTCTTCATCTTTATAATATTTAAGTATAGATTAGGTTCTAGAGATACAGGGCGAAGCCGCGGGCGGAAAGCTAGTTATTCATATGTTTTAGTTTCGTACGTGAGATGCTTTACAAAGCGAGAACTTACTGAGATCACTTAATCTCTGTGGTGATATAGTTGATTAATCCCTTAGATGAAGTTTCATGAAGTAATCATAAGAACAAGCCTTATTTCTCGGGGAATGGAGGTGTCACCTTTAACATATAATGGGTAATTTCTTATTAAGTTTTATTATATGAAAAATAAAAGGAAAAGTATGTATTTACAAGTTCTTCGTTTATAATATAAACGATTTATAAATTATAATAAGAGTTGAAATATTTGGGGGATCTATAGTAAAATAATATTGTATTTTTACTATTATTTACTAGACCCACAAAGAACTTATAAAATTACAATAGTGTAAATATTACGTTTAGATATTTTGAATGATGGGTGACATGATCATGAATCCTTTTATATTTCGTTTATGAAAAGAATCACTTAATAGAATACTAGACTACTTTTTACGCCGATTGAATTGGAATTGGCTCTATACAATTCTGAATACTCATTTGGTCTAAATATCATAAATACATAAACGTTCACATTAATAAATGTGTACAATGTACATAGTAACACCTAAAGACAATATGGACCGCCTCCTTGGTTGACGCGTGAGCCGAAGGGCCCTCGATTCCCGGTGGAGACGTAGAAAAAAAAATGTATCGGTCTGGCAGGAAACAGAAGGTTCATCTACTTGTCCCTAAAAGAAAATCGATCAGTGAAACAGTGCTGCATCTGCCCCTTACCCCATTAGGGGCATGGGGACATGGGACTTCACATATGGATAGCTACTCTAAAACACAGATAATATAATATTATACTAGTACTCTACTCTAGCTATAATAGAAGGATACAAACCACCCATGTAACTATTTGGTTGATTCGAAACTGTTTGCTGAACAGTTAAACAAAGTTCAGTCTAACTTGTAGTCGAACATCTACTACCTCTATAGAATCTATAGAATAAGGTAATACGATATCTGAGAAACCCCGAAATAGCTATTTATTATACAATTCATATTAAAATATTTCAACATAAACGGGGCGTGGAAATTACCAAGCCAGATATTACAGATGCCTTTCCAGCTTAAATCGGAGTTTTACGAAAATATTTTAGGACTTAGCAAGCTATTGCTGTAGCGAAAGCTCGAAGGAAAATGCCACGAAACTTATTCTACATGTTCATGAATTACTTTGACTATTTGCGTGAGGTAAATTTAATGTATGTTACGGTGCAAGTGTTACAGATAAGTTAAAAAGAAAATTACTTATATGTTTGTTTGTTTGAACGCGCTCAGGAACTACTGGTCAGATTTGAAAAATTATTTCTGTCTTAGATAGTCCATTTATCGAGGAAGGCTTATAGGCTATATAGTATATAATATCATCACGCTGATACTAACAGGAGCGGAGCAATGCGGTTAAAACCGCGGGGCACAGCTAGTTACTTATATTTAGGCAATAATTTTAGGGAGTTTAATAAGGTTACTATAATTGTGGATTACATTGTTTAACTGTGTTAAGTGTGCTTATGTTTCTTATTCTTGTTATATCCCTTTATTTCTATTTAAAATTGTTATTCTTGCACTCCTGGAAAACAAGTAACTACGACTATCATAAGAGTTTATATTGAATTTTATTTGCAGTGTCTGTTTAATTAAAACCGCCTACGAACAAAGAAACGAGTTTTAAACAATAATTCAAAATATCGATAGCTTTCATGTTTATTTACATATTACACTTAACAGCAACCACGTGAACAAATTGACGATCAACAACAAATTAATTATAAATTTAAATTTATAAAGAATAGAAAAAATTCGATCACGAGGCGGGACTCGAACCCGCATCCTTCGCGCCATTCCGGGGCGGATGCCTCACCAACTCAGCCACTCGTGACCCGCCCGAGTGATCGAATTTATTCTATTCTTTCAGTTTTATGTGTCTGAAGGGACACACCGCGCGCCATCTATTGAGATGATTAACAACCATTTCAACCAATATGAAGCACTTTTCAGTGAATACAATATTGTAACGATGGAACACGACCTTTTTTGTTGAATTTATATTTTTGGTTTTATGGCATTCAAATGCTTTATAAATATAAATTTATAAAGAATAGAAAAAATTCGATCACGAGGCGGGACTCGAACCCGCATCCTTCGCGCCATTCCGGGGCGGATGCCTCACCAACTCAGCCACTCGTGACCCGCCCGAGTGATCGAATTTATTCTATTCTTTCAGTTTTATGTGTCTGAAGGGACACACCGCGCGCCATCTATTGAGATGATTAACAACCATTTCAACCAATATGAAGCACTTTTCAGTGAATACAATATTGTAACGATGGAACACGACCTTTTTTGTTGAATTTATATTTTTGGTTTTATGGCATTCAAATGCTTTATAAATATAAATTTATAAAGAATAGAAAAAATTCGATCACGAGGCGGGACTCGAACCCGCATCCTTCGCGCCATTCCGGGGCGGATGCCTCACCAACTCAGCCACTCGTGACCCGCCCGAGTGATCGAATTTATTCTATTCTTTCAGTTTTATGTGTCTGAAGGGACACACCGCGCGCCATCTATTGAGATGATTAACAACCATTTCAACCAATATGAAGCACTTTTCAGTGAATACAATATTGTAACGATGGAACACGACCTTTTTTGTTGAATTTATATTTTTGGTTTTATGGCATTCAAATGCTTTATAAATATAAATTTATAAAGAATAGAAAAAATTCGATCACGAGGCGGGACTCGAACCCGCATCCTTCGCGCCATTCCGGGGCGGATGCCTCACCAACTCAGCCACTCGTGACCCGCCCGAGTGATCGAATTTATTCTATTCTTTCAGTTTTATGTGTCTGAAGGGACACACCGCGCGCCATCTATTGAGATGATTAACAACCATTTCAACCAATATGAAGCACTTTTCAGTGAATACAATATTGTAACGATGGAACACGACCTTTTTTGTTGAATTTATATTTTTGGTTTTATGGCATTCAAATGCTTTATAAATATAAATTTATAAAGAATAGAAAAAATTCGATCACGAGGCGGGACTCGAACCCGCATCCTTCGCGCCATTCCGGGGCGGATGCCTCACCAACTCAGCCACTCGTGACCCGCCCGAGTGATCGAATTTATTCTATTCTTTCAGTTTTATGTGTCTGAAGGGACACACCGCGCGCCATCTATTGAGATGATTAACAACCATTTCAACCAATATGAAGCACTTTTCAGTGAATACAATATTGTAACGATGGAACACGACCTTTTTTGTTGAATTTATATTTTTGGTTTTATGGCATTCAAATGCTTTATAAATATAAATTTATAAAGAATAGAAAAAATTCGATCACGAGGCGGGACTCGAACCCGCATCCTTCGCGCCATTCCGGGGCGGATGCCTCACCAACTCAGCCACTCGCGCGGTGTGTCCCTTCAGACACATAAAACTGAAAGAATAGAATAAATTCGATCACTCGGGCGGGTCACGAGTGGCTGAGTTGGTGAGGCATCCGCCCCGGAATGGCGCGAAGGATGCGGGTTCGAGTCCCGCCTCGTGATCGAATTTTTTCTATTCTTTATAAATTTATATTTATAAAGCATTTGAATGCCATAAAACCAAAAATATAAATTCAACAAAAAAGGTCGTGTTCCATCGTTACAATATTGTATTCACTGAAAAGTGCTTCATATTGGTTGAAATGGTTGTTAATCATCTCAATAGATGGCGCGCGGTGTGTCCCTTCAGACACATAAAACTGAAAGAATAGAATAAATTCGATCACTCGGGCGGGTCACGAGTGGCTGAGTTGGTGAGGCATCCGCCCCGGAATGGCGCGAAGGATGCGGGTTCGAGTCCCGCCTCGTGATCGAATTTTTTCTATTCTTTATAAATTTATATTTATAAAGCATTTGAATGCCATAAAACCAAAAATATAAATTCAACAAAAAAGGTCGTGTTCCATCGTTACAATATTGTATTCACTGAAAAGTGCTTCATATTGGTTGAAATGGTTGTTAATCATCTCAATAGATGGCGCGCGGTGTGTCCCTTCAGACACATAAAACTGAAAGAATAGAATAAATTCGATCACTCGGGCGGGTCACGAGTGGCTGAGTTGGTGAGGCATCCGCCCCGGAATGGCGCGAAGGATGCGGGTTCGAGTCCCGCCTCGTGATCGAATTTTTTCTATTCTTTATAAATTTATATTTATAAAGCATTTGAATGCCATAAAACCAAAAATATAAATTCAACAAAAAAGGTCGTGTTCCATCGTTACAATATTGTATTCACTGAAAAGTGCTTCATATTGGTTGAAATGGTTGTTAATCATCTCAATAGATGGCGCGCGGTGTGTCCCTTCAGACACATAAAACTGAAAGAATAGAATAAATTCGATCACTCGGGCGGGTCACGAGTGGCTGAGTTGGTGAGGCATCCGCCCCGGAATGGCGCGAAGGATGCGGGTTCGAGTCCCGCCTCGTGATCGAATTTTTTTTTTCTATTCTTTATAAATTTATATTTATAAAGCATTTGAATGCCATAAAACCAAAAATATAAATTCAACAAATTAATTATTTTATGTCAATATAGACATAGATATTACTGTTATATAACACTAGCGGTCCGCCCCGGCTTCGTCCGCGTTTTCAACGCAAATCCCGCATAGTTCCCGTTCCCGTGGGATTTCCGGGATAAAACCTATCCTATGTGTTAATCCAAGTTACCCTCTATATGTGTGCTTAATTTCATTGTAATCGGTTCAGTAGTATTTGCGTGAAAGAGTAACAAACACACACATACACATCCTCACAAACTTTCGCATTTATAATATTAGTAGGAAGGATTATCATAATATATCTACTTTGATTTACAAAATAAACACCTAGTATGTGTCATTAACCGTAGTAATCTAACTTGAATATTAACGTTGTTTTGAAATAATTATTTCTATGTATTTAATTTTGTATTTATGGTGAATAAATGATTATGATTATGATTATGATTAAATACGCTAAATATAGCTTGTACATAATGAATCGATTCGTGGTTATTATGCTTTAAGCAATTATAATACTAGATGGATATTATCTCTGCCGTAATATTCCAACTCTGCATGAAATGTTAATGGAAATTCCATATAGTATATGCAAAAATAGAATTCCTAATAGAGGAATATATTAAATAGTAACTAGCAAATCCGGTAAACTTTATTTTGCCTTTATCAATTTGGTCTTAGAGGTATGAAAAATAGATTACAACCGATTCTCAGACGTACCAAATATCTATTAAGAGGAAAAATTGGTGTTGTTTATTTGTAATTTTTTCACACAAAAATTACTGGACCGATTTTAAATCAATTTAAAATTCTTTCTCCAGTGTAACCTGAATTTTTTCCTGAGTCACATAGGTAGGCTATATTTTTTTGGTATATAAAATTTTAAAATCAATCGATCTATTTTTCAATTAGAAATATTATATATATAGCCCTTATAATATGTATAAGCCCTTTTCATTCTAAATAAACACGTGGAACAAATAACATCACTATTCATTCAAAAAAATTATTATAAAGTAGGTACATACTTATGTTGTTATTATTTATTTTTTCGTAAATTAAGCTCGGATGAGTTTGATTGAACGACAACTGACAAGCGCTGTCAATGTCAAATAAGCTCTCTGGAATACAATATAAAATCAGTATTTCAATATTTATTTATTTATTTCACCATTTATTGTACCACACCATTTAACATTACAATGTACAGTATATATATTTGTATGGATGCGAGGTAAAGTACAAAAGGTGACCTTATCGTTTAAAAGCGATTTCTTCCAGGCCACCTAAGGTAGAGGATAGATATAATATAATACATATAATTAATGTAAATGTATTTTTTATTGTAAGCAAACAATGAATTATTAAAATGTATTTATTGAATATCTTAATATATATAAATCTCGTGTCACAATGTTTGTCCTCAATGGACTCCTAAACTACTTAACCGATTATAATAAAATTCGCACACCATGTGCAGTTCGATCCAACTTGAGAGATAGGATAGTTTAAACATGTAGGTACCACGGGAGAAGCCGGGGCGGACCGCTAGTAATATTATAATTTATAGGACAGAAGAGATTGTTTATTTGATTGAACAAGCCAATCTCAGGACCTTTATACTGGTTCGTTTTCAAAAATTATTGAGTTCGATAGTCATAGTCGATAGAGATATCTGGATGTTAATATTATTATCTTTCCTGGTATTCCTTTCCTGGTATATATTATTTCCTGGTAGGTAATAAATTCGTACATCAGTTCAACGTGATGACAATATAAGAATTCAACTAACACCGATCTCTTACGGGTGTCGTTGCGTGACTGTTTCGTATTGACCTAATTTTAAGGCTTAAGTCTCTAAAATACAGTAGGTATACTAAAATAGAGGAAAATAGTTTTACAATGAAAAGTGTAAAATTGTAAGGTGTGTAAGATTTTGTTAATTGTTGAATGTTATTTAATAAACATAAACGTGTTGTTTCTTAATTTTTTTAGAAATTAAAATAAATAAAAAATGAAGTACCTACCTATATTGTATAAGTACGGTTTTACTGTTATTTTTCGGCAGATAATATTTTTTTAAGTGCCTAATTATAAGGATAGAAAGTATAAGTTTTAATCTAGCTTGTTTGTTTTCTTTACATTTAGAAAGAGACAGAACATTCTACAATATATAACACGTAAATGTAAAAGGGCTGACTTAAATGGCATGTCAATCTTGCTTATTTTCGGGCTCTTCTTAAAATCAAACACTAAAATAAACACAAAGAGGTTGAAAGGCAACTTTACACTACAATACTTATACTACAATGTATATAGGTACCTACTACAAATGGTTTGCAGCTTATTAAATAGTCTTTGCAGTTAATTTTTCAGGTGGCCTTAAAAATACGACAATATGGGGGCAAGCAAAGAGTGAACGGGTAGGTAAGTACCTACTAGGGAAGCGTACCATCTTAGACCACATCTTAGCTCTCATCAGGCGAGACTGTGGTCAAACGCTTCCTTATCTACAATTAATTAAAAATCATATAAAAAAAACGACTATGATCTACGACTTGCAAGACTTTTCATTTCGAATTCCCATTAGATAGAATGAAAATTATTAGAGCAACTTATTATCCTTCCCAACTAAAAATCCGCCGCAAATATTCATGAATTATATAAGACACATTTATATGGATATCCCGTAGCCTCCAGTTATACCATCCGTTTGCAAACAAAGCAAATGGTAAAAGTTTCCAAACTTTTGAATACGTGGCAAGAAATAGCGTGTGTGCAAAATGGTTATGGAATGAATGGAATTTATTTTTATTGTTAATAGCACGAAATCGAAATACAACATGAGGCAATAGAATCTTCATATTATACCAAACTAGCTTTCCACCCGCGGCTTCGCCCGCGTTTTCAAAGAAAAACCCGCAAAGTTTTCGTTCCCGTGGGATTTCCGGGATAAATCTACCCTATGTGTTAATCCAAGTTACCCTCTATATGTGTGCTAAATTTCATTGTAATCGGTTCAGTAGTATTTGCGTGAAAGAGTAACAAACACACACACATCCTCACAAACTTTCGCATTTATAATATTAGTAGGATATATGAATAAAAGCTTGATAGACTGGAATAGTATCCACAAATTTTGGATTCGACAATTTTAGCATTAGGTACATTCAAGAAATGTTTTTGAATAAAATGAGTTGGCTATAAAATCTTCATAAAAGCTAGATTGACAATATATCTTAGTAATAAAAGCTTGTTTTAGGTAACCTATGAAACGAAAGGAATTCGTAAAATCATGTTATCTATACTAATATTATAAAGCTGAAGAGTTTGTTTGTTTGTTTGTTTGTTTGTTTGTTTGAACGCGCTAATCTCGGGAACTACTGGTCCGATTTGAAAAATTCTTTCGGTGTTAGATAGCCCATTTATCGAGGAAGGTTATAGGCTATATATCATCACGCTACGACCAACAGGAGTGGAGCCACGGGGGTGAAACCGCGCGGAGCAGCTAGTTATACATATAGTTACATAACTCTTATTAGCATAATAAATTATTTTTAAGAGGTGGAATGCAAAATAAAAATAAGTAAATGCATAGTACAGGGGCCGTATTATGACCTCTTATTTCCATACAGATTACGCCGTGAATTGAACTGACTGGCAAATTCATATTATGATCGCAATAACCAGCCATGGTTAATTATGATATTATATGAATTTGCCAGTCAGTTCAATTCAAGTCTAGAAATAAGAGGTCATAATTCGGCCCCAGGTAGTACATCCTTATGTACTACTATTGTTACTTGATTTATTATCCTTATATAATCAAGTAACAATAGTAAATTATAATGAAATTACTTCATTACATTTGTATGAAACTGCAGCCAACGATTTATTCATAACACGTTACTCGAGACAGCTCGGTAAAATCTAAATTATTCCAGCTTAGTTAGCCCACTAATTATACCTAACCTAACAGACTATTGTTCAGCCACACTTGCATTATAACAATGACATATCAATTAGATATTAATGACATTACAATGGTTTTAAAACGTAATTTCTGAAAGCTGTGCCCTTTTTTTACCGCATTGCTTCGCTCCTATTGGTCTTAGCATGATGATAGAGATAAGAGAGCCTATAGTCTTCTACAATAAATGGATTATCTAACAGTGAAATATTTTTTCAAATCGAACCCTTAGTTCCTGAGATTAGCGCGTTCAAACAAACGAACTCTACCGGTATATAATTTTAGTATAGATTTCCGACGTGTCAATATTTTTAAAGCGAAACTTATGTACCTATAATTTTGATTCATTTTTCTATTAATAGGTAAACATTAATTAGGTTAAGAATATAATGTGTACTTACTTGGAACTTCGATCATTAATTACGACGAAAGTTGTTATAAACGATCGAAGACTAGGAATTAATACCTCTATGGTTCAAAGGAGTATTTATTTATTTATTTATTTAATCATTTATTGTACCACACCATTTAATATTACAATGTACAGTATAATATATATAATATATATCTGTTTGGATGCGAAGTACAAAAAGTGACCTTATCGCTTAAAAGCGATTTCTTCCAGGCCACCTAAGGTAGAGGATAGATATATAATACATATAATTAATGTAACGCGGGTGGCTGAAAAAGTAAAAGAGAAAAGAAAAAAAATATATATATTGTTATGAGATAAAAATAGTACCTAGTAGTCAAGCTTTCTATACAATAGAAATAAATCTAGATAAACAAAAGATTTTCATATAAGTATTAATATATAAACATAATTGAATAGTAAGTGATTTGAATTATTCGCTCCATTTGGTTGAAATTTGTCAATTCAAACACAGAAAGCTTTGAAAAGCTATACAAAAGCTTCAAAAACTATATTTATTTCATTTTATATTTCGCATAAATGAATAGAATGGACATGTTAATACCGATTCTATAAAAATAAATACATAACTAAACGAGCACACCTTGGTCTAAGTGGAGTTCTTTTAAAGTAGTAAAGTTATATAAGATCATATCTCAAACTAAGCAAGGGATATCGATTTTATATTGAAAGCTCATTGTAAAATCCCTTGCTTAGTCCGAGGTGTATTCTTATTTAACTTTACTTTCAAATAATTTCACAAGCGTGAATTTTGTTTTTAGTAACTTCGTTAAAATCTATGCATATATTATAAAGTTGAAGAGTTTGTTTACTTGAACGCGCTAATCTCAAGAACAACGGGTCGGATTTGAAAAATATTTCAGTGTTAGATAGTCCATTTATCGATTAAGGCTATAGGTATATTATCATCACGTTAAGACCTATTGAAGTGGAGCAATGCGAATAAAACTGCGGGGTACAGCTAGTATGATATAAAATCGAGAAGAGGAAATAATAAAATGTAGTAAAGAAGATACATATGCTAATATTGCACAAACCAATAACAATTTTATTTATAAAACAGTAAAACTATAAAAAAACCTGTACCATCGTGAAACCGGTTTCATTTCCCACCTTGCTTTATAAGTTATAACATAATATTATTATTGAGACCATAAAGGGTAAATGAATCTCTCTTCATCATCAACAGCAGATTTTAATTTTATTGTTTATTTGGAATACCTATATCAAAACATTTAAGAAAATAAAGCAAAAATAAGATATAATCTTATTCGTCCTTCCATTTAACCTACCTAGGTATATGAAAAAGTATCTTTATGAAAAAAAATATTATTTATATGTACAGAAATATTATTTTTCTTCGACGAATTTTAAAAATTTATACTAAAAAAAATAATATACTAAGTCTCAGATCAAGTTTCTTGACCAGATTCCCAGAATTGGCTAAGACATTCAAGGAAAACCTAAGAAGAGAAATAAATCCATACCCGAACCTGCGCTCAATAATATATATACCTATTTATGCTTTCTTTCATAATATATTTATAGATAACAATACAGATAGTGTAATACTAAACTAATAAGAACAAAATAACATTACCAATACATCATTCTTTGAGACAGGAGTAAAAGAAATATACTCCACTCTACTTTCTTTAACAATCTCTATTAAATCATAGAACGAGCGTAAGGTAAGTAATAATGATATTATTATGGCCTAAAAATGAAGACTCCTCTTATTTAATGGGCGGCTACAACAAAGTGAATCCGAGCCCATTAATGATGCTCAGACATTTCCAAACTTGTAATTAATTGATCAGCTGTTTCTAATTGTGCGTTTAAATAAACATCATTGCTTCTTGCGTTAGACACTTCCATCTATTTTAAATACATCATAAATTTTACATTACTGTTATTAATAACGCATTAATTCGAATATTGAAAATTTTTGGTAGAGCAAACGCTCTTGCGTTCATTTTCATTATAAAGTATTACAATTTTTTATTATAAAGTATTGCTTCGTGCGTTAGATACTTCCAATCCATCTATTTTAAATACAAATCTTATAAATTTTATATTACTGTTATTAATAACTCATTAATTGGACTAATGAAAATTTTTGGTAGAGCAAACGCTCTTGCGTTCATTTTCATTATTAAAAATGTTCATTTTAAATACATTATTGGTATTTCTTTAGAAATTTGCGGCACGAATTAAGGGGGGGGAGGGGAGGGAAAGGGAGGGGGGAGGTAAGGGGAGACCCCCTATAAAGTGGGGGGGTGCGGAAACCCCCCCTTCTATTTTTTTTTTAATTTTTTTTGAGATTATATTTATACTAGCTTACCGCGCGCGGCTTCGCCCGCTTTGACTTAAACCTAATAAATTATATACTAAAACCTTCCTCTTGAATCACTCTATCTATTAAAAAAAACCGCATCAAAATCCGTTGCGTAGTTTGAAAGATATAAGTTAAGCATACAAAGGGACATAGGGATAGAGAAAGTGACTTTGTTTTATACTATGTAGTGATGTAGTTAGAAATATAACGAAGATTATGGGCTTTCTTGACTGCTCCGGCGCTGCAGAACGTGGCGCTTGCCCCCGTGTACCTCGTTGCAGGCAGGAGTCTTCACTCGCCTTCGTAGCTTCGGCTTTTTGGTCGCCTTTGGCGACCAGCCTCAGCCACTCCGGCTCGCTTGACTCTGCCTGCTCCTCAGCACACGCGGGCGCCACGCTCCTCCGCGCCTCCGACTTTTTTAATACACTCTAGTGTATGACAGACAAGTACCACGTGGAATCGGGGTGGACAGATTCGTTTCTGTGATTAACAATTTGTGTGCAATATACATACAATAAAAACATTTTTTTTAAATAATTATTTATTCAAATCTTGTATACATGTTTGATACAATTTACAATGGCAATGAATGGATCCATTTTATTTTTTTCCACCCATCGTCTCCACATACTCTATAATATTATCACCGAAGTTTGCTGGGTGGTTATAGTTATCTTTTTTAAAAAATCTTTTTACAACATGCCACTGGGACTCAAATGGGTCAGAGGCAACAAATGGGTTGTCTGGGTCTGAGTGATTAACTTTTTTATGAACATACCCATATTGCCCCAAACAATCATATGCTCGCCAATAATCCGTATGAATTGTTGTCCCCTCAGCAACATGCTTTTGAATGAACTATGGTTTTTAATATGTACATTAAGACATTTGTTATCTCTTTCAAACACAATTCTTGTAGTTTTGTCAATGTAACTCAAACAATTTTGAACATAATCTCAAAAATTAAAAAAAAAAGATTTCTCTGTAATTACACGTTTCCGCACGAAAAGCCGCTAATGTATGTTTCGGGGCATCATTATCGATCGATAAAAATTAAAATCGCGCCGAAATTCGTGCCGCACGTTTCTAAAGTCAACCCATATTATTTTTTCAACAAATCTGTTAAAATTATTCGAATCTGTGAAAATTAAAACTTATATTTAATGTAAGAAAATAACGTTGTACTCACCCAAAATCCAAAAAAAATATCCACGAAAAATCCACTGAACTCAAAAACCGTATACAACAATAAAGTACAAAACCACTATCACACGCGGAACAATAAAAAATGTGTTTCAGTTAATTAAAAATTTTCATTCCAAAAGTTTCGTTTACGATGTTGTGAACTAGCGAGCGATGAAACACGTGCGCACCGCACGAAAGAAATTTTGGACTGAGCCGCCCTGAGTAGCAGCAAGCTTTAACGAGTTCAATCGTAGGTTGAGCACATACGAGATTATCTAGAGACTCTTGGTACACTTGACAATATCTTCCAAGTTCCAACGCGTATACCGAGAATATCATATACATCGTTATATCGTAGATAGTATGCTACGTTTAAAAATGCGAAATGGCACATGCCGATATAAGTTAAGCATACAAAGGGACATAGGGATAGAGAAAGTGACTTTGTTTTATACTATGTAGTGATGTAGTTAGAAATATAACGAAGATTATGGGCTTTCTTGACTGCTCCGGCGCTGCAGAACGTGGCGCTTGCCCCCGTGTACCTCGTTGCAGGCAGGAGTCTTCACTCGCCTTCGTAGCTTCGGCTTTTTGGTCGCCTTTGGCGACCAGCCTCAGCCACTCCGGCTCGCTTGACTCTGCCTGCTCCTCAGCACACGCGGGCGCCACGCTCCTCCGCGCCTCCGACTTTTTTAATACACTCTAGTGTATGACAGACAAGTACCACGTGGAATCGGGGTGGACAGATTCGTTTCTGTGATTAACAATTTGTGTGCAATATACATACAATAAAAACATTTTTTTTAAATAATTATTTATTCAAATCTTGTATACATGTTTGATACAATTTACAATGGCAATGAATGGATCCATTTTATTTTTTTCCACCCATCGTCTCCACATACTCTATAATATTATCACCGAAGTTTGCTGGGTGGTTATAGTTATCTTTTTTAAAAAATCTTTTTACAACATGCCACTGGGACTCAAATGGGTCAGAGGCAACAAATGGGTTGTCTGGGTCTGAGTGATTAACTTTTTTATGAACATACCCATATTGCCCCAAACAATCATATGCTCGCCAATAATCCGTATGAATTGTTGTCCCCTCAGCAACATGCTTTTGAATGAACTATGGTTTTTAATATGTACATTAAGACATTTGTTATCTCTTTCAAACACAATTCTTGTAGTTTTGTCAATGTAACTCAAACAATTTTGAACATAATCTCAAAAATTAAAAAAAAAAGATTTCTCTGTAATTACACGTTTCCGCACGAAAAGCCGCTAATGTATGTTTCGGGGCATCATTATCGATCGATAAAAATTAAAATCGCGCCGAAATTCGTGCCGCACGTTTCTAAAGTCAACCCATATTATTTTTTCAACAAATCTGTTAAAATTATTCGAATCTGTGAAAATTAAAACTTATATTTAATGTAAGAAAATAACGTTGTACTCACCCAAAATCCAAAAAAAATATCCACGAAAAATCCACTGAACTCAAAAACCGTATACAACAATAAAGTACAAAACCACTATCACACGCGGAACAATAAAAAATGTGTTTCAGTTAATTAAAAATTTTCATTCCAAAAGTTTCGTTTACGATGTTGTGAACTAGCGAGCGATGAAACACGTGCGCACCGCACGAAAGAAATTTTGGACTGAGCCGCCCTGAGTAGCAGCAAGCTTTAACGAGTTCAATCGTAGGTTGAGCACATACGAGATTATCTAGAGACTCTTGGTACACTTGACAATATCTTCCAAGTTCCAACGCGTATACCGAGAATATCATATACATCGTTATATCGTAGATAGTATGCTACGTTTAAAAATGCGAAATGGCACATGCCAATTTATCTTTTAAATAAAATTTGTTTATACATCTTGTTAGTTCAAGCAATTTAATGTCACCATAAACGGCGTAAAAAAGCAATTTCGTTAATTACAATGTAATAGGCGGAACAAATTCTGTTAACGTTGATTGCTATAAAGTTTAAAGGTGTCGGTGAAGGGCGTAACTAAATAAAACAGTGTCGTAAATGACCGCATAAAACTCTAACGCTTTTTGGTGGCAAAATCCTCATCGCTGTCAAGGCCAACACTTTAAAGCATGTCAAGTGGTCATAATTGTGTAAAAAAGAACTAAGCAGTAAATATAAATGATGGTGTGTTATTGTAGAAGTTTATTGATTTTACTTTATTGATGGCTTGATGCAATGCTTTCCCGTAGAGCTTTTGTTTGTAAACCTGAAACAATAAACCTATAACATAAAATCTAAGAAAGAATCCCAATATATAAAAATCGATATTACTATACAGCTGTAAGTTCTTAGATCTACGGAGTTTTATTGTTCTTATAAAAACCTTTGAAATTTTTCAGAAGACTTACACATTTTATTTACTTGAGCTTCGAAACTTATTTCAATAGCACTGTTTTCACTGTATTTAAGTTTTTCAAGTTAATCAAATTCGTTGAGGAGCAATAGAGTGACAATTCTTTTTCGCATTCAAATTATTATTTTTTGCCTTTTTGATTTGGCTGTATGTATATAAAGTATCATTTGTAATGATAAGTGGTATGTAGCGTGACTTCCGTGCGCGAAAGTAGCATTTTTTGCTTATCCATAAAAAGTAAGAGGCCGATTGTTCTTAATGATAGCGTAACCCAAAAAAGTATTTAAACTGTTTGCAATCTTAAACGAGATTGCAAACAGCATAAACAGCATAATAAAGCGCGCATCATTCTCCTTTTTATTAGGATTGATGGCTTTCGAATAATATCAAGCGTCAGCCAAAGAATTAAGGAAACAAAGGGACAACGAAACAGCGCTGATGTCACGCTGTTTGCCGGGATGCACAGGGAGCGTCGCATTTATGGGCTCATTAATTTACGAGAATGGCACTTTGTCGCTCGCCTCATTGTCACCCCAATTAGGGGTGGCAACTCACACTGAATGATTGATATGTGCCTAGAATTATATGGGGCATTCATTATTGCCTTATTTATTTCTACTACAGCCCAGTTAAGCGAATGTTTATGTTGGAATTTGAAAGGAGACTCGGTTTTTCAGGTCACTGAAGAAGTAATGGGGTGACGTGTCAACTACGAAGTGACATAGGTCAGCTTTAAGTTAGTTTAGAGTATAACGTGTGTTCCAAATGTGTTTTGTTTTTAAATATTGTTTTATGCTAGTTAGTCTTGAGTTTATAAACTAACAATATTTGAACAATATTTGTCAGCTTTTTTATTTCAGATGTAGAGATTGATCCCGAATAGACAAATGCGTAGATATTTTATAGAGCTCAAGTATTCGTACAAATGTGTGTGACAAAAAGAAAAACCGACACCGCGGATGAAATTTACAGTAGGACAAAAAGAAGGTACGTAACATTGTCAGCGCTGCAACATTTTTACATTAAAGCTCATATTATAGCCATCGTTTTAATGGCTTCATGCTTCAAGTTCACTTCGAAGTTAGTTCTGTGTTGAGTACGTTAAATAAACAGTGTTTTATTGTACACTAGCTTACCGCCCGCGGCTTCGCCCGCTTTGTGTAAAACCTAATAAATTATATACTAAAACCTTCCTCTTGAATCACTCTATCTATTAAAAAAAACCGCATCAAAATCCGTTGCGTAGTTTTAAAGATTTAAGCATACAAAGGGACATAGGGACAGAGAAAGCGACTTTGTTTTATACTATGTAGTGATTACTTAGTATTTTGTATATTATTCCGCTAATAAAGAAATGTTGTTTGTTTCATACTGAATTATTGAAACTCATTTTTAAAAATTATAATTTGAATAAATCAGCTAATCCGTATGAGATTTAGTACACAGATAGATAAATGCAGCTTATATTAGAACAAAGGCTTCCTTTTCGCGGATACCACGCGAGAGAAGCCGCGGGATCCAGCTAGTATTTAATAAACTTATAAAATAAGTGCAAAAGATTTTCGTAATGTGAAAAAGTAAAGGTAAATAATCTATTTAAGTCGATAAAATAACTGAATACGACAATATAGGTACGTGACCAGCTTATAGATTTTAGAATAGATATTGTAAGTCATCACTAAAATATATACTTATAGATATGTATGTGTTAGCGCAGACTTTTCTATTAGACTAGGAACAGAAATATCCAACTAAACATTATTTTGTAAAGACACTAGGCAACATTGTCAATGAAAGCTACCAAGCAGCTTGACATTTAGGTCATTTTAAACAATTTTCAATTTTTCATTATAATACCTATTTGAATTCATGCAAAACCATTACAAATTTAATACCTTGACGTTCCTTGTGAATATCTCTGTCTTTTGGTAAAACCACATACATTGGTAGTTAGTAATTTTTGAGTTTATCGCGAAGATACAGATAGATAAACGGTGTAAGAGCTTTTCTTACAAGTTGTATGTTGTTTAGATTATATGAATCTGTCTTTTGCTTTTTTTTATGTGATATACGTATATGATCTAAGTCGTAGAGCCCTGAGTTTTTTTACTAAAGTAAAAATTGTCTAGCTTTCTTCTTGTTTTCTTCTTGACTGTAGAGTATAGACAAAAAGTTACCTGACGAAATACGAATTAAAATATTTGATAATATCCATACAAGTACAGGGTCCGCCATCTAACTTTTTTTTTTTCAACTAGTGCTTATTTCGTGAATGGCAACACTTAGCTCATGTCTAATTTGACAGATAATTAGTTTTATCCTTCCGCTGAACAAATATGGTTGTGTATACGCTTGAACAACGCTGGGAAATATTGCGACATTACTTTGAAAATCATGGTAATGTTGCAGAATGTGTGCGAAAATTGCGTACGGATTTTGGAAGAAATGAAGCACCGTCAGCTCCGTATGTTCGTTACCTTGTGAAAAAAGTGAAAGAAACTGGCATCCTCATCGATAAACCAACGCGTGAAAAGCCAAAAACAGTGCGTACACCCGAGAATATTGCTGCTGTGGCCGAAAGTTTGCGTGAAACACCATCAACATCAGTTCACCGTCGTTCTCAACAATTGGACATTTCGGAGACATCATTGAGACGAGTTTTGCGTAAAGACCTTGGTATGACGCCGAACAAAATCCAATTGGTTCAGGAGTTGAAGCCAACTGACCATCCAATGCGTTTTCGCTTCGCTAAGTGGGCCTGCGATCGACTTGCAGAAGATGCGGATTTTGCCAAAAAAATCATCTTTTCAGATGAAGCTCATTTCGAACTTGGCGGGTATGTAAACAAGAAGAATTGTCGCATTTGGGGCACAGAAAACCCGCACGCATTCATTGAAAAGCCGGTGCACCCAAAACGAGTCACTGTTTGGTGCGGATTTTGGTCCAGAGGCATAATTGGGCCATTTTTCTTCGAAAATGAGCAAGGTGTGGCCGTTACAGTCAATGGCGATCGTTATCGGGCCATGTTGAACGAATTTTTGTTCACAGAAATTGAAGAGGAGGATATTGGCAACATTTGGTTTCAACAAGACGGCGCAACGTGCCACACAGCCGACGCTACACTTGATGTTTTGCGCCCTGTTTTTGAAAATCGCATTATCAGCCGCAGAGCTGATGTCGTTTGGCCACCACGGAGCTGCGATTTGACACCGTTGGACTATTATTTGTGGGGTGCCGTCAAAGATAAGTGTTACGCCGACAAGCCAGAGACAATTGACGCTTTAAAGGACAATATTCGTGAAGCCATTGGTGAAATACAGCTGCACACAATCGATAATGTACTCAAAAATTGGACCGATCGTGTAGGCTACTGCTTGGCCAGCCGAGGCAGCCATCTGAATGAAATTATTTTCCATCATTAACCGGAAGGATTGTACTTTCAAATAAAAAAAGAAATTTGAAAAAATATTTAGTAGTTTTTTTTTAAATAGCATTTTAAAAAAAAAAAAGTTATTTGGCGGACCCGTTACAAACACACACGTGTCATGTTATTATAAATTAATAAGCTGTCGATAATAGCAACTGGACATATTTATAAATATCAATACATTCACACGTGAAATGTATTGATATATAAAACAGAAACAGTAGACGCGAACATTGTAGATAATTATAGACTATTATAGTTGTAAATTAAACGTATGAATTATTTCAAGGTGTTGATTTAGTACGAGGTCTGAAGTCCTCGCTACCAAAACTGCGTGGGTAAACAAACAGGACATTTCATTAAAAAACAAAAATTTTGTTCACCCGCGCCCAGTTTTGGCTTCATACAGAAATTATTTTAAAATGTCAATATTTAAATCATCAACAATTATTGATAATGATAAGAGTTTCGCATAAAAAAACACACCTACACAGTATTCCATATTATATCAATCATAGAATATTTAGTCAGAAGTCCGTTTAGAATTAAAATTAAAGTGAAATATGTTTAATATACGAAACTATATCCTTTAAAGATTAGATAATTAAAACGAAACGAGTGGGCAGGATAACTATCCAAAACCAATACTGAAATAGTTTAAACAAATGGATAACTCGTAATACAATTTGATTATCGGCAAGCTTCCATCATACGGTCTGCCTACCGGTTTTTGCGCATGGATCTCAGATTTCCTGAGAGATCGGTCGATTCGAGTAGTCGTCGACGGTTGCTCGTCCGACCAAATGGCTATTAACGCCGGGGTCCCTCAGGGATCAGTTCTCTCCGCAACACTATTCCTGCTACACATAAACGATCTGCTGAAACCCGGTATCTATGGGTATGCAGACGATAGCACCGTTGTGGAGAGATACGCATCCAGCGCGCGAGCCAGTACGGCACAAATCCAGTCTCTACGGGAGGCGATGGTCGAACGCAGGAACTTGTCCTTACAGGCAGTCTCCGACTGGGGCGAAGCCAATCTGGTCAAGTTCAATGCGACCAAGACCCAGGCGTGTCTATTCACCGCAAAACGGAGTCCATTCAACCTGACTCCGTCTTTCCAAAGTGTATCCGTACCGATAACTGACCACCTCGAGCTTCTTGGTATCACCTTGACGCCTACTCTCAATTTTGGTTCATACATTGAATCAAAAGCCCAAGTAGCCTCAAAAAGCTCGGTATACTGGCGAAGGTGAGGCAGTATTTCAGTCCGGGACAGTTGCTCAACCTTTATCAAGCACAAGTCCGATCGTGCATGGAATACTGCTCTCACCTCTGGGATGGATCTGCCAAGTACCAGCTGGAGACGCTTGAGGCGATAGAGAGGCGCGCCAAGAGGCTCATAAACGACGATGAGCTAGTAGGCAAAAAACTCCAGAGCCTCGCTCATCGCCGCAGAGTGGCAAGTTTATCGGTTTTCTACCGGATACACTTTGGTGAGTGCGCTGCGGAATTGCACGACCTAATTCCGCCATCCCCGTTTTTCCATCGTTAGTCGAGGCGCACAGATTCTAGGCATCGCCGCATGGTTGACGTTCCATGTACCCGGACAAAGCGGTTCGGATCGTCATTCTTTATTCGAACCGCTAGGGACTGGAACATGCTTCCTGAATCTGTGTTCCCCGATGAGTACAATATGGAGGTCTTCAAGAGGAGAGTGAACAGGTACATTCTAGGGCAGCGCGCTCCATCTTAGGCCACATCTCAGCTTACCATCAGGCGAGATCGTGGCCAAGCGCTCCCCTATTGTACTGTAAAAAAAAAAACAAAAAAAAATTAAAACCCGGTCCAATTACACTCGATGTTTAAATATTAATATCAATCATCGTTATTAAATTGGCGCCGCTAATCTATAACACTATTATGCAAATAACTTTTCGCAATATAAATAGGACAGCTATTTAATAATTCAAAGCGAACAGGTATCAATTTAAGTGTCAACTTCGTGATAAAATATGCAAGTGATTGAATATCAAAATATTTTTCGACATTCGTGACCCCGCGATATAAATAAAACAATAATAAGACGAATATCAAATTGTCTGCGCTGATTATTCCTTGAATAACTTAAACTTGAGAAAATGTTCGTTTTTTGCAATGTGAAATATGTCGCGAATTCATTTTTAATTTAAATTCTATACATAGCATAATATTTGTTGATTGGATATGATTAATATCTTCTTTAGTTATATTTATATCTATAAAAGCTAACTAGTAAAGCTTTGCTCACGTTGCATGATAAAAAGGTCGTAATATATTCCATTTCTGCCATTTAGTATTTTAGGCGTGAAACAGCAAAAAAACATCTTCACAGCCAAATAAAGTTTCGGCTTTATAAAAGTAGGGATTTATTGCTAAATGGGCCATTCGTACACAATCTTAATACTATTATAAAGGCGAAAGTTAGTATGGATGTTTGTTACTCTTTCACGTAAAAACTACTGAACCGATTACAATGAAATTTAGCACACATATAGAGGGTAACTTGGATTAACACATAGGATAGGTTTTATCCCGGAAATCCCACGGGAACGGGAACTAACGGTTTTTCCTTTGAAAACGCGGGCGAAGCCGCGGGCGGAAATCTAGTATTAAATAAATCTAAACAACACATTTTCAGGGTATTTACTTTAATGGCACAAAATACCAAATTTTTAAAACGTGGTGTGATGTAACACGCCTGGTAAAGGCTGATATCGTTCATGCAATAATTCGGAGAGTTTTGCATGACTAGGTAAGTCTATGTAAGCGTAACGGAATGGTGTGTTACTGTGTTATGGATTTTGTATGAGATTTTTGATAACAGTAACATTTGCGTATTTATATTTTATATATTTGTATATCATGTTTTATGTTGTGGGTGGCATTATAGCGTTTGTGGTTTGATGGATTTAAGCATGAAATTCGTCTTAATTGTGAAAATGACATTGGGTATAATTAATTATTTAAAGTAATTAATCCTCCGGCCACAGTGAAATGCCTTTCGTATTTTATATGTGTTTCAACGTTCCATCACAAATCTATACTAATACTAGCGGTCCGCCCCGGCTTCGCCCGTGGTACATATGAAAAATAGATGTTGGCCGATTCTCAGACTTACCCGATATGCACAGAAAATTTCATGAGAATCGGTCCACCCGTTTCGGAGGAGTATGCAGACTAACATTGTGACACGAGAATTTTATATATAAGATTAAAAAGCTGAAGAGTTTGTTTGTTTGTTTGAAAGCGCTAATCTCGGGAACTACTGGTCCAATTTGAAAAATTCTTTCGGTGTTAGATAGCTCTATATCATCACGCTACGACCAACAGGAAAGGAGCCACGGGGGTGAAACCGCGCGGAGCAGCTAGTATAATATATTAACACAAATTCCTTTGTAAATAAGTGAAATTTAGTGTATAGAAAATTTTTATCGGGTATATGCCCCCACACACTTATTAAGCGCTACTCGGTAAATTTCTCCGCCCACGTGGCATTAAAACATTCCTTGTTATTTGTAACAAACAAATTAAATCCAAGCAAAGCCTTGACAAACAATGACGTATAATAATTATTAAAGTTACTTACGCCAGTACCGTCGTACTTAGAACCTTGACAAAGTTAACGAAGTAAAATTCAGGTCAGTGGTCAAAACAATCGGCTGAACTAATCAGAAACCTTCTACGTTAAATGTATTTCAATGTTATGAGAGTTAGTTTGAAATAGTTCTCCGGGATCGGGATGGCAATTGAAAGCCGTTTTATTAGTTTCAGCGACGAATGGTTAAGAACAAATTATTTTACAGACTTTTCCAATTATGGATATTCATTTTGCGATGTTGGACGTGCGAAAGTTTCTGCGGTTAAAGTTATTTTGACAGGTGGTATTGTAGAAACGCTTGTATAGATAATGGAAAATACATAAATGTTTAATTGATTTTGTAAGTGATCGTATGTATTTATTAAAAAAGTTAAGTCCCATGTCCCCTAGTGGGGTAAGGGGCAGATGCATTAAACATCTGTTTCACTGATTGATTTTCTTTAGGGGACAAGTAGGTGATCAGCCTTCTGTGTCCTACCAGACCGAGACATTTTTTCTTTCTTCGTCTCCACCGGGAATCGAACCCAGGACCCTTCGGTGCTACGCTCACGCGTCAACCACTGTTCCAAGGAGGCGGTCATGTATTTAATAATAGTTTAAAATTCATAAAATTGTATGAACACAATAGAGTTGGTGTCCAATAAAATAAAAACATTTTACTTCAGTTTGTAATGTTATATTAAATAGGTTTTTTACATTCCATTTGATAAGAAGATAAAGATTGTGTTGCTTATTGTTTGCGGTAACTCGGTAGGTACAGTTAAAGAGATAATTATTGTTGAGTGGCAGAAATTATCTGTACGATTATGGTAATGATGTCTATTAAAGCTTGATTGTGACTTATATCCAAAAAGTTTATTAACGTAAAAAAAAAATTGTCACATAGGATCTATTGTTTATTTGTTTAGGTTGACATAATACTTATTGTTTAGTATGCGGTCAGTGACCCGCACAAAGGTAATTATATAATAAAGGGAATAGTGCTCCTAAATTTGTAAAGATTGTTGTAAGACGAAATATGTAGATATTTTCATAAAACAGTTACACGTGTTTCCAATGGGATAACAATTGAATTTGATACACGATTCATCAACGTTTTATAACAACAGGGATATGAAAGAATAAAACAATTAATTAGCATTAAACACAATTAATAGTGCCTGTAACGAAGCTGGTTGGTTGATTAATGACAGGGTAAACATTTCACTGTAATGAGCTTGACCGCGTGATTTCAATAACGCTGCTGAAAATTGAATTTTGTTAATTTCGCATTAAATTGTATAAGATGGTGGGAATGGAAGATTAGAAGATATTATATATTATTTTAATTAAAATTGATTAAAAAAACTAAAAAAGTATATGAAAGTAAGATACGAACCCACACTTTACTAAGCCACACACGATTATATCTCAATTACAAATACTCTATCCTATTTTTATACGAGCTCCTTAGAAATTTTATATGACAACAAATATTTATAATACATTTAAATCGGTGCTGTGATTTACTCGTGAACGTGTCTCTGATATAAAAACGGTCTTTTGCATTTATAAAATTAGTAACTATCTACGTAAAAATATTTGGGTTTGATATGCTGTTGACATACGTGTATATAAGAGTGCTGAGATGTTTGAATCTTGACCATATTTGTAAGAAGAATATTTGTAAGTTCTATATTGTAATTTAATTGGTAAATTTTAAACCTCACCTTGACTTTCGACAATCGCTCGGGTCAAGGCGTTTTATGCCTCTAATGGGTAAACTGATTGGTCATAGCCAAAAACAACCAATTAAAATTGTAATAGGAGAGGAAATTGTAAATATACATGCTTCTAAGTTTTCCAGAAGCAGATATATAAGTTTACATACCTAGATGTAGCTACATACTTCCTATATTTCGTCTAAAATATATAATACTAGCTGGCCCGGCGAACTTTGTACCGCCCAGTCAATGAATGTCGTGTTACCTTTGGGCTTGGAACTAATTTAGGCTATGATGAACGGAATACAATGATACAAAATAAATATAGATATAGGTATAATAATAATAATAAATATTATAGGAAATATAATAAAAAAATAATTACTTAAATACTTCATACCTACACGTGTCAGAGAAAAATTACCTATTGAATTAAAATACGTTTTGCAGCCTGGGATGCACTCGAATTAACTCTTTTCGTTCTTTAACTGGTGTCGACCACAAATCGTTTCCTTTCACTTTAATTATGATAGATCTACTTCTACCACTATCATCGGGCGACCGACGATGATACAGTGGGTAACCATCGTTGCCTGTGATGGTCTTTGCCGTCAATTTTCGTGGATACCTTTTGGAACACTCGCTGTCAACCATGCATGGTGATTGGCGGTTGATGGTGCCACACGGTCCATGAATCATATATTCGTGATTAGAACATCATGTCATGTCGTTCTGGATCGGTTACAGGATTAGCAATCCCCGCACATACAATTTTTATCCGCCCGAATTCTTTCGACTAACCAAATTAAAATGTGTGCATGCTGCAAGCCTTATTTTTGTCATTCGATTGAATACATCCATCATTGAATAATCCCAAAGATGTGTTGCTTTTGTAACTCATGATCGGATTTTTTGCTTGAAAACATGTGTGGTAATGTCGAGCCGATCACTTGATATCTGTCCGGGAAGCAGCAGTTGAATAATTTCCATCCATTTCGGATTACATGTAAGTGTAATGAATAGATCTGGCCGACCATAATGACGAAAATATTATGTATGTCATTGCATCTTGCGCATATTCATGACCTGTGTATGTCGCAGTAAACAGACCAACATTTTCTGCATCTTCTTCTCTGTGCTAATTGCATCGCGTAAATGGATGTAATCTTCAAAACGCAATTTAGCTTGGTTCGAACCAATGAATCAGGGGCTCCGTTTCAATTTTAACGTTAATACATAATAATATTATTATGTCAACGCAATATTGTTGAAGCAGTCGACGAAATTGCAACAAATTATAATTGTCAGAATTTTTACATTTTTATAGAATCTTTTTAATAATTAAGCGAACTAACCTTCTTGATTAGATTCCTCACCAAAAATACCTTATTAATTTCTGAAAACACGCGTAAACACAATCATTTGAGGAATTTTTATGTATCTGCTTTTATTGCACTTTTTGATAATTGATTTTAAAAAAATACAAACAATATTTATTCACCCTTTTTACTTTTTAATTATTTTACACATAATACATTTTTGAACGCATGAATGTCAAACATTATTTTCCGTATTTGACAGGATTGACAACAGCTAATGATTGACATGTACGAAAATCAAAATTTTGGGAAAATATTTATTCGTCTAGTTTTTGTTATTAGGGTTCCGTACCTCAAAAGGAAAAAACGGAACCCTTATAGGATCACTTTGTTGTCCGTCTGTCCGTCCGTCCGTCTGTCAAGACCCTTTTTCTCAGGAACGCGTGGAGGTATGAAGCTGAAATTTATATCAATTACTCAGGTCTACTGTCCCTTGAAGCTGTGAAAAAATCAAACTTCTAAGCCAACGCAATCAAAAGATACAGCCGTTTATGCCGCAAATTTTCGACACTTGCAAGGGAATCAAAACCTACAGGGTGCTTCCCGTGAACTCAGAATCTTGAAATTTGGTACGGAGCAACGTCTTATAGCATAGATAAAGGAAAAATTACGAAAACCATAAATTTTTAGTTACATCACATAATATATTTTTTTTTAATAATTTTAAACTTACTACCCATTTCCTCATAAACGTGTAGAGGTATTAAATTGAAATTCATACCAAATACTCAGGTCTATAATACCTTTAAGCTGTAACAAAATCAAACTTCTATGTCAACGCAATCAAAAGAATTTCGTAATGAACGAACTTTGTAAACCTTGCAGGTTTGTACGGAACCCTCGGTGCGCGAGTCCGACTCGCACTTGGCCGGTTTTTTTTATGATTTATTCTGCTATTCTGGGCGGTGACAAATCCAACAAATCCAAAACCATGAAAATTGGTTCAGCAGATCTCGAGTTATAAGTGTTGGAACATACAGACTTTCTTTTATATACACACCGGCACAATTAGCGGAACAGAAAAAAAATGAGAGTATGAGATAATAACGCATATATTTGACGAAAATGTAATTAGACACAAAATAACAAATTGATTAACATCTTTTAACAACGACTTTGAAAAGTCTTCGTTATTTTTTATTGAAAAATAAAGAAATTTGAAATAAGTGAAATTTTAAGATGATTATGAACCATCACGAAAAATAAAAAAAGTAAGCATTAAATGATTTAACAATGAAATTAAAGCAAAATTAATAACGAGTGTTTCCCCCTCTTGCTCTGATTATGGTTTCCATTCGTCTGGGCATGCTACAGATTATGTTATCGATGATTTCTTGAGGCAACCGCTCCCACTCCTCAAGTAATGCGTTTCCAAGTTCATTCAGATTGTTGGGGGCTGGCATTCTGGATTTAACCCTTCTTTTTAGCAAGTCCCAGACATGCTCTATCGGATTCATATCGGGGGAATTTGCTGGCCACTGCATTACCGGTATACCTACGTGGCTCAGATATGCCTGTACCGATTGTGCACTACGAGCACGAGCATTATCTTGCATTAGAATAAAGTCGTCACCAATAAATGGGGCAAATGGTACAACATGTTCTTCTAAAATGTCTCTGATGTATCGATCTGCTGTCATGGTCCCTCCTGTGACTATCACTAACTCCGTGCGAGCTCCCAAACATATCCCTCCCCAAACCATAATCGAGCCGCCACCATAAGCCACTGTGTGTTCAAAATTAGACTGTATGTGGCGTTCTCCTTTGCGTCTCCATATTCGCTGTCTCCCATCGATCAGTTTTAAAATAACTCTGCACTCATCAGTAAAGAGAACCTGCTGCCATTCGTTCAATTCCCAGACGATGTTCTCGCGCATCGGTTTCTGTTCCGCTAATTGTGCCGGTGTGTGTATATATAGATATATTAACGTAATAGAAAAAGTTCTATTAAAATTATGATAATATTTTTGATATAAAACCCTAAAAGCCCACCTAAAGTCCTAAAATGAATTCAAATTACTCACACTAAAGAACTTATATTCCATATTCGGTTTCTACGACTTAATAAATATCACTACAGTTATAATTATTTTTTACTTACGTTTCCTTGAGTTCGTAGGTATTAAAAATACCGATGATTAATAACTTTATAGTAAATTACACAGTACGTCTTGTGTGTGATTGAAATTTATTTTCGAATACGTCTTTATACCAGGAGCAGAACTTCATTAAGTTTTTGTATCGACCACCTGTACTTAAAATGAGTTTGAAAGTGTTGATTATTGACTCTGATATAATTATTATTTATTTTTGATTCGAAAATTGTTGCCGGTTTTAATTGATATGAAATCTATATTTGTTCAACCATAAAATAACTACGGGATTAAAACAATGTGTTTTATTAACGTATGTTAAGTATTATTCGCTGTTTTTGACACGTTTCCTACCAACGACGTCATAATTTCCTACCTACCTTGTGTTACCTTGTGTGACGAAATTTCATGGTTGGAAACTAAAAATACAGACAATGAAACAGAAAATTTTAGCGACGATAATGAAGAAGCCACCATTAATCAGCCCGGGCCATCAAAGAGAAATAAAAAATGATAGCTGTACAATTTTTAAACAAAATTAAAATTATATGATTTCTGTAAATATTATTATTTCCGTCGCTTGTAACTTTTTACATTTAAGACTTACAGAATAATCATGTATGCAAAAAATGTAGGTAATTTTGTCTTCTTTGAACCCCTCATAGACACTTTTGTGATTTAGTAAACAATTGAGAAGTTATTTAAAATATACCTAATTTTAGCTCCTTTAATTCAAGATGGCGGCTAGCGCCTGGGTCCGTCAAGGTCGAGAACTTGGATTTTTATTAACCTTTCATACCTAAACAATATTGTTTCAAAACATTTTCTACGCCACCTTTTGTAGAGCAGAGGCTTTTACATTTCCCCACAGACTGGACTAGTTACACACTTTGCTTACATATTTGATTATAAGGTAATCTCTATATCATGAAGGTATATGGTACAAGTATTCAAAAGGAATAAAAAAATTTTAATCGTAATAGACAATTTGCTAAAATTCACAAGGAGAAAGATGAGTACCTACCTAAATAATATTTATCCCAGTTCAATATCAAAATTAGTAAACAAGTATTTCGTAATTATGAAATTCGATACCAACATTCCTAGACTAATTAAATATCGGTAAAGTTGGTTGTAAATATTATTATCTATAACCTATCTATATACTAATTTTATAAAGCTGAATAGTTTGTTTGCTTAAACACGCTAATCTCAAAAACGGGCCCGATTTGAAAAAAAAATTGACTGTCTGATAGTCCATTTATCAAGAAAGGCTATAATCATTACGCTAAATAAAATAAAAATACAATAAAATAATATTTATTTGCTAAAAACACGGTTAAAACCGCGGGACACAGCTAGTTATTAATATTTTTATATGAACCTACCTAATAAGTTTTCTCTTTAATAAATTTATGAACTGCGCCAATTATACAACATTTTGGAGACGGAGGGATATGACAAAATATTTAATTAGAAATTAAAGGCTACGATAAACTTATTGCGTCCCCTGGCTCTACCCGGGTTGAATTATCTGTTCCAATTTTTTAATAATTTCTACGTAGAAACATAAGGATTAAGAATCTACTTCACATTTTTTTAAGGATATAAACTACTATTATAAAATTGATTTTGTTTGTTTAAAAACTTATGGTATACGATGAGATATCTCTTTTTTTGTTTTTATCCTAGGTATATCAATTTCGGCGAAACGATAATAGCCGATTTTTTGAATAAACGTAAGTACTAGGTAAATGTTTTCCTTAAAAAAAATTCACATACAGAAGCACAAATTTCCATTCATATTCAAAATATAATTTAAGTACCTAATACGAATTTCACAAAGCTACTTATAATCTTGTTACAAAATTATTTCGAAAACTCATATTAAAAAAGTTATCATAAAGAGACCATTTATTAGGTATTTTGCAAAGGAGAAGAAAATAAAAACTTTTACTCCCCATACATCATTTTAATAGAGCCTTTACAGTTAGGCGTTCGCGGCAAATGGCGCAATTAGCGTAAGAACCTAACTTAGCGTTTTTTCTCGAAATTTCTATTCGAGAATTGTTATTAATTGCTTAATAAAGGAATTAATAAATGTATACTAATTACTGTTGAATATATCAGTGAATGGTTTTATAGGATAAAAAATGATTACTCGGTAGCGCTCGTAAAAATTGGCGAAGTTAAATATTTTTGTGTTGACCGCATTTTTACTGTTGATTTTTTTTCTACTAATCAATTAGCCGGCTTTGCTTGAGTTCACAAAGGTTATAATTTGAAAATCAATCATTTCCCATCTTACATCTGGGAAAAAAAGTCGGTTTACTGACGATAGTTGAACGTGACAACGTCCGATTGTGCTTCTTTGTCGCTCGTTCCGCGCTCTCGCTTGCACTTCAAGCCTTACATGGAACGCCTCAGAGCGAGGTAACGTCGCATGAGTCATGTTTTTTCGTGCGTGCAGCCGGCTCTATCGAATTATAAGACGTTGTCACGTCAAAAAACGAAGAGAAAATTTTTTGAACCGAGTAGAGTTAACTTTATCCACATCAAATATTACTTATTGATTTTATTAACATTTGCTTATACCAATACCATTATTATAAATTGTCACATATTTAAGCTCAGAATACTTAATAGTAGTAAACAATTTCATAAAAGAATTTCTTATGAAAAAGCAATGAAAATCTCTTATATAGAAACAAACAGGTAGTAATTGTCTCTCTAATTAATAATTACTCCCTTTTAATATATCACGCTCCAGATACTAGAAAAAGCTTGCTTAGAATAATAAACCTGCGTTACTTTTCCTTTAAATACGGAATATAATACAATTTCTTGTTAAAATAATGAAATTTTTAATTAAAAATTCATTGTGCTATATCCATTGTTCGGCGGTATGCATGTATAATGTGTAATATTTTCAATATGGTGCTTGCGTTGAAGCGAATGATTCGTGACCCAGAGTTCTTTGCTACTTTTCATTAGAATGAAACATTTTTTTTTTTTTAATTATTGTAATTTGAAAGTAAAAATAGGTCATTGTTTGGGAAAATATTAAAACAGCTGCGCATTTTATTTAGCGCTTATTACTTTTAGTGGAATGTGAAATAAATATTTTAGCGTGATATTTTATAGCGTTTTATTTAGTTTCAAATGTAACCCAGTTACTGCATTTACAAGTCGATATTATTCATTGGGTGAACGTAATAGCTACTATTACAGCCAATGGAAATTATTGTAGATTAAATTAAACTAATGGACTTTTATTTATAGACAGTAATTGGCTGTTGGCTACATCCAATTTTTATTTAAATAATAATTCAAATTCATTCATTCATATCATTCTTAAAGAGTAACTTATTCATAATATTATCAATAGAACTGGTGTCGGCTGCTCGATTGACGGTAAATTTGTCAACAATTTAAGTTACGCGGACGACATGGTTTTGTTGGCTCCCTCAATCAGTGCGTTACGAAAACTTTTAGAAAAGTGTGAAGAATTTGCCGTGGCCCACGGGCTCAGATATAATGTTAAGAAGAGTAACCTTTTAGTGTTTCAATCTCGTGGTTTTAGAGTTGACACAGTACCGCCGGTGTTTCTCGACCATACACCATTACAGAGGATCTCTCAATACAAGTATCTGGGCCACTGGGTCACGGATGAACTCATGGATGACGCCGACATTGAGAGGGAGAGGAGGGCGCTGGCCGTCAGGGGTAACATGCTGGCCCGTAGGTTTGCACGCTGCTCTCGCGAAGTAAAGGTGAGTCTATTTAAAGCATTTTGCCAATCCTTTTACACGTGCAGCCTATGGGTTAGTTATACCCAGAGGGCAATCAATACCCTCCGGGTTCAGTATAATAATATGTTTAGGATGTTGCTGGGGTTGCCGAGATACTGCAGTGCGTCAGGAATGTTTGCGGAGGCGCGCACTGACGGATTCCACGCAATCATGCGAAAAAGAGCGGCATCCATGATGCGCCGTGTCCGGCAATCGTCCAGCAGCATCCTAGCCGTCTTCGTGGACAGATGGGACACCAATGTCTTGAGACATTGGGTCAAAATCCATGTCTCAAGCAGGTTGTGATATAAGATTGTTTTTAATATTAGATAGAATTATAATACTAACATAGTTTTTTAATGGCCATTTTACTAACAACTATATGGATATTAAATTTATCTGAAATAAATGAAATAAATAAAAATAAATAAATAAATAAATAATTACTTTCTTTTATTATAAAATCTCATGAATGCTTATTAATTTACGTAGGTATAGGTACTGCAGACAATTTTCATAATGGCACGTAAAAATAATCAAAACAGAGTTTCCTAGTTCTATTTCCCGTTAATACAATAAAGGTGTGATATAGGTCGTATCGCAGAAACACAATCCGTTTTCCCGCCAAAAGTTGTATGGGCGCGAAAACAAAAGAACATTTGTATCATTAATTCCTTTCCGAGTGACTAATGGATTAAGGCGTCACTATACATCATAAGAGGTGGTAATGGATGTATGTTTTAGATCGCTAAATATCGATTTTAGCACTCATTATGCTTCACCTACGTTTGTTCAATCCATAATAGGACATCTTTCCAAATCTGACCTCAATTTTAATAATAAATTGTAAATGGATTCAATGTAGATTCGATCGTCTTGTTAAAGACGTTTGACAAGCCTTGAAGAGTTATTAAAAAGTACTTATTGCTTCGTAAGTAGATTTATGGAGTTCGATATAAATATTCTATCTTATTAATAAGCCTTAACAGAATAATAAATGTTCAGTTATGATGTTCCAGAATGTTTTGTCATGTCGTTTTCTTAAATCGTAGTTAAATTTAATAGTTAATTAAATAATTCATTAATAATAATTTATGAAATGCCATATTTATCCACGCAGAAAAATAAATATAGGTTAGTAC
This sequence comes from Colias behrii, assembly GCA_029959065.1. Classification (NCBI taxonomy): domain Eukaryota; kingdom Metazoa; phylum Arthropoda; class Insecta; order Lepidoptera; family Pieridae; genus Colias; species Colias behrii. Next base: position 7,653,831 of record JARWMC010000018.1, read on the forward strand.
TCCAAGGTCTTATTCTATTTTTCAAAGGAGAGTGGCAAACTCCCATAGGACTCTGGGCCTGATCGTTACACTGATGATTTATGGGGGATTAAATAGATAAAAATATACAAATTCTATGAATATAATAATTATAGATCTGTTCTATGGGATAGCAGAGATATTGGGGTGTAAAGTAACAAAAATAAAAGTTAGTTTGCGTGAGTTAAATGAATAGCATTGCATTTTTCTAGGTCCAGGTAAGTTTATTTTCTATCTACATTGTCTAGCTAATAATAGTGTAACAGCTGTAGAACAGTCAGGTAATAGAAATATTGGATCCAACACATATTATTCAACACACATTTTAACTTACCAAAACATCAACAATCACTAGGTAGGTACATTTCTTATATCTTTATAAATGGATGAATCAGGATTCGCTTTCATAAAGACTAATCAATTCAAATAATATCTTTAGAGTAAAAATAGACGATTAAGGCAATTTTGAATATAATATTACTAAAACTTCACTCAAAAGTCAAACAACAAACATAACAAATCACTCATCACTGACACAATTATGATTAATAATTTGACATTTAATAATGGCCAGCTACCTAAATAAAAAGAGTTTTAATTATTATTGATTAAGTAAAATATGTTTTTATTTTATAGAATGACCTAAATAATTAATTAAGATGTGTGTTAAAAAAAGTTAAGTTTTGCTTCTGATTTTTATAGCATTTGAATTCAATAAAACTAAAAATGAAAAATAAACATTCATTCGTATTAATCTATATAATTGACTATTTTACTCCTGACAACACTGACATCTCTGCTTGATAAGACCGGTAGTGAACGATTTATCTTTTTTTTCAAAGATTTGTTTTCCCATAGAATCAGAAGTCAATATTTTACAAATAATTATTAAAATTAACATAATGAATTTTAAATATATTATGATTTCTGTAACAGTTAGGCCCAGTTTCGCCATTCTCCTTTTAATATTATATTAACGATTGTATCAAATCCTTAAATGCGTTTATGGTTTGAACACACATAGAATTGTATTCTAAACTATGCATTTCCCAAATTGTTATCGTCTGTTATGTTTAAATCTAATCCTAGAGATAAGCAAAGTTTCAGTCCAATATGTTCAGCGATTTTAGGCGCAGATTTTGTGTTAATAAGCTTAACAAAACTGTTTTTTACTGTTTTCGATGGTGTACACAGTGTGAAAATATTTATAGAATATTGACATTCCGCTTATAACCTTATGTCAGTCTTACTAAGGTAAAAAATGTTTATTTATAAACATTCATTGTTCCAAGAAAAAGCAACAATTAACTTCGCTTAAAAAATCACATTTACAAAGTAATAGAGCCCGAAATATAAAGAAAAACGCTTGTTAGCTGAACGTTATTGACATTCTCAGTAATTTGTTGACAGACGGCCGAGCCACGACAACACGGGCTTATTTAAACGGCTTCTTCTTTGTTTGTTTTCGATACCCTCATTAATTTCTCGTAAGTAATATGCTTCAGCTGTTTTGTGAAGTGTTCCGTTAAAATAATATACAGTTTTGAAAGTCGGTATAGGGAAACAAAGTTGAGCGGTTGGAATTGTTATCTCGCGCCAACTTTATTGTGCATTGAAATGTGGCAACAGTACTATTACGTAGATATGGAGAGATCTTCTCACCCTAAAATTCGAATATATTTCTCTGAGTATTGTATTTTTGTTCAAGTATTATCCTTTCTAGGTAATACCACAGTGTAAAGAGAAGCAAAATAATTAGACCCTACTAATATTATAAGTGTGGGTTTATTTGTCTTTTTTAGCGATATTATAATATTATTTTTGTGGATAGGATAGGGGTCTAAAGACAGAAACTTTATACCATTTATACTCATTCTCATTAGAATTTCCTTTACGCGATCAATAGGTGAGGCTAGGACTTGTATACGATAAATATCTCTCGTAAGAGATCGCAGTCATATTATATTAAGCGCATCACACACGGTGAAGATACTATAATATTTTATGTTAAGATTCTCTAATATAAAAAATTACAGTATCTTATGGTATCCGGTATCAGCGTTCATCTGACCATCATTTTTCTTTTTGTCATTGCGTACTAAGACCCCTGTAGAACCGCCATCCTGTTACAAATGACCCGAAATTTTGTGTTATGGCTTATCGCTTGGTATCTTAAGATATTGAAGGTAAAATAAATATTATCTTCGTCGTTTGTTATGGCTCATAGAATTAGTATGGTGAGCGATAATCGGAAATATGCTCTAAGATAATATATATTTTACATTATCTTCACCGTGTGTGATGCGCTTTAAAGTTTATGACATATTAAAGTGTAGTTATGACACGTTAAAGTGCCATCTCATATTCTCATAATTGCATGGTACTTTAACATGTCAAACTGTCTTAAAATTATGTTGAAATATTTTACAGATAGGTATGCGATTTCTGTTACAGGTATTTAGGATTTAGCAGACATTTCCTTAATCCGAACATATTCCAAATTCCAGATAGCTTTGTATTTAGTAATTCTATATAGAATAGACAATAACAATACCTGTAATAATTGTTACGTACTTTTCTATATATAGAGAAGTTTCATTAGCTATCTCGAATAAAGAAAACTTATTTTAGACTCCATTTCTAGAGAGTATCCGGTGATATCAATGATTATAATGACTCTTGGACAAAAAAAAACAAACGAAGAAACTCCAACGGATTGAACTCAACATTGTATTATTTATATTCAAGGAAGGTACTTTGTATTTGAAATATAATTCATCTCCAAGATGAAGCAGAAAGAAATGCTATTAATTTTTTTCAAACTATAGTGCATAGATGTTTTAACTCTATAATATTTAGTCTAATAAAAAACAAACACTATTATTTGATATTTTAAGAAATATCACATAGGTATATATTATAATATTATTCTTATATTATTATTAAATAGATATTATTTGTATTCCGATTTTACCATGTAGTAATGAATGACACAAGGTCTCTAATGTAATCCCTCGTAATAACTTTAAAATATGAAAATTCACTAAATTAACATAAGTTATAGTAACAAGACACTTGAATACAATCTCTACAAATCACTAATCCGTTAGAATAAAATAATTATGTATATGAATATTTATTTATTGTGGCTGTAAGGTAAAGAACCCAATGTTAGGTTTTTTTTAAGTTACCACCTCCCTAACTACTTCCATAACTTAAAACAATAATAATGGTTAAAAGATTAATATTAAAAAATATTAAAACATCATCTATTTATGTTCCTTTGTTTATTCTGAATAACATAAAAAATGGGTTTTGATCTAACATTCCATACGGGAATGTTTTGAATTTGTTCTCTATAGTATGTAAAGTTTTATTTTGATAAAAGCGCATGTTTGGACCATGAAAGAATTCTCACATTGTTAGTGAATACGAATTCCTGTCAATGTTTTTATCTACCTTTTTGTGAGATTTTTCAAAATAATTTTATATTTATTCATAAAACATCATTAGATTTACGATTTCAAAATTCAACAAAAAGTAAAAACCTAAACTTTACAGTTTAGCTGAGAGTGCTAAAAGCTTGAACTGTAAAACGTATCGAAAAATAAACTTTGAATTGAGAAATTTTACTTTTTGGAAAGTAGATTATACAAACACACCAGTTGTGCCTCGTGTTTCCACTCGCATCCTAATACTATTATAAAGGCGAAAGTTTGTAAGTATGGATGTATGGATGTATGGATGTATGGATGTTTGTTACTCTTTCACGTAAAAACTACTGAACCGATTACAATGAAATTTAGCACACATATAGAGGGTAACTTGGATTAACACATAGGATAGGTTTTATCCCGGAAATCCCACGGGAACGGGAACTATGCGGGAAGCCGCGGGCGGAAATCTAGTTAGAAATATTTTTCCCGCTTATGCCACGATGTCTGCTCCGCTCGTTTTATGTTAAATATCTTGTAGGCCATTTAGCCTTTCTTGATATACCGAATATACAACACAAATAAAAATCAATACAGCGCTTTCAAAGAACAAAATAAACGCTTCATCTGCACTATTAGTTTAGATTGACTATTAATACTATTTTTCCTATAAAAAATTAGGAAGCAATTTGTAATTCACGTCATAAATTACTCAATACAAATTATAAACAGAGGCACCTTTTATATGCCGAATCGTGTTTTAGACTATCTTGTTTATCAGCAGGCAATAACGACGTACACACGACCGAAGCCGCGGGTGGCCACTAGTTTCTTGTAATTGAATTATGATGTAATAAATTTCTTTACAATCCGTCTTCCGGTCAAACAAACAATATATATATCTGGAGGATAATCAATTAAGATTCGATAAAAATTCACCGACTTTATAATTAATTAAAAATTAAAAATTAAAAAAACTGATAGATTGAAGTTTTTATATCAATGTCTGATATTAATTTATAGATATGCAGTAGCAAGATATAAAATTAGGTTCCCAGATATTATTGCTATTGATCAATAATAATATATCGAAACCGGCCTATCCAATAATACTAGCTTGGAGAGATCAGAGATAATATTAATGTTCTTTCTTATACATAATATGTACATTCTGTATATTACGGGACTTACGAAAAAGTTTATGTACGGTTGACGGTAGCATATCTAATAAAAATAATAGTAAGGTAGTCGATATATTAAATGATTTTTGCAACAAATGTGATTATACATATTTTTTACCTTGGCAAACTGAAACTTATTTTACCTATTCATACATAAACTTCAATTTCTAGAGTTCATTATTCTACAAATATTAAACTATTGACACTATTTCAATTCATTATCAAACGCTTGATTTGAATAAATTAAAACCAATTGCACTCCAATCTAATTTAAGTTGTTCTGTGAGTTCTCTTAATTACTTTAACGCTTGATGAAGTGTACATTTATTTAATTACAAAGCGCTCCGAAGACAGGCGTGTGACGTCATAATTATGACGTATACAGGTGCAAGTCATGGTAATGTATGAGCTTTTGTTAATTGTACACTATAGCCTTGGCTAGATAAAAATAATTGTGATAATAAAGTTACATAACTTTAGAGTAATTGCGAATGTGGAGTAATTTGAGAAATTATTTCCAAATGTCAATTTAATGGTTCTATTTCTTTCTATTCCATTCTATAGTTCTATTTCGTTATTGTGTACATTTAATCACCATAAACTTAAATACCTAGGTAGTAACTTTATTATTGAAATGAATTTGCAAATAGTCTTGAAATATTATAGACTATATTTCATAACAACAATAATAAATGTCATGACCATAAATTCAATTACCATAAAATTTTATACCATCATAGGTTCATCCAGTTTTACAACCTATAGCGATAGGTCTATACCTATCGCTATAGGTTATAAAACTGGAATAATCTAATAACTGGTATAATCCTACTACAATATTTAGTTGCAAAAGTAACCTAAAAAGCGTTACACTGTACCCAATTTACGAATTGCACGAATAACAAACTAGACGCTGCAGCTGCAAAGGTTCTCCTTTGTTTTAAAAGCAATTCAAAATATGCTGCATGAATGGGTCCGCTCGCTATGGCAGAGTAGCGCCTCTGAATTTTCGCGTTACCTTTTGGCTTTTAAATCTTTTTTCTAAACTGAAGTATTATTCGCCTTGATCGGCATTGCGACATGAATCTACTTGAGTTGCAGAGTGCAGTTGAATTCTTTGTGCGGAAGATCCAAGATTTGCTGTCTGAGACATAAGTTGTTTTGAGTCGATAGAAAACTCTTTTGTACATTTTGAGATATGTATATCAAGTCTAGGTAGGTACAATATATTATATAATATAATCATATCAAACCATAATAACAAAACAGTAATAATTTTCCGTTAGCTTAAAAATCAGGAAATGCAAAACAGTAAAAAGATTCTAAGCTTCGTATTACACATAATCCCAGAGTGCCATAAAATGTTTACGTATGTAGATATCAAATGATAAATTGGACAAAACTCTAGTAAAATTTGTTTCCGTTTTGGCTTCAATTTTAAAACACTGTGTATTATTTGGAGTAATTACTGCAAATAGTCGGATGACTGAGCATTCACATTCCATTCTACATTTACTAGTGTTTTTTGTTGTTGTTTTATAACTTTTTTCAGATACAAATAAACGGAGTAGGAAATGAATTATTGTGTACTCGTGCAATTTTTACGTATAAAATAATGTGACTAAGTATATCATAATTATATCATTTCTGTATTAATATATTATTACAAATAAATAAAAAAACAAAAATATTAAATTCACACTCTACAATTAACGTAACGTAAAATACCTTAATTTCCCAATATTGTCTTGCTCAATTAAAAAAATCTAATTATAAGGAAATCAAATGCAGGAATTTTGAAAGAACTAAAACAGTTGGCTTTTTTGTAATCTACATGTTAATGACCGAGATATCATACCAATGCAATGTGAACATCACAGATTGTTGATAGGAATTTACTATGTAATTGAGTATCTTATTTCGTTACAAATTCCTGTATTAGGCCCATTTAAATTTTATATACTTTCTGAATTATTTATTGAGCGAGAATTGTTATACATTCTTTTGAATTTAAAATTTACGGTAGAAAAAGAGCGGTGTTTCGTAACATTCCTTTTTACGGGGTAAATTAATCTTTTATATAGACCCTCTGTACATTGCTAATGTTTAACTTTTGTTTGAACGTTATACTTTATAATGAATCTAATAAAGGTTTTTTAATGAATAAATTTTTCATTTCATTCATGTGAAATGTGCCTTCGTTTGGCGAAAGAATGATTTTTGAAATAAAATGAATTAACCATTAAACTTAACACTTTTATGTTTTCTAGAGAAAAAAAATATATTTCAGGAAATTTTTCAGACACGGCTCGATATGATCCCATAATAAGCTTTCGCTTGTGTTATGGAAACCAAATGGCTGACAAACATACTAATATAATTTAAAATAAATACTTAAATAGATAATTAACACCCAGACACAAAGCAAACATCGATGTTCATCACACAAATATTTGCCCTGGGTGGGAACCGAACCCACGACCTCTGTCGGTCAGTCGAGAATAATATGTATCAAAAAAATATCCTACCTTCTATTTTATGAGTTATTTTAGTCCTATATATTTTAATACTGGCATTATTTTCTATAGAAAAAAGTGTACAAGCCGGTAAATGTAAAATCCCGTGTACAAACCCGTAGCCACTATTATTTGGCGCATTACAGGCACTTGGCACAGTTAGCATAATATAGTCTGCACCATTTATTCAAGCCTTTCAATACGAGAACCACGCATTTATATAGCTTTTAGAATTTTGTATGGATCATCATCGTACTTGCGATTAAATATTTAATGCCAAAGTTATATAGGATAACATTTCATTGTTTGAATACGTTTGATTTCCTAATTACTGAGGTCCCTTAAAGCGCAAGAAAGAAATGATCTACTTAGTAACATTGTGGTAACAGTTTAAATGCAAATAGTATAAAAATAATCATAAATAAGTGTAAGCGTTTAACCGATCTCATCTAAGGCTGACCACGCACGGACGACTTGTGCAAATTAAAACAAGAGACAACTCTACTTTGACTTGACTTTTACCAAATATCAGTTAATTATTACACATTTAATGTAATTGAGAAACATTATAACATAATCTATTAAATGAAAATACAAAACTAGCATCCTTACCGAAATGCATTATCATACATTGAATCAAAATATATCGTGACTTAAATATACTACACAGCTATTTGTTAGCTGCAAAGTCTCTCGTATACTTTTGACAAATAACTACAATATTGTCGTTCGTGTATAACCAGCCTAACTCTAGCGCATTATCATCAATCTGCCAGTCGATAATGTCAACCGGCTGAACAGTCAACAGATATCGAGCAAGTTTCCCAACGCTAGTAATGATACCGATAACATACCTTAATATAACGGTTCTGGTTATTCTTTTCGACTTCAATATTATGCAATATTTGTTGCGCTTGCATCATGGGCTGTTCAAATTAAAGTTCTGAACTACTATAATAAAATATCAGAAAACCTATAAATAAATAAATAGATTACCTTATCAAGTGTAGGACATAATAGTAAGCGGTATCATTGAAACTGGACAAAGAAAATTATATTATAAATGAATAGCCGAGAGAATTCAGAATAAATCGCTAGTTTAGTAATAAACTTTAGATAGATATGAATAGTATATTTGACCTTTCTTTGTTCGAGATACGAATTGGGTTTTGAAAATACTGAATAATTAAATTATTAATTAAGAACTGATTATTATATTTAGGTTAAAATAGTCTTTGTAGCTCCCAAAACATCATTAAAATCACACGAGTAAAATGTAGGTCAATAATAATTAATATGGATTAGAAAACACCGCCGTATATTAATTAATTTTTGAGAAATAGTGACCATTAACGCTGACCGAATGTCATTAACTTTTCATCGGGCCGTAAAACATCGTAACTTATATAGCCAACTTCAAGAGAGACCAGTAACAATTGGGAAAACATAAAGGGCGAAGTAGTGGTCATAAAACATTCAGACTGGTTCAAATATTAATAAGGGTACATGTTCACTGAGTGATCGCCGCTATTTAAGAGGTCCTTACACTTGAGCTCTCCGAACCTTGATTTAAATAAATTGATCGAAGGTGTCTCGTTTACGACGTGGATGGTTTTATTTTCCGCTGTTAAACGATAATGAGCTTTTTATGTTCGCAAAGATGATTGTTATTTAAGGCAACATAATGCGGCTTCGAGCTAATTTACATATTACCATCTTACTAAGATAATATAATACAGTATTCTTAGCTTTGATTATGCGAATATTATACGCTAAAAATAGACTGTAAAGGGTTCAAAACGCTGTATGTGTTTTATGAATTGATTAATTTTGAATGTTAATAACGTAAACGTAAAAGTGGTGGTCCTGATAACCATACTATTAATGAATTTATTGAATAAAAACATAAGTTTGATTTATGTATCTACTGCATATAGATAAAATTTTTAGGATTGATAATAATATAATCGACCCTGTTGTGAAAATATAATGAGGCTCTAAAGAAGTTAAAAATTACATAATTCAAAACGTTATAGAAATTTATTCAATGTAACATAAATATTTATACAGTCTTGGATTATTTAACGTGTGAAAATACCATTTACGGCGACAACACAGATCTTAATTACTGTCTGTTTACTGCCCAGTGGGCTGAGCCTTGCAAGTTAAATTACGCAACACTCTCAATTATTTATGACTAGCGACCCGCCCCGGCTTCGCACGGGTGCAATGGCGGCCGGCCGGTACCGCCGCAAACGCTACGTCCCGCAATTTTTAAATCTGTAATATCTTCGAAAATATTCACTTAAATCATACGGTGTAAAGGGCCATATAGATCTATATTAAATGAACAATGTATTCAAGGTATTTAATTGGTTAAGGATTAATGCTGTATTGGTTAAAATCGCTTCGAAAATTATCCATTATTTGTCGTTAAAAGTAAATGACAAAAAAAGTTATTGTGGGTTATCCATAAGAGATATACATATACCATCACGGACTTTTCTGTAGACCTTTTCAATGTGTACAATACTTAGTACATTATTTTGATAAAACTCGTAGGGTTCAGCCTGCGTTTGCAATGTAAGCGGAAAAAATGGAATTATTTACGACATCACATTAGATACCTCAAAAATAACAGTACTTCTCCACTATTTAATGGATGTTATTATACATATAAACCTTCCTCTTGAATCACTCTATCTATTAAAAAAAACCGCATCAAAATCCGTTGCGTAGTTTCAAAGATTTAAGCGTACAAAGGGACATAGGGACATAGGGACAGAGAAAGCGACTTTGTTTTATACTATGTAGTGATGTATCTCTTAAATTATAAATTTTTCATTCATATTATGTAGCAGACAATATTGTTAAAATGTATGGAATTAATCTGAAATTTGTATGAAAGTTTAGTCGAATATCGAATAATTTCTGGAAATTATGATAATTATATAATTTTGAGAATATACCTGAAATGCTCATTTGATTGTGAGGATTAAGATTCATATGTAAATTTTAATTTATAATAATTTGAATGAAATAAGTTGCATCTCTACAATTGCGAGAAATGGCTCTATGTATACGATTTCTCTACCTTAATATGACCCACATTAATAAAATCTTTTCAAAGTTAAAATTTAGCGACACATTTTAAATTTGAAACGTCATTTTTTGTATCAAAAACCTTCGTGTGTCGTTCCAGTTACATTTTAATTTCGCATTCACTAATGCGAAAATAATAATATCTTTGTGTACCAATCATTATCCGAGGCTAGTTCGTAGAATTAACTTCAGAGATTTCGTTATACAAACAATTGTTCTACTTACTGCTTATAACATTATTTTATACGTGTAGATGGAATTGTTCTAATATGGTAAAACCGGTGAAATATATTTGTCTATGTAGTTCACTACATTTACTTTTGGTTTATAGATCGTTAGTTGTATTCTATACTAATATTATAAAGCTGAAGAGTTTGTTTGTTTGAAGGCGCTAATCTCAAGAACTACTGGTCCGATTTGAAAAAATTCTTTCGGTGTTGGATAGCCCATTTATTAGGCTATATATTATCATCACGCTAAGCAACAGAAGCGGATCCACGCGGGTGAATTCGCGGAGCGCAGCTAGTTATTGTAATAAAATTGTTGTCTAGAGCGACTATTGTAAATTTTATTTCATTTCTTTACTTTGTAGTAACAGAAATAAATGCATTTTCGGCATTAAAAGCATATAAGAATATAATATTCGTTCCATATGGAACGAATATTAATTCTGTCAAATTATTTTTTACCGTTCTACAAAAATAAACCAACAATTTGGCATAATATTAGATAGAAATACATTTTATATTATATGAAATACTAGAACTAGAAATTGCCCCAACCATTAAGCATAATAACTAGGTGTTAAATAAGAACCAGCATTAAAAATATTGAGTATTCAACGCCAAGAACTCGTTAGATAACGTATTAGTCTGATAAAGAGGAAATTAAAACGCCTGCTCTATTTCCTAGAGCTAGATTTGAAACTTTCTGCTCGTTTCAATTCTATGCAGTAATTAGAGCAAAGAATGTCTACGAGTAAGAAAATTATACCAATAATAATTGGAGTGTCTGTTCGTTATATTAAAAGTAACTTATTTTTACTAAACCAGATCTATACACGGTATATAAAACAAAATAGTATATTTTATAAGTTTTGTATGTTTGTCTGTTTGGTCCGGCTAATCTCTGGAACGGCTAGACCGATTTTGACGAGACTTTCATTGACAGATAGCTAATGCAATGAAGAGTAACTTAAGCTACTTTTAAGCAACCTTAAGCTACTTTTCCATATTCCCAAAGCAACATTAGAATTAAAAGAAAAAGTAATTTACGCGGATGAAACCGCGGGACGCAGTTGATTATGAATATAATTTTTATTTTGTCTTTGGAAGATCTAATTGAATCTTCCTTCGACCTTTCCCAGAACTATTTCTTACCGAACTTAGTGAAATTGGCGAGATGTCAAAACGTCCGGAACAGATTTAGTTCCTTTATTTTTGGTACAAAAAATAGTCTCAAAATTATTCTAGGAGTGTCCTTGCCAACTTGTCCAATTTGGGAATATGACTTCTTTACACTTTTATTAACTGAAGAATATTGTGATAGCCTCACAGACGAGCCATAGGATTAGCACTTAGCAGATAGTAACACATTGTGTACTATAATATACAGTTTGATTAGTGTGTAGTTACGTGTAATCTATGTGTTCGAAAAATACAAAATCTGTTTAGTTGTTAGGTACGTGAAAATTGAACACATAAACAAGTAAACATATTGAGCATTATAATGTGAGTACGGATAAGACCAATACAATTTGTAAGGCAAAATCGTATGCGGTCTCTCACCTCACACACCACGCGACTAACACTCAAGCTTGGACATAAAACAACATACATAAATCACTTTATATATTTTGTGATACCACTTATCCCTGAGGTCTATTATCGATTCCAGGTCTGTATAACTGAAGGGAAAGTTTTACTTCAACAAAACATTTATTCCCTCGGCGAATTTTAGGTCTATATTGTTTGCTATACTGTCTGACATTAAAACGGGGTACACACTGAGGGACAGTTTAGGCTTAAATAAACTTTAGAAGCTATTTATTAAACTAAAATATATTAACAACGAACACATAAAAGCGGCTGGATTCAAAATATAAGCTTTTTATTCCGTCTATTTTGAAAAAAAAAACTTCTCTGTTTCATTACTTAAAAATGGGGCTATGCCCTTCAAAGAAATAAAGTTATTTCTAATTTCGACACAGAAGAAACCCACTGGTTGGGATAAATACCTAAGTAGGAAAAGCGGAAAAACTCATACAAAAAATACCGCTAGGAAAAACTCAAGCAAAAACAATAAATTAAATACATTCGTTTTTTTACCATTTTTTTTCCAACGTTATGAACAGTTCAGTGAAATTATTAACTTTCAGGCAGAGTCTTTGTAAGATGTTTTGACAGACACTGAAATAACATTAAATTTCCAAGAATTGTTTCTTAAAATAACGTCTAAAATCAAACAAGAAAATGTTATCATTCATAATCGTTATTATATTCAACATCACAGAAGTCAACGAGCTTCTGTTTAAGAGCTTTCTTAGATAAGGCTTTAAAAGACGACGCAGAAATAGTCCTCTTTTCTTCCATTATACCAACGAAATTAACTTGTAAGAACAATTTGAATTTATAGTTAAATTAGAATTTATGAAGATAAAAGATCAAAGATGTATTTATTTCATTCAGGTATTCTAGAGGAATTAAAATTATTTATATAAGTTAAAAGTATTCAATGCTCATTGTTAACACACAGCTCCCGTCAAACATCTTACCACTGTGAAGTTAGATATTTTCTCTATCTTTCCTTGTCTATCGCATTTAAAAATGTATTAGCATCTCCACTCGTGAGGTACTTCAGAGTGGTCAAGAAATGTACTGAAGCATACTGTGATATCCATATTGACAACGGACCAGTGGGCGGGGCTTAAAAAACATGGCTACGTATTGTGTGCAACAAAAGAATTAACCAGAAGTTTACATTGAATTAGTGTCATCAATTTTAATTATTTATGTTTTCTATAAATGATTTTTTTCAATTTGTTGGATCATGAATGGATTAATGAATCCTCATTAATATCATTATGTTTTTTCACAGTATCCTTCTTTAAACTCCGATTTACTAGACGCTGATGTCGTGCCTCTATATTTTTTTTAGCTTTATTTGATTCTCTAGCAGAGCTTGGTAGATTACACGATGGAACACATGTTTTTTTTAAAGTCATCTTTTTAGTAATAACACCTGAAAAACAAATTTTTCAATTAGTTTTAGATTTATATTCACATTTATATTTGAGGTTAAACATTGTCAACTTACTTGGTACAATAAAATCATTCCTTTGAAAATGTAATGAACACACTCTCATATGCGGATTTATATTTTTCAATTTTAAAGCACGCTGCCAGGCTTTACATCGATCTACTTTTTCTTTTTTTCCGAAATAATTTTCAACATAAACAAAACTGCTACCAGGTTTGGGTATAGCATGAAAACTAACTTCTAAATTCGTATGAGATTTACTACCACAACCGTTCACCGCACAATAAACTCTACTTTTATTTTTAGTACGAAATTTTAAAGAATTTTTATTAATTTAAAAAAAAAAAAAATTTTAATAGATTCGGTAATATACTTGTGTACTTAAGTGCACACTAAAACTAGTTCTTTTTTTGAACACCAGGTGTCGTGACCAAAGTGGTCCGTTGTCAATAGAAAGTTAGGAAAACTTTCATCAGAGTAATTTCATCAACTCAAGTGCACTTCTTAAAGTATTATGTGGTTATGTAATTAAATCAAACAATGACTACACAAATACACGTGTGCCTATTGAGTATTGGGCATTGGCCCTTCCGAGTAATGCTCTTCAAAAGAGTCGAGTGGGTATTAACAAGCAAATGAAAATATATTAAACACTAGCTGTGCCCGCGACTTCGTCCGCGTGGAATAGTGACTGCATAGTAGTTACTACTTAACTTTTATTGAATAAACACGTACTACCATAAATAATTAAAAGAACAGTTAGTAAAATTTATTACTAAACTGAGCTAAAAAATAAAAAAATAAGTGCCTAATTAATTTTCTACGTAAAATTTATTTTAAATTATGGCATATTATTTTTTAGGCACCAGGAGGGAGAGGAGCAAATTTATTTACCTTCCTTCCTTGTATGGATGTTTTTGACAATATATTGTGCAGCAACTGAGTGCCGAGGCAAACGTCAAAACGTAAAGGAATAGAATCCGCTATCGATACTAATTGACATAAGCGTATGATGTTTTGCTAAGGATTTGTTCACCCTACCAACCACGACGACGACCACGAACAAAATTTTCATCCAGTCGCAATTTAATAAAATTGTGCAAAACACAATTAAAAATCAATTATTAAAATTTCCTGTCGTTCTGGTGATTGGAATTTTTATTTTTGAGATCAACGATGAATGAAAAAATAGATTTTTCGTAGAAACAGTGGCTCCTAGAAAAAAATGTATGTGAAGTTTTTTAAAGATAATTTTATAATCTACAATTTTGGTAAAAGTTTAGGATACCATACCATACCATCATTATCATAATAATATATCTTATATATATATTTTTTTATAATGGTACTTAATTTTAAAGATCGTCGGGAAGTTTGTAAAATTATATATATTCCTTTTCCTTCGTTGCGTTGGGTTTTTTTTTTAATTTTTAAACTTCGGTTTCTTATTTTCATTTAATATTTTCAAGTGAGCGAGACCAACCTCTACCTCCATAATACATTCCTACATCTGACATCTTTTAAGTTGGGCCGTAACCGTGCATAAATTGTAATGGACCACAGTGGCAAAAGAAGTGGTATATTTAAGAAAAAAAATTGCCAAGGGCCAGGCCTATGTGGCTTTGAGAAGAGTTCAAAATTTCCAGGGTGTGGCTATCCTCTCGCTCCCATGTCCCCCTCTTCTTTCACAGACTTTCAACCCTTCCCTTTCCATCCCTAGTAAATGGCAGAACCGATTTTGATGTAAATAATATTATCTAATTGTACCTATATGTACACGTCATATCCTATCGTTTGATGCTCCATTTGGTTTATTTATCTAACCACTGTCACCCCTAAAGTGCCCTATATGTAAAAAACGGATGAACCGATTTCGATAAAACATTACTAATTTACATTCACCCGTTATGCACATTCATTTGATATATCACTTAGGTAGGTACTATCACAATATTTGACAACATTCGTTTCTTTCATTCCCACTTATACCTATACAGGGTGTAATCGTTAAGTGTGCACAGGCGATTTTTCCGTAAGTATTACAGATAACAAAAAACTTTAAACTGATATCGAAAGTACTTAACCTAATGAGTAAAATGGCGGTAATAAATTTTTAAAAATAAATCGAGAAATATCAAAAAAATTATCTTTAAACCCTCCCATTCATTAAGTATGAAATATGAATATCCCATATACCTACATTTAATATGAAAGATTTTAGCTTTTTTTTTCTTTTTTTGGTTTTCTGCTTTAATTACTTCGCAAATTTGAAGTGACATTTTCCACATTTTTCCGGACATTTTCACGCATTTTCCGGATATTTTCCGGGAATTATCCAGGCATTTTCCGGACATTTCCCTGACATAGCCTGTAAATGTCTGGAAAATCCCCGGGAAATGCTCGGAAAATCCCCGGAAAATGTCTGTAAAATCCCCGGAAAATGCCAGGGAAATGTCCGGAAAATGTCTGGAAAACATCGGGAAAATCCCCGGGATATGCTCGGAAAATCCCCGGAAAAAGCCTGGGAAATTCCCGGAAAATAGCCGGAAAATGCCTGGGAAATGATCGGAAAATGCGTGGAAATTTCCGGAAAAACCGTGGAAATTCCCTGGAAAATGCCTGGAAGATATCCGGAAAATGCGTGAAAATGTCCGGAAAATATCCGGTAAATGCGTGGAAAATCCCCGGAAAATGCCAGGGAAATGTCCGGAAAATGTCTGGGAAACATCCGGAAAATCCCCGGGAAATGCTCGGAAAATGCCTGGGAAATTCCCGGAAAATGTCTGGAAAATCCCGGATAATAACCGGAAAATGCCAGGGAAATGTCTGGAAAATATCCGGAAAATGCGTGGAAATTTCCGGAAAAAGCGTGGAAAATGCCTGAAAATGCCAGGGAAATGTTTGGAAAATATCCGGAAAATGCGTGGAAATTTCCGGAAAAAGCGTGGAAAATGCCTGAAAATGCCAGGGAAATGTCTGGAAAATATCCGGAAAATGCGTGGAAATTTCCGGAAAAAGCGTGGAAAATGCCTGAAAATGCCCGGAAAATGCTCGAAAAATGCGTGGAAATTTCCGGAAAAACCGTGGAAAATCCCTGGAAAATGCCTGGAAAATATCCGGAAAATGCGTGAAAATGTCCGGAAAATATCCGGTAAATGCGTGAAAATGTCCGGAAAATATCCGGAAAATGCCTGGAAAATCGCCGGAAAATGCCTGAGAAATGTCCGGAAAATGTCTGGGAAATGCGTGGAAAATCCCCGGAAAATGCCAGGGAAATGTCCGGAAAATGTCTGGAAAACATCCGGAAAATCCCCGGGAAATGCTCGGAAAATCCCCGGAAAAAGCCTGGGAAATTCCCGGCAAATAACCGGAAAATGCCTGGGAAATGCTCGGAAAATGCGTGGAAATTTCCGGAAAAACCGAGGAAAATCCCTGGAAAATGCCTGGAAAATATCCGGAAAATGCGTGAAAATGTCCGGAAAATATCCGGTAAATGCGTGAAAATGTCCGGAAAATATCCGGAAAATGCCTGGAAAATCCCCGGAAAATGCCTGAAAAATGTCCGGAAAATGTCTGGGAAATGCGTGGAAAATCCCCGGAAAATGCCAGGGAAATGTCCGGAAAATGTCTGGGAAACATCCGGAAAATCCCCGGGAAATGCTCGGAAAATGCCTGGGAAATTCCCGGAAAATGTCTGGAATATCCCGGAAAATAACCGGAAAATGCCAGGGAAATGTCTGGAAAATATCCGGAAAATGCGTGGATATGTCCGGAAAAAGCGTGGAAAATGCCTGGAAAATGCCCGGAAAATGCTCGGAAAATCCCCGGAAAATATCCGGAAAATGCGTGAAAATGTCCGGAAAAAGCGTGGAAAATGCCACTTCAAATTTGCGAAGTAATTAAAGCAGAAAACCAAAAAAGAAAAAGAAAGCTAAAATCTTTCATATTAAATGTATATGGGATATTCATATTTCATACTTAATGTATGGGAGGGTTTAAAGATAATTTTTTTGATATTTCTCGATTTATTTTTAAAAATTTATTACCGCCATTTTACTCATTAGGTTAAGTACTTTCGATATCAGTTTAAAGTTTTTTGTTATCTGTAATACTTACGGAAAAATCGCCTGTGCACACTTAACGATTACACCCTGTATATAGGTATAGTAAATGGATGAACCGATTTTGATTAAATATGTCTAATTATACTTTACACGTCATGCCCTTTCATTTCATATGTCACTTGAGTCAAAATTCACTTTTTTTATTATCTACCACTTTTATACCTATATCAAATAAATGGATGAACCGTTTTTGATAAAATTTGACTTATTTTTACTGATAGGTCGTTCACTTTCATTTAATATATCACTAAAGTATATTCGACAACTTTAGTTATTTTCATTCCCACTTTTACACAATAAATGGATGAACCGATTTTGATACAGTTTATTTAAGAACCAGCGTCGGAAAATATGCTGCCTAACAAAAAAACATCATCTAATTCGGATTACCTGCTAGCGAGCTACGGTGGCACAAACACACACACACACAGCGGTCAAACACTTATCACCCATATTTTTGCATCGGGGGTTAAAAATATAATATTATAAATACGACATAATTTAAAGGACATTTTATGTATAAAATTTACCTAGAAATAAGTATAATTTTAATTTGACCCCTCCCCCCTACTACCTCAGCTTACCCCCCCACCCTTGGGGACTTTCGATATGATCACTTGGACATAACAGATAACTTACGTTTTATCGTACACTGTATGTGTACCATAGAATGCCTTAGCAAATTTTCGCCGTGAGTACTTAAATGGTCATAACTTTTTTATTTATGAACCTATTGACATGAAACAAACACTAAATGTTAAATGAAGATTACCACAATATATTAGTGAAAACCGCATCGAAATCGGATAAGCCGTTTCTGAGATTAGCGTGTTCAAACATACAGACAAACAGACAAACAGACAAACAGACAAAAAAATTTTTAACTACAGTTTTGGGTTTGGGATCGATTTAATAATAACCCCTGCTAATTTTTTTTTACATATTTTCATTGTACAGACACCACTTTTCTAGAATTTTATTATATGTATTGATGATGATGATGATGATTTATAGTAATATTATATTCATGTCATACATTTTCAATTAAACTTTAGTGAAATTAATAGGTACCTATAACTGTTTTCTCTACTATTAATTTGTTATATTTTACTGAAATCGCTGTATAGTTTCAAACCTTTCATGTGAAAGGTTTATTTTTGATATCTATGAAGAGATACTATCGAGTTAGAAATGTAACTTTTGTAAAAAAGTTTATCATCAAATTCTTTTGAATCGAAATAAAATATCTTTCGATAATAGTTTTACACAAACTGTTTCTTTTTCAATTTAAATTACTTTTATATAGAGTGTTTAATCTGTTATAATTTTATACAACTTCTACAAAAGTATTTTTCCAGTTAAACAACTTTTATTTTAAAGTATTTCATCAATTACAAATTGAAAACAAGCTGTTTGAAGTCACAATATAACCAAACAAAACATTGTTATTAAATCATAGCCACAAATTGCTTGGGGTCAATTTAATTTCAAATTTAAGGTGCTATTACCTTGTAAGA
This sequence comes from Colias behrii, assembly GCA_029959065.1. Classification (NCBI taxonomy): domain Eukaryota; kingdom Metazoa; phylum Arthropoda; class Insecta; order Lepidoptera; family Pieridae; genus Colias; species Colias behrii. The sequence goes on from JARWMC010000018.1 coordinate 7,672,981, forward strand.
GGTTTGGAAGTCACTTATTATGTGGATATAAACACAGTCTTAACAACCGTCATTATAACAGTTCATAATTAATAGCTATGTATCAATCTTATTGTCACACAACATGCGAACATTGTTTGCTTTGTGGGAACAACTGTTGTATTTTAAAATGTCAGACAAGTACACAAAATAAAAACTATTAGTTCAGCTATTAAAGTCGCAAAAAGACCGCATTTTGAATACGTTTATGTTGTTTCTATTATCATACTGTACGTAATACAGTGCAATTAGAAATATTGGATTTTGATGAAAATAGAAAGAATGATGTAGGAAGTTATAAAGATTACATTTTTCTATTATAAGAGAAAATATGAGGAGTCATACATGCTAACTGAAAATTATGCGCAAAACTTATTAGAATAAATTAATAAATTGCCTCAGATTAATATTTATAGTAGGAAGCGGAATGCACCATATTTCTTTTTTCCTTCGCTGCGCATTTTTATGCACTAGAGAATATACAATTTTGCATTTTATATTTTATATATGACCTTTTTGATATAACGTCCGAGATTTTTCTAGTGAATAGTTAATATTCAGTTCCTTGCCAAAGAACTTTGTATACAGAAAACTAGACGAGAAAAGAAAAATTCACGAGCCAACTAAATCTGTACGAACGAAGAGGTTCAGTTTGATACAGTTAAATTTTATAAAGATGCATGCAATATAGATACGAAAAGTTAGCTTTTAAATGGCGTATAAATATCGCAAACGGTAAGCTCTAGATTTTTGTATGCAAATGAGGAACAAATAAAGAAAAAAGCGGGTTAAAAGGTTGATGTTCATTAGATACCTGCTTTTCCTAAATATTTTTAATTAAATTGAAGAATTACATTGACTTAAGAGTTATAATATATCTGACTTTAAACTTTATTTAAGCCACCATTAAGGGTACAAGTAATTAAGGGTAAGTACATAGTTTAAAGTAATGTAACGACTACTACAAAAATGACATATTGAACAAATAACAAATGTCTCTTTATTTACTATATCTATATTTTTTTTACAATCAACTTAATGTTCACGTCAATTACTCAATAATAAATAGTTTGAGTAAGAATTTACGCTCAGCAAAAATTGTAAATATTTAATGTGATCTAATAAATAATATATCATACTGACACGACAATTGTGTATTCATTTGTAACTGTATTAATTACTCATTTACATACAATGGTACACAACATTACATAACCGTTATTTTATTTTATAGAATAGTTTTCTATGATTTAATGACTTGATTATTAATCAATTTCCATTATAGAATGCGATAAATATATATTTTACTTGATCGCTCTATGTCCTTTTTTTAGTTCTTCCATCAAAGTACCTTCTCAAGGTTGGTCACTTATCGCAGAATGTTTAGTATCACCATAACCATAAGACAATATTTCGCGATCTTTAATTAAGACCATTGCTTATAAATTTATAAATAATAGAAAAAATTCGATCACGAGGCGGGATTCGAACCCGCGTCCTTCACGTCAATCCGGGGCGGACGCCTGACCAAATTCATCCAAGCGTACATTCCTTATAAATTTATATTTAAACCAAAAATATCAAATCAAGATTTTTGTTTGTTGAACCGACTTGATTTAAAATCTTCTTATGCACTTCTAGACAACGCAAACCATATTGGATAGATTTGTCATGACAAATCAAACTTATTCCTACGGTTACTAGATCTCTTGAAAAATTGCTTTACAATCGTTACATTCGCCACGGCTAGGGAAAGGGAATACATAGTAACAAGACATTCCAGTACAATAAGTAACAGCTGCTCACATTCTGCTGATCTCGTCTGATTACCGCAGATTACTGGTGGTAGCTATTTATACCAATATTACAACAACGCTACGTATCGCGTGGGATTACATGGACATTAATATATCCTTTTAAGGACGAAGTAATGCTGTTATTGAATTCGGTATTCGGTAGATAAGATCTTTACTATGAAGTTTCAAACACTATGATTGAAGAATAACAGTTTTTTTTATTGAGTGTTTAAGCACAGTTTTCTATTTTCTCTTGCTTAGGTATATATGGTATGATAGCATTAAGTCATTTCTCTACAAGTTTTTTAATCGGTCGTATGTACATATATCATCCTTTCACAAAGTTGTCTATCTTAACTATTGTAATATTGAGCCAAAACAGATAGTAAATTTATACATAATAATGATATTCCATGTCGCCAGCCCAAACGCATTAGAACTTACGGCCACGGCAATTCAGTGTACAATGTAAACAATAAACAATAAACAATAACTTTATTTCCAAAATATAAGATAGGTACATAGAAATTGAAAACCCTTGCTCCCACACTAGGATTCCCTGTGTCGTGGGAACAAGTTTCTTCCAGTGGTACATTTTACTCCTTAAGCTAAAAAATAAACTATTACATTAAAAATCTTCTATACAAAAACAATTTTATTTATTACTTTATAACAATACTAGATTTCCGCCCGCGGCTTCGCCCGCGTTTTCAAAGGAAAACCCGCATAGTTCCCGTTCCCGTGGGATTTCCGGGATAAAACCTATCCTATGTGTTAATCCAAGTTACCCTCTATATGTGTGCTAAATTTCATTGTAATCGGTTCAGTAGTTTTTACGTGAAAGAGTAACAAACATCCATACATCCATACATCCATACATCCATACTTACAAACTTTCGCCTTTATAATAGTATTAAGATAAAATATATAAATACATGCTTCTATACCTATAGTTAAATTCAATACAAATTTAAACATTCGAGTGAGTGTGTGTCCATGTGTGTATGACGTGTGTGGTGTGTATGTTGTGTGTGTGTGTGTGTGTGTGGGTGGGTTCATCAGTAAATTAAATTGAAAGTAATTTTCTAGTTGTTTCATGCTTCCAATTTCAAAAGATCTTCAGTCTGAATATAGTCAAAGCCTTGCATCCATACTTTAAGGGACTTTTTTAGTTTCCATCTGGTCATTTTAAAAATATTTAATTTAATGTTTATTTTAGTATATAAGTAAGGACCCAGGAAAGAAAAGAATTTATGAGCAAAAGAAGTGTGAGTGGTAGGAGTTTTCCATGTGAGACGTCTACTTTCAGGATTAATTATGGTTCTAGCAGCTGATTTGTGGAATTTTAAAATGAGTGCCATTAAAAATAGCTTCCGTACACTAAATTGGCCGGTTTCTAGGTACAATTGCTTTGTTGGAAATCGAAAAGGCTTTTTATATGCCACTTTAATTACTGCCCTTTGTGCCCTTTCCACCCTCAGCAGTATGGTTTTACAAGCTGCACCCCATGCACATATTCCATAACACAGAATAGACTGACACAGCGCTGTGTACACAATGCGTATCGTTTCTGTATCAGCCACATTTCTTAAGAGTTTGAATATGTACATGAGTTTGCGAACTCTGGAACTTAATGCACGTGCTTGACTCTCCCAAGTTAGTTTCTTATCAATTATGACACCGAGATACTTGATTTCATCTACTATTTGGAGGTTAGGGCACGAGCATAGTGGTGTTCCATCATTGCAGTGGTGGATGGTAAACCTCATGTACACCAATGTACATCATAAATTCAAATTACTAAGAGCCATGTAAGCCTTACCTTATGTTGTTATTGTCGGCTATTATGTGGGTACTTAGCCGTAATTCACAATGTTTACTACAGCTATAAATAAGTATTCGATTGCTGCCTTGTTTATATTACCTATTTGCTTATTGTAATTCAAAACAACTTTCGTCTCATAATGGTAGAACCTTTCACTAATCGAATAAATAGCAAATACTTAGATATTTTTGAATACTATAACAATTATATGTAAGTCCCGTCCAATGTGTCAATTGTATTTAAAATCCAAAAGATTCTCATAGCCGATTTTTTCTGATTTCAGAACTGCGACCAACTTATAAACTGTGAATATATGGATGGATAGAAAAAGAATAAATACCTTTATTAATTTGTAATGAGCATTTTGAAAAACAAAAAAAAAATAAAGGATATTATAATATTCACTAGCGGAACGAAATTCCTCTACCTTCAGGAATCTGGTAGCAAAGCGGCAAGGAGCGTTTTATGGCTGCAAGAATCACGTTTCAAACATAAAAACGTAAATCATTACTTACAAGTTTAGTTGCAAGTCCGTTCCTCATTACCATAATATGTAAATACAACACTTAATTGCTATCAAAATGAAACCCATAAAATTGTCTTATAACCTCAAAATCCAATCGGAATTATTTCCCAATAATACCAATGTTCTGATGAGAATTAAAACATTCTAATTAAAAACTTGCCGCGTCGAATATCAACAGATCGTAAAGTGATTCGTTTTATTTGTTTTCCAGTTCTTTGATATTTGACCGCCATTAAATTGGAGATATATTTTTCGAAATAAAAATTGGCTTATGCTGATATTTTAAATGTGTGTGTTTTATTTCGGTTGGAAGGATTTTATTTGAGAAATTGAAACGTGTACAAATATTAAAGTAAATTAAAGTATGTTTAAAAAATGTTATTTTGGTGGAATACGCATGAATACACAGTACAGAATTCGAAGAACATCATCTTTTAGATGATTTATTTTATATTTAGATATTTAAAAACACAGTATTTAGATATTAAGTATTTCAGTGATGAAATGTTTTATGCACCTGTATTTTCATAGTAAAAAGAGCTTTATTTGACACATTCATTTGGAATAGTAATTAGATCTTTTATATATTGTTAAAAACACAGGTTAAAATCGTGCAAGCATGTATAGCTTGTATCAACTAACAACACTATCCAGTATCCACATAAGTAACTGATTTTAATGAAACTATGCGCAACATAAAGATAATTTTGCCCTTAGATAAGACGTGGGCTTTCTAAGTGAGGCTAGTTTATTGTTTCATATAAATTTTTCTTTCTCATCTTTACGGTTCACCATAACCCTAGATCTTACATAAAAAATTAGCTTTTTACCAATATGGAAAAATTTGATAGGAATAACTATTAATTTTTGGAGGAATGAAACCAGAATAGAATCAGATAACTAATCTCCGATATTTCATAAAATAAATAATCTAACTGTGTCTATTTGTATTCCGACTTTCGCAAAAAGCTCTAAAATTACTAATGCAATTTTTAAGGAAAGGGAATAATTTGTAAAAAAATAATTTTAAAATGATGATAGTTACACCACAGTCACCACAGACTGCCAGTATAAAATAAAATTTAAAAAAATGTAAGGAAAAATTCACATCAAAAGAAACCTCTGTAGAATCTGTGGTGCCTATTTTCAAACCTGAAGCTATAGTAATATGTATAGTAAATGGCACTTCACACTTCGAGTCTTATGAAAACGGTACTTTTGTGTAGGTGTCGACGAATAGCAGCATCAAAGATTTATTGTATGTTCATTTTTGGCTATTTACTAGCTTTTAACACGCTCCCATTTTATATAAAATATTCTTGTGCCTTTTTATTAGTGGCAAATTGGATTCGTTTTTCTTTTATTGTATCCAAGTCAATCCGTGACCACAAATCAATAAAAAGATAATAAATCTTTTGTCGAATTCCATTTTCCCAATATCGGGGCCGAAATTAAAACAAACCTACAACTTATACATTAGTTCTAACATATCCATCCATCAATCTGTCAAGGCCAGTTTAGGTTAGGTAAAACAACCTTAGGGTACGCTTGGGTAATGCTATATACATAGTAAGCAGAATCATAGCCTCGTTTTATCATAATTCTATGTAGTCACTTGTTTCTTTTCTAAATTTTATCATCATCATCATCAGCTTATATACGTTCCCACTGCTGTGACACGGGCTTCCTATGAGGATACCCTCAAAAGTTCTTCGAATAAACAAAGTTTACAGTAGGGAATCATCAACACCTCAACATAAAAAGTAATTCCAAAGAGACGCACTCAAAACACAAAACTTCAAAAGATGCTTCAAGATGCCTCAGTCGAACAAATACTTGGAACATTAGGTATTATGTGTCAATGTCGCGAACATACAGTCTCACTTTATTTCTAGTGCGACCTCAATCCCAATGATTGTTACGACCTCACGCGTCGGATTCAAATGGACGATTCAACCCCTTTCTAAGAGCTGTGATGGACCGTGTCGTCACCAAATATCCTATTCAAAAAGAAACTGGAACGGGGTCGCTAAATAAAACTCCGGTCAAGATCTTTATGGAGAGATCGTATTTCAAATGTGTATTTCTTGATAAATATTTTCGCAAAGATACTTAGATAGATATATAGAATAAGAGCCTTGGGAATTTATTCGATCCCCAATTTTTATTTGCGAAATTATGAAATTTCATCTCGAAGTTCGGAGAAATCATTACCAATATCGGGTATTCAATCAAAAGAAATATAGAATCTATTAGTATTGGCTTATTTCTAATAACAGCATTGGCGTAGACAAATAAAGTGCCTACAATTTAAACTAATAGGAAAACTATAAGATACCAATACTTAAACGTATATAAGAATCTTTTTACCTTAAAAACAATAGTACAATTCTTTATCAATATAAGTATGTACTACATAAAGATCAAATAAATGTCCTACTCTACATTTTTATTTTTTACCATCCATATTATTCCCAGAACCAAAACGTCGCGTTAATTACAATCATTGCTACAGATAAATTAATCGAACGACACAGTAACAATTGGATGACATTGTATATGAGCGTTTATTTTGATTGAGAACATCTCTTTGCCGAGTGAATTCATATTTCAAATACTCGTATCATAGTATAAGTTCTCTTTGTACTATGCTCGGTACCAAACGGAGTTAGGTCAATGATTTTGTACAAAATAACGCTTTAGCATGCTTCGATATTTCACGTACTGTGGGATATGACATACATTTCGTAATATCCTATACGGAAAGTACTCAACTGCTAAAAGTCTACGAAGTGTCTAGTCGTCCGCTAAACGGATGAATAAAATAAATTAGTCGTCCGATTACCGGATGAATAAAATAATTTAATCGTCCGATTACCGGATGAATAAAATAATTTAATCGTCCGATTATTCGGATGACTAGATAACCTTTTACACTAAAGCTAGTTGGGTTGGACTAAAGCAAAGGGGGCGCAGGACTTAGAAAATTTTTGATGGAGTTGGTGTCATTATAACACCTATTTATTATTGTTTTATCGTAAAGATTACGCTAATATAAGCATGTTTTATAGGAACAACTTTTCTCTAAAATCAAAAATGGCCGAGATATTCGCCCTCAATTCATTAGGTTAGGTTTAGGTTAGGTTAGCCCTTAGGTTAGGTTAGGTTAGGTTTCTTAAAAAAAAAACTACACAGAAATAGGAGCCCCGCTTCGCGGGGCTCCGTCGACGCGCAAAAAAAAAATCAAGTTTAGGTTAGGTTAGCCGTTAGGTTAGGTTAGGTTTCTTAAAAAAAAAACTACACAGAAATAGGAGCCCCGCGAAGCGGGGCTCCGTCGACGCGCAAAAAAAAAAATCAAGTTTAGGTTAGGTTAGCCGTTAGGTTAGGTTAGGTTAGGTTAGGTTTCTTAAAAAAAAACTACACAGAAATAGGAGCCCCGCAAAGCGGGGCTCCGTCGACGCGCAAAAAAAAATCAAGTTTAGGTTAGGTTAGCCGTTAGGTTAGGTTAGGTTAGGTTAGGTTTCTTTAAAAAAAAACTACACAGAAATAGGAGCCCCGCGAAGCGGGGCTCCGTCGACGCGCAAAAAAAAAATCAAGTTTAGGTTAGGTTAGCCGTTAGGTTAGGGTAGGTTAGGTTTCTTAAAAAAAAACTACACAGAAATAGGAGCCCCGCGAAGCGGGGCTCCGTCGACGCGCAAAAAAAAATCAAGTTTAGGTTAGGTTAGCCGTTAGGTTAGGTTAGGTTAGGTTTCTTTAAAAAAAAACTACACAGAAATAGGAGCCCCGCGAAGCGGGGCTCCGTCGACGCGCAAAAAAAAATCAAGTTTAGGTTAGGTTAGCCGTTAGGTTAGGGTAGGTTAGGTTTCTTAAAAAAAAAACTACACAGAAATAGGAGCCCCGCGAAGCGGGGCTCCGTCGACGCGCAAAAAAAAATCAAATACCTACGTGTGCCCTCCTCCCCCCTCTCCTCCCCCCACAAAAAACCTATAATACGTGCGGCAGTTCTCTAAAGAAACCCCGATAACCTAACTATATAGATAAATAGATGTTATCGGACGATTAAATTATTTTATTCATCCGGTAATCGGACGACTAATTTATTTTATTCATCCGTTTAGCGGACGACTAGCGCTGTCCTTATAATAATCATAATCATAATCATTTATTCACCATAAATAAATACAAGATTATATACATAGAAATAATTATCTTAATTAATTAAACATAAAAACACAATGATATTATAATAGTACCTGATAATTAAAAAGATAATAATATGACCTGCAGACCTACACTAAGACAGCTTGTATCGTAGGCCTGCAACCCTTCCTGATTACACAATAAGGTAAGTGGTACTCATTATATAGTAGGTATTAAAAATTATCTGATATTATCAATCAAAATTATTTATACATATAGGATTATATTAACATTAAATTTACATTTACATTTTTATTTATTAATTTATTATAAACTAAATGAAATCTGCGCCTATATTAACGCCTTTATTTATAAGTGTGTAACTATGTGTGAATGTGTGTGTGTGTGTGTGTGTGTGTGTGCGCGCGTGCGTGCGTGTGTGTGTGTGCGTGCGTGCGTGTGTGTGTGTGTGTGCGTGTGTGAGTGTGTGTGTGTGCGATTTGTGGCAAGATAGAGAAAATAACATGGATCAGACTATAACTTTAAGCATTTGCTCAATAGCTTCATAATCATACTCAATCAACCAGTTTCTTATGGCACTGTTGGCATCTCTTATGGACATCGAAGGCAGAGCTACAATATCTTTGGCCATTCTATTGTATATGAGAGGTCCAAGAAATGCTTGCTGGCGTTGAGCAAGTTTAGTGCTTGTTTTGGGCTGAGAGAAGACTTTATCTTTCCTTCTTTTACCTATAGGGTTCAAACTGATTAAGTGGTGCTGATTTAAGAGAATTTTTTGAATAAAGAGTTGTCTTACAGTTAGTACCCCACATTCAGCAAATAACTCTGATGTACCAAAATAAAAAGGCCTGGAAATAGCGACTTTCAATACCGCTCTTTGAGCCCGTTCCAGAATTAACATATTGGTACTTGGAGCACCTCCCCAAGAACTGCAGCAATAGGTTAGTAGTGGCTTACAGAGTGCATTGTAGACTTTAATTATTAGGTCACGATCTGCGACTTCTCGGAGATTTTTAAAAACATAAATGAGCTTCCGAATTCTCTTACTTAGATACTCAATGTGAGGTTTCCAGCAGAACCGGCTGTCTAGGATAATTCCTAAGTACTTGATGGAGGTGACGCGTTCCAGTTCAGGACATGCACAGGAAGAAATTTGGCAGCTCAGATGTGCCCTTAATGAAATTTGCTCAGGACGATTACGCGTTTGAGAGAAAAGTATATACTTGGTCTTTGCTATGTTAAGGGAGAGCTTATTATTCTGAAGCCAAGTAATTACTAGTTTTAAACCTTCCTCAGCATTTGACTGAGCCTCCTGCCAACTGTTCCCAGTGAATATTAGAGCTGTATCGTCAGCATAGGAGAAAATTTTACCTTGCTTCAAGGAGATATTAAAGAGGTCATTAACGTAGACCAGAAAGAGACTCGGGCCGAGTACACTGCCCTGTGGTACACCATAGCTAACTTTCCGGTTTTCACTGATATAGTCACCAATTTTAGTTTTTTGTTTCCTGTTAGTCAGATAATCTTTTAGTAGTGACAGTGCATTCTCCCTGATACCTACCTTCTCTAGTTTATCCACAAGGGCGGGTATGGAAACCGTATCGAATGCCTTTGCTAAATCAAGAAAAACTCCAACTACTTTTTTTCGTTTGTCCAAATTATCAACAATGTATTCTGAGATATTAGATACAGCATTTTCAGTTGATCGGCCCGCCCTAAAACCATATTGCGATGAAGATAGAATTTGGTATTTTTCGAGAAAGTTCATTAGTCGTTTGTTTATTACTTTTTCAAGCACTTTGGATAACACCGGGAGAATAGAGATGGGTCTGTAGTTTTCGACACTATCGCTGCACCCACCCTTATGAATAGGAACAATTATAGAAGTTTTAAAAGCATCAGGGAAAATCCCTGTCGTGAGACTTCGGTTGCAAATGTGAGTTATGACGGGCACAAGCACAGTAGCCGAGCTCTTAATGATTTCCGCTGTGATACCATCATATCCCGCTGCACAATCACTCTTTAAATTTTTAATTATGCCATGTATTTCGTCTGGGTCTGTTTCTAACATGACAATGGAATTGGTTTGTGAAAGAGTATGGTTTATTTTAGTTGACATAGCTGTGGCTTTAATCTTCTCAGCTAGAGTCTTTCCCACGCTAACAAAGTAATCGTTTATAAAGTTGATAGAGCTAGTTGGGTTATCTTTTACTTTAATTAGGCCCACATTTTTATTTTCATCTCTTTCAGTATTAGTAACTTTTTTTATTGCCTGCCATGTTTTTTTAATGTTGTTTTGATGTTTTAGAAGTTCAGCTTTGTAATAATCTCTTTTCAAGTTTTTTAATAATTTCGTACAAAAGTTTCTATAACGTAGGTAAGTAATCCTTAGAATTTGGTTATTAGGAACGTCTTTCAGTCTTATGTGCATGTTGTCTCGAGTCTTTATACAACGGAGAATTCCAGGTGTAATCCACGGTTTTAGTATTCGTTGCTTACCTGATATCTTAAAGGTCTTAGAACAATATTTCATGAGGTTAATTAACTTACAATACAAAATATCTGTCGCTAAATTTACATCCATTGCTTCTAGAACCTCACTAAAGTCAGCAGCCTTCAAATCATTGCATAATTTTATTACGTCAATTTTAGTTACAGTTCTACTAAAGCTCAATTTACTAGATTTTTCTTTAATTATATTTAACATAACTGGCTTATGGTCAGTTACATAAGTGTCAATAATAAGTGTGGTATATTGACACCTTGTTTTGAGCATTACATGATCAAGGCACCTATTCCCACGGGTTATCAGCGTGTGACTAGCTGTAGCTGTAGCGTGTGAATAAGCTGGAAATTATTTCACAGAGGTAATTATTATTCAGATCTAAAAGTAATCATTATTCAATAGTTAAAAACGTGGAAATTACCTATCGAATGGCAACATTCAATTCTACAATACAACTAATGTTATGCCATTACAAATGTTGAATCAAACTCTTAAGAATGCATACGTTTGCTTGTAATTTGAAACAACAAAGCTGATGATTCGATACGACCCTAAAAAAAGCAATTTGTACTTCGGCATATGGATATATCTGCTATCAGCTACGAATTTCGATGCCACAAAGGAAGGATGTATAGGAAAGGAAGGGAACAAAGTGAAATGACGTTATAGCAACCCGTTGAGTAACGAGCTCATATTCGGGCCTATTGATCTTTAAAACATGGACGCATTAGGAATTCAACTGCATTACGGCAAATTTCAAAGTTCTGTCTTATCATTTTCCTCATCACAATATAGCATAATTTCTTTCTTCCGAGAAAACGAATAATGTTATAATACTGTAAAATTTCGTTAAGCGAGATCCAAAAAAGCGGCTTATGGGGAATATAATTTTTTATTCTGAGAAACGATAAGCCACGAAAATTACTTGTTCTAAAAGAATCTAAAATTATATTGTCCATTTTGCCAATTTTATTATTTCCTTTTTAATACAATGGTCATATTACTATTCGAATTCGGTAAATACAATTTAGAAGCTCTAGACGCGCTGAATGGATGACAAAGTGGCTCTCGTCTAGGTTTCACTTAAATTGAAGCCCTATTGAAATTCAAACCAGTCGTTTGGAAATATATTAAGTATTGTTACTCAGAACTAGACAAAAAAAATATATTGAAAAAGTAAAGATAATATCAAAAGCAAAAATAGCTCATAAAACCTACGTTTGAAGCCCAGAAACCAATATAGCATTGAATTACGAATTCCATTCCCCTAGCAACAAGCAGCTAACAATTTCTGTTTAAAATATACCATGTACGTGGTAACAATTTAGAATCTATAAATGTTTGAAGCCGGAATCACAGCTGAGTTGAGCGTCAACATTGTTGATTCGCAACACCATGGCTTGTGAGAAAATACTCGCTTGTTAATACATTCCGATAGTTAGACTATTTGAAGGCTTGGAACCTTTTTTGGTTTGAAATTGGATAAAAATAATGTATAAGAATTTTGTACGCGGTATTTGAACTATTTTGTAGCACATAAGTTTTGTCTTACATAAAACTGAGGCATGCCTGCGTTACTTATGATTTATTATTACTTTAACATTCCAGGGTGTGAAAAGTTATTTCTGTTTCTGGAATGTTAGTGTAAGTAAGTAGTATAAGATAGGTATATTACTGTTCAATATGACCTTCAATATGACTTCAGCTTACTGTTCAATATGAACTTTATCTCGTTCGCTATAGGAAAAACCTATACAAAATATAAATTTAAAGGATATGTCACATTTGTTTTTTTCAATCGATTTCTATTTTATTAATCATCATTATGGTTCTTTTGTTACCAGGCTTTTGTTCTCGGATTATAATTATCTTATTTTAATTTGATTTCTGTTATAAAACAATATACTAATATGATAATAATCAGAATAAATGAAAATAAATCAGATTACACCTATCTGTGAAAAATGTGTTATTACTTAGGAAAGAATATATGAGTACCTACATATTGTCGAGTAAAAAACAACAAAAGGGTATTAAGGATGTATTATTTCATCCATTAGATTACCTTTGTGGCATTCTTAATCCTAAAAGGCTGAAAAGTGGACAGCGGCCACAAACATACAAAAGGATTTTATATACATCAATTTTGCGGTTTCTACCTTAATTTTGGCGGAACTTAATATCACATTAGAAACCTTTTAGAGTGAAAGTACTTAATAGAAAAGCAGGCATGTAACAGTTTTTCATTTTTCATGTTCATATTTTTAACGCAGACAACATTGGTACTAATTATGATTAATGTATAATCTTGTGTGTGTCTATGTTTTAAATACTTATTTTTTTACAGACTAGCAGCTGTTTCGCTGTTTCACCCACGGACAAACCCTGAAACTTTCAGGCTCTTTCTGAAAATGGTAGCTAATGCTATAAGTCAGGTAATATGAAGAAATATAATGCTGTAAAGAAGATAAAATTGAAAACACCTAGAGATCAATTAAATGGCTGAGAACTGTTAGACAACAGTAATTACTTACCTAATAAATGTAGGTTGTACTGTCAACCCTGGTAAATTTATAACGAAGCCGTTATGGTCCTATTTCATCTTGTTTCTAATAAAACAGAGATAAATCTCATTCTCCTGGATAAATGTCCAACTTATTTTTAGTGATAATGTAGCTCAGCAAACTTCGTGAAATAATATAATTAGCATTTTAACATTACTTGGAATTTATGTTACGTCCTTGATAATATAGTAACTATTGCGTAATATGTTTTAGTTATATATAGCATTCCCAAGAGCGAATTTTTAGTTAAAACGAGAAAAGTAAATGATGTCAACCTAACTGGTACCTATCTGCTTTAACTAAGAAGTGTAAAAATGGAGTTTGTAAATTCGAATACACACATTAACCCACCACTCTTTGAAAATGAACTTATGACATAAACGGCAGCAAAGGATCGATGATTGGATTATAGGAAAGGACTGTGAAGAGAAAGGAAAATAATAAGGACCTCCAGAATATACTAATAACAGTAACACTACATAAAATCCATTTAAAAATAATTTCAAGAAGAATCCAGCCTTTTTCTACAGACTTTTAACGAATTAGCTTATAATATTAACCATGACACCATATTATCATTTCTTTTGACAAATCAGCTTCTCTTAACTAATGATGACACCATGCAGCTCATCGATTTAACATATTCATCTCAAACACCTCATCTGGAGTGCCATTGATGACATTCTACAAAAGCAGTCAGGCGTAGGTCAAAGTCACTTGACGGGAAACGAATCTTGACCTACCGCAGCTTGGGCTTACCATAAAGTACATTGCTTGTTTGTTCAAGGTATATGCTTTTGTATGAGGTTATGACGAAAAGAATTAAAAGGAATTGTAAGGGATTTTAAACATTTTTAAACATTTTGACGTGACAACGTCTTATAATTCGATAGCGCCGGCTGCACGCACGAAAAAACATGACTCATGCGGCGTTACCTCGCTCTGAGGCGTTCCATGTAAGGCTTGAAGTGCAAGCGAGAGCGCGGAACGAGCGACAAAGAAGCACAATCGGACGTTGTCACGTTCAACTATCGTCAGTAAACCGACTTACAGACAACCAATTTTTTTTTTTTTAATTTATTTAACCTGTAATATTAAGGTCATTTATTGTATTAAAGAACAGGATCTAAACTATCCCGAAGATATACCTATCTGAGATCTTGGGTAGATGGAGGAATAGCTAAAATTAGTGTTTATTCAATTGTTTAGCTACAGATGTTTCTATAAGGACTTTCTACATAAATCTGACTATATTCGTACTTCATCTACAGAAGTTCTCCTCGGAATTAACTTTGCTTTCTTAGTTTTAACGTAATATTAGTTTATCCTAAACTTCCTTGTCTTGTTTATTGGTAGACTGGCTCGAATTTGCCTAGACTCCGGCTAACTTGCATGCTAAGCTACGCATTCTAACGATTTATAAACAAAACCAATCTTGATCAAGCAATCTATAATATCTAGAAACTGTATAATATCTGAATAATAATTTTACAAGGGTTTATAATGGACAAACTAATAATACATATGAAAATTAACCTACAAAATGTAATTATGCCTAAAAAGTTTGTCAATGGCAAGTTAAAAATAACACAGTGTATAATTTTTGTGCGTTTCTTTAATAATTAGTGAGTAATGATAGGATTTCGAAGGCTCTATAAAGTTGTCAGTGTAAATTTCAATACATAAGAATTAATTGAATTGAATTTGATATTAGACTAGACATAACGTTAGTAATTATTCAAGTACTGAAAGTATCGATTTGAAACTTGAAGTAAAAATACAAGATTATTTTGTCAAGCGTGAAAGACTAATAAAATGGCTAGAATACGTCAAAATAAAATTTACTCTTATTAAACGATTTCTACAATATGATATAAATATTTATTCGTAAGCCCGAATTTATTGCCAATGAAGTTTTATTACGGACAACCAATCCGTAAAAACTACTTACTACAATTTATTTACTATTTACTACTGTTATTATTATTTATTCTTCTCTTCGGGCATGTAAGGGGCAGATGCATTATACATTTGTTTCCTTCACTGATCGATTTTCTTGTAGGTGATCAGCCTTCTGTGTCCTGCCAGACCGAGACATTTTTTCTTCGTCTCCACCGGGAATCGAACCCAGGACCCCTTGGTTATACGCTCATGCGTCATCCACTGTACCAAGGAGGCGGTCAATTATTTTTAAACTTAGATTTTGTGCCATTATCACATCATAATTTAGCTTTTAATCTCATAGTTCTAATTTTATCGTTTTTGACCTACATCCATCACATACATAATTCATAAAAATGCATTTCATGCTTACAACATTATGAATATTAAACTATTTTTCAAGGCATCACATAAGAGCAGTTGATGCTCAACCAGCACTTTAATCTCTTCAAATATAATCCCGAAGTATCCACTCGGAGCTAATGGCTACCAAACAGATTTTGTATAATTTTACTTGTCCTTATGTCCTTAACTATGAATAAAAAACTAACAAATAACTATGATAATATAAATACATACCTAACAATAATGTAACTTAGTAGATTAGTAGACAATTGATACCTAATTGGGTTTAATGATCAATTATTCCTGGTAGAGACCTTAGTTATGAGAATAGTCACATAGAATGCCTTGCTACGCCTAGTTTAAGGTATAAATGAATCTTCCCCAAGACTTCACAATATTTACGTATTTTATTTTTCTGATGTTGTACCATTTTTTTTAGTTTAAGTACCTAATTATTTTTATATTTTTACAACCCCAAGTACAAACAAATCTATATATAATAATGTAATTGTCTTTATTCTAGTTTTTCAATCCATTTTTTTCGTTTTAAACGATTTTCAATAAATCAACAATTCACGAGGCTATCACTGTAAGGACCATCAAGTCTTGAGTGCCTATAAAATATTAATTCGGTGCGGCCTATCTTATTGCATAGTTTTGATATTGGTTTCCATTGTATTTTCACACAATTATATATTTATATGAAACTAAAACAAACGTCAACATAAAATTATATTTCCAGAAAAATAATCCCACATTTTAACAAATTTTATTTAATATTTACAAATCAAGACTACGAATAGAATTACAAATAAAATGTAATATAAAAAATTGCTTTCCTTAAAAATTCTAGAGCGAGTCTACAGGGATTCACATAATTTAGTAGAACCCTTAATTGTGTTATAGCCACGTTTACGATTTCAGCGTCTAGTGAATAAAATAATAACAGATAAATCTATTTATTCTAACTCCTTTGTCTCTACATAAACAACAATTGATTTAACATAGGTATTAGTATAGAACAAACACACAGGAAATTAAAACGAGTCAATAAAATTGCTAATTCCAAATATATAAAGCAACGTCCATTTGTACAACCCAATAACCAACCTACTTGACCCATTTAGAAGATTCCAGTAAATCATATTTGCAATTTGTTGAACGTGAAATGCTTATTTTGTATGCAATAGCTGATAAACGTTCGGAAATCGCTTCGACTTCGCTGAATGTGACCATAAAGTTCGAGAAGAATGAATTGTCCCGAGGTAGAGGTCCGGCTTCACTCTGTACTATATGTATATTTGGATGTACTAGCGTGTGACGTCAGCAGTGAGCGGAGCGAAGGCGATAGCGGTGCGATTTATTAGCGAAATTATGAGCGGTAGGTAAGCGGGTTGTTTCAAGTTTAAAATATAATCTATGACTCTGAAGAATAATGTATATAGAGTTCTCAGTGGAATAATTATATACCTAGAGCTACCTATTGATATTTTTAGAATATATATTTTTCAATTCACTGACAAAATTATGTTTATGGTAAACAAAAATTCACATTAAACATAATATAAAACCTATGCTTTCAATGAAGCGTATCAAAGCAAATTTATTAATCCTGTTTTTACTTATTACTCTACTATATAAGTTATAACTTTTATAATAACTTATTACTTTTAGGTTTCTTGCTATAATTTTCTTAAGCACGTATACTAAAGTTTTAATAGGAGAACTTTGATACCTCTCTTTAATACAATATTTACCTTATAATGTAGAGCCGATTTGTACTAGGTTTTCAAATCACACTTATAAGTCATTAATATAGTTTGAAAACATTAAAAAACACGCTTTAACTCATAAAATTATTGTATTGTCACCGATCCTTGATAAAGTTTGAATTAAATCCATTCATTCATCCATTTAAAATGGTTGTAAATCCAATCTAAAGGACGTTTACATACAAGCAATATGTCGGTTATACATATACAAACATATGTATAAAACTACCATTTTAAAAACGTATTTTAATTGCCGGTATTTGACAGTTTACGTGACATTTTAATATTATCGTGTAATACTTTATTGGACGGATAAGTTTTATCCAAGCATTGAAAAATCGGCCCTTAACCGAACACAAGACTCTGATTATCTATTTAAGACCTGAAAGAAATGAAAACAAATGCAAGCTTCATATCTATATCTTCTCCACTTTACACAATAGGATAATATTTATTCTATGATCTTTCATTCCTGTATTGAAGGACTATAGAATAAACTAAACAGTCACTCGCTGTCCTCATGAACACGGTCTGACAAGGCGTATTTATGGGATAACAAATCATTTGGCCGTGTGCGTGAAAAATAGGAGACGTGTTCATATTATAAGCAATTATTCTTTTTGTCCGAGATAATTTATTGTACGACTGCTAACTGTTTACAAACGCTATGGCTTAACCTATTTGTTTTTTGCAGAACACCTGGATTTTATGGATTCTATATATGAAAACTTTATAGAAATAGAATTTTTAGTGATATTTACGCATCATCTTTGCTAAAGATCAATCAAATAAATAATCTATATTCTATAACTTAATATTATAAAGCTGAAGAGTTTGTTTGTTTGAACGCGCTAATCTTAAGAACTACTGGTCCGATTTGAAAAATTATTTCGGTGTTAGATAGCCCATTTATCGAGGAAGGCTATATATTATATCATCACACTAAGACCAACAGGAGCGGAGCAATGTGGGTGAAACCACGGGGCACAGCTAGTGCATAATATACTCCAACTGCGTCCGGCCACGCGATAGCTTTTAAGTACACGTGAGAAGAGCCGCAGGCTATGAACTAGTTATCTATAATTTGACCCTGTTTGACGGGTTTGCAATTCATAAAATAAAAAAAACGCTATACGTTTCAATTCATGCTACTAATGAAACGAGGACTAAGTAAAAACATGAAATATTTCGTTCTGTGATATTTAAACAAAAAAAATCTCATATTTTAACAATATGTGTTTAATAAGGAATAAGCTTTTATTTTCGTTAGTAATGCATAACATAGATAACAAAAAAAAAGACGGGTTGCACTCCGGAAGTGCCGGCAGAAGTGAAAACTTGATTATTAACGTTCAGAATGTTTGATACTTTGGAATGGTATCCGTCTTACGCATGGAATATAAGGGCTTAAAAAAAAAAAAAAATCCGTCTTACGCTTTTTCCATCAGGCCACGTGTCCTGACGCAAGTTTAAGATTTTATACCCAACGCCGCTAAAGAAGTTTTCACTTCAAAAACTAATAAAAAGCTTAACTCTTCCATACGTTACTACGTTAGTACATAGTACGTTTAGACTGTGGTTTAGATTTAATTTTTCTTATAAGAATGGATACAATAATATGTTCACAAAACTCAATTAAAATCATTATAAACATAAGTTAATAAATAGCAATGAAACCATTATTATACTTTTATCCAGTAATCACACGCAGGCATTTTCCTTGATAATCAACACTTCATAATAATTATTTTAAAATTACTTTGGAATTGTTATCATATTCAACAAAGGAAGTAAGCTATACAGTTCTAGGTATCCTATAGGTATCTATCCTAATATTATAAAGCTGAAGAGTTTGTTTGTTTGGTTGAACGCGAAAGTCCGATTTGAAAAATTTATTCGGTGTTAGATAGCCCATTTATCGAGGAAGGCTATAGGCTATATATCATCACACTAGAATATATTATTTACGCTACGACATAGCAACAAATTAAAAACTAACTCTCAAACCAGACCAGAGGCGGCTCGCCCTAAGGAGCGCTGGTGCAGTGAACTCCCATAAATAATTATAATAAAATCATACTCCTTAATTTCATTATTAATATTAATTATTACTATTTAAAATCAACCGTAATCGTAAAAAACTACTGTCAATACCAATGAATATATCCATCATTCCATCATTCCATACACCTGAATAATACTGTATTATACAGTAACGCGCGAAGCGGAGCGCTCACGATTGCGCTCCAATGAAAAAATATTTAGTACATTTCCTAATACGAAATCCAATAGGAGTGAAAGAGAGGGTTTGCCAGTGCCCTGCGCGCGTGAAACAGAAGATTTTCTATGGAAAGATAGCAAAATTCGGAGCGCCGCTCCCGCAAACGTTGCCGGTTCGTTTTTACCGCCGCGCGCGACGTTGCCACTCTCTATATTATAAACAAACACTCGACTCTCGAGTCAACTTCAATGCACGCGCGCGAATGCATATTCGGGAATTTTCTAATTAAAATCATAAGATACGTGTTGAAATAGTCTGTAGTTATCAGTATTACTTGTGAGTGTGATACCAATGTGTGAATGTGTGAATACCAATGTTCTGATGAGAATTAAAACATTCTAATTAAAAACTTGCCGCGTCGAATATCAACAGATCGTAAAGTGATTCGTTTTATTTGTTTTCCAGTTCTTTGATATTTGACCGCCATTAAATTGGAGATATATTTTTCGAAATAAAAATTGGCTTATGCTGATATTTTAAATGTGTGTGTTTTATTTCGGTTGGAAGGATTTTATTTGAGAAATTGAAACGTGTACAAATATTAAAGTAAATTAAAGTATGTTTAAAAAATGTTATTTTGGTGGAATACGCATGAATACACAGTACAGAATTCGAAGAACATCATCTTTTAGATGATTTATTTTATATTTAGATATTTAAAAACACAGTATTTAGATATTAAGTATTTCAGTGATGAAATGTTTTATGCACCTGTATTTTCATAGTAAAAAGAGCTTTATTTGACACATTCATTTGGAATAGTAATTAGATCTTTTATATATTGTTAAAAACACAGGTTAAAATCGTGCAAGCATGTATAGCTTGTATCAACTAACAACACTATCCAGTATCCACATAAGTAACTGATTTTAATGAAACTATGCGCAACATAAAGATAATTTTGCCCTTAGATAAGACGTGGGCTTTCTAAGTGAGGCTAGTTTATTGTTTCATATAAATTTTTCTTTCTCATCTTTACGGTTCACCATAACCCTAGATCTTACATAAAAAATTAGCTTTTTACCAATATGGAAAAATTTGATAGGAATAACTATTAATTTTTGGAGGAATGAAACCAGAATAGAATCAGATAACTAATCTCCGATATTTCATAAAATAAATAATCTAACTGTGTCTATTTGTATTCCGACTTTCGCAAAAAGCTCTAAAATTACTAATGCAATTTTTAAGGAAAGGGAATAATTTGTAAAAAAATAATTTTAAAATGATGATAGTTACACCACAGTCACCACAGACTGCCAGTATAAAATAAAATTTAAAAAAATGTAAGGAAAAATTCACATCAAAAGAAACCTCTGTAGAATCTGTGGTGCCTATTTTCAAACCTGAAGCTATAGTAATATGTATAGTAAATGGCACTTCACACTTCGAGTCTTATGAAAACGGTACTTTTGTGTAGGTGTCGACGAATAGCAGCATCAAAGATTTATTGTATGTTCATTTTTGGCTATTTACTAGCTTTTAACACGCTCCCATTTTATATAAAATATTCTTGTGCCTTTTTATTAGTGGCAAATTGGATTCGTTTTTCTTTTATTGTATCCAAGTCAATCCGTGACCACAAATCAATAAAAAGATAATAAATCTTTTGTCGAATTCCATTTTCCCAATATCGGGGCCGAAATTAAAACAAACCTACAACTTATACATTAGTTCTAACATATCCATCCATCAATCTGTCAAGGCCAGTTTAGGTTAGGTAAAACAACCTTAGGGTACGCTTGGGTAATGCTATATACATAGTAAGCAGAATCATAGCCTCGTTTTATCATAATTCTATGTAGTCACTTGTTTCTTTTCTAAATTTTATCATCATCATCATCAGCTTATATACGTTCCCACTGCTGTGACACGGGCTTCCTATGAGGATACCCTCAAAAGTTCTTCGAATAAACAAAGTTTACAGTAGGGAATCATCAACACCTCAACATAAAAAGTAATTCCAAAGAGACGCACTCAAAACACAAAACTTCAAAAGATGCTTCAAGATGCCTCAGTCGAACAAATACTTGGAACATTAGGTATTATGTGTCAATGTCGCGAACATACAGTCTCACTTTATTTCTAGTGCGACCTCAATCCCAATGATTGTTACGACCTCACGCGTCGGATTCAAATGGACGATTCAACCCCTTTCTAAGAGCTGTGATGGACCGTGTCGTCACCAAATATCCTATTCAAAAAGAAACTGGAACGGGGTCGCTAAATAAAACTCCGGTCAAGATCTTTATGGAGAGATCGTATTTCAAATGTGTATTTCTTGATAAATATTTTCGCAAAGATACTTAGATAGATATATAGAATAAGAGCCTTGGGAATTTATTCGATCCCCAATTTTTATTTGCGAAATTATGAAATTTCATCTCGAAGTTCGGAGAAATCATTACCAATATCGGGTATTCAATCAAAAGAAATATAGAATCTATTAGTATTGGCTTATTTCTAATAACAGCATTGGCGTAGACAAATAAAGTGCCTACAATTTAAACTAATAGGAAAACTATAAGATACCAATACTTAAACGTATATAAGAATCTTTTTACCTTAAAAACAATAGTACAATTCTTTATCAATATAAGTATGTACTACATAAAGATCAAATAAATGTCCTACTCTACATTTTTATTTTTTACCATCCATATTATTCCCAGAACCAAAACGTCGCGTTAATTACAATCATTGCTACAGATAAATTAATCGAACGACACAGTAACAATTGGATGACATTGTATATGAGCGTTTATTTTGATTGAGAACATCTCTTTGCCGAGTGAATTCATATTTCAAATACTCGTATCATAGTATAAGTTCTCTTTGTACTATGCTCGGTACCAAACGGAGTTAGGTCAATGATTTTGTACAAAATAACGCTTTAGCATGCTTCGATATTTCACGTACTGTGGGATATGACATACATTTCGTAATATCCTATACGGAAAGTACTCAACTGCTAAAAGTCTACGAAGTGTCTAGTCGTCCGCTAAACGGATGAATAAAATAAATTAGTCGTCCGATTACCGGATGAATAAAATAATTTAATCGTCCGATTACCGGATGAATAAAATAATTTAATCGTCCGATTATTCGGATGACTAGATAACCTTTTACACTAAAGCTAGTTGGGTTGGACTAAAGCAAAGGGGGCGCAGGACTTAGAAAATTTTTGATGGAGTTGGTGTCATTATAACACCTATTTATTATTGTTTTATCGTAAAGATTACGCTAATATAAGCATGTTTTATAGGAACAACTTTTCTCTAAAATCAAAAATGGCCGAGATATTCGCCCTCAATTCATTAGGTTAGGTTTAGGTTAGGTTAGCCCTTAGGTTAGGTTAGGTTAGGTTTCTTAAAAAAAAAACTACACAGAAATAGGAGCCCCGCTTCGCGGGGCTCCGTCGACGCGCAAAAAAAAAATCAAGTTTAGGTTAGGTTAGCCGTTAGGTTAGGTTAGGTTTCTTAAAAAAAAAACTACACAGAAATAGGAGCCCCGCGAAGCGGGGCTCCGTCGACGCGCAAAAAAAAAAATCAAGTTTAGGTTAGGTTAGCCGTTAGGTTAGGTTAGGTTAGGTTAGGTTTCTTAAAAAAAAACTACACAGAAATAGGAGCCCCGCAAAGCGGGGCTCCGTCGACGCGCAAAAAAAAATCAAGTTTAGGTTAGGTTAGCCGTTAGGTTAGGTTAGGTTAGGTTAGGTTTCTTTAAAAAAAAACTACACAGAAATAGGAGCCCCGCGAAGCGGGGCTCCGTCGACGCGCAAAAAAAAAATCAAGTTTAGGTTAGGTTAGCCGTTAGGTTAGGGTAGGTTAGGTTTCTTAAAAAAAAACTACACAGAAATAGGAGCCCCGCGAAGCGGGGCTCCGTCGACGCGCAAAAAAAAATCAAGTTTAGGTTAGGTTAGCCGTTAGGTTAGGTTAGGTTAGGTTTCTTTAAAAAAAAACTACACAGAAATAGGAGCCCCGCGAAGCGGGGCTCCGTCGACGCGCAAAAAAAAATCAAGTTTAGGTTAGGTTAGCCGTTAGGTTAGGGTAGGTTAGGTTTCTTAAAAAAAAAACTACACAGAAATAGGAGCCCCGCGAAGCGGGGCTCCGTCGACGCGCAAAAAAAAATCAAATACCTACGTGTGCCCTCCTCCCCCCTCTCCTCCCCCCACAAAAAACCTATAATACGTGCGGCAGTTCTCTAAAGAAACCCCGATAACCTAACTATATAGATAAATAGATGTTATCGGACGATTAAATTATTTTATTCATCCGGTAATCGGACGACTAATTTATTTTATTCATCCGTTTAGCGGACGACTAGCGCTGTCCTTATAATAATCATAATCATAATCATTTATTCACCATAAATAAATACAAGATTATATACATAGAAATAATTATCTTAATTAATTAAACATAAAAACACAATGATATTATAATAGTACCTGATAATTAAAAAGATAATAATATGACCTGCAGACCTACACTAAGACAGCTTGTATCGTAGGCCTGCAACCCTTCCTGATTACACAATAAGGTAAGTGGTACTCATTATATAGTAGGTATTAAAAATTATCTGATATTATCAATCAAAATTATTTATACATATAGGATTATATTAACATTAAATTTACATTTACATTTTTATTTATTAATTTATTATAAACTAAATGAAATCTGCGCCTATATTAACGCCTTTATTTATAAGTGTGTAACTATGTGTGAATGTGTGTGTGTGTGTGTGTGTGTGTGTGTGCGCGCGTGCGTGCGTGTGTGTGTGTGCGTGCGTGCGTGTGTGTGTGTGTGTGCGTGTGTGAGTGTGTGTGTGTGCGATTTGTGGCAAGATAGAGAAAATAACATGGATCAGACTATAACTTTAAGCATTTGCTCAATAGCTTCATAATCATACTCAATCAACCAGTTTCTTATGGCACTGTTGGCATCTCTTATGGACATCGAAGGCAGAGCTACAATATCTTTGGCCATTCTATTGTATATGAGAGGTCCAAGAAATGCTTGCTGGCGTTGAGCAAGTTTAGTGCTTGTTTTGGGCTGAGAGAAGACTTTATCTTTCCTTCTTTTACCTATAGGGTTCAAACTGATTAAGTGGTGCTGATTTAAGAGAATTTTTTGAATAAAGAGTTGTCTTACAGTTAGTACCCCACATTCAGCAAATAACTCTGATGTACCAAAATAAAAAGGCCTGGAAATAGCGACTTTCAATACCGCTCTTTGAGCCCGTTCCAGAATTAACATATTGGTACTTGGAGCACCTCCCCAAGAACTGCAGCAATAGGTTAGTAGTGGCTTACAGAGTGCATTGTAGACTTTAATTATTAGGTCACGATCTGCGACTTCTCGGAGATTTTTAAAAACATAAATGAGCTTCCGAATTCTCTTACTTAGATACTCAATGTGAGGTTTCCAGCAGAACCGGCTGTCTAGGATAATTCCTAAGTACTTGATGGAGGTGACGCGTTCCAGTTCAGGACATGCACAGGAAGAAATTTGGCAGCTCAGATGTGCCCTTAATGAAATTTGCTCAGGACGATTACGCGTTTGAGAGAAAAGTATATACTTGGTCTTTGCTATGTTAAGGGAGAGCTTATTATTCTGAAGCCAAGTAATTACTAGTTTTAAACCTTCCTCAGCATTTGACTGAGCCTCCTGCCAACTGTTCCCAGTGAATATTAGAGCTGTATCGTCAGCATAGGAGAAAATTTTACCTTGCTTCAAGGAGATATTAAAGAGGTCATTAACGTAGACCAGAAAGAGACTCGGGCCGAGTACACTGCCCTGTGGTACACCATAGCTAACTTTCCGGTTTTCACTGATATAGTCACCAATTTTAGTTTTTTGTTTCCTGTTAGTCAGATAATCTTTTAGTAGTGACAGTGCATTCTCCCTGATACCTACCTTCTCTAGTTTATCCACAAGGGCGGGTATGGAAACCGTATCGAATGCCTTTGCTAAATCAAGAAAAACTCCAACTACTTTTTTTCGTTTGTCCAAATTATCAACAATGTATTCTGAGATATTAGATACAGCATTTTCAGTTGATCGGCCCGCCCTAAAACCATATTGCGATGAAGATAGAATTTGGTATTTTTCGAGAAAGTTCATTAGTCGTTTGTTTATTACTTTTTCAAGCACTTTGGATAACACCGGGAGAATAGAGATGGGTCTGTAGTTTTCGACACTATCGCTGCACCCACCCTTATGAATAGGAACAATTATAGAAGTTTTAAAAGCATCAGGGAAAATCCCTGTCGTGAGACTTCGGTTGCAAATGTGAGTTATGACGGGCACAAGCACAGTAGCCGAGCTCTTAATGATTTCCGCTGTGATACCATCATATCCCGCTGCACAATCACTCTTTAAATTTTTAATTATGCCATGTATTTCGTCTGGGTCTGTTTCTAACATGACAATGGAATTGGTTTGTGAAAGAGTATGGTTTATTTTAGTTGACATAGCTGTGGCTTTAATCTTCTCAGCTAGAGTCTTTCCCACGCTAACAAAGTAATCGTTTATAAAGTTGATAGAGCTAGTTGGGTTATCTTTTACTTTAATTAGGCCCACATTTTTATTTTCATCTCTTTCAGTATTAGTAACTTTTTTTATTGCCTGCCATGTTTTTTTAATGTTGTTTTGATGTTTTAGAAGTTCAGCTTTGTAATAATCTCTTTTCAAGTTTTTTAATAATTTCGTACAAAAGTTTCTATAACGTAGGTAAGTAATCCTTAGAATTTGGTTATTAGGAACGTCTTTCAGTCTTATGTGCATGTTGTCTCGAGTCTTTATACAACGGAGAATTCCAGGTGTAATCCACGGTTTTAGTATTCGTTGCTTACCTGATATCTTAAAGGTCTTAGAACAATATTTCATGAGGTTAATTAACTTACAATACAAAATATCTGTCGCTAAATTTACATCCATTGCTTCTAGAACCTCACTAAAGTCAGCAGCCTTCAAATCATTGCATAATTTTATTACGTCAATTTTAGTTACAGTTCTACTAAAGCTCAATTTACTAGATTTTTCTTTAATTATATTTAACATAACTGGCTTATGGTCAGTTACATAAGTGTCAATAATAAGTGTGGTATATTGACACCTTGTTTTGAGCATTACATGATCAAGGCACCTATTCCCACGGGTTATCAGCGTGTGACTAGCTGTAGCTGTAGCGTGTGAATAAGCTGGAAATTATTTCACAGAGGTAATTATTATTCAGATCTAAAAGTAATCATTATTCAATAGTTAAAAACGTGGAAATTACCTATCGAATGGCAACATTCAATTCTACAATACAACTAATGTTATGCCATTACAAATGTTGAATCAAACTCTTAAGAATGCATACGTTTGCTTGTAATTTGAAACAACAAAGCTGATGATTCGATACGACCCTAAAAAAAGCAATTTGTACTTCGGCATATGGATATATCTGCTATCAGCTACGAATTTCGATGCCACAAAGGAAGGATGTATAGGAAAGGAAGGGAACAAAGTGAAATGACGTTATAGCAACCCGTTGAGTAACGAGCTCATATTCGGGCCTATTGATCTTTAAAACATGGACGCATTAGGAATTCAACTGCATTACGGCAAATTTCAAAGTTCTGTCTTATCATTTTCCTCATCACAATATAGCATAATTTCTTTCTTCCGAGAAAACGAATAATGTTATAATACTGTAAAATTTCGTTAAGCGAGATCCAAAAAAGCGGCTTATGGGGAATATAATTTTTTATTCTGAGAAACGATAAGCCACGAAAATTACTTGTTCTAAAAGAATCTAAAATTATATTGTCCATTTTGCCAATTTTATTATTTCCTTTTTAATACAATGGTCATATTACTATTCGAATTCGGTAAATACAATTTAGAAGCTCTAGACGCGCTGAATGGATGACAAAGTGGCTCTCGTCTAGGTTTCACTTAAATTGAAGCCCTATTGAAATTCAAACCAATCGTTTGGAAATATATTAAGTATTGTTACTCAGAACTAGACAAAAAAAATATATTGAAAAAGTAAAGATAATATCAAAAGCAAAAATAGCTCATAAAACCTACGTTTGAAGCCCAGAAACCAATATAGCATTGAATTACGAATTCCATTCCCCTAGCAACAAGCAGCTAACAATTTCTGTTTAAAATATACCATGTACGTGGTAACAATTTAGAATCTATAAATGTTTGAAGCCGGAATCACAGCTGAGTTGAGCGTCAACATTGTTGATTCGCAACACCATGGCTTGTGAGAAAATACTCGCTTGTTAATACATTCCGATAGTTAGACTATTTGAAGGCTTGGAACCTTTTTTGGTTTGAAATTGGATAAAAATAATGTATAAGAATTTTGTACGCGGTATTTGAACTATTTTGTAGCACATAAGTTTTGTCTTACATAAAACTGAGGCATGCCTGCGTTACTTATGATTTATTATTACTTTAACATTCCAGGGTGTGAAAAGTTATTTCTGTTTCTGGAATGTTAGTGTAAGTAAGTAGTATAAGATAGGTATATTACTGTTCAATATGACCTTCAATATGACTTCAGCTTACTGTTCAATATGAACTTTATCTCGTTCGCTATAGGAAAAACCTATACAAAATATAAATTTAAAGGATATGTCACATTTGTTTTTTTCAATCGATTTCTATTTTATTAATCATCATTATGGTTCTTTTGTTACCAGGCTTTTGTTCTCGGATTATAATTATCTTATTTTAATTTGATTTCTGTTATAAAACAATATACTAATATGATAATAATCAGAATAAATGAAAATAAATCAGATTACACCTATCTGTGAAAAATGTGTTATTACTTAGGAAAGAATATATGAGTACCTACATATTGTCGAGTAAAAAACAACAAAAGGGTATTAAGGATGTATTATTTCATCCATTAGATTACCTTTGTGGCATTCTTAATCCTAAAAGGCTGAAAAGTGGACAGCGGCCACAAACATACAAAAGGATTTTATATACATCAATTTTGCGGTTTCTACCTTAATTTTGGCGGAACTTAATATCACATTAGAAACCTTTTAGAGTGAAAGTACTTAATAGAAAAGCAGGCATGTAACAGTTTTTCATTTTTCATGTTCATATTTTTAACGCAGACAACATTGGTACTAATTATGATTAATGTATAATCTTGTGTGTGTCTATGTTTTAAATACTTATTTTTTTACAGACTAGCAGCTGTTTCGCTGTTTCACCCACGGACAAACCCTGAAACTTTCAGGCTCTTTCTGAAAATGGTAGCTAATGCTATAAGTCAGGTAATATGAAGAAATATAATGCTGTAAAGAAGATAAAATTGAAAACACCTAGAGATCAATTAAATGGCTGAGAACTGTTAGACAACAGTAATTACTTACCTAATAAATGTAGGTTGTACTGTCAACCCTGGTAAATTTATAACGAAGCCGTTATGGTCCTATTTCATCTTGTTTCTAATAAAACAGAGATAAATCTCATTCTCCTGGATAAATGTCCAACTTATTTTTAGTGATAATGTAGCTCAGCAAACTTCGTGAAATAATATAATTAGCATTTTAACATTACTTGGAATTTATGTTACGTCCTTGATAATATAGTAACTATTGCGTAATATGTTTTAGTTATATATAGCATTCCCAAGAGCGAATTTTTAGTTAAAACGAGAAAAGTAAATGATGTCAACCTAACTGGTACCTATCTGCTTTAACTAAGAAGTGTAAAAATGGAGTTTGTAAATTCGAATACACACATTAACCCACCACTCTTTGAAAATGAACTTATGACATAAACGGCAGCAAAGGATCGATGATTGGATTATAGGAAAGGACTGTGAAGAGAAAGGAAAATAATAAGGACCTCCAGAATATACTAATAACAGTAACACTACATAAAATCCATTTAAAAATAATTTCAAGAAGAATCCAGCCTTTTTCTACAGACTTTTAACGAATTAGCTTATAATATTAACCATGACACCATATTATCATTTCTTTTGACAAATCAGCTTCTCTTAACTAATGATGACACCATGCAGCTCATCGATTTAACATATTCATCTCAAACACCTCATCTGGAGTGCCATTGATGACATTCTACAAAAGCAGTCAGGCGTAGGTCAAAGTCACTTGGCGGGAAACGAATCTTGACCTACCGCAGCTTGGGCTTACCATAAAGTACATTGCTTGTTTGTTCAAGGTATATGCTTTTGTATGAGGTTATGACGAAAAGAATTAAAAGGAATTGTAAGGGATTTTAAACATTTTTAAACATTTTGACGTGACAACGTCTTATAATTCGATAGCGCCGGCTGCACGCACGAAAAAACATGACTCATGCGGCGTTACCTCGCTCTGAGGCGTTCCATGTAAGGCTTGAAGTGCAAGCGAGAGCGCGGAACGAGCGACAAAGAAGCACAATCGGACGTTGTCACGTTCAACTATCGTCAGTAAACCGACTTACAGACAACCAATTTTTTTTTTTTTAATTTATTTAACCTGTAATATTAAGGTCATTTATTGTATTAAAGAACAGGATCTAAACTATCCCGAAGATATACCTATCTGAGATCTTGGGTAGATGGAGGAATAGCTAAAATTAGTGTTTATTCAATTGTTTAGCTACAGATGTTTCTATAAGGACTTTCTACATAAATCTGACTATATTCGTACTTCATCTACAGAAGTTCTCCTCGGAATTAACTTTGCTTTCTTAGTTTTAACGTAATATTAGTTTATCCTAAACTTCCTTGTCTTGTTTATTGGTAGACTGGCTCGAATTTGCCTAGACTCCGGCTAACTTGCATGCTAAGCTACGCATTCTAACGATTTATAAACAAAACCAATCTTGATCAAGCAATCTATAATATCTAGAAACTGTATAATATCTGAATAATAATTTTACAAGGGTTTATAATGGACAAACTAATAATACATATGAAAATTAACCTACAAAATGTAATTATGCCTAAAAAGTTTGTCAATGGCAAGTTAAAAATAACACAGTGTATAATTTTTGTGCGTTTCTTTAATAATTAGTGAGTAATGATAGGATTTCGAAGGCTCTATAAAGTTGTCAGTGTAAATTTCAATACATAAGAATTAATTGAATTGAATTTGATATTAGACTAGACATAACGTTAGTAATTATTCAAGTACTGAAAGTATCGATTTGAAACTTGAAGTAAAAATACAAGATTATTTTGTCAAGCGTGAAAGACTAATAAAATGGCTAGAATACGTCAAAATAAAATTTACTCTTATTAAACGATTTCTACAATATGATATAAATATTTATTCGTAAGCCCGAATTTATTGCCAATGAAGTTTTATTACGGACAACCAATCCGTAAAAACTACTTACTACAATTTATTTACTATTTACTACTGTTATTATTATTTATTCTTCTCTTCGGGCATGTAAGGGGCAGATGCATTATACATTTGTTTCCTTCACTGATCGATTTTCTTGTAGGTGATCAGCCTTCTGTGTCCTGCCAGACCGAGACATTTTTTCTTCGTCTCCACCGGGAATCGAACCCAGGACCCCTTGGTTATACGCTCATGCGTCATCCACTGTACCAAGGAGGCGGTCAATTATTTTTAAACTTAGATTTTGTGCCATTATCACATCATAATTTAGCTTTTAATCTCATAGTTCTAATTTTATCGTTTTTGACCTACATCCATCACATACATAATTCATAAAAATGCATTTCATGCTTACAACATTATGAATATTAAACTATTTTTCAAGGCATCACATAAGAGCAGTTGATGCTCAACCAGCACTTTAATCTCTTCAAATATAATCCCGAAGTATCCACTCGGAGCTAATGGCTACCAAACAGATTTTGTATAATTTTACTTGTCCTTATGTCCTTAACTATGAATAAAAAACTAACAAATAACTATGATAATATAAATACATACCTAACAATAATGTAACTTAGTAGATTAGTAGACAATTGATACCTAATTGGGTTTAATGATCAATTATTCCTGGTAGAGACCTTAGTTATGAGAATAGTCACATAGAATGCCTTGCTACGCCTAGTTTAAGGTATAAATGAATCTTCCCCAAGACTTCACAATATTTACGTATTTTATTTTTCTGATGTTGTACCATTTTTTTTAGTTTAAGTACCTAATTATTTTTATATTTTTACAACCCCAAGTACAAACAAATCTATATATAATAATGTAATTGTCTTTATTCTAGTTTTTCAATCCATTTTTTTCGTTTTAAACGATTTTCAATAAATCAACAATTCACGAGGCTATCACTGTAAGGACCATCAAGTCTTGAGTGCCTATAAAATATTAATTCGGTGCGGCCTATCTTATTGCATAGTTTTGATATTGGTTTCCATTGTATTTTCACACAATTATATATTTATATGAAACTAAAACAAACGTCAACATAAAATTATATTTCCAGAAAAATAATCCCACATTTTAACAAATTTTATTTAATATTTACAAATCAAGACTACGAATAGAATTACAAATAAAATGTAATATAAAAAATTGCTTTCCTTAAAAATTCTAGAGCGAGTCTACAGGGATTCACATAATTTAGTAGAACCCTTAATTGTGTTATAGCCACGTTTACGATTTCAGCGTCTAGTGAATAAAATAATAACAGATAAATCTATTTATTCTAACTCCTTTGTCTCTACATAAACAACAATTGATTTAACATAGGTATTAGTATAGAACAAACACACAGGAAATTAAAACGAGTCAATAAAATTGCTAATTCCAAATATATAAAGCAACGTCCATTTGTACAACCCAATAACCAACCTACTTGACCCATTTAGAAGATTCCAGTAAATCATATTTGCAATTTGTTGAACGTGAAATGCTTATTTTGTATGCAATAGCTGATAAACGTTCGGAAATCGCTTCGACTTCGCTGAATGTGACCATAAAGTTCGAGAAGAATGAATTGTCCCGAGGTAGAGGTCCGGCTTCACTCTGTACTATATGTATATTTGGATGTACTAGCGTGTGACGTCAGCAGTGAGCGGAGCGAAGGCGATAGCGGTGCGATTTATTAGCGAAATTATGAGCGGTAGGTAAGCGGGTTGTTTCAAGTTTAAAATATAATCTATGACTCTGAAGAATAATGTATATAGAGTTCTCAGTGGAATAATTATATACCTAGAGCTACCTATTGATATTTTTAGAATATATATTTTTCAATTCACTGACAAAATTATGTTTATGGTAAACAAAAATTCACATTAAACATAATATAAAACCTATGCTTTCAATGAAGCGTATCAAAGCAAATTTATTAATCCTGTTTTTACTTATTACTCTACTATATAAGTTATAACTTTTATAATAACTTATTACTTTTAGGTTTCTTGCTATAATTTTCTTAAGCACGTATACTAAAGTTTTAATAGGAGAACTTTGATACCTCTCTTTAATACAATATTTACCTTATAATGTAGAGCCGATTTGTACTAGGTTTTCAAATCACACTTATAAGTCATTAATATAGTTTGAAAACATTAAAAAACACGCTTTAACTCATAAAATTATTGTATTGTCACCGATCCTTGATAAAGTTTGAATTAAATCCATTCATTCATCCATTTAAAATGGTTGTAAATCCAATCTAAAGGACGTTTACATACAAGCAATATGTCGGTTATACATATACAAACATATGTATAAAACTACCATTTTAAAAACGTATTTTAATTGCCGGTATTTGACAGTTTACGTGACATTTTAATATTATCGTGTAATACTTTATTGGACGGATAAGTTTTATCCAAGCATTGAAAAATCGGCCCTTAACCGAACACAAGACTCTGATTATCTATTTAAGACCTGAAAGAAATGAAAACAAATGCAAGCTTCATATCTATATCTTCTCCACTTTACACAATAGGATAATATTTATTCTATGATCTTTCATTCCTGTATTGAAGGACTATAGAATAAACTAAACAGTCACTCGCTGTCCTCATGAACACGGTCTGACAAGGCGTATTTATGGGATAACAAATCATTTGGCCGTGTGCGTGAAAAATAGGAGACGTGTTCATATTATAAGCAATTATTCTTTTTGTCCGAGATAATTTATTGTACGACTGCTAACTGTTTACAAACGCTATGGCTTAACCTATTTGTTTTTTGCAGAACACCTGGATTTTATGGATTCTATATATGAAAACTTTATAGAAATAGAATTTTTAGTGATATTTACGCATCATCTTTGCTAAAGATCAATCAAATAAATAATCTATATTCTATAACTTAATATTATAAAGCTGAAGAGTTTGTTTGTTTGAACGCGCTAATCTTAAGAACTACTGGTCCGATTTGAAAAATTATTTCGGTGTTAGATAGCCCATTTATCGAGGAAGGCTATATATTATATCATCACACTAAGACCAACAGGAGCGGAGCAATGTGGGTGAAACCACGGGGCACAGCTAGTGCATAATATACTCCAACTGCGTCCGGCCACGCGATAGCTTTTAAGTACACGTGAGAAGAGCCGCAGGCTATGAACTAGTTATCTATAATTTGACCCTGTTTGACGGGTTTGCAATTCATAAAATAAAAAAAACGCTATACGTTTCAATTCATGCTACTAATGAAACGAGGACTAAGTAAAAACATGAAATATTTCGTTCTGTGATATTTAAACAAAAAAAATCTCATATTTTAACAATATGTGTTTAATAAGGAATAAGCTTTTATTTTCGTTAGTAATGCATAACATAGATAACAAAAAAAAAGACGGGTTGCACTCCGGAAGTGCCGGCAGAAGTGAAAACTTGATTATTAACGTTCAGAATGTTTGATACTTTGGAATGGTATCCGTCTTACGCATGGAATATAAGGGCTTAAAAAAAAAAAAAAATCCGTCTTACGCTTTTTCCATCAGGCCACGTGTCCTGACGCAAGTTTAAGATTTTATACCCAACGCCGCTAAAGAAGTTTTCACTTCAAAAACTAATAAAAAGCTTAACTCTTCCATACGTTACTACGTTAGTACATAGTACGTTTAGACTGTGGTTTAGATTTAATTTTTCTTATAAGAATGGATACAATAATATGTTCACAAAACTCAATTAAAATCATTATAAACATAAGTTAATAAATAGCAATGAAACCATTATTATACTTTTATCCAGTAATCACACGCAGGCATTTTCCTTGATAATCAACACTTCATAATAATTATTTTAAAATTACTTTGGAATTGTTATCATATTCAACAAAGGAAGTAAGCTATACAGTTCTAGGTATCCTATAGGTATCTATCCTAATATTATAAAGCTGAAGAGTTTGTTTGTTTGGTTGAACGCGAAAGTCCGATTTGAAAAATTTATTCGGTGTTAGATAGCCCATTTATCGAGGAAGGCTATAGGCTATATATCATCACACTAGAATATATTATTTACGCTACGACATAGCAACAAATTAAAAACTAACTCTCAAACCAGACCAGAGGCGGCTCGCCCTAAGGAGCGCTGGTGCAGTGAACTCCCATAAATAATTATAATAAAATCATACTCCTTAATTTCATTATTAATATTAATTATTACTATTTAAAATCAACCGTAATCGTAAAAAACTACTGTCAATACCAATGAATATATCCATCATTCCATCATTCCATACACCTGAATAATACTGTATTATACAGTAACGCGCGAAGCGGAGCGCTCACGATTGCGCTCCAATGAAAAAATATTTAGTACATTTCCTAATACGAAATCCAATAGGAGTGAAAGAGAGGGTTTGCCAGTGCCCTGCGCGCGTGAAACAGAAGATTTTCTATGGAAAGATAGCAAAATTCGGAGCGCCGCTCCCGCAAACGTTGCCGGTTCGTTTTTACCGCCGCGCGCGACGTTGCCACTCTCTATATTATAAACAAACACTCGACTCTCGAGTCAACTTCAATGCACGCGCGCGAATGCATATTCGGGAATTTTCTAATTAAAATCATAAGATACGTGTTGAAATAGTCTGTAGTTATCAGTATTACTTGTGAGTGTGAAAATGAACAATAATTATAATGTGGCGTTCATTAAAAAGTGTGTTAAAACGTTACAAATTCGGCTTGAATTGAAAGCTAAGGGACTGCCACGGCCTGAACTTGACCTTACGCAAAAATGTACGACAAAAACGAAAACATATACGCGTGTGTTTAAATCCGAACAATATTATGTGAAAACACCGTGGTTGTGTGGTTGTGATGAAAGCAACAACAGACATTTACGAATGTCTTGTCGCTTTAAGTTATAGATATTTTTGCACACCAAAAAGAAAGACGTATGTATTTCCTTTATAAGTAATTTTTTTGATAAATGTACTGCTTTACACCATGTATTTTCAGTGTTTTATTTCAAGTGAACACCCATAAAATTTTGTCACGAGCCGCCTCTGTTACCAGACTACAGTATTCGTATGAATTCCTATGAAATTCGTATGAGTTTAAGCTACTA
The DNA here is from genome assembly GCA_029959065.1 of Colias behrii. NCBI lineage: Eukaryota > Metazoa > Arthropoda > Insecta > Lepidoptera > Pieridae > Colias > Colias behrii. The sequence goes on from JARWMC010000018.1 coordinate 7,709,216, forward strand.
CACAAGGATAATTAAAATGAGTTCGGTGAAATTTTGATTATGTATGGAAGCAAAGTATTAAATATGTAGTTATCTAGGACATAATATAGATACCTAATTATTTCATTGAAATCGTTGTAAATATGATTATTGTAAAATAGCTGAACTTCTTCCGATCACAAATGAATGGTTATCCTACTGAAGTATTATAGCGCTGTTTTAGCTCAAAATGTATGCCACCATCAGTAGATTTAGGTTTGTTTATGTATGGTAAACACACCGTACCTTACTGTAAACAGAACCAAGTTCCGAGAGATCTCCATTACGAAACGACTTTTGATGTGAACAAAGATAAATGTGAAAGCTCTTAATGTGAAATGGTCCGTTTTACGATTCAGAATTGTTTCTTACTATTGTGATAATTACTGTATCAAAGGTGATAATTTCAAGAGAGCCCGTGATATACTCAGGTAGTATATATAGTAGGTACGCGTAGGAACGATTTGTTCAGTGAGCTGGTTACATTCTTGCAAAGTCTGTTTTAATATAAATGCTTTCTATCAATAGGTACCTTATTGATCGTGTACGCGTTATTGGAAAGCAGTATTCGAAGGGTGAATGGGTTTTGTTTATCACCTTCGCTCGTAGGAAGTGTTCTGCTTAAATTATATTATGGTTATTTGTTCCTTATCAATGGCAGTATTAACAGTTACAGTATGTACCTATAACGTACAATTTAGTACTTTTGAACTCCATAATAACAACTGATTGCTATTATGGAATTCTTTATGTTTATGTCAAGGCCTTTTTTGGGGTGATTTGCTATGTATCTTTTGAAAATTAATTGAACTAGCTGCGTGCTTTAGTACTGTATTTTGACAGGCTATGATAGAATTAAGAAGTGGGTGCTTCGTATCTCAATATAATTGCAAAACATAGCCGAAGTCTGAAGTGTAGCGTAGTGGAAGGAGAGATAAACCTAATAGTTGTTGTCTCGGAAGTGTGTTAATAAGCCGAAGGGTTGAACACAAGAAATACCAAGTCTTATCTACTAATTACTATCGCTAAAATATACTCGGCGCTAAATGATAAACAACCAACAATATTCCTAAAGTAATAACATTAATCTATACTAATATTATAAAGCTAAAGATTTTGTTTGTTTGTTTGTTTGAACGCGCTAATCGCAGGAACTACCGGTCCGATTTGAAAAATTATTTCGTTGTTAGATAGCCCATTCATCGAGGAAGGCTTATATATCATCACGCTAAGACCAACAGGTGCACTGCGGGTAAAACCACAAGGCACAGCTAGTTTTAACATAAAGGGTAGAAACATAACCAAACCTTACTCTTGTCGAGCTAGAGTACTGGAACGATGGAACTTGTTCGTTGTGAAACAGCTAGATCGATTTGTCACCGTCGAAAAGCCCTGCATACTAAATTTCATGAAAATCATTGCAGGCATTTCCCAAAAGCATATAGAAGAAATGCTCGTTTAAATGTATTACATTAGATATGCTATATAGGTATATACACATAATATGTAGAGCTTTTTTATGCTACTTCCGACCTTGATTCGCTACACCTCATTATAATATTCCAAGTTCACAGTTATTCATAATAAACGATAATTTTATACTTGAATAGTCAATAATCTTGTGATCATCATTATAATTCTAAGTTCAAGATCAACTTATGTACGACGTGGTTTCATTAGGGTTCACAGTTGTTTCCTTTTTTTATATATTTGAGTTATTATAACTCTAAATTGAAATGGGCGTACTGTGAGTTAGAGTTAATATAAAAATATTTCGATTTAGAATGACACAAAAGTAATATCTGCATTATGTACCTACCTTCAACATATTTTATAATAATTAAATTCATTACCCAGAGTATAATTAATAACAGAAGTATTTCAACACTTGTTAGCAGCCCTAACAAAGCGTAGTACCTTCACAGGTATTTTTTTCTAACATCAGCCTTAATCAAACTTAGCCCCAGTCATAAGAACGTGTTTAGAGAAGGATTGATATGAATATAACATTGATTTGAATCTATAATATAGCCTATAGTCCGGGATCCATCGCCCATTTTTGCAAGTGATTACTATCAAGCTAATTTTTCGTGAGTAGCTTTATTTTGATGAGATGCCCAATAATTTCATGTACGAAACTCTCGATTGTGGTAGCTTACAGAGGTAACAAGGATAAAAATTTTTGATTTGACGGTTCTCAAATATTTATTACGCAATTTGTAGGACAATATGTCTGTTGAATTATATAAGTATTAAATAAGTGAAAATAAAAAAATCAGCTGGTTAGTAATCATTTATGATGACCTCGTTATCGATACACATTGGAAAGGGGGACTCTTTGATCAAACCATAGATTTTGTAGGACAAATATTTTTTCGAATAATTTAGATAATTATCTTGAGATTGAACAAAAAAAAACATTCAGTTAGTAATTAATATTTGAGAACCATCAAAACAAAATATTTTATCCTTGTTTCCTCTGTTAGCTACCACAATCGAGAGTTTCGTACATGAAATTATTGGGCGTCTCATCAAAATAAAGCTACTCACGAAAAATTAGCTTGATAGTAATCACTTGCAAAAATGGGCGATGGATCCCGGACTACTAGGAAGATAGCAGAAGCTTCCTTACACATCCATACTAATATTATAAATCTGAATAGTTTGATTGTTTGCTTAAACGCGCTCAACTCAGGAACCACGGGACCGATTTGAATAATTATTTCAGTCATAGTTAGTCCAGTTATCGAGGAAGTATATAGGGTATAGGTTATCATCACGCTAAGAACAATAAATAGGAGCAGAACAATGCGGGTAAAAACGCGGGGCACAGAAAGTAGGTAATAAATATTTAGACTCCTCAACATACTCTGTCCATTTTATTTAAACTTGACTTTTAACTTGACTTACTTGACTTTACTAATATAATAAACATAAGTGCATACTACAGCATAATGCTTACTTCGGCTTGTTTAGTTATATACATTGTTTCTTTTTACACCCGCTGTAAGTAAAAGAAAGCTTGCACTACAAACAACACATTTTAAATTCATTACCTTCATCAGTTCCAAGTAACATTCACGCCTTATCATTCCTTTGTAAAGAATGATCCTAAAATGAACGTATGTTTCATCTCAAGATCTCTCAAAGGTATTGAGAAATGCTATAACAGAAGTGTTTAAAAGTTACGTTGTCGGGTTATTGAACTCCAAATTAGAATAGGATTGTAAAAACAGGTGTAATGTCAATAGTTTTAATCATGTTAATCCTTTTATGTTTTATTTTGTTGAATGCAATGTTTGTTGTTGAAAGGTATGCAGAAAGTATGCCTGAATGAAATAGAGCTGTTTTCGTATATTATTGGGTCGAATCATTTGTCTATGGTCGAATAGATCGCTGCATACCTTTGACTAAAAAGCTTTGTACAATGTACATTCATATTACCATCCTTTGTATTTTATTTGTGGCGCTCATTACACATATACATGTAACTTTTTTTGCTGATTTTTCTAGGGTAATTTAACCGATATTGACAATTCTATATTCTGTATTATTATTTATTATTCTTATACCGATATTGCAAAAAAAAATATCAGCAATTATTTTTTTATCAGCAAATATTATAATAAACAATTCGCGTATGTGTTCCTGTGTAAAGTATTCTCCAGACTTCGTTTAAAACTAGATAGAATTCCACCTGGTATAAGAATTACCGCAGTTTTATTGCACTTCACATGCACGTTATAGCAGACGAGCAAAATAGAGTAATTTGTAGATTCACCGATAGTATTGTGTATTGGCTAACATATCGAGAGGGTAATCGTGGGATGAGAGCCAAAGGAAATATTATAATTGTAGACTATCCTTAGTTTATAAATGACTATCTGTGCCCCGCGGTTTTACCCGCATTACTCCGCTCCTGTTAGTCTGCGTGATGATATATTATAATAGCCTATATATTATAGCCTTCCTCGATAAATGGGCTATCTAACACCGACATAATTTTTCAGGACCAGTAGAAGTAGTTTTTGAGATTAGCGCGTTCAAACAAACAAACTCTTTAGCTTTATAATATTAAAAATTATGTACAATGTACATAGATATTTTAATTGGAGACTTTCAAAGGTAATAATGGTATGAGGAAGGCAACTGATTCATTTAGTTTGATGTTATCACGTACCTATGATATAAAGACAAGAATTCGTAGTATTTTTTTTTTAATAAAGCTTGTACTACAATTAGAGTCTATGTACATGATATTGTAACTACAAATACGTAGTAGATATTATGATTCATTTTAATTTTTAATGGAAGGAAAATAGTATGTTCGTCGCAAATTATAAAACAATTATTTTTATAATAAGTAGGTAATGGGGATTCATTTGATGTTCTTTAAAAATAATTACTACGTAAAGTAATTAACAAATCAGTGTCAATTTGGGTTGTTGAGGAAGTGATTATGAGGAAGAGGAGGAGGAAGAGGAATTTTCACACGCAAATTTAGGGGATGCGGATGAGGATGAGGATATTTTTTTGAGGAAGAGGATGAGGATGAGGAAGCGGAAGAGGAAGCGGATGAGGATGAGGATGATAGGAAATTATAATCAAGTTGAGTCACTTTTTTATTTAGATAGATTAGGTTTTGTCGGGTTATATGCATAAACAAAAGCTCATCTATTAGAGTCCGACTCGTGACTCAAAAAGTATACATAGGTAGGTATATCGTATATAGGCTTTGTAAATTCGCCGCCCGATCGAATCGGCCTGGCATCGCGCTGCGCGTAGCGAGTGCGTTGTCATAGATACGGCATCCTCATAAATTTCCTCAAAATTTTGAGGAAGCGATAGCGGAAGAGGAATTTTTTATTTTTATTTTTGAGGATGCGGTAACGGTTGAGGAACTCAGAATATTGCGGAACTTCCGCATTATGAGGAAGCGGAAGAGGAATCCTCAACAACCCTAGTGTCAATGACATTTTCAAATTAAAAATATCGATCAATAATCCATACTAATATTATAAATGCGAAAGTAACTCTGTCTGTCTGTCTGTTACTCAATCACGCCTAAACTACTGAACCAATTTTCATGAAATTTGGTATGGAGATATTTTGATACCCGAGAAAGGACATAGGCTACTTTTTATCCCGGGAAAATGATGTGATCCCGGAAATCCCACGGGAACGGGAACTATGCGGGTTTTTCTTTGACTGTGCGGGCGAAGCCGCGGGCGGAAACCTAGTTAAAAATATACACAAAACCCCATAAGGTATATTTATATTTTTTAGTTTAATAATATTATAATGAATGACTTTAATATATAATTTTTTTTTTTTGTTTTTACTTCTTTTTTTTAATTCTACGGAAATAAACAAAGCGGATATAATAAGGTTCACCGGAATGAAATATATTCAAATAGATTGTCAAATCGATAACTTTCTATGCTTGGGGCGTTGTATCATCGGCCCAAACTGGGAGCGAGCTAGTTGATTTTAATATTTATTGATAATTTTAACATAATTATCATTTAAATATTTTACTGTCTTACGAAAGCTATTGAACCAAGACACTAAATAACGTTGATTATAGGTACTGAATTTTAATAATTAGATATTATAATAGCTAACTAACTTTTCGTCCGCGGCTTCGCTAGCTTTATCTAAAAAAATTATACACTAAAACCTTCTTCGAATATCATACCATACATACCACTCTATATATTAAAAATGATCACATCAAAATCCGTTGTCTAGTTTTAAGCATAAGCACATATAGGGACGGACAGACTGCGGTTCTTCTGAACGATAAACTAAACGTAAAATAAAAAAAAAAACAACAATACCTAAATGTATTAATGTAAATTTTATTTTACAATTAATATAAGTTTCCATTTGAAACTAAACCTGAATAATATACGATTACTTATAATTTACTTTTTAAATAGTTATTGTTATTTGCATGTAGCCTGTAACAGGCTGTAACACTACACATTATTTTTCAAAATGCAACATGCAATTCCATAAACAACAGGATTTTCCCTAAGAAGACGAGAAATATTACAAAATCCCTGCTAGCGTCCGATAAATGCGGCCTTATTTATTAAACACTTATTATTCTTAGGGCCGATTTTTGAATGCTTGGATAAAACTTATCCGTCCAATAAAGTATTACACGATAATATTAAAATGTCACGTAAACTGTCAAATACGGGCAATTAGAATACGTTTTTAAAATTGTAGTTTTATACATTATTCGACGAATAAGTTTTAACCAAGGATTGAAAAATCTGCCCTTAAGCAAATAAGGAAAAGAAAAGATAATTTTATTCATGAGATCGTAATTATTCTGAACCAGACCGCTGTAGCCACGCCCAATTACCGTCGCTTACCAATTTTCACGGATAACCATTTTATTTAAAGTAAATATTTATTTTACTCAATTTCTCTTAAGGGAGTACCGAGCTTTTGGCGCTAATCGATTTTATGAATAAATTACGCTCCGTGTATGTGTGCGTGAGGCGGCTGTGGCGGCCGGCGCACAGTGGTTCCGTTTTAAAAAACAGTTGACATTAAACCTAAGAAACAAATCGATGTTCGCCAATTGATTAAAGGCTTGTTTCAATATCCTATCTACCTATGTAGTCCATTGAAAAGTTACATTTGGGGTTGCGTTTTTTAGAGGACGCAATTTTATTTATTTTATAATTTTGAAAGAAAAATTATTTTATAATTTTGAAATTTTAATTTTTTTTATGAAGAAATGTTATCAAACCTAGTAGTAGATTGTTTTTCGAGGAACAACTTTTACATACAACATTTTTTCATTACGTCAATAGCTAAGGTTTTACAGCGCTCCGAAGTGAGTACTATTTTTCAGTCATCTTAACTATATATAGTATGCATATATTGTGTGTGTGGTTTATACCTACTAATAATAATTTGTCATCAGTAATTATTTTTTTTTGTTGTTAATATTTTTAATAATTAATTTTGCAATATTAAAATAATTAATTAATTATTGACTCTTTTTCCAACCACCCAGGAGGTAGTCTGGAAGCGCGTTTTTTTTTACGTCGAAAAGCAGGGCTGAAATATTCTGCAGTGTGCTTCCATTGTTCTGGAGTCTTGGTAAAGAGCCTGCGTGAAGATGTAAAGTCAATTTCATCGAAAGACCTCGAAGTGATATCATGTCAATGTAAAGCTGGTTGCCGTTCATCCCGGTTTGGATGTAGTGACAAAAAACAAAAGTGCTTGTAATGGATATGCCACGTCGGATACAAATGTTTTAACCTGTTTAATTATGTAGAAGATATTGAACAGAATAATGACGATAAAAATTAGATAAGTTTTTGCTCACATAAATCTCAGGAAATTTAAAAAAAAATATAAAATTGCACGTACTTTTTATTCAGAATTTTATTATTTCCTTGCCTTTTTTTCTACCTACCATCGTAATTTCAGCTAGCTTGTTACCTTTTGCCCAGGTTGCCTGGAAGAGATCACTTCTAAGTGATAAGGCCGCCTAATAAACTATACTTTCTTTATTTTGTATGAATTAGCAATAAGTTTCCCATGTATAGTTTTATTAAAGAGTAATAAATAAAATAAATATTTTACACAGCTTTCGGCCAGCGGCTTCGTCCGCGTAGTCAAAGAAACACACGCATAATTCCCGTTTTCGTGGTATTTCCGGGATAAAACCTATCCTATGTCTTTCCTCATGTCTCATAATATCTCTGTTCCACATTTGAAGTAAATCTATACAGTACTTTTTGAGTTTAACCCGGACATACATAAAGACAAACAGACAAAAATTCTAAAAACTATAATTTTGGCTTTGGTATCTATTGTAGATCACGCCCCAAGTATTATTTTAAATAAATATTCAATATACAGTTTTGATTTTCATACGATTTTTTTATATGTAAAGATAATTTCAAGATGATTCATACCAACAAAGGGCTAATTCGGCGCTACCGACGCTCAATTAATAGGCTGTAGTTCCGTTGTTTATTGCTCGATTATCAATATTGAAGGTTCATTAGAAACGTGATTAAAGTAGCTATATGTTTTATAATAAGCTAAATTCTCATAATTCTAACGGTTACCGAGTTTTTTAAATTAAAAAAAAATATTTTTTTCATAAAATGTTGTTTTTTGAAAATATTTCAGTTGTTACTAGTTTTACATTAATGAATCCTAGGAATCAAATAATGTTTATTTAATTATCTTTCAATTGACACACTTTTTAAGTAAATCGGTCCAGTAGTTATCTAGATATACCGCACAATAGAATGGCCCGACGGCCATCTTTGCTACGTTATAGCTCCCCCCTCCATACCCCTAGGAAGTGACTACTGCACTTTTTGTGTTTAAAAAAACATGCCGATTAAGTGGATATCCGTAGTTCGTACGGCGGAGATAAGTCCCACGGAAATGAATTTTATTTCAATAATTGGGGACTGTACTATATAAAAATCTATTTCTCGTAATAACTTCGTGGTTAGAATGTGGTATTTTTGTCACATATAGACCTCAGTTAAAGGCTTCTTTTGGTACTAAACAGAGCTTTTACTAACGCCTGCATATAATATAAAAAAATAAAAACGAAAATCAATAAAAATTACAATACTTTCGCCTCTATCGACAATATCGAAAATTTCAAAAAGGGATAATTTGCGCCTGTAATCACTACATATATTAGCAATATAATAAATTATCTAGTGTATCTATTTTTTTTATATGAATTTATTTAGTTCAGTCGGCCGCGAAAATTCCAATATTTTAAATATTTTTTTAAAAATCGTGTTATTGAAATAAACCTCTGGGTGTTCTACTCGTGCATTTAAAAAGAGAAGCTCCTTAGATATTTCCAATAAAACAAGAATGTCACTTTTTCGGGCCTAAAAACATATAGTGAGTCGTGAGCATAAATTATGTTTGTATAGAATTAGATTTTTCGAATTTAATATTTTTTTAAATTACTTTTTCCGCTTTACTTCTGTCAAAACAATCGCGGTTAACTTTTGTTCCTTTGTTGCCCATTGTGAACTGACACCCAACTCTGTTTACGTAGCAGATCCGTGCGTGAGCGCAAGCGACACATCCTCCCCGTCTGACGGCCGAAGCCGGACTAACGCGGATACGGGGGCCACGGGGCGGCTCTTGTTAGACTGGGCGAAATACGCGTTAATTTAAGTATTTTCTTCGTATTATTGAATTAAACACATATTATGAAAAATTAAATTGTATACTTTATCCAAAACGTTTAGTTTTATTACAATACAAAAACTCATAACCTTCCTTTAAGTATTGAAGCCATAGTTATGTTTCAGTTGGTTCTGGTTATCCGTTGCAGAGGTAACTTTGGATTTTTTTTCTATCGAGGAAACTAAAAGTAATTGCGTTTTCGAACTGTATAATCGAAAAAGGGTATTCTCAATTAATATATTATTATATAAATCTCATAGCTAAAGCCTTAGTAATAACAATACAGCAATTCAACAGACCAACGCAATTATTTCGCAATTACATATCGTTTGCACGATACTCCCTTAATATGGTGTATGTGGCATATGTAATTATGTTGGCGAAGATGCACAAATACATGATTTTGTATCTGTGGAAATTTGTTAGTAGAAAAGAAACACGTGTATAGCTAGTATAGCTATTTAAATATAGAGACATTTCTATAACTAAACAATACAGAACAATTGTGAAACAGCTGGCGAATTCCTGGAAATCTCTTACTTATAAAAGGACCTATTTATATATCTGCTACATTTACAAAAACTATGAAATAAGGTAACAATAGAGTCTTTTAGTTTATAAATAAATCGAAAGAGTTAACAGTTTATTTTTCTACAAGTCTTTATCCTATAAACAACAAGCTATTTGAGGTAGGTAAAGGTTGTTAGGGTAAAATGAGAGGATAGAAAATATAATAAAAATAACTCCATGGCGAAGAAAAGTTTTTTTGTCAACCCCAAGCAGGATTATCGACGGAGTTTGAAAGTAAAATGTCTGTAATACAGACCTCGCTTCCTTTCTTTTACCACATTATCATACTGCCTATATAATGCTCATCTTTTGAAAGTTTTTCGCAATATTCACAATGCATGAAATAATTCGGGGTTCTCTTTTCCTTAAATATATAAATAACTAGCTTTCCACCCTCGGCTTTGCGCGCGTAATCAAAGGAAAACTCTTTGTACCAAAGATATAGGCAGACAACAGACAGACAGGCAGACACAGTTACTTTCGATCCCTTATTTTTTATTAGTTAATGAAATAATGATTATTTTATTCAGTTAGTTTGGGTATTTCATTCAGTCGTTCTTTATGGTAACCTTAATAAGTTCTTATACACAATAATAATTTTATTAAATCGTATAGAAACACATTTTAAC